>CM031235.1:656011099-657493599 GCA_018340775.1 Taxus wallichiana var. yunnanensis | reverse complement strand
CCAAAACTATATAAATATCTATATATAACTCTTTGCCATGAAAATTATTTGAACCCAAAGGGGTTCGCGTGAAGGGGTGTTTGCGTGAACCCCCATTCGCGTGAACCACTTTTTTGGCCTACGTGACAGGTTCAAGTAAAGGGTTTTCACGCAAAAGGGGTGTTCATGAACACCCTCGATTTCCGATCCCACCCAACCTCTTACTCATGTTTTTGGGACACGAAGTGGGACACAACATTGTGCTTTGACCACTCCCTAAATGTTTAGGTGACAAACTAATACGAATGATAGAAGGATTGCAATGATCTTGTAAATTATATATGCCTTTGCCTATTGGACTCTTAGGAAACTCTTTTATAAGATTTCATTCACATAGGAAACTCTTAGTATCTTGTTATAAGGTAAATGATGTAAACCCTTATTACAAGGACTAATAATGACTAACTAATATTTCCACCTACCATGAGTAAAGACGTCATTTGTAATCAATATAAACGCTAGTTTAAAAATATATATGTATCTAAATAAATTGGAATTGTTTTGGGGTACTCTTTAAAATATGATTCCATTCGCTATTACCACTCAATAGAGTGGTGAAATTCAAATTTCTCTCTGTAAAATGGATTCAATCCCTAGTTAATAAGTGTATTTTTATATTTTCTCCTCTTGCAACCTAATGGACCAAATTATGACCAAATACTTGTTAAGTAAAAGTTAACGTAAGTCAGATATCTTGAGAAGAATTAGACCTTACCTTTCATTAAAGGAAAATGAGTGTTGATCTCTTGTATGCTTGAGGAAAGTATGAATGGAAAAGTTTTGCATCCCACCATGCTGGTATATTGTAAATTTTCATAAGTATGTTGATAAGATTTAGGAAACATTCTTTTTAAATGGATTTTGTTTTGCGTAACTCATTCATATTTTCTTGTGATTATAGTAATTAGTAAACGATAAAATTTAAGTAAAACTCTTCTTATATCACATTGAACTAGAAATTGTGGGTTGTTGTTTCATTAAGAATTATAGATTGTTTGGGGCATTGCATTTTACTTTGTCATAGTGTGAATTTATATATAATTTTTTTAAAAAATAATAAATTCAGTTTTCATTTAGGAGACTTATAAAGCAATCTTGGCTAGGAATGGAAATGTTCTTTAAAACAATACATACTATGAAAACTTTGGAAACCAAACTAGAAAACCATTCCCAACCAAATTGTTAACTATATATATATTTCACCCACAAATGTTTTCTTTGAATACTATCATTTAGTGACCATAAAAAATAATGGCGATTAAATCAAAAACTTTAATTATGCTTGGTATCATGCGAATCTTCGTCCTTGACCTTAGTGAATAGTAAAGATGTTTGAAGTATTTTAAAAAGAATCGTGAACCATTTTTTGTCAAAATTTAGAGTAATGATGGGATTAGTAGATGAAACCACACAAAACTTGGAAACCTTTTCTCTCTCATCATGTGGTATTTGTGACACCTTGGATAGTTCCCTTGAGCGGGTTCGTACACAACTAATATACTAAAAAAATTTAATTCCTTTTAAAACAACATGTTTGTTCTCTTCGCTCACCCATCATTATTTCCTCTTTTAATTTTAGACCTTATGTTGTACATACTCTTATTTGGATCCTTATAGCAAAGTTAGATGACGAGGAAAATGAATTCGTCTTATACAATTCACTTGGGTTAACATTCTGCTATTTGAGATATACTTGTTCTTGGACCTTGTTACACTTAAAGAGACATGTTGTTAAGACAAAACAAAATATTTTAGTTCCTTTAAAAATGACCTTAATGTTGGACTTACACTGCGATGTGATACCTCATAAAATCTTATACCTATCTCTTACAGTGACTTCCAGGAGGAAGTCTAATTATAGGAAATGGGGATGTAGTGCTTACATTTTCTAGCCTCAATTACCTATTGAATTCTTAACCCATAGTTATGACTTAACAGGGATTCTGACATATGTTGGACATTATGATATCTTGGTTTTCCTCTTTAGACATGTATGGAGATTTGGCCTATAGCACCAATTCGACTTGATTACTATGTTGACACCTTATCGTATGATGTTATGAATACTAACTGATATGATGTTGTTTGGACCTTATTTATATATGATGGATACTTAGTTTAGTTGCGTGTTTGGATTTTATGGGTGTATGTCACTTTTATTTATAGTTATGGCTAACTCATGGTAAATTGTGTATAATTATGCATGTTGTCACATTTTCGATTTTAGAATGATGATATGCTAGCATAGAATTCATTGATCTGCTTATTGAGTAGTTGATTTACATTGTATCAGACAGGTGCGTTTAATGTGTGCAATGAGTGTGCAGGTGACAGGTCATAGGAGAACGTGGGATTCAGGGCAGCTACACAATTTTGCACAAGTAGCCCATGGGGCTAAGTCCTAACCATGTTTATTGTATGAGGCCTTAGTATTAGATTTCATTATTTTGGGCACCATGAGTGACCCTCATTTGTAATGTAGTATGTCTTGTAATATTAATCTTGCTTAGGATGTTTAGTTTGCTTTGTAAACTTGATTTGGGGACTTAATGGTCCCCACTTACATTAAGTTTTGAGTTTGAATAATGATGTATTTAATTAGAGGGGATTAGGGTCACATGTGAACCCTTGGGTGGGCCCCACATCCTCTACACTTGTGCCCAAATGTGCCAAACCTGAAATTTGGCTATTTTAGGCATTTTAAGTGACCCCTTTTTAGTTTGGGAGTTCATTTAGCATGAAAATAGGCCCTTGGACCCTACCTAATAGGTAGGGGCCTTAATTCAAAGGCGTACAAGGAGTTTCTCTTCTAATTTTCCTCCCTTTGGTCACATCCATTTAAGGTGGATGGGTATGTGTGTTTTTTAAAAATTTTTACAAGTTTTTTTTGTTCTTCATTTTGGGTAATTTGGTAGAAGAGTGTTAAAAGCTATTTTATCTTTTCTCTCTTTTATTTTGAGAATCTTTGACCTTGAGGGAAGAGAGGGGTGACACATGTCACCCCCTCATTTGTGAGGATTTTTGTTAGCTTCTCTTCAAATTCTCCCTCATGGGGAAAGAAGAGAATTTTTTTTTGGAGCTTTTGCTTGGAGGCTTGTGGATTTTGGGAGCTAGAGCTTGCTTGGATAAAGAAGTGGAAAAGTTAGTGTTGGAGAGATTTTGGAGGTAGGCTCCTTGAGCTCATTTTATGTTTTATATTATGATTAGATCTTAGCTTTGTTTTGTCTAAAATGCGTTAGTGTTGTTCTTGTTTTTATGGCTTTTGTTGATTATGCTTGTTGTTTTATTTTTCTCCATCCATCATATGGCATAATGGATTTTGGATATTTTGAGGGGAAGCGAGAGGGATTTTTCCCTCTCAAACCTCATGGTTTGATGGGCAAGTCATGTAGGATTCTTGTTACTCCCCTCAAAAGGTTTGAGGTGGGGAAGGTGGTTCATATAGTTTGAACCCCATTCTTCATTCTTGGAGAGGAAACCCATTGGGTTTGAAAATCCTCCCAAGAAGGATTTTGGTGAATGGGTGGAGAAATAAGGAGGGTGTGAAGATTATTGTTTATGTGCATCCAATGTTGGCTACACTTTTGGAACTTGGAGATCTCTTTCTCCTCTTCCCCATTTTTGAGGTAGAATATTGTTTTCCCTCCTTTCCTTCTTTGCAAAAATTGGTGTTTTCTAAGTATTGGTCTCGTTTTATATGTGAAAAAAAGGTTGGATTGTCTCCCTTTATCTTGTGCAAAGTTTTTGGAAGCTAGTCCTCTCTCCCATGGGCTTTGGGGAGGGTAGCATGCCTTCTTACCTTGGAAAGTCATGTAATGATGCCTAATAGTTGGGTGGTTAAACAAGCTTTTTCTCCTTGTGTTGGTTCTTTGAAAGCATTCAAAGTTGGAGCTCAATGTGGAAGATAGTTGGAGATTCTTGTCATCTTGGCTTCTCATTTCCTTCTTCATCTTGTTTTGGACATCACTATCATTGTAAATTCATGAATGAGGCTTTTTTAAAAGTTCCTTCTCTTGTAAAGTATCATCTTTTTTATTTGAAATCACTTGTAAATTTGTGTCTCTTTTTGTAATCTACTTCAAGCTTGCAAAGAAGATTTGTAATGTGTCTTCTTGAATATTATAGGTATGTTAGGATAATGGAGATTGTGAGTTTAAGTTCCATAAGGAATCCAATTTTTCCCTTGTATACTAAATGTAAAAAAATTGGGGGATTAAACTTTGTAATACAATACAAGAAAATTGGTTGTAAATACCTTTATATGGATCTTGCTCGATGGTTGAGGTATCTCCGTTGCAAGTAAAAGAATTGATTTTTATATGATATATAAAAATACTATTTTCATAGCCTTATTGGTATGGTAAATGTTTAGGAAGAAAATGTGATATTCCTTGCTGGAAATCCTTCTTGTTAAAAAAACTAAAATATTCATTTATCTTTACATTGAGAGGAAAATATTGTCCAACATGAAGATTTAGGATTTCACATTGTATGGAAATATTATCCTCCTTGCAATACATCTCTTTCTTGTAAACTTTTGTGACGTTGTATGTATGGTACAAGGAAAACAAAAATGGATGATTTCTTCCTCACTAAGTTTTAATCTCAATTTAATACTCTCTCTTCCCTTTTGAAATACCTTGTGTCTTTTCCTTTATCTCGAAATAAGTAGTTCATTTTAACAAAACTAGATATTCAAAAATTGTAGGTTCCATAATTTACTAGGATAGTAAATAGAAATATGATATTTTACAACTTGATATAATATTCTTATTTACTTATAAATGAGTAGTTAATGTAGCTATTTATTCTCACATAACTATGTAATTTCATATATTTTTTATGTTATTAATATCGGGTTATATTATAAATACACACACACACACACATACATATATGTATGTATGTATGTATGTATGTATGTGTATATGTATATATATACATATGTATATATACATATATATACATATATCATACATACATACATACATATATATATATATATATATATATATATATATGTATGTATATATATCTATGTATGTATACTACTACTACTACTATATATATAAAATAAATTTTAAGTAACCAAAAAAACTAAGCTAAATCTTTAAAAAAAAAAAAACAATAATAAAATGAATTAGTAAAAAGAATTCAGTGGAAGTTTGAAAGTTCATTGAAATGAATTTTATTAAGTCAATAATGGAGATATCAGCACATATCATATTAGCTAATAATAATTAAATGTGCAGCAATAAGACAAAAAAAATATCAATAAAACAAAATACGGTGGAATGTTTAGTAAACTTCATTTAAAAAAGATAGATTTACCCATTGAAAAAAAAAAAAGGAGAGAACTATGGTTAAAGTTTTTTTGTTTAAGGCATAGAATATGAGATTTGGGGAGGGCCGAACCCACTTCACCTCCCACCCTCCATCCTGCACACCCACCCGTCCTCTTAAACATCAAAACCCTCAACTTCTAAAACTTGCGCATTTCTTTATCTATTCAGTTTTATTTATTATGTGTTTCAGGTATATATATATATATATATATATATATATATATATATATATATATATATATATATATATATATATATATATTTATATTTATTTGTATAGTTTTTTTTCCTTTTCCAAACAAAAATAAATGGGTATTTTATATACCCGATAACTTGAGATTTCCAGTAATAAAATATTTTAAAATATATATATAAAGATTTAAATATACATAGTATAATATTGAGACTCTTCATCAAAAATCTCCATGAAAGTAAAATTCCAAGCTCCTTCTCAACTCCGCACTGTAAAAGACAAAAGAAAACAAAATGAAAATTAAATAGAGAGAAAGGAAAACATAAAAATGTGCTATGGAAAATTTAGGGCAAGATGAGATCAAAGCCAAGATTTGTTTAATCTTATGGTCCATATTCAAATTATGTGTTGTTTTTTCATTAAGAATTATAGATTGTTTGAGCATTGCATTTTACTTTATCATAGTGTGAACTTATATATAAAAATTTTAAACAATAATAAATTCATTTTTCATTTAGGAGACTTCTAAAGCAATCTTGGCTCAAAATGGAAATGTTCTTTAAAACAATACATATTATAAAAACTTTGGAAACCAAACTAGAAAACTTGTCCTAACCTAGTGGTTGACTATATATATATATATATTTCACCCACAAATGTTTTCTTTGAATACTATCATTTAGTGACCATAAAAAAATAATGGCCAAATTAAATCAACAGCTTTAACTATGCTTGGTATTATGCGAATCTTTGTCCTTGACCTTAGTGAATAGTATGGATGTTTGAACTATTTTATAAAGAATCGTGAACCATTTTTTTTCAAAATTTAGAGTAATGATGGGTTAGTAGATGAAACCACATGGAACTTGGAAACTTTTTCTCTCTCATCGAGTGGTATTTGTGACACCTTGGATAGTTCCCTTGAGCGGGTTCATATGCAACTATTATAGTAATTTTTTAATTCCTTTTAAAACAACATGTTTTTTCTCTTCGCTCACCCATCATTATTTCCTCTTTTAATTTTAGACCTTATGTTGTACATACTCTTATTTGGATCTTTATAACAAAGTTAGATGATGAGGCAAATGAATTCGTCTTATACAATTCACTTGGGTTAACATTCTGCTATTTGAGATATACTTGTTCTTGGACCTTGTTACACTTAAAGAGATATGTTGTTAAGACAAAATAAAATATTTTAGTTCCTTTAAAAATGACCTTAATGTTGGACTTACACTACGATGTGATACCTCGTAAAATATTATCCCTATCTCTTCCAGTGACTTCCAGGAGGAAGTCTAATTTTAGGAGAGGGGGATGTAGTGCCCACATTTTCTAGCCTCAATTACCTGTTGAATTCTTAACCCATAGTTATGACTTAACAGGGATTCTGACATATGTTGACATTATGATATGTTGGTTTTCCTTCTTAGACATATATGGAGATTTGGGCATATAGCACCAATTTGACTTGATTACTATGTTGACACTTTATCGGATGATGTTAAGGATACTAACTGATATGATGTTGTTTGGACCTTATTTATATATGATGGATAATAAGTTTAGTTGTGTGTTTAGATTTTATGGGTGTATGTCACTCTTATGTATAGTTATGGCTAACTCATGGTAAATTGTGTATAATTATGCATGTTGTCACATTTTAGATTCTAGAATGACGATATGCTAGCATAAAATTCATTTATTTGATTATTGAGTAGTTGATTTACATTGTATCAGATAGGTTCATTTAATGTGTGTAATGAGTGTGAAGGTGACAGGTCACAGGAGAACGTGGGATTTAGGGCAGCTACACAATTTTACACAAGCGGCCCACGGGGCTATGCCCTAACCATGTGTTTATTGTATGAGGCCTTAGTATTAGATTTCATTATTTTGGGCCCCATGAGTGACCCTCATTTATAACATAGTATGTCTTGTAATATTAATCTTGTTTAGGATGTTTAGTTTTCTTTGTAAACTTGATTTGGGGATTATTGGTCACCACTTGTTTTAAGTTTTGTGTTTGGGTAATGATGTATTTAATTAAATGGGATTAGGGTCACATGTGAACCCTTGGATGGGGCCCACATCCTCTACACTTGTGCCTAAATGTGTCAAACCTGAAATTTGGGTATTTTTGACATTTTAAGTGACCCCTTTTTAGTTTGGGAGTTCCTAGCATGAAAATAGGCCCTTAGACCCTAGCTAATAGGTAGGGGGCTTAATTCCAAAGCCTAGAGGGAGTTTCCTCCTATTTTCCTCCCTTTGGTCACATCCATGTAAGGTGGATGGGTATGTGTGTTTTGTTAAAAGTTACATAAGTTTGTTTTGTTCTTCATTTTGGGTAATTTGGGAGAAAAGTGTTAAAAGCTATTTTATCTTTTCTCTCTTTTATTTGGAGAATCTTTTACCTTGAGGAAATGAGGGGTGACACATGTCACCCACTCATTTGTGAGGATTTTGTTGGCTTCTCTTAAAATTCTCCCTCATGGGGAAAGAAGAGAACTTTTTGGAGCTTTTGCTTGGAGGCTTGTGGATTTTGGGAGCTAGAGCTTGCTTGGATAAAGAAGTGGAAAAGTTAGAGTGTTGGAGAACTTTTGGAGGTAGGCTCCTTGAGCTAATTTTATGTTTTATATTATGATTAGATCTTAGCTTTGTTTTGTCTAAAATGTGTGTGTGTTGTTCTCGTGTGTGTGGCTATTTGTTGATTATGCTTGTTGTTTTATTTTTCTCCATCCATCATATGGCATGATGGATTTTGGATTTTGTGGGGGAAAAGAGGGATTTCTTCCTCTCAAACCTCATGGTTTGATAGGCAAGCCATGTAGGATTTTTATTACTCCCCTCAAATGGTTTGAAGTGGGAAAGGTGGTTCATATGGTTTTAACCCCCTTCCCCATTCTTGGAGAGGAAACCCATTGGATTTGAAAATCCTCCCAAGAAAGATTTTGGTGAATGGGTGGAGAAATAAGGAGGGTTTGATGACTTTGGAGGAATAAGGAGGGTGTGAAGATTATTATTTGTGTGGATCTAATGTTGGCTACACTTTTATCACTTGGAGATCTCTTTCTTCTCTTCTCCATTTTCAAGGTAGAATATGATTTTCCCTCCTTTTTTTCTTTGCAAAGTTTGGTGTTACCTTGGTAATGGTCTTGTCTTATATGTGGAAAAAATGTTAGATTGTCTCCCTTTATCTTGTACAAAGTTTGCGGAAGCTAGTCCCTTCTCCCATGGGCTTGGGGGAGGCTAGCATGTCTTCCAACCTTAGAAAGACATGTAATTATGCCTAATGGTTGGGTGGTTAAACAAGCTCTTTCTCCTTGTGTTGGTTCTTTGAAAACATTCAAAGTTGGAGCTCAGTGGGAATATGGTTGGAGATTCTTCTCATCTTGGCTTCTCATTTCCTTCTTCATCTTGTTTTGGACATCACTATCATTGTAAATTCATGAATGGGACTATTTTAAAAGTTCCTTCTCTTGTAAAGTATCATCTTTGTGATTTGGAATCACTTGTAAATTTGTGTCTTTTTTTTTGTAATCTACTTCAAGCTTGCAAAGAAGATTTGTAATATGTCTTCTTGAATATTCTAGGTATGTTGGAATAATGGAGATTGTGAGTTTAAGTTCCATAAGGAATGAAAATTTTCCCTTGTATACTAAATGTAAAAAGGGGGATTTAAACTTTGTAATACAATACAAGAAAATTGGTTGTAAATACCTTTATATGGATCTTGCTCTATGGTTGTAGTATCTCCTTTGCAAGTAAAAGAATTGATTTTTATATGATATATAACAATACTATTTTCATATCCTTATTGGTATGGTAAATGTTTAGGAAGAAAATGTGATATTCCTTGTTGGAAATCCTTCTTGTTTAAAAATCTGAAATATTCATTTAGCTTTACATTTGAAAGGAAAAGATTGTCCAACATGAAGATTTAGGATTTCACATTGTATGGAAATATTATCCTCCTTGCAATACACCTCTTTCTTGTAAATTTTTGTGACGTTATTGTATGGACTGAAATTGGTTTTTCCTCCTTTCCATGTGAAAACTTATAAATGTATGGTACAAGGAAAACCAACATAGATGATTATTCATCCTCACTAAGTTTTAATATCAATTTAATATTCTCTATTCCCTTTTGAAATACATTGTGTCTTTTCCTTTATCTCATAAATATGTAACTCATTTTAAAAAAACTAAATCTTGGAAAATTATAGGTTCCATAATTTACTAGGATAGTAAATAGAAATATGATATTTTACAAGTTGATATAATCTTCTTATTTACTTATAAATTAGTATTTAATGTAGTTATTTATTTTAATATAACTATATAGTTGCATATATTCTTTTATGTTATTAATATTAGGTTATATTATAAATATATATATATATATATATATATATATATATATATATATATATATATCTTATAATTTATATATATTATAATATATATATATATATATATAATATATATATATATATATATATATATATATATATATATATATACACACACACACATATATAAAATAAATTTTAATTAACCCAAAAAAAAACTAAGCTAAATCTTTTTAAAAAAACAATAATAAAATGAATTAGTAAAGAGAATTTGGTGGAAGTTTGAAAGTTCATAGTAATTAATTTTATTAAGTCAATAATGGAGATAACAACACATATAATATTAGCTATTAATAATTAAATGTGTAGTAATAAGACAAAATAAATATCAATGAAACAAAATACTTGTGGAATGTTTAATAAACTTCATTAAAAAATTAGATTTACCCATTCAAAAAAAAGGAGAGAACTATGGTTAAATTTTTTTTTTTTAAGGCATAAAATATGAGATTTGGGGAGGGACGAACCCACCTCACCTCCCACGCACCTACCACCTCCCACCACTCCATCCTGCACACCCAACCGCCCTCTTAAACATCAAAACCCTCTACTTCTAAAACCTACGCATATCTTTATCTATTCAGTTTTATTTATTATGTGTTTCAAGAATATATATTTATGGGTAGTTTTTTTGCCTTTTCCAAACAAAAATAAATGGGTATTACATATACTCAATAACTTGAGATTTCCGGGTAAGAAAATGTTTAAAACAATAAAAATAAATATATAAATATACATAGTATAATATGGAGACTCTTCATAAAAATATCCATGAAAGCAAACTTCCAAGCTCCTTCTCAACCTGAACCCAAAAAGACAAAATGAAAACCAAATAGAGAGAAAGGAAAACATAAAGATGTGCTAGGGAAAATTTAGGGTAAGATGAGATCAAAGACCAAGATTTTTTTAATCCTAGGGTCCATATTCAACCCTACACACCTTTAAGTCATTATATTTTAATGGGAATGAGAAATAAATTAAAAGGGGAGTGTGAGGAGTTAATTAAATAATAAGGGGGTGTAGACTTATTATTTATGGCCCTAATAATCTTAAAATAGAAGTGAATAATTAAGTTAGGTTTTGACTAGTAAATAATTTATTCGGATAAATTATATTGATATAAATTAATTATTAATGGGGATAGGTGAAGCAAACATTGGTATAATTTTAGCTCACAAAAAAAAAAGAAATTACCCAAAATTTTAGTCACTTTTGGTGTGTTTTTCAGTGTCCCGAGGTGGGCACTACAATATATATAGTATTTTTCATTTTCATTTTCTAGTTCAGTTTCCTATACACATGAAAAAATCTTCAAATGAGGTGTATATACAAAAATGAAAATAGCTACACACCATAAATGAGAATATGTGTGTGTGTGTGTGTGTGTTGATCTTCTTATTTTATACTTGTATATAATATTGAACTAGATAATGAGTATCATGTTACTTGTAGTTATACATATTATATTTACCTTATTTTTAGTTGTTGGTAATTTAGTTTTTTAGAGCTGCTTGGGAAGAATAATCTTATTTGTAGGTGTTTCATGCGTATAGGAAACCAAACTAGAAAATGGAAATAAAAATACTATATTGTGTATGTATATGCAATGAAAATAGATAATAATAATTATTTTACATAAAAATCATAAATGAGCTGAGCTAAGAATAAAAATAATTCAATTACAAAATATATATACATTCAACATTGGAATATTTCCAAATACTTACTACAACCTCATGAATTGCCAACAATATTTGTTTAATGGTGCAAGTTTGCTAGAAAATAATGTGAAATTTAATTATTGAACAATTAAATGAATTTATAGAAGTTGTTGAAGTGTTATTGGGTGCTTGATCCATGTGCTTGTTTGTGATTGGTTGAAATTAGTGAGTGTGGATTGAGAGTGATGATATGTTAAATATAACGGCTACCTTGCATTTTTAGGTAAGATATATTTTTTAATTTTACCTTTTAATAAATGCATAATATTTCTTAAGCCCTACAAATTTGTATTTTTTTGCAAGTGTTTCATTAATGCTAGTAGATGGGATGGAGATAAGTGGAAATGTGGCTATTACTTGACATTTTATTATTAGTCCATCTTTGAAGGCATGGTAACTATAGAATTCACTTTCCTATTACTCAATATTTTTTTAAAACCAATCACATTTAAATTTTTTTGTTTCATATGGTCTAGGAATTATTTTTAAACAATATATAAAATTTAATTAATTTATAAAGACCAATTTTCATGTATGTGATTGGTTGATAGACTTTTCTCATTTTTTTCCTTATTCCCATACAACAAAATGATGTCATAATTCATTAATTCTCATTAAATGGAGTGTCATGTCAACTACAAGCTCTCTCCAAACCATGGCAATTATTATAAAGGTCACATCAAAATTCTCCAAGATAAATCTATTTTCATGGAACATTTCCCAAGGATTTTTTATTAGAGAGAAATATAATTATTTTGTGGAATTAAATTAACAACTCAAAAATCAAAATATCCCCAAATGTTAACCCATTTTTATGGCCCCGTGTCTCACTTTTGAAGCTATTTGATGCTAATTATTTAAAAAAAAAACAATACTAATACCTTTAAAACAATTCAACAATTTAACACTAAGGTAAGGACTAGTTGCATTATGACAATTGCTTGAAAATCTTTATTTAATGTGATATTTGATTTGAGTTGTGTCTTATTGTGACAATAAATTATTTCAATTTTGTGAATGAAAATGTATTGATTCATAAATGACATGACATTTTTAGGTTTTAAAATATATTCAAACTTAAAAAAATATTTGTAATAATGAGAACTATTTGCACTTTTCATTTTTAAATGTAAATTGAATTTATATATGTCTAGACATTTTGAATACATAAATTTATTAGTTCGTGCATCATTTATTGTGTTTTTAATATCATGTTTCCTCTTAATATAGTAAATTTTACACTTTATATAGTCTAGTATTTAATTAGAAAACTTTGAAAACTTTGTAAAAAAATAATGGCTTTCAAAATTTATATACCTAGTGAATGACATGTTTTATGAATTTGATCATCATCAACATTAATTAAGGGTCATTAATTATATTTAAATTTTTATATATATAATATAAAAGTCACATATGATAGAATAGAATTAGATTGCAATGACCAAAGAGGGAGGGAAGCCTCACAAATATTATTGATCATGAAATCGATTACATAACAATGCAAGAGTTGTAATATTTATAGATATTAGACAACCTCATATGGATAGATATGACATCTTATCGAGGCACCAACTACGAGATTATAAGACCCATCTCACATGTGCATGTAATTACTACTAATACCAATATTGAATGTTATTCAACATAACAATATTGAATGCAAGTCACTAGACTAGAGTGCACATGTTGCACATTATTAAATATAAGACAATGCAATAAAATGCAATAACTATACCTATGATAATTATGCTAACATTCCCCCCCTTAATTTTGCATAGTTTCCAATGAAGTGGAGAGGAACTCTCTGAACAGTGTGAATTTTTCACGTGCAAGTGACTTAGTGAAAAAATCTACCTTCTATTCAGCTCTAGGACAGAACTGGAGCTGTATGTTGTGCTTCAAGACATGTTCGTGTATGAAATGAACCTGTACTTCAATATGCTTGGTTCTCTCATGAAATACTGGATTGCGAACAAGCTTCAGAACTCCTTCATTATCAACATATACTGGAGAAGATTTCTGTTGTGGTAGATCAATTCCTTCCAGTATTAGATGTAGCCATATTACTTCACAAACAGCTTCACCTATAGCTCGATACTCTACTTCTGTAGAAGAGAAAGAAACAAAGTTCTATTTCTTTCTTCCCCATGATATCGGTCCAGATCCCATAAATAAGACGAACCCTGATGTTGACTTCCTATCATCCATGTTTCCTACATGATCTGAATCTGAATATCCTGTCAAGAAGAAGTTGTCATTCTTCTTGTACTCTAGACCAAGATCAATTGTACCCTTTAGATATCTCAGTATTCTCTTTGCTACTTTCCAATGACATATTTTTGGTTCTTGTATGAAGCGTGATAAATAGTTGACTGTAAAGCTGATATTTGGTCTAGTATATGTCAGGTAAATGAGACTCCCGATCAACTGTCGATAGAGAGTTGCATTCACTGGTGGTGATGGATCGAACGAGATAACTAAAGTCTCACTTCCATAGGTGTAGCAATAGGAGTGCAGTCCATCATCCTAAATTTTTTGAGCATTGTCTTGGTGTATTTCAACTGTGACACAAAGATATGATTCTCTTTTTTCCATACTTCTAACCCAAGACAATAGTGCATGAGCTTGAGATCTGTCATGTCAAATGATCGATTAAAATCCTTCTTTGTTGCATTGATCATCTTCACGAACTTCCTGTAATGATTAGATCGTCGACATAAAAACCAAAATGAAAATCTCCCCCATTGCTTTTTGAGGTAGATATTCGGGTCATAAGGATTCCTTTCGAATCCATGACTTATGAGATGCTCATCAATTTTGATGTACCATGCTCGAGGTGCATGTTTTAGGCCATATGGAGATTTTATGAGTCTGCATACCATCATCTCTTTTCCCGGTATTACACAATCCTCTGGTGAGTCATATAGACTTCTTCTTTAAAATATGCATTACGAAAGGCACTTTTGACATCCATTTGGTGGACTTTCCAACCAAATTGTGCAGCTAGAGTAAAGATCATCCTGATTGTCTTGATCTTGGATGTGGGAGAAAATGTCTCCTCATAATCAATGCCTTCTTGTTGTGCATACCCCTTTGCTACAAGCCTTGCTTTATACTTTTCAATAGTCCCATCTGATTTGTACTTAGTCTTGAATATCCATCTACATCCAATGGGTTTCTTCCCTGGTGGAAGGTCGACAAGTTGCCATGTGTTGTTCTTCATCACTGACTGATACTCTAAATCCATGGCATTTTTCCAAGCTTTTGATTGTATGGCTTCTTGAACTGTACATGGCTCAATATTTTCAACAACTCTGCTCATTAGGGCATAATTGACCTCTTCACGAGCTTGACTGTGAGTTCTAGGTCTAGGATTAGATGATGTGCTAGGTGCTTCATCCAAATTTTCATCTCTTATTAATTGAGCATACCATTTAGGTAACTTCTTAACTGTTCCATTGGCTTGTGGTGGATCCTAGTTTTCACCATCATCCAATTCATCATTGTCATCTTCAATGGGAATATCAAATTTTATCTTCACAAGAGGTGTATTCTGCATGTTTGTTGAGTCATTGAGTGGAGCATCTGCTTGTTTCTTCTCAAAGAACTCAACATCCCTACTTGTGTATATTTTCTTTACTTTCGGATCCCATAATTTGTACCCAAGTGCTTCTTCACTATATCCAATGAATATTAGTTTCTCAACTTTCATATCCAACTTGTTCCTATTTTTCTTGGGTATGTGCATTCTAGATTTGCACCCAAATACTCTTAGGTGTGTAATTGATGGTTTCGATTTGACCATGCTTCTTGAGGTGTCACTCCTTCAAGAGCTACTGTGGGTACTATGTTCAACAAATAGATTGTAGTTCTTGTAGCTTCTACCCAAAATATCTTTGTTAAACCTGAGTTGTCAATCATACATCACACTATTTCCATGATAGTATGATTCCTTCTCTCAACTATACCATTCTACTGTGGTGTGTGAGTAGGAGGAATTTGTCGATGAATCCCATGAGCTTCTAGGTAATTCTTGAACTCATTGCTTGTGAATTCCCCCTCGATCTGAGTGGAGAGTTTTGATCTTGCGACCAAATTCATTTTCAACAAGTGCTTTGAACTTCTGAAATGTCTCAAAGGCTTGACTCTTGTTTCTTAGACAATATATCCACATCTTTCTTTAGTATTCATCAACACAAAGCATGAAGTATTGACATTCAGAATGACTTGGTTGCATGGGCCCACAAAGATCAGTGTGCACCAAATCAAGCTTTCCCTTAGCTCTATATGTGTTCTTCTGGAAGGGTACTCTGTGTTGCTTTCCAGCTAGGCAATTGTGACACTTGTCAGTGTTGTGCTTAAGTGTAGGCAATCCTTTCACCATGTTTCCCTTTTGAAGTGTTTGGAGATAGCCAAAACTGATGTGACCATATCTACGATGCCATAGTTCGAAGAAAGGTGTGTGTCTTTGGCCACTAGAGCTTGATCATCCTTGTGGAAAAAATCAAGTTCGAACATACATCCGACATTGGAGGATCTTGCTACAATCTTGGAACATCTTGAATTATCTCTTATCAAGCACACTTTTTCTCCATTATTACTATCAAAATCCAACTTCAAGTTGTGATCAAGGAGTTGACTAACTGATAGCAAATTCTTGGTCAACCTAGGTACATATAATACATCTATGATTTTACAGTTATGCTTTCCAAGAGGTAGTGAAATGTTTCCAATCCCCTTGACACTGTATGATGATTCATCACCTAATGACACATGGTTCTTGTTAGGTGAGTCACGTAGTGTGTAGAACCAATCCTTGCATCCATTCATGTGTCGAGTTACACCCGAGTCAACATACCAGATATCTTGTGTGGACTTGGTTTCTTCATCAAATTGAGTAGAATACATGTGGTGTCCTTCATCTGAATCATCCTCATGTTCGGAAATGTACACTTGTTGTTTGGGTTTTCTTTGCCAATCACCATTTTTCTCCCTTGATTGTTGTTGTTGTTGGAATTCCCTTAATTTGAATTGTTATTACCTGTTGGTTGTTGGGTTTTGAATTGCTTGATGAATCCTTTTTGTAGGAATTGTACCAACAATCTTTGATGTCATGTCCCCTCTATTGAAAATGGGACACTTCTTGGTGTTGTCTTGTTGAATTTGGTCCCTTTGTTGACTTTGATTTTGTTGGGACTTCTTGTGACTGGACTGAAATTTTTCCTTTCCCGTGTATGATTGGAAGATAGTGCTTTCTCATCTTCATGATCGTTGTTGTTCATTTCCTCTTCTTGTTGGAGTAGATTGACCAACTTATCAAAGGTGAGTGTGTGTTCAATCATATTGATAGTTGGCATAAAGATTATGTAAGAAGAAGGAAGTGCTCGTAATACATTGGTATGAGTTCCTCATCACTTATCTCTTTTTCCAATGCCGAGAGATGCCCTCAAAGTAGCAACTCGTCTAAAAAAACTTCAACCTTCTCATTGTGCTTGAACTTGAGAGTATGCGGTTGTGAATCTGGCAAGAAGAACTTTGGTGCTTGTGCACCCATTTCTACAATCTAAATTTCTGAAACTCTAAATTTCTGACAAAGGGTAAGGCTCTTATCACTCTAGGTTTATGGTCTCCCTCTCAATATACCATCAGGCCAATATACCAAACCTTTCTATATACGCTCCCTTCCGATATACCCATTGGTACGTGGAAGAAGATCACCCTTTCAATATACCTGTCAGTATGGAAAGAGGTATAATGCAAGTGAAATAATTTAGTGCGTGGTACGTAGACAGTACAGAGAGGGGTTTGTGCAAGCACAAATGGATGGGAGGGCTCAAATGTGTGTGTATTATGTTCTTATTACTCCTGTTGATTTTAAGGGTCGATGCCCAGACAAAATTTTGGCATCTGTGTTAGGAATTAAGTGCGGTAGTATTGCAACAAAGATCACCCATAAGCACTTCCCAGAGGCACCATATATATCAAACGCTGCTATGAGATCAAAGATCTCATGTGATAGAACCAAACATAAAATAAAAAATTTGCACTTTTTTTTACTCTTTTTTTTTCACTTTATGCACCAAGATTAGTACAAAATGCTCCAAAAGTACATGAAAATGAAGTTTTTGTGTCCCCCTCTTAACAAGAAAATGTCCAGAATCACAAAATACACAATTTAGACCAAAAATATTTTTACCCCCAATAGGTGTTTTTACGCTAAATTTAGCGGTGGCTTTAAATGTGTTTGGTGAGATTCTAAATTTGGAAATACCCCAAAATTTAGTAATTTCTCCAAATTTTCCAAAAAAATAATTTAATAAAAAATATGGAGAGTGTGAGAATTGAACCAATGACCTGTTTGTTCCTGAGATCCAAACAAACAATTTGAATATTATTTTCACCTTTTCTCATAAACCGTGATCTAGATTTTTCTAAAATTTTGACAAAGTAGCATCATACAATATTTTTCTTGAAACCCACAAAAGTTGAGAAGAATCGAATCTTGGTTTTGAGATCTTACCAATAGACCAGCTAGATCTGATTTTTTTCAAAAAAAATGACCCGACTTGCATAGAAATTTCGTCACATGTAGAGGCCAAATCTGAAGATGATGTAAATTACAAAGTTGTGTGCCTCCTTATCTTTCCAGTAGAAAAATGGCACATCAATTTGACATTGTATGAAAAAGTTACGTCTTTTTTTCTAAGAGCTATCTCTGCTGGAATTTTGTTGACGGACTGCTTGACCTTTGCTCCCGAATTCTTCACACCTCCACTTTCGAGATCTGATTTTTTTCACTTTTTTTTTAGATCTGAAATTATTTTTCAAGATCTTTCTCCTTTTTTTTTCAAGATCTTTTTTTTAAAGATCTCCAAATCTTAAATATTCCACCAATATGTTGGATCAATTTGGCTATGCCAATGACTAATAAAAAAAAATTACCTTCCAAATAAGTGGATATGTCAAATTTTAGTTGAGGGATGCTTGGAAGGAATGGAGGCATGGGATGCTTCAATGGCTCTCCTTTGATGTATATCTTCTTCTCTAATGGATCCTCTCCAATAGTGCTCCTCTTGACCTTGTTTGGATAGAACACGCTTTGATACCAAATGATACAATAGAATTAAATTGCAATGACCAAAGAGGGACGAAGCCTCACAAATATTATTGATCATGAAATCAGATTACATAACAATGCAAGAGCTGTAATATTTATAGATATTAGACAACCTCATATGGATAGATATGACATCTTATCAGGCACCAACTATGAGATTATAAGACCCATCTCACATGCACATGTAATTACTTATTAATACCAATATTGAATGTTATCCAACATAACAATATTGAATGCAAGTCACTAGACTAGAGTGCACATGTTGCACATTATTAAATAAAAGACAATGCAATGAATATTCCTATGCTAAATTATGCTAACAACATAATATTTTCTAACCACACTTAATTTTGTGACAGTAAAACAATTGGAAATTGATAGGATGTGGGCTGTTTTTTATGTTTTTAACCATATAATACCGGTAAAACATTCAAGTGACTGTTGACAATTAGAATATGAATTTCTAAATAACCGTTGATAAATATATATAAAATATGTGAAAAAATATATTTTTTGTATATATATGAAGAAATAATAACAATAAGTATAGAAAATAATTAAATTTATTCACCTCAAAGAGCTACACTGCCAATAAATTTTGATCTGATAGGTATAAGTTATTTGAAATTCCAAGCTTGGACCTTTAAAGTTTAACTTTTTCTCAAATGAATCCATATAAATTTTGAATTTTTAAATTTATTTCTACATAGATGAGTGAATTTACATAAATCCATTTTCCTTTATAGTAGAGGGAAGGAGGGGTTATTTTACTTATATTCATTTATTTCCCTAAATTCAATACTCTATTTTCTAGATACTTGAATCTAGATATATTGAATAGACAATGAATTGTTTGCAATTATCTCAATTTATAAATATTGTACATTGAATCAATTAATTCTACTAATTACTAGGTTATACTTGTTATTCATTATTAACCGGTTAAAATTCTAGTCTTTTAGAATATAGAGCACATCTCTAAATATTTTGTCACTATCTTTAAATGACATGCAATATTATGTACTACATTTGAAAAAAATCAACCATGGCATAAACCTTACCAGAAGACTTTGACTTGAGATGATGACTTCATCTTCCAAATCTCTAAGTGTCACATTTTCAGTTTCATAAGTTACCCTAATTGGCCAAATGTCATTTGAGTGGAAAATATTCCCACTAAGTCACCTATGAAAACAAATTCACATAACCCATTCTAAAAGTCTCAATTTTCACATCTTTTGGCTACCTCGAGAACACAATAAAGAACCCACTTACTATATTAGTCTCTCAAGTACATTCAACTAGTTTTAAGTTTGCACACATCTAGTAAGGCTTTTGTAGGTCAATTCCCAAAGCTACATCTCACACACCAGAGATCGTTGTTGAGTTTCAAAGGTATTATTAGGGTCTTAATTTCCAAACACATCACGTTATACATCTTACACACATATATCGGGCATGGAACTATGAAGCTTTGATACATCTTCGGAGTATTGCTATATAGGCATGAATGTGGTCACTTAAACCAATAAAACTAGCCTCATTGTAGGTCCCCAAGAAAGGAAAAGGAAGTTCACCTTAAGGTCTTACATCGTGGTAATACTTTCTATCATACTAGTTTTGGACCTAAGACAACCAAAAAGCCTCTTGTTATTCCTAATTAGAAATGAATTCACTTTTATAAATCACATGATCATCTACATGACATATTTCTTAACTTATTAGATAAACGCTTAATCTATTTACCATCAAATGCTTGTCATCCTCATCATCTTGGGAAAGAAAATGTCGGCCTTTTTTTCAACTATTATGACATTAATAGACACCGCAAAAAATAATTTTTATGCATTGCACAAAAAGCTTAAGAAACTTGTAGAAAAAATGTGTTATTTCTTTTGACATGCAAAATACTTTGTTTAATGAATCTTCATCTCCTATTTTGAGGCATAACTCTATGGATATTGTGACCTCCCACAAGGGACCTTATAGGGAAGTAATAGTTTCTCGGTCTCATTGAAGTTATTTTTCTTTGATAGGATCCTCTCCTATTTGGTCATCCCAACCTCCTAAGTTTAAATGGGTCACTAAAGATAACAAATTTATTTTACAAAATAATTACACACCAAAAATACCACATATACATATTTGCTAAAAGGAAAATATAATGTACAATCAATCAATAATCAAAGAACATCTAATAGTAATAACAATACATCTCAGAAAGTCTAGAGTGACCAAGTTGTCATTGTTCGGTTAGCTTATACATCACATCACATATATTCTTGCAATCACATGTAGTTTATTATCACCATCTACACATTTAAATTAAAGCAATCATATAAGAAACAAGCTGATAATTAAAAAATCTCATATATAACAAAATTACATCCAAAATCATATATGATAGGGGGATTACCCCTTACAATAATGTCTCGTGTGACATTATCATTAGACTCATCAGTACTTAGAAATATCTATCCTCACTCGTGAGGTTAAATCCTCTCTTGGGTCTTTTTATCCTCAGAAGCATGATCATGACCTGTATCGTTACACTGCTCCTACAATACACTTACCTCTCTAGAAAATTTGGCATAATATCCTTACACAACTATAAAACTACCCAAAATATCATGTGTTTATTCCATCCCGAGAGCTCGGGAACAATTTTCCTGTTGATCTCACCCTTGCAGCCATACCATTTTCCAAGTAAGACATTAATTTAGAAATTCAAGCTTGGTAACTTATCCTTTAATAATTATAAGTTTACATATGTTTCCTTGGTAAGAAAAATTCTCAAATTATTGGTGCAATAAACACATATCTCTATCTCTTTATGGAATTTCTCGTTTCTACCGATATGTAAACGTTTACTTTGGAACTCTATGAAATCACACAATTATGTTCTACTTTCAACTTTGGAAAATGATAGATTGATTGAATATTAGAGCTTTAGTGATAGACTATCTAGTGCTATAGAAAGGAAATTGTAGAGAATAGGAAAGAATTCAAAATCCAAACACCAACTAGCTTAGTGGGGGAGTAGCTGAGGAAATAATTCCCTCACTTTCTCCTTCGAGTACCACCAGGCCTATGTTGGTGTCTTTCCTTTCAGTCCAATTTGCTAAGACTCCTGTGGACCTCTCCTAGTCTCCTTTAACTTCTACTACAACACTACATCCTCCTCCAATTCTCCTCGTGAGTCCAAGATGCAATCCTAAATGGAAGTTAACAATTGTATTCCTTCATCTTCATCTAGCATGGATGACTCATATAGGTGTAAGTTATCATAGTTTACTACAGAGTATATCATCATAAATGACGAAAAATCAAGTCAAAAGGCATTTTCTCCAACCTACTCTAATATGGTGAAATCCATATCATAGTGGCTTGAGCTTCCATGCCTAACCTTGTAGTCTCTCCTTTCTCAAGTAAATCCAAACTCTATCTCTAACATGAATCTTATGTTCCCTCCTATGTTGATCGTGCCTATCTTTGTACTTGGCTTGAGATTTCTCTAGCTGTTCTTTGACTTTGAGATGGATTTTCTAGATCCTCTCAATGAGTTTGTTTTCTCTACTCACCTATGAGTCTCATGTCTCCTCCTCATCCCGCTGCCCAAATTTTATGTCTAGCAGATTTGTAGTTAGATATCCCAAGCATGCTTCAAACAAGTGACTTTATAGTGGATGTGTGTACTACCCAAATATAGGAATGATGAATGTAGGCTAGGAATCATCCAAGTCCTTGGGTATTTACTAGGTATACCCTCCGATCAACTATACCAAAGTCCTCATTAACCACCTATATTTGTCCATTTGTCTCGTGGATGAAAAGTTGTGCTTCTTTGAAACACTGGTATCCATCTTGTCCCACAAAGTAGTCAAAAACTTCCCCAAGAACCTAGAATCGTTGTTAGAAACAATATACTTTGGAAAACCAAAATTCACCCATACATTAGCAAAGAAAAGATCTGTTGCCACATGTGATTTTATTGTCTTTTTATATGCCATAAGAATACATATCTTACTGAATCTATCAACAACAACATAGAGATAGTCATGACCATGTTTAGACATAGGTAATCCTCCCACAAAATCCATAGAAATGTCCTCCCATAGACAAGCAGGTACTGGAAAAGGCATATACAAACCCTCCTTTCTAGTCTTAGGCTTGTTGGTATAATAAAGTTTACATCCACGTATAAATTCTGATACTTCTTCTTGCATATTGGGCCAATTCACATACCTTTGCAAGTGGTCCAGGGTCTTACCAACACTAAAAATGTCCCGCTACTTTTGAGGTATGTGCTTCCCTCATAAATAGAAGTATTTCTTCTTTAGGCATGCAAAGCTTCCCTCATTGGTAGAGCAGCTCGTCCTTGAGATAAAAATATTCAATCCCTATCCTTTTAGTCCCTTGGGACTACAACTACTGAAATGTCACCCCAAAGTCTCTGTCCTAGGCATATGCCTCTCTGTAAGCTTCCTTTGTGAAGGGCTTGATATGAGAGATAGTGGGCAAACAGGAAAACTTCTCATGTGTGGGCAGCCTAGATAACATTTCCGTCACCAAGTTTATACTACCCTTCTTGTATCTAATCACCAGATGGAATCTGTTAAAGGAACCCCATCCATTTTTAGTGTCTTCCCTATTGTAATTTAGACTATGCTTGCAAATAGTGGATAGGTTTATGGTCAGTGTGCACAATAGTTTCTTTACCCAACAAATAATGCTTCCAATTTTTAATTTCCTGAACTAGTGCATACATTTCCTTATCATATAGTGAATATCCTTTAACTCTTGAAGTGAAAGTTTTGGAATGATAGCATACAGGTTTACATCCTTAAAGCAACATTGTGCCCATAGCGTAATCAACTGGAATATGTCTCTACTTCAAAAGGCTTCATGTAAATTAGGAAGAGAAATTACTTTGGAGCATGACTAAACTTGTATTTCAATAACTCAAAGGAGTTTTCTTGTTCCTTACCCCAAGTAAAAACCCTTACTCTTTATGGCCACAATGTATAGAGGTGTTGTAATTGTGGAGAAGCTTGGAATGAACCTCCACATGTACTTGTACTACTCCCCTGTAAAAATCCTAGTCTCTATGGCTCCTATTGGTGTTGGACAATTAGTGATGGATTCCACCTTCTTTAGATGCACTCGTAGCTCCCCTCCTTTAACCACGTGCCCAAGTTAGACAAGTGACTATTTGGAAAATCCAAATTTCTTCATATTACAAAGCAACTATTTCTCCCCGAGAACTTGCAAGAATTGTTGTAAACGAGTTAGATGTCCTTCCTATGTGGCACTAAAAATCAAGATATCATCTAGATATACAATGACACATGAATCTATGAAATCCTGCAATACATCATTCATCAATATCATAAATGTAGTGAGTGCATTTCATAACCCAAAAAGAAGTACTAACCATTCATACAAACCCTGGTTTGTCTTGAAGGAAGTCTTCCATATATCCTCCTCCTTCATTCTGATTTGGTCATAACTTGACTTGAGATCCAAATTTGTGAAGAATTTGGCATGATGAAGCTGGTCTAAGAGATCATCTATGTGGGGAAATGGATATTTTTTCTTTATGGTGATCTTGTTCAAAGTGCGATGTCGATGCACATTCACTAAGAATCATCCTTCTTTGGCACCATCACAATAAGAGAACCACATGATGAGGTGCTCGGACATATCACCCCTTGGTTTATTAGTTCTTGGAGTTGTTTCTTTACTTCAATACTCTCAAGAAAGGATTTCCTATACAACCCAATGTTCAAGAGGGGGACTTTGAAAATAGTTGAATCCCATGCTCTACTTCTCATTTTGGTGGTAACCCACTAGAGCCTGAAATACTTCTGAAAAGACCGAATAATAATATCCAAATCATGCTTTACCCGGTTAGAAATATCTAAAAATTCTACCCCATCTTGTTTATCCTTTAACAAAAAACAAACAAAATAAGTCATTTTGCTTGGTTAGAAATCACCATAGTAACTTGTGTCTTACACTGGTGTTCCCAGATGTTGTAGCTGATCCCATCTTTGACCCATTTGTACTGGTTTTCCCTTCTCATAAATATATCATCCCTAATATACAAGTAAGGACTCTTGAATACAACATCAAAAGAACCAAGTGGAATAACTTCAGCTTCCAAAACATCAATATACTGGGAATTTATCCCAAACTTGACCTTACATCTTCTTGTTACCTAAATTTCAACACCCTTCTTCACCCAACCCAAAGGATAAGGGCGTGGATGCTCGTAAGTCTCAAGACAAAGCTTCTTTACAATTGCTTCATAAATCAAGTTAGACTAAGAACTGGTATCCACCAAAGCATTTACCTTACTTATCTTGATAGGGATTTTGATTTGGAATAGTCTACTCATCTCCTCTTCATGGTTGTCCATGTTGGTTTCCATGCATCCAATCCTTTCATCTACATTAGAGTCATCTTTGATTTCCACCTCCCCTTCTAGTTTTTTACAGTTGTCATGGACTTATTTGAGTCATTGGTTCGGTTCTTTGGATGTAACTCGGGTACAAATTCCAACATGTAGTGCCAATATGACCATTGATATCATAGTTATTGCAAAAATTCTTGGGATCTTTACAAGTATTTAAAGTAGTGGTAGCTTGTTTACCTTTCCATTTCCACTTACCCTTGTTACTTGTTTTTCCATACTCTGTTTTTGCTTATTTTTGACCGCTTTGCCCTTGGCTCTGCTTCTCCTTGATTGTTTTCATCATCTATGTAGTATGCCCATACACACACATTTTTGATATCTTTGGGATTTGTTGAGATAAATTTTCTTTGAAGGTGAGTGTGAAGTCCTCCCAAGTACTTAGTCAGAATATCCTCATCCTCCAAGTCCATATTTAGCATCATGGCCTACCTCTCGAAACTCGTAGTATAGTCCTGCACACTTTGACCACCGGCTTGTCTAAAATTCTACCATTTAATCATTTGGTTAGTCTTGTGGACAATAGGATAGAAGTTATCTCTAAGTAGATCTTTAAATTCTTGCCAAGATTTCGCAATAGGACGTTTCTTCTTTTGAAGTGGTTAGATGGGTTTCTCACCAAAACAGAGCATGTCCCTCCATTTTGAGATATGCAAAGGTGATCCTCTATGCCTCGGTGACATTATGGATGTTAAAATAGTATTCTAACTATTTTAACCATTTATCAAGCAACTCTACATCTACTTGTTCTTTAAATATTTTAATCTCAACTTTCATATCAACTTTAAAAGGAGTATGGTTAGATTTTACCTTTTCTTTTACATTTGAAGTCTCTTCTTCATGTTCTTCCCCATAATCTTCCTCATGGTGGCTCCTCCCTATGCCAAACATTTTAGCTAAGCCTTGAACCACTGAGTTAATGGAACCTTGATTGACATAAGCAATCTTCTGCAAATATGCAAGTTCTTGTTGGCTTCTAAACATCATATCCATCATGGTCTCCAACATCTCAATTCTACAAACCAAGTTCTCTTCCTCCATTTTTCCCCAAATTCTCTATTTCCACTTCCTTGTAGAAATTTCTAGATTGTAAGGTAAAGCCTCTTCACCTTTAGATCTCGTCACTATGATACGAATCTAAGAACAAATACTATAATTTTGGATACTTGTTAGCTCGATACCAAAATGATCTCAGTAAACCCTTCAACTTTGGAATTATTCATAGAATCAAAATTAAACAATGTTTTTCTACTTTCTATTAGAAAATGACAGACATAACTAGTGAATGAATTTTGCTTCTGCTTAGAATCAATAATTGTAGGAAAGGAAAGAATATAAACTCACAAACACCAAAAAGTTTTATCCTGGAAACCTCTAGAAGAGGAAAAACTAGTCGGGAAAAGAAATTTCTCTTTCTTCCCACTTTTATTGGCCAATTCAAACAATAAGTACATAAATTACATTAAGTATGAAAGAGAAGTAGATAATATCTCACACTTCCTCCCAATTACTTTCTTTGTCTCAACACTCCTTTCTTCTACAAAACATAATTCCAGCACTAAGAACTTCTTTCTCACTTGCTTTCATGCTTCAATGATCTTATTCTCTTCTAAAAACATGTATTTATAGCCTTTCTCATGTCCTCCCATACACTGGAGAATGGGAAAGGTCATGGAGGAGATGAGACATGAACAACCTTTCAAATTATGGGGTTGTTTATTTCATATTTTTATTTTCTATCCGGAAGAGCCAGGACCACTGCCCTTGTTAGGTGGCAATTCTGTAACCACCACTCTACACAGAGTGGTGTTCCTATTACTATAAAGGTATAACCTTTGTGTATTTATTTTCCTTCTTCGTGCTAATTGATCTAATTAAGTAGAGTCGTTTTTGATTCCTATGGATCAATAGATCATACCTCCCCTTCTTAAGAGGTTTTTGGTCCCACAAAAGCTTAGTGGTGGAGTGGTGGAGGAACCAAATCCCTCTCTTGCTCCTTCGAGTACCACTAGGTCTGCCTTGGTGGCATCTCTCATCCAACCTACCAACAATCCTATGGATCTCTGGTTTACTGCTCCAATGCCATGTCCTCCTCCAAGTTTCTTTGAGTACAATCCTCTTTTGAAGGAAACTTATGTATGTTTCCTTCTTTGTCATGCATAGATGGCATGAGTTGGTAGGAACTCTTACAACTTGTTATCATGTGCACCTACATGAAGTATGGCCTAAAGTTTTCTTTGCCAACTTGCTCAAGTATGGTGAAGGTTCTATAATGTAGTGGTTTAGTCCTTCTTTCTTGTCCTTTTCTCTTGAGATGGATTGGCTAAATCCTCTCCATGCACGTTGTTGCTATAGTCACCATTGTTCCTTATATCTCCTCTTCTCCTTACTTCCCCATGGTTAGGTCCATTGAATCAATAGGTAGATATAGTGACTACATATCGAATTTGGTATTGTTCCTTAAATGAGTTGTTCATGTAGTGGCTTATTCTTCAAAAAATGACAATTGCTATCAAAATTCTCCATCCTTTGATCAGAAATATTTGTTCTCTCACATTCATTTTTCTTTTCTTCCAATGAAAGTAAACAAAATTGATGATTTTCCTAAAAATTCTTGGATCTTGGTAAGCAATTACCATAGCCTTCTTTGATTTTCTCGACGTGCCCGAATGTTGAAATCGACTCTATCCTTGACCCATCTGTATTGGTTCTCCCTCCTTATGAACACAACATATGTGGCATACAAGTGAGGACTTCCGAAGACAACGTCAAATGCATCAAGTAGAATAATATCAGCTTCTATTACATATATGTATTGGGTATTTATCCCAAACTTAAACTTACACTTTCTTGTAACTTGTTTTTGTACACCACTCTTCACCCATCCTAATGGGTATGGATTTGGATGCGCGTAATTATCTAGACCAATATGTTCTACAACTACATCAAAAATCAAATTTGAATGAGAACAAGAATCTACTAAAGTGTTTACCTCAATCTTCTTGATTTGGATTCTGATTTAAAAAATCTTACTCATATCTTCTTCTTCTTCTTCTCCCCATGCATGTTAGTGGCCATGCATCCTAGCCTTTCTTCTACATATGAATTGTCCTCAATATCCACCTCTCCTTATGTTCTCACAAAGGGCCATGGATTTCTTGGAATCCTTGGTTTGGTGTTTTGGGTGTGATTCTATATGCAACTTCCAACATGTGGCATTAGTATGTCCATTTATATCACAATTATTACACAAATTCTTAGGATCTTTACAAGTATGTAAAATAGTAGTGAAATTTTACCTTTCCATTTTTCTCTGCTACTTATATTCCCTTGTTCTTTTCCTACTTGATATGTTAACGGTATTCCTTTGACTCTGCTTCTCCTTTCTTCTTCTTGTCATCAATGTAGTATGATTATATACAAGATTTATTGAGATCCTTGGGCTTTGTGGATATTATCTTCCTTTGAAGGTGAGTATGAAGTCCTCCCAAATACTTGGTCAGAATTTCCTCATCCTCCAAGTCCATATTAAGTAACATGGCTTGTCTCCAAAATTTCGTAGTGTAAGTACCGTACGCGCTTTGACCATTTCCCTATCTAAAGTATTTCCACTTAATCATCATTTCATTCTTATTGCCAATAGGATAGAATTTATCTCTAATTAATTCTTTGAAACCTTTCCAAGTACTGACAATAGGACATTTCTTCTTCTCACAAGATGCTAGATGGGTTTCCCACCAAACTAGAGCATGACCTTCCATTTTGAGACGTGCAAAGGTGATCCTTTGTGCCTCAGTGACATTATGCACACTAAAATAGAATTCAACTATTTTAGCCACTTATCAAGCAATTATGCATCTAATTTTCCTTAAAATTTATTTATTTCCACTTTTGTTTCAACTTTAAAAGGTGTATGAGAAGATTTTACGTTCTCACTTACATTTGGCATCTCTTCTTCATGTTCTTCCCATTATTCCTCTTTATGGCTCTTTCTGATACCAAATTTTTGTGTAGTTCTCAAACCACTGAGTCCATGGAATATTTCTTAACCAAAGTCATCTTTTGTAGATCTGAAATCTCTTCTTGTTTTCTATGCAACCTATCCATCATGGTCTATAGCATTTCGACTCTACGGACCAAGTTCTCTTCCTCCATTTGATCTCATATTCTCTGTTTCCACTTCTTTGTAGAAATATATGGATTGTAAGGTAAAAATTATTCACCTTTGGACATTTTCACTATCATACAAATCACAAGAAATAATCAAATTCCACATTCTTGGATATATAATCAGCTCTGATACAAAAATGATCTGTAAACTTATACTTTGGAACTCTACAAAATCACATAATCATGTTGTTCTACTTTATACTTTGGAAAATGATAAATTGATTGAAGATTAGAGATTTAGTGACTGATTATCTAGTGTTATAGAAAGGAAATTGTAGAGAATAAGAAAGAATTCAGACTCCAAATACAAACAATTTTTTATCTAGGAAACCCCTAATGGAGGAAAACTAGCCGAGAAGGGAAAAATGCCCTTTCTTCACACTTTTATTGGTCAATTGTAGATAAATATAGATTACAAGTAGTAACAAATGGAGACTACAATGTAAACCTCTCTCTTCCCGTGCTTGTTTGTTCTATTTCTACACATTTCTACTATAATTCCACTCTAACATCAAGATCTTGCTCACTTTCTCTTATATAATGAATACATTAATTTATGATCTCTCTGGATCTTTGAATTATAAATTCTCTTACTCCTCCTTGTATTTATAGCATTCCCCCATGTCCTCTTATGCACTATAGAATGGGAAAGGTCAGGGAGGGAAGAGACACAATTGATAACTTCAAATTCATGTCCATTCGTGCTCTCATTCATTTTTCTATTTGAAAGTGTCAAGACCATTGCCACGAGAAGACCGTTAGTTTCAAGATCACCACCCTACAAGGTGGTGTTTCTATAACCGCCGCTCTGCACAGAGCAATGGTTCTATCTAAAACCTCCATTTTCCTCATTGTTCTTCATTTTATTCAATTCTCCTTCTTGGCAGTGATGGAAACTAATGAAGTGGTTGTTTTTATGGGTCCCTATGGATAATCCACACTCTTTTTGTTACAAAACTAGGAAATATTAATTAATCAAAAAAGTAAATTATCTCTCTACATCATTTTAGAATTCTTTTTACATGTCACATGTTTCTTTTCCAGGACTATATAGTTTCTTTGAGATATGTTACATGGCCTTGGCCAACGTTCAACTCTACCCCTTCTTATCTTCCAACTCGATTTAAATTTTAATTTATTTATTTTGTCATTTCATCTTTGTAGGGTTGACTTTATCATAATATTTCACCTATAGAAGGTTCTATAAACTAGTCAATATCACTTTATAACTCCCCTAACACTCCCGCAAGATATTATTAGAAATATCACTCCATAAGTACTCAAGGCTCTACTATATCTTCCTAAATCAATTGCACATCATTTTGGATAGTCACTTCTATAGGTGTAAAGCACTCAATTAGGTCCAAGATTCTAGCTACATACATTTCTAAGCATGAAAAGGTCCTAGGGTCATAGCTTAGTACAAGAAAATTCACTCCAAGGATTATCAAGGGTTTTCAAGGGACAAAGGGTTTAGTATAATAGTTGAAGCACAATGCATAAAAATGTTACCTTGTTGGGTACATTCTCTATTCTATACTTAGCTCACTCTTTCTATTTCAATATACACAAGAGCACTCATAGGGGATTGGATTACATGACACTCACACTCACACATGCACCTAAAAAAACTACATGAGGCTTGATACCACACGAGGGAATTTAATAAAACACTTAGATTTTTGTGGAAAGGGCTTACTTCGCTAAAGGTAGTATAGCTTCACCACATACATGATTTACCCCTTTTTATCTAATTCTTTAATAAATGGTATTGTAGGTTTCTAGGTTTTTGACTTTGTTGCAAGTGATTATAAGTTGTGTGAACAAGAACAACATATAGTGAAGCACACTTTCCAAGCAAGCGAAGCACACAACAACATTTGGAACCTAATTTCAAAAGGTTTTAAGATTGTATAGATTTATTCATGAATGTATAAATCTAGGTGAATATCATACAATAGTTATAAAGTCTTGCACCAACTCAATTTCTAGTTCTATTATTAATAAGAAAACATATATAGTCTCGATCAACCTTTTCCACATGTCTACCCAACCAGATCTCCTCTATTATACTGTATAGATAAGTCTTTGTCTCATCTTGTGTATTTGAGTTATCATTTCGTAATTTATTATTGTTTCAATCATTAATGCATTACTCGATTATTAATGGTCAATTATGAATTAATTGGATCATAATATCCTCGTGTAATAAACCTTTACATATTATATATTGGTTAGTATTTTCCATAACCCAATTTAATTATGGTGTAAACATTTGGTGAAGACAAATCTTGAATCAAATATATAGCTTTACTCAAGTCCTAGTTGTCTTAGGGTTTCTTATTCCTAGTTGGTTTTAAATTTATCAATCTTATTGGGCTTATATTCATATTCCCACCTACTTTACACCTTAAATCTAGTTTTTGCAATATTCCTTAGGGTCTTATGCTAGTCCTCCTCTTTGGGTCTCTTTCTAAGGCTTCACATTGGCCAACACACATTTTTTTGCGTATTTAACAATTAACAACTCTATTTTAAAATCTCTTTATATTTTTATTTATTTTCATAAATTCAATGAGAACCTCTTTTTGTTTCATCTAATGTTTAGCACAAGTTTTTAGAATTTAAAATTTAAAATTTTTAGTAATAAAGGCATAATCAGAAAAATAATACATTTTTATTTTCAAATTCCTTGGATTTTTTGTTAGAAAATTTACGGGAAGATATAATTAAAAAATTATAGATTGACAAATAAATTGCCAAAGATTATAGATTATGATGTGTAGTGATTAAATAAAGATTAAGATGTTTTATATTTACATATTACAGAATGTAAATAACATGAACAGAAAGTAAATGAACACAATGACACAAGATATAAGTGGGAAAACCATGGAAGGTAAAAAACCCACTGAAAATCACTTATCTTTATTGAGAATATAATTTTACCCAGCACTCCCACTATTTCACATGCAATTACTCCTTCAATAAGGAATTACGAACTGCCTTATACATTTGCTCATGAGACTTACAAAATAGATCATACATATAGCTCATACACAATGTTACACCATGTGTAACCAATCCCTAAAGGATCACCTTGTTATATATAGGGTGGGTGGTCTTGATCAACTCTTTAAAATACAACTTGTGTCCTTTTGCTGGTTTTATAATAAGTATTTTCCCGCTTAATATTATAACCCCAAAACTCCCCTTTAATGTTAAGCGGGAGACATGCAAAAAAATGTTAACATTTGTTCCTTATGTTAAGTTACCTTTTAGTACAAAAGGATTTACAATCCATAAATCAACTTGTGATTTAGGTGACATCCAAAAATACTTATTCTATAGATTTACAATTTCGTGGTGTATTAAAGCATAATAGTGCGGGATTTTCAACTCCGTAGTACACTACCGTGGTGTGTCGTGGACTTATAAAATCCAAAAACAAATGTAAATCTATTATGGTTTTTAGAAAATCCATGAGACATTGTTTTTCCATGGTTCAAAACAATGTTCCAAGGATTCCATAAAAACACAATACAAAGGAACATATACAAATTCTCAAGATAAAGTGATTAAGGATGAAGAATTATATCAGATTATGGAGCCTTTTATAAAACAAGGCATTCCCATAACTAATGCTTCACTGGGAATTACAAGTAAACTTCATATACATGAAAATTTACTTAAACAATAATAACATAGAAATTAGTCTTGCAGTATCCATCTTGACACATTCGGACCATTAAGAGATGGTATTGCATAAGAAAAAACATGTAACATGCTCGTTTATTATTTTCTCCTTCAAGGAATCTTTGAAAGGACAACCAACATAGGCTCTTCTAATTTAGAGGTGGAGATCAATGTCATCCACATGATCACAAGAGCTAATATCTTAAACACCCAACATAGCACAAAACTTGCAGAAATTTCTAGCAGCTAATGTCTCAAAAAAGAGTCTACAAACTTCTCAAAACTTGATATCAACATCACCAATGATAACTCTTTCTCAAAAAAAGTGTACACAAATCACACTATGCTTTGTTCTTTGATGTTAGACTGGATTATTTGCAAGAGAAATACAAATTTGGATGTCACATAAAACTAGAGTTCTTCTTTTGATACCCATATAAAGTTATTCCAACAGTCTTTAGATCCACGTGGCTTCCTTTGTTGCTTCTATAATACTTCTATAATCTTCTTTAGTAGAAGAGATAAATATTGTTGGTTACTTCTTGCTACTCCAAGTGATAACACCCGCACCAAAAACACTTGAACAAAAATCCAGATGTATATCTAACACAATATCACCATGGTTAGAATCACAATAACTAAGTAATTGTGCATTATCATAAAAAGAATAACATAAAACATAATTTATTGTATAGATAAGGATCATGCATAAATCTAGAAACAATTTCATTTTCATAAGATATATGAGGCCTAGTGATAGTTAAATAGATAAAAGTGCCATAGGAGTAGATACATGCTTACTGATCCAATAAATATATTGATCTTGTAATGCAACAATATATTTGTGATTTTGACAAATAACCATGTCTAGCAAATGATTTAACAATCATAAATAATTCATTAAAAACATTGTCTTAATTTCTCTATGAATCTAAGAGTTAATTACTTGTTACTACTAGTAATCAAGAGATCATCAATCATATAAGACATTAAATATATCATGACTGTTTTCATATTTGACAAATAAATTAAAATAGTTAGAGAAACCAAGCTCATGAAAGAGAGTGTTTATCTTAGCATACCAAGTTCTGGGAATTTTCTTAAGATCATTTAGGAATCTTAGTCTGAGTCAAGGTTTGAGAGATCTCCCCCTCAATGTCTACATCCATCATAATAGAATGAGACCGTAAAAAACTTGTAGAACATTTTCAGATTCGGAAGAGGGAAGGGATTCAAATTTACACAAATATTTCTCAAGAACATGCACATATTCATTAATTATCTTTGTAACCTCATGAACTTGGAACACTTTTCATGATGTATAAACCCACATGATACATATCGAAACATGATATCAAATTCTACTTTGTATTTGTCTAGATAAGACTTGATAGATAACATTTCTCAATAGATAATCAAAACATTCAAGAATAATCAAGTATTCATTGAAAACACGATCCATTAAAAATGGATACACTCATGGGTGTATGTGAATTTTTCTTCAAAACATTACCATCTAAGCACCTTTTAATATATAGGAGGAAAATTTAAGTCTAGACATGTCATATATGCCAAAAAAATGAACAATAGTTCTATTTTGAATATACTGCGAGTGAAAATTGAAGAAAAATGTTAAAACACAAAAAAAAATTGTGCATGTTTTTCAGCTATAGTTATTTCTAGTCTATTTTCAATAAACTATCTAACTTAAATTCAATGCAATAAATTTGAATAAATTTTTTTCATATAGTTTATAGAGTTATTACATTACCTCTATGATTATTCTTCATCAATTTGATCTAATTTGTTCCATTGAGAAACTAGCATTACTAGCGATTTTAAGTAAAAATTTTAAAAACAAAGAGCAACATATTACAATTTTAAATAAAATGGCTTTATCTTGATAAAAAAACATTCAGCCAAGGTTAAAGAACCAAGAAGGATGCTAACGAGAACATAAAAAAACAATGATAGTTTGCAGAGAATAGGAGAAAATGTTATAAAATTTTCAAAATTTGAAATATGCAACATAAAGGAATTTGAGATTGGCGGTACAAAGGAATAGACACCTGTGGTCTAAAGATAATTCAAAACCCATAGTATAAAATAATTTTTTAAACTCATGGTACACAAAATTTTGTAACTTGTGGTATACGAAAATAGAGATCCGAAGTACAAAAGAACTAGAAACCCGTGGTATATAGAGTTATCTACCCATGATACAAATTAAATTTTGAAAGGACACATGGCCAAATAATAATAAAAAGAGACAATGAAATCAAAGCGGGAGGGGACATGCGTTACAAATCAAGGTAACATAAGATGGAATGTGTCGACATTCGGGAAATTTTTAATGCGGATCACTCGGTAGATGTGAAGTTCCCTAACTTTAATCAAAATGAATAGATTATCAGTGCTCCAACAGATTGCCATGTTTTTTTTTATTAAGGGTAAATAGTTTTGAAGGGACTATACCCTGTATACAAAAGGGCTCAAAAGCCAGATATCAAAAGTGGAAGAAACAGCCCAAAGAAGGGCAAAACAACCAACACCAGAGGGCTCATCAGCCAGATAATACATCATAGTTATAGAAAAGGATCAAGACATACAATGATCCAAAAACAATAGAAGAGACCAAAAAACAAACAAGAGATATCGACCACAGAATATCTCAACCAAAAAACAACACCAAAACCATCAGTCAACAAACTTCGTAGTAAACAGCAAAGACACAGCTCTATATCACTTGATAGCCCGGTCAATCTTAGTTTTGATCGCTTGAAGCGAGACAAAGAAGGCAATGGTTGTGGCCTGAGAAGGGTCTTTCAAATCTGCCTGAGCAATTTCCATATCTCTTTTCTCCTTGGGGCCCCAAATGTCCTCAGTAATCCCGCTGAGACTGCATACACTATGAACATGTTGTTCGATGAAATTGTAAATGCTTTTAAGGGCAGATAGGATGTAGTCATTACGGATTTTTACATTTCCCAGTCTACCATCCAAAGATTGTAGCTTCTTGAAGACTTCAACAATAACACCCTCCTCATCATCATCTTGAAGTTTCCCTTTTCCCTTAGCTTTTTCCATATTTCTGATAACACTCTTAAGCTCTTGAATTTCCTTCTCCATCCTGCCCACTCTAACCAACAAATCCTCCTCCTTAGGCTCCTCCACCAAATGGATGATGTGAAATAGGCTCTCAGCAAGCTCGAGGTCTTTGTGACTTCTAAGGACCCTTTGAGAAGTAGGGACCTTGGTTTTCATACCCTTTCTTTCCTTCTTAGATTAAGCATATGTCAACTAGATTGACATGTTAACTGGAATATCTAATGAACAAAAAAATAATCACGCATCAAAAAATACCAAGATGACACATGTGAAAAATAATATATAAGTGTAGCTTAGCTATTAGATCACACTTCACAAGTGTAATACAAAAATTCAAAGACATTTAATAGTAAAAATAGTATCACAAACCGTGCATACATTTCATTAATTTATTGGATCAAATTTTCACGCTTTGACATGGTTATGTCAAAATACAAACAATATGCGAAGGAAAGGTTTAGTCAAATGATTTCATTTGTCAAAAATCTAACAACTGAAAAATACACTTGGAAAATTTCCACCAAAATTTTAAGATATGTCTTTGGCCGATCTTAAAGTCCTCGAAATTAGCCAAAATTTAAAAATAAATTTCAGGTTTGAAATAAAAGAATAGGTGTCACAATCTTAGTGGTTAAAGCGAGACCGCCACTTGAAATAAAAATCGTGACACTTGAAAAAAACAAATATACTTGGCCAAATGCAATTGATAGTACAACCTTAATGATAAAAGAATAATACTAAACACACGTGGAGAACTTTTCACAAATCTAGAAAATATTTACAAATGTGAAAAGGTGGAAAATTCTTATTGGATAACCACTTCCATACTTAAAAGAGACTAACAATCGTGAAATGTGAAGAAACATGGAGTAATTTTGTTGGCTCATATTTTACAAATGACAGATGAAGTAAACAAAATATTGGAAATGTGAAATACTGAGAGAACCTATTATCCCAAATTCACCCCTCGGAAAATTTGGTCAAAGTAAGCTCAGACATTAAGAAACTATGAAAGAAATGATTCTGGACCCATGGGCTCACATTCCAAAATGATAAACGGGGTTGCAAGCAAGCTTGAGTCAAGGAGCATAGGAGTGAAATGAGGCGAACGACACAAGAGTTATCGAGACCCAAAAATGTTAGATTCAAACTTACACAAGACCAAGTTAAAGAAAACAGATTTGTTGAGTGAAACCGTGCTTCAAATCCATCAAACAGATTACAGGAAGGCTCAAAAATTGAATAGCAAGGTTGGAGAAGAAAAAATAGTGTTGAAAGAGGCTAGAAGCTCAAAAGAAAAGAAATGACAAATGTTCGAAGTCTTCGGGCTCCAAAATAGTCTAGAACAAGCTCAAAATCGACTAAGTATGGAGGACTTAGTGGAGGGAGGCAAGTGTCTTAATGGCGTACCTCCAAAGATTGAATCCAAAGGGCAAAACCAAATGAGTTCCAAAATTCCACGCGTCTAGAGCCCCAAAAAGTTACACGGGCATTGAAAAGTCTTCGACTTAGCAGAGGGTGCCAAGTGTCTTAACAATGCACATTCAAAAGTGGGATCCAGGCTGGAGACTCAAACGTGTGCCAACCCTCCATGTATAAAATGGTCAAAAGAGGTCAAAAAGGAGAGTAGGCTTAAAAAGGATAAGTATAAAAGTGCTACTGGAAGCTGCCACACGTTAGCTTGGTGCATCTCCAAAAGTTAGTCCAAACGTGGAGACCCAAATGAGCACAAGCTCACCTTGTTGTCTAGGTCCGAGAATTAAAGGAGGCCATTGAAAAGTCCAAAGAACTTGTGGAGGCTTCCACGTGTCAACCCGACGCTCCTTCAAAGGAAAATCCTGAGTGGGATTTTAAGTGAGCGCAGAGCCTCCACACATCCAGTTTCATAAAGGGACATGGTTGGGTTGAATAGTCAATGCATTAAGATAAGCCAGTGGAGGGTGCTAAGTGTTAGCATGATGCTAATTCAAGAGAAGAATAAAGGGAGTACTTCCAAACAAGTGTCAGGTCACCGCGTGTCCTTGGTCAGATATATGACCCCGCCGAGCAAAGGACTTAGCCAAAAACATAAGGAAATCAAGCAGGTCGCGGAAGAAGCCACATGTTAGCCTCATGCCACTCCAAAAGAAAAATATAGAGGCTACCCTTAGACATGCACCAGCCCTCCATGTGTCCAGTTTCAAAAGGGGGCCCATTTTCAAACTGGTTTTCCTGCTATTTTTATGCAGACCCGATCCAAATTTCAAATGGGCATATCTTTCAACTCGGGGCTCAAAATCCAGCAAATCTGGCACCATTAGAAATATCTCGGCCTCATCTACACCATGAAGATCTGAAACTTTAAGTTTGGAGAAGTTACAAGGGATAAAAATGAAGAAAATTATTTGGGCCTTTAATACAAGATCTATTTTCCTTAACAACCGGATCGAATTTGATCTCGATCCACTGCTTTCCTCCTCCTTGAGATGCCAAACTAGTAATTAAACCGGACATGAAAGATTTCAGGTGGATTTTAGAAAGGCATTGATTGATAGTGGTTGAGCTTACAAATCAGGAATCAATGCGTATATCTAGGTGGTTCTTTGTGTAGGATTCTAATTCTTCCCTCTTCTCTCTCTTATTCTTCGTATATATTGTAATGAAGGGGCATATTCAAAGGGTTGGTCATTGTTTCTCTTGTGGCCCCCTCTCTTTCTTCCTTAGGGTAGAATGTGGATTCTAAGCCTCCTCCAATGGCTTTGCAATGGCGTTTTTTGCATGTTTCCCACTTGATGATGTACTATGTAACATTTTGGAGAAATAAAATATGTTTCACGATGATGCATCTGTCCATCATTGGATTATTTTTTTGTCTCTTCTTACCTCTCATCATTACAGGTATACTTTGCATATTCTAATGTTCGTTGCATGTCCTAGGAGCTGTGTTTAATGGGTTTCAAAGTGGTGTCTGTGTGAAATTTATCTTTGTTCGTGGTACACTTTGTCCACCCTCTCCTCTACTCACATCTCTACTACTTGAGCGTGGGTCTATGATTCAATCACTTCCTTTTACTAGTGTATCACCACTTAGTGTAGGCTCTTTCACCCCCTCTCTCTCTCTATCCCCATGGAATGGTTAGAATAGGTTTTAATAGGTTATGCCTGCACTGGAGTAGCTTGTGGCAGGTAGATTAGGAAGCAGGAAATGGATTTATCCAGAGATCCATCTCAAGTTTTTCAAGTCCCATAGCTTCATAGATGGTCCCATGTTATGCAATCACACTGAATTCCCCACTTCACATCCGGGCCTTTCCAAGGTGCTATGATTTTGTACTAACAGTTTTTACACACCCGGTGGGACAGTCCTGAGGTACCTTACTACTTCATTTCATCAAGTAGATGTCTTCTTGGTGGGATTCAGCCTTTTGAGGCACATGCAAGCACATCCGCGACTCCATCCGGTCAATAACCCATCCTCTCGAGTTACAAAATTTTTCCATCTCTTTCATTTCCTCCCATTCCATGAAGTTGTGTAATCATGACTTCATTCCCTTCATGGAACACACACTTGTAACAACAACAGTGCAATCCACCTCTAATGCATTTACCAACTCCTCTAAATCAACATTATGATCAGATCCAAAACCATTATGCTTACCCATATGAGTAGGGTCAAAATCAGTTTGGCCATGGAGCTTATCAAGAACAAGGGGACACATATAATGGTAACAACTACACAGAGGATGTTGGTCTACTGGAGAAGATTCAAAAAATGGAGGCTAGCATGGTGTATTCTAGGGCCATAACACAAATGAAGGCATTCAAGATTGGTTGTAGGGCACCTTGTCCATGGGGAGGCCCTTTTCCAAGACATTACAGCCCTCAGGAGAAGCTAGACTTCATGGTTGAAATGTTTCCCCAACTTGCACAATGGACTGAGGAGATCAAGGCTTATGAGTTGGAGTCAAGACAACCTTGTCAATGGGTAAGTCCACCATCTCATAGCTTTTCTTTTTCTCTTTCTCAAGCAACACCATCTCAACCCAAGCTCCAATTTCCAAGCTTCCCAGTTTTTGTCCCAAGTATTGATTCCATTTCTCCATTCCCTAGTCTTCCACCCCATTTCAATTCTTCTACCCTTTTCCCTTCCAAATAGTCATTCCCTCCAAACAAACAAGAAGTTCCACCTCCCTCCCCACCAAAAAAATTAAAATTCTAGTTGAACCCAAACCTACCACTCCTCTTGCTTTCCCAAGTCCATGTTGGGAAGAGACTCAAGAATCTAGTCAAGGAAAACATCAAGAAGTGGATCCCAACAGAGAAGAAATGATAGACAATCTGAAGAGTTGGGCTGCCAAATTTAGGTTTACAAAGATCCCCTTTATGGTCAATCCAATAGAGGAGGTCAGAGTTGAAGAATCGGTGGTGGATGAGGTTGAGTTTGCAGTAGAGGAGGAGGACCATATAGTTTCAGAGGCCCCAAGTGTGGAATAGGTTACAAAAGAACCTTCAGTTCTTCCTCCCACTTCATCCCCTTCAAGATATGATGTTGAAGAAGAGTTTGATATTTCAAACTTCATGTTTGAGGAAGAGGGAAACTATGGTGAGAAAGTTTCAGATCAGGAAGACACCATGGAGGAGGTTGAGCACATGCAACAGGATAACAACGAGGCAGATTATCTATCTGACTTGGAGGATTACTTTGATGGAGAAAATCCCATGGAGATCACATCATTTTCTCTTCCATCATCCATCTTCCAAGAATATGATCCTACTACCATGAAGGAGGGCATTCAAGAGAAGCAACCTATGTCTCACAATGTATCTTTGGAACCAAGGTTGGAAGATATGAGTCTTCCATGTTCTTCACAAGAGAAGGAAGAAGAACAACCAGCTCCAAGCCCAGTTAAAAAGGAGCATATGGAGGTGACCAAGAAAAATTCAAAGGCACTAAATCATGAGCCGGTTGCACAAGAAAATACAGCCCCCTCTCCCATTTAGCCTCTCCAAAGTCTGATCTTTTGGAGGAGCCTGAACTCATTAGCTTCATGTTTGAAGATGAATATTCATATGATGAAGATAATGAAGATTTTAAGATCACCATGCAAAAGGGAGAGACCTTGTTATAGCAAAACAATAAAGAGTTTGATTTCCTACCAGAATCAAAAGAATTTTTTGATAAGAGGGAACCAGTTGAAATTGCAATATTTTCTCCCCATCATTCATTCTTCAATCACAAGATCCTGTTACCATGGAAGAGATCATGTAAGCACAACCTATAGTTTGCAACATGCCTCCTGAATCAAAGTTGGAAGATTTTGATCTTCCAAAAATCACTCTGCTATAGAGGAAGAGAAAGAGTATGAGAGTATCATTCCTCCCACACCATCCATCTAAGAAGGTCCACAAGAAGACCCCATTTTGAGTTAAGAATTAGAACCATGGGCAGATTCAAAGGACCATACCTTTTCCATAAGATACTTGACTTCATTGAAGCCAAGGAGAATTCAAAACTAGTCATGCCTACTTCAAGGCATGAGGATGAGTATCACAAAGATCAAGGGTCACCATCAACACCTCCAAGAGTACAATGCAAATCAGCTTGAGGAGGTATTTTCCATTAATGTTGATACCTTGCTGATATGGGTGGAGGATCTACTTAAATTTATCTTTTCACTCACCCAAGCAGCCATATTTAATGTCAAATCATTTACATGGCCACCCCTTTTGAGAAAAGGAAGCTATTTCTCCCTACCTGTGGTAGGCTTTGTTTAAATCTTTTCTTTCTCTCTAGTTAGTTTAGGAGTAGGAGTAGATTTGCTTTCAGTAGAAGAAGTTCTCTTGCACACTCTGCATGTCTCATTTGAGGCATGTATGATTTGATTTTTGGTACATAGCGTTGTTGTTGTGTTTTTTTGCTCCAAGGTTGTACCATTGTGTAGTTTAATATGCCCTAGGTAAGTATTGTAACATTCCATTCTCGGGACAGACCAAGGCCAGGCTCTTCAGTATTCATGGCAGAAAGATCCTTAGCTGTCTATGGTAGTTGCTAGTTCCAAAAAGAAACAAATGTAGAGAAACTAAAGCCACCTCAAAATAGTCCATTCAGGGATAGATGAAATCCCTAGGTCGATACAATTTTCTACTCTCAAAAAATCCATTTCCAAGATTTTCTTATGAAAATTGAGAGTGCAGATGCTCGGGTAGGCTCAGGGTCAGGCAGAGCATAGAAAAGTAGGCAATCAGAGAGTCCATTTTGAGAAAAGGGTCAGTACCAGGCCATTAATTGTGACTCCATGCCCAATGGATACTTCAAGGCTACTGGTCTCTTCATCTAGCAGGTAGATGTCCTGTGAGTCACCAAATTATTATCCCAAATTCACCTCCCAAAAAAATTTGGTCAAAACAAGCCCCACACATAAAGAAACTATGAAGGAAATGATTCAGACCCATGGGCTCACTTTCCAGAATGACAAACAGGGTTGCAAGCAAGCTTGACTCAAGGAGCATAGGAGAAAAATGAGGTAGAATGACACAAGAGGAATCAGAGACCCAAAAGAGTCAGATTCGACCCTGCACATGAAGAAGTTAAAGAAAATGGCTTTGTCGAGCAAACCCATGCTTCAAATCTAGCAAACAGATTACAGGTGGGCTTGAAAATGGAATAGCAAGGTTGGAGAAGGAGAAAACAATGTCGAAAGAGGCCAGAAGCTCAAAATAGAAGAAATGGCAAAGGTTTAAAGTCTTCGGGCTCTGGAACAATTCAAAATGATCTCAAAATTGACTAAGTATGGAGGACTTAGCAGAGGGAGCCAAGTGTCTTAACGATGTACCTCCAAAGATTGAATCCAAAGGGGCAGACCCAAACAAATGCCAAGCTTCCACATGTCCAGATCCCCAAAACGTTGCATCGGTTGTTGAAATTTTTTGACTTAGCGAGAGGTACCAAGTGTCTTAACGGCGCACATTCGAAAGTGAGAGCTAGGTCGAGACTCAAACATGCGCCACCCTCCATATAGAAAATGGTCAACAGAGTTCAAAAAGGAGAGTGGGCCCAAAAAGGCTAAGTATAGAAGTGCTAGTGGAAGCCGCCACGTGTCAACTTGGCGCATCTCCAAAAGTTAGTCCAAAAGTGGAGACCTAAATGAGCACGGGCTCACCACATTGTCTAGGGTCCGAAAATTAAAGAAGGTCATTGAAAAGTCCAAATAACCTATGAAGGCTTCCACATATTAACCTGACGCTCCTTTAAAGGAAAATCCTGAGTAGGCTTTTAAGTGAGCACAGAGCCTCCACGCATCTAGTTTCATAAAGGGACAGGGTCGGGTTGAATAGTCAATGCATTGAGACAAGCCAGAGAGAGGGTGCCAAGTGTCAGCATGGTGCTAATTCAAGAGTAGAATAAAGGGAGGATTTTCAAACAAGCACCAGGCTGCCGCATGTCCCCGGTCAGATATATGACCCCACCGATTCAAAGGACTTAGCCAAAAATGTAAGAAAATCATGCACGTCACGGAAGAAGCCATGTGTCTTCCTCGCGCCACTCCAAAAGAAAATACAGAGCCTACCCTCAGACATGTGCCAGCTCTTCACGTGTCCAATTTCAAAAGGGGGCCTATCTTCAAACTGGTTTTCCCACTATTTCATACGGACCTAATCTAAATTTCAAATGGGTATATCTTTCGACTTGGGGCTCAAAATCCAACCAAATCTAGCCTTTGTTAGAAAGATCTCAACCTCATCTACACCATGAAGATCTGAAACTTTAAGTTTGGAGAAGTTAGGAGGGAAAAAAATGGGGAAACCTCTTCAAGATATTAATACAAGATCTATTTTCTCCAACAACCGAGATCAGATTTGATCGATCTATCGTTTCCTCCTCCTTGAGGCACTTTGAACCAAGTAATTGATGATCAATCAAGATAGATTTGTTGTGGATTTGCAAAAGGCATTGATTGATAATGATTGAGCTTTCAAAGCAGCATTCAATGCGTATCTTTAGGTGGTTTTTGTAGGATTATAATTCTTCCCTCTTCTCTCTCTTATTCTTCCTATTTATTGTAATGAAGCGGCATATTCAAAAGTTTGGTCATTGTTTCTCTCTTGCCCCCTTCTCTCTTTCTTCCTTAAGGTAGAATGTGGAGTCTAAGCCTCCTCCCATGGCTCTGTAATGGAATTTTCTTTCCTCTTGCCCACTAATGATGTACTGTGTAACATTTTGAGAAATAAAATTTGTTTCATGATGCATCTGTCCATCCTTGGCTTATTTTGTTGTCTCTTCTTACCTCTCATTGTTGCAAGGTATATTGTGCATATTCTGATGTTCGTTTCAAGTCATGGGAGTTGTGTTTAATGGGTTTCAAAGTGGTTTCTATGTGAAATCTATCTCTGGTCCATGGTGCACTCTGTCCACCCTCTCCTCTGCTCACCTCTCTCTACTTTAGATTGTTATGTCTATGATTCAATCACTTCCTTTTCTAGTGTATCATCACTTAGTATAGGCTTTTTCACCCCTGTCTCTCTCTGTCCCCTTGGAATGATTAGATTAGGATAGAATAGGTTCTTCCTGTAGTAGAGTAGCTTTTGGTAGGTAGATTAGGAAGCAAGAACCGACTTTCTCTGGAGGTCCATCTCAATTTTACAAGTCTTGTAGCTTGAGAGATGGTCCCATGTTGTGAAATCACACCGAATTCCCCACTTCACATTCGATTCATTTGGGGGTACTATGATTTTGCACTAACAGAACCTTGGAGCCATCTTATTGGCTCGAATTTTGCAAACGAGCAGAACAAGCTAAAAGAATTATGATAACGTGAAAAAAGAATCCACTTGGAGCTTCCTTATTGGATCTGATTTTGTAATTGATAGAATAAATGTAACCCAAGTTTGACAACACAAATAATGGAATTCCCTTATTTGCTATTTTTCACAACTAAAAAAATATCTACATAAATGACAAAACAAAGAAAGATGTAGCTTTCTAGTTGGCTAAGGCTTCACAAAAATGAATAGATATTCTAAAAGATTGAAAATACGAAGGAGGATGGAGCAAACTTATTGGCTTAGGATTCACAACAACATAATTTTGTAGAAAAATGAAAATATCTAAAAAATATGACACAATGAAGCCACTTGGAACTTAATGATTGGATTGGGCTTCACAAAAACAGATCTAGCAAAAAAATAAATATTTTAATGTCGGGGCAGATTTAAACACTCGAAATAATTGGATCTAAAGAGATCTTTTGGATCCACAACCAAAAACAACTATAACAACTATAAACAACACGAAAAACATAAAATAAACTCGTAGACGACAAATTTAAGCTCAAAAAATTGAATCAAGATGCAGAAACACATATATAAGCACACAATTTCTCAAACACGATCTAAAAAACCATTTAACCAATATTTTCAAAAATTATTTGGGTGGGAATTGAAATTTTAAACCTGATTAGCTTGAATATGATTGTGGAACAACTAGGGCTTCACAGATTTGTAAATAAACTTCAAAATTCTTCACTCTAGAAAATTAAAAGCTTCCAAACTGATCCTGCACACACATAATTGCCAACTCTAATACCATGTTAGGAAATTTACGGAAGATATAATTAACAACTTATAGATCCACATAATAATTTTCCAAAGATTATCGATTATGATGTGTAGTGATTAAACAAAGATTAAGATGTTTTATATTTACATATTACAAAATGTAAATAACATGAACAAAAAGTAAATGAACAAAGTGACATAATATATAAGTGGGAAAACCATGGAAGGTAAAAAAACAATGAAAATCACTTATCTATATTGAGTTTATACTTTTACCTAATGCTCCCACTATTTCACATGCGATTTTTCCTTCAATGAGGAATTATGAACTACCCTAGACATTCTCTCAGGATACTTACAAAATAGCTCACACATATAGCTCGCACACAATGTTACAATGGGTATAACAAATCCTTAAAGGATCACCTTGTAATATACAAGGTGGGTGGTCATGATCTACTCTTTAAAATATGACCCGGAGTCCTTTAGCGGGTTTTATAATAAGTATTTTCCCTCATAATATTATAACCCCAAACATTTTTTACTCCATGCACTTAGATTATAATATATCTATTTTGGTTTCATTAAATTCACTTTTATGTTTAAAAATGTTCATTTATTAATTTTACTGAAGCACACTTTTTGTTAAGCATCACTTTTTGGCCTATCCTACAAACTTGTGAATTACTATCATTTTTGGATATTATCATGTTTGATCTTCTCAATGTTGGCCTTCCATTTTCTAATTTGTGATTAAATTATTATCTACTTAGAGGATTTTCTCTTACTTTTTGCTATCATGGCCTATTATTCCGAAGATACAATACCTTTCTATAAGTGTATCCAAATGCACCCTTCACTTCAAGATTATCTTAATAAAATTTTCCAATGAATAAAGGATAATTTTAATGTAGTTCCAAAATTTTCATGCTCTTTTGTTAATGTAATTATTTCCGAACTGTCTGGATCCTCTTCCCTCACAAACATCACTTGCTTGTGATCTAGTAATTTTAATTAATATTATGAATAGACATAATACACATTCTGATTATGGTTACCATTGTGATGATGATCCTAACAAATTTTTTAATGATATTAGATATGATAGTTCTTATTTTCCTATATTACATCATAGTGTGAAATTCAACGGTAATAAGTCATTATCTTCTATTGAAATAGAAAATGATACAAGTAATGTAATAAAAATGATACATTTGAACATACTTTTTCTATGGAAAATGTTAAAATTGAATGTACAATTTAACATGATAATTTATTTTCTATACTTATCTTATACATGATGATTTGGAAACTACTTTGACGTTGAATATATTTCTCCTATTTTGATATAACACATTAGAAATGTTTCAACTAATTCACTTGCTTCTCCTATTTTTATTAGAAATAGTTTACATGATACTATTGATGATGTATCTCTTGATCCTACATGTGTTGTTAAACACATGGTTCATGATGATCTCTTTTCACCTATATCTATTTTTTCACCTCATATGACTATTTCCTTTAATTCTTTCTCTATGGTACCTATATCTTGGGGATAAACCCATATCCCCCTTCAAAGTGTTAGAATGTATATGGATTTTAATCATGTTACATTACACAAGCTTACATCTTCAACCAATGCTATAAATGCCTCCCTAATATTTCTTATACTTCAAATGATACAATTCTTTATTTTATACCATTATAAATGGTTTGCATAACACTCAAGTAGTGTTTGTCTTACATATGGTTGTATGCCCTTAGTTCATGAACTAGTATATCCTTGCCTTCCTCTAGGGTCCCTAATATTTTTACATATAATGTGCCTATATATTTGGGGGAAACCAATAACCTTCCTCACCATGTTACTATGTCTATTCTTATAGCTTCTACTATCCCTACATATAATTATTTATTCAAGCCTACATATGTTTCTAATGCTACCAATGAATGTTTCTATATAAAATATTTTATTTATGGTTAGTTGTGTATCTCTCCCTTCTTCACTTGGGGTTGATAGAATCAAATCACATGGAACTATGTATTTTTCACATATTTTACAAATACTAATTCATATGTTACCATTTATTACTATTAAAATTATTAAAATTGGTTCTATTGACAAGAGTTCCTTTTATTTTACCATTCTAGTTACTAATGCTTTACACATTTCTATTATGTAGTCATTTTTATGCCTTTCAAAGAACAAGGAAATCCCATACATGTCATCCTATCACCAAGCGGGTGCTGGCGCTCACCGAGGCACGTGCGGATGCCGAACCCCTCCTTTATGTGAGTTGTGTGAGAATGCATTATTTACGATAGAAACTTAAGTGAAGAGAATGGAAATGAACCATACATTCATCTTAGAGCTCAGAATGGGATTCTAGACCAATGTATTCATTCTAGATAAGAAAATCATTACAAAACATAGATCTGAATCAAAACAGAAAGGAAATGCACAGGGGTTTACACCCACTCATATGAAATATATATAAAACCAATCCATATAGATATAAGTAAAAACTAGAACCACATATATTCATATTAAATATGTTTGGTAATCACATTACATTCATTGAGGCTATCACATATCCATATAATAGTGCAGACCAATGTCATGCATTAGAACTGGACTTAAGCCCCTCATAGTATAAAGAAAAATATTCAGACCCATCCCCTTGATACATCATACTCCTATAGATCCTCTAAACCCAACCCATAGAACTCTCACAATATTTATGCATAGCTTTTCCTCTTTTCCATTCTATAGGTATCTCATCTTTTTCTTCTACTAGGCGCTTGTATATATAGACTTAGCAAACACTTTTAGGAAATATAATATATTAGTGCTCCATTAGTAAATAATAATTACGTTCAAAGCAATTATTATGTTGTAATTATGTGTTAGTAAATTGTTATTAGTTGTTATATAAAACAACAATAACAATTATATTTGGTTAGTGTGTTAGAAACAACTCACGTAAGTTAGTGAGTTGTTATAGCTACTTCCTATTATTTAGGAAGTATATTTCCTATATATTTGTATGTTTCCAAATAGAGAAATACAGAATAAATATTCTATTGTGTGGCAATTTAGTTTGTTATTTTCATGAACATCTAAACCAAGCTCAAGATTTGGTATCAGAGCATGGTGATTTGAAATGAGAGTATGAATTTGTAGGGTGCAGGCATCTATCCACGCAGTTTAAGAATTGATGAATCTTATAATGTGTACCTGCACCAATATATGATCTGTTCATCACAACATGGGTCTGATCTAAATGAGTTTTAATTACCACCTGATCATTTCATGTGTTGGGCATCTATGCAAGCATCGGATCGGTATAGAAAGTGGATTAAACATATATGAAGTTGACTAATTATTTGATTTTGTACATGCCTTGTCCTAAACATTCATTTGGTTTACTAGCAAGCACGTGGTGGTATTTGGATCCAGAGTTTGATTATGTGATGATCTTTCTGACTACTCGCAGTGACATGGTTCAACGCATCACCTTGGAAAAAATTTGACAGTCTTAATTTGATCTTGTTTATAGCACCCCTTGCTCAGTTCTATTCAAATTTCATCACAGAATACTCAACATTGATCCCAATGTGATAATCATCTAAACTTGTGATCGGTTTAGTGTTTATTGAGTTTCATTATCTTTGAGCAAAGCACGAGATATATGAGAAACGTGTTTTACTGGTTCATGGTCGATCTATCAAGAGTATCTCTGCTAGGCAAGACAATTTTAGTGGCAGATCTATGTCAAATTTTAATGGCAGCATTTGAAGACATTATGTGTTATTCATTGAGCTCCTGAAGGCACTACATCCTCCTTTGAACTCTACGAACTCCATTCATGTAGTATCTACAATGTGTTTTCTACTTTACAAATTTGATCTTTAACGCATACATCAAAGATCTTGTCTTTCTTCCAGCGCCCATTAACATTATTGCATCCAATATACCAACTGGTAGTCTTAATGTAGAATGCAAGAGTATATTTGGATATATGGAAAGCTTCAAATATCATACACATGGATATGCACGTGGAAGTGAAGGGTTCGTGAATGAAGGACAGTAATATGATCGCTCTAATATATGCAAGTTTGTTAAAATATTCTCCCTCCATTCATTTTATATTATTTTGAGTAGGTCAATAGTGTCATTATTTTTGCAAGTTGTTTTAATAAAATTCATGCCTTGTCGAGTCGTCCCATGTTTTACGTTGCTATTTAAGTTTAGTCAATTTTAGAGACATCGATCTATAAGCAAGTTTAATATTATTTTGTTGTGTCCCCATAGTCAGTTCTTTTATGTTTTTGTCTACCGTTAATGTATGTGTCAATATTCAAGTCATCTAAATAGTGTTTATATTATTTGTCATCAAGTGTCATTAAAAATTTGAGGTCATGTAAAAGAGTCGAATGTTTTTTTTTTGTATTGTCATTACCAAAGTCATTTTTCATTTAAAAATTTATCTCATTTTATTATTTTTTAAATTTCTATTCTAGTCCTCATATCATCAAATAGTGTCAAATGTCATAAATTCATCATTTGTCATTGTAAAAGTCTAAAATAAAAATAAAAATAAAAATAATTTGCCTCACGGACGCATTTTCGCATTACTTGATGTCCGGAAAAATAACGTGTTTCACATTGTGGGAGGGAAGAAAAGAATAAGATCAATGTGGAAACAAATGTGATTCATGTTCACATCTTGCTAAGTTAGCGGCAAAGCATGACACCGGAGGTAGGAGGTATCGAGGTTGGAGGTCATTCAAATGACCTCTCGCGATTGCCACGAATGATGGGGCCACATACTAGCTTTGGTGACATGTGTGTGTGTGCAGTTTAATTTTAGTTCTTCCAGTGTGGTACAGTTTTTAGTTTTCAATAAGTGGAAATTTCACATTGAGGGGGGGAACATGATCCAATGTTCCATTTCCATTATGTCAGCTTTTTCTATGTATGTACGAGCAGCATATTTCAACATAATTTCCTATGTTATTCCCTATAGTGAGATGTGATGAGAGCTGAGAATAGTACTTGGCATATCATGATGTGGTTATAGGTAAACCACTTGAAAACCTTCATTTGTGGTTTGTGGTAAACCAATAGCAAAACCACCATTCTTGGTTGTTGGTAATCCATTCACAAAACCATCACTTTGTGGTTTGTGGTAAACCAATTGCAAAACCACCATTCTCGGTTTTTGGTCAACCATTTGCAAAACCATCCTTGAGGTTTGTGATCATCCTATGAAAATCACTAGATCATGAGCAGGTGCAAGTACAAAGGTAGGTTTTCCCCATGTTCGCACTAAGGGGGAATGTTAGGAAATATAATATATTAGTGCTCCATTAGTAAATAATAATTATGTTGTAAGTATGTGTTAGTAAATTGTTATTAGTTGTTATATAAAACAACAATAACAATTATATTTGGTTAGTGTGTTAGAAACAACTCACGTAAGTTAGTGAGTTGTTACAACTACTTCCTATTATTTAGGAAGTATATTTCCTATATATTTGTATGTTCCCAAATAGAGAAATATAGAATAAATATTCTATTGTGTGGCAACTTAGTTTGTTATTTTCATGAACATCTAAACCAAGCTCAAGAAGCACCGCCATGTCTTTCTCGAAGTTGTCGATCGGTTGCCAAGTGTCCAAGTGGTCCTCCATGGGAGCATGATCCTTCAAAATCGAGCTCTTCATTCTTTGCCATGATGACTATATGGATGAAAATGAACATGTGATCTTCAACTGGACTCGATCCCCGAGGTCGTGGTCTCGAGTAGCCAATGTTGAATGTGTGTGGCTAACTATAGAAGGATAGTGACTAAGATCTAGTAGTGTGATGTCTTGGTAGCCGAGTTGACAAAGGGGATATTTAGAGGCTATGAATGGGTAGTGTAAACTCCTATGGTTTGTTGACCTAACTTGGATCTAAGCACTAAACTAATTTGAAGTGTCTATGTAAAATGATTAAAATCAACAATTTATGCTCCCGCCGAAAGGAATCTAATCTAAACAAATCACACAAATTGAAATATTACAATGATAAACAACAATTTTCTTTTATTCTAAATAATCAAATCTACTTCTATACTAAATTTAAACAAGAAAAATAACCTGATGTTATTCACCCGTGTTGAGTGTATTGAAACTAAACTAAATTAAAATAAGAAATTTTCCGAATGATCTATGATGGGTAGAAAACCTCCTATAGATATTCTCTCCTTCAGATCCACAAGGATGAGAAGAAGAGGATCCATCACCGGGAGCTGCTATTAATGATTCAAACCCTATTTGAATTTAACTAATTACTTGTGAATGAAAAGGAAATTGATTTCTACTCTATTTGATATGATATAACAAAGATAAATTGCAAGAATGAAGGAAATCAAACAACACATCCAACCTATAATTTACAAAATAGAGGTACATCCAGATGTGTAGTAGTATGTGCCCTCAATTTGTTCCTTTCTTTCTCTCGAGTGTTCATATGAGTCCAAGGGATTGGGAATGCAAAAATAGCAATAGGAGGATGGTTCTTGACCAATGGCACTTGATGGCAATCCAAATGCAATGTAGGTAGAAGAGATAAAATAAGAGATCAAAGCTTACCTATGCAATTCCTAGAAAGATTGTAGCAGCAATAAAATGCAAGATACACATGTTGTAACATAATGATTAAGTGGTCCGCCAACCCTTAATGTATACGGGTCCATCATTAATATATAGGTTAATATTTAACAATATAAAATATTTATATTTGTATAATTAAATATGATAACCTAGGTATATAGTTTAGGTTAAATATTTAATATCATGAAATGATTATATTTCTAATATTAAATATTATAAACCTAGGTGTATGTGTCAACCATTTTAGGTTGAAAAGGTGGGTCGGGAGACATACCCAATCACCTTATATAAAAAGGACTTTAGGTCCTCATTTGATATATTCGGAAATATATCAAAGGTGTGAAAATCAAGTGATTTGGTTTTACCCTTGGTAAATAGGGTTTCAAAGGAGGAGGTGATCTTACTGGATGTAAAATAAGTTCTCTGAAGTAAAAGGTTATTTTTAAAGTGGTTTTTACCCTATTAGGGTTTTCCACTATAAATATTGTGTCACCTGTGTTATTTATTTCCTATAAGTATTTCTTTATTTACTTATGTTATGATGTAATCTTTATTTAAATATTTATTGTAACATTATATAATATGTAAGTTGACTACATCTTTATTCATAAGAATTCTCAAATTCTAATATGGTAACACAGTGAGGTAAATTAAATAAATTAAGATCAAATGTTTTGTATTTTATTTATTTAATTTGTACGGGTTTTTCAAATAACCCAAAAGGTTATTTAAAAGTATCTGGTCCCCTTCTTTTTCCCAAATTTATTTTGGCACTACATTTGTGCAATTTCTCGGTAAATTTTTAGGGTTTTCCAATTTTAAATCCCTTTTTTTTTTTTTGGGTGGGGGCGGGGGTGGGAGGGGAGATGTAACATGATATGATTCTTACTTTCATTTACATTTAAATCACATACAAGAAAATGTAAGGATTTATTACTATATGAAATAATTTTCATGTTTTCTATAATTTCGAATGTTTGGCTATTAAATATTTTGGAAGGTAAATTCAAGTATGAAAGTTAAAAGAGGAGACAAGTTTCATAAAAATAGGGATTATAAATTATTTCATTTGATGGATAAAATTGATTGTCCCTCTCGTAATATTCGATGTTACTTGTATTCACATGTGGATTCACACCCCTGGTAAAAATTCTCTTACTATTTTTATCTTATTGTGTTTTCAAAATAATATACACGTGTTCTTTGGACCCCTCTAAAAGAATTTGATTTGAAAAACTATAGTTTATAGTTAATCTATAACTATATTTTTTAAATAATAAAAATATATATAATAAGGTTTGTATAATAACTTATATAAACATACTTAAAACTATAAAACATTTTGAATATTGGTTGCACATGTGGAAGTTACTTGGATTCTCTACAACAAGTAAAAACTCATATTCGAGAATTACAAGGCTCTCAAAATCAAGGTAAGGGTTATTAAATATTTTTGAAATATTTTGTATAGTTTATATGGTATGCAGGAATTCAAGAAATCAAAGTAAAAATATTCCAAGTGAAAATCTAGTGCATAGGAGACGAGATTCAAGAAAATAGGCCCTTTAAATTTTTTTTCATTAGTGGAGTAAAAGCCCTTATCTCCTCTTAATATTGTTTTTACATTTTGAAATGTGAAACCCTACTTTATATCCTCAAATGGTTTCCATAAATATTTTATAAAAATATTTGTATAATTTATAAAGTCTTCATACTTTATAAAATATATAATTTGTTATATACATATATATATAACTATAGATATAAAATATATATACGTATGGGTTATATAAAATCTAAACCTATGGTTTATATATTACCTAAACCACAAAAGCTATACCGCACATATTAAAAAAGGGAAAGACATATATTAAAATTTATATAGTTCAAAACTTGTAACCTAAGCTATATGGAAGCGGCCCCATTTAACTATATAAAATAAGCCTAAAACTTATATGCCTATCCGGAGCCACATTATAAATCAATTACACATATATATTAAAAAAAAATACCGTATGCTTTTTAAACTTTATTCAAATAGTTTAAAACTTTATTTACTCTCAATTTTCACAGAGCCTAATTATTTTAACAAACATGGAATTTATATTAATTCTTATAAATTTTAATTAAAACCTCCCATTTTAAAAAAAAATGGGCATAGGATATATGGTAGGCTTATTTAATACCATATGGTGGCCGCCCCCTTAACTAATATGCACTTTTCACTTGGCATTTGTTTGGGGTCCACCCCAATTTTTTTATGCATGTGTTAATAATATGCGTTTTTGGTTTTTATAATAATAAAATTCTAACTCCCTTCCATTTTAATTGGTTTCGTAAACAACCACATATAATATATGTTTGAAGTATGTGTTGTAATAAATCTTGATCGGCCCCCTTTTTTATGTATTTAGGTTGGCACTTTATTATGCATTGTTTAGTATATTAATTTGCCCACATTTAAACATTGGATTCTATTTATTTCTGGAGCAATTCTACAAAACTATAGGTAATTCTTATAATGGAATATTCTACCTAGCTTTTTTACGCACACCTTATATGTTATTTACTTGGTCTTTGTTTTTTTGGGGTAAGCATGTGGCTTTCTTAGCAATTAATGTATGAATTGGTGGGGGAGTTTTATTTTTGGAGCCCTCTACAAAAGTGTGGCCCACTCCTTAAACCACAATTGCTTCCTATTTTTCCCCATGTGGTTGTTTTAAATTGTTTGACTTGGTCACAAGACCTTTGCTATTATAGCTAAGATGAGTATTGTTAGGGCCTTTTTTTCTATTGCTACTCATTTTTGGGTGGGAAATCTACCAAATGGATAAGAAAATTGATTTTTTGAATTGTGATTTAAAAGAACTTTTCATGTTTCACCCTATAGGATTTGAAGAAAATGGTAAAGAAAACTATGTTTGTAAGTTGAGAAATCCTTGTATGGTTTAAAAAAATCTCTTAGAGATTGGTATGTGAAAATTATTTCTTGCTTTAAACTGTTAGGTTTTGTTAATTATTCTTCTAACAATGATATATTCATTAAGCAATAAGGCTCACATATTATCATTATATGTATATATGTTGATGATTTTCTTATGACTAGTGACAATTCTGATTTAATTCATAGGATTAAAGAGAAATTGAAGAATTAATTTGAAATGAATGAGTTAGGTCTCTCACATCATGTTCTTTGTATGACTATATTTCATTCTATTGTTATTTTTCAAAACACAATATGTAACCATTGTATTGAAAAAGTTTCTTATGATTGATTGTAAACCATTTTCTACTTCAATAGAAGTTGGAATAAATATTGATCATAAATTTGCATATGAAAAAGGTTGATCCTATTTTATATACATTGTTAGTTGATAGTTTGATTTATCTAACTATAAGTAGATCATATATTTCCTACACAATAGGAATTACTTCAAGATTTATGTAGAAACATTTTTTAGAGATCATTGGAATCTCACAAAAAAAAAATTTAGATATATTAAAGGAACAATCAATTTTGGTTTTCATTATACTAAAAATGAAAATGGTATCTTATATGGATTTTTTGATTCTAACCATATTGATGTTGTGTTATAAAATATAATGGATATGTGTTCAAGTTTTTGTGTAGGAACCATTACTTGGAACAACAAATGCAATCAACAGTCTCCATTTCTTCTACTAAGGTAGAGAAGTACAATGGAAGAAGTAAAGAAGCCATGTGGCTGCAACGGTTATTGGTAGAGATACAAATGGAAGTTAAAGGAAGTATTCCTCTTCTATGTGGTGTCCAAAGTTATATTACTCTTGATTAAGAATCTCTTTAACATTAGAGGATGAATCACATTGAGATACATATACAATTCACCCATGAGAAGGTACTAAGTGACGACATAAATATCAAGTTCTTTTTATTGAAGAGTAGGTTCTTTGACATCTTCAAAAAGTCCCCGAGTCTGTAAAGTTTTGTCACTTTCGTGAAAATCTTGTATTGTCAGAGTTTCCATTGAGGAGGAGTGTGCATGACAACGTCACCTCCTAATGAAACTTGGTTTTTGTAAAAATACCTTTGGGAATTTGTAAAACACCTTCAGGAAAGTCTAAAAAGACCTTTAGGAAAGTGTAAAAAGACCTTCGGAATGTATAACTCCTTGGCTTCTTTTTATGAAAGAAGTGTAGAAAGATATTAAAGGTGATCTTCAATAAACTCTTTAGTGCTATTGAGTTTACTAGTAAACATCTAGTACAAGCATATTGTTAAGGAGGTCCTTGGTTGTAAAAGGCTCATATATGCTTGGGTTCAATAACCTTTTATGAGAACTTATGAGAACATGTAAAACTCACAAATCATACTTAGCCACTGATCATGGGATGATCTTTGGGATTCCAAATCCTTTTGTACCAAAAGGTAAATTGAGTATGATGAAGGTGTTATAATTCCTTCAACCGATATGTTTGCCTAACACCTTTATGGTTTAAGGGTTGTAAATCCTATACTTGTACCATGAGCAGTAATCTATTGGAATATGTTATGTTATCCCACTTCACATTAATGGGGAGTGTTGTAACATAATGATTAAGTGGTCTGACCAACTCTTAATGTGTATGGGTCCATCACTAATATATAGGTTAATATTTAATAATATGTAATATTTATATTTCTATTATTAAATATGCTAACCTAGGTATATACTTTAGGTTAAATATTTAATATCATGAAATGATTATATTTCTAATATTTAATTTAATAAACCTAGGTGTATGTGTCAACCATTTTAGGTTGAAAAGGTGGGTTGGGAGACATGCCTTATCACCTTATATTAAAAATACTTTAAGTCCTCATTTGTTATATTCAAAAATATATCAAAGGTGTGAAAATCAAGTGATTTCATTTTACCCTTAGTAAATTGGGTTTCAAAGGAGGAGGTGATCTTACTAGATGTAAAATAAGTTCTCTATAGTAAAAGGTTATTTTCAAAGTGGTTTTTACCCTATTCGTGTTTTCTACTATAAATATTGTGTCACCTATGTTATTGATTTCTTGTAAGTATTTCTTTATTTACTTATGTTATGATGTAATTTTTATTTAAATTTTTTTGTAACATTATATAATATGTAAGCTGATTAAATCCATATTTATCGAATCCTCAAATTCTAACAACACAAAATTCTTAGACCCTTTTCTTGAATACAAGAATGAAATATATAAGAATGGAGGCTATGAGGTTACTTCATGCACAAGGCAAGAAGAGGTAGTTCCAACTAATTAAATCTCATTTAAAATAGAAGAAGAAAGGAGAACCAAGCAAACAAAGCTATTTTAAACCAATTTGGCCCACATATGTGTTCTAAAAGAAAACTTAAGTTAATCATCGTATGTCAAAACACACATGAAGAATCTAGAAAAAGTAGGCGGGACCGATGCCCCAGTATAGGGAGGAAATCCTGCACTCGAAGGCCGAGACAAGCACGAAAAGAGGTGGGGAGATTAAAAATGTGTGGAAAAGTTAAGTAAGGCCATCTAAGCTACAAGTATACATTGCAAATGGGTTTTGGAGCTCAAACACCTTCTTAAAAGGATTTTCAATCATCATTGTGAAATTTTGTAATCATTTTCGATAATGTAGCACATTTAATTTTGGGTGCATACATATTGCCCCCTTAGAGAAGTTTATTAACCATGAAAAGACATAAAATGTAGAGTCTGAGTATGGCATTCCCAAAATGGGGAGTTAGAAGCTATACTTGACAAACCTAGGTGTCGAAATGCCGTCATCCAAACTCCCACTACCTGTAAAAGGAAAAGAAGACTCATGTGTAGATAGATAAAATATTGAAAAATAAACACTAAATTAAAATGACAAGAGGAATTACCATTTGAGTGGGGATATTGAAATGTACTTGTGCCAACACTCCGCGTTGTGAACAAATACACTCAAAATAATGTCGAACAACATATATATATCAAAACAAACTCATTTTCAAATTCATTTGCGTATATCAACTTGGTGATTTTTGAGTTTTAGGCCCACGTTGACCATTTTTGTTTTTGAGTATGGGTGAATTGGAATGGATTTGGGAATGGTATTTTGTGTTAGGCTTGGCCCTTTGCTGTTTAAATACTTTTAATAAGAACTCCTAAGAAATTAGTAACTAGAGCAGAACATAAGGGGCCTCAAAAGGTGAATAGGCAAAGTGCCTTTATTGCTTAGTCTCCATTTTGTGTGGTATATATGATGCTTTTTTATTTTGTGCTCATTGCATGAGCATTTTGACCACACCTAGTATGCAATGACATTGTATAAAACTATGAAACACCATGATATGTACAGATATCTCTTTATGGATCAGATTATTTATTGCAAAGAGTTGGCTTACATTGATGATTTGATTCACGTGTGTACTCTTAGATGTTTAGAATTTCTAATTTTCTATGCTTTTCAAAATGCATGCAGTGGACATGAATGCTAACAGAATGATTTCTTTTTTTTCTTTGTAATGTTGATATATGATAATGCAATCACATTGTGATGTTGAACTTTAGTTTCTCTAAGAAAATTTTGGTACTTCATATTTCTTTGGAAAAACATGATGAAAGAGTGATATGATAAGTGAATGAACTTGCCCCAATCCTAACTCCACACAACTAGTATGATGCAAGGGCTCAACACCAAGATCTAGAAAGGGCACAAGCTATGGAATTTGTTGATTGGTAATGATGAGAGAAAGACAAGGATTTGCTAAAACCAAATTAAGACACTACAACCTCACTCTACTCAAGTTTTATTCACGGTTGATAATGTGAAATGATTTCTGGTTTATCTAGAATTAGATCCGTAGATGGCCACTTGATTGAAAAAATCCTGATTTGGGGTTTTAAGCTCTTTTGAAATTTTGGACATCTAACTCATTTCGTTTTGATATATGATTTCACAACATTTGAATGAACTGCTTCTAAATTTCAAGTTTGTCAAAGAGACCCCTACACCTTTCCCCATGCCATCAGTAGGTATCATGGGCTCATCACCATGGGCAAGGCATAGGTGAGTAAGGGCATTTCTCTCCTTTCCTAACCCTAAATAACTAGTAAGAGATGCGGGCTCAACACTAAAGGTTGGTAGGGAAAAGAAATGTGTAAAATAAAAATTTCTTTGGATTTTCATTTGAGTTATTTATCTAGGAAAAATGTCTAGAATTTTCTTATTTACAAAGAGATGTATATGGGATAGATGCAACACCATGAATATTCTAGAAAAAACCATAGGAAAAGACACCTAATCTAGAAAGAGACTATAAAGCGGAACCAAGTATGTAGTCCTTGGTATGGTTACTTTCAAAGCTTTGTCTTATCTTGTTTGGATCGATGAAATGATTCGAAAACAATTGATGATACCATGAAAATTTGAAGAGATATGATTTGAGTGTTTTTTTAATGTTTTTAAGAAGTTTTTAGGAGTTTCTATAAGAATAAGTCACTTGATCACAAATTTTACAGAATGAGCTGACGAATGAAAATGCAATGCAAATGTAATAATGTACATATGAAAATATAGGTGAAACTACATGTCGTGATGTTTAAGGTGAATAAATTTGATGAATATCAAATTCTTCACCCCTAAAAGTACACAATGTAGAACCATTATCCTCAAAATTTATATTCTCTTGAAAAGGGCCTACCATTCTAGGTTTAAAATTATAACCCTTTCCTGGAAGTGTATATGTCCAATCATTAAAATCATTTGTTTGAAAGAGAAGTTCATACATCTCTTTGTCACGTTCTTGAGACAAGGTTTGTGGGTGAGCATGACTATGTTGCTCAGCCTTGTTTCCTATGTGGAGCATTGTGTTTACTTATAACTCTTGTTGAATGATGAGGCCTTGCCCCATGGATATGGAAAACTCGGTTCAAAGCGCGCATGGGTTGAAACCGGGTTTAGAATAGAATAACCCATAGAGATGGTTTTGATGGACATCGTTTCAATCTCAAATTTCACTTCTTTGTTTGTTAATTCTAAAAATTTTCACACCTATACCTAGGTCGTTGGAGGAAGAGATGTTAAAGTCGAGAAGACTACCCATTCCTTGTGGTTCAAATGGGAGGAAGATTGGATTGTCACTCTCTAAGAGTTTCATAATTTCCACTGTGGTTTTAATGGACACTATTTCCACATATATCAATTTACCCTTATCTATTTTTTCCACCTCAAATGTTTTTGGGTCATTGAATTTAACCTTTGAAACATCCAGGGTGACCGGGACTAACTCTTTTAGTGGAGGTGGTTTTTTCAATTGACTTCGGAGGAAGTTGATACTTTGTATGGAACCCTTTATTCTTCTTGAGGTTTTCTAAGTTTATATCGAAGGGCTTAGGATCCCCTTGAGCCATGAAGACCTTCCCCAAATGGAGGAATCTAATCTCCTGGAATAGGGTAAAAGGGATAACCTTCATTCGATGAATCTAGGGTCTCCCGAGGATCATGTTATAACTTGTTTCCCTATCGATAATGTAAAAATATATCAAGATGGTTTTTGGACCAAGTGTGATTGGAAGAACTATGGTTCCAATTGAGGTCACTTTAAGATTGTCATACCCGCATAATGTGTTTCTTGTAGAGGAGAAATTTGTCTCTCCATATCCCAAATTATGTAAGAAATAGAAGGGAACCACATTTACAGCAGCCCCATTGTCAATCATGGCTGTCTTAATGCAATTGGTATAAACCCAGACTTGTAAAAATAAGGCAGGATCACCTCTTTGGGAAATTTCAGCATCAAATGACATCTTGTCTATATAAAAAAAAAAAAACCCAGTATCCCTATCGTTATGTCCTAAAGGATGTATGTCAAATTCAATATGATTTATTTGAGCATTAGGAGGTGGTGTAACATGGATTAGATGACCAAGACCTAGTGCATTGAGCAACACAAGAATGATGCGCAGGTGAATTCTTCAGCAAATCTAAAAATGAGATGTGAGAAAAGGTCTTGTTCAAATCTGCTATTAAATCATAGGCTCCTACTAGTTTTATGATTATAGGAACGTCATCCTGTGGGAAGGAAAGAGTGGGTAGGGGTTGTGAAATGTACTCCTTTGTCTAAGTTTTTGCATTAATTTCACACTCAACCTCTAGCTCAACTAATCCCAAGATTTTTGTATTATTGTTTGAACCAAGGTTAAGAGAAACCCAAGAGTTATCAGAAGTTGAGGCTTCATGGTCATTGTTCCTATAGGAATACCCTTGTTTATATTCTAAGGATTCACTTGGGAATCCCTAAGACATTTAGGGTTTGCATTTTTAGGTTTGACGGGTCCGTTATTACTAGGCTGCGAGTTTGTTTCAGGATTTTCTAGGAACATGTCTACAAAGAGTTGCCTTTGGTTTTCGGGAAGTCTTTGCAAAACTTGTTGCAATCGCGGAAGGTCCTGTCGTCATGACCTCAAACCTTATGGAAACCATAGTATAGGTTAGGGTCATAACATCTTGGCCTTTGATAAGCATCTTGTTGTTGTTGACTATAACCTCGATTGTAGTTTTGGAATTGGTTGTTATAATCATGATTTTTTTCCCCTTGGCCAAAGTTTTGATAATGGTTTGGGCCTTAGGTTTGATTTTGTTTTTACGGTGGACGATTTACATCAACCGTGTTGATAGAAGACACAATTTTAGGGCCTCTTTGATTTCCCAAGTTTTCATTATTGTTATTGTTTCCATTGTTTTGAAAACCAATGTTTTTAGATTGATCAGTATCACCATTTATGGTAGCACCATGATTGGGATTCACACCCTTAGTTCCTTGGTTGATGCCACCATTGTTTTGATAATTTTAATTATTTTGATTTGGGAACACCAATTTCCAATGAGGACCATAGATCTTACACCCACTATCAATAGCATCTTGGTCAATCCGAAGCGCACCTTTCAAAACTTCCTCATAACTACGAGAAAGGAAAATTTTGGGCCTCTTCCCTAGTCTCTTGATTGAGTGAATTAAGGAAAATATCACAAAGTTCCATCTGGTACATGTTGGGTGCACTTGTAGAGGAATAAATAACTTGGCTCCATCTCTTGATGAAATGAGCGGTAGATTTTTTTGCTGTCTAATATGTAGGAATTCCTAATCCTCAGTGCGCAACAACTTGTTCATGTCAAATGCTTTGATGAACTCGGAAATAAGATGTTTAAAGGAATGTATAGAATCTTTTGAATATAGTAATACCAATTTAATGCGATTCCTTCGAGAGTCTTTGGAAATATATTAGCCACTACAACATCCCAAGGAAGAAATTCCCTGATAACAGTAGCGTAGGCCTTGACATGAGTGTTTGGGTCTCATTCTCCCTTAAAATTTTGAAGATCCGTAAATGGGAATAGAAGAATGACACCACATATGGTGAATTCAAGAGGCTCCTTTAAATACTTATTGTATATACCAATTGCATAAGATTCCACCATCAAAGATCCTTGATGAGGAGGTAGAGGAGGAGGAGTTGGATAAGATGCATTATAAGTGTTGACGAGAATGTATGGGGTCCCTTGATATGGCATGTAGGGAGTAGGAATGGTATATGGGTCCATCTGGGGAGTTTTTGAATACATATGCATGTAAGGTGGGATAGTACCAGGATATGGACTAGCAGGGCGTAAAACCAGGGAACATCACATTGCCTGTTATGGTGGCATTTGAGAATGCACTTCCGGCCAGCCCTTTGCATAGGATAAGCTTGAGAAGGATGAGGACCCATCCCTAGTGTGTCTAACCCTATGAGAAGATCACCTAGATTTGAATGAACCGAGATAACCTTGTTGTATAGGATATTACATTGGTTGTTCATTGGAAGGGATGTATCCTTTATTGTCAACTAGATACCCCATGTTCTTCTCTCTTTGCGCGTGTGTTGGTTGTGAAGTTTCAGAACTTTCTAGTTTTTGAATCCTCCCCACTAAAGTTGAAATGAGATCGTTGGGAGAGGATTGAGTCCCTTTTTAGGGTGCATGTGGCATAGGGTTTGATTGAGTAGGCTCATGATACCCTCTTATGAATTTTTCAATGTTATAATCATGGTCTTCCTTAGAAGTAAAAATATTAGGATAGGTATTCAAAATATAAAAGGTTGTGACATTCATTCTATCCAAAGAATCATCTATCTGATGAAGAGGATTAGCTATTCATGAAAATATATCATCCTCTATTGATTGCATGGAAACGTGAGGTCTTGACAAGACCCTATGGTAAGAAATTGTTCCATTTGTGAAAACAATGTGGTTTGCATTGGGTTGATTCTATTACACATCTAAAATTTGAGTAACCTCCTCCATCCTTACATAGCTAATGGGGTTTGAAGTGTAACTAGGGGAGGTTTGGATGTTACTTATGTAATTGTCACCCCACCTTGAGAGAGAAGGGGATTGTTGAGGTTGCATGTTGGTGTAGTATCTATCAAAGACAAATGGCCCACCAAACTCTCTTCAGGACATATTTTAAAGAGTATAAAATACCTACCAAAATAGGGGAAGAAATGGAGATGTGGGGTATTAGAAATGAAAGAAAAAGAACAAGGAATTAATCCTTCACGTTAGGTTCACCAATTTTACGGATGACAATGAACACGTGATCTTCAACCGCACTTTCGACCCCCGAGGTTGTGCCGAGTATATGATGTTGAATGTGTGTGGCTAACTATAGGAGGATCAGTGAGTAAGATCTGGTAGTGTGATCTCCTAGTAGCCAAGTTGACAAAGAGGAGATTTAGAGGCTATGAACGGGTAGTGTAAATTCCCGTGTTGTTTTTACCTAACTTGGATCTAAGCGCTAAACTAATTTGAAGTGTCCATATAAATTGAATGAAATCAATAATCTATGCTACTACTTGAAAGGAATCTAATCTAAACAAATCACAAAAAATGAATTATTACAATCACAAACAATAATTTTATTTTATTCTAAATAATCAAATCTACTTCTATACTAAATTTAAACAAGCAAAACAACTTGATGTGGTTATTTACCTATGATGGGTGTATTGAAACTAAACTAACTTAAAACAAGAAATTTTCCAAATGATCTATGATGTGTAGAAAACCTCCTACAGATATTCTCTCCTTCAAATCCACAGGGATGGGAAGAAGAGGATCCATCACCGAGAGTTGCTATTAATGATTCAAACCCTCTTGGAAATTAACTAATTACTTGTGAGTGAAAGAAAATTTATTTCTACTCTATTTGATATGATTTAATAAAAATAAATTATAGGAGTGAAGGAAATTAAACAACACATCGAACCTAGAATTCACAAAACAGAGGTAAATCCAATTTTGCAATAGTATGTGCCCTTAATTTGTTCCTTTCTTTCTCCAAGTGTTCATATGAGTCCAAGGGATTAGGAATGCAAGAATAGTAGTAGGAGCATGGAACTTGATAAATGGAAGCTTGATGGTAGTCCAGATGTAATGCAGGTGGAAGAGATATAGCACAAGAGATCAGAGCTTGGCTATGCAATTCCTAGCAAGATCGTAGCAATAATACAATGCAAGATACACAAAATTATCAGGCCCTTTTCTTGAATACAAGCATGGAATATATAAGAATGGAGGCTAGGAGGTTACTTCATACACAAGACAAGAATACATAGTTCCAACTAATTATATCTCATTTAAAATAGGAATAAGGAGAACCAAGTAAACAAAGCTATTTTTATCCAATTTGGCTCACAGATGCGTTCTAAAAGCAAACTTAAGTGAATTGTTGCATGTCCAAACATGCATGAAGAATCTAGAAAAAGTGGGTAGAACCACCACCCAAGTAGGGTGACGGTCTTGGCATTGAAGGCCAAAACAAGCACAGAAAGAGGTGGGGAGATGGAAAAATGCATGGAAAAGTTAAGTAAGGCCATCTAGGCTACAATTATACACTACGAAAGGGTTTTGGAGCTCAAACACATTCTTGAAAGGATTTTCAATCATCATTGGGGAATTTCGTAATGGTTTTCTAATAATGTAGCACATTTAATTTTGGGAGCATACAATGACCTTCTAGAATCTTCTATCTCAAGGTATATTCCTTTTACGGGCACCAAGTTGCCAAGCTAGCACCTTATCCCCTCCGCCTTTGCATTCGGGTCATGCTTTCCTCATGTTATGCCCAATATGCCAAAAATGGCTAAGTCCCAAAACCTTTTCTCTTCCTTACATGTGTGCATGCCACAAGTTCTATGAAACCCTTTTAAAACCCTATCTTGCACACTTTTTCCTTGCACACCCTTTAAATAGGCCTTGCGCCCCTCGTGCCTTCTTACACTAAGCCAATATTTTAGGGACTCAACATCACCCCACACTATGCCTATTCTCCGCCCTCGGGAACATTTTCTCAATGAATAAAGAATGTCTATCCTTGAATAGTTTGGGGAAAGGATAACGGAATGAAGAATTCGAGGAAGAATGAAAGAATGGGGAAACTATGATTACTTATGTAAGAGGAGAGTGAAATATTTCTTCAATTACGCCTCCAACTTATTCCATGCATCGACTTCATCCCGTGCCTATTGATAGAGGTCACCGGCTAGGTGCTCACCTCTTGAAAGCTTAGCCCTTCTTCTTGGGTATTCATTATTTCCATGATACCCTCTAATTTTTTTCCGAAATCCTTGAGCATGTATATCCTTCGAGTGATCGAGGGATACAACTCCTTTAGCTGGTTCTTGATTGAGCCCGAAAGGTCTCAATAGCCTCCGATTTCTTCTCAAAGTTGGCTAGAATTCTATTACATTCTAATATATTCTCATTGTTCTTATCTTAGAACTCTTTGAGCTCCATTTCATGAGTGGAGATGAGAATTCTTGCAACTCTATCTCTATTGGTGTAGTTTTCATAGGCAGCCTTAGCAACTTGGGTGGAAAATTTCACACCATCGAGAAATTTATTGTACTAAGAAACAATTGCCACAACCTTCATCTTGTCCTCCTCTTTGTGCGTTGATGCCTCTTCTATAGATTCCAAGGCCATTGGGTGCCTTTCCATTGTGAGGAGGTTGGTTAAGTCCTCTAGGCATTCTAGGGTGGATCCATACTTCTGTGCTGGTGGTGTCAGATATGGATGCTTCAAGACAATGGCATTTGTGATCATCTCTACTTTCTTGTAAACCTCGTGCACCCTTTCCTTCTCATATTTTAACTCACACCTTAGTTGAGCACTGATTAGTTCTTCTTTCCTTAAGTCCTTGGTTTTAAAGCAAGATATTCTTCCTTATTTTCCATTTCTACCTCTAGGAACTTCACCCTATCGTTCCTCCCGAAGATCTTGGCTTCTACTTCAACCGAAACCTTGTTCAGTGCATTGTAGATTTTTTCGTTTGATAGCTGTTGAGCGTTTACCAAGGGGTTGACTCCTTTTGACTCCGGTACCTTCATTATTTCCCACAGCTTACTTCTAACTCCAAATTTTCAATGTGGACTCAAATTCTCAAGAAAGCATATTCCTTGTTTGAGGGTATGCACCTTCCTCATTAAATAATGCCATATCCAAGAGTTACTCCATTAGTATCCTACTTTGAAAGTGCACAGGAAACACCTTGTTTGGATCATCAATAGAGCCCATCCATTGAATGTATGATACTTTGTGCTCTTTCTCCCTATGCGTGTAGCCTTGGGAAAGATTACAACCAAACTGGGATCTCCTCCCATGCTACCATATTATTTTTCTATGCTCTCATCCTCAGCTTCCTTCATTACCACATCCGTGTTACATTCCATTTCTTTCTCTACTAGGTCCTTGATGATTTTTTCTACTTCTTTCTCTGTGACATCATCTACCTATTCATTTTTAGGCTTAAAGCCCTTTGTTCTTTTATAAATTCTTTTCTTACCCCTCTATCCCGAGTATCCTTCTCTTCCTTGTCATTATTCCTCCTAACAAAGATGTATTCATTTTTCTCTTCCTCTGCTTCCTCCTTCGAGTCATGTAATTCAAAAAATAGAGGGTTTTAAACTACCTCAAGTTCATCATCATCATCTCTTTCTCCTCTATAGGGCTCCAAGCTCTTTGTATCCTCTGAGTCATCCTTCTCTGTCACCTTTTGCTTCTTCTTGACAAGAGATTCTACTTTCTCTTCCTCCTCCTCTAACAAATTCTCCTTCGGAACTTCCCCTTGAGCGGGTGGCTCTCCTTGATCCAATGTCTCCTCTTCCAGGTATTCGTCCTCACTTTGGGACTTCTTTCTATATGTGTAGGTGCTTGGCTTGGCACTTACCTCCTGCATGCCTACTGATTGTGCAGTCTAGACACTTAGGTCCCTTTTCTCTTGTAACTCCTCTCTTTCTCTCTTCTTTGGCGTGGGATTCCTCCTTCCTATAGGGTCTTCAAGGATGGATACATCATTTTCCAAGTATGCACCCTTTTCAAATTTCAGCCTGATGCATAGATACACTCGTGCCATGGTCCTTCCTGCAATTGGTAAAGTCAGGGGCTTCATCATCTGGACCTTATGGGATACATACTTTTCCATGTATGCATGATTTTTGGGTAGATGAGCTTTTGTGTAGCTCTCTATGGTATTAATCCACCTCACTAATGTCAAACCTTAGTCTCTTAGCATATTTGAACCTATTCAGCCACTACGCCTTTAAGTCTTGCGTGGTGAAGGAGAAGGGAAGTTTGCACCAGGGGCTCATTGTTTCATCTATCAATTTGAATCTACCAATGCAGAAGTGTTGGTACACTACAAACTCTTCTTCTCCATCCAAGAGTGTTGGTAGTTTCTCTGGAATCCTCCATTCTACCCCGAATGCATCCTCATTCTCTTGTACCACTTTTCTAAGTGCACCTTGTGAGTGGTTGTCATGGTCTCATAAGTATATTTTGTGAACCTCTTCATGGGTGACGGTTCTTCTTTTGGGTACTCCCAAACAAACCTTTCGCCCATTGGGTACTCTAATATCTAAGAAAACAATTATGATTAGGACATTTCCAAATAGTATCTTCTCGCCCTCCTACGTATTGCTATTAATTTCATCCGCGATGAAGGCGGACAAGTTGTAGATAGTCCCCTCTGATATTTTTGGCATACATTCAGTCATGCCTTATTCACTTGAGTCAATATTTCCTAATCATTGAGTTTGGTTACCAAACATGTGGCAATCCTCATCACATGGTGCGGAATCTCTGCGATGTCAAAGTATCACAATCCTTTCTTATAGTCATATGCATTTACTGTTTCCTTAATGGCCTCCTTGTTGCTTAGATCATCATCTATGCTCTCTCTCTCACAGATAAGGCTTGTGAACTTAGAAATCAACTGGGGAGTTATGTGCATCTTGTGCCCCATGAAATAAAAATGGTCTTTGTGAATGCATGACATCAGCCACTGATAGAGGTGCTCAGGTTTTTCAAGTAGGGTAATTTGTAAAGTTGCAGTAACCCTACCTTCTCCAACTTAAATTTTACTTTGTCATTGTATATGGGCATGCCCTCTGGTGTCCTCTTGTTTGTTGGGTGAACCAACTCCAAAGCCATTTATTTCTTTTTCATGCTGGTGTGATGATTATAGTCACTCACAGTCATTTTCTATAAATGAGACTCCCATTCTTTCCTAGTAATACCCCATCTGGGTATTGCATCTCCACATACCACTCTTCATTTTTGCTTGTGAGATGAGCCATTTGCTTCCCCTTGCCCTTGCCCTTCTAATTTTTAGGTGAGATGGTTGCTTTCTTTGGTGCCATTCTTCTGGTTAGGTTAACACTTCAAACATATTCTCCTTTCTCTACTCTACCACTCTATCCAACCTCAAGACTCAATCTTGTGAAGAAACCCTCCTAACACCATGCCCTAGCCGTCAAACCCTAATTGGAATAATTCTTCCACAAGACAGTGCTTCTCAACAACTTCCTCCACGCCCGTGTACTCCTTTCCTACTGGTTTACGGATCTACTCTAGTCACGCCCTCTTAGATTTCTTAGATTCTTCTTCACAGATATCACTTTTGGATGCCCTAGTTTGCGAGAGATCTTTTCACTTCGTAAACGCAAGGTAAAATAATGAAGTGCCTGACTTCTTATTTATAGATTTTTTCTTTCTAGCATTAAATGCTATTTTACCTACCACCATACTTAACACTAAATGCGTCTTTTCCACCAAGTTGGCCTTACACGCCTTCACTTACGTGCCCAATCTTATGTGAAATTTTATATAACCTTCTATTGTACAAGCACTCCATCTTGACAGAAAACTCTTACATGTGTGTCAACGGTGCCGAAAGGCACTTCTTTTATCCACCTGATTTTCTCTCTCACCTAACTCGTGTTATTCCTACTCTTCTTCCTCCTTTGTACGTGGTTTCTCTGAAGTCCTGTCTTGACACCAACCATTATTGTCCACCTCTTTTCCTATGTGCTTCTTAATCCTTACACACTTTGTATCCATCAATTGGGACATTCACCTCAACTTCTCTACCGCAAGTTCAACTTTGCACTATACTTCGCATAACTCCACCCCACACTAAAATAGATACACAGTCCTCTCGCTTATGGACAACCTTCAAAACATAATGTCATTACCGGTGCCCTGGCACAAAATAAAAAAGCAGAACAAATGACGAGAAAGGGAAACATAAGAAAATAAATTCCATAAACAAAAACTCTAAACCAAATAGGAATATTTCCTTATTACACACACCAAGAAGACTTATTTATAGTAGGACTTTAGCCTACTCCCATTGAAATGGCCTAGAAATCTCATCCCATCAAATCCTCTCAATGCAAAGACTTGAATCAAGGATTTCCAAGATGATATAGGTCCCCAACCAATGGAATTTCAACTTCACGGGATGGCGCGAGAAACTTGGAATCATATAACAATACCATTTGCCCAACCTCAAATTATTTGTTTTTGATGTGGAAATCATGTCATGCCTTTTGTTTATCCTTTTCAAGATTTTGAATCCACTTGGCCAATGATCATTTGTTGTCTAATTTCATCAATTTTTCAATCCTTTCCTCCAATTCTTGTTCATTGGCCAATCCTCCTACATGTGTTATATGAAGAGAAGGTAACATAAATTCAACGGGTAGGACAGCCTCTATGCCAAACACTAATTGAAATGGCATTCCTTTATTCAACCTCTTGTAAGTTATCCTATATTCACATAGAACTAATGATACTTTTCATCCCAATCTTATCTACCAAGATAAAAAACTTTTGTCGGGGTATGACTTAGTATTTTATTAAATGCCTCGGTAGTCCCATTTACTTGTTGATGGTAAGGGGTAGTCTTACGGTTAGCCACCATGAACTTTGATAACAGAATATTTACGGTCTCATTTAGGAAATGTGTACCCTTATCATTAGTTAAGATCAATGGGAATCCATACTTTGTAATAATATTTTCCCATATAAATCAGATTGCTGTAGTCACTATACAATCCTTGGTAGGCATTGCTTCTACCCATCTTGTCAAATAATCTATGTAAGTGATTACATAGCGTGATCCCATCCTATGCATGACTGGTGAAATGGGACCTAAATAATATATGGACCACCTTTCAAATGGATCTATACTTTGAATAGGGAACAAAGGCATTTCATCCCTTCGCCCTGGTTTTCGAAGGTGCTGACAATGATCAAATGCCTTGTAATACTCTTTGCAATCTTGATATAGGGTCTCCCACCATAACCCAAATTGTAATATCTTGCACGTAGTGGCATCCCCTGCATGGTTTCCACCTACACTTCCTCCATGTGCCTCCACCATAATAGCCATGTGCTCATGTTCTAGTACGCACTGACACAACACTTCATCGCATCCTAGCTTGTACAAATAACCACTTACCAACATGTAGGGTGTAACATATATGGCTAACTACTTCCTCTCTAATGCTTTCATCCTTTCTAGTGTAATACTTGTTTTGAGAAACACCGCAATATCCTCTAAGTCGATGGTGCGTGCCACCACCTAAACAGATTATGCATCGACATGGTATCCTCAATGATTTTGGGTCCTCTCCACAATCAATTCTTGATAAGTGATTAGGTCTAGAATTACTCTTTCCGGCTTGAAAATCACTATGAAATCAAATTATTGGAATAATAGGACCCATTGAAATATGTGCCCTTACGAGATGGGATTGTTTATAAAGTATTTTAATTCCATGTGGTCCGTGTAAAATACAAATGGTGCTTCTAGTAGATATTTCCTGAATTTGTGAATTACATAGATCATGGATAGTGCTTCACGCTTGGTAGTGGTGTAATTTTGTTCTACTGATGTTAAATTTCTACTTGAAAAACACAAGGGATGGTCGATAATCCCTTCACCAGGTTATGCTAGTACCGCTCTAATGGTTATACCAGAGGCATCCACATGAACATGGAAAGGTTTATCACAAATAGGGAAATGGAGTATGGGGGCGGTGACAAGCCTATCCTTTAAATTTTTGAATGCCTTCTACTGCGCCTCTCCCTAATGAAAGGAACTCTTGTGTCTAAGTAATTCCTCCAAGGGCACGGCGATCTTGGCATATTCCTTGATGAACTTCATATAGTAACTTTCGTATGCCCAAGGAATCTGTGTAGGACACTTTGGTTAGTAGGTTGCCCCAAACCCACAATGACTGCAACCTTGGTAGGATCTACTAGTAAGCCTTCCTTATATATGATAAACCCCAATAAGGTTCCAAATGGGGTAGCAAAGACACATTTCTTGATGTTGAGGGATATCCTCAACTAGAGACACCTTTCAAACATTAGTCTTAAATTATGACAATGGTCTTTGACTAGACCATACATAGTCCAATCATCCAAATAGACCTGAAGAAATTTATGGATGAAGTTTTGAAATGCTTGTACTACAATGCATGAGAACATAGTAGGCACATTCTTTAACCCGAAAGGCATGAATCTAAAGGAAAAAATTCCCCATTCAAAGTGGTAAATTTTTATTTCTCTGGTCTTCCTTTGCAATCCTCACCTAGTGGTACCCTGAGAACCCATTCATGAAGGAGTAGACTTTGCATTCGGACACTCCCTCTAATATTTCTTCAGTAAATGGGGTTGAGAAGGTATCAATGACACATATCTTATTCGATCTTTGTAGTTAACAAAAATCCTTATCCTCCTATCTTTCTTGATGTTGATGATGATTGAGCTTATCCATTCTAAATCTTCAACAACCTCAATGATACCTAATGATATCATTTTTTTTATTTCCTCCTTAACCTATACTCACAAATTGGGATTCATCTGTTATGGCCTCTTTCATATTGGGAACGCACCTTTCTTTAGTTTTATCCTCATCTCCCCTAAGGAATGGTGGATGCCTTTGAGTTCATGATACCCATAAGGGAATAAATCCTAGAACTCATGTAATAGATCAATGATCTTTGATACCTCCTTCTCTGACCAATAGTCTCTAATGAGATATTCCTTGGGTTCTTCTTCTGACCTAATGTTAACCTTCTTCATTTTTAGGGGCTCATGGTAGGTGTGCATCCTTTCATCAGTGCTTATCTATAACATCACTTATACCTATAGATTGGTTAACATATAGACTTTCCATTTCCTCCCCATCTATGACATAAACCATCTTTCCTTTTTCCTTCTCTATGCATGCACACTCAAACTGCATCTCCTCTGACTCATCCTCATTGAAACGTGCCTCTAAACTAGGCTCACCTAGAAAATCTAGTAGCTTGTCTTCTACCATGGCACTATCCCCCATCGTAAGGTGCTTGATCACTTGCAATGCCTTATCCACTAATGGATTTGTGTTCTGATATTCAAAATCTTAGATGAGATCAGTTGTTAGCTCACATCGATTTACCATCCGCGACATGTTTCTGAGTGGATATACCATGCGTACGCATAACCTTGTAGTGTGGAATATAGCTTATGCTCCCATAATGATGGTGGTAATGCTTTTGTGCCTCCTATCCAAGCCTTCTCACAAACTTGGATGTGGAACGAGGTGGGATCCTTGCTATGATATTCTTAGATGACAATGGGTGCATTTCTTTTAGAGAATATGATAGAGAAGGAAATCCTAACTTCACACCATTCTAAGAGATTCTCAGGGTGTGTAGCCCACCACCATGCTGTAGTCTTGAGAAGGAGATACTTTAACATCCTCCTTCTTTCATCTTCACTCCTACACTAAGCTTCCATGTCTCGTAAAAAAATTTCAGGGTATGCCCCTCCAGAGTAACTTGGCAACTTCTTTCCTCCTAGGTGCTTATGTGAGCATACCTTGGTCAGTCTTGTTATAGACCCCCAATTGTTATCTAATTAAATCATAAGTTACTGTGTGCTCAATTTTCACACGCAATTCTTGTTGTATCACTCATAGAATGAACATCCTCAAATTGGATAACTCCTTCTGTAGAGTGAATTATCTCTAGGTCTCTGATGGAGTGCATATAAATTCTATCGAGGACCTCTTCTCCCAAGGTTTAGTGTAAGGCACTGAATTCCCATCCATCAAAGGGATGATGAACCATTCTTCATTGTTCTTAAAACTGATATATCCTTTGTTGAACCTCGGGTAAACGTTCTTCTTACAGCACCATGGGATCCCAAGAAATGATGGAAAATTTTCTACCTTGATGAGTGCCAAGACTTTGAATTCCCCAATAAACTTGGCCCCTTGAATGGTGATCACTCCATCCTTCAATATTCCAATGGGCATTGCATTAGTTTTGTTTTCCATATATATCAAATTCAAAGATGGATGTAACGTAGGCATTCCCATTTGATTCTAGGAATATAATGTAAGAACATTGACCTCTTCTCTTGTGTCAATCAATGTGTTACTCAAAGATCCAACCATCCACAACTGTATTCAAGGTGATATCTTTGTCATAGTCAAGGCTATGAGGAGGGAGGTTTACATGCAACACCTACCTTTCACGTTACGCATCGACATGTGATACCTTCTCTTCTAGCCATTATCCTAGCAAGGGAATAATAATCTCTTTCCTTAACATTTTATACACTTCCTTGACCTCATCTAGGTCCTTTTGAAGAGCCTCAACATTCCTTCTTTGCTTCTGCTGCATGGACTACTCCTTTATACACTGGATTTCTCCTTGTAAGCTCTGAATGACATCCATTGTCTCTTGATATACTTCCTTCTGATGGGAAGGGTCTGGATACTTCCCATGCACCACTTCTTCTCTTGATACTAGAGTCCTTTTCCTTGGTACCTCCTTGGCGCATCGAACCTCTACTTGTGTTATCACCAAAAAAGGTTCTAACCCTAACTCACATGTAACTCTAGGAATCCACTATGTGTTGGCCTTCTTTATACTCACCATCCTAGCACCCTTGTCCTTCCGGTGGTGCTAGATCATGTGCTCAAACAACTCAGGGCACTCTTCATTATTTTTCTTCTTCCCGCACCATGAGCACTACAATAATTCTAGATACTTGCACTGTAATGTTCTCTAGATCCACAGTTCTAGCAGGTTCCTTGTGGGAAGTCTCTTCTCCCTCCTCCATGGTTCTTGAAACCATGGAATGCTCATAAAAACTCTCCCACACACCATCCATTTGTGCATCCTTCATAACAGTGATCATCTTCCTTAGAACTACTAGTAAGATTGATTGGTCAGGTGCACACCATGATCAATGGCCTCATGGATTTGGTCTATAATCCTATAATCCTTAGTATCATGGGTTGTAGAGGTGCATGTCTTATAGTAATAAGAAACATTCTTCCAGATTGCGCACTGCAACAAGGGACACCTACTCACATCATGGTCCCCATGAAAATTTTCAAAGTGTACTACCATAGTGCGTACTGACTTCCGAGGGAAACTATCCTCGACTTGCCCTCAACTTCAATATCTACACACCAAATACCACCGCAAGTCTCATGTGCTGGGTTTGTAGACAAATTCTCTAATTGTTTAGCCATTGTAGTGATTTGAGCCTCCAAAAAGGGGCTCACACTAGTATCAATGCTCCCAACTGCTTCAGCATGTAAGGAAGCCTCTAAAGCCTCATGCGGGTCAGTGAATGTTTTATGTGACAATTCCCTCCTAAATGGAGTGATCAACCCTCCAACAAACCATTGAGCATGTTGTGAAGGGTGAATGTCATATGACATTTTTGACAGGAGAGTTTTAAACCATGCATCATACTCCCACACACTCTCTGTCATTCCATGTTAGATCTCCTTTAAAGTGTTGATGCTCTTCTACTCAAACTCAAGTATATGGAATTCTGCTAGGAAGGCGTTCTTCAATGCAGTGTAATCCACCACTATCTAATAAGGGGTTGTACTTCCTATACTAGTTATGCACATGCTTTGTTATAATGTTGTTGCAAACTGACTTGCCTTATGCTCTAGGGTATTAATCCCCTTGGCGGTCTTTATAGTAATTCACACTTGTGCACGTGTTCTGCAACATCCTCTATACCCTTGTAATATGGTAAGTGTAAAGACATCTCAAAGAACACACGAGGAGGTGGCTCATACCCCTGTCTTGCTGATCCAAATCCTTGGTTCCCTCCGGCATTTCCTCCTCCACCGAGTCCACTGGATCCACAAAATATTGTACCTCAAGACCCACTAGTTCCACCTCCAGATCCTCCTATAGCTGTGATGGCCTCGAAGTGGTTGTACTTAGTGTCCCCAACATTCCTCTAAACTATGCACCAATGGTCTACGAGATTTCTCCACTTCCAGAAGTGTATCTGTGTCACTCCCAGATGTGTTGCCCAAACCTTGCATACTTGCACTTTGCCCAAAAATTCCTCCAAACACCGGAATGGTATGTGTAGCCATGAATGTTCCAAATGAAAAATTATATCTCCTAGGCACCGATCGGTCACTCCCACTGATACCAACTGGGTTATCAATACTTCTCCATTGATTTGGAAAACTAAGCACTAGGGGTTGGTCGTTAGGTGGGTTCAGATGTGCACCAATGGATCTTCTTTCTCCATGCGATGAAATCTCATTAGAATCAAGGGACCTCTCTGCCACACCTATCAAGATGGGGTATGCACCGACTTCTCAAGCTCTATGTCCTCCATGTGAATTTCAACACCTTCTCACAATGTTTGCCTCCATAGATCCATCACACTTACAAACCCTCATTGTCTATTCATCTCACTTTCACGATGTTCACTATACTTGAGTTGTCTCTCCTCCCTTTCCTTTTCATTCGTAATTTCTACCATCTTCCTCCACCCTAGCTTCCTCCCGGTGCTCGAGTAGCTTAGCCAGCCATGGGGAATGTTTCTAAACTCAAAGTAATGACCAAGATATTCACGGGTAGAGGAATAACACCCAAAAATGATCCTTTAGGCTCCTCGAAACTCTAACTCAGCAACTTCTAGGAAATAATACGTCAAAATGGCATATTTTAAAGTGTAATTGGCCAACACTCCCTTCCACCAATGACCAATAGCACACGTCCAAGTCAAATCTGCATCATGCAGCCTCTGATAGTCATCTTGGGTCCACATGTGTAATCTATAGTACCATCTTGATCTGGATGCATATGCTGAAAGGCATTCATATAGCTCTACTAGGAAGCAACAAAAGAATTTCTTATACATCTCATGGTATAGGTTCTCTTCTACCCATCTATGCGCATTGAACTCAAGTCCAGTGTTGAATCTTTGAGAAAAATTGTCCTCTATGCTCTTGAACAACATTTCAACACTTTATAAAGTCAGGAAATCTCTCATTACACATCACAAGGACAAATATGCATGTCATTTCTCACAACTTCTTCAAAAATAGGTCTCGACAATGGAACCAATATGTAGTCATTTTTATGCCTTTCAAGCACACTAGCCTATCACGTAGCGGGCGTTAGGCGGTCAAATGAGGCACACATGGGCACCAAGCCCCTCCTTTATGTGAGTTGTGTGAGAATACATTATTTATGATAGAGACTTAAGTGAAGAGAATGGAAATGAACCATGCATTCATCTTAGAGCTCAGAATGGGCTTCTAGACCAATGTATTCATTTAGATAAGAAAATAATTACATAACATAGATCTGAATCAAAATAGAACGGAAATGCATAGGGGTTTACACCCACTCAAATGAAATATATATAAAACTGATCCATACAAATATAAGCAAAAACTAGAACCACATATATCCATATTAAATATATTTGGTAATCACATTACATTCATTAACACTATCACAAATCCATATAATACATGAGCACAATGTCATGTATCGAACTAGACTTAATCCCCTCATAGTACAAAGGAAAATATTTAGACCCATCCCCTTGATACATCATACTCCTACAGATCCTCTAAGCCCAACCCATAGAACTCTCACAGTATTTCTACATAGCTTCGCCTCTTTTCCATTCTATAGGTATATCCTCTTTTTCTTCTACTAGGCACTTGTATATATAGCCTTAGCAAGCACCTCCATGCCTTTCTAGAAGTTGTAGATCGGTTTCCAAGTTTCCAAGTGGTCCTCCATGGGAGCATGCTCCTTCAAACGCAAGCTCTCCATTCTTTGCCATGATGACCTTCTAAAATATTCTATCATAAGGTATATTCCTTTCGTGGGCACCAAGTTGCTAGGCTAGCACCTTATCCACTTTGCATGCATAATCGGGTCATACTTTCCTCGTGTTCTGTCCTGATATGCCAAATATGGATAAGTCCCAAAACTTTACTCTGCTCTTGCGCATGTGCACCACTAGTTCTACTAAACCCTCCTAAAACCCTATCCTACGTGCTTTTTCCTTACACACCCTTCTTCAAATAGGCCTTGCGTGCCCTTGCGCCTTCTTGTACTTATCCAATATTTTAGGGGCCCAACATATTACTATTATACTTGTTCTTCTTTCATGTATGGATAAACATTTTTTTCTATATATTATCCCCTCATGCCCTTAGGATTCTACTAGGGCTCCTCATGCACATATTACTCATCATGAGTCTTTCCATCTTAAGTCTTATATATTGCATATTATGGCTCCTACACATCTTATACATGAGCATAAAGCTCTCATGACATATGTGAGGTCCGATCCTCCTTTTCCTTGTGGGTATGCCCCACCTCCTTATGAGGCTCTTATTGGGTGAATCTTGTGTTCCCCCTTTTATTTTAAAATTTAATTTATAAATGATAAAAAAACATTAAAATAATGACATAATACAAAAACATTCACATATTTTTACAAAATAAAAAAATCAGGACTTGCTCATAGCTTGATTGGTTAACATGTTACTTTATTCATGTTTCTTTTCATATTGGTTTTATGGATAGAATATATTTTTTTGTATATTATTTAGACATGTGCTTGTGAGGTATATTAAGCTTGATGTAAGAAACAAACATATTGATTCATGATGACAGTGTAGGGTTAGTCTCTTACCACCGACACTAATCTTTGGGGTGTAACCTATACACTATACAAGTGTTATTGTTTGATTTCAGCTACTTTTCAATTCCTCATTACATTTTATTACATATACTATATACATGTTATCTTTTGAGCTAATAAGACTAACATGTGTTTTTTAAAACACTATTGTACCTTGCTACATATGCTTTTACAATCATTGTTTCCTATACTTGTTTGTCACATTGCTTTTGTTCCTCTCTTATGTGGATTACTTTATTTATTGAGTGATTTCTTGTATGAATAATTGATTTCTAGATTCTGTGATTTCTTAGTTATACATCTTGATTCCCTTGATAATATTGTGTCACCATGGGTGTCCTATGTTTATGGTTCTATGCCTATCTTGTGCACATGCACATGTTTCTTTTTATGTGACCTATTGTGCTTTCTATTTTGATTATCTTCGTACACTGTGGGTGCCCCATGTTTGTGACTATATGCCTTCATGTGACTATTTTATACATTGTTACTCAAGATCACTTGATTGACTCTTTCTACAATTTTGTTACTATCTCTATTCACATGTACTATTTCTACTTACTTATTGCATGTTGAATTTTTTTGTTACTCGCATTTGTCACATCCCACATTTTCATTTCATTTTGTCACAATAATTGAGTTATGATATGTAATGTAAGTTACGAGTGTTTGGAGATAGGAAGCGTTACTTGGATGGAACTATAGATATACATACATACGTATACCACCGAAAATGATATACATACCTATGCATAGTTGTAAACTCAATCGCATAACGATGATTTTTTCCAAGTACTTGTAAAATAATTTACATTTATAACTTATTATTTCTTTTCTAAGATGTATGAGTTTACTTTACCTTGTTGTGTGTGATGATTTTGATGCATTGGTTTAGTGCTTGGTTACTATACCGTTATTGATATTTTGTTTCATCTTGCTTGCTGAAAATAAAAAATTTCAAAACATGTCAAAATTATAGATAGTTGTAATGTATTATTTCGGTAATTAGAAATAACGATGATTGTTTAAAAGATACTAACTTTCTTTTGACATTGTAATGGTCATTGATCGTAAAGCAATATGATGGATTACAACAAGGACATGAAAATTTCAGGATCGTCATGGTCAAATTTTAAGTTTGGCTTTACGATATTTATATCTCGTAAGGTATATGCAATCATTTGTATTGCATAAAATATTAATTTGTTCTATATGATATTTTATAATATACTTAACTATTTTAATAGCCCGACTCTAATGAATATAATGTGTAATAGATGATTGGATATATCAAAATGCATTATGATTGATTATTGTCTTCAAAAATTGATACTCTATTGGTATTAGATATTACTTGTGCCAGTCTAAGACCTAAAGAAAAATCAAAAGATTGTTCAATTTTTTAAATTGATAAAGGCCATTTAACATGGAAATTTTTATAAGATATTTATGAATACTAAAAGGCATGGTTAATGAAATTTTATTGATTAAGATGGTATGGTTATACACCTTTAGCATTGGGTAATTGAAATTAGAAAGGTTAAATGTTTGGATTTTAAATTTATGATTGGTATTATGGTTGTTGACCATATACTATAGAATTCTATTTTTTTTTATGGACAACATGGTCTTCGACCATGATAGAGAATTTTATCATTTTCTTAATCAATTGGTCAACCAACCATGAAAAGGAGAATAATTTTTAATTAGTGGATCTTCATTGAAAACACCATGCAAATGGAGTTAGATTCTAATATGGGACCACTCATTAAATCACTACTGACATTTTTAGAGGAAAATGGTTAATTTAATCTAACCACTATGTGACACATGTGCATTAATAAAGAGAGTTAAATTTGATCGAAACCGCGAAGCTTCTCGGAGAAGCTATTGCATGTGTTGAAGGTTTGATTTGGCATTATTTTTTGTTAAGTTCATTTTGGGTGAGCTATGCGTAGGGAAGTATGAGGTGGTTTTAGAGTGATGTTGTATTTTGCTAGCTAAAAACAACTGTTTGTATTTTAGTTCAATTACATATAAAATATAGAGGGGGAATCGGGATTTTGATGTTCATCTTCTTGGGTTTTTTGCCAATTTGACTTGTTTAAATTTTTGGAGGAATTAGTGAGAAAGGTAGAAGCACTTTCAAGGATTCACATGCATGGTTTATCTACTTTATTTCTTGTTGTTATGCTTTTTATTTGATGAAATTAATAAGGGCCTTCTTGAATATTTTATTTAGTTACAATTTATGAAAAATCTATATGAATACGAATGGTTGCTATGGTTATATGAGTTTATAAAAAAGAGAAAACATTTTTATTGTTATGGGTATTTGAAAACCATAATTTATTAAGGTTTCCTTTTACCCCTATGTAGTTGGGTTTTTGATCATATTCTCACTTTTGTTAAATCAACATTTACACAAGTTATTTATGGAAATGATGAATTGGGGTTCAGTTGGGTATTTTATTCTAGGTGGTTTCGAATGTGATACCCGTAGCTACATCAATTTAGTAATCTAGGTTTCATTTGAATACACCATATTTGATGGCATAGTTGTTGTTGTTAGTACAATCGGCCATCACTATATATCAAATGTATTTGGTTTTTACTTGTTTCATATACAATAATAATAATACGGGGTTATGAAATATCATCTTTCCTAAGAAGGAAAATTTATAATTGAAAGGGGTATTTGGGTATTGAGAGTTCTAATGGTTTTTCTACAACTTGCAACATGATTTTGCTTGTGTCTCAACCCTGGTATGAAGTTTACTAGAAATATTACGATAACCCAAGGCTTGTCTCTTAATCCAATTGATGCGTTTAACTCATTAAAATTTTTGTCTTAAAATATTATCATAAAATAAAAGGATTTTCTTGATGGTTGAAATGATGCGTTCAAAACAAACCCAAGTCATGAATAGATTCTTGTGAAACTTCTTCAGTAACTAATTTTGGATTGATAATACTCTTGATATTATTTACAAGATTATTGTTTACTCTTAATTGTTGTGATGATTACGTGTTATTGTGATATAATTTTAGTTAAAATTTGGGCTCTAGAAAACAATCTATTCAATTAATTTTCTATTACAAAGATGGTATGTTTAATTTTATTATAGCAGTGTTGTTGAATCTCAATGAATGACTTCAATATTTTGTAATTATCTTCAAGAAAGATTATGAAGGTACTTAAGAAAGTTTTGAAATTATTGTTATTGATACAAAAACTACCATATACCCTTTTACAAGGAGGGTAGGGAAGGAACAAGTTATCTGATGACTTAACCCTATTTTATAGTGGTAAACAACATTTTGGTATTGATTACCATAAGATATTACATTCCTACCTTACTCACACTCTCGAGAAAGTGAAAATACATTATGGGTTTTTGATTAAAATTTGGATGAGTTATTAAACTTTATGAATAATATCTAGTTATGGTTATTGATTTGATATAATCTTTAACGATGTTATAGTTAATATAGACTCACGATCTTATGTGATTACATGAAATTATGTTTCTTGGAAACTCGGTATATTACAAGGTATAAAGAAGTAACGATTTGTAACTTAAGCTTCACTTATTACAATCATTTAGTTTGAAACATAACAAAAACAATTAAGTTGTTATTCCATGTTAGTTCTATTGAACTTACCATGCATATTATTGTATTTTATTCTTCATATTTTAGGGTTGAAAAGTATTACAGGTTGATTAAAGAATGGGATTACTCTCCATGCATTGATTATTATTGTATCTTGATTCATATGATTGTAATAAATGTAATTTTACCTCATTTTAGCTAAAATAATTACTTGCAAATGTTTAAGGAAAATGTTCCCGATGTATTAAATGATTATCTTTGATAATCACTATAGAGAATATGTAACTTTTTGGTAAATCATTAATATAATGACCAATGTTCAGACACTGATCTTTAAGATTGTGTTAAGAAACATATTTGTATCTTTGATTATTAGAGAAATTTCATTGTGATTTTTGTATAAAATAATTTTTGCAAGATGTCATTATGATCTAAGGAATGTATAACTAAAATATTAAGATAAACAAAGGAATACAAATTTTACTCAAAAGATATGTATATAAGATATACTTGTTCATTTTATATGTATGAAACAATATGAAACATGTTGATGTCTTTTAACAACAGCAACATACACTTTTAAGATAAAGTATTATCATTGTAAGATCATAGCTAATTCCACTTTGTACTTAAGTGTAAAAGTAGTTATGAATATTTGGAACAAAGTACAAAGGTACATTGTCATCATGATTTTAAGTACATATGTATTGAATTGGCTTGACCGGATGAAATGTGAAAGTTTCTAATAATGATCATGAATGATAACTAAGAAATGTTATGAATTGGTTATTTCTATACTTGACTAAACCTAAAAATGGTTGTCAAAGACATAATTTCAATTGTATGCATTAAGAGATACATATATTATTTAGTGACTTGATGAGATCATTATATACCTTGATTGTGAATTGGATAACTTAATGAAAATATTTTAACCGATAATGGAATGAGAGCATAGTGAATGATAAATGAAGGAAGGCATCAGGAGATGACCTTTGTGTTTCATGATTCATACCCATACCCACTCTATATGGATACAAGGAGAGAAACAAACACACAATGACTAAGGTCATTATGTGTAAGTATCTTTCCTATAGGGATCCCTAAGCGGGGCTGACATGAACCATATGACCCGAATGTTGAGTTATGATATGTGCAACTTTAGAATATGATCCAATTACTTATTTTAATGAATAATTAAAGTTATTAATCCTTAATTAATAGAAATGAATTTGTATAGCTATGTTGAGATGGTTGTGTGGTGAAGGGAAGATAGGTTTCGTAGGATTGTGTGCGAGTCTCAAAATAGCTTGCTAACAAAATGCCAAATAACTATGGCCATAATTTTACAAAGGATTGATTACATTTTTGTTTACCACATATTTTTGCTAGAAATATCTTGATTCGGATGGATGTTACATCGTGACTTTACAATTTACATTAAGAAGATTCACTTGTCTCTTGGCCTATAATAAGGCTTAAATAAATGGTATACAAAATATACTTGCTTGTATAGAGTGTTTGAGGGGGATTGGGTAGATCCAAATGACCCTTGTAGTTGCACATGGTTATCATATGTTATCTAGATGGATTTTGAATATTAAGTAATGTTGGAATAATTTAGCAGTGGCTGAATAATGATGTTATTCATTACAACATTATAAGAACTTAAGGGATTTTGTAAACTCTAGTATGTTGGATTTTAATTGTTGCGTGTTAAAATCAATGAAGGTATTAATTATGATTAAGGATTTGTTATATAAAATAATTCCCTTAGTTTGTTAAAACATAGCATAGGTGTTATATTTTGGTATAAGAGTTGAAGGTTTACAGCTCTTGGACACAATGGGTCCTTATACTAGCACAAATTTTAAATTCTTGTCTAATGTAAAAAAAATGGTTAGAAAAAGAGGGAATGTTGTGGACAATCGGAATGCAGGTGTTTGAAGCAACGAAAACCCAGAAACTTGATGAGATATATATTTTTCTTGAAATACACTCACAATCACATCACTATTCCTAGAACAACGAGTAAATGCTGAGGATAGTGAAAGTGAAGTTCAGGTACATTATCCTGAGAAATCTAATCCAAACGATGTTATTCATAACATAAATGTAGAAAACATAAATGTACATGTTCCTAATGCTTAAAATCTAAACCAACCGGTGAACTTAAGATCCCTCCTGACAATTGAGTTGTCAAAAGAAATTATGTGTATAAGTCCACCTAAGTTTAATAGGACAACATTAGGTGACGAAGTTGAGAATTGGCTCAGTGAAATGGAGAAATAATTTGAGATAAAGGATTTATATGAAGAAACAAATGCTATTTTTGTTCTTATTAGCTCTAGAATGAGGCTTCCTCATGGCAAGACAAACATTAGGAGGAATTAGGAGTTATTGCATCCAACATAACTTGGGATCAATTCAAGTTTTATTTCGGATAAAATTGGTTACCACAAATTTAGTATTATGACCATAAAATATTTGAGTTTTAAACCTTAGTACATGGAAAGATAAAGGTAAAAAATAATGGGAAAATTTTACTAAACTAGTTAAATATGTACATTAGTATCGATAGATGAAAAATTCCGAACACACAAATTTATCATGTGACTTATCTTGGTCATAGGGGTGAAGTTGATGTCCATGGTCCTCCTACCATGGAAGCCATGTTTAAAAAGGTGATTAGGTAGGTATAGAAGCTCTAAGCCATAACTTCTCATAGGGATGAGAAGTGGAAGATGAGCTACAGATCACCTTCACCATTGTCACCTAGAAAGACATGGGGAAAGAAGGTTGAAAACAAATCTTAGAATGGTGGAAATGACACCTACAAATTTAAAAATAATTAAACAGGAAAAATCTACTAGTAAATACAACAAGATGGAAAGGAAACTATCTTTTGGTGGGTAATTTAAGTGTGGTGGTAAGAACTATGCTAAGGACCATCCCTTGAAGAACACAAAAATAATCTACAACAAATAATCCAAGTTACTGATGTGGCAAACCGTCAGGTTGAAACAAAAGCAACACTTAATGGAAAGAAAGGTTCTAGATCTAAAAATATCATCATAAAACTGGTTAAACTCTCAGAAAAGTATAAAAGAAATTTAAAAAAAAAATTCTCATTGCTTGAATGTTAAAAAATTCTGTTTTTAATATCTAAAAGTGATATTTGTCAATTTATTATGTTATACGTGACATTAGTTTAAAAATTGTGGGTGTTGAAATGAAAAATGTCAACCATATTTCAGAATTTGTATGGAATAACTTGATGTTTTAAAGGATGTTATAGCCAATAAATTTATTTCAGATATATTAAAAATTTGAAAAAAATTCAAGTTTGGTTTAAAATATTTGATTGTTTTCCTTAGTTGTATGATATAAATCCATGTGTGGTTTATTCAGTTGTTGTTAATAATGTATAAAGGGGGAAGTATGTCACATCCCACATTTTCATTTCATTTTATCGCAATAATTGAGTTATGGTATGTAAAGTGAGTTATGAGGGCATGGAGATAGGAAGTGTTACTCACCGGGCTATAACTAAACATATGCACGCATAACTGAAAAGGATATAGATACCTATGCATAGTTGTAAACCCAACCACATAACGACACTTTTCACCAATTACTCATAAAATAGTTTAGATTTATAACTTATTATTTCTTTACTAGTATGTATGAGTTTACTTTACCTTATTGTGTGATGATTTTGATGCATCGGTTTATTGCTTGGTTGTTGTACCTTTTATTGATATTTTGGTTCATCTTGCTTGATGGAAATAAGGATTTACAAAACATGTTGAAACTATACACAATTGTAATGTATTATTTCGAGAATTGGAAACAATGATGATTTTTTACAAGATACTAACTTTGTTTTGAAATTGTAACGGTCATTGATCTTAAAGCAATATGATGGATTACATCAAGGACATGTAAATTTTAGGTTCACAAGGAAAAATGTTAAGTTTTGATTTACAATATTTATATTTGTAAAGCATATGCAATCATTTGTATTGTAATAAAATATTAGTTAGGTGTATATGATCTTTGATAATATACTTAACTATTTTAATAGCCTAACCCTAACGAATATAATCTGTAATAGATGATTGGATTCATCACCATGCATTATGATTAAACTTGTTTGGGTTGATTATTGTCTTCGAATGATCGATACTTCATTGACATTATACACTACTTGTGTCGGTCTAAAACCTACATGAAAATAAAAATATTGTTTACCTGTTTTAATTGATAAAGACCATTTAACATGGAAATTGTGCTAAGATAGTAATGAATACTAAAGTTCATGGTTAACAACGTTTTCATGATTAAGATGGTATGGTTATACACCTTTGGCATTGGGTAATTGAAATGAGTAAGGTTAAATGTTTGGATTTTAAATTTATGATTGGTATTATGGTCTTCAACCATATACCATAGACTTTATTTTGTTTTTATGGACAATATGGTCTTGGACCATAATAGAGGCTTTTGATAATTTTATTAACCAATTGGTCAACCAAACATGCAAAGGAGGATATTTGTTTAATTAGTGGATCTTAGGTTGAAAACACCATGAAAATAGAGTTAGAGTCTAATATGGGACTACTCATTAAATCACTACCACCATTTTTGGAGGAAATGGTAAATTTCATTTATCTAGTAAGTGGCACCTATGCATTAATAAAGAGCATTAAATTTTCTTGAAAACCACAAAGCTTCTCGGAAAAGCTATTACATGCATTGAATGTTTGATTTAGCATTGTTTTTTATTAAGCCCAATTTTGGTGAGATGTGCATGGGAAGTATGAGGCGGTCTCAGTAGAGTGATCTTGTAGTTCGTTAGCTAAAAACATCTATTGTTATTTTGGTTCAATTGCATATAAAATCTATAGGAGGAATCAGGGATTTTGTTGTTCATATTCTTAGATTTTTTTATGATTTGAATTCCTTGAAGTTTGTGGAAGAATTAGTGAGAAATGTAGCATATTTTTCAATTATTCATAGGCATGGTCTATCTACTTTATTTCTTGTTGATATGCTTTGAATTTAATGAAACTAATAAGGGCCTTCTTGACTATTTTATTGAGTTATGATTTGTTGAAAATCTATATGAATACAAATAGTTGTTATGGTTTTCTAAGTTAAAAAAAAAAGAAAATGTTAATATTGTTATTGTCATTAGAAAAATAGAATGTATTAATGTTTCATTTTACCGCTATGTAGCTGGGTTTTGATTATATTCCTTTTTGTTAAATCAACATTTGACCAAAGTATTTATGGAAATGATGAATTGGGTTTCGTGGGTTGTTTATTCTTGGTGGTGTTCAATGTGATACCTATAGCTACGTGTGTTTAGTAATTTAGGTTTCATTCAAATACACCATATTTAATGGCATAATTTTTGTTGTTAGTACAATTGACCATTCTTGAATATTACCCAGATTTGGTTATTCTTGTTACATATAAAAAATAAATAATATGGGGTTATGAAATATTATCTAGCCTAAGAAGGAACATTGAGACTTGAAATGGGTATTTGGATATTTAGTGTTTTAGCAATTTGTTTGTAACTTTTAACACAATTCTTCTTGTGTCTAAACCACAGGTATGAATTTTACTAAGAAATATTACCGATAACCCAAGGCTTGTATCTCTTGATCTGATACAATTGATGCATTTAACTCGTTACAAAGTTCATGTTAAAATATTATGATAAATAAAAGGATTTTCTTAATGGTTGAAATTATGTGTTTACAACAAACCCGAGTCATTATTAGATTCTTGTGAAAATTTTGCAACTAACTTCAGATTGATAAAACTCTTGATATTCTTTATGAGATTATTATTTACTCTTCATTGTTATGATGATTATGTGTTCTTGTGATCTCATTTTAGTTAACAACTAGTCTCTAGAAAATAGTCTGTAATGCTGAATTTGCTATTAAAAAGATGGTATGTTTCATTTTATTGTAGCAAAGTATCCTCAATATTTTTAAATTCTCTTGAAGAAATATTATGAAGTTACTTAAGAAAGTGTTGAAATTATTGTTGTTGATACAAAACTGCCATATACCCTTTTTACAAGGATGATCAAGTAGGAACATGTTTTCGCTAACTTAACCACTGATTGATAGTAGTAAACAATATTTTGGTATTTATTTTCATAAGATATTACGCTACTACCTTACTCACGCTCTCGAGAAAGTGATAAGATATTATGGGTTCTTGATTAAAAGTTGGATGGGTTATTAAACTCATTGAATAATATCTAGTTATGGTTATTGATGTGATATAAAGTGTGAAAATGTTATTGTTAATATAGAATCGGGGATCTTATGTGATTACATGAAATTATGTTTGTTGGAAACCTTGTATATTAAATTAAAATCAATTTATTGATAAGGTATCTTTAAATATAATAAGGTACAAGGAAGATAAAATTTGTACCTTAAGTTTCACTTATTACAATCATTTATTTTGAAACATAACAACATGAAACTAAGTTATTATTCCATTACGATTCTATTAAACTCACCATGTATATTATTGTATTTCATTCTTCATCTTTCGGGGTTAAAAAGTATTACGGGTTGATTAAAGAATGAGATTATGCTCCATGCATTGATTATTATAGTATTGATTCATATGATTGTAATAAATATATTTTTATTTGATTTTAGCGCAAATGAGCTACTTGCAAATGTTTAAGGAAAATGTGCTTGATGTATTAAAGATTATATTTGATAATCACTACGAGAATATGTATTGTTACAGTAAATTATGAATATATTGACTGATTTCTAGATCTTATTTCTAAGATTGTGCTAAGAAACATATTTGTATCATTAATTATCGGTGAAATTTTATTGTGATTATTATATAAAATAATTGTCACAAGATGTCGCTATGATCTAAGGAATGTATAATGAAAACAATAAGATAAACAAGTGAATATGAAAGTGTACTCAAAAGATATATGTATATAATATGAAACTGATAATGATACATAAAAATTATATAAATCAGTTTATATGTATGAAATGATATGAAACATGTTGATTTATTTTAACAACATACACTTTTAAGATAAATTATTATCATTGTAAGATCATACTTGATTCCACTTTACTTTAGTTCGAAAGTAGGTATGATGATATGGAACAAAGTACGAAGGTACATTGTGATCATGAGTTAAAGTACATATGTACTTAATTGACTTGACAAACTAAAATGTATAAGTGTCTAATAATGATCATGAATGATAAATAATTAGTGTTATGAGATGGTTATTTATATACTTGAAAAAAACTAACCAATAGTTGTATAACAACATACTTTAACTTACATATGGTAAGAGGTGTATATATTATTTAGTGACTTGATGAGATCACTATATACCTCAATCGTGAATTGGATAACTTAATGAAACTCTGTTAACCTAATAACGAAAAGAAATCATAGTGAATGATAAATGAAGGCACACATCGGAGATGAAATTTGTATTATATGAATCATGCACGTACATACTCAATATGGCTACGGGAGAGAAATAAATGCATATTGACTAAGGTCATTATGTGTACATCTCTTTTCTGTGGGGATGCATAGGTGGTGCTGGCATGAACCATATGAACTGAATGTTGAGTTTTGATATCTCAGTAACTTCATAATTTGATTTAATTACTTATTGTAAAAATAACTAAAGTTATTAACAATAAAATTAATACTTAATCAAGGGAAATGAATCTTGGTAACTATGTTGAGATGGTTGTGCGGTGTAAGGAAGACATGTTTCATAGGCTTATATAGTCTTGAAACTAGCTTGCATAATGCAATGCCAAATAAATATGGCCATAATAGTGTAAATGACTAATTGTTTTCTTGTTCACCATGTATTCTTGCTAGAAATATCTATATTCGGATGGATATTACATCGGTGAGTTTCTGATTGACATTTATTAGATTTAAAGGTCTCTTTGCCTATAATAAAGCTTATCCAAATGGTATACAAAGTATAATGGATCATATAGAGTGTTTTAGGGAATTGGGTAGATCCAAATGACCCTTGAAATTACACGTGGTTATCATATATTGTCTAGATGGATTATGAATATTAAGTAATGGTAGAATAATGATGTTATTCATTATAACATTATAAGAATTTTAGGGATTTGGTAAACTCTAGTATGCTATATTTTTTTGCATGTTAAAATCAATGAAGGAATTAATTATGATTAAGGATTTTTATAAAAAAATCTTTTAGTATAATATCTCAAACACATAAGAGGAGATGAATATGTAGTTGTATGGGTCAAAATATAAGACATATAGATGTGAAAATAGGTTGAAAAGGAAGATGAGAAACTATAGATGTTTTGTCTTCAATACTAGAATTGGAAACTAATCTAATGTGGTACCATACACCAATTGTATGGTCTATCTATAAAACTATACAATCCTAACGAGAGCTATACAATATTTGACCCTAATGCAACCATGTTTTGAAAATTTATGTGTTCTTCTCTTTCCTTGAAATGTACTTTGATGCATTTCACTCTTTTTCACACAACCTTGAGACAACATTTAATCACCTACAAAAATTAACAACCCTAAACACCTGTAATACCCTTCATCAAATCATTAGATAAAAAAATAAAAATTATGTGTGTGATAAGGTTAGACTACCCTTGGGTCAACACTACTAAACTAACCCAAACTTTTCATTACATGTACTTGTGGGGAATCAAGCCTCATATAGTTCTCCTAGCTACATGTATAAGTGTGAATATGATCTAAGTCATCCCCTTATGTGTACCATCATGTCTCATGACACAAATATTATGTGATAACTATATAATAGAGATTGTACCTAGTACGATAGTAATGTGTTGTAATGTTCTTTAGCTATTAGGCCTAACCCTTTGAAAATTTTAGATTGAATTTTCTCTTGCTAAGGCATGATTTTAGGACCTTTATATGTGTGAAAATGGAGGAAGATATACTCTTTAACCTAGTTGAGTGCCTCGAACTATATTGGTGGTTTTTTCTAAATGATGTACAACTAATTTAGGGAGATTTAGGAGATGCTTCGGTGTTTTTAGAGTGATATTTTTACTAGTATCTTACAAGATTGTTAGGTTAGTTATAAAATAATATTTACTTGTATATATAGCCCTATATAGGTGAGATATTATGATAATGTCAACCCTATGAATATTAAATGAGTTACTAAAGATATTCTAATTGAAAACAAATTCGAAGATAAGAAATTCTAGGACTAAAAAAATTAGCCAAGGTCATATAACATATCGCAGCCAAACTATACGATTCTAGATAGAAAACATGTGATGTGAAACATAAATTTATATAATGATGCTCAAGGATGATTTATAAACTTGATTAATATTTTTTGATTTTGCGATAGAGTAGAGTGTAAAGATGATAAATTCGAAAAGAGTGAGATATATTTACTAATTGAACATAGAATGTGAGCATTTTTCTTGGCAAATGAGAAAAGAAAAAAATCATTTCTAAAATATAAGTTACCCATTTTAAGTTTCTACATCCCCCTTTAAGTGTGATATTCATAAATACATACTTAAATTAAAAACATACCTAAGTGTACACACACACTTTTATCTTTTCTTGATAGTTTGTCTACCAATGTGTTAGTATTAGAATGTTCAATGGTGAAGCCTACAACACATATTGTAGTTAATGTATATGATAGAAACTAAATTGTAAGCCAAAATATTAATAACACTTGCAATGTTTATAAATTTTATAAAGTAAAGGAGATGAAAAACATGGAAGGAATATGATTGTTCATTCTGAAAGGGATGAGTTCCCATTATTTTTGTAGGTTTGAGATTTAAAATTATTGTTGAGAAGTAGAGTACTAGGGTGATCAATCCCCAAAATTTCCAAAGGAGAAACTGGAGTTTTGATCGCATGCAACCCAACACACGGATAAAGAGATAAACCAAAGTACCTCATTCGGATAGAAGACTGCTATAAACTTGTTTAGTATCCCTGATATCTTCCCCTTTAAGTTTGTGACTAGAGAATAAGGACATCCTATGAAGATCATATCCATTCGATACCTTACAAAACCCCATGGGCCACACCATTGTAGATGGATCTAGGTCCAATTTTAGAACTATTAAATTTGTTGAGTAAGAAAAGCCACATATTCGAAAAGGAATGGATATATAATACCCCCATTATTTGTTTTAATGTTGATATTGAGTGTATAAATTCTATAATAATGTAAAGGAGGAGAAGGAACATGACCCCAAACCATGTTCTTGTGACTGCTTCTGAGAAGTGTAGAGTACAACAAATGAATAACTCATGTCCCCAATATAATTATTTGAACTTAGTAATTTGTGTTTGAACTTGTATATGAAGTTTGTAAATAGTTAATTGAATATGAGAGTACGAGAAAAATTCCATAATATTCCTAATGTGTAGGAATGTATGGCGTGGTTAGAATTGTACCACGGTCTTGACTATAGTGCATGGTTTTGAATTGTATTGAATTCTACTAATTTTTAATATTTCTAACTATTTTTAACTATTTAGATCCTATAAAAACATGTTATTTTATCATGTAATTATCTTGTAGATGTAGAATATATCCTGATGAATACCACCTCTAATGAGGCACATATTGTAAAACACTAGATTTCTTAAATCAAAGAAAATATGTGTACCCCTATTGGATAAGTCTAATAATCTACATAGGATCACATTAGAGGCTAGAATGGTGGCCACCAATAGGAACCTATAACTATATAAGGGGTTTTTATACATGTAAGAATCAACACGTGACTCTAGGATGCACTCGACCTCTCGAGGTCATGTCGGGACAACCGATATGATATGGAAGATGGATATGGAATGGATAACTAGGGTGAATAGGAGAAATATGCAAAAATGGGTGAAAATGGATAACAAGTAATCAAGGCAATCAAATGTCCTCTATGGGAACTATCGGAATATGGTCATTTAAGGAAATGAACATTTATCTAACTTAGATGGTGAAATGGAATGGTAGAGGAGAATGGAGACACGAAGGATTCTATCAATATCAATGTCACAAAAAATCCTTTGAAATGGCTATGGAATATGTGGGAAATGTCCAGCGGTTTCCTTGTAAAAGTCTCCAGAAAAGGTCGTGAAGGTGTAAGAGGAAACATGTGGGTAGGACGAATGGGTGAATTACTCGATACTTCTATCAACCAAGATGATTATGTAAGAACATGTAAGTGTTGTCCAATTCAACATTCAAATCCTTCAACTGTGAGATAATAATAGGTAGAAGTGGGATGGTTTGGAAAATGAGGTGTTTGAGGCCTTGGTCAACATCTATTTATTTTAGAGCTCGGTTTGATTTAGGAACTCATGGATCACACACCAAATATATGTGTTGCCTAGGGCCTTGGATGGTCATGTGGATGTGTAAACAACTAATCTAAGGAAGAACAAAAAACACGCAAAGAATCCACGATCGGGAAAGGTCAAGTTTGGGTAACCTAGACCAACTAAGCATACGTGAGGAGTTGTGTTAATTCCCTCTTAATTAAACTATGTGCCTAATTAAAAAATAAAATCAAGCATATTTAAATTATATCAAGTTGATTATTCACCTTGAACCTAATTAAATCTACATGCAACTAGATAATGAAACAAATGAAAAATAATTAATTAAGAAAAGAAAATGAATCTAATCTATTTTTTTTTTTGCTTTTCCAATGATTTTTCAACAAAAGGGAATAAAAAAAGAACTAATTAATATAATCTAATGTTTTGGAGTTTTGTGTCTACTGGGAAATAAAATAAATGTGCACAAACAAACTAACTTCTTCTAATTAAATGAAATTGCTTCTACTCTAAATAAATCAAACTAAATAGTGAAATAGTCGGATGTGGTTATTTCCCTGTTGCAGAGGATTTACTCTAATCTAATAAAATAAATGCTTTTCCTAATTTGTAATTGTGGATTCTACTTCTTCTAGCTCTACCTCGAATCATGGGAAGAATTAAAAGCTTCTCGAAGTAACTTTTCCCCTTAAAATTCCCTAGTAAAATTGAATCTTTCTAATGAAGAAATATAAAGCTATAGGTAAATGAACTATGAAGAATTAACAATGCACTTTGTGGAAAGAACCTCCTCCAAATTATTCCTAGGAAAATCCATAGGGATAAGCTAGAAGGAAATCCTCAATGAAAGCTTTGAAAATATAATATACTATAGCTACTATTTTAATTGAATCTTTCTAAAAGAATGTAATTAACAAATTGAATATCGTAATCTATTTAAAATAAAAAAAGAAACTTGCAGGAATTTAATGACATCTCTAAACTAGAAATTTTTATAGAGACAAATCCAATATTAGTAGTGCTTTTTGATATCTCCTAAGCTTATTTTCCACTGAGTATCTAACGTGTCTAGGAAGCTATGTTGGAAAGTGTGTAGAAAGAATTAGAAGTCTTGGAGTTAGCGAGTTTTCAAGTAGTCACGGTAAAATGTGAGAAAGAGAGGAAAACCAAAAGAACATTTTTTCTTACTTACTTCTTGGTAGGATTTTGAAAGCATAACAATATAATCCAAATCAAGAAACTCCAGCCAATGCTTCATGAAGAAGCGTGGATTTTACTGAGAGATTTGGTTGAGAAGTGGTCCAACACACTTGGCAGCTAAGAAGGGCCACATCACTCTATGAAGGTGAAATTAATGTAAACACCTAAAATTGGTTACTCAATTTAGTGTCCCCCATGGTCGCTTACCTGTTCTATTTTTAGATAATCCAATGTACTTTTGTATCACTAATTCTCTTAGGGTATTAATTAAATATCTAATTTAAATGCCTATCCTAAGTTTGTTCCACCCCATTATATTTCACCCATGGGTAATTAAAATATTAACCATGTAATTATATCTTCTACATTTATTCCACTTCTACTTATTCACCCCATATCATTTCCCAACCTCTCATGCTATTATTATCCATCTATCCCACCTATTTCTCCTCTCCTAGAACATGCAGTGGGATTCTTCCCATATTTGAGTCAGAGGGATAATATTCTGATCCTCACAACTCGTCCCTTTTCACCACTTTGGGAGTTTGTTCCCTGATCGGCCTTGATCAAGTTTCTCAATCAGTGCTGATTTTTTGGAAAGGCACCAATTTTACCTCGGTCGATGCCGACTATAAATACACGACTCAACTCGGATTAAGGTTTAGGCAGTAGAGACTTGAGAAATAGTGAAAAAATCGAGTGAATATTGAAACTATTAATTGAGAGAAGGTGAATTCTCTCTAGATCAATCCCAGAGAGGTGCACCGTTATTCCACCTATGTAATATCGATATTTTTAGGTTCTCCAACCTCTGGTGACTCCATTTCTCCCTCTGCCAAGGTGGAACTCTATCCACATCTCTGCACCTCCTGCGCAGTTTCCACGATCTGGTCTACATCAACCAGCAATCAAGTTTCTCATAATTTTCCCTCGATTGACGCCAACCTAGTCCAATTAACACCGATTATCATCAATAAACACCGACCGAGTCTATAGATAGGTATAGAATTCGGAGTAACACAAGTTCGACTTTGTTTTTATATTTTCTGCTTTCTTTCGGTTTACATTGCAGTTTTACATTTTGTCTGTTATTTTTAATCAGAAAATCTAAATATTTATTTACATATTTCATCATGTATGTATTTACTCTTAATTGAAAATGTGAATTGACATCCGCCAAGAAGCTCATCGCTTCTCGGACCCACTTTCTCGGGAAGTTCACCCTTATATATTCTAAAATCATCTTTTTGTCAAGTATTCATGCATCGCAGGTTTCTTGGATCTACTCCATAGGATTTCTCGTGTGTGCCCATCTTAATTCCATCAGGCTTTCTCTCCATCTACATCTTCAAATCTTGTCCAATTAATCAGGTATCAACTTTATTTGAGTTTTTCAGGGTTTTTGTGTTTAGTTTGGTGCATTAACTTGGACAGGTAACAAGCACATAAATTCTTGATCTACATTCTGGCACACTCGGTGGGACCCCACCAAATTCCCTTATTGGTAAGTTCATCTCTTTTCTAGTTTTGAGCTTTGTTCTTTTTCTTCACTGATTTTCATCAGTTGCTCTTAAGCATTTCCTTTCATCATTTTGGTCTTGCTTCTTTCATTTCTAAATTTGCAAAGTTAGGTCTCTTCTCTTTTTTTTTACAAATCTCAATTTCAATTTCTATTTCTAAAATTATTAAATCCTTCATTTGATTTCAAAGTTGCATTTTTGCTTCATCTCTTTGTGCAAAATTTTCATTTCCTTGAAGGTTTTCTAGTTTCTTAAAATAGAAGTTTCCTTTCCACTAGTATCTTGTTGGATTTTTTTGTTTGTTCTACTTAACCCTATTTTATAGAGCGGTTTGCTTGCTCGTGGGATTGTTCAGGGAATATCTCAACAACATGCTTTTGAAGTCCACACACATTGGAGAGCTAAATCTATATGTATTTCTCTTTTGCTATGTTTTCTCATTTTTAAGAACTTAAAAAGAACTTTTTGTTTTTATCACACTCAAACACTTCAAAGTGTTGGTCCTTAAAATGAATTAATCACATTGGGAAAGAACTTGTTTGACTTGTCTTCATTGAAATCAAACACTTCGGTTTTAGTGCTTAAAAATAACATTTTCTTTTTCATTTTTGTTGTATGTTCTTCACCTAGTTCTCTAAATAGGTTGGAAAATTGATCAAAATTGGTAGTGACACTATTTTATTTTTTATTTTTCACCCTTGCACACAAAGCCAAAATCACTAGGTATAAAACATTTAAACAAAATTTCCTTTCCTGGCCTCGCCTACTTGGAAGTGACATCCAAGAGGAAGAGCCTATGCGGTACTCGGGCCATGCTATAAATTCACGGAAGTTCTGGTATATATTAGCAAAGCACCTAACTCCCTTATCACAACGGTGTGTGAAGTGTGAGGGTAGGCCCCTATATCAATCCATGTACCAAAGATTTTTGAAGTGCCTTCGGGACTCCTCACAAAAACATTCCCCAAACCATCCTTAGTTTTACCAATTGAGTGGTCCTCGTTGTAAAAATCCTTCCCTAACATTTTCTTTCTTAAAAAGCATGAAAATTTAAAAGAGATAATCACCTACGCTACTTGAATTGTCTGTGCATTAATTAGGTTAATCTCTTTTTGTGTTTGTGCTTGTTTATGATGGTCATCACCCAGTCACAATCTAGAAAAATGGCTCAATTGGCCTCTTCCTCATCTGATACCCCCGCTAATGTGGATGTTTTGGCACCCCTCGGGTCTTCTTTGGGACCACTGTTATTTGGTTCCCCATCTTGGTCATATAATCCTTTCTATCATCCTAAAGTGATCCCATCATGACCAGATTCCCCCATTCCTTCAGAGGTGTCATCTACTTCTGATATAGAGTATGTTCCTCGTAGAGATCCTGAATTTTAGGCACTCCTTGACCACAACCTGGTAGCCCTTATGGATTACTTAGTGTATAAGTCTACTCGAATATTTGATCAGGGACCACCGATCCAGCAGGTGTATGATTGTTCTCATAAGCCATCCCAGGATTTCATAGAGCATTTAGCATGCTTCTTCTCACCTCAAACCATGAAAGAAGGTGGCACATCTATGCCTCCTTTTTCTCTTCCACCAACCATGTCAACTAGTTCTCAAATGACCCTACCTATCCCTAGTGCCGCAGCTACCTCAACTACCCCACAACCTACTTTTGAGAGGCCCTCTTCTTCAGCTATGATGAGTGCATCCACACTCCCAAAAATTACTGTTAACTCTTCTATACTGTCTATTAAGTCTTAGGGTCAATATCTCTCTGTGAGCCAACCCCCTCCTACAATTCAGTCGGTTCCTCCTTCTCGTCTTATAGCTGATCTTTCTTCCAATGCTACAGCGACAGTGACCTTTACCCATCCTTTGGTGTTGGCACCATTAATAACTAATCCAGAAGTCAAAATCCTCAGTTAGAGTTTGTTTCCCACCATATCAAATCAAATCAACACACCAATTCCTCAATCCATCCCAATTCAGTCGACAAGTGTAGGAACCCACCAACCATAGGCTCCATATTTTAGTCAAACCCCTTTCTCTCAACCACTCATCATCTCACAGCCTATTTATACTCAAGCTCCCTCATACCAAATACCTCACCATGCATCACCCAGAATGCCTGGTTATTCCTTTTATCATCCTATTAATCAGTAGATGAATCCCCCATTAACGCCTCAAAAAAACATGCCATTCGCTTCTCATATGGGACATATCAACATGTCCCCTCCTCAATTTGATGTTTTCCAACTTCTTTTCAAGAAAATCGCAGACCTCGAAGCCTCCACCAAAGGGGCTCATGCTTCATACTCTTTTGAAGAAGTATGTAATGAACCGATTCATCCATCAGTGGCTTTTAAGCCTTATCCTCCCCAATGGGAACTTCCTAAGTTCTCAAAATTTCATAGTTAGGAGGATCCTCAACAACACCTGCGAGCATTTAAGCATGCTTGCTACCTTATAGTCCAGGACCAGGAGCTTATGCTTTGTACCTTTCCTATGTCTTTAGCAGGCCCGCTTTAGACTGGTACAATAACATACCCCAACATTCTTTATTTTCTTTCTCTCAATTAGCCCAAATGTTTGTTGAAAACTTCTCAATAAATATCACACATAATATCTCGATCACATATCTTTATAACATTCATCAATTCAATGACAAGTCTATTACAGACTTTGTCACTCGTTGGAGAGGAATAATAAATCAATTGTCCTTCTCCCTCCCTCAATCTCAACAAATCGAGTTTACTCAATCTTGCACTAATCATATTTCTTCCACTTTAAGGATTCAAACCTTTCATACATTTGAAGAAGCCTTTATGATGGCATGCAAACTTGAGTCTCACGCCATCGAACAAGGGAAGTTAAAACTTTGCTCTAAGTCTAAACCAGATTTTTCTCGATTTATGAAATCAAACCCTTCTTCTTCTAACAAAGACAAGAATCAGGGGTCCACCAACACTATCGTATTAAAAACATCATGATATGATAACACTTCTAATCAAACACCTTGGAGAGACTCTTCATCTTCTTGAAAAGGACCTCTGTCATCTCGGTCTTTTACTTCCTTTGGGGAATCATATGCTTCTATCTTATTAAAAATGTTGGAAGTTCACATGATCAAACTTCCTCCTATTAGAAATTTTGATCGAGAACCAAGAACAACCATTCTGGTATCGTGAAAATGAATTCTTTCATTATCATAGAAGCAAAGTTCATGACATTGAATGATGTTAGACGTTCAAAATCTAATCCAAAAATTCATTGATAAATGCAAGCTCATTCTAGATAATCAAAATGCCCCCAAATCAGGTGCTTGATGTTTTTAAACAACCTTTTCCAAATCATTCCCAAAACAATGATGCTTCGGGGTCTCAAAATGAAACACGCATACTATCAGCACCATTTCCACCGATAGTTCTTCTAATTCCGAGCCATCCACAAATGTGTCGAATGAATCGAAACTTCCTTCCGCTCCTTCAAATTATGAGATTCCACCCTCCTCAGAAGGTCTATCTTTGAGTCTTACTTTTTTTTATAAGGATAATCATCTCCTTCCACCTCTCTATCATATCTTCCACCTATACCTAAGATAGTATCATCCTCATCTGTCTCATCATCGATATTCTTTCGGTGCTTGAGTCATTTACATCCCTTCAGGTTTCCACTACAGATACTTCTACTTTTGTTGCTCCCATTTTTTCTATGACCATGCCTTTGGTCAGTGTACCCATAGTTGTACTAGCTTCTATTCCTTTGGAAGCACCTTCGATCTTGACTCTTCATGTCTCTTTTCCTATAGTAATTACACCCACAATTACTGTTTCTAAAGTACCCTCCTCACAAGAGGTTGCTTCTTCATTACCTACCTCTTCCACCAGTGCTTCCTTGCCTATTAAGGAAACATCTAAAGAGATAGCATCGACACCTATACTTCTGACTCTTGGACTCAGACATAAACAATTGGAGTTTAAGCCTAGGGTTACATCATCGGTATCATCTCCTTTACTTCCTCTGAAATGGTTACAATCACCTTATGTAGTCAAAGTTGTCACCATCCCTGAAAAGGGAAAACCAATATTTTGGACCATCAAAACTCTTGGTTCCCTTCCTCAAAAATCCCTCTCTGCACCTCATAAAAGATTGGATTTATCCACTGAAAAGGTGTCTTCTTCTACAACACCATCTTTACCGGTGCCTCGTAAAGTGGATTTACCTATTGGAAAGGTGTCATCTCTTTTATCAGAACCATCATCTTCATCACTAAAAACCAAAGCACCTTTTGTGCCACCTATCAAATCTATTTTGGGAGCTCCTCCCCCATCTAAATCAGTCTTATCTAAATCACCGTTTGTTTCCCAAGCAGCCTTCTTCATCTCCGAAGACTAAAATACTTTTCATGTCTTCGTCATCTTCAAAATCTATCTTAGGAGCTCATCCTCTACTAAAATCAATATTTCCTCAATTGATTTCATCTCAATCACCTAAGGCATCTTCTCCTAATGTTTAGAAAAGAAAAACAGTCCCTAAAAAGACTGTCAAACTATATATGCATGCTCTTTTACCTAAGTAGTTTGCTAAGGCTAAAGAGGTTCCTTCTTCACCTTTTTCCACATCTTTGTCTACCAGATTCTATATTGAAATCCTTCACCAAATTATTTTATCTTCATCCATATCACTTCCTCCAATCAAACCCTATAATCCCAAAGGAGTAAAACCTTCATGGTTCAACTCTAATTTGATTTGTGCTTACCATCGCACTCCAGGTCATGACACCAAGGGATGTAAAGCCCTGCAATCTGTTGTTAATAGCCTCTTGGAAGAAAGTGATCTTCTATTGGAGGAGGAGGAGGAAAAAGTGTCTCCTGTCATCCTAACTACATCTGAGCCTAAATGGTCTACTCAAGCCCCCAATTCTATTGATATCACTCTAGATGATCTTCCACCTTCTCAAATCGACGCAATTCATATCGCCACTAGAACACAATGGTACGATAATCCATCATCTTCTATAGCCTCTCGACCACGAGTCATTATTTCTACTACCCCGAAGGAGTTCCTCCTTCCTCATCAGCCCCGAGACCTCGGGTCTCTATTCGTGCTTCACCTCGAGCTCAAATTCTTATGTCAGTTGAGGAGAGTGTTATGAAATAACTCACCCATGCTCGGTCAAAATGTCTCTTTTTGACCTCATTCAGTCATCTCCCTAGCATTGCCAAGCTTTGATTGATAATATACACCACATCGTGGTGAATTTAGATGAACCCCAGCCTTTCAAGATGGTTGTTGGATTTAATAGACATTCAACCACCATCTCCTTCAAGGATTATGAAATTCCTCCCCTTTCTCCTAAGGATTTAGAAGGTCCTCTCTTTATCAAAGTCCAAATCAATAACACTATGATCGAAAATGGCACTTGCACTCAACATCATTTCCTCCCACACATTTGAGAAACTTAAGTTACCAAATAATTTAGTGTCACCGCCGCCTTTCACCCTTTGATCATTTAATGATCAGCTGACAATTACTTTAGGAAATGTGGTCCTACCCATTCAGGTAGGCAAGAAATTTCTTCACAAGTTTTTTTACATTGTTGAAGGGAAATTCCACTACAATATGAACCTCAAATGCTCTTGGATCTGTACAATGCACTGTGTCCCATCAACCCTCCATTGATGCATAAAATATCAGTATGAGGGAAAAATCTATACTCATCCAGGAGACCCTTTTCCATCCACACAATGTGACATGACCACAGGGTCTGTCCCTCCAAAGGAGAATGTTGATTCTCTTGACGAGGCTTCATCTTCTTCCATACTTGTAACAAAAATACTAGATCTACAAAATCTGGAAGATACATTGCAGCTGTTTTTCACTAGGAGAGCTTCCCCTTCTCTCTTTTGATGCCCATCTCAAACCTAATGAGTATGGTAGGCTAGAAAAACAACCTAAATATCAACCAAGTCTTGGCCACATCATCACCATTGGTCTACCCAATCAACAGACTGACTTCATCTATGGTGGTCTTGATACACCTCACTATCATCTAGATTCTCCTCCTAGGGCCAAACCCTATTTGGTAGGGTTTGATTATCTACAGAATCCCACGTTCACAAAAACTTATCTATATCGATGCACGTGGAAGGGATTTGTCCTGGGAAAGTATGAACAGGGTGTGCATGACCTTGCATCCATTCCAACTCTTAAACCACATCAAAATTTTTGTTTAGGGTTCAAACCTCCCTCGAAAGCCACCGTCACCATTCTTGCTTGAGCCTCTTTCCATTGAGGAACCATCTTCTCCCATCAGGTCTGAAGCATCACTCGATGTGGATGACACCATTTCTATCCCGCCTAACTTTTTTTTAATAAATACCATTTCCTTAGGTCCACTGACCTATAGGACTAATGGAAAATCCACTTCCATACCATTAGTCTTCCTGAAATAGTCGAGACAATTCTCCTACTATCAATACTATCCACTATTCAGATGATGATTTTGTCCTTTCCTATTTAGGGGTAGATGTTTCTTATCTTCCTAAAACCATTCCTTTTGACACATTTATGCTTCTCAATTAAGCCACCGTCGACCTTAATATAAGGACTTCAAGACCCTCGCATCATTAAGGTCGTCCCAATCTCTTAACCCCGCAGGGAGTTAGGAGACTTTGTCACCTTTCTTTCCAACCATCGCCAAGTGTTTTCTTGGTCATATGAAGATATGCCAGGGCTCGATCCTAACATCATGGTCCACAATATCGTTACTCTTCCGGACATCAAACCGCTTAAAAAAACTACGTAAGATGCATTCTCATGTAGCTCTTCTCGTTAAAGAAGAGATGCAACACTTGCTTTCTGCCAACTTCATCCAAGCCATTGACTATCCACAATGGGTTTCAAATTTAGTACTAATAACCAAAGCTACATGGAAAATTCAAATTTGCACCGACTTTCGGGATCTTAATCTCGCTTGCCCAAAAGATGATTTCCCTCTACCTAATATTGACCAACTTGTGGACTTAATTGCAGGTCACAAGATGCTTTCTCGATGGATGGTTTCTCTGGGTATAATCAAATTCTCATCGCATCAGAGGATCAACACAAGAATTCCTTCATAACTCCTTGGGGGACTTTCTATTATCGCATCATGCCCTTTGGTCTTAAAAACGCAAGGGTGACTTATCAACGTGTAATGACCTACATATTCCATGACCTCTTACACAAAATTGTACAAGATTATGTCGACAAAATCCTCGGTAAATATAGACACCATGAGGATCATCTTCTCATTCTTTTTCCTCTCTTTGAGAGACTCATTAATTTTTTTCTTCACCTAATTTTGTCTAAATGCATGTTTGGCATTCTCACTAGTAAAATCTTAGGCTTTATCATTTCTATCAAGGGTATTGAGGTCAATCCCATGAAAATAAAGGCTATCATCAAGATTCCTCCTTCTTCCAACTTAAAGCAGCTTTGTGGTCTTCAAGGACACCTTCAATTAGTGCATCATTTTATCTCGCAACTTTCAGACTGTTGTCAACCTTTTCATCATCTCCTCCATAAAAATTTTCATTTTTAATGGGATGGGAATTTTCAAAAAGACTTTGATGATCTCAAAGCTTATCTTCTTTCTCCACCTATGCTTACACCTCCACACAAGGGGGAGCCATTCTATCTTTATATATCTGTGACTGACCATGCTCTGGGAGCCATAATCTTGCATCGAGATGCTAATGGTAAAGAACATGATGTCTATTATATCAGTCAAACTCTTCATGAGTATGAAAATCGCTATTCCGAAGCCGAGAAAATTGTGGTTTACCCTCTTCTTCATGACTTCTAAACTTTTTCATTACCTCCTTAATCATAAAATTTATATTGTTAGAAGTGTCAATCCACTCAAGACAATGTATGTGAAACCTTATCACACTGATCGTATCACTCGTTGGCTCATGCTCATGACAGAGTTTGACCTCGAGTTCATCTCGTAGAAATCTATCAAGGGTCGATTATTACTAATCAATCGATGATACCCCTCTTTTGGAAACTCAAGTCCCCCTCGCTCAATTCCCAGATGAGTACATCCAACAAATCGATTTTGGTCTATCTCCATTTAAAGTAAAACTCTTCTTTGATGGGTCCAAGTGTCAGCAAGGGGGAGGTGTAGGTTTCATCATGATTCCTCCTTGGGGTACACCTATCCTGTCACACACAAGCTTAACTTTGAATGTACCAATAATATGGCCAAATATGAAGCCCTCATTTTAGGTCTTCAAAATGCCATTAATCTTGGTGCTCACCATATTGACATCTTTGGTGACTCTGAACTCATCATTAATCAAGTCACTGGTGTCTATCAGTGTAAAAATGATATCCTTCAAAAATATCATGATATCATTCTCTTCCAGCTTCAATCTTTCAATAAATTTACTATCTAGGCTATTCCTCACACTGTAAACCAATTTGTAGATATGATGGCTTCTTTAGCCTTGCTTATTCCTCCATTCACTGAAGACTCACGACTTTATGTGGTTGTTTAGCGTTTAGATCAACCATCTCATCTCAGGTAGTTAACTTTGATCAATGCTATCACAACTGATACTCAAGATGAGTGGTATCAGCACATTTTTGATTATCTATCTTACTCAGTGCTTCCTCTAGATTTGACTTCTAATGGCAGAAGATATTTTATCCAACGTGTAAACCACTATACTATCTGGGCAGAATCCTTTACAAACATGGTTTTGAGGGTATTTTTCTTAGGTACCTCAAAACCCCTGAATAATCTAAGGCTATTCAGGAGGTCCACGATGGTATCTATGGTGGACACTTTGGTGGTTTGTCCATGGCTAAGCACATCCTACATTTAGGTTACTATTTTCCTTCTCTTAATCAAGACTACTGCAAGTATGTCAAGAAATGTGTCAAGTGTCAACAACATGCTAATCTCACACATATCCCTAGTTAGGCTTTGCAACCTGCAACAAATTTGTGGCCTTTTTCACAATGGGGTCTTGATCTCATTGGTCTCATCAATCCGTGCTCTTAACAGGGACATCACTCTATCATTACTACCATAGAGTACTTCAATAAATGGTTGGAGGCTATTCCCCTTTCATCGACCAAAGCTAAACGTATCATTGATTGTATCTATCAATATATCATTTTTCGCTTTGGTGTTCCTCATAAACTTGTTACAGAGACAATGGAAATTCTTTCAAAAACAAATTTTTAGAAAATTTATGACACCTTCATATTAAACTTAACTTTTCTTCTCCATACTATCTACAAGTGAATGGAAAAGTTGAGGCTTCTAATAAAACTTTGCTTAATATCCTCATGAAAGGTAACTAGTTGAGTGGTAGGGATTGGCACTTACAAATACCTTTTTCTCTCTGGGCTTATCGGACTAGCATTCATACCCGTCTCGGTGCTACTCCCTTCTCTCTCATCTATGGAGTGCAGGCTGTCCTTCCTTTGGAAGTCCAGATTCCTTTCTTCGCATCTCTCTCGGAGAGATTTTGTCTCGATGAAGACTATCGTCAAAACCATCTAGCACAGCTTGAGTTGTTAGATGAACGTCATCTCAATGCTCTTGAACATCATCAAGTCTATCTTGAGTGTGTCAAGTGTGCTTATAACAAGCATTTGTAGTAGCGTGACTTCCAAGTTGGTGATCTTGTTCTTAAAGAAAACCAAAATGTCACTACTCTGGAATGGAGTCAACATGGTAAGTTTTCTCCTAACTGGATGGGACCGTATGTTGTCACTCATAAGTATGGGTCTAGGGCTTATCGCTTGTCTTCCATGGATGGTATACCTGAAATGGAACCTCTTAATGCTTTGCATCTAAGGCCCTTCTATTGTTAAAATCTATCTTACATGATCTTAGTCACAAAACAGATCTTTCATCCATCTGTAACCAGTCATGCATTTCGTAGTGATTTGGAACTATGTGGTTCTCCGCGTTATTTATTTTCATACCTTAAATATGAGTACCGTGGCTCTACTCATGGAATTTTCCTTACGTATTTGTTCCTTCTCATGGTAGGAATACCTTAATCACTACTCCATCTGCCCTAGGTGTTCATCTTGATCAAATCCACTTGGGGCATGAGTACGTGCTTATATACATTTTCTTCCCCTCTATCTGATCTATCTGGTCTAAACTCAACTTCTTCCAAAACTAAAAAAAAAGATATGCTATCCTAGTCCCAAAAGATAGACTGATCCCTCGAAGGACAACTATCCATGCCTTATCAAATAAAATAAAAAATGTAGACCGTTCCTCGAAGGATGGCTACCATAAAATTCACAATACAGACTACTCCCTTGAAGGACGGTTATTTGTTTTATGGCATTTTTGCAGTAACAAACTTCCTCTCTCGGCCAGTTTGTTCATTTGTTAGCATCTCTGAAAGACTTCCCATATTGATCAGTCTTTCCATATCTAGCAAACTACCCGCATTGATTAGTTTACTTTTCTATCAAAAGAAAAATCATGTAGCTGTGATGTGAGACCTTTTCGATCATATGGAGACCCTGTTTTCCCCATATGAGCACGTACTTAATCCTTCATGTGTTCTGATGAGATGCATACCTATCTCTCATCCTTATCTCCTTCCTAGATCTGGTTTGCGACTAACTAGTGTCAGGTTTATTTTATCCGTGTCTATGGCCTTGTGTGCATCATCTTTCGATTTACCATCAAGGTCTCTATTTATGGTCGGTTAGGGGTCTAGCTTATCATTATTTTTCCTATCTAGGTGTAGTGATTTTTATTTCTAAGGGATAAGATCATTGCATCACTTTCTTTTCATCAAACCAAGTGGACATTACCCCTGTTCATTTGTTATTTATCCAGTTAAATTGACATTTGACATGTTAATTTAATCAATCAAATATATCATCTATCTATGCTCATCTTATCTACTTCATCTAAAAACATCAAAGCAACATATATTATGTGGATCCATCTATCTATAACATGTTAATTTAATCAAATATTCATCTATGACAAATCAAAATTAAATCACATCTATCTATCTGTATCTATCAAAGTTAAAAGCATGAGTACAATCACATGACACAAGGATGCATATATATATGAATGGCTTCAAATTGAGCCGTATACATCATACAAAAATGCCTTCAAATCGAGGCTACATCAGTATCTCTCTACAAATCATATCTCTATATAGTAAAATCAGATAGGTGGAACACACTGTCTCCTCCACCCTCCTTGGGCATGGGCACTCTCTCTTAACCAGCACCTACAGAGCTAGAGGTACTGCAGTCATGACTCTATGACCTCCTTGGTCTCCCCTAGTGCTTGTACCCTCTAATGCACCACCGGAAATGGCTGTCCTCCTCCTTGCTCCATAACGAGGCACATCTGGGGCATGCTTTGTGTCAAAGCATCCTCGTAATATTTCACCTTGGTAAGGAGAGACTGATAGGTACTCAGACTCACCATGTCAGGTTCTCTCAATGGCATTACTGGTGGTGGTGGTCCTCTTGCTATGGCACTCTGTGCCCCTGACTCTGAGGTGGTTCCTGTATCACTATATTTGGCCCTAAGGGCCTCTCTGTGTCTGTGATATCGATCCCTTTGCTGGATCGATGTATCCCACTCTTGATGATAAGTGTATCTCTCCTGTATCAAGGTGTCCCTATCCTCTCTCAGAGTCCTAATCTCCTCGAGAGTAGTCTTTGGTGTGTATGTACTAGGGTAGCATGATCTCCCTGTAGTCTCTCTAGCTCTGCCATTGTATCCTCCTCATCTGACTCTGCAGACGCTGTGAGATGTTGTGGTAGCTCCTCGTGATACCATGCCTCATAGCCCTCATCTACTCCTACATCATCATCATCATCTATGGGAGGTAGGGCCTCCTAAGTGGATTTGTTGGGACCAGTATCAACAAATCTATCTCCCTGTTATCCAGTATGTATGACACATATACATTCGAATGATCTATATCAATCTAAATTATATCATCACCAATAAAAATGGGACCCACTCTAAAATATCTAGCCTATGGTCCCTGACTACTCTATTGCATCTCAACTCCACTATGTAGGCGTCATGTCTAGCCCATGTAGGGTAGACCCTGATTGGCCTCCATATAACCTGTGCTTATGTTAGAGTCCTGAATCTCTGGGCATACCACTCTGATGATCTCCTTGTATCTCTAAGGGCCATGTCTACCCGCCATTGTCAAAATCTATAATCAAGGGCTCCCTCTACTCCTGCCATCCATGGAAGTCCGGATGGTCTAATCACTGATATATGCTCATAATCCCAACAATGGAGTACAAAACTGACATCTATCCCAGTCCGTCTACCTATGGTATATATCCATAGCTCATGAACTCTAAGATATCACGAGATACGACTAAGCGGGAGTAGTGGGAACCATCCACCTCTTGAATCTAGTAGTGCATAATATGAGATAGCCATCTGGATCAAGGCTATCAATATACTCCTGGGGTCATCCTTCCGATATTGTGAGGCTATCCTCACATCCCCAAACACTATCTCTACATCATCTACCCTATCCCCATATAACCGTACTAGGGCCCTCCTCTGATTCTCTCGGGGAGTAATCTCTATCAAGTCCCCTATAATCGAGAACTTGAGGAATATATAGATGTCCTCATGGGTGATGGTCATCTCACCCATCCAAAACCAAAATGTGTAGGTTTGGCTATCCCACCGCTACACTAATGCTTGCATGAGCTCCACATCTCGGGGCACCCATCAATAATAATAGAAACCCCCTAGTCTGGCTAACTCAAAATGGTGCCAATCGACATCTATCACATCTGGTAGTATAATCTCCAGTAGCTCGGAATAGCATCCCACATGTGTAGGACCTCTCGTGCCTACATCACATCAAACATCGTCATTAGTTTCAAATTTATCAAAATCAACATCATTAAAATTTCATCAAAATCTTTCTCAAAAGATTCCAAATGTCTCATCTTTCCCATCAATGCCGACTATTTTCCATCGGCACCGTTTACTTTATGTCCGATGTCGAATGTATTACAATCGATGCCAATCACATGATAGTTGGCACCAATTTTTTCAATTGATGCCGACTGTGAGGCAGAGCACTAAAAACCCCTCTTGCCTCCTACTACACAAAAACATGAAATTACACAAATGTACAAAGCTAGGGGAGGACCACTTACCCCTGCCACATCCTCTTCTGCTTTTGACCACTCCCGGAAGCTTCTATGTTGCTCAAATTCAATTTTTGACTTTTTCTAAATCAATCATCACAATGCAAATGAATCATTACCATTCACCTTTTCTATATTTATAGGTTTTTACCTCGGTCGCTGTCGATTCTTTGGGTCGATGTCAATTCATTCATTCATTGAACACCGATTGGAGACTATTAGGGATGAATGAGTCAATTTTGACATATTTTCTCATCTCATCATACCAGGATGCGCTTAGTTATCATCTGCTTATCCTATCTTACACATGTGTCACCCATAACACATTGTCGCCATCATTGAGCCTTTATTTTGGGTACTTGTACCTTGTCGCCTTACATTGCCCCACATGTGTGTCACTTGAACCCAACTTTGGTTGTCATTCCCCACTTGGGGCATCTCATCATTATATATTTTGCATGTGCCACCCATAGCACACTTATTCTACCTTGTCTGGTAGCATTTCTATTACCAAGTCCACTATAGTGGCCATATGTCGATTTCCAAGGTGGCTCTCCTCTCGAGGGCCATCACTTCATATTTCTTGTCTAAGCGTTGATGCTTGGATTTTTTATCTGATCGTTGTTATGACCTTATTTCCACCTTTTGGCACATATTTTTGGTGTTATCACCCATTCTAAGTTTTTCCCTATACATGGATAACTTGCATTTTTTACAACCTAGAGATAGCGGGTCTGTAGGCACTAATGTCATCTCATTCGAAGGCCATCTAGTTGTACCTACGAATGTGTCACTATTTGGTTATTATGATAATGTAGTCACCTTTAACTCACAATTCTGTAGCCACTAACATCATCTCATACGAAGACCATCTAGTCTGCCCTACCAATGTGAGTTCCTTAGGTTGCTGCCTTTTTTTTTACGTGCATCATCAATGATCCAATCTACTCCAGACGTCTAGCTGGGGCATCCTCTCTTCTATTCTTTTTCATCTACCTTTTTCAAACTTGGGATCGGTTGGATTTTTGGGGCCACCCATCCCTAGTTTGAGGGGGAGCACATCATCAATATTCTTCCTTTTCTTCCAACTCCTTGTTTTTGTCTCGTAACATTGCTTATCGCAAGATACTTGACAAAAAGGGGCAAATGTAGACACCTAAAATTGGTTACTCAATTTAGTGTCCCCGTGGTCGCTTACCTATTCTATTTTCGGATAACCCGGTGCACTTTTGTATCACTAATTCTCTTAGGGTATTAATTAAATATCTAATTTAAATGCCTATCCTAAGTTTTTTCCACCCCATTATATTTCACCCATGGGTAATTAAAATATTAACCATGTAATTCTATCTTCTACATTTATTCCACTTCTACTTATTCACCCCATATCATTTCCCAACCTCCCGTGCTATTATTATCCATCTATCCCACCTATTTCTCCTCTCCTAGAACCGTGCAATGGGATTCTTCCCATATTTGAGTCAGAGGGATAATATTCTGATCCTCACAACTTGTCCCTTTTCACCACTTTGGGAATCATTCCTTAATCGACACTTGATGTTTCTCAATCAACACCGATTTTTGGAACAATGCCAATTTTACCTTAGTCGATGCCGATAAAAATACATGCCCCGAACTCGGTTACGGTTGGGACAGTAGAGACTTGAGAAATAGTGAAAACTCGAGCAAATCTTGAAACTATCAATTGAGAGAAGGTGAATTCTGTCTAGATCAATCCCACGAGAGGTGCATCGTTATTCTTCCTACATAATATCGATATCATTGAGGTTCTTCACCTCTCAGGTGACTCCATTTCTCCCTCTAGCCAAGGTGGAACTTTGCCCACATCTCTGCAGCTCCTACAGGTTTCCACGATCTGGTCTACATCAACCAACAATCAAGTTTCTTGTAATTTTTCCTCAATCGACACCGACCTAGTCCAGTTGACGCCGATTATCATCAATTGACACCAATCACCATCTGATCAATGCTGACTAGTCTACAGATAGGTATAGAATTTAGGTAACACAAGTTCAACTTTGTTTTTACAGTTTCCTAGTTTCTTTTAGTTTCTGCTGCAGTTTTTACATTCTATCTAGCTATTTTTAATCAGAAAATATAAATATTTATTTACATCTTTCATCATGTATGTCTTTACTCTTAATTGAAAATGTGAACTGACATCCGCTAAGGAAGCTCATCGCTTCCCGGACCCGCTTTCCAAGTAGTTCACCCTTATATCTTCTAAACTCATCTTTTTCTATCAAGTATTCGTGCATCATAGGTTTCTTTGATCTACTCTGTAGGATCACTCATGTACACCCATCTTAATTCCATAAGTATTTCTCTCCATCTACATCTTCAAATCTTGTCTAATTAATGCAGTATCGACTTTATTTGTGTTTTTCGGGGTTCTTTCGTGTTTAGTTTGGTGCATTAACTTAGACAAGTAACAAACACGGAAATTCTTCATCTACAATTAACTTACTAATAATAGTAAGGAAGAGAAGGTTTGCACGCATCTAAAAATCCCAAGAACAACCAATTTTGTTAAGAAACGTGTGATAAAAAATGAGTTTGAAGAGAATGAAACATGTTTAGAACATGCTAGAAATGGCTTATTCAAATGTGTACAAAACCACCGGTCTACACAAACCAACGATTACGCAACCACTATAGTGGTTGCGTAACCACCATCCAGGAAAACTAGTGGTTATGAAACTTTTGGGAAAGTTGTGTAACTATCGGTGCGGTTCCGTATCTAAATGCCGAAAGCTAAGGAAAAGATGAAAATGGTTTAAGGAAAGATGGAAAAAGATATAAAAGTATGAGCAAGCTAAAATAACATACTCGCAAAGGATAATTTGGATTTGAACATCATTGGAAAGATAGTTCTTCATCATAGGGTATTTAACTATTTCGAAAATGTTACACCGTGCAAAATCAGATGCATACATATTACCCCCTTGGAGAAAATTTTAGCCATGAAGAGGTGTAAAACATAGAGTCATAGTATGACGTTCCCAAATGGGAAGGTTACAAGTTATACCTGACATGACCATGTGTTTGTAGTATGTCAATCCAAGCTTCCCATTACCTACAAAAAGAAAATAGGAATCAAGTTTAGATAAAGGCATAATGGATAAGACATACTAAAATAAAATGATAAGATTACTTACCATATCTATGGGGATAGAAATATACCTGCGCTAGTGCAACGATCCTATCCTACAAAACACACATACTCAAAATAGAGTTAAAACATGTTATATATATATATATATATATATATATATATATATATATACTATTTCTAGAAATTATTTGCACTTACCCACTTGGTGAAATTTGAGCTCTAGATCGCTTGTGATGGTTTCAAGCAATAATAAAGTCAAAATGAAGAGTGTGTCAATGTGATGGTAGCCCACCATTAGGAGGACCAGCGGGTCATGAATATGTGATTTTTTTGCACTTGTTTATTTTTACCCTAAAATGTGAAAAATGTGAAAAACTTAGCCTAGGGGGGATGTTTTTCTAATTTTACAATTAAAATGTTCACTAGGGGGTGCCACATGGGATGGGATTTTATTTTACTGAAAAAGGTTAAATTTTGGTTTTTTTTTGCATTTTTTGGGCCCTAGGGTACAACCCATGTTTCACAGACAGAACTACAATTGCAATTGCACAACCACCTCTATGTGTAGAACAATGGTTACGCAACCGCCATGTTGGTTACGTATCCATCATAAGGTCAGAGGTAAATGTGAGATTTTCCCAAATGTTATGAAACTTGCACTTTTTACAGAGGGAAGATTACACAACTACCTCTTTGTATGGAGCAGGGATTGCGTAATTACCGAGACAGAACCAAAATTTGACTAAGTATATTTTTTGTTTTTTATTATTTTTATGATGTTTTTGGTGAGCTTAACATGCATCATTATGGTTCTAACTTGCTCATTTTTTATGTTTATGAATGCGGGGCATGTATATTAGATGGATTAGAGCTCGGGAGTGCAACTGGTTTCCCCTTATTTTGGATTCTACTTCTCTAGACAAGAGGGACACACTACACATGGATTGGATATGGAGGATGTCCTAGAAATAGTTACTTGCATTGGCCATTTATTTTTATGTGACCTATTGAGCTATTGGGATGTAAACCAAAATAATTTCTGGATGTTTGGAGTCGAGGGGAGTGGACAATTACTCTTAAGGACATCTATCACATTTTGGAGATCCTGTCATAGGTAGGAAGATGACTCTAAAGAGTGTGGTGTTAGAGGTATAGTCTCATAGCTGGGTTGCATACATGGGAGATGCATTGGCATTGAATACTAGTTCCAAACACGACATGAGATTTTTGTTAGATACCTTTGCCCCTATCCCCGCCTTTATGTAAGACCATCATTAGTATTTTAGATTCATGCTTGGTTGGGGATAAGGGTGGAGACAAGTTACTCTACTATTGGGCCCCCATTATTTAGAGAATTAAGCAACATGACCACATATATGCATGGGGTTTGGATATTTTAGGCACTACAAACCATTATATTTACATTGTTTCTAGACTATGGGGAAAGTCCCTTAGTTATCCTACACTTGTTATGAGTTAGGTCTATAAGAGGATGATCCCCTACCGGGGGGAATTGGGATAGAAGATCCTAGGGTTATAAGAGAAATGATGTGGGTTGGTATGGTTCCCCTTAAGGGCCACATAGATCATTTTCCAAACTTACTACCGATGACATGATTGCATGAAATTATCAGAATATGGTTAGCTTATGGGGTGAGGGAGATGTTATTTTTACTACTTGCAGCTCCACTACACATTTAGTGGATAAGAAAAGTAGGGTAGAGGTCCATCTAGTTCAGAGGGTGCCCCAAAGTAGTTTGGGTTACCTTACATTGATGCCCTCCCAAAGGTACCCACAGGTCTACGAGAGGGATTTGAGAGGTGAGAAATGTCTTGAAGGGAAATATTTAGTGGATTGTTGGTTTTCCAGGGACTCTTATTGATACTCCACAAGTTACACAAGACCTTGTCATACCGAGGCCAATTCTATAGATTGAGGCCACACCTACACATAGTGGGGAGGAGGAGGAGGATGAGGCCGAGACAGAGATGAAGGTAGAGGGTGAGATAGATGCGGAGGTGGAGGACAAGGAGGTTGGAGAAAAGGAAATTTATACAGAGTGGATGGCCACTTTGGAGAGGATTCTGCAATAGGGAAGGCTGAGGTTGAGGCCAAGGATGAGACTTTTTACATGGAGGAAACTTTTCCGCCTATAGGAGGAGGAGATGAGAATTCAATGTATAGATAGGATAAGGGTAGAGGAGAGAATACAATGGAGGAGGTCGAGTGGAGGAAATACTTTCTAAAACTCCTGTACCACCACTAGCAGCACCGATTGATCCATTTAAGATTCCAAGAGAATACTCTTCTCCGACTCTACTTCTTAGACTAGATTGTTAATAGAATACACACTACTATTGTTTTTGTTTTTCTAAAGTTTTTTAACTTGTCATTGCTTTACTTATGTTTTGAGATAATAACGAGGGTTGGTGAGATCTTATTCATAGGATTGTCGTGGATAATTTTGCACATCCTATGGGGATAATGTGAGATGAGCTACTTGTGGAATGAGGATAGCTGGCCATGGTAGGGTGACACATAGATGTGTTCACACTAGAATGGAATGAGTTGGGATCCATGACCAAGATGATGAATGACCTTATTGCATTTGAGACAGGTTGAGAGGGCATGACATTGAGATCATTCTCATAGTGGCACTACCACTATTGGCTGAACATCCGGTTCATCGTCTCATGTTCACTCACACAAGTCTAGGCATGGAGGCTCTCACTCCCAACACAAGAGCCACAGTAGGAGTCCTAGTTGTACACCTTTCTATGGATCTTGTAGAGAGGGATAGGTCATAGGCCTTTATTGCTTTGGGTCATTTTTGATACAAATATAATTTTTTTGGATTTTTGGCTCATAGATGAGCGTTTTGACCACACTCGTAAGAGTGTGATGGCATTGTATACAAACTTGACCTTATTTTATATATACATATATACATCTCTTTTTGGTTTGGCTATTCTATGTAAGATTTGATTTATTCATGACTCGTCTCACATGTGTACTCTTAGATGCTTAGAATTTTTGATGCTTTTTTATGCTTTTTATGAATGTATGTTATGGATGATGATGATGAAAATGTGTTAACAAAATGATTTTTTATATGATGCACATGAGAAAAAATTGTAATTAGATACTTTGGTTTTCAAAAAATATTTAGCACTTCTATTTCATTGGAAAAATGTGATGAATGTGATATAATAATAAAATTATCTCTCTCCACTCCTAACTCCACACAACTAGTAAGATGCGAGGGCTCAACACTAAGAGCTAGAAGGGACGTGAGTTATATGGCATTGATGAATAAAGATGGTGATAAGAATACAAGACTTTGAAAAAGACCCAATTAGGAACCTATAACTCAACCCTAAGCACAACTAACTACCCAGTCCAAAATGTGATTTTCTTGTAAGTTTATCTAGACTTAGATCCGTAGATGGCCTTTTGATTGAAAAATATGGTTTTAAGGATTTGAATCTCTTACAACATACACATCTAATTCATTTTCTTGGGAATTTTAAGGTTTTAAAGAACAATATATTTGTTAACTTACTTACAATTTATTTACTTGTTTGACAAGACCCTTACATCTTGCCCCATGCCACCAATAAGAAGCATGGGTTCGCAGATCGAGGATAATAGATAGGTGAGTAAGGTAACTCCCCTTTTCCCCACCTCATGTTACTAGTTGGAAGCATGGTCTTATCACCAAATACTTGGTAGGGAAATGAAGTTTAATGTTACTTGAAAAGAAAGAGTTTTTGTATTTATTATTTGATATATATATATATATATATATATATATATTATATAGCCTCAACTCCAAGAAACTAATAGGATGTAAGGGCTCATCACTGAAGGTCAAGTTAGGTGGATAAGAGCTCCAGGTGAAATGTTTAGATTTATTTTGTTATCAAAGAGATTTTTAGGGAAATATGTGACATCAAGAAGCTTCTAGAACAGTACTATGGGAAAAGACACCTGAGCTAGAAGAAACTATGAATAGAACTAAGTATGTAAGCCTTGGTAGGACCAATGTCAAAATTCTATCTTAATTGTTGAAATGATGAAGATATTAGAATTGTTTGATGATAATATGGTGGATACTTGAAGAGATATGATTAAACATTTTTGCCAACATTTAGAAGTTTTTAGAAGTTTCTTGAAAGTAATCTTCTTGATTTACAACTTTGCAATGTGTTAATGTAGATGGTATGTAACATGGATGCAATAATGTACAAACGAAAATAAAAATGAACTAAACGTAAAACCATATAAGGTGAAGTGGATTCAATGATTCATTGAATTCATCACCTTCTAAAGTACATAGGTGATGCACACCATTTTTTAAGTCTTATATCACTTGATACAAGCCTCACCATTTGGGCCTGAACTTTCTTCCTTCGCAGGTATTTTTTCGATCCGGTTGTCGAGTCTTAAGAATAGATATCCTATGCATACTCTTTCTCATACACTTTATTATTATACCAATGACACATATTGTCAGCATAAACATGGTGATGTTGTTCAACTCAAATATGAGCTTCATCAAGGGTTTTCAATTATACTAAACACATTTCCCGATACTGCGTCTTCACCCAAGATGCCTTGTAACAATATGCAAAGACTAGGTAATTTCACTTCTAATGGTAGAACAACTTTAAATCCAAAGACCAAAGAATAAGGGGGTTCCCTTATTGATGTTCTTACCAATGTTCTGTAGGTCCAAAAGGCCAGAAATAACTTTAGATTCTAGTCTCTTTTGTTCTCCTTAACCATCTTAAGGTGGATGGAATTTAGGGTTTTATTTGTTACCTCAAGTTTTCCATTATCTTGAGGGTAGTATAAATTACTTTTATGGTGAGATATCTTGAAATGAACACATAATTATCACACCTCTTCATTTTTTAATTGCATTCCATTATCTGAGACAATGATTTGTGGAACTCCATACTTGTAGATGATATGGTTTAGAATAAACTTGGTGATCACAGATCAAGGCATAGTAGTAAAAGGCATGGCCTCAACCAACTTGGTAAAATACTCAATGGCTGTGATAATGAAATTATGGTCATCTGAGGATGAGGGTGAGAACTTCCCTTGTTTCACCATTTTCTTTACGTTTTGAGATGAAACAGATAAGGGTTATGGGCTAAGGAGGAATACCTATTTATGTTGGTTGGTTGATGGTTTTTGCACATGTTATGACTTCTCAATCCAATTCGATTATGAGAGATTCCTTTTAGATGGGAGGAACTACCTAAAATAGAGAACAAAACCACAAAAGAAGATTTAAAAAATATATGACAATGGACTTCCAAGCGTGTGCTAGATCCAAGAAGTGTGATACTCCTTAGATGGATTTCAATCCACTGTTTAAAACAATTTAATGTGAGAAATAAACAAATCCAAACTGTAGTTGATATGATTTAGGTATTTAATTCAAGTAGAATAAGCAAATCTTACATAACAAGCTATGACATAGTCGATCTAAAGGGTAGGTAGATGTCATGGTGTTAGAACTAGTCGGGTCAGCTTCTAGGTTGTTTGGGTCACTTGGTAGAAGGTAGGTTTTATGGTTTAAGGGTGATAGTAGTTGATCGAAGAATGTGTTTGGTGCCACGGCAGCGTGCTTCCGGAATGCTTTCGTGAGTCCATTGCTTATGGATCTATCCTAGTGTTAGCTATGGATGTCCTGTAGGTGAAAAAAGGCTATGGTTCTACTCGTATGTAGTTCTCTTCTCATCCTCTTAATCTCATAATGTGCTAACCCAAAAACAAGGTTACTAAGGTGAATAAATGGTAACCGATGGTGGTTCTGGGTTGACCGGCATCGGTTTAGGGATGACCGACATCGGTTAAGGTGGGATTCCCTAGGTTTACTAAAAATGGAAGATCTCACATCTTTTGGATCAGGTTTGTTCCTTTATCCACAGATCCAAATGGATGTTACCTTTTTATGAGTGAGAAGGTGGTTAGAGGAATAATAGGCCTTGATTTTTAGGTTTGGACCAAGTCTTATTCATTTATGGAAATATGTTATGAATAGGTCTATGGTGAGGTGTCTAGGTGAGGTGTCTATTCATTTAATTAAAGTAATTAAATTAATAATGGGGTGAGGATGGGTATTAATTTAATTATAAATAATTAAATTAATGTTAATGTGGGGTATAAGGGTCATGGTTAGGTGAATGTGTGTAAGTTGGTTATTCGAAAGGGGACCAAGGGGAGTGTGACCCAATTTTGGTGTCTACATTTTTTCCCTTTTGTTGGGTAGCCTTTGTATTGGTAGGCGGCATGAAAAAAATGAAGGTTGGTTTTTGCCCCATGTGAATTTAGGGTGAGAAGGTGAATTTGGGTGCCCCAGATAGGGGCATGAGTGATCCCCTCAAATCAGGGATGATGAAGAATAGAGAGTCGGTGGGTGGTTTGAGAAAACAAGGTTAGGTGTGAAGAAGGTGAGGGTCGAGGGTATGGTGATTGTAAAAGGTAGGGTGGGTGATTAGGTAGAGCATTCAGACGTACACACACATTGTGAAATTCCATGAGATATAAGGGTTTCTCAACATAACAAATTTACATTAGCTAGGGTCGTAAAGGTCATCTAAACAAGGTTTGTTGAGGTCTGGTATCTAGGGTAAAGGATATGGTCTAGGAACTCAATGAGGTAAGATGCAGGAATGCATAGGTGTGGTTTGGGTACATCTAAAAGGTCGAAGGGAAAGGTTTGTTTGGAAAGGGTCACAGCCATAGGCATGGTAAGGCTATTAGGCTGAGAAAAATAGGTACCATCATCGCAAGATGTAATGAGTGAGGACATGGGATTATCCACATAAACAACAACTAGGTAGGTAGGTGTTGGTAGGGTAAGTGGAGGTAAAAATGGGTAATGGGTAGTGTTAATAAAATGTACGCACACGCGAGATCACACCACAATATCAGGTCAAAGAGATTTTAAACTCTACATCATCAAAGGTCGGTCGAGTTATTCAAATAAGGGTTGTTGAGGCCCGATATCTAGGGTAAAGGATATAGTCCGGACAAATGATGGGGTAAGATGCAGAAAATTTTAGGTTTGGTTCCAAAGACATCTAAGAGGTCAAAGGGTCCAATTTTTTTGGCTAAGGGGCTTGGCCAAAGGCAAGGTATGGTTGGTATGCTAATAACGTGGCAATAACATCACAAGGTAAAGCAAGTGTGCAAGGTCAATGGTCACATCACAAGAGGTTAGGTGTGGGTAAAAATAAGGTGTGGCATAGGTAAGGCCACGGGAGGGGAAGAAATATGCCCCAACTGATGGTGAGGTTGGGTGATAAATGATGAGGTTAGGAGGATGAGGTGGAGGGTCAGGGTCAACTTTGGGTTAGGTGAAAAAGGTTGTAGGCAAGTAGATAAGGTGCAATGGGTTGCCATGGGGTCAACACAGTAACCGACACCACCATGTTTAATTGATGTTGTTATAAGGAAACCAACCACAGGTATGCTAGGGCACATGATCGATGTCGGTCTAGGTAAAACCGATGTTAGTCAAGTTGGGGAGAGGTTAAAAAGGAAATTTCCACTTTTTGCATAATCATTTGTAATTTTCCAAATAGGAGAAAATGACAGAGGAGAGAGGAAAAGGTGGAAAGCGACCGAGCGAGATGGAGAGATGAGTTGGTGATCCTCATAGTGGGTGATCGAAGGCAATAGGTGGGTACAAGAGATTTGCTTAATTGATTTGGTTGGTTGGTGGTGAGGAGGTCAATTGGTGATGGCAGAGGAAGGAGAGGGATCAAGGGTATCGCCTGTAGCAGCCTGATCGACGTGATGAGGTATGATTCAATCCCATTCCTTACATTGTGAAATAGATTGGTGTATAAAGGCTGGATGAGGGAAATAGGGTTTTGGGGGTAAAAGTGAATTTTGAGTTCGGGAAAAAAATTGGGTGTAATACGAATGGGGAAGGGAGGATTTAGGTAAATGAGGGATGGGGAGGGGTTGAGGGGGTTTTAGGTAGGAATGGGTGGGTAGTTAGGGAGAAATGGAGAATTTTTGAGGGAAATAGGGGTTTGGTGTCACAAATTTTGAACACAAAAGTAACCGACGTCGGTCAAGGGTTGGCCGATGTCGGTTTGTGTGAGCCGACAACGATCCACAGATGAGGTGATTGATGCCGGTTGTTGTAGACCATGGGAAGTCAAGACAAACTGATGTCACCATCATAATATAAAGGAAAATGGGCTTACAATGAGTGGGATGGGTGGGTGAGGGAGGGAAAGAGATAGAAAGGTAGGGTTTCCTAAAAATATCTTGGTTAAGGGGGATGAATAGGTATGTTTAAGGTTTAATAATGTGATGGTTTGTTGGATGCAGGTGAGAGATCGATGCGGATGCGAGATAGGGTATCGCCTCTGCTCATGGAGGTGCAAGGGAGCATGATAATCGATGAGTGGTGCCATGTTACGAGGTCAACCTGATTGGGATCAGCACTATTGGTACGTAGTCCAAGACCAAAATTTGATGGTCTCCCTCATCAAAAATGGGACTCAAAGAACCAATACATTCCATCTACCAATGGGTGAGATCACAACACCCTGAAGGATGTGTACAATATCTTGCGGTTACTAATAGTGGGGATGCATGTGTATTTGATATCCTCAGAGGCATCTGAGGAGTTGATGTTGACCATGTTTGGTGAGGGGCTGGCAGAGTTGAGGTTCCATAATGCCAGTATGAGCTATGGAGATATGTACCAGGCCCATCTGGAGGAGATGAGGCTAGTGGTGTTGCTGATGGATGAAGTTTACTATTTTACACTACCAGATGATGTAGAGGGTGGGAGATTTCCATGATCATTGATGGGGGTTCTACATGATATGGTGGAGGAAAGGAATCATTTTTCATGGGCACCCACATTCCTGGTGTAGTTGTACAGAGAGCTATGGGCTTATGGGTGGCTACAGAGGTTCATCCTATGTTGTACTTTCTTCTGTAATGTTGGGTATATGAGCACATTATGTGTGTGGATCTAGTTAATATGCCTCGAGATGATGTATTTGATCCATGTTTGGTGCAAATAGGTTACAGGTGATGGGTACATACTATTGGAGAGCATCGAGTGGCTAGGGTGACTCATGATGTAGCCTATTACCAGTGTTTACTAGAGGGATTGTCTAGCATGGACATCATTTAGAGGCCATATGTGGGTTTTCCATCATATAGGTAGATGGCCGATGAGCTAGATGGACTAAAACTATTCTGATGGATAGAGGGGAATCATGTTGGAGAGCACGAGATGATACCCTTGAAATATCAACTAAGTCCAAAAAGGGTGTATAGGCGTGTAAGGTTGAAAAACATGCACAAGATAAGATGTGCAAGGAAGGGTTCAAGTAGGGTTTTGGTAGAACCCAGGATGTGCACCCGTGGAGCAGAATCTGGGACTTAGCCATTTTTTACCTATCGTGTACACGCGAGAAAAACATGACCCGAGTGGATAAGGTGCTATCCTAGTAACAGGTGGCCTAGAAGGAATATACTCTACAGTGGGAACCTTCTAGAAGGAAATAATGGCAAGGAGTGGTGACCTCAGGCCTGTAAGAGCATGCGCCCATTGAGGACCACATTCAGACACTTGGAAAGAGATATGAGGCCATAGAATAATGAGTACATAGTTTAGGAAGGCTATATACAAGCACCTACAAGAGTAAAGGACAGAGACAAAAAAGAGACAAAAGCAAGAAATGGATAAAGGGCGGAGCTCTGCAAAAATACTTTGTAAGGACTATGTTAGCTTGGGTAAATAAGCATAGGAAAGGATGTATCAATTGTTTGGGGTTATACATTTTCTTTTGAGATCCTAGCTATATGAATCCGTATAATACCCGATCATGCGGTCTACCCTTCTGTGACATTCTATAATGGGCCTAATGAATGTAATGAGGTTACCAGTTTATGTGAATATGAACATTAATGGTTCTGATGCATACATCCTTCTTCATAGCTCTTTTTCATTTATGTTTATGAACTAAGTATGAATGATTTTACAACTTCCTTTCTATTTTGGTGTAAGTTCTATAATCTGTTAAGCACTTTTTTCTCGAATGACTGCAAGGATCTAGAAGCCGTTCTAAGCTCTATGGTGCTTATATGTCTTATTTCCTCTCAAATATCTTAAACTTGGATCATAGATGATGTTTCCCACTAAAATCACATAAAAGAGAGACTCGGTGCCTACGCATGCCTCGGGTGAGCACTTAGCACCCACTTGGATGATAGGCTAGTGTGCATGGGATTTATTTCCTTCATGATGGTTGTAAAAATGACTACATTGTAGGGACAACATTGACATGGTCGAGGGAATAAGTGGCCACTTTGCAGGCATAGGTGGCCACCCTACAAAGCTTAGGTAGCACAAGGACAGGTATATACACCGGGTGGAGACATAGATGGGATATATGTAGCCACCTTATAGGCATAGGTTATAGGTTCATAGGGCTAATTGGCCATTGCACGATTGCATAGGTTCTAGTGGGAAATGGCATTCATCATTATCTCGTGTAATGAGTGGTGACAGAGAGTTTAACTTTGGAAAGTGTTGAATCATGGTTCAATAGCACAGAGGAGGAATTTTCTCATAGATTTGGCACTAGATCTTAATTTGATGCATGAAGATGGGTAGAAGAGAACCTCTACCATGATTTATATGAAACTTTTTTCTATTGCTTCCCAGTTGAATTATATGAATGGCTCTCAGCATATGCATCTAGATCAAGCTGGTATTATAGATCATGCATGTGGACCTAAGAGGAATACCAGAGGTTGCAAGATGCAGATTTGACGTGGACTTGTGTTGTGGATCATTGGTGGAAGGGAGTGCTGGCTAGCTACACTTTGGAATACGTTATTTCCACGTATTCTTGTCTGGAAGTTGCTGAGTTTGAATTGTTGAGGAGCCCATAGGATATTTTCTACATGCTATTCCTTTGTCAATGAAGATCTTGATCGTGACCATGAGTTTAGAGGCATTTCTAATGGCCGGTTAAACCATTATGAGCACTAGGTGAGGAAGCTAGGGTGGAGGAAGATGGCAGATATTATGATGGAGAAAGAAAGGGAGGACAAACAGCTCAAGTATAGTGAATCACATGAAAGAGAGATTACTAGATAATGTGAGGTTGCAAGTGTGATTGATCTATGGAGGCATACGTTGTGGGAAGGAGTGGAGGTTCACATGGAGTACGTGGAGGTTGTAAGAGAGACCCATTTGGCTTCTAAAGATATTTTATCACATGGAGAGAGAAGAATTGTTGGCAAGTATCTCGAACCCACCTAGTGACCAAACCCCGGTGCTTGATTTTCTAGATCAAGGAAGGAGTATCATCGACCCGAGTTGGTATCGGTGAAGTGATGATTTCCACCTGTGAGATACAATTTTACATTTCCCACTTCTATGACCACCCATACTATTCAAGTATTTAGAGGAATTTTTGGACAAGGAGCAAGTACACAAGCCTTTAGATTCATGTCGTGGATTGGTGTGGGGTACACTAGTAGTAGTGGGGCATTATCACGCACCATTGGGGTGTAGTTCGGTGGAACTTTTGGGACCCTTGGCATAACCACTACGGGACTTGGTGGATTTGGTGGGTTAAGAGGAACAGGACTTAGTGGACCTAGTGGATCTAGTGGGTCAAGAGGAATAGGACTTGGTGGATGTTGAGGATCAGGTGGCTTAGGAGGCACAAGACCCAATAGAGCTGGTGGATTCGGTGGTGAAGGAAACACCGAGGGAACTAAGGCTCTAGATAAGGAGAACAAGGGACCCACCACCCCCTCAAGTATTCTTTGAAATGTCTTTACGTTTTCCAAATTATAGAGCTATTGAATATGGCACACAAAGGGGATCACAACCCCGCAGAGCGGAAGGCTAGTCAGTTTGGAACGACATTGCAAGGGCGCACATATAGCTAGTATAGGAAATATGATCCTCATCAAACGGTGGTGGATTATACTGATTTAAAGAACGCCTTCCTAGCATAATTCCACATCCCCGAGTTTGAACAAAAGAGTATCGCCTCCTCAAGGGGATTCACCAGGGAATGGAAGAGTGTGTGTGGGAGTATGGTGTATGGTTCAAGACATTCCCATCAAAATTATTATATGAAATTCACCCTTCAAAACATGCTTAATGGTTTTTTGGGGTTGTTAACTTCATTTATAAGTGATTTATCTCATAAAACTTTCATAGACCCGTGCAAGGCATTAGAATCTGCTCTACGTGTTGAGGCTATTGGAAGTGTTGATACTGGTCTTAGCTCATTCCTAGAGGCTCAAATTACTACTATGGATAAGCAACTAGATAATTTGTCTCGTGAACTCATCCCATAAGACTCATAGTGGTACATGGTGTATAGATTGTGAAATGGAGGGGAATTTCAAGGATAGTTTCCCCAGGAGGACGGTACGCGCCGTAATAGAATACTATGAAATTTTTCATGGGGACCATGATGTAAGTAGATGTCCCTTGTTACATCACACAATTTGGAAGAATTTGTCTTGCTACTATAAGATCTACACCTTTACGACCCATGATACTAAGGATTATAGGCTTATTGACCAAATCCATGAGGCCATTGATAATGGGGTTCTCCGCACCAACATTATCAATAGTTCTAAAGGTGATGATCTCCATTATGAGGAACACGCAGATGGAGGCATGCGTGGAAGAAGATTTCATGGAGGATTATGTGGTCATGGTAATCGCATAGGAGGAGGAAGTGAGTTCCCTCATGGAACCTGTTTTAATTGTGGCTTTATGGAGAGTTAAAAATGAGAGTGCCTAGACTTGTTGTAGTGCTCATGGTGTGGGAAGAAACACAAGTATGAGGAGTGCCCTAAGTTTTTTGAACACATGAATCAATAGCCCTAGAAATATAAGGGCACCAATGGTAAGAATTAAGAATACGAAACATAATGGATGCCATGAGTGATATGTGATGTGGGTTTGGAATCTATTATGGTAAAACAAGACCGAGAGGTCACACGCACAAAGGAAATACCAAGGAATAAGAACCTGGTTTCAAGGGAAGAATTGGTACATGCAAAGTACCTAGACCCCGTGCATCGAAGGAGGTATATCAAGATACCATGTATGTCATTCGAACTTTACAAGGAGAAATTTAGTGTCTAAAGGAGCATTCCAGAGGGGAGGAGAAAAGAAGAAAGGTCAAGGTGCTAAGAGATGACCTGGATGAGGTCAAGGAAGTATGTAAAATGCTAAGGCAAGAGAATATTATTCCCTTGCTAAGAGCATGGTTGAGAGAGAAGGTACCATACACTCGGAGAAGATCACGAGAGGCGGGTATTACATTTAAACCTTCCCCCTCATAGCCTTGACTATGATAGGGAGATCACATTAAATGCAGTCGTGGATGGATGGATCCTAAGTAATATCCTCATTGCCATAGGCACAGAGGTCAATGTTTTCACCTTGGATGCATGACATCAAATGGGAAGGCTTGCATTACAGACATCTTTGAATGTGTTGTATATGGTAAAAAATTTGAAAGCAATGCCCATCGTTGTCTTAAAGGATGCAGCTATCACCATTCAAGGAGAAAAGTTTACTTGGGACTTCAAATTCTTAGCGCTCACCGAGGAAGACAATTTCCTAGAATTTCTTGGGTGCCCATGGTGTTATAAGAATAATGTGGATCTTCGGTTCAATAATGGGTACATAAGCTCTAAAAATGAGGAAGAATGGGTCATCATACCTGGTTGATGGGAAGTCAACACCCTATACTTAACCTTTAGGAGAAGAGGTCATGAATAGAATATATGTGCACTTAATTAGAGATCCAGAGATAACCATCCTATGGATGGAATTATTCAGTTCGAGGATGCTTAGTTGGTAAGTGACACCACTAGTCTAGCATGTGATAATTGGGTGTATGAAACCTATGAGTTGATTATACAAAGCATTTAAGAGGATCGGTGACAAAGGTAACAACGGAAAACATAGTCCGCACCTAGAGGAAAGGAGCTACATAAGTACTCAGGAGGAGCCTCCCCTGAGGTCTTTTTGTAGAAGATGGAATCTTAGTGGAAGAAGGAAAATGAAAGAAGGGGGATGTTAAGCTATGTCCTACTAGGAACTACTACACGTGGGTGGTCAACACATAGGGATAATCTCTTGGAATGGTGCAAGGTGAGAATTGCCTTCATTTTTCATTTCTCTAGAAGCAATGTGCCCACCACCATAAAATACTTCCATGGTAAGGATCCCACCTCTTTCCACATCCAAGCATGTGAGAAGGTCCGGAGAGGAGGTATGGAAGCTTTGCCACTATCCCTCTGGGTATAAAAATTCTATTCTACACTACAGGGTTATGCACGCGCATGGTACATCCACTCCAAGACATGCCACCAAAAAGGGAATTGGAAAGAACTAGCGGATGATCTCATCCAAGCATTTGAGTATCAAAGCACCAAACCATAGGTGGATAAGGCATTACAGAGATCAAGTTCCTTACGATGGGGGCTAGTACCATGGCAGAAGATAAGATACTAGAGTTACTAGGTGAACTCCGCTTGAGGTGCACTTTGAGGAAGAATACACAGAAGAGATACGGTTGAGTGTTCATGCGTAGAGAAAGAAAAAGGCAAGATGGTATGTGTCATAAATGGTGAAGAGATGGAAAATTTAGAGGTTAACCATTCTCTAGGATTGCATGAACCGATGGATAGTTCTGATGAAAGAACGTGCACCTATCATGATCCTTTAAAGATAAAAAGGTTAATATTGGGTCGGAGGTGAAACCCCAGTGAAGCTATCATTGGAGATTACTAGTCGAAGAAGGAAGTATCTAAGATCATTGATCTTTTACATGAGTTTGAGGATTTATTTCCGGGTTGGTATCATGAACTCAAAGGCATTCTCCATTACTTGGGGAAACAAAATTAAGTTAAAGGAAGGTGCACACCCGGTCTAGAAGAGACCATACCAAATGAATCCCAACTTGTGCATGAAGGTAAAGGAAGAGATAGACAAAATGATAACATATGGGATCATTGAAGTCATTAAATATTTGGAGTGGATAAGTGCAATGGTAATCAACATCAAGAAGGATGGGTGGATTAGGATCTACGTGGATTATAGGGAGATGAATGTATTCTGTGTCATCGATCCTTTTCTAACCCCTTCATTGAAGAAATTTTAGAGGGAGTCGCTAGGCATGAAATCTATTCATTTACGAATGGATTTTGGGGTACCACCAAGTCTGGATTACACAAGAAGTATAGGAGAAGAAAACTTTCACCACCGAATGGGGAATTTTAGCATACACGGCCATGCCCTTTGGGTTGAATAATGCATCTGCTATTTCTCTCGCATAGTGGTACAAAGGCGTTCTAGGACTTCATCCATAAATTTATTTAGGTTTATCTAAATTTTTAGACTGCGTATGGACTGGTAAATGACCATTGTGACAATCTAAGGTTGATTTTTGAAAGGTGTTAGTAGTCGAGGATATCCCTCAACATTAAGAAATGTGTCTTTGCTACCCCCTTTAGAACATTATTGGGGTATATCATATGTAAGGAGGGATTACTAGTAGATCCTTCAAAGGTTACGCTTATTTTGGGATTGGGGAGACTACTAGCCAAAGCGTGGTGCATAGATTTCTTGGGCATACGAGTTATTACAGAAATTCATTAATGGGTACGCCAAGATTACCACACCTTTGAAGTGTTGCTCGAAATATAAAGTGACTTTCATTAGGAGAGGCGTAAAGAAGGCATTTGACACATCAAGGATAGGTTTTTCACCATGCCTATATTACGTTTCCCCTCTTGGGATAAGCCCTTCCATGTTCATGTTGATGCCTCTCCGGAATAGCCATTAGGGAAGTTGAGGGAATTTTTGATCACCCCCTATGCTTTGTAAGTAGGAAGTTGACACCAGCAGAACAAAATTACACTACAAATGAGTGCGAAGCATTATTAATGATCTACACACTTCACAAGTTCAGATAGTATCTCGCTAAAAACTCCTTTTTTTTTTACACTCGACCACATGGCATTAAAATATTTTGTGAACAAGTTTGTCCTACAAGGGCACATATGTCGGTGGGTGTTATTATTTCAAGAGTTTGAGTTCACAGTAGTTGTGAATCCTGGAAAGATTAATTGTGGACCTGATCATTTGTCAAGAATTGATTTAGGGGAGGACACGCAGAGCATTAAAGAGACTACGCCAAACACACAACTATTTAGGTTGTGGTACGTGCCCTTAGATTTGGAGGAAATTATAGTATTTGGAAAGGAAGGTGTGGTAATCGAAAGGGATGAAGGCCTTGAGAAAAAGAAGTTAGATATACGTGTTGCACACTACATATTAGTTAATGAAGACCTATACAAAATGGGCCATAATGAGGTTCGTGGCGATGCGTGCTAGAACATAAGCATGTTGCTATAATAGAAGAAGTTCATGGTGGGATTGTAGTAGGAAATTATGTGGTAAGTGTAACTGCGTGGAAGATTCTACTCATAGGAATTTGGTGGGAGACCATTTATCAAGATTGCATAGATTTTTACAAGGCCTGTGACCATTGCCAACACCTTGGAAAACTTGGAAAGAGGGATGAAATGCCCTTATGACCAATACCAAACACGGAACCATTTGAGAAATGGGATATTAAATTTTTAGACTAATCTTGTCAACAATGCAAAGGACTAGTTCGTAGTATATCATTACTTGCATTGATTATTTGATGAGGTGGGTAGAGGCAGTGCCCACTAAGGATTGTACTACAGCTACAACTACTAGATTTTTATGGGAGAACATAATCAACAGGTATGGATTCCCATTGAGCTTGACAAGTGATAGAGGTACGCACTTTCTCAATGAAATGGTCAAGATTTTGTTATTAGAATTCATGGTGGCCCATCACAAGACTACTCCTTATCACCCTCAAGTAAATGGAACTACTGAGATGTTTAAAAAAATACTTAGACACACATTGACTAAGATCTGTGATGTTGGTAGGCAGGATTGGGATAATAAAGTATCAGTCATTCTTTGGGCATACAGAACAACGTATAAAAGGTTAAATAAGGCCACACTATTTTAGTTGGTGTTTATCATGGAGGCTATCTTACCATTTCAGTTTATGTTACCTTTACTCTGTATAGCGCGCACGGGAGGGTTGGATGATGAACAAGTGTTGGAAGAGAGAATTGATGAATTGATGAAGCTGGATGAAAGACGATCACTAGCCATGTGAAGCAAGACAACTGAAAAATCAAAATAGAAGGAATGGCTTGATCACCACATTAAGAACAAGAAGTTTAAGGTTGGGCAGATGGTGTTGTTGTATGATTCAAAGTTTTTGCACCACCCTGGGAAGTTAAAGGTCCATTGGTTAGGTCCCTATATATTAGTGTACATCCTTGATTCGAGTGCGTGCTAGTTACAAGTGCTAGATGGAACGAAATTTACTAGACACTTCAATGGGAGTAGGTTGAATCCCTACTATAAATAAGGCTTCTTGGTGTTTGTAAATAAGGTATTTTTTCCAGATAGTTTAGAAATTCCTTTATGCATTTCCTTTCTTATGTTTCCCTTTCACATTGTTGTTATGTTTTGCGCTTGTGCTTCGGTAACCTTATTACTTTTTTAGAATTTTGAATGCGTAGAGGATCACACATCATTTTAATGTGGGGTGGAGTAATGTGAAGGAAAGTGTGGGTAAAGTGCCAAGGAGAAATGCATTGAAATCCCAATCAAATGGCCCTATTGAAAGAGGTGCAAGAAAGAAAAGGTGGAAAAGGATGGTTGGTGTCAAGATAAGGCTACTTTCAAATCCCACGTACAAAGGAGGAAGAAGTGCAAAAACAACATGAGGTAGGAAAAAGAAAAATCATGATAGAAGAAGTGCTTTGTCGGTGCCGTGACATGCGCACAAGAGTCTCCTGTCAAGATGGATTAGTTGCGCGCCAGAAGGTTGGAAGATTGTCCATGCAAGGTTGAATGCATGAGTTAGGGTGCAATATTCGAGATTTGTTTGAAAAATCCACATTAAAAGTTAAAAGTATGGTGGTAGGTTAAGTATCATTTAATTCTTTAAAATAGGAAAAACTATAAATAGAGGTTCAGACATTTCATTATTCACTTTGCGAATATGAAGAGAAGAGATTTTGTGAACTAGGGTTTCCAGAGTTGATCCGTGTGAAGAAAAATTACAAGAATTTGAGCATGATTGACCAGTTTGGATTTAGAAACCAAAAAGGAAGGGATTTATGGGCGTGGGAAGATTTTCGAGAAGCATCGTCTGGGTGAAAATAGATCTTAGTTAGGGTTTGGTATCTAGGGCATGGGTTGAAAAAGTGTTTCTTTGCCAGCTTGAGATTTAAAATTGAAAAGGGGTAGTAAAACAAAGCAAGTGAAAGATGTTGAAGTGTTAACATAAACAATGGCACCCAAGAAACTAGTTAGCACACCTAAGAAGGGAAAGGGCGAAGGCAAGAGCAAGCAACAAGAAACTCACAAAATTACAAATGAAGAGTGGTATGTAGAAATGCAAGACTAGATGGAGTATTGCTTGGGCAAGAGTGGGAGTCCCATTTAAGAAAAATGTCAAGAAATTAATATAATAATCACTCGAGAAAGATCGATAAGGAAATGGCATTGGATTTATTACACCTAACAAATAAAAGGACACTAGAGGGTTTTCCCATCTATAATGATGAGGTAAAAGTAAATTTGGAGAAGTCAGGATTATTGTAACTCTTTAAGTTGCCCCACTTCGAAATCCTAAGCACCTCTATCGCTGGATGATGTCATGTGTGCATGAAGATTACTTTCACTTTGTAGGGCACAAGATGTGCATTACCCCTCACTTGTTTCACATTTCACAGGCCTCATCTGTGAAGGAGAAAGTTTGGAGGACGACCTATGCGACAAGGAGGTAATTAAGGAAACCATCACTATTTATGCGTAAAAAAGGGGTCAAGGTACATCAAGGACCTGGTGATGAAGATGGTCACGCACCTTGTGACAAAGTTAAATGGCCAGGAGAGATGGACCCGTGTTAACAATTCCCGCTGAATGTTTGTAGGAGGATTTCAGAGGGCACCATCTACAACTTATTTTCATTCATCACGGATAAGATTGTCGGTAGCGTGTAGGAAGGTGAAAAAATCCTTTTAGTAATGTCCTATTAACCACCATGTTCTTAGAGATTGAAGTACCGGATGTAGTGGATAAATTTGTGTGGGAGTACCTTGCTGAAGACCCTTTGCCCGCGAAGAGGTTTGAGAAGTACACCTCTGATAGTATGATGGCCGTGCACAAGGTGCACCTAGAGAAGTGGTATACACACTTGAGGAATGTGTTTAGGGCAGAATGGAGGATCCTTGAACAACTACCAATGACCACCAAGGGAGAAGCCAAGTTTTTTGTACCAACATTTATGCCTTGGCAGATTTAAACTGATAGATGAGACATGGAGCCCATGGTGCAAGCTCCCTTTTCCTTCACAGCTCAACACTTCCAAGTGGGAGTGAACAGGTTCAAAGAGTCCAAGAAGTTGAAGCTAGACCTTGGTAATCTGGACCGAGACCACAGAGAAATGTGCAAAGGGTTGGTCTACCCCAACAAGTGCATGTATGTGGAGAAGTACATGTCACATGAGGTCTAAATGGTGAAACCCATGACTTTTCCCATTACAAGAGGGTCCACGGCATGAGTATACCTCTGCATAAGACCCAAATTTGAGAAGGGTGCATATCTAGAGAATGAGGTGTCCATACCTGAGGACCCAACTGGCAGGAAGAGACCTACACCCAAATAGGAGGAAAAAGAACCAAAGAAGAAAGTACCAAGTGTAGTGGATACACATGTAATAGGTACCCTAGGAAAAGCACCAGAACAAGTATGTATTCATGCAAGAAAAATTCCATAGTCAAAGAGAAGACTCTGGAGCCAGAGAATCCATTAGACAAGGAGTCATTAGAAGAAGAAGAGACAGAGTCACCTACACTGGAATCCCCAGTTAGGAAGAAGTAGAAGATGATAGAGGAGTCAGATTCTGAGTACACTAAAATTTTGAGGGCCTACCAAGGTGAAAAGGATGATGACAATGAAGAATATGATGATGAGGAAGATGAGCCTGAGGTAAATCAAGAACAACCTATGTTTAGTGTACATGACTTAGAGGAGGGAGAAGGAGAGAAGGATGAGTACATCTTCGTGTGAAGAAATTTAAGCCATGAGGAGGAAGGTGCCCGGACAAGGAAGTGAAGAGATAAACAAGGTGGTGGAAAGAGAGGCTAAAAAGATCATTGAGACCTTGGTGGAAGAGGAGTTGGAATGTAGCACTGAGCTGGTGATGAATGAGGATAAGGAAGAGAGCATAGAAAAGGACCACGGTAGCACTGGAGGCCCCACTTTAACTATAAATATTCCTAAGGGCACACACATGGGAGGAAAGTGTGCGAGGAGGAGAGGCCAAGGATGGGTTATATTGATGACCCTAAAAAAGTGTTATGCACATAGTTCCAAATCATGTTTCTAGCAAAGGAGCTCCTGACAATGTCATCATTTGCTGAAAAGGGTGCATACCCTAGGACAAGGAAGATGATCTCTTGGGAATTTGAGTCCCATATTGATGATCTAGAGTTTGAAATATACCAAGGGGAAATCATACCAGTACTGAAGTCTAAGGGAACCAACCCCTTGGTAAATGCCCAGTAGCTCTCAGATGAGAAATTATGTAATCCATTGAATAAGGTCACGGTTGAGACTAAGGCTAGGCTCTTCGGAAGAAATGACAGAGTAAGATTTCTAAAGGAAAAGCTAGAAAAGAAGGAAGAGGAGCTGGCTGAGAAAACTAAGGGCTTGAAACAAGAAGAATTGATTAGGGCCCAAACAGGTGTAAGTTAAAGGACAAGAAGGATAGAGTGTGTAAAGTATACAAAAAGGTGGAATCCATTATGAATGACATAGTGTTGAAGCATCCGGATCTAGCACCTCCCATGCACAAAAGTATGGATCTTCCCTGGAATTCTTGGAGGACTTAACAAGAATCCTCACCATGGAGAGGTAGCTGCTAGCCTTGGAATCTACAGAAGAAGTGGCCACATGTTTAGAAAAGGAGGATAAATTGAAATTTGTGGCACTCATAGCTGAATACAAAAAGGTCCTTGCTGATGTAAAGATTACTTCTTGACTACTGAGGCCACGTATAATAATTGCATGGATAGAGACAAAGTGGCAAGCATGTTGGTCACCAATGATGAAACAAAACTTAAAGAGTTCTAGGAGAAGAACAAGGGGAACAGAGTAGAGTGAGAAAATATCCTAGCTAAGGTAGAAAATAAATCAAAAGCTATTGAGGCCTTATGGGGCTCAGTTAAAAACTAGCTAAAGGAACTATACCCACAGATTACACAAAGGATGGATGCATTGGAGGATATAGGTAAGGAGTTAGAGAAAATTGTTAACACCATGAGCACACAAGGGGATGGGATAGGTTTTGATCAGGTGAGCACCTTAGTAGGTGATCTTTTCCAGAGAGCAAAAAATGAGGTTGATTCCTGGAACAATCTAGAGGCCGACTTGCAGAAGAACTTTCCTCTCTTATTTCTTTAAGTAGCATCATTCCCTATTTTTCATTCTTTTCCCATTATTTGTCCCCTTTTTTCTTTTTCTAAGATGTAAAGTATTTGTGTATTCTTTATTCTTTAAGGAATTCTCTGAGGGTGGATAAAAGGTAAAGTGTGTGGTGATGTTGGGCCCTTGAAATATCAACTAAGTCCAAAAGGGTGTATAGGTTTTCAAGGTTCTAAATAGCGTGCAAGATAAGACATGTAGCGAAGGGTTCAAGTAGGGCTTTGGTAGAACCCGAGATGTGCGCCCGTAGAGAAGAATCCGACACTTAGTTGTTTTTGACCTATCAAGCAGACACAAGAAAAATGTGACCCGAGTGGATAAGGTGTCAACATGGTGACAGGGTGGCCTAGAAAGGAATATACTCTATGATAGAAGCTTCTAGAAGGACATCATGGCAAGGAGTGGTGAGCTTAGGCCTAGAGGAGCATGCGCCCATGGAGGACCACATTCAGACACTTGTTAATAGATCTGAGGCTGTAGAAGAATGAGTTGGTAATTCAAGAAGGCTATATATACAAGCGCCTATAAAAGTAAAGGAGAGAGACAACAAAGAGACAAAAGGAAGAAATGGATAGAGGGTGGAGTTTTGCGAAATAATGCAAGTACTCTATTAGCTTGGGTAAATAAGCATAGGAAAGGATGTATCAAGGGTTTGGGGGTTATAAATTTTCTTTTGAGAGCCTAGCTATATGAATATACTTATAATGTATGATTGTGGTCTTCCTTCAGACATTCTATAATGGGCCTAATGAATGTAATGAGGCTACCAGTTTATGTGAATATGAAGATTAATTATTCTAATGCATACATCCTTCCTCATGGCTCTTTTTCATTTTTGTTTATGAACTAAGTATGAATGTTTGTACAACTTCCTTTCTATTTTGGTGTAAGTTCTATAATGCTAAGCACTTTTCTATCTAGAATGACTGCAAGGATCTAGAAGTTGTTCTAGGCTCTATGGTGCTTGTATGTTTTATTTACTCTCAAATCTCTTAAACTTTAATCATAGATGATGTTTCCCACTAAAATCACATAAAATAGAGACTCGACATCCGTGCATGCCTCGTGAGTGCCCAACTCCCGAGGGGTGATAGGCCGGTGTGCATGAGATTTATTTTCTTTGTGATGGGTGTAAAAATGATTAATTACTGTAGGGACATTTGATAGGGTCCGAGGCACATGTGGCCAATTTGCAGACATAGGTGGCCACCCTATAGGACTAGGTAGTATAGGGACAGTACACGCACCGAGTGGAGATGGAGATGGCATATATGTAGCCTCCCTACAGCACATGTTATAGGTTTGCGGGGCCAATTGGCCACCGCACAAGCATAGGTCAGTGGCCCTCTAGGCCTACTTACATGTACATGGGTAGATGGCCGATGGCACCCTCATAGGCTCGGGGTAGGGCACACCATGTGGGGCAGTGCAGGGTCAGATTTTGATGACACCACCGAAGACAATACCTATTTCTAGGTTGAGGGATTCCCTAGGTGAGGTGAGGTATTATCAAGATCATTTGATGGCTACATGGATAGGTTTATTATCCTATGGAGAGTATAGAGCACAACAGCCTCTAGTGAGGAGAGGACTAGGTTGCACACCAATAGTGTGGAGAGCACAGGGGACCATCGAGCCCCGAGATAGGGTCGTGGCAAGGCTACAAGTTCATGGAGGCCAAGACCCATGGTGGGTGGTGATATGTTAGTGAGATGCCGCATGGTAGCGGAGGAGGAGGAGATATGTGAGACAGATATGGAGGATATCCAGGTGGGGTGATGCCTGATAGCCATATGTACCTCTTATTTTGTGTAGTTTTTTATTTTTTATATATACCAGCCTATGTGCTAAAGAGAGTGAGGATGTATACAAGAGTTTTGAGAGTTTGGATCATATACCGTCCTATGTGACAAAAATGGTGGGGATCTATATGAGAGGTTTGTATATTTGATCATATATTGGCCTACATGTCGAAGATGGTGAGGTTGTATATGAAAGGTTTTGAGAGATGCACATTATTTGGTATCGGTGTATATTATATGGATACACAAATTTGTATGATGAGATGGATGATTTGTTGATGATGTACTTTTGTTGGAAGAATTTTATTGTTATGTATAGATGGATGGAAAATAGGTGTGTTTAGTCATGATGGAGTCAAAGTTATGTTTAGGCATGGTGGAGTCAAAGTTATAGGCATGGTTGAGTCGAGTGGTTGGCATGGTTGAGTCGTGTGGTTGGCATGGTTGAGTAAGGTAATAGGCATGGTGGAGTCAAGTTATAGGCATGGTTGAGTTAGGTGGTAGGCATGGTTGAGTCAAGTCATAGGCATGGTTGAGTCAGGTTATGTGTAGGCATGGTTGAGTCATAGTTTGCATAGGGTTTTGTTTTTGAATTGATTTGCATTATCATTAATGAGGCGGTGAGGAACACCAAAGTGATACATGATGTGATGGTTGATGAATTCACATATTTTTTTGGCTTTTGTAGAAATGAGGGGAATGACCTCTACCCATTTAGTGTAATATTTAGTAGCGGTTATGATCAATTGGTGGTATTGTGAAGAATGGGGGTTGATCTCACCGATAAGGTCTAAACCCCATTGAGAGAAAGGCCAAAGGTCTTGTGCAACTTATAAGGCATGAATAGGTGTGTGATGGATATTAGCATGTTGCTAGCATTTCATGCAACATTTGACATAATCACAACAATCGTGGTTTAGGGTTGGCCAATAATAGCCCAAGTGAAGAATGCATTTTGCGATAGCTAAACCACTAAAGTGACCTCCACAAATTCCATCGTGGACTTCCTTAATGGTGTAGGGAATTTCATAACTTGTAAGGCATCGTAAGAGAATGCCATCAAATCCACACTTGTAAATAAGACCACCCATGATGACATAACAAGAGACACTTTTAAGAAAGGCACGTTGTCCATTATAAGTGAGATTAGTGGTAGAATGGAAAGGGAAATATAGTCTACATATTGCTTATACCAAAGGTCATGTGGGTCAGGGGCAATGGTTCCAATGGAGTAGACCTCATGAGGTAAATAAGAGGATGATTTTAGCCTTTGTAGTATGAAAATATTTTAGATTCAAATGGATGAATCGTATCTCTCTGCTGCTCATGGTATCCACAAATTTATTGGTAGATCGTGGGGTGGTTTGAAAGTGCATAACATTCAAAGGTGGTCAAAATTATGTCTATATGATACTTATACTTTTGAAATATCTCATTACAACACTGGTTTATACCATTGAATTGATTTATGACCAGCTAAGAATCACCAAATATATTGATTGACTAAACATCTAAGGCATAAGCATCCTAGAGACCTAATATGAGTGCTTCGTATTCAACAATATTGTTTATACAATCAAAATACAATTTGAAAGACAAAGGCATAGGTTCACCATCAAGAGGAATGAGGATAACACTAGCCCCACCACCACACTAGCACTTGGAGCCATTGAAGAAGAGTGTCATTTGGTAAGCTAGTTTGTCTAGGGAGAGGGCAGCTATAGACTCATTTGGGAAATCGAAGTTAGATGATTAATTCCTAGAAATAGGTGCATCACTAGTTAGTCGCTGATAGCCTAGCCCTTGATAGTATTTTTATGAATGAATTCAAGTTTGAGGTCAGCAAGAAGCATAGGCCACCATGCAACATGTTGATGTTGATAGGGTTTGGCGTATATATAGTGTAATGGGTCAGTATTAGTAATGACGAAGGTTTTTTGGTTGAGTAGGTAATGACAGAGTTTGGTGGTGACAAAAACTAAGGCTAAGTAGAGTTTTTCGGCATGGGTATATCTAGTTTTGTAGTCCATAAGGGTACAACTTATGTAATAAACCACTTGCTCTTGGTGTTGGTCATCGTGATGAGCAAGCATGGCACCTAAAGAATGGTCAATGGTGGAAATATATAGGTAAAAGGGTTGGTCATCCTTAGGAGGAATGAGAATTGGTGGTCAAGAAGGTATTTGTCCTAAGGCCTCAAAATCTTTATGGGATTCATCATCCCATTTGAATGAAACATCTTTCTTGAGAAGATGATGAAATCGTTGACAATGATCGGAAAGCTATGAGATAAAATGATGAATGGATTGCAACTTACCTTATAGGATTCGAAGTTGATGGATATTAGTGGGTGGAGGCATTTCTAGAATAACCAGGACTTTAGCAGGGATGAATTTCTTTATTAAAAAAGAAACGATGAAACCCGGAGTGATCCGAAAAGTACTACAAATACATAATTCTTTGGTTGAATACGCACATAATACTTGATGAGCTGATCAAATATGACCTTAAGGATGCGTAGTTGTTTGGTTTGATGTTTAGATTTGGCGAGAAGATCATCTAAGTAATCTTCTAATATGTGATGCATGATGTCATGGAATATGTAAGTCATGGCTCATTTATATGTAGCATCATCATTTTTAACACCAAAAGGCATGAATCGATAGTAGAAAGTCCCCCAAGGGGTAATGAAGGAAGTCTCGTATTGATCTTCCGGAGCTAGTAATATTTTATCAGTAGCTCGAGAAACCATCCATGAGTGATAACATTTCATGGCTAGCGGTGAGATCAACTAGTTGGTCAATGCCGTAGGGGAAAATCATCTTTGACAAAGCTAGGTTGAGGTCACAGAAGTTTGTGTAAATGTGGAGCCCCCCTGTCACCTTTTTGATAGGAACGATGTTACAAATCCATTAGGGATAATCAATGGGTAAGATAAAGGAAACTAAGAGAATGTACTCAAGCTCTTCTTTGACTAGAAGAGTAATGTGAGGATGTATTTTACACAACTTTTTTTGATGGTTTTGGAATCAGAATGGTTATGATATTGTGGACCACAATTTTTGGGTCAATACTAGGCATATCAAATAGGGCCAGAAAAACACGTTACTATGGTCCCAAAGGAAAGAGTCAAGGCTTGTTGTTTAGTAGTGTCTAAGGATTGGATGATATTTAGAATGTGGAGGTCATCCCGAGTGTTAATGTTGATTTCAATGGTGGATTCATTCAACATGGTTTGCATCTCAGAAGCTAACAAGTGGTGAATATAAGAATCTTCTACACCCAGGTAAGTGAGAATGGATTCATTGTCCCGACATATCAAACAACATTAATAAGAGGTGTATCATCATCGATCATATTAGGATACATGAGTGGGAGAGAAGAGGGAGCCTCGCTATCACATTGATAGGTCAGAGGTCCCAGGGAAATGGTGTTTATGAAACAAAAAAGTTAGGAGGAATAGATTTGGGATCTATGGACTCTGTGGGTGAAGATGGTAATGTGGGTGATTAAGGTGGGTAAGGTTTTCCGTCTTGAATGAGGTCGATGCAAGCCTTCTTAGAAGGTGGTGCATCAAAACCAATGCCACTACAGTCATTGTGTTTACGAGAGGTACATGAAATGACAATATGGCGGCCCTATTAACAAAATCTGAAGCCAAATCCTTTCCATGCACATCGGTGGAGGAAAGTGTGAGTGAAGCAGAAATTAGTGAGACAGTGTAGGTCACAAGAAAATAGTTGGGTTCGGGATGGAGGTTTGGGTTTATAGGTGGCAATATCAATTCCCCCATATGTTAGATTAGTGTGAAGGTGAGGACCATAAGGAAAAATGTCACCTATGTGGATGTCATAACTAGGGTGTTGATGTAGATTCTCATACTCTTGCAGGGTGAGGAAGGTATCAATATTGTATAGGTGGTATTCCCCCAGAATGAGGCATTAAAAAACACCTTCAAGGGATCAGTAGTCAATATGTGGGTGGCGGGGATAGACGACTTGCTAGATTATGGGGAAATAGGTGAGTCAGTGGTAGAGGCTACAACGGAAGTAGGGATAACAAGGTTAGATGAGGGAGAGGTGGTGGTAGTCTTGGCGGATGGGCTTGTAGGTGAAGATGAAGTAGGGATAGTGGTAAATGCCTTCACTAGTACAAGCACATCATTAGGATAGTATAGCATGTTACAGGTCTTGAAAGGTGATGGGTCAGAAGGGATGGTGTAATTATGTCCCTCATGTTCAAATTTGAGGTAGCGGTGTAAATTCGAAGGGACACAACCCATAACATGGGTCCAAGGCCGACCAAACAATAGATTATACGAACTCCCCTTCTAGGACATAGAAAAGTTCCAAAATGGTGCGGGAACCCACACGGATATGGAGAACGATGGTACCTGTGGGTAGAGGTCATGACATCATTAAAGGAGTGCAACATAATTGTGTTATCATGCATGCAATTAGAAGGTATGCACATTTGGTCATATGAATGGGAGGAGATTATGTTAATACTAACACCACCATCGATCATAACACTTCATATGTATATATTATCGATAAATATGGAGATGAAAAGAGTAGGTTTGGGATAATTGGACCTGGAAGGGAGCGATCTCCTCATCTAAAAAGTTAAGGGTAGCTACTTGGCGAGTAGGTGGACACATAGAGGAAGATGATGACCTAGTGAGAGAGGATACGTGGTGAGGGGTAATGATGGAGGCTATGATCATGGGGCCATTTGTCAAAACCTCAATAGATTGAAGGACCTCCATGAGGGCTTGAAGATGTGAATCGAGGTTTAGACGAGCTCATATAAAGATAGTTTGAGGAGGGATTAATGTGGATGTTTTAGCTTTGTGCGATGTGTGACCCCATTGGAAATAGGATATGTAGGACCTTGAATGGTGACTTTGGGTATGGGTGTAGATGGTATATTGGGTATAGGGTTTGTTGAAGGGCCACCTTTTTTTTCCTTTCCTTTTTCTTTCTAAGCACGAGTGGCAATGTTGATCATGTTGATTTCAAATCTTGGGGGTGGATCAAAGAGTTACGGGGGTGGAGATATTGGTCACCGAGAAATCAATGGAGAAAGATCTAGGGAAATTAGTGAAGGTGAAATGGGGTCCTCATCAATAAGATCATAGTCATTAAAATTTTCTTTGGGAGGACATAATTGGACAAGAGTAGTTTTAAAGCCTTACAGTTCTCTACATTGTGTCCTGGCACACGATGGTAGGAAAAAAATTTAGTTTCGTCAAACCCTTTTGGTTTTGGTTTGAGTGGGTCATAAGGTCTAAGAGGTGGTAATGTGATGACAGAGGTTTCAAGGAGATTGGTTAAGATTTTGGCATAGGACCCTGCTAGTGGATCGCAATGGGAGGTGAGTGTGGGTTTGGGTACAGGTGTGGCTGATTGTGGAGGAAGAGGATTTACAGGAGGGGGAATGGGTTGGTCCACTAGTTTGGTGTGTGGAGTGGTATTAGGTATTGGTTGTATCTACTTTGGTACGGGCATGGTAGAAGAGCTAGCGATGGAAGTTTTGGTTATTTTAACTACCTTATTAGAGAGTAGCAGATTTTTAGCTTTAGGTTGCACCTTTTTGGGAAAAGGTGACATAGGTATACAAGATGTAGAGGGAAAAGTAGATGGTGGATGAGGATAGGTTATACATGGGGGTAACCGAGTTGCTATAGAGGTGGATGGTAGAGGTTGGGTAAAAGGTGTGAGTGGAAGAGAAGAAAGTGGCATGGGTAGTGAAGAAGTTATAGAGGGTAGTGGTGGTATGGGTAGTAAGAAGGTTATGGGTGATGGCGGAGGTTGTGTGGATCACTTGAGTATATTATAAGTTCATGATGAGGAGGTGGGATGTTGCTTTCTTATTTTTTTGGTGTAAGGAGGTTGCTTGGCCAAGGTCGAGAGGTGAGGTCCTAGGATGGACGAGAGAGGAAAAGGTGATAATGGTGTGGTAGACAAGGTTGGTGTATGAGGCCTAGGAGGTTGGGTCTTCTTTTAGGGGTTGGAATTAGTTTAGTGTTGGTTTGGGAAGATGTGGCTAAATCTAATTTGATGGGTGGGTGAGTAAGGTTTGATGTCGGCATGACCCCTAAGGTAGTGATGGGTTTAGGTAAGGGAGATGATATAGGTGTGGGTAGGTGTTTGGGTGTAGATGTATGTTGGGTTGTGGGAAGAGGTGTGTGTTGGGATATGGTTGATGACATGGAAGGTGTTGTAATAATCATGGTTGTGTTTGGTTTGGTCACTTGAAACACTTTTGGATAGATAGTGGAGGTGTCGGTGAGTGACAACTACATTTGGGTTGAAGCAAGAAGTAGAAGACATCCCCAAAGTAAGGCTCTATCAACATAGTCCAGGCAATCGCCAAGCGTGAAAATGGTACCACTGTAGGTAGGGCCGATGTGGATCAAGTAGCAATCCTCGTAAAATGTGTTTGAGAAATAGGGAAATGGCTAGCTTTAGACTCTGTAGGTAAGAGAGCAAAGCAGATCAACATGATCTTGGAGGTTTGATGGAGAATGGTCATCTAAGGGAAATGGTGTTTTTACAGGATCCTTTATAGGCATAGGAGATGATGGGCTAGACAAGGTGGACTCTCCGTGTGGTGGTGTAGGGAGTGGAAATGTATCCCCTATGAGTGGGAGAGGTGCTACTGACAAATGCTCGGTAATTTGAGGGGCCAAAGGTGGTGCACTAATTATAGGTTCTTCCATGGGTGAAGGAGAAAATGAAGAGCGTTCCTCCATGGGTGGAGGAGTAGATGAAATAGTTTCCCGTGTAGGTAGGGGGTCGGGCTAAGATTTTATATATGGAAGGAACATGGGGGCAATGAGAAGCAACTCGGTATGTCATCAAAAATAGCATGGACCTCACGAACATCGCTATCATTGGTCAAGTATCACCACTTGGTTGGAAGATGGGGCATGATTAGGGAATGGTTTTTTGAAGATATGTAAGTTTTGGTTAGTCACAATTTGGGTTATCCAAGAGTAGATCTTTGTTTTCTAACATTTCTTGGACAATATTTTTGAATGTGATGCATTTACTATCGCTATGACCTTTAACACGATGATAGTTGTAAAATTCATGTTCTTTATACCACATGGGTATTGGGCTATCGTGGTCAAAAATAGTGTGTGTTTTTATAGGTGGAAGGGTAATGACATCAGCCTTAATAAGATTTTCCAAAACAGAAGAATAAGTTTCCCCTATTGGGGTATAGTTTCATTGTTCTCATCTAAAACAGAAACCTTGGATGAGAGAGATATTAGAAAAAGGCTTGGCTTGGTTTAATGGGTGAGAGGGTTCAACCTTGAGAATTACAATGTTGGAAGATCCTTTGGGTTTTGAATAGTTGTTTAGGGGTTTCAAAGATGAAGAAGCATAATTTGGTTTGAACACAATGTTCTTGTTATGTAGGTGAATTTTCTTCTCTTCGATAGCACGAATATCCAATTTTTGTGCCATGGTGAATCCCTCATCAAAGGTACGTAAGGTCCGCACTGTAAGGTTGATGAGATGTGTCTAGCAAAATCCCGAGTAAAAAACTCTATGATTTCAATTTGAGGTAATTGAAATGTGAGCTGGTTACTTAGGTTGCGCCAACGAGTGACAAAATCACAAACAGACTCATTGTCAAACTATCGTGTGGAGTAAAGATCAGTCATGGTGACTTTCTTAACGATGTTGATTGAGAAGTGGTCTAAGAAGGCTTGAGCTACTTGATTAAATGAGTAGATGGAATGTTTGGGTAGCCCACTATACCAGTCCAATGCAGGTCTTGTCGAGGGACATCAGGAAGGTCCGTAGGAGTAAAGCGTCATCATGGGTGATCAGGTAACACCCATGTTTGAAAGACCACAAATGTTGTTGTGGGTCTTCTTTACTATTGAAATAGTTGAATTTTGGCATTTCCCAATGTACATGGTATGGGTGAATAGGAATGGATGGATGAATGGGCTCATTACAAATTTCATCATAGGTGAGAGAATTGTGTGAGCGAAAAATCGATGCTTCCAAAGGTGTCCGTATCCTTTCCATCATTAATTTGATGAGGTCAATGGTAGGTTGTGATGGAAGGTCTCCTCCTGTGGCATGGGAGGGCTAGTACTAAACATGTGATGTGGGTGGCATTCCAGTGTATGGCGGTGCCAAATTGGAAGGTTGAGGATAGGGGATTGCATTGAGGTCATATATCCGTAATGAATGTCGACAAGATAGGGGGATGTTGATAATATGTATATGTAGGTGGGGAAGTCACAATGACTCTAGTAGTGATTGGGGCGAGAGACCTGTGGGATAGAGAGGACAAGATTATGAAATGCAAAGAGTGGTCACCGACACCATGGGCGGTTGTGTTGCAATTGGTATCTATGAGACAATGGGTGTGGATGGAGTTATGTTCTGGGTGGTCAAGGAGGGGACAACAGATATACTACAGGTGTGATCGATAGTGTAGATACAATGGTCATAGTGGGTATGGGGCCAAACTACAAAAAAACTAGGGGTAAAGTAGGTTAAGGTAACGTTGAACTAGTAGGGGCTGATGGAGAAGTGGGGATAAGGGTAGAAGAGATGGATACAAACATGCCATATATCAACTAACCTAAGGAGTCTCGGTGGAAGAGTGAGAAAGGTAGAACTGTAAGGCCGTATGATTTTTATCAAGGAGTCATGTGAATTCCTCGTCACCTATGGCAATGGTGGTAGGCATGGTTGGATCCATGGGTGACAGGACAAAGGGTGGTGAAGGACTAGGCGGGAGTGGTTGATGACTAACATGGAATATAAGAGCATTAGCTTACCATGTGAATGAATGTATATCGTGATGTCAGAGCCTATACATGACACAAAAAGTAGTAGGAATGAGAATAATAGGTGTTTGTAAGTGGATTTGAGTAATGTATCAGTTGAGAATCAACACAAAGCAACCAACACCGCTTATGGATGACCAATGACGGTTCAGGGTAACCGAGATCGGTTAGCATTAGAAAAGAACAATTTGACCAAAGGGGAAAAAGCTGATGAATGTCGATAGATAATCTATATGATGACCATTTAGCGTAATACAAAATGAGATCGAGATGAATGACCAACCTAGAAGCCTGGAGATGTTATAATGAGGTCTTGACACACTCAGAAGAAGTCAGAATACTCCAACTGTGATTGTGGAGTGTGTAAGGCAAAAGAATGGAAAATGGAGAAACGTATCCTCACACCTCAAAACACACGTCAATCAAATGCTAAAAACACGTATCCAACAAGTGATTTTAATGTGTTGAGCTTATGTTATTTAGAAGACCGACTTGTGAATTTAGAGCAGATTTTTTGGTGAGGAAGGCTTTATACAAAGAAGGATATCTAAAATGAGAGGTTTCAGTTTATGTTATGGCAAGAGCAGTGTCGTCTTATGAGATAATGACTGGATAGAAGTAACTAGCTAGGTGTCAACTATCAATCCACTGATTGTGTGATCATTGACAACTTCTTCCGGGTGAGATGTTGTTTAAGAAGATGTGTATTTTTCAATTTTGTGTAGTTTGGTAGAAGAATAAGAAAGAGAGTGATTTTCTACAATTCTTTGTGTCAACCATCATCTGGGCATGACTTCCAGCATATAGGTTGCCCTCATTTTAATGTGAGCCAAATGTAGCATACAACGATGAAATGCAATTGGTTTTAAACTGAATTTGATAAATTACGTTCAATGAAGAAAATTATGAATAGGTAGGAATGTGATATTTCACTACTTATGCAAATGCAAGAAAGAAGAAATGGTTTGTTTTAAGCACCAAAAATAGATATTGTTTTAGACAATTAGAAGAAGAGATGATTACCAGGGAAAGAGATTTAGTGTGAATACATTTAGAAAGTAAACAAACACACCATCTTTACCTAGGAATGAAGAAAAATGTAAGGAACCCCGGATGGGTCCCACCGGCATGCCAAAATGTTTCACCATTTTCTTTACATTTTGAGATGAAATAGATAAGGGTTACGGCTAAGGAGGAAACCTATTTACACCGGGTCGGTTGATGGTTGTTATGCACGTTATGACTTCTCAATCCGATGCTGACTCTGAGAACTTCCTTTTGGCTAGGAGGAACTACCTGAAATAGAAAACAAGACCATAAAATAAGAGTTAAATAATATATGACAATGGACTACCTAGCATGTGCTAGATCCGAGAAGTGTGATACTCCCTAGATGGCTATCAATCCACTATTTAAAACAACTTAATGTGAGAAATAAACAAATTCCTACTGTATTTGATATGATTTAGGTATTTCATTCAAGCACAATAAGAAAATCTAACATAACAGGCTAGGCTATAGTCAAATCTGAAGGGTAGGTAGGTGTCAGGGTGTTAGAATTGGTCAGGGTCAGGTTTTGGGTTGTTTGGGTCACTTAGTAGAAGGTAGGTTGGATGGCTGAATGGTGATAGCAATTGATTAGAAGAATGGTATTTAGTGCCATGGTAGTGCTTCCTAGAATGCTTCTGTGAGTACAAATGCTTCTGGATCTATCCCGGTGCTGGCTATGGATGTCTGTAGGTGTGAAAAGTATCTGGTTCTACTTGCATGCAGTTCTATTCTCGTACCCTTGATCTTAGAATGTGCTAACCCAAAAAAAGGTTGCTAAGGTGAATAAATGGTAACTGACAACAGCTTTGAGTTAACCGGAATTGGTTTAGGGATGACCGACATCGGTTAAGGTGGGATTCGTAAGTTTAATAAAAATGGCAAATATCACCTCTTTTGGTGGAGGTTCGTTCCTTTAGTTGTGAATCAATGGACGTTACCTTTTTATGAGTGGGAAGGTGGTTAGAGGAATAATAGGCCTTGATTTTTTAGGTTTGGACCAAGTCTTATTCATTTATGGAAACATGCTATGAATAGGTCTATGGTGAGGTGTCTAGGTGAGGTGTCTATTCATTTAATTAAAGTAATTAAAATAATAATGGGGTGGGGATGGGTATTAATTTAATTAACATTAATGTGGGGTATAAGGGTCATGGTTAGGTGAATGTGTGTAAGTTGATTATTTGAAGGGGGACCTAAGGGATTGTGACCCAATTTTGGTGTCTACATCCCTATCAAATCGAGACCCCAAATAAACAAGGGACAAGGTGTCACTATGGGCTATAGAGCTTGTGTAGGAATGTGTATCTCATACAAGAATTCTTGACATTTTTACACTGCAGACATACTCTACAAGGTCATTCTCTAAAGAGCGCTAGAAATATCACATGCGATGAATCTTGAGAGATATTACATGCACCTCAAAGTGACCACCAAAAAATCCATTATGGGATTCGAAAAGGATTTTTTCCGACTCTTCCTCAACAACATATCGTCGAAGGCTCTGTGGTAGATTACTTCTTCTACAATTACTTACTTGGAGGCTACGACACATAGACTTTGTATTTTCCATGAGGTTGTTCCCTTAGGATATGGCTAGTCCACAATATGATTAACAATATCGGTACCATAGACACAAAACTATAAGTGGCTTTATCTCTACATAAAACACACATTCATTAGGAAAATCTAGGTCTAGTTGATCTCCACAATCTCTAGGGTTATCAGCTAACCAATCAACAATAATTTATCTCTTCATGGACCTTTTGTTAACAAATGTCAATTCAAAATCAGACATGAACATAATGAATCTTCCATTCTTGTTGGATAAGGAAACCTAAGTTAAGAAAGTTCACAACTGTTCTGATTTAATAATCAATCGTGTTTCTTGATTAAGCATATAATTCCTTAACCTTTTTGTTACAAAAACTATCACCAAGAACTCCTCTTCTTGCGTGTAACACATCTCATAATCAAGAAGGTGTAGCTAAAAAAATAAAAAAACCCACTCATGATAGTTGTCATCCTATTTCACCAAAGATGCATGCAATTGAGATATCAAAGTGGATAGAGAATATAAGATTAGAGGATGGTCAAATTTTTGTGGCATGAGCATGGGTGGTGACATAAGGAAGTGTTTCACTGATTTGAAGGCTTCATGACACTCAGTTGTCCAGGTTTTGCAACAATATTTCTCAATAAAAATATTGATGGGGTGTATGGCATATATTAAATCAAGGATGAACCTATGAGTTTCCCCAAGTTTTCCTAGAAAAGATTTGTGCTTAATTCATCTATGTAAGGAGACATCTCCAAAACTACCCAGATATTTTCTAGATCAACATAGATGCCTTGGGATGAAAGGATGTACCATAACAACTTACCTCTTATTACTCAAAACACACATTTCTTAGGATTTAGTGTAACTCCATACTCAAATAGGCATGAGAGAATGATACAAAACACCTCAGGGTGATCACCACATTTCCTTTCCTTCATCAATAGGCCATCAACATACAATTCCACAATCTTATGAATAAGATTGTGGAAAATGTATGTCATTGCTTTTTGGTAAGTGGCTTCAGAATTCTTTCGGCCAAATGGCATGACTATGTAGTAGAAGGTTCCCCAAGGAGTCGTGAAGGTTTTTTTCACTTGGTCTTCCTCGGAGATTCTTATTTGGTTGTAACTAGAAAAACTATCCATGAAAGAAAACAAATCATATCCATTCATTGCATCAATAATGATATCAATCAAAGGCATCAAAAATCATCTTTGGGAAAATCCTTGTTAATGTCCCTAAAATCAATGCATATGCATATCTTCCCATTATTTTTGAGAATGGGGACTATGTTTGAAACCCACATTGAATAATCAACTAGTTTGATAAACCCCACTTGCAGGAGTTTCATTACTTCTTCTTTAACCATTAAATCCACTTTTGGCTTCATGGATTTTATTTTTGTTTAATGGGTTTGGCATCAGGCTTGGTAACTAAATTATTCACTACAACATCAGGAGAGACACCCATCATTTCATTATAACTAAAAGTGAAGGCTTTTCAATTCTATTTTAGCAAATTTGTATGCGCTTCTATCTCCTCTAGAGTCAAATAAGAACCAAGTTTCAAGATTTTAGGATCCTCCTCCATCCCAATGTTTATATCTATGGTTCCTTCAATCAAAGAGGCATTACCCTCTTCAAACTCAAGTGGGGCTAGAGGTAGTTCTAGTTCTTCTTCCTCTACCTCATATATCTCAAGACCTTCGATGAGGAAGGATCCATTGTGTGATCTCCAAAGTAGGAGGAAGGGTGAGGTATAAGAGAAAATCCCCTCTTATGGTGCACGAGATGGAGATTAGTGTATGCATCGAGGTATTCTATGATCTCCTCATCATTATACACATAGTCCAATGTGGAAGGAGCATTTGTAGTCTCAACATATGCTAGAATTACATTGGTTGGCATCCTTTGAACTAGAGGTTTGGATTGAATTGAAATAATGAATTTGGTTTCTTTGGTCTCTACTTAGACAAAATCAAGACGAGGAAGTAGCCATAGAATCAGCCAATAATTTTTCTCTCGTGGAATAGTTTTGATAGAGATAAAATAAAAAACCTTGGTGAACTCAAGAACACCGATCTTATAGAGTTGTAGGAGTTTGTGCTCTGGTCTCAAAGAATTATTAGACTTGATTAATGACAAGTTGAGATTCACCCAAAACTCTAACATTGTTCACACCCATCCTCTTGGCCACAATAAGACCAAGAAGTAGAGCTTCATACTCATCTTCATTTTTTGTGCACTCAAAGTTTAGTTTGAAGGTAAAAGGGATGAGCCTCCCTCGGGGGAGGATCACCCCATCCCTAACACCAAAGTGGCTCTTTGTATCATCATAGTTAAGAGTCCAACAATCATTATAGAAGATGGAAATTTAATCCTTCTTGAGTCTTCTTCCTTGAATTTTGAGACTTCAACCATACAAAACTCATTAAATACACTAGATGGAATAGTAGTTATTCCAAGGGCATGAACTATACCCAAAGAATCAAAAGGGAGAACAATTAGAAAATAATTATCCAACAGTTTAATGATTTCAGCCGTGGTTTTCCTTGACATGGTTTCTACCATGGTGGCTTTGTTTTAATTTACATTCGACCCTTTAAACACTTTGGGAGCTTCTAACTTAGTTGTAGGAACAAGATGGGACTTAGGATTTTAACCTTGAGGCTTATTTAATTGATTGGTTGGTAACTTGAATTCAGTATGAACGATTGATTTCTTCTTTAGGTTGGCTAGATGGATATCAAATGGCTTCGTAACCCTGAGCCATGAAAACCTTACCTAGGTGCAAGAATCTAACCTCTTGGAATAACGTGGAAGGGATTTCCTTCATTATATGAATCCAGGGTTAACCAAGAATCATATTATAGTTAGTTTCTGGTCTATAATATAAAATTCAATCAACATGGTCTTAGGTCTAAGAGTGACTAGAAGCACTATAGTTCCAATAGAAGTTTCTTTGAGGCTATCATAGCCTCTCAGCGTATTTCGCGTTGAAGAACAATTTGTTTCTCCATAGCCTAGCTTTTGAAGAAATGAGAAAGGGACTATATTAACAACAACCCCATCATCTATCATTACATGCTTAACATAGTTGTTGTAGATCCAAACTTGTAGGTACAACATAGGATCACCTCTTCATGCCAACTCAACATCAGTAGGAATCTTTCTAATGTTGAAAAAAACCCAACATCTCTCTCAAAATTCCCTACGGGATAGACACCAATGTCTATATGATTGATCTGGGCCTCTATAGGGAGGAGTGACATGGATAATATGGCCATTACCTAGTGATTATAATAAAGTTGATCAATACATAAGAGAATTATTTAACAAATCTAAGAAGGAAATGTGGGAAAAGGTATTAGTCAAGTATGTGATCAAGTCATAAAATCCTACTATCTTAAGAGCTATTGGCGTATCATTTGAGATAGAGGGATAAATAGGAAGAGGTTGTGAAGAATAATCTCAGGTATGGGTTGTTGTGTTAACTTTGGGTTTGGTTTCTAGTTCTACGAAACCTACTATTGACCATCCAAAGGAGGAAATAATGTTTGAACATAATGATTAAGTGGTCTAACCAACCCTTAATGTATATGGGTCCATCAATAATATATAGGTTAATATTTAATAATATGAAATATTTATATTTCTATTATTAAATATGTTAACATAGTATATATTTTAGGTTTAATATTTAATATCATGAAATGATTATATTTCTAAAATTAAATATTATAAATCTAGGTGTATGTGTTAACCATTTTAGGTTGAAAATGTGGGTCGAGAGACATACCGATCACATTATATAAAAATAACTTTAGGTCCTCATTTGATATATTCGGAAATATATCAAAGGTGTGCAAATCAAGTGATTTGGTTTTACCCTTGGTAAATAGGGTTTTAAAGGAGGAGGTGATTTTACTGGATGTAAAATAAGTTCTCTCAAGTAAAAGGTTATTTTCAAAGTGGTTTTTATCCTATTGGGGTTTTCCATTGTAAATACTATGTCACCCGTGTTATTAATTTCTGTAAGTATTTCTTTATTTAATTATGTTATGATGTAATATTTATTGTAACATTATGTAATATGGAAGTTGATTAAATATGTATTTATTATAATCCTCAAATTCTAACATGGTAACAAGGTAAATTAATAAATTAAGTTCAAATGTTTTATATTTTATTTATTTAATTTATACTGGTTTTTTCAACCAACCCGAAAGGGTATTTAAAAGTATCTAGTCCCCTTCTTTTTTTCCCAATTTATTTTGGCATTACATTTGTGCAATTAAACTCTCGGTAATTTTTTAGGGTTTTTCAATTTTAAATCCTTAATTTTTTGGGGAGATGTAATATGATATGATTCTTAATTTCATTTACATTTTGTAAATTATATGGAATTAATGTTTGTTTGGAGATTGATATGTGCATAGGTGAAAGGGGCTCAAAATCACATACAAAAAAAGAAAGGATTTATTACTATATGAAATAATTTTCATGTTTTCTATAATTTCAAATGTTTGTAGGTTAAATATTTCAGAAGGTAAATTCATACCCATGTTCTTTGGTCCCCTCTAAAAGGATTTGATTTGAAAAACTATAGTTTATAGTTAATCTATAACTATATCCTATATAATTTGAAAACTATATTATTATTTTTAAATAAAAATATATATAATATAGAATAAGGTTTATATAATAATTTATATAAACATCATATTAAAATTTATATAGTTTTTAAAAAAACTATATATTAAAATCCTTAAACCATATTAAAATTACATGGGATTGAGGGAAGAGTCAATAGACCATATTCTAAGCCTAAGTTTAAATCATATTTAAACTTAACTTATAAATCTAGACATATATATTTTTTTTTAAAAAGAAACAAACCTAAGTTTGAATCATATTTTATATATATGGTTATTTTAAACCACTTAAAATATAAATTTTATTAGATTTGGTTTATATATGTTTAAAAAAACCCAAAGTGCTTACTTTTTTAGTAAGGGGGCCGTGTTTATTTCTTGCCATGAAGGGATTACTTTTTAAATCTTAATACTTATTAAATAAAACATAACATATGTCCCTAATGATTTATATTATCCTTGTAAGGGGTGGCCCCATTCATTTATATCTTATAGTTTATAAAAATTATATAAATAAACCAATTTAAAGGTTTTCTTTTATATAAGAGTGGGAGTGGAGAGTAAAATAAAATAATATCTCGTATAAATGTGGAACTCTTAAGTATAAATGAAGAATTAAAAAAGGTTTAGTTTATTGGTGGTCCGCGTGAAGTGTGGTAAATATTTATTAAAATATTGGTAGTTATAGCCACATAAAAGTTTTAAAGTTTTTAGCTTGTAGGAATTATATAAAATATTTTGCGAGATTTATACTCTCATAAATCTACTTGTAGACTGTAAAATTATTTTAACCTCGTCTATGTCCTTTAAACCCCTTTAATAAGACTTATGTGTTTTTATAAATATATATATATATATATACTATAGTTTATACTTTTATGAACTATATGTTATTTTTATTTACATTCTATAAACTATATACCTTTTTAAAAAGTGTATATATTTTTACATTATAAATTATAATAGGTTATTATAATGTGTTAAAATATAACCTCTCTAATATTATATAGAACAAGAAATTCTAGAATTTCACATTCTAGAAATACACAATAAGTTTGGAAATCATTAAATTTGACGGTCAAATGACCGTCATGGTAGACCAAACATAAGACAATATGACGGTCATTTAGACGTCAAATTTAAGATAATAGGTTCCAAGAAAATTTAACTATGTTAAAATTGATGGTCAAATGACTGTCACAATAAACCAAAAAATAAGCCATTATGATAGTCATTTAGACGTCAAATTTAAGTTGGCCAAATTTTTGTCTACATTAATTTGTTCAGAAATTTGAAGTCACATTACGCATTATTAGGGTTCTCTTCTTCACTTCTATATGGTCGAAATATTTTTATATAAATCGAGTATTATGCGAGTCTTTTATATTGTGTGTTATTATTTTGATTATGGGAGGTTAATTAGTATGCATTGTAATGACATAAATAGTTATGATCAAATAGTATCTTTAGATCTATAAAATTTAGATCTGATTTTATTGAAAGTGTTATTTTTATTATCGATAAATATGTATCTAACTTTGTGATACATTGTATATTATAATGGGGTGTGTTTTACAAGTTTAGGAAAATAATGACGTCTAACTATTTTTGTCCCGAAAAAACCCAGATCCCAATGAAACCAACTATAACATTTGGGTCAAAATAGAATTTATGGTGAGAAAACTCTGGACGATTGTTTATGGATCTGAGGTTTCTCCCACCAGTCATCAAACAACTGTAGATAACATGAATACATTCTTGCAACAAATGCAAGAGGCTCTTTCTATGATTCTACACAATGTGAACGATGAGTACCTTATACACATTGGTAATATCAAACATCCGAAAGAGGTATAGACACAACTAGAATCCATGCATGAAGGATACTTAATATATCAAGGATATTAATGAAAGTACAATAGCTGAAGGGATTCAAAGAAATAGTCTCGTATATTTTTATGATTTCCCTTCTAAATCTTCTTTTATATCTCAAAATTTGAACAATTCAAAACTATGTCATGAAAGGTTAGGACATGTTAATTATCGAAGCTTATATGAAATGTATAGATATAATCTAGTGAAAGGTTTACATGTGTTTCTTATTCTCTTGAAGTTACTTCATTTAATGCTTCTAAATGATGGTTTTGATTCTGATTTAGTGAATGGTCGTGATGTTGTTTTGATGCTATAGATGTTTCAAAACTCTTATCTTCCTAGATAAGAAATTAATTCAAGCTCAATTTATGTTAGAAAGTTTAAATTCTATTAACCTTAGGAAAATGATCAAGCCATCATATGTACCATGCATTAATTACCTTGTATGAACCTGAGTTGTGAAGTATTATAGGGTCTAGATGGATATACAAAGTAAAATATAATGTTGATAGTATTAACAAACATAAAACTATATTTTTTTCTAGAGGTTTCACTCAAAAACCTGGTATTGATTATGTTGAGACATTTCTTGTAGCTAAAATGAGTACTGTTAGGGCCTTATCTGTAATTTCCATTCAATTTGGGTGGGAAATCCACCAAATGGATAAGAAAAATATTTTTTAAATTGTGATTTAAAAGAAGAAGTTTACATGTTTCAACCTAAAGGATTTGAAGAAACTAGTAAATAAAACTATGTTTGTAAGTTGAGAAAACCTTGTATGGTTTAAAACAAGCTCTTAGAGCTTGATATGCGAAAATTGTTTCCTTCTTTAAACTATTAGGTTTTGTTAATTATTCTTCTAACAATGATATATTCATCAAGCAATAAGGCTCACATATTGTCATTATATATATATGTTGATGATTTGCTTACGTCTAGTGACAATTTTGATTTAATTCATAATATTACATAGAAACTAAAGCGATTTTTAAAATGAATGAGTTAGGTCTCTCACATCATGTTATTTGTATGATTATATTTCATTCTATTGTTTTTTTAAAACACAATATGCAACCATTGTATTGAAAATTTTTCTTGTGATTGATTGTAAATCATTTTCTACTTCAATAGAAGTTGGAATAATTATTGATCCTAAATCTGCGTATGAAAAAGGTTAATCCTATTTTATATACATTGTTAGTTGATAGTTTAATTTATCTAACTATAACTAGATCAGATATTTCCTATACAATAGGAATTACTTCAAGGTTTATGTAGGAACCATTTTTAGAGATCATTGGAATCTTGTAAAAATAATTTTTAGATATTTGAAAGGAACAATCAATTATGGGTTGTATTATAATAAGAATGAAAATGTTATCTTATATGGATTTTGTGATTCTAACCATACTGATGTTGTGTTATAAAATATATTGGATATGTGTTTAAGTTTTTTGGTGTAGGAAAAATTACTTGGAACAAGAAATATAATTAATAATCTTCATTTCTTCCACTGAGGTAGAGAAGTACAATGGAAGAAGTAAAGAAGCCATGTGGCTACACGGCTATTGGTAGAGATACACATGGAAGCTAAAAAAAGTATTTATTTTCTATGTGGTGGTCAAAGTTATATTACTCTTGATTAAGAATCCATTTCAACATCATAGGGCAAAGAACATAGAGATACATATATGCTTCACCCTTGAGAAGGTGAAAATTGATGAGATAAATCTCAAGTTCATGTTGATTGAAGTGCAGGTTGCTAACATCTTCACAAAGTCCCTAAGTGTTGCAAAGTTTTTCACTTTCGTGAAAATATTGGATTTTGGAGTTTCCATTAAGGGGAGTGTGCGTGACAATGTCACCTCCTAATGGAACTTGGTTTTTGTAAAAAGACCTTCACGCATTTGTAAAAGACCTCTGGGAAAGTGTAAAAAAATACCTTCGGGCAAGTGTAAAAAGACCTTCAAGCATGTATACCTCCTTGGCTTTTTTTTTAGAAATAAGTGTAGAAAGATCTTAAAGGCGGTCTTCAATAAACTCTTTAGTGCTATTGATTTTACTGGTAAACATCCAGTATAATCATATTGTTAAGGAGGTCCTTGGTTGTAACAAGTTCCTATAGACTTGGGTTCAATAACCTTTTATGAGAATCATGAGAATATGTAAAACTCACAAATCATACTTAGCCACTGATCATGAGATTATCTTAGGGATTCTAAATCCTTTTGTACCAAAAGGTAAATTGAGTATGATGAAGGTGTTATAATTCCTTCAACCGATATGCTAGCCTAAAACCTTTATGATTTAAGGATTGTAAATACTGTAGTGTACCACGGGTAGGTAATCTATTGGCATATGTTATGTTATCCCACTTAACATTAAGGGGGTTTTGGAACATAATGATTAAGTGGTCCGCCAACCCTTAATATATATTGGTCTATCACTAATATATAGATTAATATTTTATAATATTTATATTTATATTTCTATTATTAAATATGCTAACCTAGGTATATACTTTAGGTTAAATATTTAATATCATGAAATTATTATATTTCTAATATTAAATATTATAAACTTAGGTGTATGTGTCAACCATTTTAGGTTGAAAATGTGGGTAGGAAGACATACCCGATCACCTTATATAAAAAGGACTTTAGGTCCTCATTTGATATATTCAGGAAATATATCAAAGGTGTGCAAATCAAGTGATTTGGTTTTACCCTTGGTAAATAGGGTTTTAAAGGAGGAGGTGATCTTACTGGATGTCAAATAATTTCTCTAAAATAAAAGGTTATTTTCAAAGTAGTTTTTACCTCTTTGGAGTTTTCCACTATAAATATTGTGTCACCTATGTTATTTATTTCTTGTAAATATTTATTTATTTAATTATATTATGATGCAATCTTTATTGAAATATTTATTGTAACACTATGTAATATGGAAGTTGATTAAATATGTATTTATTAGAATCCTCAAATTCTAACAAATACTAGAGGGTTTCAAGACATAGATGCCTCATGGTCATTTTTTATGTGTGAGACCATTTTTTAGTACCATAAGGATTAATCTTTCCATTCTCCAGGAGCGTTGGAAGGTGATATGTATAAAGTCCAAGAGTAAATTTTTGCAAAGCACCAGGACTCATGTGAGTGTTTTACATAAGTGTTGTCGGATTAGCCAAGAAAATATAAATGAAGAGTTGTCTCTGGTATTCTGGAATCCATTGTATAAATTTATTACAATCACAACATGTACAAGCATAATGTCTCCTCAAGAAACCACAATATAAGTCAGGATCATAGTCACGAGGTTTTTGATTCTAGTTTTTCTGCGGTCTATAGTTTATATTGTTGTTAGGTTGTTATAGTTGAAGTTCGAGGCCTATTACCTTGGTTCTAATATTGGTTTGTAAATTGGTTTTAGTATTGAACTGGGCCTTGGGCCTAAACTTGTTGAGGAGGTGGAGAAGGTGACTAAAGTCAACCACATTAATTAAAGGAGTGAAATTTTTACTCCTTTGGTTGTTCGCATTTATATTTTTGTTACCATTATTTATGTTTCTTGTGTTAAAAAAGTTCAAATTTCTAGCTTGGTCTTACTCTATCCATCGTAGAACCACGGTTATTGTTAAGGAATTTGGGTCCTTGATTGATTTTTCTTAAACCATTTGGGTAATTTGAATTACCTTGTGAGGGAGTGACAAGTTTCCCATTTGAACCATAGGTCTTTTGACCACTATCAATCACCACTTGGTCAATGCTGGAGAGCACCCTCTAAGACCTCCTCATAGCTCCTAAGAGGAAACTTTTGTACTTCTTCCTTAGTTTCTTGATTGAGGGAATGGAGGAATAAGTCACAAAGCTATGTTTTATCTATGTTAGAGCACTAACCGAGGAGTAGAGGACTTTCTCGCCACCTTTGAATGAAGTGGGCAGTAGATTCATTATGCTCTTGTTTAATGTGAAGGAATTCTATGATTCCCATTCTTAAGAGCTTGTTCATATTGAAATCCTTTATGAAATATGATATGAGTTTCTTAAATGAATGAATTGAGGTGTCTTTTTTTTATAGTACCATTCAAAAGATATGCCCTCTAAGGTCTTGGGGAATATCTTCCTTACAACCGCATCCCATGGGAGTATCTCTCTAATAGCAGATCGCATATGCTTTGATATATTCATTTATATCCCCTCCCATTTGAAATTTAGAAGGTCGAGCAATGGTCGTTGAAGCATTACACTCCGTATTGTAAAGTCAAGGGTCTAATTGAGATATTCAAAATATGTGCCCACCGGATAAGACTCTACCATGGATGACCCTTGATAGGGAGGTGGAGGTAGAACATAAGGTTGATAAGGTGTAACATATGAATTTGAGGGGAGCGTAAGGAATCCCATGAGGTGAGCATACATACCAAAGAAAAAAAAACTTCCCCTTGTGGTGATTTATAATACATGTGGAGGTATGGGGGAACATTTTTTCATACAAAGTCATATGTAAAAACCAAGGAATGTCATATTTCTAGTTGGAATGCAATTTGAGAACACACTTCCGGTTGGTGCCTATGGATGATATTCATATAGGGTTGTAGAGAGCATACCTAACACGCCCGATCCAATAAGGAGGTATCCAAGGATAGGGACACCCATGTACACCAGTGGAGGTGAAGGTATAAAGGGCACATAGGTATAATTATGAAGGTGGTGGGGGACCTTGCCTTGCCTTGCAAACTGGGTAGAACAAGAAGATTGGGAAAGCTCTAGTTCCTAATTTTATCCACCAATGATGAAATTACATCACCGATGAAGTTTTTGTATTTGAATTAGGCATGTTTTGAGTTTTTAGGAAGAAAATGTATGTGATATCCTTATATGAATTGATCCTTGGGAGGCCACCCCTCTTTGGATGTATTTTATGTTGTAGGAGGAGGGTAACAACATTTTTCTGAAGAAGAACATCAATATACCCTTGCATCCTTTCCAAGGATTGGTCTATTGCATTAAGACACTTATCGCTTTGGGTGAAGCATGCCAAGAGTTTATCATTAGGTAAAAGATATGAAGGAAGTGAATTAGTTTGCATAATGACTTGAGGCCTAGACAAGACCCGAGGATTGAACCTTTGTTCTCTTGTAAATGTCAAGTTATTTGAACCGAAGAACTTGGGTTGTGAACTATAGATAGGTTGATAAAACTCCTCAACTATAATCGATGATACATTGTTTGAACCTTGATGAGGAGTGTGAGGAGAAGGTAAATTAGATGAGTAATTATCATCCCACCCTACTAGTGAGGGAAACTGTTGCATACCCATATAATAATAAGTTGTTTCAAGACCTAATATGGGCCTTCCGTATTCCTGACATGACATATTTAGGGGGTGTATAAAAAGCCACAGAATAATCGGAGAGGAGAAGGATGAATGAAAGAAATAATAAATAAAGGAAATGAAAAGGAATTACTCCTTCACGTCAAAGTTCACCAATATTGTGCGTCTAAGAATCAACACGTGACCCTAACACACACTCCACCTCTAGAGGTCATTCCCGGACAACATATATGATATGGAAGATGGCTATGGAATGTATAACTAGGGAGAATAGGTGAAATATGTGAAAATGGGTGAAAATGGCTAACAAGTAATCAAGGAAATCAAATGTCCTCTACGGTAACTAAGGGAATCGATCGTATAAGGAAATGAATGCTTATTTAACTTGGATGGGTAAAATGGAATGGTCAAGGGAAGGTACACACAAAATATTATATCAATATCAATGTCACCAAACACCCTCTCGAATCGGATTTGGAATACAAGGGAATGTCCATTTTTTTCCTCGCAAAAGTCTCTAGATAACGTCATAGAGGTGTGATAGGAAACGTGTAGGTAGGATGAATGGGTGAATTATGGAAACTAGTCTCGACCAGATAACTATGTCATAACACGTAAGTGTTGTATGCTTTGACATTCAAATCCATCAAATGTGAGATAATAACATGAAAAAGTGGGGTGGTTTGGAAAATGAGGTGTCTGAGGCCTTGGTCAACATCTATTAATTTTAGATCTAGGTTTGGTTGAGGAACTCATGGATCACACACCAAATCTTTGTGTTTCCTAGGGCCTTAGATGGTCATGTGGATGTGTAAACAACTAATCTAAGGAAGAACAAACAAACACGCAAAGAATCTACAAGAAGGAAAGGTCAATTTTGGGTAACCTATGCCAACTAAGGATACATGAGGAGTTGTGTTAATTCCTCTTAATTAAACTATGTGCCTAATTAACAAATAAAAGCAAGTAGATTTAAATTAAATCAATTTGATTACTCTCCTTGAACCTAATTAAATCTATGTGTGGCTAGTTAATTAAAAAAATGAAAAATAATTAACTAAACAAAGAAAATGAATCTAATCTATTTGTCTTTATAATTTTCCAATGATTTTTCAACATAAGGGAATAAAAAAATAAAAGAACTAAGTAATCTAATCTAATGTTTTGGGAGTTTTATGTTTACTAGAAAATAAAAGAAATGTGCACAAATAAATTAAAGTCTTCTAATTATATGAAATTACTTCTACTCTAAATAAATTAAACTAAATAGTGAAATAATCGATGTGGTTATTTCCCTATTGTAGAGGATTTAATCTAATCTACTAACATAAATGCCTTTTGATTTGTAATTGTGGATTCTACTTCTTCTTTCTCTACCTCAGACTCACAGGAAGAATTAAAAGCTTCTCAGAAGCAATTTTTCCTTTGAATGTTCCCTAGTAAAACATAAGCTTTCTAATGAAAAACATAAAGCTATAGGTAAATAAACTGTGAAGGATTAACAATGAACTCGTGGCAAGAACCTCCTTCAAATTCTTCCAAGGAAAATCCATAGGGATAAGATGGAAGGAAATCCTCAATGGAAGATTTACAAACAAAATCTACTATAACTACTATTGTAATTGAATCTTTCTAAAAGAATGTAATTAATAGACTGAATATTTGAATCTATTTAAAATAAAAAAGAAACTTGTAGTAATTTAATGACACCTCCAACCTAGAAATGTTGTATAGAGACAAATCCAATGTTGGCAGTGATTTTGATATCCCCTCAACTTCTTTTCTAATGAGTGTCCAATGTGTCCAGGGAGTTGTGCTAGAAAGTGTGCAGAAAGAATGGGAGAGTGCTAGAGCTAGATGGTTTGCAAGTAGTTTGGTAACAATGTGAGTAAGATAGAAATAAGGAAAAAATTGGTTTTCTTGCATACTTCTTGGTGGGATTCTAGTAGCATAACATTGCAATCCAAATTGAGAAACTCCAACCAATGCTTGGGAAAAATCCTAGATTTTATAGAGATTTGGATGAGAAGTGGTGCAATAAACTTGGCATCTAAGAAGTGCCACATCACTCAACGGAGGGGTAGTTAGCTTACTAATAATAGTCTAAAAGCCCAATAAGAACCAATTTGGTTAAGAAACATGCGCAAAAAATGATTTTGAAGAGAATGACACGCATTCAAAACATGCTAGAAAAGTCTCAGTCAAATGCACATGTAACCGCCAGTCTACAAAAACCATTGGTTATGCAACCATCAGGGTTTTTTCATAACCATCGACACAAATCCGTAACTAAAGGCCATAAAGGTAAGGAAAACCTACAAAATATTTTAAGGAAAGCTGGGAAAAGATACAAAAGGACAAGCAAGGTAAAATAACATCTTGCAAACAAGAATTTTGACTTAAAAATCATTGGAAAGATATTTTTTCATCATTGGGGATTTAACTATTTTGACATGTTTCACTATGTCATGGTGGAGACATGATGCAAAAATAAAGCAATACACAAAAAAACAATAGTATTAATAGCACGTGTATAGAAGTAGAAAAAGTATTGTAGAAAGATTCAATCAAACTAATGTGAGCAATAAAATAGTCAACATTCCATAAGCAAGAATAAAAATACCATATGTTTATAGAGATAGAAATAATAGTGTATATGTAGGTAATCAATAGTATAGAAACATAGTCACATGGAGACATAGAGCCGCAAACATGGGATACCCGTGGTGTCATAAGATAGTTGCAATTGGAGGCACTATGGGCTGCATACAAAAAAATGAGTGTATACACATAAGATAGTCATAGAGCCACAAACATGGGTCACCCACAGTATCACAAGACAATCAAATAACCTAGGTCGTATAGAGTAAGAAATCATATCTCCTTTAGTAATTAGGAAAGAAAATAGTTAATCATAAACAAGGATTTTGACAACACAATAGTGAAGAACCCACCTCATATGGTAGTGAAATAAATTTACCAAGAAAATATAGAAAACAATTATAGTAAAATCATAAATAAAAACATATGTTATTATTGTATAATACATTTATATATTATCCTTGTTGGTTAGAAAGATAACATAGACATTATTTATGTAGTCAAGGATGATGAGGAATTGTAAAGTAACTATAATGAAACAAAATCATATGTATAGTGTAGTAGATTCCCTTAGATATTTGTGTCAATTAGAGGGAACCAAGTTGGAACCTATCATTGTGTATCAACCTATATGTGTCATGCACCAACCTTAATATACCTTGTGAGTGCATATATGTAAAAGTATATATAAAATATATGTTATCCATCAAACCAATAAGGAAAATAACATGTATAATGTAATAAGATAGCCAATCAAACCATAATCATGTCATGATTTTGGAATTTTACAAATATGTGAATGATTTTGTATTATGTGATTATTTGAATCTTTCTATATTGTCTTGAAAATAGCTATGTGTAGGAAAGGGATAACACAAAAGCTACCCAATAAGATTCCAATCAAGAGGCATGATAAACCCATATGGTAGAGGAGGCATAAGCCTTAAATATGTCATAGTAGAATAAGGATTACCTTGTATAAATTATAGAGGAGTCATAATATGTGTGATAGAAAAATTAAGAAGGATAGAGCCATTAGAAATAGTATAAGGATTAGATTATGGATTTAAATTTTGAATTTTAGTGATAGTGATTTGTGTTTGTTTCATTACACTTGTTGTGATTTAATTTATTTAATATAGTAAGTGATGAGTATATTAATGTATACTATCTTATATAACAAGAGTGCATAAGACATAGTATGTAAAATATCATAAGGGAATCCACCATCAAAGTATATGAGAGAAATTCTAATGCAAATAAACCAACTCTTAAGAAAGAAGGAAGGGTGATATTTATATGACCAAGTCATTCAATGGGGATGCCATATTTTGGAAATAACCAACATGTTAAGAAAAAATGGTCATGACTAATTGCAAACAAGAGGTCATAATATTTTGATAAAAAAGAACACATAATCACTCTAGACCCCAATGATGCACTTTCATGAATTACAGGTGGATTACCAATGGATTGTTTATATGGTTGCATAAGCATTACTGAAAAAGATATATGATTGACCTGATTATTTTGCAGTATCAATTTTTATATTTTACAACCCATTTGTGTTGGGGTGATAATGTCAAGTGGGATATCTACCACTGCTTTACACCCCATATTATTTTAAAGTTTATTCATCAAAATTTATTATGATGGTATTCCACATTTAAGAGTGAAGCAATGTGAGCAATTCACCCACCCTATATTGATTAGGGTGATCCCTCTCAAGATTGGCTATGAAAAACATTTACATTTATACCAAACATATATCAAGAGAGATGTTAGAGTGGAAATATCATTCATGATCACATAATGGTATTGTATTGCATAGCACTAAACAACTGTGTGAAATAGCTATGCATTTATACTGTGATACTAAGGAGTGAAGTGGAAATGCTGGGTAAAATTTGCATTCAAGATTCTTATTAAAGAAAATGCTTTATTATAGTGGGGTTTTCATTCGGGTTTCCCCACTATAAATTTGGTGTTACTGTCTCCTTACTTGTCTATTATTTTCTTTACACTCTTGGTATTACATTCTATAATTTGCACATCATAATCTATAATCTTTGGAAATTTATATTATGGATTTATAATTAGTTTATTATAACTTCTTATAAATCTTGACATGGTATCAGAGCTAGTGATTATGTGTGTGTAGGATCAATTTGGAAGATTGTAATTTGCTAAATAAAATAAGCTTAAAGTTTATTTATGGATCTATGTATCCTTAATTTTCCAGTAGTCATCTTCAAGCTAATCAAGTTTAAAATTCCAATTCCCACCCAAATATTTTGAAATATTGTTTAAATGGTTGTTTTAGATCATGTTTGAGAAATTACATGCTTATATCTACGTTCCTGCATCTTGCTTCAGTCATTTACAGTTTAATTCACCATTTATGAGTTTATTTTAAGTTTATCACATCTTTATAGCCATTTTAGTTATTTCTTGGCCATGGATCCAAAAGTATTCCTTAGATCCAATTTGTTCAAAGAACCTAATTATGTTCCAATAATAAATAGCATTATTTTTTGTTAGATCAGTTTTACAAAAATCAGTCTAATAAATAAGTGTTAAGTGGCTTTGCTTTGAGTCGAGTTTTTTTTTATATCATTTTTTTTCATGCAAATTTCTTTTGCTATGAAGCTCGAGCCAATAATTTTTCTCCATCTAGCTTCAGGTTGCATTGGAGCTCAAAATTGCACCCATGCCCAAATCATAGACATTTTAGGATTTGAGACAACATTGGGGTGTCTCCAAGTTATGGGACTTGAACTCGAGATAGACCTCGGGAGAAGGCCGACTTCATCTACTTACTCCTAATGTGAAACTACTCCTAGGAATTGAAATGTAACTATCTAGTCAGTACTTTAAATTTCCAAGGGATCAAGGTGAGAAGGAGATGTACAAAACATAAACCTAAATTAGAGAAGGTGTTAGCACCAAAATAAGGGGATGAATACTCAAGAAAGAGGGAAAATGGAAGAAAACGATGATGAAGAGGGCCAAAACGATAGCCATAAATCAAAATTACTTCCGAGTTCCACCTTCACATGCACGATAGACACGAGACCTCTAAATAACACATATAAGACATGTGTAGATAAATGAGAGGAAAGAGAGTGCAATAAAATAATATCCAAAGCCGAATTGAGCTACACAACTAAATATTTTATGTAAAGAGTTCATGCACAAATCATCACGATACAGGAGAAGGATGTAAAACATTTACAAATACATAACCAAAGGGATGCAACTCTTAGAACACTTCCACAACATGAAATGATGCCCTCATATTCCCAAAGTATCCCACATTAAAACAAGGAATCACTTTGCAATTTATAGAAAGTGGAAGAAAGAGAAGAAGAAGAAAGAAAAGGGAAAATTTGAATTCACCTTCCACCAGCCAACCATTTTCATTTAATTTTCTCGAGAAGATTTGATTATCTCTACAAAATCCACCCCCCCACACCACTTTACTTGTTGAAGATGGAATAAATACCATACAACATTTAATTCTAGTGGTTGAGTTGTCTGGAAAAATCCCTTTGTGTTTTGGAGATGTATTTCTTCACTTCAACCACCTACCAACATTTAATCCATGAAATTTGATTCCCTTCACATGGAGAAGGCTAAGATTCCTTCAAATAGTATCATATTTGTAAAGATAAAATCATATTCATGTTCATTTAGTAATATGAAGAAAAATACTATTTTCCTTCAATACGCGGCTTTCTCCATTCAAGATTGCACGACTTTTGGCTTCCGCGGTTTCTCGCTTATGTTCTACAGAATTAATAACTTTTTCTTTACTTCATGGAATTAATACGGAGCGGCATCATGTCAATTTTTTGGACTACCTATTCTTTACCCCACGTCTTCTATATTCACCTTGTTTGGTGGTTTTAGACCTCCGTAACTTTAACAAGTTTTGTCTCTCACTCCATGGCGTTTACTCTTTAGCCGCAACATTACATTTCAATCTGCAACATGCTTAAACACTACCACGTCCAATTAATCCAAGTCTCAGTAGAAACCAATTTTCTCTATTTTAAAAGAGGTGCAAAAATAGACAACATTTTTGGTCACTCATAGGGGCCATCTTCCTACTAGATGAGATGATTAGTAGCCTAAAAATTTTATTGGGTATGGAGTCATCCTAAAAAAATTTAATTTTAATTTCAACTGGATCTGATTTTGAACATAATTTAGTTTCTATGCATTTGATATTGTGTTATAACCGTAACTAATCTTTGAATCCTTTAACTTCTTTACATCCTTGAAAAGTGAGGAATATTGTGCACAAAATATCCTAAACAATAAGACAATGCAAAGCATTGAGGAAAGAAACCTATACTACCAACAATGCAATGTGCTGAAATCACTTAGAGGAATTAAAATTCTAATCTACTATATACAAGATGCATGAAATATCTTAATGAGAAGGATTGAGGTGAATCCCATTTACTGGGATTTGAAACATATTCTCATATAGATTAGAAATCTTGAACGAGTTATCCTCTTTGTAAGTGGTGATGATATATGGTCCATTCTAAATAGAATCAAATTTGGAGTGTCTCCCTAGTTTAGCTTGATCCGTGTCCCACTTCAAAATGAGATCTCCAACTTTGAATTTGTGATTTCTATCTTTTCTTTCAAACCACTATTTGGTTGAAACTTGATGTTGTTTCATTTTGACCATGAAGGCATTCATATCTTCCTCTAGTTGTACCAATTCCACCTTTTTATTTCTCTTTGATCCGCACGTTCAAATTCCATCTATTGAGCTAACTCAAATGAAGGTAACTCAAGTGAAAATGGAAATCTTTCTTCTTTATCACATACCCATTTATAGGGAGAAGAGCCAATATCATTCTTTGTTATGATCATGTCCACCCAAAGAGCATTTGTTTACCTTTGTGTGCCAATGTCTTTGATCGATGTCCATTTTCCTCCTCATGATCCCGATCGGGTTCTTATTAGTTGACTCTCCCAATCCATTACCTTGGGGGTAATAATTGGAATACATTTTCAGATAAATCCCAAGTCCCAAAGCCCAACTAGAAATATTGGATCCTAAGAAATATTTTTCATTATCAGAAATGATCATTTGGGAACACTAAACCTTATAACAATTTCTTCAAGAAATTTTAGGATGACCGGTTTAGTGGCTTCCTTCAATGGTGTGGATTTAGTCCACCTAGTGAAATAGTCTATCATTTGTGAGGACCCACTTATGGCCATCACTAAATGGGGAGTTAATCATGCCATTGAATTCAATACCCCATTGTGAAAATGGTTGATTGGCCTAGATTGGATGAAGTGGTAGGGCTGCCAGTCTTTTCTTTCCAGAGAAGAGTGCACATTCTTTACATTTCCTAACCCACATGTGAGCATCTGCATGAACAATGTAGGCCAAAAGTAACTTGCTTTTATAAGCTTCATGGTTGTAGCTTTAGCAAAGAAATGTTTGGAATTCATTCAAGACCCTATCACATTGTTCACCTTCAATGCACCTGAGTAGCACTCCATCAATATTTCTATTGAATAGGATGCCATTAAATAATACATACGGAATAGATCACAACCTCAAATGTCTTCTCTTTTATTTATTCAAACAAAGAGGGTATGAACTAGTAGACCAAAAAATTGACATATCACCATTTTGGCTCTAATCATTGAATATATTCCTTTCATCCTGCTACCACTTGAAATCACGTAACAACTCATAATTTGAGGGTACTTCATTCCTAAGGCTGATTTCTTTAGGTTCCACAACATCCAAAGGTAATTGCTCACAAAGAGCTCTTCCTCTTACCAATTTTGTAGCTTTAATGGTCACATCATATTCCATGATTTTAGTTACACATACAACTCATTTCTCACTGATCTCTGCTCCCATGATGAAGTCTCTGACAATGGAATGTGATACTAAAACCCTTATGTGGCTAGCGAAATGATGATTTTGAATTTATTTAAGGCTCTCATGATGGAAATAACTTTTTTTAAATTCACTGTACTTGAGCTCATAATTATTAAGTGTTTGGATGAAAAACACCACATGATACTCCATTTCTTGATCATTCAGGTTGTGTCATAACCACGGCTATGTTTGATTCTACCCCATGGGCACAAAGAATGAAATATTTGGTGTAATATGGATTAATCAATGTTGGGGCTTGAGAAATATCTTATTTTATCTTTTCAAAATTGTCCTTCCCTTTGGTGGTCCACTTAAATGCTACATCCATCTTAAGTATGGGAGTAATTGGTCTTATCAAACCCACAAATTTAGAGATGAAGTGCTTAACAAATTTTATTTTCACAAGGAAATATTGTAGAGCCTTCTTGTGAGATGGCAAGGAAAGAGTCGCAATAGTTTTGATTTTTTTTGGATCAATGGCGATGCATTATTTTGAGACAATATGCCCTACAAGATTACCTTTAGGGACTATAAAATTTCATTTTTAGGATTAAGGGATACACCAAATTCCCTACATATTTCAAATACTTTCTCCATGTACTTTATGTGATCTGCGCTCTATTTGGAGAAAACAATAATGTCATCTAGGTAAAGCAAGATGAATTAATTGATATACCCTTTGAAGGAAATATCCATTACTCTTTGAAAGGTAAAACCTACATTCAATAAGCCAAAAGGAATTTTTTGATAAGAAAACATTCCCCATTTGGTGGTGAACATGGTTTTATATTGATATTCTTCTTTTACTTTAATTTGGTTAAAACCAAAATAACCATCAAGCATTGAAAACCTCTCGAGATCCTCGCTACTATCTGCAAATTTTTTTCCATGGAGGGAAAGGGGTAATGATCCTTAATTGAGGCCTGTTTAAATCTTGGAAATCTAAGAAAAGCCTAATTTCACCATTCTTCTTCCTTACAGGACTAAGTTTTCCACCCAAGTAGAATACTTGATTGGAAAAATTATTTTGGCCTCAATGAGTTTGGAGATCTCCTTTCTCATGAGGGGCTCAATCTTGGGGCGAATGGCCTCTATTTCTGTCCAATTGTCTTGATGTTGGGATCAAGATCAACGGAATACTTGAACTATATTTGAATATAATTCTTTTAAGTCTTCATAATCCCATGAAAATACATCACTGTATTTCTGGTACAAGGAAACAAAAGTTTTCTTTTTTACTTTCATCGCATAACTTCCTAAGTAGAAGTTCCTTTCCCAAAGTGATTGAAACTGGCTAACAATCCTCCTTCCTTACCATCATGTTATTTTACATTCCTTTAAATTCATCATCTGGAATGAATTTTTTTGCAAAGTGACTAACCCATTTGGTAACTTGTTTTATTTTAGTTGAATAATATGATCCCTATATATTGCTTGCAAATCAGCTTGCATTTTTTAGGAGAATTTCACCTCATTTTGGATGAACTAGACAATTTGTTCATCATTGTTATATACCTGCAATTAGTCCTAGTTATATGAACTAGATGACCTAACCACCATTTTGATATGTTGAGCATTCCCTTTGATCAAATCCTCAACAAGTGAGAATTAAGAGCCAAGGTTCGTCATTTGGTTTGTGTCTTTGTTCAACTTTGTAGGCACAACCTGTAGGTTAATGGCACCAAATCTTTCTATAAAATCCCAGTCCCTATGTTTAAAAGCTTTAAATAATTTGTTCTTTGTCGTACATCTACCGAGACTTAGTGAATGACTATTTCAATGTCTTTAAAGAGTTAAAATTCCTTGGTTTTCTTATTTTCCATTATCGGTAGACCATTGAATAATTATTCGTACTCTACTACATTGTTAGAACATGCAAATTGTAATCTATGAGAAAAGAAGAACTTTTCAATTTTTGGAGAAATAAGTTTAACACTTGCCCTAGATCCATTTGTGCTTCTAAAACCATCAAAGAACATCTGCCATAGTTTTGAAACATTTTATTTTCTTGTTTAAATTTCATGGGTATCATAAATTCTTCCTAGAGAATGGAGTAGCTTCCTAGACTAGTCTCAAAAGTTTTTATCTCTTCATCGTAAGGATCAAATTTATTATCTCTCTCATCCCATTAATCTAGCAAAAAATCAGGCATGGGAGGAGGGACAACCTACTCCTTAGGAGCTAATTCTTGCTCATGTCCTTGTTGTATTAGGCAATTGGATAGGATGGGAGTTAGGTCATCTCGACTCGACATGGTAAGAAAATATGGGCTCAAATTGTATTGTGAATTGGGTACCATATCTAGTTTTTGTAGCATGTGAGTCCAATCTGAGGATATATAGCCGCCTACTTTAGTAGTGACGTCTCTAGAAAAATAAATGGAGAACATATGAGGCAAGTCAATGACTGAATTCTTATGGGTTATAGTGAGGCTTGGGTAAGAATGGAGTGTTAACTAAAGATCATTAATTATGCCCAATACATTCAAAATTGACCCATCAAGTTGTAAAACACTCTTAGACACATGATTGTATTTGAGACATAGGATATAAACAATTTTATTGGGCATTATAGAGGTAATATCCCTTCAATCAATCATATAGTTATGAAGTAGGTATTTACCCATAATTATTGTCATGTAAAAGGGTTGGGTCTTAATAGTTTTAATTACTTGATTATCCTTTTCTTGAAAGACATTGAATGTGGCATGAGTCTTTTGAATTATTGGTTGCTTGAGAGATTCATACTAGAGCTCACATTGTGATGGAATAACAACCACATCCCACATTGAGACATTGATATTAGTTTTCTTCATTTGCTCAAATTTTTTGAATGGGAGACCCACGAACTTTTGCATCTATGGCATGTTGCCTTCTTTCTTTTATTGTGGCAACATTTGATTCAAAATCTTTAACTAAATAATAAATTATTTGTCCGTGAATTTTCCAGAATCTCGGGTGCTTTCTTTTGTTCACCATAGCTTGTTTTCTTTACCCCGAAATTGGTTTGATCCATGGAAGGTGAAGATTATAACTCCAACATCCATTTCTTATATTTTATGTTATTATCAATGTTGTTTGATGGTCTGTTATAACTTCCTACTATTTGGCTGATTGTGTAAAAATATATAGCTTCAAATAACATTAAGTTAGTGTCATTATTGGTCTATTGACTTGCTTCTCGCGGTTGGATCTAGTGCCTCTAGTAATGGTTCTTGTTGACTAGAAGATCTCTGAACCATGTATGCTTGAAGGTGCATTGCCCTTTCACAACCAAGTTGGTTATGTAATAGGTTACATGGAAAACACCACTTTGTTTCTTGTGCCATGTTGTTTTACATAGGAACTAAATCTTGACTTGAACTAGGAGTAGGAAGTGCTTGTGGAGGAGGAATTGTTTCTAATGGAAGAGGAGCACTTTGAGCTTGCCATCTATTATTCTATTGGTTCTATGCATATCTTTGATTAAGCTACTGATTTCTCCATGGTTGATACCCTTGATTAGAAGATTTCCCTTGATTTTGATAATTATTATAGGATTGGGCTTGTTGTTTCTCTAGGGATATAACTTTGTTTGTCAAGTTTCTAATCAAAGCCTTCATTTCTTCATCCTCATTTTTCTGAGCAATTTTTATGAAGTAGAAACAACAGATTATGGATTAGGCTCTGGGATATGAGCCATAGAAGGTTTTCCGGTTTTGGGTAATTGAGGATATAATGGCATAGGTGGCCTAAGGGATAATTTCCCAGCTTGAATTAAGCTATTTTCAGCCTTGATTACAATTTCTTAAGAATTTGGTAGAGTTGTTCCTCCCATAGATTGTATCATAAAAATATATCGAGTTGAGGGCTTTTAAGAAATAAAGAAATGCACCCTCCACTACAGATCTCACAGGAGATGGAATTCTATCCTAGGTTCTCTAGAATCTAAAGTTGAAATCTTACATTTTCTCATTAGATGCTCTCTTGATTGTAGTTAACTACTCTAACAAAGATAGGTTGTCTACTTTTTCTCAAAATCGGTCAAAAAGGCTCTGCATAGTTGATCCCAAAATTTTGAGTCATTCCTACCCCTAGGATTTTGAAACATTGTAGAGATTTTACTTTAAATGATGAATCCAAAAGTTTTATTTCCATGTCCATCTCAACAATTTCATGTATAACATAAAAATTTGCAATGTCCTAAATGAGGTCAACTAGAGTTGTATGCTTTTCTCGTAGTAAAATATGGGATATTTTTAAAGCTGCCACTAGAATAGGATTATGGTCATTCAAGGTGAGTGGAATGCTTCTTGTGAAGTTTAAAAATGGATTCATAGGTGGTGATTATTGTTGATGAGCCATTTTGATAGGTATAAGAACTCTTGTTGAGTGTAAGAAGAGTCTACCATGAGGAGGTGTTGGAAGGGTTTAATTTGGAGAAGATGGGGATATTTGAATTTGTATTCCTCTTCTACTTCTTCCTAGAGATAACTACAAATATTAAAATACACCTTCTTCTCTTGATCTCGATCACGTTTGGATCATTCTCATGAATCAGGGACACTTATATTACCAGTACTGTTGAAACTAGTTGATATTTCAAATGGAGTCACCAAATGTGTTACTATAGAGCCTCCAAAGGCTAGAGTTTCACCAAGATACACATCTAAAATTGATAAAACTATAAATATTAATCTCAAATGTCCCACTAGGCATGCCAAAACTATTGAATCTCAAAATTACACATGTGCCCAAATAATAGACAATTCAGGATTTGAGACAACATGAGACTATGTCTAAGTTATGGGACTCAAATTGAGACATACCTCCGAGAGAAGGTTGACTTACTCTACTTACTCCTAATGCTAAACTACTCCTATAAATTTAAATTCAACTATATAGCTCTACTTTAACTTTGCAAGGGACCAGGGTGAGAAGGAGATATATAAAACATAAACATAAACTAGAGAAGGAGATAACACCAAAATAAGGGGATGAATACTCGGGTAAGGGGAAAATGGAAGAAAAAGATGATGAAGAGGGAAAAAATGATAGCCATGGATCCAAATCACTTCCATAGTTCCACCTTCAAAATGAAAAATAGACACAAACCTATGAAATAACACATAACAAACCTACGAGATAAATGAAAGGAAAGACAAAGGTCAATAAAACAATAGCTAAGGCCGAAGCGAGCCATAAAACCAATGATTTTATAGTTGAGAGTTCATGCACAGATCATCACAATACAAGAGTAGGATGTAAACCATTTATAGAGACATAGAAAAAGGCATGTGACTCTTAGAACACTTATGCGGTATGAAATGATGACCTCGTATTCCCAAAGTATACAACATTAAAACAAGGCATCACTTATGCAATATATGGAAAGTGGAAGAAAGAGAAGGAAAAATTATAATTATCCTTCCATCAACCAACCACCTTTATTTAATTCTCATAAAATATCTGATTATCTCTGAAAAATTCTCCTCTCCACACCAATTTAATTTTTAAAGAAGGAATGACGCACATCGCATTTAATTCTAGTGGTTGAGTCATCTGGAACAACCCCTTTATGTGTTGGAGATGTCTTTCTTCACCTCATCCAACTACCAACATTTAATCCTTGAAATATGAATCACTTCGCATGGAGAAGGCTAAGATTCCTTAAGATAATCTCAGATTTTCAAAGATGAAATAACATTCTTGTTCATTTAGTAATCCATGGAAAACTACTGTTTTCCTTCAATACGTGACTTTCTCCTTTCAGTATTGTGCAGCTTTTGGCCTCCACGGTTCCTCCTTATGTTTTGTGACATTACTAATTTTTTTGCTTTACTTTGTGGCATTGATACGACACGGCCTCTTGTTGACTTTCATGGACTACCTATTCTTTACCCCACGCTTTTGTATTCACCTTGTTCGATGGTTTTAGACCTCCGCGGATTTACCAAGTTTTTTCCGTCATTCTAAACATTTACTCTTTATCCATAGAATTTCCTTTCAATCTACAACATGCTTAAATACTACCACGGCCAATTAATCCAAAGTCTACAACAAACCAAGTTGCTCTATTTTGCAAGGTTTGCAAAAATAGATAACAAGGTGTCATTTTTTTGATCTTTTTGTCAGTTGTGAAGTACAAACCAATAAGTGCATTCCATATTTTTTAGCATTTTCAAAATTTTGCTATCTTTCCTCATGTTACTTGCAAAATTAGATTCGATAGGAAAGCTCCAAGTCGATTCTTTTCTCGCATTATCAATGTTTTGTTTTATTTCTTCTAAAAACTTTGAAATATGATCCAATAAGAGTGGTCCAAGTATTTTGCAATGTCAGTCTTTTGTTTAATTTCTTCTAACACTCATAAAATTTGAGCCAATAAGAGTGCTCCAAGTATTTCACATTGTCGATATCTTTTTAGTTTGTATTTGTCTTTGTGAAATTCGAGCTAATATAATTACTTCAAGTATCTTTTCATTTCACAATTGTCAGTATTTTTAATTGTGGCAGTGGTTATCCAATAAGAATTTTCCACCTTTTCGCATTGTCATTATTATGTTTTTATATTTCTATCATTTTTGAAATTTAAGCCAATAGAATCACTACAAGAATTGTCACATTTCACAATTGTTAGTATTTTTAATTTTAGAAGTGGCTATCCAATAAAAATTAGCCACCTTTTCACATTTTTCAACCTTTTTCGACTTGTGAAAGTAATCCATTAAGAGGGATCCACATGTGTCCAGTTTTACCTTAGTCATTTAGGTAGCACTTTACGAACCAACCAATTGTATTTGGAAATGTATATTAATTTTCTACTATGTCACCTTCGCAAGTGTCGACTCTATCTTTTGAGGTATCGGTCTCTGCTATATCTTACCAACTAAGACCATGACACTGTATTTTGATTTCGGACCCAAATTTGAAATTTTGGCTTATTTTGGGGATGTTAAGTCCACCCCAAGAAATCTATTTAAATTGTGGTGGAAATCCACCAAGTTTATTTTTCTATTGTTAGATTTTCACAAGTGGAATTATTTGACTAAGAATTTACTTTCGCATTTTGTTTGTATAATATTAGAGAGTCAAAAATAGATCTAATAAACTAACGACACGTGTGCATGGTTTATCAGTCTCATTTGATTATTAATTGTCTTCTAGCTTGTTTGTTGAATTGTTAAGTGCAAGCTAATAAAAAGAGCAACACATATATTCACTTTTCATGGTGTCATATTTAAATCTATTAACACATGTTTTGTTGTTTTTTTGTTGTAATTTTATAAACCTCTTGCATGGACTCGATACAAAATTCATTTTATTTAATTTTCCTTTGCATCTGCTTGAGAGGATATTTAATTTGTTAATTAATTAAATAGCATATTAATTAGTTAATTAATTTGTTAAACATTCTCTAGCTCGTTTGCATCAAAGATCATCTGAATTGATCTTAAACTTAGTCAAAGTAAGCTATTTTCTATTAATTCAAAGTTGTTTGCATTTTTATAACTAATAAGAATATTTGTGGTGAGGTTTTTCCTTCGTTTGTCTTACTTTATTTTTTTAGCTATATTTGTCTCCATTTCCATCTGAGCGTTAAAAATGGCTAATTTTACTAGTTTTTTGTTGCATACATCTCAGTTATTGAATGGAAAAAATTATAGCATTTGGAGATTTCGATTGAAATTCTATTTTATGGATATGAAGCTATGGGTTCAAGTAAATGGTGTGGAAAAATGACCCACCGGAAGACAAGAAACTCTTGAAAACATTAGTTATTTCTCCCAAAGATCTTAGGAAGCTCTTTCCATTCTATGGTAAAGAATAAAGGATGAATTCGTACTTCACATATAGGTCATATGGATTCTCCTACAGATGCATGGAAAAAATTAGAAACCATGCATTAAGGCAATCACCACAAAGATAATTAAGCTAATTTTAGAGTTGTTTACAACTCTTATAAAACAGATGAGAAAATAGTTAATTATTTAGCTAAAATTAAAAACATTAAAGCTCAGTTGGATGGATGTAATTGTGAACTATTTCAAGATAAACTATTATACTTTATCATTTAGATAAATATTCATGAAAAGTTCAGAAACTATATCTCTATTCTTAACTCTAAATATCAAAATAAGACTCATCTTCCTAATTTGGATACTTTGTCTTCCTGCTAATTAAAGAAGAACGTGTAATGGAGAATTTTGATTCAAAAGATACTTATACTCATGATTTGTTCTATTAGAATCATAGAACCTGTCATAAGAGAAATAATATCAATCCTAATCAGAAACCTAATGTCGATCAAAATTTGAACCTAATCCTAAATCCAATCATTAAGAACAGTCATAATTTTAAAGTCAAATTTAATGGCACATGTAACAAGTGTGGAAAATTTGGTCATAAAGAGTATGATTTTCATGTAAAAACTAACAAATCTATTAAAAATACTAGAAATAGTAAGCCTAATAGTCAAAATAAAGTTCATAAGTCATTCAAATAATGTTGAGAAATCTATTTCCTTGTATACTGCTCTCTCAACTTAAAATGAAAATGAATGGATCCTAGATAGTGGCAAATCTAGGCACATGACATGTATTTATGGTATCCTCTCATATGTTGTTAAATGTGAGGAAAATATATATCTAGGAGATAATTCCATCTTTAAATCTAAAGGTTGTGGAAATGTTAAATTGTTTAATGGAATAATTACAAATGTATTGTATGTTCCTCAGTTGAAAAAGAATATTTTTTCTTTCTCTCATCTATCTAAAGAAAACTATAAAGTTATTTTGTTGTATGATAAAATGGTATGTAAAATATAAATTCGGTAATGTTATTTCTTCTATTATTTAGATCAAATGGATTATATACTTTTAATGGATTTGTGTCTCGAATCATGTTCTTCTTCCCCTTCTAGGAATGATATTCAACTTTGGCATGAAATATTAGGTCATGTGAATTTCAGAAGTTTGTATGAAATTTCTAGACTAAATCTTGTTGTTGGTCTTCCAAAGATGAAATCTGATCATGAGACATGTGATAGTTGCTTGCATGGTAAGCAAAATTCTAAACCATTTCACAAACATCATGATACCAATTATTATCAGTTATTAGAACTGATTCATAATGATGTGAGAGGTCCACTTGAAGTTCCTTCTCTCTTTGGAGCATTGTAATTTTTTTTTCATTGATGATTTCTCTAGGATGACCTAGTCTTATTTTATTAAGAAAAAGTATGAAATCTTGTCTAAGTTTCAATAAATTAAAGCGTTAGTTTAAAATGCTTCTAATATAAAAATTAAAAGAATTAGAATTAATAATGGAGGTGAATATATCAACAAAATTTTTGATGAGTTTTGTATTTCATGTGGGATTCAATGAAATTTGACAACTCACGATTCCCCATAACAGATGACACGGTGGAAAGTAAAAGTATGATTGTTTTAGAAATGTCTAGGGCCGGGATTCATGTATCTAATCTTCCTATTTTTTTATAGGTAGAAGCCATGAATATATTTTTTTTTATATCCTTAATATATTTCATACAAAATATCTTCATCAAATTACTCCTCATGAAGTATAGAAAAAGCAAAAACCAGATATCTCTCACTTAAGTATATTTTGTAGTCCTACTTCTATATTCATTCCAAAAGTTAAAAGGAGTAAACTTGACCCAACCTCTTATTCTTGTATTTTTGTTGGTTATGTTTTTCAAACTACAATTTTAAGAGTCTATGACCCTTTCAAGCATGACATAATTGAAAACATGAACGTTCATGTCCTAGAAAAGACATTATGTGATGCTTCTCATGAACCATCCTCTATATATCCTTAAATAAAGCCTAATAATCCTTCTACTAATAATATGGAAACATAAGGTCATGAAGATGAGTATCTTGATCTAGATATCATGGATATTGAGGGGAAGTCATCTAAAAATTTCTTACATCCCAAGATTCCTAAATGGGCTCAAAATCTTGTTAAGGATTCTAATCCTATTAGTCTTAGAAAGTTAGCTCGTAGTTATAATTCTTATCATTCCTTGATGATCCTCTATGAATTTGAACCAATTTTTTCTGAAGAATCCTATCATGATGATAGATGGATTCAAACTATGAAATATGAATATAATGTTTTGATTGAAAATAACACTTAGGAACTAGTCCCTCCTCCTTATAAGAGAATAATTATAGGATCTAGGTGGTTGTATAAGATAAAATATAACTATGTAAGAGATATTGATAAATTAAAAGCCGGCTAGTAGCTTTTGGTTTCACTCATAAACCTGGTCTTGACTATGTTGGGACTTTTCTCATGTGGCTAAAATGAGCACTACCAAAATTTTTCTTTCTTTAGATGCCCAATATGGTTGGGAGATTCACCAAATGGAGGTAAAAATGCTTTTCTAAATGGTGACTTAAAATAAGAAAACTAATTGTGTCAATCTAAAGGTTTTAAAGAATCATGTAAGGAACTTTAGGTTTGTAAGCTGAAAAAGTCTCGTGTATGGATTTAAGCAAGCTACTAGAGCTTGTTATGATCTTGGTTTCTCTAACTGATTTTTTGATAATGATTTATTTGTTAAGTTTGAAAAAAAACATATTATCATTAGTGTCTTATATTTTGATGATATTTTGATTACTAGCAGTGATAAAAGTTTAATTTCTAGAATCAAAGAAAGGATAAAACAATGTTTTGATATGTCTGATTTAGGCTTGCTAAATCATTTTCTAGGCATGGTTATATTTCAAGATCATAATTCCATTATTGCATCTCAATCTCAGTATTTTGTAAATTTTATGATAAGATTTAACATGATTGAATGTAATGTTATTTTCATTCCCATTTAAGTTGGTGTCAAATTACATCTTAAACCTGCTTGTGCTAAATTTGATCCTACTCTGTATAGACATCGAGCTTTGGTAGTCTAATTTATTTGACTATTACAAGACCTAATATCTCATATAAATTAGGAGTTGTTTCAATATTTATATAGGATCCTTATGAGGATCATTGGAAAATGGGAAAAATAAATTTTAAATATATTAAAGGAACAATTAATTATGGTATATTTTACTCTTCTTCTAATGATGCACAATTATTTGGCTATTGTGATTCTGACCATGTTGGTGATGTTGCCTATAGAAATTCTACTTCTGGATATATTTTCAATTTGGGTGTAGGTGCCATCATTTGGAGTAGTAAGAAGCAACAAACAATGTCTATCTCTTCTACTGAAGTAGAGTATAGAAGTGTTATGGAAGATGTAAAAGAAGTTATGTGGCTGAAAAGACTATTGGATGAGTTGCATATGGGCATCAAAGGGAGCACTACTCTTCTATGTGAAAAATAGAGTTGCATTGCTCTTGCTAAGAATCTAGTTCAACATCAAAGTACCAAACATATAGAGGTTCATATGCACTTTATTCGAGAAAAATTCTTGAATGGTGATATTGATCTCAAGTTCTGTTTGATAAAGATCAAGATGCAAATATCTTCACAAATTTGTTGTGTTCTGTAAAGTTCTAAAAATTTCATACCTTTTGGGCCTATCATATTTTGCATTGAGGGGGAGTGCGCATGAAAATTCATCCTCCTAACATCCTATAATAAACTTCCAATACTTCCTCAATTTTTTAATAAGTAAATAATCACAAGTATGTCTTCGATCTCTTTCATAGTCTTCAAGAGGTCTTCCACAAATAGCTTTTATGATATTTCCTTAGGCTCATCTTCATTCTTATTGAGATAATATCTACATTTTTCCTCTGGAAGATGGTTGGAAATCTGATCCATATGCTCCCATGATTCCTTTGAAACATCCTCATTCACTTCTTCCATTCTTTCTGTTGCCCAATAATCACATTCTTGTCAAGACTTTGGAATACTTGATTCACAACACCTTCTAACAAGGAGAAGAGGTCCATGATTTTTGGGAAGGGTACTCCTTCAAGTTAAAAATACATGTCATCCTCCTCTTGGTGGGAAGAAGAGAATCATGTTGGTGTAAAAAAGTGGGAAGTATTTTAAACTCTATCCTGATCATCCATTATTGAATTTTCTTGCTCATATGGAGAATGAAATATTTCATATTTACCATGATGATCAACGAAACACTCCTTGGGTGAGAATAATGGATTTTATTCCATGAGGAAGTTATGTTGAATATTCTCATTCTTCTTCGCTTCAAAAATAAAATTGGCCTCTTCCATTTAGTCATCCATGATTGAATCAGAAAGGGAGTTTTATTCTTCAAATATCTCCATTTCTTCATTTAACACTTATACATCACTTGAAGGATCAAAATAGGAAGGAAAAATATCTAATCATTCGTAATTCATCATCTTGAGTCTGCGATGCAGGACCAAATTTTCATGCTTCTTCACATATCTCCATTTAATTATTAATCAAAAGATAAAAATTTGAAAGGAGATTATACATGATTGCCACAAATTCATCATCTTGTACTTCCTCCCCATTGGTGGAGTCTTCAAAAATAATTAAATCATCCATTATGCAACAAGAATTTTCCTCTCTTGAATCCATTTCTCCTCCAATGGGTTGTGCCTTGATCTAATAATAAATAATGAATGGTGTTTCCACCTCTATGTATCTCTCCTCATCTCCAAATGTGTTTCCTTGATTTTAAAAAAGGGTTCAAGGAGAATACATTCCTCAGAAGTATCCTGGAATATTCCAGGGATAAACACTTCCTAATATAGACAATCATGAGGATATCTTTGAGTTTCTCCATCCTCGACAAGGTGAAGTGATTTGAGGTGTTCATACCTTATTTTTAGAGAAAAAAATACCTTTATATTTCATGATAGGATTTAGGATCATAATTTATTTCCATTATGTTCTACAGCCTTTCCACATATTCTCTTTTCAAAATGTTCATTTCTTCATCACTATATGCAAGGAAATCATTTAGAGCTTACGTGAAGAAAGAAAATGTTCTCAATTTATAGTGAGTTATGCAAGGTTGAAAAATTCTTCTTAAGTGGATAATGTATCATCTTGTCCTTCATCACCTTCCATAATGATGATTTTATTTTCATCAAAAGGCTCAAGGATAAGATTTTCTTTAGTAGCATCCAGAAACCATCTAATGACAAATAATCAATAGTATGAACAATCCTCTAGATCTTCCTCCATAGGAAAAATATCCTCTTTTTCTTCCTTTTCATGGGATACTTCAAGTTGCTCATACATCCCTTGCAAAGCTTCAACATATTTAGGAATTTCGAGGTATATTTGGGGATCAGATTCTCCTTGCATAATGCTCATGAATCTTTACACGTACTCAATTTTCAAATATTCCATCTCATCATTTCTATACATAAGGAAATCATCCCAAGGGAGGGTGATGAAAGACATGGCTCTGAGCTTTAAATTCAGTTGTGTGAGATTGAAAGTATTACCTTTAGTAGATTCTTCATCTCCATGGATTTCATACAATGCCTTATACCTCCCTTGCATCTTTTTCATCAGTCTCTTGCATTCTGGATTGTTGGCCACAACAATTCCCATTTTCTTTCCTTTAATAAATATCTTCTCAAAGTGTAACCACCAAGATTTGATGACATGATCATCAAAAACAACAATCTTCCTAATTCTACCTTGTCTTTATTTGATCTTTGGAGACATGTAACTGCTTGAACTAAGAGACCCTAATGTCGTTCTTCAATTCCCTTCTTTGTAATAATTGATTTATAACCATGGTTGATCAATAATATTCCTTTCTTAGCCACCATTTTATTATTCTTCACTATCACTCATTGGTACTTTACTCCAGGTCTAGAAATATCTTCATTATGTGTAGAAAATAAATGTGATAGGCATTCGTTCCTTGATAGATTCGCCTTTAAAATTTATTTTCCTTTGAAATATTTTTTTTTTGTATTTTGAATGTATTTATATATATTTTTTATTTTTGATTTTTTGGGTACAGATATGTTTTGGATGCACTTGGGAAAATCTCTCCCAAGCAGAGTCACCAGAAACTATTGGTGATAAAAATTTTCTCTAAGGAAAATTAGGTGTCTCTATATAACGTTCATAGGGCTATGCCCCTCTGTATTGAATGGTACATCTCCCATTATTGAATGTGACTAATCTAAGGTGAAATTAAATGTTGTGGGTTTACTTAGAAGGCCGGGGATCACACACGGACACTCCACCGAACATGTGGAAAGATGCTTACATAGGGGTATAAGGGAGGTAATTACAATGATGTAAGGAGGAGGGAAATTAGGAAAGGAAAGTTATTGCCATGAGTACACCAATTGCATAGTTCACACCCAGCAACTAGAGGAGTTCAACATTCAATATAAAGGAAAGAAACAATGAAGCTATCTAGTTAGAATAAAAAAACTAGACAAAAGTTCTTATATTCATTTATAAAAGATATAAAGATATTTTGGGATCACTATGCTTGCAAAATGCATAAAAAGAGAGAGATAGAGGAAATACAAGAAGAATGAAAATAGAAGAAATGTAGCTTTTATTTCATGTTCATTGACACAAAGTCAAAAAAATATAATCCACAACTAATATAGAGTGGATATTATTCAAAATATCATATCCTTTGGATTGGAGAAGCCATCCTAATTTATAGCAATATGAATTGACCTTTCACCTTCCTCATATGAATCTTTGTGTTCCATATTCTACTCTTGATATTTTTTTCCATGATTTAAGTATTTCTCTTATAATTTTGAGAAAATAATTTTACAATTTTAAAATAGGTCACTTAAGTGAATAGGACAAAATACAATGATGAAGCCTAATGAATAATTAGAAAGGAGAGAGAAAAGAGGGAGAAAGAGAGAAGAAGAGAAGGGGATGATATTTATGATGAAACAACTTCCTCATCATAGAAATTTTAAAACTAAACACCTTGATGAGAATCCTTTAGATTGAGTACATTTTCCTTGATTTATTTTCCTTTTAAAACTCTCAAAACAATGAACTTCTGCACCTTGTTGAATGATCATGATCTACCCCTTTGTATGATCCATGGACACCATTAACTGAGTGTTTAGAAACACTATTGAAATATTACTTTGATGATCATGAGCGTTACTCATGAAGATATCCTCTGAAGAGATTGAATATCGAAAAAAAAAAATCCTTTTCATTACTCTCTACAACATTTCCATGTTCCAAAGACACAAATTTCTCTTGAGATGATGCATTTGCAAGCCATGAAGTTTCATCATTCTATCGTTCTTCTGGTTACACATTTGGATGAGAAACTAGAATAATTACTTGGGCATTGTAACCATGATGATCCTATCAACTTAAACACACTGATGACTGAAACTAAGAATTATTTAACACTCACAAAATCAAACTTCATATTTGACCTAGGTACTATTCTGCACTTGAAAAGGGGAATTACTATTTTTAATAAGTGGAAATTTCCACTCTTTTCACTTCGACCACTTACAATTAGATTTCTAGATTAACCCTGTGCAAAAATTCCATCTGGACTTCTCTTTGATATGATTTACTAATAATAGAAAATGACCGTATAGGAAACTTACTATTTTTAGTAAGTGACAATTTTCACCCTTTCTGACCCCGACCACTGAGATTGGCTTTCTGGGTGTCCTTGGTGCACACCGTCTTTGCCACAACTGCCTTCGATGATGACTTACCAAAAATAGTAACTGCGTATGTGTAGGAGGCTTACTTATTTTGGAAATTAGGGTTTTGGGCCTCAATTTTCTATGAATTTTTTTTATGATGTGGATTTTTTCTCTTCAGTGCACCTTTAAAACTTCAAATCTACTCGGTGTCTAGAAATGGAGATTTTAATTTTCAAATTTTTCATCGCAGAAATCGGGTTTTTTGCTGCAAAAAATATAGTGTGCATGAAAAAAATTCTTCTTGGATTCTCATGGCCTCTAAAAAACTATAAGATTTAAAAAAATGACATGTTGATTCATGCACAAGTTTTTTAGTTATGAACAAATCTTCTTCGAGGGTTTCAAAGTCTCTCTGGCAAAGAAATCTCATTTTTTGTTCTTCTAGAATCCATATTTTCTTGAGTTTTTCTTGTTTTCACTTCTTGAGATCATGGAAAAAATGCAGCAATGGGGGAGCATGATAATTTAGAAGAAATATTCAATGGAAATTTTGGCCGTTTTGGCAACATGGGGGAACATGTGGGGAGAAATGAGCAAAAATGGCTAAGTGTTTGGATTTATAGCTTTGGATTTCAAAGAGAGGGGGAGGGGAAATTTTTTTGCACCATTTTCTCCTTTTTTTATACAATGTATGGACAAAAGTGCAACTTCACCATATGAAAACACTTGGCGCACATGCGTTTATATATAGGATTGGAGGAGGGAACTATATCTCGAGATCCTAGGATCTAGAAAGAGGTTAGATGGTGAACCTAGAGGCTAAAGAGGGGGAGGGTGCACTTTTTGCACCATTTAAACCTTTAATTTGGTGTAATGGGAAAAAATGTGTGCCTCAAGGCCAAGACGCAACACATGCCTTTGTAAATTTGACTAAGTATCAAATAACATACCTTAGCGAGCGACTTGAAAAGGTCATAACTTGATCGCCTAGATGAGGTTTTGGGTACTTATTTATATGATTTCATATTAAAAATAACTTTTGAGAAGAATGGGATGGGTCATATGGCTTGATTCTGACTTAAAATCCCTCAAAATCCTCCCTTTTCTCTAGATCACCTGCGGTGCATGGAAAGAATGAGCCACCTGGAAAAATTCCTGAGGTTTGAAGTTAATATATTTTTTCCACCATGTAGAGGGTTGAAATTATTTATAATTATATCTTGTTGGGATTGTAACTCACTACATAGCTCCCATAATCACTCTTTGAAGCTCAGGTCCTCTTTTGCGATGCAAGCTCTTTTAGGCTCAAAACCCCGCTTTTAGTGAACTGGCCCAAAAACCTCATAATCTTCCCGAATATTCCAAAATATATTCCTTTATGTTTTTGGCTCTTGAAAACTACTCTATGATGAATTTTAACATTTTTATTCACTCTAGGGGTTGGTACATAGTTTGAGGAAGTCGATGATAATTCCTCCTAAGATTTCTTGAAACTCCACTTTTATTGAGATTGCTCCAAAGTTATTGAATGATTTCACTTTTTCCTAAATAATCTGAGGGGATTGATGAAAATCACGGATGGATCACCTGGGGAAAATTGGATTCTAAACGTAGGGGTAGGTTGATCTAGGGGTGTCTGGAAAGGTATGACATGGAAAATTTTGACACTAGGGGTATAGTTGTCCTATTTTCAAGTGAATTTCATCCATGTAATAACACAATACAATAACTAGTGCTAGATTAGTGATATGTTGTGGATCAAGCACAATAAGGACATAACATGAGAATCCCATAATCTCAATTTTATTCATGGACTAGTTCCTTATCCATTGGGATTTATGGAGTCATTATAGAGACATGCTACACAACTTACCTTATTGAACATGCACATTTGAAAAAAAATAGAAGGGAATCACACCAAAAGTGAAAACAACACACAACAGAAAAGGGAAATTATATATAGGGGAGGGACATTTACAGAGAAAGGAAATAATATATACATATCCAATGACAAGTTGGGAAAACTACATGCCATCATGAAACAATGGACTAAAATTTGACTTTTGAGACACAAAATTTGTTATTTGATCATACCATTCTCGTTTAATGGATTTGTATGGATTCGGGAAAAATATTGATCATGATTCCATCTTCATACTCATAAAACACCGGTAATGTTCTTACATCTAGTGAATGCTTCATTATATTTTCTAAACTCTTGTACCTTAGGGTTTCCTTGAATCCTCGCAATCATGAGACATCATTCTTCCATGTCTTCGAGAGTGGGAAAATTGATCTTGTCGTGAAAACATCTATCCTCTTTGAATTGCAATTTAAAATATTCTCCTATATTATCAAGGTACTTAGAAGGAGTGAGAAAAAACTAATTTTCTTCATGTTCAAGAACTTCTCTAAACATCTCTCTTTGCTTCTCTAAGTGACCACCTTCAAAAATAGAGGTTATATCATTGAGATGGAGGCCCTCATAAATTTCAGGGAAATATTGTGATATGGGGACCTGTTCAAGGAAGATTACATTTTGAACAATGGTGAACTTACTATGATTTTGAATTTTCTCACAATATTTACGTTCATCTTCAACTTGTTGCTCAAAACAAACTTTTTCCACACTAATCCACTCAAAATTGGTTTCAGAATCATCCTCACAACTGCAAAGCCTAATTTGATTATAAGAGCATTATTTACCCTTTAGTGTATTTTTCCATATGAATCCTTGTTATGCATTGGTGGAGCATTCGAGGTGGTGGGAACAATTTGATCTTGAACAAACTCCCAAGAATCTTGCAAATTTTCACTTTGTTCTAAACAATTCTCTTCAATGCAAATCAACTCAACATTTTCCCTATTATCATCCTCCATAGCAAAGACGTTGTCTCTAAGATTGAGGAATTTCAAAGGAGATTTAAGAACCTTCCTTATTTTTCACTCACAAAAATCTTCTTCAAAAATGTGAAAGAAAAATACATGCTTTCACACACGTCATCACCAACCAAGGTATTGGGGAAATCACCAAACTCATCCATTGGCTCCATTTCGGCATCAAACATCGATGTATAAAAAGAGGAACTCAAACTGATTCATACTTTTCTTTACATTTGTGTATCCTAAGTCGGAGTGCAAGGTTGTGTTGAGGGTCTTCGCCTCTTCCGTAATCTTCAAGAGGTATTTTACAGACACTTCTTCATATTTCCATAGGCTCATCTTCATTCTTATTGAGATATTCTCTACATCCTCATTCACTTCTTCCATGCTTTCTATTTCCCAAGATTCAATTTCTTGTAGGAACGAGCATAATTGATTCATGGAACCTTCTAAAAAGTATAAGAGGTCTATTCTTTGTGGGAAGGGCACTCCTTCAAGTTCAAAATCCATGTCATCCTCCTCTTGGTGGGAAGTAGAAAACCATGTTGGTGCAACAATGATATCGGATAGATTTTTAACTCTATCCTAATCATCCATTATTGAATCTTCTTGTAGCTCATATGGAGAATGAAATATTTCATACTTATCATGATGATCAATGCAACACTCCTTGGGTGATAATAATAGAGTTGATTCCTTGAGGAATTTATGCTCAAGCTGATCATTCTCCTCGGCTTCAAAAAAATTGGCCTCTTCATTTGGTAATCCATGATTAAATCGGAAAGGAATTTTATTCTTCAACTATCTCCATTTCTTCATTTAACATTTCTACATCACTTGAAGGATTAAAATAGGAAGGAAAATTATATATGATTATTTTGAATTCATCATATTGATTAAGGGATGTAGGACCAATTTTTTTAATCCTTCACATATCTCCATTTCATCATTAATTGAAAGATTAAAATTTGAAATGAGATTATCTGTGATTACCTCAAAATTTTCATCTTGTACTTCCTCCCGTATGTGGAGTCTTTAGAAATCATTAAATCATCCATTATGCAACAAGAATCTTCCTCTCTTGAATCCATTTCTCCTCCAATGGGTTGTTCCTCAAGCCATTAATGAATGGTGGTTCCATCTCCATGTCTCTTTCATAATATTCAAATGTATATTCCTTAGTTTCAATAGAGGTTTCAAGGAAAAATACATTCCTCGAAGCATCCAAGTAATATTCTAGGGACGAACACTTCATAGTACGGATAATCATCATGATCTCCTTGAGTTTCTCCATCCTCAACAATGTGAAGTGATTTGAGGTGTTCATACCTTCTCTGCAGAGGCAAAGCATACCTCCATATTTCATGATAGGCTTCAGGATTAGAATTTCCTTCCATTATGTTCTGGAGCCTTTCCACATTTTCTCTTTTCAAAATTTTTATTTCTTCATTACCATATGCAAGGAAGTCATCTAAAGAGCCTAAGAAGAAAGAAATTGTTCTCAATCATATAGTGTGTTGTGCAAGGTTGCAAAAGTATTATTCAGTGGATCTTGTATCATCTTGTCCTTCATCATCTTCCATAGTGTTGATTTTATTTTCATCGAAGGGTCGAGGATAATATCTTCTTCAACAGAATCCATAAACCTTCTAGGGACAAATACTCTGTAGTATGAATGATCCTTGGGATCTTACTCTATAGGAAAAATATCCTCTTCTTCTTCCTTTCTATGGGTTGCTTAAAGTTTCTCTTACATCCCTTGCAAATCTTTGGAATATTTCAGAACTTTTAGGTAGATTTGGGGATCAAATTATCCTTCTGCAACACTCATGACTCTTTACACGTACTCAATTTTTAAGGATGTTATCTCATCATTTCTATATGTAAGGAAATCATCCCAAGGGAGGGTGATGAAAGAAATGGATCCGAGATTTAAATTCATATGTGCGAGATTGAAAGTATTACCTTTAGCAAATTCTTCATCTTCATGGATTTCATATATTGCCTTGTACCTCACTTGCATATTTTTCATCAAGATATCTTACATTTTAGATTGTTAGCGAACAATTTCCATTTTCTTTCCTTTAATAAATCTCTTCTCAAAGTGTAACCACCAGGATTTGATGACAGGTTCTTCACAAGAAGAAATCTTCCTAATTCTACCCCGTATTTCTTTGATCTTTAGAGACATGTAAATTTTTGATGAAAGAGACCATTTTTTTTCATTCTTGAATTCCATAATTTTTAAGAATTGGTTTGGAACCATGGTTGATCAACAATCTTCCTTTCTTGGCCACCATATTCTTCTTCTTCACTTTCACTCATTGGTACTTTACTCTAGTCTGGAAATCTCTTCATTGTGTGTGTGAAATGAATGTGACAGTGATTCGTTCCTTGATGAGTCACCTTCAAAAATGTTTTTCCTTTGAAATATAATTTTTTGTATTTTTTATTTTTTAGGCAGAGATCATTTTTAGGTACACTTTGGAAAATATCTCCCAATAGAGTTTCCAAAAACTATTGGTAAGAAAATGTATTTATATGCAAAATTAGGTGTCTCCACTAATGTTCATGAGTCTAAGCCCCTTTGCATTGAATGGTACAACTTCCATTATTGAATGTGACTAATCTAAACCTAAACTAAATATTATGGGTTATCCTGAAGGACATAGATTAGATAGAGACACTCTACTAAACTTATTGCAAGAAGATACTTATACGGAGGAATAAGGGATGAAATTAAAAATATGTAGGGAGGAGGTAAATTATGAAAGGAAAGTTACTATAGTGATTAAACCAGTTGAAGAGTTCACACCCATTAACTAGAGTATTTCAACATTCAATATAGAGAATAAAAACAATGAAGTTATCTAGTGAGAAGAAAAACTAGACAAAAATTTCTTGGATTCATTTATTAAAGATATAAATATATTTTGGGATCACTAATCTTGCAAAGTGCATAAAAGAGAGAGATAGAGGAAATATAAGAATAAGTAAAATAGAAGAAATGTATCTTTTATTTCATGTGCATTGACACAAAGTCAAACTACAATCCATAATTGCTACAGAGTGGAAATTCTTCAAAATATTAGATCCTTTTGAATGGAGAAGTCAACCCAATTTATAGCAATTTTATTTGACCTCTCTCCTCCCTCATATGACTATTCATGTTTCATATTCTACTCGTGACCTTTTTCCCATGATTTAAGTATTTGTAGTGCCCGCTTCAACTACCACTTGAGACCAAGAAACAAACTAGGAAAATTATGGAATAATTTTTTTATAAGAAGAGTCTACAAACAAGTAGCAAGACACTAGTTTGAAAACTAAATAGGTTCTAGAACATATTCTGATTAACCAAACACAAGATTTCCATTTTATCTTATAACAAGTTTACAAGGTTCCAATTTTGAGGTTACAAGTTTTACTAAGGTTCAGGGAGAAATTTATCCCCATGCCTGCTCTCTAACAAGCCCTAAACTTCAACTAGATTTTTCACATACTTAGAATTATCAAAACTTTCCTAAACTAGGCTCATTGGATAGGAAATTTCCTCACCTTTCCAACCATATAAATAATTCCTCCTAACTCCTTGTAAAACTCAAGTTATGGCCGGGCGGAGTTTTAGGGGAAAATTTTCCCTTAGAAGTCCGTGGGGTTAGAAAGAAAAAGTCTCCGCGCCCCCGCCGATGCCCAAGTTGCCACATGTCATCACATGATTGGGCCAGGCCGGTGGGTTGTGGGGAAAAATTTGAAATTTTTCCCAAAACCAAAGTCTTAATTTTCCGAAGGAAAATTTTCCTCTATGCCTCCGCAGATTCTTTAGAATGGCCATGTGGTGCTTTGTGATTAGGCTGTGGCACGGCAGAGAAAATTTGGATTTTTCGCCCAAGGGTTAAAAGGTTAAAAGAATTGCATGGACCCGCACACCCATGGGGACACGTGTCATCACCCCATTGATTGTGGGGGTGTGGGGATGCGGAGAAAAAAGTGAAATTTTTCCAAAAGTGTAAAATGTTAAGTTTTCAATTCTAAATCCTCGGGCCCTCTCTGCCACGTGTCAGTACGTGAATGGTGCAGGGGCCGCAGGGTTGCGGGGAGAAAAGTTAAAATTTTCTAAAGGAAAAAATGGTTAAGTTTTCCATTTGATTTGTGTACCCCCCTGCCATGTGTCAGCAAGTGATTGGTTGGGGGCCGTGGGGTTGCGGGAAATTTGGGAAAATTTTCCCAAGACAAAATTTTCAAAAAGTTAAGTTTTTTTATTTTTATTTTTATTTTTATTTTTTTATTAAGGGCCTGCCCCTCCAAGGTGCCACATGGAAAATTCTAATAGGATGAGAGGGCAGCGGGGCCACGAATTTTTTTTGGAAAATTTTCAAAAGTTCAAAATTTAAAATTTTCTAAGGTCAAATTATTTCGGTTTTGGTTTGGGATGGGCATTTTGAAGTAAAACTTCAAATGGCCATAAATTTTGATAGGAAGCTCCATTTTAGGCAAACTAGGAATTTCCGGAAATCTCTCGAGTCCTCTTTGCACAGAAATCATAAATTTTGGAATTTGGTAAAGTTTAGAGGGTCAATTTTAAGAAATCAATCTGTAGGGTTTTAAGTTACAAACTGCAAATTTTATAAAAATTGGACTCTTCCTTCACTCAACATGTCAAATAGACATGGAGGATCAACTTAGGGAAGAATTATAATGTTTTAAAGGAGTAAATTTGATAAATTTATTGAATTTTTGTTTCTATCCAACAAGGAACAGAAAACGACTTAGGAAGGGGATTGATTTAAAATTGGATTGATTGAATTGTTTTCTCGAATTTTCCTTATCAAGTTGGGATTCGAATAGTCTTAGCATGTTAATTCATAGTATTTTTAAATTTATTGGGAAGTATAAAAGTGGACTGTTTTTTTTTTTTATTATTCAAATGTACATTACCAGATTTAACTTTAAAACAACAAGTTGTTGCTTTAAATTTGGTTTGTCTCTTTTTTTTAATTCAAACAACAATGATTCCTAAACTTAATCCAATGTAGTTTCTTATCAAACATCCATGTAATTCAAACTAAAAGCATCTCTGAGTTTCCAGTTTTGATATACAATTTTGCAAGAAAGAATAACATTTAATTTCATTTCATATGCATCTTCTCAACATTAAAAAAATAGAGATTCTTATTCTTTTCAAAATGGAAATTTATCCTTTGACAACAATACAATTTTACAAGAACCAATGCCATACTTCTATTGAAAATCAAATAACATTACAACTGATCTCTTTTCCAATTTGATCTGATTTCAAATTTCAAATACAAGTATGAAATGTTCTTCCCATTTTCTTTTCAAACTAAAGAAAGATACAATTCATTTCTACATTTGAATTTCAATGTTAAATATACAACTGTATGACAGTCTTTTCCAATACAAAGAATAGAATGTTTCATCTTTACATTTCAATTAATTCACAGAATTCCATTTACCATACAATGGCTTCACATTAAAAAATTACACAACTCATCCACGTGAAGTGGGAAGGGATTACAAGAGTTTGCTCAATAGAGATGATTGTCAAATTGTAAAACTCTCCAAACAACAACATGCTCGATTCATCTTCTTTCTTCCTTGGATCACAACAAGGAAGGGGGAAAGGAAACGCTCTCCACCCAACCAAGACATCCAATGGGAAAAGAGAAGCCATCTTTCCCCATTGGCCCCCGAGCCCCAACCATATTGAAATGGAGCATGATAATCCAACACATGGCAACAAGGCTTCTTTCACAACAAACCACATTCTTTTCACATTACAAAAACAACAATTAAAAGCACAATTTAAAACAAGACAACAGTTCTCAACTACTTTTGAATTTATTCAAACAACACATAGGCTTGAACAAGCAAGCCAAACAAGAGCAAGAACTATGGAGGTCTCCTTATGCCTCCCAAGTTGAATTTTGGGCATCCACCAAGAGCAAACCACCAAGATCATAGCAATCCCATAAACCTTATCCCTCCTCAACCCCTCCTTATCCCTCCTCCAAATTTATCCCTTATACCTCCCCCAAAGTAGGAAATGCAAGCAATTTCCTTTCCTAGGTGGATCCCAAACCAACATTCCCTCCCAAGAACAAATAACAATGGAAAATCCCTTATCCCTCCTCTGATAACCTCATAGTCTTCTCTCCACACCATGCCCTAAGAATTCTACCCATCCCTCAAAAAATTACAAACACAACACATTCAAATTCATGCTAAAAGAGGAAAATACAGTAGTTTTAAAAGAGTGGGAGCCTACCTCTCCATAATGGAGACTTGTTTCCAAAACAATAGGTTCTTTGTTGCACAAAACCAATCCCAAATAGCAAATACAGAGCATGCAAAATAGTCCAAGCTCCTTCCACAAGAACAAGCTCCCAATGCAAGAGAAAATTACAAATAAAATACATTATACTATCACATTAAAATAATTAAAATAAAGAGCACATTACAAATAAAATTCATACAACAATAATTTTAAAAAGGGACAACAAATAAAGCACACATATACCCCATGGTCACAATAATGGAAATCCCCCCATGGGAAATCCTAACAAAACACAACATACAACTCGAGACACACGATTGCCATGGTGACCTTGTTGATTTCACACTTTGAATTCCAATATGGTTAGTCTCCGAGTCCCCCACATTGTTATGATTTTTTTTTTTTAACTGCAAAATGCAATATACCCCTTCGGCCTCATGGCCATATCAGAACATCCAAATGATATAAGAAACATACAATTATTAAATCCAAATCACAACATTATCAAGAATTTAACATTTATCATTTAAATTCAACTACAACTATATCATCATCCAATAGATCTCTATACTATAGCTATTCATAATATCAATGTCACATGTCTACAATCAAAAGCAATAACCTGTCCATGTCAACCAGTATGTCATCATCCACATAATAATACTGATGTCTTAATGATCATCAAGCAAAATATCTGAATCCAGATCAATATTAATCTAGGATCTAACATCTAACCATCATACTAATCAAAACATAATAATGTCAATAATAATCCTTGATACATCATACTACATCAAAACATAATAATATCAAAAATGTGACCAATAGTGTCAAGATCAGTATCTGAATAGTGTCCAAGGAAAGTGGGCACTACATCCCCCTCCCCTTAGACTCAACTTCCTCCTGGAAGTCATTGGAACAAATGTGGAAACTGCACTCGTAAAGCAATAGCATCCTCCCAAGTGGCTGTAGTCTCATCATATCTGTCCCACTTTGCACTCGTGCACGATCAATCTCTCTACCTCGAAGGCCTGTGGTCCCGCGATTGATGATCTTGATAGGCTCCACCATCACCTGCCCCTGATCCTGCACCTGCAATGATGTCCAATCTAGCACATGAGAAGGATCTATGATGTATCTCCTAAGAACAGAAACATGAAACACATCATGTATGCGAGACAAGTTGGGTGGCAATGCTAGATGGTAGGCCAACGGGCCGATACGCTCCAAGATCTCAAAAGGTCCAACAAACCGAGGAGCTAACTTAGAACCTTTTCCATAACAGATCGGGCTCTTATGTGGCCTAACACGAAGGAAAACCTTCATGCCCACATCAAAATTACGCTCGGTTCTATGCTAATCAGCGTACTTCTTCTACCTATCTTGTGCCTCCTACAATCTTTTCCTGATCAACACTACCTACTGCTCTATGTCCTGCAAAAGAGCTAGTCCTAAGGATACTCTATCCTCCAATCTATCCCAGCTAAGGGGTGTCCTACACTCCCTACCATACAAGGCCTAAAAGGAGCCATGCCTATAGAACTCGGAAACTATTATTGTAGGCAAATTCCACAAGATACAGATACTCCTCCCATCTCACCTGGTGATCCATCACGTACATCCTGAGCATGTCCTCCAAAATATGATTCACCCTCTCGTCTATCCATCTATCTCTTGGTGATAGGTTGTGCTAAAGTTAATATTCGTCCCGAGAACATACTGCATGGTGGTCTAAAAATGAGAAGTGTACAAAGGATCGTGGTCACAAATGATCTTCCATGGAATCCCATGTAACCTGACAATATCATCCAAGTAAACATGTGCCACTACACTAGCTTTATAGGTGGTATTCACTACGGAAAAGTGTGCTAATTTTTTCAATTTATCAACCGTGACCATGATGGCATTGTGGTGATATCTCGACATCGGTAATCCAACAATGAAATCCATGGAAATGGTGTCCCATTTCCACTCTGGTATAGCATGAGGATAGAGAAGGCTAGTTGGGTGCTGTTTCTCGGCCTTCACTTTCTAGCACTCTAAACAGTGTGACATAAACTAAGCAACGTCCCTGCAAAGTCCTCTCCAGTGATATAACTGTCTCAAGGTGGCGTGCATCTTCTTCACCCCAAGATGGGCTGAATAGGGTGCACGATGTGCCTCTATCAAGATGTCCTGCCTCAAGCCTCCATCTCTAGGAACATAAATCTGACCTCTATGCCTGAGAAGACCATCTACCTCTAGTGAGAAACCATCAAATTTCCCCTCAAGGGGGCTCTGAGACTCAATCTCTACTCGAGCTGCAATGTAAAAACTATCAAGAGGAAGCTATTGAAGGATCCTGCTCCGTAAATCTGTGCTCACTAAAGTAGCCATGCTCAAATGCCTTCATCTACTGAGGGTGTCTGCAACCACATTCTCCTTCCCCTTCACATGCTCTATCTCCATGTCATACTCACAAATCAACTCCATCCAATGTCTCTGACGAGCATTTAGATTAGGCTGCGTGAAAAGGTTGTGAAGACTCAAATGATCATCTGACGAGTGTGAATCTCTGACCAAGAAGAAAGTGTCTCCATCAAACTAAAGCATGCACAACTGCCACAAGCTCAAGATCATGGGTAGGATAATTAAGCTCGTGATCCTTGAGTTTACGAGACTCAAAAGCTACAACTCTGCCCTCCTGCATAAGAACACCTCCAAGGCCTGCCAACGAAGCATCTGTGCATACAAAGAACTCACCATGTGGATCTGGCACTACAAGAATGGGTGTTGTAGTGAGATATTCCTTTAGTGTCCTAAAGGCCTGCTCACACCTATCTGACCAAACAAATTTCTTCCCTTTCCGCTGAAGGGAAGTGATGGGGTGTGCTATCCGAGAGAAGTCCTGCACAAATCTCCTATAATACCTGCTAACCCCATGAAGCTACACACCTCTGTCACTGTAGTGGGTACTTGGCCAATCCATAATGGCTCTAATCTTGGAAGGATCAACTGCGATACCTTCACCTGAGATGATATGACCCAAGTATTGAATCTCTAACTGAAAGAAGGCACACTTCTCCAAGTTCCCAAAAAGTTGCTTTGCTCACGAAGACACTGAAGAACCTGTTGAAGGTGCCCCTCATGCTCCTCACACGTATGTGAGTAAATCAGAATGTCATCAAGAAAGATGAGCATGAAGTGATCTAGAAAGGTCCTGAATACCCCATTCATCAAACTCATGAATACTGTGGGGCATTCGTCAAACCAAAGGGCACCACTGTGAACTCATAGTGCCCATACCTCATACGAAAAGTAGTCTTATGGATGTCTACCTCCGTAATCCTCAACTGATGGTACCGGACTTGAGATCAATCTTAGAGAACACTGTGGCTCCCTTCATTTGATCAAACAAGTCATCAATGCGAGGTAGGGGATAACGATTCTTGATCATTACCTTATTCAACTGGCGGTAGTCGATGCACAACCACAATGATCCATCCTTCTTCTTCACAAATATAACTAGTGCACCCCAAGGGGATACACTAGGATGGATGAGGCCTTTCTCCAGAAGGCCCTCCAACTGCAACTTGAGCTCACAGAGCTCTGGGGTGGTCATCCGATAAGGAGCTCGTGAGATAGGCTCTGCTCCTGGAACCAAATCAATATGGAAATCAATCTCATGTGGGGGTGGCATCCCGGTAGCTCCCCTAGGAAAACATCTGCATACTCTCTCAAAATGGGATGGTCATCTAGTAATGGCCCACAAGACCCATCCTTTGTCTAGTCACTGACTATGACATCATACATCTGACAACCTTGTTGCACACACCGCTTGAGCTGCATAGCAGAGATAGTGAAAATAGAAACAGGTCTCTTGACCCTAGAAATCACCAACTCAACTCCAAGATCATCTGCACAAGATATAGTCTTATGATATCAATCCATCCTGCCCTATGTGCAGATAACCAATCCATGCCTAAAATGACTCCATATGAGCCCAAAGGAAGTATGCGGAGATCTGAAGTGGTGGTGAAAGGTCCCAAGTTAACAACACACTCCTTTACTAAGGAGTCTACAGAGACCTTGGCTCCCGAAGCCATTTCAACATCCCAACTATGACCCTGTCTAATAGCCACCAGCCTACATCGCTCTACCAAGGATGGTGCAATAAACAAATCAGAAGAACCAGAATCAAACAATATAGAAGTAGGAACACCTCCAATGCTACCTGTAGTCTCAATGACCGTGCTTTGGTGCTCAGCCTGGCGGTTCTCAACCACTATGTAGATCCTGTGACTTCGTCCCATGTCTCTGACTATAGGCTCTGAGATGGGTGCCTTACCCTTATTAGGGTTCTAGGGGTAGTCTCTCCAAAAGTTTCCCGCTACTCCACACCTGAAGCAACCACCTAAAGTCCTCCAAACTGTAGCACCGCCAGAAGGTTCCCTAGAGGTAGGTGCTATGGATCTTGATGATCCAGCCATAGTCTGTTGTGGCCTCTATGGTTGAGCTCCTGCTGACTGAGCTCTAGCTCCACCCTGTGTCCTGGTGGGACCCCTAGGAGGCCCCATGCTCCGACCTCTTTGTGCATCAACTCTCTAAGGAGGCCTAAACGGTAGGCGGGACTACTGCTTGTGGCCTGAAAGATGACTGTGAAGAGTGTTGACCACCACGGGGAGGAGGAGTTGACCCCCTCACTTTACTATCCTGTAACTACTGAATACAGCTCCTGACCCGGTCTCTAGCCTTTGGGTTTTACCCCGAGTCTCCTCTACAATGTAGGCCTTCTCAATGGCCTCTACTAATGTCTATGGGTAGTGGATCCGTACTGCACCTCTAATGTCCAAATTAAGGCCCCGAATGAACCTGTGGATCCACACCTGCTCATCCTGCATGTAATCAACGTACTGAAGTAGGTCTAGGAACCTACTCTCATACTCGGCCACTGTAAGGGAAGCCTATCGAAGGTCGTGGAACTCATCGATCCTCTGCTATATGAATCTCTATGGTAAGTATCTGCTCCTAAATCTCTCCTCAAATAGCTCCCAGGTGACTGTCTCTGAGTCTATATGGAGCTTCTACTCCTCTGTCCTCCACCATACTCCAGCTCCATCCTTTAGTAGATGGATCGCAACATGAGCTTTCGTGTTGCTAGAACAAGGACAAAGCTTGAAGTAACCGCTCAAGCTAACCAGCCAAGCCTCTACCTGAATCCCCCTGTGTCACCTGAATAATGTGAGGGCCTAAGCTTCAGGATTTCCCTGATGTGATCTACAGCCGTGGTCTGACGGCCTCTGGGCCTCTCTATAAGCTCATCCCTAAGCCTAGGGCTCCGAGACCTCTCTCTATGCTCCAGAACTCTGTCACCCTGCCTCCTAGGTGGTGAATCTACTCTGACTGACTCTGCATGAAAATTCTCTCCTCCATCCTCCTCACTGAGTGGAGGGGGTGCATGTCCCTCTATGGAAATATCTCTGTCATGTCTGCCTGAGTGCCCTCCTACTGATCCTCCACGTAGGGCAGCATTAACATCCTGGAGGGTCTGCAAAATATGTGGTAGGATAGTTGCTAAACCCTGATCTGGTGGTGGTGGTGGTGGCGGAGGAGGTGGTGGTGGTGGTGACTCTGAGTCTCTGTGAACATTCCTCCTGCTCGTTCTGAGCTCCCTACACAGACCAGAGTGGGAGTTAGTTCATTACCTTGAGTTTCCTTCAGTTTTCTAAGTTTACTAACATGAACAATTTTCAAACAGTTTTGTTTTCTAGATTATCAATTTCTAGTTTTAGGTTTCAAGTCTATTTTGTTTCAAGTGTGCCCAATGGTCCAAGATTTTTAACCACTTCTCTAATACCAAGTGTGATGCCCGCTTAAAATACCACTTGATACTAAGAAACAAACTAGGAAAATTACGAATAATTTTTTTTTGATAAAAAGGGTCTACAAACAAGTAGCAAGACACTAGTTAAAACTAAATAGGTTCCAGAATAGATTCTGATTAACCAAACACAATATTTCCATTTTTATCTTATAACAAGTTTACTAGGTTCCAATTTGGAGGTTACAAGTTTTACTAAGGTTCAGGGAGAAATTTGTCTCCATGCCTACTCTCTAACAAGCCCTGAACTTCAACTATATTTTTCACATAGTTAGATTTATCAAAACTTTCCTAAACTAGGCTCATTGGATAGGAAATTTCCTCACCTTTCCAACCATATAAAGAAGTCCTCCTAACTCCTTGTAAAACTCAAGTTATGGCCGGGCGGAGTTTTAGGGGAAAATTTTCCCTTGGAGGTCCACGGGGTTAGGGAGAAAATTGGGAAAATTTTCCCAAATGCCACGTGTCATCATGTGATTGGTGCGGGTGAGTGGGTCATGGGGAAAATTTTGAAATTTTTCCCAAAACCAAAGTCTCAATTTTCCAAAGGAAAATTTTCCTCCGTGCCTCCGCACTTGCTCAAATGGCCACGTGGCACTTTGTGATTGGCCGCGGGCCGGCGGAGGAAATTTAGATTTTTCACCCAAGGGTTAAAAGGTTAAAAGAATTGCATGGACCCACACACCCATGGGGACACATGTCATCACCCCATTGGCTATGGGGGTGTGGGGACACGGAGAAAAAAGTGAAATTTTTCCAAAAGTGTAAAATGTTAAGTTTTCAATTCTAAATCATCGGGCCCTCTCTATCACGTGTCAGCATGTGATTGGTGCGGGCAGCGGGGTTTGTGGCGAGAAAAGTTAAAATTTTCCAAATGTAAAAATGGTTAATTTTTCCATTTGATCCACACACCCCCATGCAACGTGTCAACACGTGATTGGTTGGGGGCCGCGGGGTTGTGGGGAAATTTGGGAAAATTTTCCCAAGACAAAATTTTCAAAAAGTTAAGTTTTTATTAAGGGCCTGCCCCTCCAAGGTGCCACATGGAAACTTCTAATAGGATGAGAGTGTGGTAGGATCCCAAAAAAATTTGGAAATTTTTCTAAAGTTCAAAATTTAAATTTTCTAAGGTTGAATTATTTCATTTTTGGTTTGGGATGGCCATTTTGAAGTAAAACTTCAAATGGCCATAACTTTTGATAGGAAGCTCCATTTTAGGAAAATGAGGACTTTCCGGAAATATCTCGGAGTCCTCTTTGTATAGAAATCATCAATTTTTAATTTGGTAAAGTTTAAAGGGTAAATTTTAAGAAATAGATCTGCAGGGTTTTAAGTTACAAACTGGCAGTTTTAAACTTGCAAATTTTATAAAAATTGGACTCTTCCTTCACTCAACATGTCAAATAGACATGGAGGATCAACTTAGGGAAGAATTAGAATGTTTTAAAGGTGTCAATTTGATCAATTTATTGAAGTTGCATTTTTATCCAACAAGGAACAGAAAACGACTTAGGAAGGGGATTGATTCAAAATTGGATTGATTGAATTGTTTTCTCAAATTTTCCTTGTCAAGATGGGTTCAGAATAGTCTCAGCATGTTAATTCATAGTATTTTTAAATTGATTGGGAAGTATAAAAGTGAACTGTTCTTTTTTTTTTTCAAATGTACATTACCAGATTTAACTTTAAAACAACAAGTTGTTGCTTTAAATTTGGTTTGTCTCTCTTTTTTAATTCAAACAGCAATGATTCCTAAACTTAATCCAATGTAGTTTCTTATCAAACATCCATGTAATTCAAACTAAAAGCATCTCTGAGTTTCCTAGTTTTGATATACAATTTTGCAAGAAAGAATAACATTTAATTTCATTTCATATGCATCTTCTCAACATTAAAAAAATAGAGATTCTTATTCTATTGAAAATCAAATAACATTACAACTGATCTCTTTTCCAATTTGATCTGATTTCAAATTTCAAATACAAGTATGAAATGTTCTTCCCATTTTCTTTTCAAACTAAACAGAAAGATACAATTCATTTCTACATTTGAATTTCAATGTTAAATATACAACTGTATGATAGTCTTTTCCAATACAGAGAATAGAATGTTTCATCTTTACATTTCAATTAAATTTCAGACTTCCATTTACCATACAATGGCTTCACATTACAAAATTATACAACTCATCCACGTGAAGTGGGAAGGGATTACAAGAGTTTGCTCAAAAGAGATGATTGTCAAACTGTAAAACTCTCCAAACAGCAGCATGCTTGATTCATCTTCTTTCTTCTTTGGATCACAACAAGGAAGGGGGAAAGGCAATGCTCTCCACCCAACCAAGACATCCAATGGGAAAAGAGAATCCATCTTTCCCCATTGGCCCCGAGCCCTAACCATATTGAAATGTAGCATGATGATACAAATCATGGCAAACATGGCTTCTTTTATAACAAACCACATTCTTTTCACTTTACAAAAACAACAATTAAAAGCACAATTTAAAACAAGACAACAGTTCTCAACTGCTTTTGAATTTATTCAAACAACACATAGGCTTGAACAAGCAAGACAAACAAGAGCAAGAACTATGGAGGTCTCCATAATGGGAGCCTACCTCTCCATAATGGAGACTTGTTTCCAAAATAATAGATTATTTGTTGCACAAAAACTAGTCCCAAATCAGCAAGAGGAATGCATGCACAAGTAAATCCACTTCTTCCACCAAGCAAGCTCCAAAATTCAAGAGAAATTCGACCCAAGAGTGAAATCTCCAACTTTCAACAACCTCAAATGAGGAGGAAAATTCAATTTTTAAAGGAGAAGGTGGAAGAGGATGATGTGGATTCCAAGTGGGATGCCACATCATTTTTCCTCATCCCAAAATGCATTCAACATCAAAAAAATAAATCACCATAAATGAAATATGACAAAATTACTTACATACACAATGTAGCCCATACCCCAAAAGGAATGCATTTAAAATTTGTAAGACAAGTGCAATCAATACTTACACAAATTTATGTCAAAATACAATAAAATAGATTGATTTTGACTCCAAAATAATAATCATGGTTGGTGGAGGTTTTGAGAGGTGTGGGACAAGTTTAACTTGTCCCACAAGCCTCCAATTTAGGCTCCCAAGACCAAATCCGAGTTTCAAGGAGGATGGAGTGTTCTACACTCCAAAATCTGCCTTACACAATCTATCATTTCACTTACACAACTCTTACATCCTCTTACAATTTCTTACACATGCATTTATATTTATGACATTTATTTATTACAATCTTTTATAAAGATTTATTTATTTACCACATGGTTATAATATATAAGTCAATTTTCATTTTCAACCAAGACAATAACATTTAATTTATATTCCACATCCCAATTAATTTAATTGAAATTTAACTATAAGACTCTCACATTACAAATAAAATACATACAAAAATAATTAAAAAGGGAATACATAATAAAACACATATATGCCCCAAGGTCACACTAATGGAAATCCTAACACAACACAACACACCGATCAAACATAGTTGCCATGGTGACCCTTGTTGATTTCACACTGAATTCCAATATGGTTAGTCTCCATCCCCGACATTGTTGTGATTTTTAACCTGCAAAATGACAATACCTCCTTCGGCCTCGTGGCCATATCAGAACATCCAAGAAGATATAGAATCAACATATAATTATTAAATCCAAATCACAACAATATCAAGAGTTTATCATTATTATTAAATTCAATTGCAACTATATCATCATCCAATAGATCCCTATGCTAGAGCTATTCATAATATCAATGTCACATGTCTAAAATCAACATCAATAACTTGTCCATGTCAACCAGTATATCATCATCCACATAATAATAATAATGTCTCACTGATCATCAAGAAAAATATCTGAATCCAGATCAATACTAATCCAGGATCTAACATCTAACCATCATACTAATCAAAACATAATAATGTCCATAATAATCCCTGATACATCATACTACATCAAAACATAATAATATCCAAAATGTGATCAATAGTGTCAGGATCAGTATTTGAATAGTGTCCAAGGAAAGTGGGCACTACAGTATTTCTCTTATAAATTTGAGAAAATAATTTTACGATTTTAAAATTGGTCACTTAAATGAATAGGAAGAAATAAAATAATCAAGCCCAAAAAAAATTAGAAAGGAGAGAGAAAATGTGGGAGAAAGATAGAATAAGAGAAGCGAATGATATTTCGGTGAAGCAACTTCCTTGTTGAAGAACTTTGCGAGACTAAACACCATGAAATGAATCTTCTAGAATGATCACCTTTTCCTTCAATTATTTGAGTTTTGAAACTATCAAAACACTAAACTTCATCATCTTGATAAATGATCATGATCTACCCCATTGTATGATCCAGGAAACCATTAATCTGGATGTTTAGAAACATTGTCTAAATATTAATTTGATGATAGTGGGCATTGCTCATGACAATCTCCTCTGAAGAGATTGAATCTTGAAACCAATCTTACCATGACTTTCTAAAAATTTTCAATGTTCCAAAGACATAGATTTCTTACGAGATGATGCATTTGCATGCCATTAAGTTTCATCACTCTATCATTCTTTTGGTTACACCTTTTGATGAGAAACCAAAATAATTACTTGGGAATTGTAACCATGATGATCCTATCAACTTGAATATGTTGATGAATGAAACTCGAGATAGATTTAACACTCACAAAATAAAACTTCATCTTTGACCTGGGCACTATTCCACACCTAAAAATGGGGGATTATTATTTTTAGTAAGTGAAAATTTCCACCCTTTTTGGCTTCGACCAAAGTGAAATCGATTTCTAGATTAAGCATGTGTATAGTACTTCTTCTTAGACTGCTCTTTTAATATGAATTACTAATAATATCAAATGAATATGTAGGAAACTTAATATTTTTAGTAAGTGACAATTTTCACCCTTTCCGGCCCCGAACATTGAGATTGGCTTTTTGGGTGTCCTTAGTGCACACTATCTTTGCCGCAACTACCTTCGGTGATTACTTACCAAAAATAGTAAATTCATGTGTAGGAGGCTTACTCAATTTGTAAATTAGGGTTACGGGCCTCATTTTTATGATGTGGGTTTTTTCTCTTCAACGCACCTCTGAAATTTCAAGTCTACCTAGTGTCTAGAAATGGAGATTTTAATTTTCAAAATTTTTTCCATGAGAAAATAGGGTTTATTTTCTACGAAAAAACTGGAGTTTTCATGAAAAAATTTCTTATTGGATTCTCACGGCCTCTAAAAAAATATAAGATGGAAAAAAGGTGTATGTTGACCCGTGCACAAGTTTTTTAGTTATGAACAAATCTTCTTCGAGGGTTTCGAAGTCTCTCTGGTGAAGAAATTTTTTTTCTTGTTCTTCTCGAATCTGGATTTTTTTTTTTTGTTTGTTTTCACTTCTTTAGATCATGGAAAAATTCAGTAATGGGGGAGCATGAAAATTTCAAGTAAGATTCAATGGAAATTTCAGCAGTGTGGGGAGCATGTGGGGAGAAATGAGCAAAAATGGCTAAGTGTTTAGATTTATAGCTTTGGATTTCAAAGAGAGGGGGACAAGTGAATTTTTACACCATTTTCACCTTTGTTTTAGTGAAATGGGTGCAAAAAAGTGTGCCTTATCCATATGATGACACTTGGCACACATGCGTTCATTTAGAGGATTGGACGAGGGGGCTACATTTGAGCTCCTAGGGGCCCAAAAGAGGTCATATGAAAAACCTGGAGGATAAAGAGGGGGAGGGAAAAAAAATTCACCATTTTTACCTTTCATTTGGTGTAATGGGGAAAAAAATGTGTGCCTTAGAGTTAGGATGCCATGTGTCCCTTTTTAAATTTGACTAAGTATCAAATAGCATACCTTGGTGAGCGAATTAAAAAGGCCATAACTTGAGCTCCCAGATGATTTTTCAGGTGCTTATTTATATGATTTAGCATGAAAAAGGAAATTTTTAAAATAATGGGAGGGTTCTCATGGCTTTATTATGACTTCAACACCCTAAAAATCTCCTTTTTTTTGGGATTGCCTACGGTGCATGGAAATAATGGGCACCTCGAAAACTACATGAGGTTTAAAGTTGATATATTTTAATCACCATGTAGAGGGCTGAAAATGATTTCTAATGGTATATTTTTGGGCTTGTAACTCACTAAAGATATCTTGAAATTACTCTTTAAATCCCATGTCCTCTTTAGCGATGCAAGATCTTTCAGGCTCAAAAACCCGCTTCAATGAACTAGCCCCAAAACCTATGCATCCTCCCAGAATATTCCAAAATATATTCCTTAATGTTTTTTATCTCTTGAATACTCATCTATGATGAATTTAATAATTTTTATCTACTCTTGGGGTTGGTGCACTAGTCCTTAGAAGTTTGATGATAGTTGTTCCTAAGATTTCTTGAAAGTCCACTTTTAGTGAGACTGCTCCAAAGTTCTTGAATGCTTTCACTTTTTCCTAAATCACCTAAGGGGACTGATGAAACTTATAGATGAATCACCTGGGGAAATGGAATCAACATTAAGGTGTAGTTTGATCTAGGGGTGACATGGAAAATTTTGACACTAGGGGTATAGTTGTCTTGTTTTCAGTGAATTTCACCCATGCAAAAACACAGGAAAACAAATGGATAAATAGGATGAATAGGTACAATATGTGAAAATAGATGAAAATGGATAAAAGGTATATTAAATAAGATGAATTTTTCCTATGGGCACTATGAGAATGTGCTCATCTAAGGAAATGATCTCCTATCCAACCTGTTACAGGTGAGATGGAATGGTCAAGGATAATGAGTACATGAAGGTTTTGATCAATATCAGAATTGCCAAATATACCTCGAATGGGTTGTGGGATATGTGGGAATTATCATGCGCCCATTGTAATTAAGTATCTAGAAAAGGTCATGGTGGTGTGAGAAGAGACATGTGAGGAAAAATCTATGGATTTAAGAATCTAGCCTCAACTAGGCTAATTGTGCTAGAACTAGTTAGTGTTATCTTTTTCATTTTTCAAGGATATCACTTGTGAGATAATTTTTGGGATAACTGGGGTGGTTTGGAAGATGATTTTTCTAATTCCCCGATCAATGTCGGTGAGTTATGTAATAGTGTTTGGATGCGTACTCTTGAATCACACATGGTTTGTTTGGGTTTCTTGAGGCCTTGGATGGTCATGTGGATGTGCAAACAATTAATCTAAGGAAATAAACAAACATGCAAATAATCCGAAGAGGCAAGGTCAATGTTTGGGTAACCTAAGCCAACTAAGGAAACATAGGGAGTTGTGTTAATTTCCATCTAATTAAATCTATGTGCCTAAATTAACAAAGAAATGCAAGAATATTTTAATTAAACCAAATCGATTACTCTCCTTGAATCTAATTAAAACTATGTGCAACTAATTAATTTAACAAAAGGAAACTAATTAATTTAATATACTTGTTTTTGTATTTTCAATGATTTTAAATGAAAGGGAATAAGAAAAATAAATAAATCTAATTAATCTAATCTATGTTTTTGATGATTTTCTTGGTTTTCTAGAATTAAATAAAAGAAATCTACACAAACAATACAATTGCTTCTAATTAAATGGAAACTACTTCTATTCTAAAATAAAATAAACTAAACAAGGAAATAGTCGGATGTGGCTATTTCCCTGTTGCAGAATGGATTTAATCTAATCTAATTAAAATGAAGATTTTCCTAATTTGTAATTGTGGATATAATTTCTTTTAGTTCTACCTCAGAATCATGGGAATATTGAAAAGCTTCTTAGAAGAATTTTTTTCCGTGAGACTTCCCCAGTAAAACACTAAAATTCCTACATAATCTTTTTGTGAAGAAACTCAATGAAATGCATAGAAACATAAACTTCTTCAAACTCACTTCCCTTGCAGATCCACAGGGATAAGTAGGGAGGAAGTTTTCAATAGAATCCTTGCTTGTATGTAGGCACAATCTAACTAAATGAAAAAAGAAAGCTACAAGTGTTTTGATTATGAAGAAGTAAAATACTATGTGCACAAGAACTTCCTCCAAATCCTTCCTAGAAAAATCCACAGGGATGAGATGAGAAGAAATCCTCAATGGAAGCTACTTACAGAAATGTAGCTAATTTAAAATTCTACTTCCTTAAAGAAATTTTTAAATTGATACATATTTAAATCTATACTAAATCAAAGAAAGCTTCAAGTAATGTAAATAACACCTCCAACCTGAAAATGTAGTGTAGAGAAAATTCCAATTCTGGTTATGCTTTTTGATCCCCTCGCTTCTTTTCCAATGAGATATCCAAATGTGTCTAGGAACTGTGCTAGAAACGTGTAAAAGAAATAAAGGAGGCTTGGAGCTAGCTTTTTTGCAGTATTCTTGTAGTAATGCAAGAAAGAGAATAGAAAGGAAAATGAACTGTGTTTTCTTGTTTACTTTTTGGTAGGATTTCAAATCATAACATTACAATTCCAAATCAAAATAATCTAGCCCATTCTTCCGGAAAAAGCTTGGTTTTAATAGAAAATTGGTAGAGAAGTGGTCCATCCCACTTGGCGGACAAGAAGTGGAAATCACTCATGGGAGGGTGGCTAACTTACTAATAATAGTAAGTAGGGAGAATAATTCCACACACATCTAACAAGCTCGGGAAAATTTTATTTGGTCAAGAAATGTGCAATAAAAATGAGTCAGAAGAAGGAAAAACGTGTTCAGAACACACTGGAAAAGTCTAAATTAAATGCGCACAGACCCTCTAGTCTACACAAACGGGACGTTACATAACCACTATAGAGGTTGTGTAATTTCCACTCAAGGAAGACTAAAGGTTGCGCAATTTCGCAATTATGTAACTAAAGGATAAAATGCTAGGAAAAAGAATGAAAAACAACTAAGGAAAGAGGAAAAAAGATGGAAAAATATAAGGTAAAAAAATCTACAAGAACATGTTGCAAGTGATAAATTAGAATGGGATATCATTGGAATCGATACTTTATCATCATTGGGCATTTGAACTGTTCTGATAATGTTGCACTATGCAAATTTGGGTGCATACAATATAAAAATGGATGATTCCTTTTTCTCAAAGACACTATATTTTTGATCAAGCACATATCAATCATTGTCATGATACATGTTAAAATAGTGGAAGTTAAAAAAAATCAGTCTTTATCTTTCTTCACCCGATAAGGAGGATGGTTCTCATTAGGGGATATTTGAATCAATTGCCTATCAAGTAGAGTAAGTAAAATACCAAAAAATGATAAAATTATATAAGCATAATTCTTACTACTTGGAGGGAGAAGAGAATTCATAGTTTATGTAGGTTTAGGTGTAATATGATAAGAAGTACTCACACAATGTAGAACCTTTAGTTAAGAAGATGATTCATTCGTAACATCATAAACGTGCTTCATAAATGGAGTAGGAGTATGACCATGTATATGTGTGGGATATTTCATAGGTTTGATTACTCTTCCTAAATGTTTGCATATCAATACTTGTATCTTGAATTTATAGTTGAAAATCATTACAGCAAATCTTTAATCGATTATAGGATAGCCTTAAGAAAAATTTCATTATTATGATCACTGAAAGATGGTAGATCTAGAATGATAACAATACTAAGCATATCAAGTTATTTTAGAATAATATTGATTTGAACACGAGGATTAATATGAGGATCTATATTAACATGTTCCACCTTTGTAATAGGCCTAAAATAAATTATAGCATTTTACACATTATCAATTATGAAAGGCATGGAAGAAACACATATAGGAATATAATTTTTCATTCGTTAGATAAGGAAGAGACATAAGTAGTAGCTAAAGTATTTTTAGGAGGAGGAGAAACATAAGTAGAAACATCATTATGAACAAAACACCATTATAAACATAAACATCATCAAGACTAGGAATTCCATTATTATATGAAATGTCATGATCAACATGTGCAACACCATCTATAGGATGAAAACAAAATCCATCATCACTATCCACATTTTTGTTAGTATCAAAAAGTAAAGTAGTAGTATTAGCTCTTCTAAAAAGTGTATGATAAACCCACCTAAGAGGGATAAAATCATCATCACAATAGGAATCATTTGCATACTTAGTAGATTTTATGTCATTTGAAATGTGTTATTTTGAGAATAAGGAAACTTGACTAGACAACACAAGGAAGGGGATAGATTATCACTAACCAAATCACTATCATTATATGCATACTTAGAACTAAGATCATCACAAGGATCTGGTTTCAATGATTTGGGGTAGATAGTGTAAAGTTTTTGTTCACAATTAAATAAATTATTAAATACATAAGTTTCTTCATATCTAATATTATTAAAATTATTGCTAACATCATTATCACAATTGTAACCATTGATAGAGTGTATATCATTTGTTTATTTAAGACTAGCTACAATTGCTAGATTACAATCAAGGGATACCTTAAGGTAATAATTTACAAGTGTTCTTAAATTAAACCCACTATTACAAAGTTTTCATTTATGTCAAGGTGATTTGGAGTGATGTTATTTATTGCAAGATTGTTGAGTGTTATTTTTGAGGCCAACATGGTTGAGTACAAGTCATCATTGAGAACCCTAGTCATGGAATGAAGAGACACAATGATTAGTTGAGAATGGTTCCTAAGTGAGACTTTTACATTGTTTAAGCATGATAACATGGTTTAGAATGCATGGAAAAGGCATGTTAGTTAGTTTCAAGGTTAGTTGTTGTTTGAAGACTAGGTGAAGAAATCACGTCCTAATGAGGTATGAGGCTCAATTTCTAAGGAAATTATGGGCATGTGAGTATTTTTAGAGATGTAAAATGTTTTCATAGGCATGTCCATGAATTTTTAAGGTCAAGGATAGAAAGATAAATCATGAAAAGTGATTTTGAGGTCTAAACCTAGACAAATCCTTATGATTTTCCTATCCTAATGAGGTATCCTAATAATTTCTCTATGCTAGTATGAAAAGGTTAGTATGGGAATTTTTTTCATATTGATTCAGGTATGTGGACAAAATTTCAGCTTGTTAGTTTTGAGTATAAAGTAAGATATTGAGTTCTTGGTTAAACTGTGTTATTGAAAATGGTGTTTCCCATCTAGAAGGTAACTTTCAGTTGCTCGTTGGTATGTTAATACTCTACATGGGAACGTAATATATTTATGATAGGTATATATGTGTCATATCTAATATCTCCAGGAATTAGTTTTCGTTTTAAGGTCCACATTTTTATGATCAATTGTTAACACCGAAACAACTCCAAAACCCTTCTAAAACCCTAGTTTGAAGTCGATAGGAAATATATTGATCGAACAAACCCATAATTGATTATTTTGAAAAAAATATGATTACAAAATGTAGAGGACTCTCCCAAATATCTCCAAATGGTTTTGTGTTATCAAGTGAATGATAAAAAGTACAGGTATATTGTTGTTTTATAAAGAAATTGTTGTATCTCTCATGTTGTATATTGGACATGTTTAAAAATATAGATGTTTGAGGATAATATGGAACCATGATACTTGAATATTATTATTTATAGAAAATTTATATCCTCTAGGTGTCCTAACAAAGTCAATTTCTCCCGACTAGTTTCGGGTGTTGAGGATAGTTTTGACACTCCTTAGAAAAGAGTTGATCTTGAAGCCTTATGCTCTGATTTGAGGTATCTAATGGACTTGGTGAAATTTTTGGATTCATTTAGTACCTATTCACATGTTTTTTTGGCATGGTTGATTTATTTATGGTTGTACAATCTTCATCTTGTAAGGTACATTTTATGGGTATGCGGTCCCTAATACAACAATCATGTTTTCAAGATGTTTTCATGGTGTGAAATGATATTGCGAGCTTTCCAAGTATGGTGAAGGTTAGTGGAGGTCGTCGAAAAATTTATTTAATATATTTAATATTTGATGAAAACCTTATTTTATCAAAAGAATTCATTGTGAAAATATTTTCTTGTAAACCTAGTTCAAAAAGGTTTAATGAGTCCAAAAATGATGTAAAAAGATAAAATGAGTAATATAAGTCCATAAGAAGGTTATCATGTAATTTGAATGGGTTTTTTTTTTTTTGGGGGTTTTGAGTGGCTTACATAAATGATGTATAACTTACCTATATGATTATGTAATTGGGTCGCATATATATACTTGTAAATGCGGTTTTTCCCGGTTGAGATCTGGAGATTATGAATGACCTATAGAGGATATAGTGACTTGTATGAGGTCAAAATTACAACTAAGATTACATGTATGTTGAGTATCTAAAAATTAATATCCATGAAAGGTATTTTTTCCATTACCTAGTGAAGGTTGTTGCTCCTTGTGTATTTGGTGCTTCACTAAATTAGGGGTTGGTGCGTCCTTGCAAGTTGATGCTTGCAAAAGTCATGTTGGTGTCTTATAAATTAAGGGGTTGGTTCCTCCTTGCAAGTGGGTGCTTAATAAATTAGGGGTCGATGTTTCTTGTGGATTTTGTGCTTCACTAAATCTATATTGTTTTTTAATACAATGATAAGTGGGTTTTCTTCCCTTGAGGGTTTCTAATGCATAACATAAAATAATTTCAACACACTCAAACAAGTTAATTAGTTCAAAAATCCAATCAATCACCCTTAGTTTGCAAGACACTTGTTTCCCACAATTTAAGAAACCTTTAAAACATGCAAATTTTATCTATATACTCAAATTAACCAATTAAATTCTTGAAACATGTTTATCAACCTCCCAACATGTCAATTCCACCATCAAGTTTGATTAAAACTAAAGAATTAGTCAACTTGGCCTTATTTTACTCAAAACTACCCTTAGGCTACTAACAAACAATGTGTTTGATGGGTTATAGCTTGGAGAAATCTACAAGGCCCATTAAAAAAATTGATGGTTTTGAAACCCTTTATCAATGTCCAGTGTGGGTGAAAATTCTTGATACAACTCTTAAGGTAAATGTCTCTTCCTTCACAAGATCGTCCTTTAGACTTGTTCCACTTTAGTAGCCCTACCCTAGAACAAATAGCAGTAAAAATTTTGATTTTAAGGCTCATTCTAGTAAACAAATAGTATTTCAAACACCCATTCGGAAGTTATCTTAGTGTGCAAAATTTTAGGTATCCTTCCTTTTCGAAAATTTTCCATAAACCACTATCCCATATCTCTATTAGGCCTCTTAAGACATGCTACAAGATTATTTCTTATACTGTTAGACTTATCTCCTTCATGAAAATATTTCTATGGAAAATTCTTTGAGAATATTTTAAGGGAGGTCTCAAGGTTGTATCTTGTAAATTTTGGACTTTAGAAAGGGGTTTAGAACCCTCAATTATAATTTTATTCTAAACCCTAGGAGGGTTGGTCACAGTGGGCCCGAGGATGGTTCTTCCTCTACCAAATCTACTATAATTAATTTCAAGGAATAAAAATCACTTCTTTAGGACTATGTGAAAATTTAGGAACTTAAATGCTACCATAAAGTCTTGGTCTTCCACATTCATGTGTTTACTCTTCAAGATGTCCTATTATGTTCTAGAATACAAGTTATTGAAATCAGCTAGGGTTTTCCCCAAAGTAATTAATGGTTCATTTCCTTGATTAGGGGTTTGAAGAGTTCTTAAGCCTGAGACATGCTCTAATCTTCTCGTATACGTCTTAAATTCATGAATTCCTTTCAAATTTGACTTCATTCACCTTTAAATTTGGATTGTGCCTTATAAGACACCCTATTACCGACTTATGAGGATTCTACATTCAATTACAAATATACCAAATATGATCCTTCATCACATTAAATACAACCAACTTAGTTAAACTCATATTCACCTATTATATCAAGTTCTTGATAAAAAATAATCATGTAAACATCTAATAATTGTGATGTCTAGTCTTGAAACAATGAAAATTAATGCAAACCGTGTCTTTGTACCTAGAGATCCAAATCCACATTCCTTGTTTGATCAATGATCTCAAAATAGTTACAAGATATTTTTAATCCTCTTCCTTAAGTTTCAACCACCTAACTATAATTAAACTCTAGTTTACATGCATAGTTACCTCGTGAAGAGGTCATATGGAGGCTAGTATTGTTAAGAAAAGATCTAATCATGATTTTAAGGAATTATATGACAAATTAAACTCTAAGAGGAGTCTCCAAAGACTAAAAATGACAAGAACAACCTAGGAAATTATTGAAAAACACTTTATAACTCCTACACTAACCTAAAAAGACAAAATTGGCTATAAAAGATTCAAATTTTCAAATTGAGCAAAATAGAGGGAAATCTCCCTATTTGAGTTTTGAACTTCTAGAGCTTAAAATACCACATGAAATGAAAACTATGAACCTCTAATGACACCCTTAAGACCTACATAGTGCCAAATTTGATTATTGCATGCCTAGACTAAACCTTGGAGTGATGCCCTTGCATCGATTTCCCACCGATATGATGTGTTCATGTGTTATCTCTATTGTTTCATGCTAATGTGGATTGTTTTTATGCTTTTATCACTATAGCTCATATGTGTTGAATGCAAGTTAATATAATTCAAGTAAAATCTTTTAAGCACACTAATTCACCCCCTCTTAGTGACAAAGTGCTTCCAACACCCACAACAAAAATGTAACGCTCAAAATTACAAGAGCTGAAAAATGAGGAATTTTTTATTTAACACATAAACATAATAACAAATTACACAGTTGCAATCATACAAATTTATTTAATCAAATTCATTAATATTTTTTTCTCATTTGATCTATCTGATAACATCCATGTATGCCATGTGCAATCGAGAAGGGTGTATCCAGATCTCCACAATCTCCATTTGTTACTACTTTGAGTGACAATCCTTACTAGCATTTCATCTCAACCTTTTAAAGGTCATAGGAGCTATGTGAAAGTTCTTGGGTCTACCGTGAATCTAGTTTCCTGAATTTGTATTCTAGTATCTAACCATTGTCTACCTCATGTTCAGTATTTAAACTTCCCATGATCAGGTTACTGACAATTTTTTTATTTAATTGGAGGACTAGGTGATCAGACAATGCAAAACCATCAATGCATTACTTTGGCCAAAGTTATCCACCATGCAAGTTACGGCTAAACTCAAGACAACACACTAGTCTTATGATTTTTAAGTCTTCTGCCACCTCACAACTATCCCTTTCACAGTTATCTAGATCTTTATAGTTTCTTTTTATTTTATTTCCAATTAAACCTATCTTGCAAGAGTTTATATTGAGATAGATTCCAAAGGCCAACTAGGATCTTTATAAGATAAGTCTAATGGATCTTTTCATCTATTTACCATCCCATTTAGTCTCTTTTTCCCTATGTTTGATTCTTTAACCTTAAATTACCTTTTTACAATAATACTTGTCCATTCTCTATACAACAAGATTTACAATCTTATCATATTAATACCAAAGTTATAGAAAGGCTGAGTTAAATATATATTAAAACATGTATATTTAATTATTCCTTCGATTAGCTATGCCACTAAATAGCTTATTTAATTTAGAAATTAAAGACAATTGATTGTTACAATAATTGCCCAATTATCGGCTTCATACATTGATAACTATCAAATAAATGTATTCAATAATTTGTGAAAAGTAAGATTTCACAACTCAAGTATTCATCATTTAATCATATTGAGATATTATTACACACAAAGTAATCATCTCTTTATTAAAATCATATATTACATATGTCATTAAGGTGAAATATATAAACAAGATATAATAATTCTCACATAGTGAGGTTTGAATATTTATAATGGGTCCAATATCCCAATAATTCAGCCAATAAATCAAGGATATCATCCTTTCACCAATTGAAATCCAAGTATCTCATTTAGATCCATGCTACGATAAAACTTCACAAGACATGAGTTTCCGCACATCCGAATGTAATGGCTAATGGTCTTGCAAGACTGGAGTAGTGGTATGATGTCAATTCAAAATGAATTGACATGAATGTTAACTCCATTTTCTGATGCAATTAATTAATAAAATATGAAAGGATATACATGTTGTTTTATCAACAAGCACATGGTAATACAACTAAAAATGTATTACTACCTGGTTTCTATAAAGATACAACTATGGATGCACACAAATAGAACAACCAATTTCTATTTCAGTGATCATGTTTCCCTCTAATCATAAAGGTCAATACATCTGTATTCCAGCTTCAATAAATAAGCATTTGACATTTAAAATTTCTACATAACTTCATAAAAACAATATGATTAAGAAGAGTATTTTTTTCAGTCAATGAGCAGCTCTACAAATTAGCACAAATATCACCATATTTACATCACTTTAACATGTTCTATCTACATATTTACATCACTTTTACAAATTAGCACAAATATCACAAATAGTCATCGAGATATCAAAGAGGTTGTTTTGTTGCTTTGCTTTTTCCGGAGAATGGACAGCGGACTAATCATTATTCGAAGCCACGGCTCTTTGGGGTATAAGACTTACCAGAGATTGTAATATTCCGAATATTATAATTGAAGGTGATTCTCTGAATATCATCAATCTATTAAACAAAAAGCAACACCCCAGCTGGTCTATCAGAGATTTTATTGGGGAAGCTATTGATATATGCAAGAGCTTTGAAAATGTTAAAATCACCCACACCTATCGGGAAGGAAATAGGGTCACTGACAGTTTGGCTAACCTCGGTGTTACTAATTCCTTTCAAACTTGGCTTATCTACATGGCAGTGAAAATCAGCACTAACGACTGTAATTTGGGCGCTAATGTGTGGATCCTCAAGTACAATATGATGACATCACATAAGATATGGATGATTGATGCGATATGTGTGAGATGGACTATCATCATTTCTAGGCATAGGAGGAAAGCCGAGGAGCGGGGCAATAATTACAAGTATGGCATAATAATTAAACCTGCTTTCACGGAAAGGAAAGATTCAAATACCAACATCAAAGCTCTGCCTGTCCCGCATAGTGGTAGCATTTTTACCATTGAGAACAGGAAAAGGAATAGAGGAAACATGGGGGGTCCGCCTTGCAAAACTGAACCGACCCACAATCCGGCGTGGAAAGAGAATACGGAGCTTTGGAATTACCTGCAAATCGGGGGTCTGTCTAATTTAATTGAAAGGATTCAAGGATTTGACCAAGACATTTCTATCAGATTCACCCAGGGATGGAAGAATCGGATTGTCAAATACAGTAACATGGAGATTGAGATCACATAAGAACTCATTGTCCAGATCACAGGCCTCGGCACCTGAGGGCACCAAATTCTTCAGTAAGAAGGTGGACAGGGAGGTGGAGACCAAGAAGTTCTTGGATGAGGGGGAGAATCTTGAATTCGTGACTGCTGGCATCAAGGTGGCATCGATTCCTGAGCCTTTTGCTAAGCTTGCTAGGATGGTGGTTAGTTATGTAACTCTTGAAGGAAGATTTTTAACTATACCTCAAAAAAATTTGATATTTTTAAATCACTTTCGTAGAAATATCATCATTAGCTTTCCTCACTATTTGATAAACTCGTTGGAGAAATCAATTGGGGAAGTTCATAGCCACTCTAGGGCTGTCCCTTTGCACCAGGGCTTATCCTCCTAATCCATCACCACTATTCTAGCTGCTCCCCCATGAATCCTACCCCACCTTCTTCCTCCATACCTCCACCTACTCACACCGCTTCCACTCCCCCTACTTGAAAAGGAAGATTGAAGTCATTGCTTCCAAAGAAGAAAACAAGAGCATAAAAGCTAAAATCCTTACTTCCCAACAGGTCCTAAGGAGCCACAAAGACCTAGAACTTGCTGAGAACCTCCTACATATCGGTAAACCGATGGAGGAGCCCAAGGAGGAGGAATTGATGGACATAGTGGACAGGTTAGAAAAGGAGATACAAGAGCTCAAAGGGACTTTAAAAAAATATGGAAAGAGCTAAGGAAAAGGAATTCTTCAAAGTGATGATGAAGAGGGGTTATTGCTAAAATCTTCAAGAAGTTACTAGTCCTTGGATGGCGAGAATGGGGAATGCAAAATTTGCAATGACCGCATATTATCTTCCCTTAAAAGCATTTATAATTTCATTGAACAACATGTTCATAGTGTCTATAGTTTGAGTGGGGTTAATGAGGAAATTTGGGGCCCTAAAGAGAAAAGGGATATTGCAATTGCTCAAAGCTTGTTAGGTTGTGGAGCTTGTTTTCATGTGTGAAAGTGTTGAAGACTATACACTAAGAGCACTTGTACATTTTCCATGTATCCTCACCAGGGTTCGGGGCCGTGCTGTGCCCCGAGCGTGGCCCTGGGGTGGCAACCCCCAAGATGCAAGGGTTCGAGGGCACACCAAAAAAAAAAAAAAAAAATTAGGCGTAAATTTTTTTGACCTTGAAAATGCACCCGACATATCGAGAAACATGCTTTTCTCATATGGGCGAGTTTTTTGACCCATAAGTTTATGGGACGGGTTTTTCCCATGGTTTTAATACCCATGGTTTTGTAAAACTACTTAAGCAGTTGTCTATTTATATGGTCTTATGCATATGATAGATGGACAAGAAAATATATTGCAGAGATGTGTTTTGAATTCAGCTGTGAATTCTCAGAGAGTTTGTTGAGCATAGCTCCAAACAGATCTGGGTATTATATTGAGAAACTGTGGCTTGTAATAAAATCTGAGCAAGTGATTCTTGGTGGACGTAGCCCAAATTGGGTGAACCACGTTAAATACTGTCTCTTTGTGTTGTGTTATTTTATTCTACAATTTTATTTGAGATCTGTAATAATTTCTGCATATTAGTTTCTACTATTGTGATTCTGTGAGGGATTATTCTGCATATTTTATCCCTTATTTCCTAACAATTGGTATCAGAGCCTGGTTTGGTTTGCTGAAGTGTTGAATCATAGGGAAAGTTTTTAGCTTGAGTGGGAGCTATGGCAGATGAAGGAAGATCTAGGGTTGATAAATTCAACGGGTAGAATTTCAGTCTTTGGAAGATGCAGATGGAAGATTACCTTTATCAGAAGGATCTTTATACTCCGTTGTCTGAGAAGGTGAACAAACCCTCGAGTATGACAAATGTGGAATGGGATTTGTTGGATCGGAAGGCACTTGGAACGATCCAACTGAGTCTTGCATCTTTGGTATTATTTAATGTTTTAAAGGAAAAGACTACAAAAGATCTAATGGATGCATTAGGGAAGTTGTATGAAAAACCCTCTGCCTCTAATAAGATATTTTTAATGAAAAAGTTGTTTAATATGAAGATGTCTCGAGAATAGTTCAAGAGCAAATCATTTAAATGATTTCAATACAGAGTAGTGAATATGCTAGCTTCGTTATAATAGAATTTTATGAAGAAGTTAGGGCTTTATTAATTCTATGCTCTTTACCTGAGAGTTGGAATAGCCTGGTAATGGCGGTAAGTAACTCGGTTCCAGCTAACTCGAAGTTGAAGTTTGAGGATGTTGTAGGGGTGATTCTAAGCAAGGAAATGCGAAGAAAAGCTCTGGGGAATCTTCTACTTCAGGGAATGCTTTGATAGTGGAAACTAGAGGGAGACAAAAGAATAGAGGAAACCGTGGAAAATCAAAAGATCGGGCAAGGTCAAAATCCAAGAACAAGATTGTATGCTGGAATTGTGGAAAGCCTGGGCATGCAAAGAAGGATTGTTGGGAGCTTCGGGATAAGAAGAAACAACAAGAAGAAAACAAGGAGGCAAATGTGGCAACGGGTAATGTATGTCAGATGCTTTGATTCTTTCTTTGCACAATATTACTGAATCTTGGGTTTTAGATTTAGGGGCTTCTTTCCATGCTTCTCCACATAGGCATTATTTTGTTGATTATGTTCAAGGAGATTTTGGGCATGTTTTTCTTGGTGATGATGAGCCTTGCAAAAGATAGTTCAAAAAGGTTTAGTTCAGGTTAAGATGCAGAATGGGAATACTTGGCTATTGAAGGATGTCAGACATGTGCCTACATTAAGACGAAATTTGATATCGGCAGGGCAGTTAGGAAGTGATGGTTGTACTGATGATATTTACAGCAGACTCTTGGAAGGTTACCAAGGGTGCTCTTGTGGTGGCAAGAGGTAAGAAGGTTGGAACCTTGTATTTAACCACTAATAGTACTAATGATTGTAATCTTGTGGCTTCAGATGCAGATACAACATTATGGCACTATAGGCTCGGTCATATGAGCCATAAGGGCATGAACATCATAAAGAAGAATTTTCCTAGATATACAGAAACAAGTTTCAATTTCTATGAGAACTGCATATATGGGAAATAGAAGCGAGTAAGGTTTCTCAAGGTTGGACCTACAAAGAAAGAGAGTAAGTTAGAGCTGGTGCATTCTAATGTGTGGGGGCTAGCTCAGGTATCATCTCTTGGGGGTTCAAATTATTATGTTACTTTTATTGATGATGCAACAAGGAAAGTTTGGGTTTATTGTATTAGAAACAAATCTGATGTATTTGACACTTTTGTTAAATGGAAAGCCTTGGTAGAGAATGAAACAGGTCTTAAGCTAAAATGTCTTAGGTCAGATAATGGAGGGGAGTATTGCAGCAATGAATTTGATGATTACTATTCTAAGAATGGAATCCACAGGAAAAATATGGTTCTAGGAACTCCGCAGCAGAATGGGGTATTAGAAAGGATGAACAGAACAATAATGGAACGTGCTAGGAGCATGAGGTTACATGCAGGACTGCCTCTTTCTTTTTGGGTAGAAGCGGTGAGCATAGTGTACTTGATAAACAGAGGACCCTCAAGTGCCTTGGATGGAGGCATACCTGAGGAGGCTTGGTATGGTAAGAAAGTTGATTATTCATTTCTTAGAGTCTTTGGATGTGAGGTGTTTGTTCACATAGACAAGGATGATAGGACTAAGCTAGAGGCTAAATTAGAAAAATGTACTTTCATTGGTTATGGTGGTGATGACTTTGGATATAAATGTTGGAGTATTAAGGACAAGAAAATCATTCGATCTAGGGATGTGGTCTTTAATGAGAAAGTCATGTATAAGTAGCAGTTGCAGGAAAACAGGAAGAATCCAAGAAAGAATATGCAGCGGTAGAGGATCTTCCGGATGGGAAAGTGACACATGAATTAGTTCAGGAACCCCCTCAACAGGAACCCCAAACTCCTATATTGAGGAGGTCTTCTAGGGTAAGAAGAGAACCTAAACATTTTTCTCCTTTTCTTTATTATTTATTACTCACTGATAGTGGAGAACCAGAGAGATTTGATGAAGTAATGCAGGTAGATGCCAGGAAGAAGTGGGAGCAAGCCATGGATGAGGAGCATTAGGCTCTCATGGAGAACTAGACATGGGATTTGGTAAAGCTACCCGAAGGAAAAAGAGCATTACATAATAAGTGGGTGTTTAGAGTCAAAGAGGAAGAAGGAGGAAAGAAAAGATACAAGGCCCGGTTGGTGGTCAAGGGGTTTGCACAGAAAAAAGGTATAGATTTTGATGAGATTTTTTCTCCTGTAGTAAAAATGACTTCTATCAGAATTGTTCTTGGAATAGTGGCAGCAGAAGACTTGCACTTAGAACAGTTAGATGTAAAGACTACATTTCTCCATGGCGATTTGGAGGAGGAGCTATATATGCAGCAGCCAGAAGGATATGAAGTCAAAGGTAAAGAGGAGATGGTGTGCAAACTGAAGAAGAGCTTGTATGGCCTGAAACAAGCTCCACGTCAATGGTATAAGAAATTTGATAGCTTCATGATGGAGCAAGGTTATATCAGATGTCATTCTGACCATTGTGTGTATACAAAGAAATTTGAGGATGGAAGTTATATTATCCTATGTTTGTATGTTGATGACATGCTGGTTGTAGGTAAAAACATGCAGGAAATAAAAGTACTCAAGAAGTAGCTAAGTGAATCATTTGCTATGAAGGATTTGGGTGTAGCCAAACAAATCCTTGGTATGAGGATATCTCGGGATAGGAAGGAACAGAAGCTGACTTTATCTCAGGAAGAGTACATTAAGAAGGTCTTGGAGAGGTTTAATATGTAGGATGCTAAACCAGTTGGGACTCCTTTGGCAGGCCATTTCAAGGTATCAAAGGAGCAGTGTCCCAAGATAGAGCAGGAAAGAAACCAGATGTCCAAGGTACCTTACTCATCGCAGCGATTGGCGCTTGATGTATGCTATGGTGTGCACTAGGCCTGATATTGCCCATACAAAGGGGAGCTATGAGTAGATTTATGAGTGATCCGGGTAAAGAGCATTGTAAGCAAGCAGTAAAGTGGATCCTTCGGTATTTGAGAGGGACCATGGGGAAAATTTTGTGCTACAGTGGATCAAACACCACTTTACGTGGTTATGTAGATTCAAATATGGCTAGAGATGTAGACAATAGGAGGAGCACAACAGGTTATATTTACAATGTAAGTGGGATAGCAGTGAGTTGGATTTCACGACTACAGAAGGTGGTGGCTTTGTCAACCACAGAGGCTGAGTATGTTGTTGCCACAGAGGCAAGCAAAGAGAGGATTTGGTTACAAAAATTTCTTGAGGAGTTAGGGCATAAGCAAGAGGAATGTAAGCTACATAGTGATAGTCAGAGTGCTATACACCTAGCTAAGAACTCTTCTTTCCACTCTAGGACAAAGCATATACAGTTAAGGTACCATTTCATTAGGACAACTTTGGAGGAAGAGAAGTTGAAGTTGGAGAAGATTCATACCAGTCAAAATCCTGCAGACATGATGACCAAGGTGGTCATAAGGGAAAAACTAAAGTTGTGTTCAGCTTTGGTTGGTCTTCATAGAAACTAGTGAAGGGTTGAGAAGCTTGCTCAGAGGAAAACTAGTCTCCAAGTGGGAGATTGTTAGGTTGTGGAGCCTGTTTTCATGTGTGAAAGTGTTGAAGATTGTACACTAAGAGTACTTGTACATTTTCTGTATCCTCACCAAGGTTGGCGCGGCCTTCCAAAGGAATATTTTTAGGCGTAAAATTTTTGGCCTCGAAAAATGCACCCGACATATCGAGAAATGTGCTTTTCTCATATGGGCGAGTTTTTTGACCCATAGGTTTATGGGACGGGTTTTTCCCATGGTTTTGATACCCACGGTTTTGTAAAACTGCTTAAGCAGTTGTCTATTTATATGGTCTTATGCATATGATAGATGGACAAGAAAATATATTGCAGATGTGTTTTGAATTCGGCTGTGAATTCTGTAGAGTTTGTTGAGCATAGCTCCAAACGGATCTGGGTTATTGTATTGAGAGAGTGGTGGCTTGTAATAAAATCTGAGCAAGTGATTCTTGGTGGACGTAGCCCAAATTGGGTGAACCACGTTAAATACTGTCTCTTTGTGTTGTGTTATTTTATTCTGTAATTTTATTTGAGATCTGTAATAATTTCTGCATATTAGTTTCTACTATTGTGATTCTATGAGGGATTATTCCACATATTTTATCCCTTATTTCCTAACAAGGCTGATATGAGAGACTCCTCTCAGGCCACTGCCATTGCCTTCTTCATGTCACTGCAGGCTATCAAGACCAAGATTGACAGGGCTATCAAGTAACGGGTTGCTGTGATGTTGTTTTTTGGCTGCGAAGTTGTTGTTATCTGGCGGTTCTGTGCTACTTTTTGGCGGAGTTCTATATGTTGTTTCTCTTTTGGTTGCTTTTTGATCTTTTCTGCTTCTTTTTGGATCATTGTTCATTTGGATCCTTTCTTCACTTGTATTTTCATATTTGGCTGTTGAGCCCTCTTTGGTTGGTCGTTTTTCCCTTCTCTGGTTGCTTCTCTCACCTTTGCTATCTGGTTTTGAGCCCTTTTGTATATAGGGTATAGTCCCTTCAAAACTATTTGCCCTTAATAAAAATAAATAAAAATAAAAAACATGTTCTATCCGGTAAACAAATAGCCCAACAAACAATATAGCAGAAGACTATGGTTACATCATTTAAACATACTCTTTTTAGTAAAAGAACAACTAATAATTTCTTTCATAAGATATCATTATTTTAAACCCAATCATGCCTCCAATTACTCCTTGGTGCATCTCGGTCAAGTTGTCTTGGCTTTCATGCCCTTACCAAAACAAGCAATTTCTTTTTCATAGTCTTACAAGAATCCAAGTCATATTGTCAGGCTAGAAGTTATAGGCTAAATGCCATTTTTTTTAATTATTCACACATAAAAAGACACCCTCATTTATACATGAACTGATTTAGTGGTCCATAATAATTTTTTTCTAGAAAATGCAGCCCCATGCAAGAGCTTTAACACCCATAAATTATCATTCAAAAGATCTCAATAAATTAAAAATCAGACCTGTATATAACAACAAAGAAGAAAAATACAAAACCCTAACTAGTTGCATACCCATATTGATTGGGTTACCCAAATTGATTCCTTTACAAAAATAGGTTTGTATACCCAAATCCACTTGTTTACAGAAAACACACAACCAAATTTCAGTTTAACAAAATGAAAACCCACAAGCACAAATCAATTTTAAACACACAAATTCACAAAACGTTTTCCTTCTTCCTGTATAGGAAAAACCCAACTCTTTTCCTTTTGGGTATAATTTATTATAATGTAGAGAAGGAATTTTTAACCTTTATTTTACTTTATTTTTGTTGATCAAAACCCAAAACCCCATCTATGTATTTTTCTCAAGGTTAAAACCACACAAATAATACATAATCCATCAATTTCCTTTTCATACTTCATTTCCAAAAATTAAATCAAAAGTTGTCCACAATTTCCTTGATTGTCATTAAAAAGAATGTGTATTTCCTCTCTTTTTTACAAATAACGCAATAGAGAAAGGAGAGGATATTCATGCTTGAAGTAACCTAGAATCATAAACCTTCTACTCTTCCTTCTCTAGCAAGTTGAGTCCTTATTTCCTCCAAAACTCACACATGTATTCCAGAAGGGGAGAATGAAAATAGATGAAGGAAAAATAATAGAAAAATATAATGAAAGAACTATAGTTGGGCAGCATATTGAAGAATTTTTGGGCTTCCCAATGCTAGTACGTGTTTTAGTGCATGCCGCACACTTGTGCCATGTGAAGGTGTTTCACTTTATGAAACCCATAAATTTCAATAACTAAATAAATTTTTGGCTTACATGCCAAATCCCTCTAATATATATATATATATATATACTAATTAATATTTCATACATTTTTTTACTTTAGTTGTTACCCAACTTAATGGTTAAGTTAAAATTAACCTTCATAATACAAGTCCACATATTTCAAACAATATATTACCATAAAAATTAGTTAAATTTCCAGGTTTATATAAAACATTCCAATACGAAAATCACCAAGTCCATAAATAATAATTTGAATATTCTCATAAAGCTAGCTTGATATAGCATTGTCAAATTAAATAGAGACAATTATCATCGTGGTCATGCAAAAGTTGAACAAAACAAAAGACGACCAAACCGATTAAAATAAAGTAACCGAAATACAAATAACCGAAAGATTCACTATCATTTATGAATTGTTTTACCTATGATTAAGGCCTAATCATGTTTTAGGAAGGATCATCAAGGTGGGTGCGGGGTTATTCGTTCCGCAGTGTCATGCCCCGTAGCAGAAGCTGTGGGTCATGATATGACAAACCAAATGAATTTTACACCCAATGATGATCTCATCTAATCCTATTTAGACTTAACCATAGTTAATTTAACTTACAAGAAATTTTGGGATGTTACATAAAAACATGATTGAAATAGTATGCATAAAGGAGGGCCACATTAGAAGGGAATTTTATTTGTTGGGAAATATTATGAGTAAGCATCTTCAAGCGATGGGTTACACTAGATGAACTCATTAGGAGAGATAATATCCTCGGGAACATTAGCCTTTATAATAAAAAATAATAGATAATCCTTCAATTAGATAGAAATTATACAATAATTAGAAAATAGGAGGCTGAAATTCAAAAGATCATAGAGGATAAGACCCAATAGTGATTGTCGCCAAGTTACTAAAACATCCATTTATGGGGAAAATTGAACTTAATGAAACCAAAAGAGTTATTTTATAATATAAATATGTGGAATAAAAACCTATAATAAATTTATAAAATAATGTATATGTTTCCAATTATTCCCTTATTACTAAAAATAGTAGTATTGAATTTCCAAAAATGTGATAAAAAAATGTTCAAAAAAATATTGGTTTTGGTTAATATATCAAATTTAATCAAAAGCTATAAGGAATTCTAAATATATTTTACTTGTTATATTTGCAATGAAAGGTTTTTTGGCCAATAGGAATCCTTAGGAAGAGACCCAAAGAGGAAAACCAACCATGAGAGACAAGAAAGAAAATTAAAAAATCAATTCTAGGTCATGTATTAGAATGAAATTATAATTGCATATGAATACAAACCCTAGTAAATGGATATATTTGAAACCAAATAAAAAGGAAAAACCTTAGGGAAACTAGGTTCTATAGATAAAATCACAAGTTAGGTTCACCAAATGTTTACACCCTAATTAAAGTATGTTATGAAAAGTACACACCAATATATATGATGCAATGGTTTATTACAAGAGATTATAATGATATAATTAATTAAAAATTAACTATGCATAATTAGAATGACACATTATACTTTAAGAATGATAAATGATGAAACAATGTCTCAAATACATAAGAAGAGATGAATACTTAGTTATGTAGGTTAGAATGAAGGATATATGGTTGTGCGAGATGGGTGAAAAATGTATATTAGAAACTATAGATTATTTTTATAAATATTGGAATCTAAAATTGAGTTGGTACATAATCATACATCAATCTTACGGTCTATCCCTAAAACTATACAATCCCGACTAGATCTATATGGCATTGGACTCTTTGATAGTCAAGTATTGAAACTTACTATGTGTTTTTCCTTCCTCTAAATGTGTTTCATCATATGTCACTATTATTTACATAACCTATAATCATGTGCAACACAGAGGAAACCCTAGACACTTGTAATTCCCTTTATCAAACTATTAGATACAAAAAGAGAAATCATGTGTATGTTGTGGATAGAATACTATAGTCTTTATTTTCCACACAAGTGTTATGCGCGCAGAAAAATCATTTAGTAGGACCGAATGCTCACCCAAAGCACACAGCTACTAGGTCCTCCTTTTTGTTTCTTGTCAATATGTTAGCATGCATGATTACAACTATCAATAAATTTTTTATTCCCATGTACTTAACCAACACATTTAGAATAAGACGGAAACACATGTAATAAGGAAACACATCAATAAGATAGTTACCAATATCATTTGCATTGCTAAATCACCATAGTATGACATATCAATGAGCATAATCCAACCACCATAATCCATTATAAAAAAATATTACATAATTGAAGTTGAATACATGGTAACTAATATAATAGAGCATTGGACCATGTGTGTAAGTATCAAACCCTAGTAAAAAACAACATACTCTGCTCATACAACTAGAACCATGCACTAATTCAAAATTTATCCAACATTGATCTACAAAAGATATATATAGGGGTGAAGACTTTCCCTTCATAGCTCATGTATTTCCTAATAATAGGCGTTCCTAAACATAAGCTATATGCATGCTTTTATGTAGTAGGTAATAATAGATCATCCTATAAATAGGTTTCTTTAATCCTATTAATAGTCTCCATGTGTTTTCTTGATATGTATGCACATCCTCCAAAAATAGCCTTTACTTGGTCGCCAAGTTATCATGCTTTAGTCCTTGCTTGGTCGGCACTCCATCCTTTTTCTCTATTTTTAGCCTATATTCTGAAAAATTGTCTAAGTCTCAAATTATTTCATACATGTATGCAATTCCACATGCCACCTTTCCCAACATTTGCATGCCTTCTTTTGTGTTATCTCTATTTGGGTACTTAGTCACTTTCTCATCTCAACATAACCCCACACTAGGTATGTTGTCCATCCTCGCCAACACTTGTCCTAGAATACCCATGAAAGAATAAAGAATGTGTACCCAATGAATAAGTAAAAATAATGAAAGAATATTCAATGCACACTAATTTCATATCCCTCAATTGGCTGCAATAATTAAGGGTACTCCTTATTGAGGGTACTTTCCATCTCACCCCACTCTACAAAACATTGTTTGGCTGTCTTGGGGACCAACCCAACTTCTTCCACCATCTCCTCAAGAGCCATGTCTTCACCCTTATGCTTTAATTTTGTTATTACCTCGAGATAGACCTAAGATAAATCCCTCCAAGTTATCCATATTTCTAGTAACAAGGGATCCTAGATCCTTAAGCTTGTTTTCATATATATATCACTTACTATTTTTAGGGAATCTCACTTCTACGCAATCTTGACTAGGAGCTCCTCTCACCCAAACTTTCCCTCTTTCATCGCAGCCTACGCATGTTCCGGATCAACCTCCTATTGAGTGGTATATGCTTTGATAATGGGGTTAAGGTATTGACTATGGTAAAAGGACCATCCCATCTTCTTCAAATCATCCTTTATTTATCGAAACATGGCCTCATATTCCCTAATCTAGTGCTCTATGATATTTTAATTTTTATCCTTCTCGGAAGCTACATCTCTTCCACTCATCCCATGTACACTTATTTTTTCCTATAATAACATATGCACCAAATCTTGTAATTAGTGCGGTGATGAGGGATAAGTTTCCTTGGTTCTTTATTCAAAACCTAGGCATGCTTCCAAAATATCAACTCCAACATTTCCCGCCATGTTGAGGATATCCTTTGTGCATTTCTTTGCTTTCTCTTTCTCCTTTATGAGCCACTAGACTTCCTATGCCTTATCATTTTTATCTTCCACCAATGTTTGTATAGTGGTCGCCTTGTCCATATTTTTACGTGCTAACTTCGTAACCATATTATTCGAGCTACTAGATTTCTCATACATTAGCTCAGTTTAATTCACTGTCATTAGTTTATTCAAGACCTTATTTAATTTACACCTAGAAATCACGTCACCGTAATCTCAAAATTAGGCTCATCCATGTGTGTCTACATTCTCTAAGGCATCATCTTCCTCGTATGCATGAATGCCCCTTCTTCATTTATTACCTCCCAACCATATAATTTCTATATTTACATGGTGTTCTAGAATCGTGTGCACAAAACCTTTGATCGGTCATCGATGTAGGTTACATGAGGAATTTTCATGACATCTTCCTTATTCCTTCATCCTTTAGTGTACCTCTCTATAGGTACATGATGCTCATTCCTTGTGCGTGCACCGGCTCTACTTGATGCTTCATCCCTCATCCACATTTTATCTCTTATTTCCTACTCTTCATGCTCGAATGGTTTTCATTAATTTATTCATCATGCATGCAAACTCTCTTCTTTATTCCCTTCATCATCAATGTCATGGACATGAACCTACTATTCTCCAACTTCCTTCTCCTTGTTAAGATCTCCTCTACCGCATCCTCCTTAGAAATATCATCCCTTCGCATGAGCCTTTGTCTTCTCTTCTTATTTTTCTTTGGGATTGGCTTAAGTGGTGTGGTGGTTGGTGAATTTACAATTTCTAAGGCCCTCCACTACTTTTTCTCTCTCGGTGCATCCATTTGAACCTTCCACTTGGAACCATGGTCTAGTATAACGTTGTCCTCTTCCTCATCCTTATCCTTAGTATTTTCTTCCTCTTCGACTTCGTAGAGGAGTGACCTTCGCACTCTATTTGTTCCAACCATTTGTTTCCCCTTTGGTGGATATGGAATCTTTAGTTCATCCTCAACATCTTTTCTGCTAACCAATTTGGGTTTCAAGTATATATATACCTTCACCACATCCTCATCATCAAATTCTAAAGTCATCGATTTGATGTTGATATCATATGATATTAAGGTCTCGATGTAAGATGTAGTTTTTCATACTACCAAAGCGTCTGAAAATAAGTTCACCGATGCTTGGAAGTAGCGCATTGTGAATTTATATGATAGTTTGCACCAAGGACTCTACTTTCTACTCTTCATGTAGAACCCTCTAATGCAAAGAATGTTGGTATACTATGAAGTATGTTTCACTATCCAAAATAAAAGGTAAGTTACTTGGAATGCACCATTCATTCTTGAATTCCTTGTGAATTCTCCTATACCACATCCCCACCCTTAGTTTATATGTTCCTATGATCCCATCGCAGTATAATCTACGAATTGTTTTTTAAGAATATTTTTCTCATGTGGGTACCTCGATATTTTTACTTAAGGCCATATGAGACTCCAATATCTATAAACACAATATATAGGAGGATATTTCCCATGAAATTTTATCACTTGTGCGCACTTCCTCAATAATTTCTTCTAGAATGATTCCAACAAGGTTGTACACTATTCCCTCCGCCATCTTCTTCACAATGTGGAACCGAGTTTTTATTTACCTTGCCCCATCTCTCATACCCATTAAACTTAGTTATAGGATGTGTGACAATCTTGAGAAAAGGTTCAGTGAATTTTAAAAAATCCATCATGCGCCCTCCTTTCTAATACTTCATTTCCATTATTGTGGCCTCCACTCATATGTCATCATATAAGTCAGTGGTAATATCCATGCCTGAGTTGCGTAATCTTGTAATTTTACCAATCATAGGTGCGGTGATGCACACTCATCTCCTTGCAAATTAAAATAATTCCTCATGGAATCTTAACATCAACCACTAGTATAAGAACTCTAGTTTTCCAAAGAAAGGTAATTCATAGATCTGCAAAGTACTCCCACACCTTCCAAAAGCTTATACCCTTTATCATCATAAATGGGTTTTTCTTCTACACCAAACCTATTTATATTTGGTCCTTATTTGTGTTAGATTGATGATTATAGTCACTTACTTTGTATTTTCAGACATGGGACTCCCATACATGCCCCATAATGACTCACTTGGGGTGTGCATCTCAAAAAACCTCTCCTCAGGTGCTTCTTCAACCTCGACCTTGGGATCTTTCTTCTTATTTTTGGTCACCATTGTAGATGCTCTTTTAGGTGCCATCTTCAACTTCCACAACTTACTCTTGCAATTCCTTGTCTTTTTTCCTTGTTTGGTTCTCATAACCCATGTACCCTAACCGTGAATTCCGTTTTACGAACCCTAGCTCCATACTTCACTACTCAAACCCCATAATCTTTCCTTCATAAGCATATTTCTTGCTCACACACCTCTTGTGAAGGAGATCCCATTCAGATCATGCCAAATCTTCTTCAGCTTTGTAAAATCTCTCTTATGCTCAAAATTTTCATATTGTTTTACACTTTAATCACTCTTCAAGGCTCTAATATGCTATCATGCAAGGTAATAATGAATTTTCTCACACCCCTTTTATAGATTTTCATTATTTTTTTATATTGATTTCTCACCAAATACCGTTGTACCACAACTTTAATTATTATTTTTATAAATTTTTATGTTTTTTCTAGCATTCTTCCATACTCGTGGTTGTAACCTTCTGGTGCGCATACTACATCCAAGCCAAGGGCATCTTCACGCGTGCTTTTTCTTGCACCACTAAAAATATTTCCGCTTCTCTTTCCACTAAATAGTTCATCATGCTACTTCCTACCTCGTGTTACACTTTGTTAGGCCTCTTCGCATGTGGTCCTCATCTCGAGTAATTTCCTTAGTATCATTTTCTTATTATCACCATCCTTCTCATTTCTCGTGCAAACATTTTCCTCTTTTATGAGTGTGCACCCTATAACCGGCACACCATCCTTCTTCCATCACACATATATCTTAGTCCACTTCAATTATCCTTTAAACACTAAAAAGTATTCTTTTCATGCATTTTTACCTAGATCACCCCACAATAAAAGTATGTGTGGTACTTAACGCATGAGCTTAATACATAATAATCATCTTCCTATGTGAAAACACACTTATTACAAGAGAAAACAAAACAATAAAAAGCAATGGAAAGAAAAAAATGAAAGGTAAATCTAAACTAAGTGGAAATACTACTTTATTATAAACACTAAGAAGATTATTTATAGTAGGGATTCATCCTACTCCCATTAAAGTAATTGGGCAAAAATGTTTCATCCAATGCTTGCAATTGAAAAGCACCTGATTTAAGTATCTTAGTTACTAAAAATGTCCCTACCATTGCACCTTCAATTTCCTTGGGTGGAATTTGAATTTGGAGTCATATAGAAGGACCATATTGCCAACTACAAATGTCTTGATCTTAATGTGTGTATCATGCCATGATTTATACCTTGCCTTCTCGGTCTTCTAGATTCAATATAGAATATTGTGTTGTTTGTCTAATTGCATTAGTTTGTCAATGCACTCTTGAACAACCTATTCATCATCTATTAGGTAAACCATTTTACCATTTTATTTCTTCTTCTAGGCACAACCTAATTTTAAGTCTTTCATTTCCTCATCATCTAGGAGTTCCTTGGCATCATGTTCTCCAAGCAACTCAAGCATGATCCCTTCTACCTTTGCACCATCCCCCAATGTGATGCACTTCATAATATTCAAAGTTTCACGTATTGGAGGTTTATTAGAAATATAATCAAATGTTTGGACCATACCTTCAGTCATATCTTTCCATCTTACAGTCTTCTATCTAAGCTCGTAATGTACATACCACACACATGCGCAACCTTGAAGAGTGGAATAGAAGTTATACACCCACAGAGATGGTATCAAGGCCTCTTGTCCTTTCACCCATAGTCTCTCATAATTATAGATGTGTGCCAAATCAGGAGTCTTCCCATGATATTCAAATATATGTGTAGGCATATTGCTCCATGTTAACCTAGTTGAGAAGGTGATTCTCACTTCTCACCAACCTAACAAGTTATCTATGTGTCTATCCTACCAAAGTTTTGTTATACCACGTAGGGTGTAAATAAACATATTCCATCGATCACCTTCATTATTCTAGTGTTTCTCCATGGTGTGTAAGAAATACTTGGGATTTTCTTCACTAGTAAAGTGTAAGAAATGAACTTTTCCCATGCACCTATCCATGTGTTACCTGATCATTATAGTTACATATCACTTCATTTCACACTTGACCATTTTATACATGTCATTTGACAAATTATCACAAGAAACACTTGTCATGTCACTTACCGACTATGCATCTACCAACTGAAACACACCTTTCTTGGATGGTTCCACAGCCTCAGGGATCATGTACCATGCGTGCATAAATCCTATCCATTTCTTCCTTACTCGAAGCTCAACATAGGGAATATATTTTACTTCATTTAGAGGTATAATGACGTTCTCATTCCTATTATTGAAACTTATGTATCCCTTATTAAAGCACAAGTTTTCATTGTTTGTATAACACCAAGGTCACCAAAGTAACATAGGAAATTTTTATACTTCAACAAACTCTAGCACCTCAAATTCTCGAGTAAACTTGGCTCCTGAATTGTAATAAGAGAATCCTTTAACACCCCAATAGGAATATCCTCTATCTTGTTTACCACATACAACAAATTAGAATATGGCTGCAAAGTTGGTCTCCCCATCCGATTCCAATCATCCAGAGTGAGCACATTTACCTTTGCACATGTATCTATCAAAATGTTACTTACCAACCTTCCATCAATGAATGCATCAAGTGTGATTTCCTAATCATACTCATGGTTCTAAGGTGGTAAGTTTGCATGTAGTATCTTCCTATCGTGCTCAACTCCATCATGTTATACCTTGTCATGTAGCCATTCCCTTAACATTGGAATGATATTATATTGACATAACATTTTACACACCTCCTTTAGATCATCCACGTCCTTCTACAGAGCTCGGTATGCTTCGCGCATTCCCTCTCGTATGTCTACTCCTTTAAGTATTGTATCTCACCTTGTAATTATCTTATGACTCCCATGGTATCTTGATAGACTTCCTTATGATGAGCAAAGGTGGCATGATATCTATCATGCATAACTTGTTATATCTTGATGAGTGGTTTAACATTAATAGGTTCACATACATGCACTTCTTCAAAGTGAGTAGAGACCAAGAGAGGTTGTAACTTAGGATCGATTTCTTTGATATCCATTCATCACCCTTCATGTGTTGTACCTTTATCACTCCTACACCCTTTTCCTTCTTTTTATTCTTTCTCATGTGCTCATATAGGTCTGGGAAATATTTTAACTTATGCTTCTTCCCAAACCATGAGTAAACAATATTCTAGGTACAATCATGCTAATAATGATTAGTCGATCCATAAATATAACATGTTCCGAAGGAATATACTTCGCCCCATGACCTTTACTTCTATATCCTCCATGGAATCCTCCTCCACCATTTTTACACTCTTCAAAAGGCTATGCTCTTTACCCATAAGAGCTACCTTCCACCACAAGATTCCTTAATCGAGTTTGATGTGAATATGATCTATCAATTGATAATCCTTCATATCATGAGTATATGTTCTAAAATCTTACAATACATAGATTCACTCTTCATAATCACATGATTCAAGAGAGGACAATTCTAGACATCATGGTTCAAGTGTAAAATCTCATAAGATTCTAACAATTTATGCATTGACCAACGCAGAAAACTATCCTTAACGCTTCCTTCAACAATCTATGCATCATATACCACTTTTAGTATCATACATAGAGTTAATAGAAATCTTCTCCAATTATTTTTCCATATCTCGCTATCTCGTGCTTCAAGAAAAGGGCTAACCCTTTTGTCTACACTTCCAAATGCTTAAGCGTACGGGGTTTTGTAGAATGCCTCAAGTGGATTACTATACATCTTATGAGATAATGCCCTTCAAAATGGAGTCAACAATCCTCCAAAAAAACCACTACATGTGTTGAATTTTATGAATATCATAAGATAACTTGGATAACTTAGTCTTAAACTACGTGTTATACTCCCTTACACTTTAAAATAGATAATCCTTGATATATTTGAGCATGTTGATGCTATGTTACTCAAACTATGAGATGTGAAACCTAGAAAAGAGTGCAACATACAAAGCATTGTACTCTATTAGTGTAAAAACACAACACCCCGAATTCCTCGTAACCATATGGGTTGAGAATTTCAATGTGATTGCAAAACATGGAGAATCTCTCAAAGTGTGGAACCTTGCGAGTTCGAGAGCTCTCCAGAATAAGGTTGGTTCCTATTCCTTTTTTCAGTGCATACAAATATATTGCAGAGGATCTATTTATAATCTATTATATCTTTATAAGGAGACAGGGTTAAAAGGATGTAAGGAAATAAACCTAAGATAATGAGGTGATGCACCAAAGGAATGTTAGATGCTTGTTTTGTAGTTTAATAGAAAGCACAAAATGTAATACAAACACTATGCACAGATGACCAAATCACAATAAGAGATCAGAGAGACAATAACAAATACATGAGAGGGTCAAGAAACATCCACAAACATATATATTATTGCTCAGAGTCGATACAGTATAATGTAATGGAAAAGAAGAAAAACTTGCATTACAACCCGAAGGAGAGGTTAGAAAAGCTCTAAAAATCCTTTTATGAATAAAAGAAAAAGGGTGGGCGCAAAACATAAACATCTAACATTTTACAATGAGTCTCGACACTTCCTTTATAGATTCGGCACAGAGGGATGAAGGAGAGAGAGAGAGTGAGGTAGGAAAATTAGTTTGAAGATCAACCACTCGACCATCAATTCCTCCTAAAAATATGCCCCAAATCTGTCATGTCTGCATCAATTACTTGTTCATAGCCTCGAAGGAGGAGGAATGGCAGATCAAATCAAATCCGATCTGGTTGTTGGGAAAAATAAATCCTGTATTAATGGCATGAAGACATTTCTTCATTTTTCCCCACCTAACCTCTCCAAAATCAAAGTTTCAAATCTCCATGGCATAGATGAGGCCGAGATATTTCCAATGGTGCCAGATTTGTCAGATTTCGAGCACTGAGTCAAAAGATATGCCCATTTGAAATTTGAATCAGGTCCATACAAAATGGCGGGAACCAGCTACCAAAATGGTCCCCTTTTTTTAAACCAGAAACGTGGAGGGTTGGCACATGCCTGAGGGCTGCATTTGTATTTTTATTTTGAAGTTGTGTTGGGATGAAACATGGCTTCTTCTACAGCTCACTCAACTTCTTCATGTTTTGGCTAAGTCCTTTTGTTCGGCGGGGTCATATATCTGACTAGGGACATGTGGAGGCTTTGCACTTGTTTCGAAACATTCCCCAAATTTTACTCTTGAATTAGTGTCGTGCTAACACTTGATACCCTCCACCGGCCTATCCTCGCTTTGACTATTTAACTCTGAACCCTATCCCTTTCTTTGGACCTGGGACACGTGGAAGTTCCACAATCATTTAGAAAACCACTTAGGATTATTCCTTTGAAGGAGTGTCGGGTCAACACGTGGAAGCTTCCACAGACTCTTGGACTTTTCAATGGTCATTCCTACTTTTCTTGGGCCCTAGACACATGGCAAGATGAAACTCATTTGGGAATATCCTTTTAGGCCACACCTTGAAATTATGCTAATGCAACACATGGAGTCGTCCACAGACTCTCTATACTCAATCAATTTTAAGGCACGCCTTGTCCTCCTTTTGAAGTTTAGCTATTGACTCTAATCCTCTTTGGGCCTGGGATACTTGGGGGTCTGGCACTTATTTGATTCTAACCTTTTGGATTCAATCTTTGGATGTGCACCATTTGGAAACTTGGAAACGTCTGCTATCTCCTCCATACATAGTCATTTTTAGGGCTCGTTCTGAGTCTTTTCAGAGCCCGACGACTTTGAGCCTTCACTATTTCTTTTCCTTTGAGACTCTGGTTTCTTTGACACTATCTTCTCCTTCCCCAACCCTTCTTTTCATTTTAAATACCGCTTATAATCTGTTTTCTATATTTGAAGCATGGGTTTGCTCGATAGAGCCATTTCTTGAATTTCTTCTTGCACAGGGTCGTTTGATCTTTCACAAGACCTGCCACTCCATTATAGATTCCCTTTACAACATCTTTGTAGGATTTTAACATGATTTCTCTAGTTTCTTCTGTGTGGGGTCATGGCTAATCAATTTTTTCAAGGAACAAAATAGTGATAACAATTTGGCGACTCACGGGGCATCTTCTTGCTAGATGAAGAGATTAGTAGCCTTGAAGCATCCATTGGGCATGGAGTCAAGAATGATGTCTTGATACTGATCTTGCCTCTGATCTGTGAGCTCGACCATTTGCACTCTCAATTTTCATAAGAAATATTGAAACAAGGCTTCTGAGAGTAGAAAATTGTTTTGACACAGGGGCTTTCATCTATCCCTGAATGGATTTTTTCAAGACAACTTTTTAGTTTCTCTGCATTTGTTTTATTTTTAAAGATCAACTATTACATGCAATTATGGGTATCTATATTATGAATACTCGAAGTGATATCATGTTCATTTAGAGGCATGTTGAATTGTGTAACGATGCAACCTAGAGCAACAAAGAACATGTGCCATGACACATAGGAAAACAAAACTACACTATAACAAAACAACATGTGTATGACTTAGAGAAATTAAAATCATATGCTAATATTTATAGGGGTGAAACTTTGCATTCAGTAGTAATGTTTGAGATGGATCCCGTTCACTGGGAGCTGCAATTATTTTCCATCTAATTTAGCCAGCTGGAAGGCATTGCTACTCTTGCACTCTGTGATCATGTAAGGGCCACCCCAGATGGCATCAAATTTGGAGTGTTTTCCTAGCTTTTCCTGATCTGTATCCCACTTTAGGACTTTGTCCCCTTCCTAAATGGTCCTCATTCTTGCCTTCTTTTCAAAACTCTTTTTGATCAATGCCGATCCTTTTCTATGACTTACATTACTTGCTCTCTTTCCTCTCCTACCTCTATCATCTCTGCATACTTGATTTCCATGGGTTCAAAAGAATCTATCTCTAACTATTTCATAGGTTCCAAAGAAGGAAATTCCAATGAGATGGGAAATACTGCCTCTTTTCCATATACAAGCTTGTATGGTGAGCTCCTTATGGATCTTTTGGATGTGACCCTATCAGCCCATAGAGCTGATTTGAGCCTTGTATGCCAAGTCCTCTTATTTTCATCAAGAGTCCTTATAATAATCCTTAATAGGTTCTTATTTGTGGACTCTTCTTGGCCATTACCTTGAGGGTAATAATTTGATGAGGTGCTGAGATACACACCATTCTTAACTACCCATTCAGTGATCCTTGTACCAAGGAATGCTAATGCATTATCTGATATAATAGTGGTAGGGACTCCAAACCTAGTGGCTATTCCTTCATAGAAATCCAAGATGTTGGATTCATTTACTTCTTTTAGTGCCACTGCTTCAGTCCACTTGGTGAAATAGTTTGTTGTAGTAAGTATCCACTTGTGGCCTTAGCTTGAATTTGGGTTAATCACCCCAATGAAGTCTAGTCCCCATTGCATGAATGGATAATTCACTGAAATGGGATGAAGGGGCAGGGCTGCTAGCTTCTCCTTTCCTGTGAAGAATGCACATTTTTACACTTCTTGACCCATGAGTAGCAGTCCTTGAACACTGTAGGCCAATAATAACTAGCTTTCATAATCTTGAGAGTTGTTACTCGAGGGAAAAGTGAATTCTTGCTTCTCTATTATGGAATTCATGTGGTACTCTCTCAATCTGGCCTGTCCCAATGCACCTCAATAGAACACTATTGATATCCTTCTTAAACAAGACACCATAAACAAGTAAATAAGGGATGGCTTGTAATATGGAGTATCTTCTCTTTGCTTTGTTCCATTCTAGAGGGCACAAACCTAGTTGAAGGTAATGCACCATGGCTTGGGTCCAACATGGAGCAGGTACATCATTAGCTGATTAATCTAGATCATTCTGTAATAATAATATAGTCTCTTTTTCACCCACCGACTCGGCCTGTTGCTTAGAGGTAAGTTGTTCACACACTCCTTGCCTCCAACTAGTTTGGTCACCTTGATCTCAATGTCATATTCCATTACCCAAGTGATCCAAATTTCTCTCTTCTCATTCAAATCCTTATTTAAAAGGAATTCCTTAACATGAACATGAGATACTAGCAGTTGAATCTTGTTATTTGAGACCAAGTTTCTAAACTTCTTTAAGCTCCTAATAACAAGGACCTATTTTTCAATCAAACAGTATTTTACCTCGTAGTCCTCCAAGATATAGCTGAAGAAAGCTATGGGTTGCTATGAACCTTCATTGTTGAGCTGGACCAAGATGGATCGGATGGTGTTTGACCCTCAAAAATCATATAACATGAAATATTTTGAGAATTTGGGGATAATGAGAGTTGGATTATGTGATATTGCGAGCTTGATGGCCTCAAAACTCTCTTTTCCTTCTGCTATCCATTTAAATGCAAGAATCTTCTTTAACATCATTGTTAAAGGCTTCAAAAGAGTAGAAAATTTAGGTATAAACCCGTGAATAGAGTTTAGTTTCCCAAGAAGATTTGGAGGGACCTTTTGTGTTGTGGCAATGGAATTGTCTGGATGGCTTCAACCCTTTCAAGATCAATTGTCAATCCCTCTCTTGAGACAATGTGCCCCAAAAATTTCCCTTCATGAGCCAGGAACACACACTTTTTGGGTTTAATGAGAACCCAAACCTTCTACATCTCTGAAATACATGTCTAAGGTGAAAGAGATGGTCTATAACATTCTTTGAAAAGATAGTGATATCATCTAGGTACACCAGGACTATGTTGTTGATTAATCCTTGGAATTCCATATCCATATCTCACTGAAATGTTTCTCTAACCTTTTATGTACCCCATTTAGTGGTGAAGGACATCTTGAATTTATCTTCTTCTTTCACCATTATCTAGTTATAGCCTGAATACCCATCTAATAGTGAAAACCTCTCAGAACCAGCTATAACTTGTAAGATTTGTTCCATTGATGGAAGTGGGTAGTGATCCTTAAGTGATGCTCTGTTTAGATCATGAAAGTCTACACACAACATGATTTTTCCATTTTTCTTTCTCATAGGTACGAAGTTAGCAGCCCAAATTGAATGCTTGATAGGAAAAATGATGTTGGCCTCAATTAGCTTATTCAATTATTTTCTCATGAGAGGCTTAATGTGAGAATTTATTATCCTTTTCTTATGTCTATAAGGCTTAGCTCCTAGATTCAAATCAATGGTGTGTTGTGCCAGCTATGGGTTGAAACCTCTTAAATATTTATAAGTCTAGGAAAAGACATCTAGGAATTCTTGATAGAGTTAAAAAAATTCAGATCTTTCTTGTTGAGTGATTACCCTACTAATCTGCAATGTTTTGTCTTCTTCTATAAAAATAGGTTCTGAATCTTCACCCTTTACTTGAATATTTTCCTTCTCTTTTCGTAATTGGTCATTTGGGTTGAAGATTGATTCCAAAGTGACAAGACCCTTTGGTATTTTGTTAGTCCTTAGTTACACCACTTGATCTCCATACTGCTCTCCAATCTGTCTTGATTCTTAGAGGAGAACTCAACTTCCTCTTATAGAAATTTGACAATTTATTGATCACTTTCAAAGACTTGCTAACTTATGTTTTTATCTGGGACAACTGGCCTTACAACCAACTTGATATGGGACTGATGCTTATCACTCTTCATATTCTCCACAACATTAAATGCCTCCTAACTACTACCAATCTATCTTTTGCTTCATTCTTCTTCCTTGGGATGGAGTTGATGTTGAATGCCTCAAAATCCTTAATGAGGTCACATACCCGATTCTTATAACTCCTTAACAGGTCGTTCTTGGCAACATTTTTTCCTCAAACTTGATTAGCAACTAGCTCACTATCACCAAACACCTGCAAGTTCTTGATTCCTCATTTCCTTTCCCAATGCATTCCATGGACCAAAGCCTCATACTCTACTTTGTTATTTGAGAAAGAAAATTGGAAACGGAAGGCTAAGTAGTATTTCATACCTTTCAAAGAGATAAGCATGGCTTCTCCTCGGCTCCTTGCCTACTTCTTGAGCCATCAAAGAATAAGTGTCATACCTCATTGTCATCTTTGTAGTCTAGCTTAATGATGTCGGGAAGAGGCTGATTTTCTTAATGTAAACAATAGAATCCTATCTCGACTCATCCATATCTTTATAGGGGTCAAAATCATGTCTCTTATTCATGCATTTGTTGAAAGTCAAGTTGTGGATACACCCACCTTAGTATCTATCTCACAAGTGCTTGGGAGGTCCTCCAAATCAAAGGTTGAACAATTTGCATTGATTGGGATAGGTACATAAGACTCAATATGGTAATATGTAATGGGATCAGATCTGATTATGGCCTTAGCTCCATACCTTGTTCTAAAAGCATGTGTGACCAATCAATAGAAAAATAGCCTCCAATCTTAGCAGTGAAGTCTCTTGACAAACACAATGTAAAATAGGGGAATTCTATGACTGATATGTTTTGCAATACAATCACATTGGGGCAGGCATGTAGTGTGAGGCTCAAATCTTTGATGACTCCAACAATTGTCACTATTGTCCCATCCAATTACACTACCCCTCTAGAGATGACTTCATATTGGAGACCCAATTGATCAGCTATTTGTTTTGGCATTACAGAACTACTTTCCCCCAAATAAATCATGCAATTATGTACCAATTTGTCCCTAATGATCAATGAAACATAGAATGGAGGAGGCCTCAAGTTCTTACCTTGTTGTTCTCCATGGTTTCCCTCAGGTTGAGATGCATTGGTAAGCACTTTTTTTTGCTGGCTAGAGGGTCCATTTGAGCCTGACCAATTGGCCATAACAGATCTATAACAGATCTCTCTGTCCTTGAATGGTCATGACTTCCACATTAAAATGTTCACATTTTTCTTCGTCATTTTTTCAAAGATATTAAATGGTCTATCCTTCTCGCTGCCCCTTCCCCGGTACATTTTTCTCTTACATATGGGTTGTTACAACCGGTGCCTCAGGTGGATGTTATCCAATTTTACACACATGGAAAGATTAGAAAATAGGGTCCTATCATGTTCAAAATGAAATAATAGTCCCAGGAACCCACCTCCAATTATCAAGATATAATAATTAAAAATAATTCCTAAATTTCATATGAAGAGATCACCTAGCATCGAAAGAAACCTAGTTGATCTCAACTCAGTGAAGAGTTCGAGGTCAAGTTGATAAAGAACCCGGTGTCAAATTGATAGTCATCTTGGAAATCATCTCGGTAGAGTCTCTTAGTTGTAAGAGCTTGATGAGATCTTATTAATGCAAAATATAGCTAGTTGAAAATTGAAGAATAAAGGGAACTCTATAAGGATCTCGGTAGAGATTGATGTAAAAATATATGAAGGCCGAGTCGGGAAAGCTAGGTCTAATCCATTAAGAAAGTGCTCGACCAACCACTTGGGAGAATTATCTTGTTTGACCGAGATGATATGAGATTATGAAGATATGATGATGAGGTCATCTCATAGTATTTGAATGAAAAAATGTTTCGCAACCAAGAAACCAAATACATATCAATCAAAATATCATAGCACTCTATGGAGAGGGTCACTTGAAGGAGGCACTACACATTCTTCTTACCACACACAACACCCCTGTAAACCCGTCTACATATCTTCAACTATTACAGACCTACATTTCCAGGAATACGCTTTCACAAGGTAAACAAATCCACTGTCCCATCAATCATAGAGAATTTGCATTTCCCACATGTAAAACTATTAAAAATAAGCTCATCAACATGTATGTCAAGTGTGGGAGTTTGGAGGATGCTTGTAACGTGTTTGATGACATGATAGAAAGACATGTATTCTCATGGAATACCATGATTGTAGCTTACAGAAGACATGGGTTTCCTCATGAGGCATTGATACTATTTCATTGAATGCACCAAATAGATGTCCGACCTGATTAGTTCACCTTTGCTAGCATACTTCTAGCCTATGCCATAATAAGATCTTTGGAACAGGTATGGACATACATCAAAGCATAATTGAAAGGGGCCATGAGCATGTATCATGCTAAATAGGAATCATCAAGTGAACTCAGTTGTTTAGAATGAATGCCGAAGTAAATGCCTCGATGGTTCGAGCTCATGTAGAAGCTAGCCATATGGAGATCGATGCATCGAAGATTGCAAGGAGCTCAAATATCTACCCAATACCGCGTTAAGATGCAAGTTGGCTTGTTTAATTGAGCTATGAAGTGAATGAGTCTCGTAGAAATTCGAGGCTCTAATGGTTTGTTGGTCATGAGAGAAGCTCCCGCGCACTGTGTAAAGCAGGCATGTTGCAATATATTAGAAGCCTTTTTGAGTGCTTCCAACAAGCAGTTGTCCAACTATGTTGTTATCTGTTAGTATCGAATGTATCCTCAAATTATGAATTTTCATTCAAGATATTTTTATCAAAATTGACTAAGTGATAGTGAGATTGTTCTCGGGAGAGATGATGAAATTTAGTACAAAGATTCTCTATCGAGAGATTACTAGTTTTACAATGTAACTCATAGACGTGAATCTCATAGAGGTGGATCTATTTCATACCGAATATGCATGATGAGCTTTGCAATTATATGAGCATCTTCAATGAGTCACTAAGTTATCGTGCATAAAGGTTTCTATTGGAATTATCACACCTTACAAGCTATAACTGAAATGTTTGCACCAAGAGAATGATGTCTCCTCACGCCGAGTGGAAAAGTGGAAATCAGTGGCCATCTATCCAAAATGAAATATGGCCAAATAATGAGGAGACCCCACACTCCAATCCTAGATGTAGAAAATAAGGTGAGCATTTCCAAGGAAATGACATGATGTCGACCATATAAACAAGTGAATAAGGAATGACGCCAAGTTGGAAGAATGAGTCAAATGCCGAGTGGAGCAGCGCATGGACCTTGAATGCATCGCAAAGTGAGGAACACCAAACATTGAAAGGATATCGGTAAAATGAATAACAAGTGTTTGTCAAATGAGAATCAAGACCGAGTTGAGGTCTAAGTCGGCATTAACCAGTGTATGGAGATCAAAGGATGCAAGGAAAGAAAGGCCAATCAATTTAAACTTGACGGTGTTTGACATGATCAAGTTGAACCAGATGGAAGGGATAGGTGACAAGCTCCCACGCACTAGGTAGCGTAGACATGTTGCAGTATAGTATAAGTTCTTTTTGAGTGCTTCCAACAAGCAGGTTGTCTAACTATGTTGTTATCTTTTCAGTATCAAATGCATCCTCAAATTCAGGATTTTCCTTCAATATATTTTTATCAAAATCGATTAAGTGATAGTGAGAGTGTTACCAAGAGACATGATGAAATTTATTACACAGATTCTCTATCGAGACCTTACTTGTTTTACGATGTAACTCATGGAAGTGAATCTCATAGAGGTGGATCTGTTTCATATCAGAATATTCATGAAGCACAATTTGCTTTGCAATTATATGAGCATCTTCAACGAGTCACTCAGAAAGTCGAGCATGTTTCTTGGGAGAAAGGAAATAGCTCAGCGTTGAAACATTTGAGCTCACTGAGAGATCAAGCTTATAGCTCAGACTGAAGTTCAGTTAAAATATTAATCCTAGTTAGACCCAAAGGAATTGATGGTCGAGTTTACTGATATCTTGAGTGAAATCACTTATGGCATAGCGGTTCTTAGAGACATGTTGTAGATATGATAAGATGACATGGGAAAATAGGATATGGCTGAACTCAACCTGACAGATAAAATGATATTTTCATAGCCACGAGTTCAAGGGATCACTTAGATGGACTCTATCCTATAATATCCATGTTTGCAGAAGCTTGAAGCTCGAATGGGTCATGTAAAATCTTTGGGAAAAAATTGTTGCAAGGTATGCATGGAAGGAGATCAGGCATGATCAGACAATGATCCAAAAAGACGTGTTGAGGTTTGGAGCTCGACATGATATAAAGGGATTAAGCATGTATTCAAAGAGAAGCCCTTGAAATACCACATGAATTTCTCAGGGTGATCACAGGAATCAACATCGAGGAAGAGGCGTGAAAATGTGAACATGATTAAACAAGTCTTAATATTTCCCATAGATACAAAGCATAGAATAGCTCGAGAGATCGACCGAATCAAAGAAGAGCTCAACGCATGAGCTAGTGCTTGAGTTTATAACCAATGAGCATAGACCCATTGTTGCTGAGGGAGTAAGGAACTCAGATGTGCAAGATGGTAAATATGAGCTCAGTACATAGACATGTGAGAGTCCGAGTTGAGCTAACTGGGTGCTCGGGTCGACATGCAAAACAAATCTAGGCTGAGTCAGTTGAAGAGCTCATGGGGACACACTTGGTGGTGATGCTAGGAAACTCAGTAGATTTCATGTAAAGCTCACTGAGTTGGAAAGAATTGGCTTAGGAAAGCGTGAATGACAATTCAGGGAGCTCGTGGTGTTGTTTCATGAAGTTTGAACATGGAATGTATAAATGGCCTTGAGTTAACCAAGGAAAACAATAAGAATTGATTTTGATAGCTCACCATTTGAATGACTCAATGCAAAAGAGCTCAATTTCCAAGGTAAGGAAAGATTTGTGTGTGGTTCAAAATAAAGTGCAACACCTAGTTAGAGGATTTGAAACTCACCGAGTTGGGCTATGTGCAGACTCTATCCACATGGACCCCCCTCCTCTTCAAGTCAAACGGGTCAACAGGGGTCCCGACATTATGTTAATTAATTTAATATTTTTATTTAAATATTTTAATAATAATATTTATTATTATTATTTAAATATTCTTTTAATTAATTGAGAAGACTAGGTCATCAGGCAATTAATGACCCATGATGGAACCTTCTCAGGTGGTTCAACTAACTCAATAAATACATCTCGGGCCTTCAATTTAGGAATGTAATTATGACCTTCCCTCTTCTTTATCACATATTATTCTATAAATGTAAGTTGAAGCTCATTTTAAAGGGTTCCAACAATTCGAGACATAAGTTGACAAATAGATATCTCGGGTGAGTGTATACTTTTCAAGAGTCCTCTCTCTTCTGCAAGTTGTTCTTGTGTGTTGAGAGAACTTTCAAGCCTCCTCTTCAAGACTGTAATGGCAACTATTTCCTCTTCTAAATGTATGATGCATTGTGCATGTTATTGAAGCAATAAAAGTGTGTGTTTTGTGACTAATCTCAGTCCTTTCATCCTTATGTGCTTCTTTGTGCCTTTCTCATACTTGCAGGTACACTATGCAAGTTTAAGTTTCTATTGCAGGTTCTTGGAGTTCTGTGCTTATCGAGTGGTAGATTATTGCATGCAATTGAGTTGTGGTGTCTATTCACCCTTCTTGAGTTCATCCTTCTTCATTGGGAAACTAGTATAATTCTTGGTCTAATAAGGTTTAACAAAGGGAATGCATGTCTCTTAGTTTGTGGTATCATGTACCCTCTCTAAGTTGTAGTAGGTGAAGTTGACCTGTGGTGCACACACCCTCTTCAAATTAACCCTTCCTGAGTCTAGAAACACCCTTTATTTGGTGCATCACCATCCCTAGTATAGTTTCATTTTTGTAAATCTCTTTCCCTAAAAACCCCATGAAAATGTTAGTATAGGACTAGATAATCATTTTTGTTACACTAGGACTAGTACCACACTTAGTTTAGGAAGAGGAAGTCGGCCTTCTTTGGAGGTTCACCTCGAGCCCAAGTCCCACAGCTTGAGATGTGATCCCATGTGTCCCAATCACACCGAACATCCTATTCACATCCTGGCCTTTCGGAGGGTGCAGTGATTTGGTGACAACAGTTTTTGGCACGCTCGGGACAGAGTTGGTACTTCTCTTCTCACTTACACAAGTCAAAGTACTCGACAACTCTATATCTTTGGATTCCAAATCTCAGTGCTGTAACTATTGTGAGGAATTTAGACAAGAGCTTCTTCAAAGAAAGGAAATTATCAGCATATCAAACTTTCCTTGTCTCCTCCAAAGAGAAGAAGAAGAGGCATTTCCACATCCCCGGTTGCAGATTTACCTAGTAGGGCTCATTCAACTCCTCTTTACGGAAGGCTTCCTCCACACAGGAACAATAAACCTTTCATTACTATGGTGAGGAACCAAGTTTTTCCCCCTTTCAATGCAAGCAGTCCTCTTATGTTGGCTCAACGTGACCCGATACCTGTTGCGGCACTCAAAATTTTACCCTTCTACATGGGGGAAACTCATGTTACTCTAGTGGAGCATATCTTTGATGTAGCCAACATCTGTGCAATACATAATATCACAAAAGATAACGTTGCGCTTAGGCTTCTCGCTACTACTTTCAAGGAAAAAGCACTTCAATGGTTTCGCGGGTTAGGTGTTGCACTATAACCACTTGGGATGAGTTGGGAGAAAATCAATGTAAATACCAAGACAAAAGTGATCACCTATCACTTTTGGAACAACTCACTACTATGAAGAGAGCTCCCCAAGAATACATGAGTGATTTCATCTTCCAATTTCACACGACTTGGAATCGATTTTGGCGTTTGTAAAGCCCTCTCTCGCACATAATGCATTCTTGTACTATTTACGAGTCTTGAATAGCGATGTAGCAGATTATGATCCGGTCCATGGAGGGACTACACTTCCCGATGCTTACGAAGTTGCCATAAGTGCGAGAATTATTTGATTCAAAGCTAGAAAGATAGCTCCACGACCACCAATGCCCTTTTCTCCGATCTTACGAATCATCAACCTATCATTGCTCCTATTCTAGTAGACTCCAAGAAACCATCTCAATCTTCCCCGCCTCTTCAAATGACCTATTTGAAGTCAGTCACTACTTTATGTAAAATTTTGGAAATGAGCTTGTTGCACTCAAAAGGAAACATTTTCAATACAATCATCTCAGATCAGCCACAAAATCAGCAAGATTGCTCAAGCTAACCATCCTCCTTTTCAAGGAAACAATTAGCCTCAAAATCAAATTACAAGTCAAGTTGCAAATGTCAGCCCTTGAACTTTCGAAACCCTCTTGTAGCTAGCTCATCTAGAGCTATAGTACCTGTTCAAAATAATCTCGTTTAAGACTACGAATGGTGTTATCCTTGCTCTTAACCTCACAATCAAAATCTTTGTCCAAATCGGGTTTTTAGCCAAGCCCTTATGGTTCAAAGTGTATCTCGCCCTTCGCAGTTAAAAACAATTCATATACGCAAGAAGCAGCAGATCAACCGTAGGAACTTGAAGAATCCGCTTTGCTAAACTGGCAAGAAGAAGATTTTTGTGGGTTGATTATAGATTCTTCATTAGTGGCGAAAACACTCATTCCAAGAAGAGAGCAATAGAGCCTTAACCTCCCAAAGCTGATCTAGCATCCACTTCTCAACCTGGGTTACAAATGGCAGTTGATAAAAATGTGGGAAAGAAATCACCAGAAACACTAGCTAGCCACACCATAGGGAAAGATGGTTCTCCAAGCATCATGGTACCCAACAAACATTTTCCAAAGGTGGACCCCAATGCCCAAAAAAGTTTCATCAAAGTTGGAGCGATTCCCTTCAGCATAGTAGAACAAATGAATAAAACCAATATGAGTGTTACCATGTGGGATGCACTCTTGATCCCTTCTCAAAGAAACATGTTGTGAGAAGCTCAAATTTTAGTACAACCAAAGGATCACCAAGCCATGAAGTGACAAGCTGCTACAAGTTTGTGTCAATCGGAAGGGAAAATCATTCCTACAAAGAAACAAACCACTGCCATTCTACATTTCCCTAATCATTGGCGACCACTTGGTACATAATTGCATGATCGATTCTGGTGCCAGTAGCTCAGATCATGCCTAAACAAATTATAGATGTACTAGGCATGCAATATACGCCAGTTGTAAGAGGGTTTGTTTAGCTAGATGACATAACTGTTAAGACTATTGGGGTTATCAAAGGACTTCATCTTACCATCCACACATGCCCAAGCTTGTCATTCACCCAAGATATATCAGTCATTGATCTCCCTCCCCTCTTTGCCATCTACCTATCATGGGATTTCACCACCAAGATGGGTGGTTACCTATCGGCTGATTGGTCACATATGATTCTCAGGACTTGATACGGAACCAAAGTAACTATAAGGGTAGAACCAATCTGCCATAATCATGTAGAACCCTACACTACTAGTCCCATAAATAGAAATTACACCATCGGTGATCCCGAAGAGGAAGATGTCGATCATGAACCAACCACCCTTGTTGAAGAAGTCCCTGATACTTTGTTGGATGAAGTAAGTAGAGATCATTAGTATGATCCCTACACTGATGTATTGGTAGAAGAAGAAGTTGGTTTGCTGGTCTTGGAAGAAACAAGATTAGGTACTTATTGTATCCATGAAGAAGATACGATCATACCACAACTTGTCAAAACACTAAGTGATTCTAAAGGACTGTGGCAATTGTTCTTCGATGGCTTAAGAAGTAAGAATGGATCTAGTGCTATTGTTATGTTAATTTGTCTAGAGGGAGATAAGTACTTCTCATCTTTTTGGTTGCATTTCAGTTGCACTAACAATGTTGCTGAATACGAGGCTCTTGTGCAAGGAATTCAGCTAGCCCAAAGAAAGGGATCAAGGCCCTGACTATTTTTAGAGATAGTGTGTTAGTTATTCATCAAGTTTGGCATGTAGTACATCCAAAAATGATCTTTTAAGATCATACAAGAATAGATTCTGGGACCTAATTGAAGATTTTAAAGCTTTTGGAATCCATGCAGTTCTTAGAGGTCAAAATCAAGATGCAGATAGGCTTGCTATAATTGGTTCACAATACAACATACCAGTTGATATCATGAAAGAAGGGCAGTAATTTTTTAAAATGGTGGTTCGACCGGCAGTCCTTGATAATGTGAGTAGTTGGCAAGTGTTCGATAGTGACAAACAAATTGTCTTCTTCCTACAAGAAGAGGCGAGTTTGCTACAAAGAATCAAGATAAGTTGCAGGAGTCATATGGTGAGAAAATTATCCAATTGAAAAGCAACAAGTTACCAAAAGGTTTAGTCACTTTGGAATCCATTTTCAATTCAGATGACCAAGCCAAAAGACAAAGCCCTAACATGGTGGTCAAAGAAGAATATTTTGAGGAAGTCAAGTATCAAATGCAAAGTTTCTTAAGATCGGAAAAGTGTGTACTTCTGAAGAGAAAGAAGCTTTCATCAAACTTTTTCAAGAGTATCATGACATCTTTGCATGGAGCTATAAAGATCTGTGTGGTTTTGATCCAGGTCTAGCACAACATACCATCGAACTAGATCCTAATGCTAAGCCAGTTTGTCAGAAACAGAGACCAATTACTTCCAAAATTGATCCACTAATGAGAAAGGAGCTAACCAAGCTCATCAAGGCCTGTATAATTTTTCCTATCAAGCATTCCTCATGGGTAGCCAATTTGGTGCCCATGAGAAAGAAGAACGGAGAGATCCAGTTATGTGTAGATTTTAGGGATTTGAATCAAGTGTCATTAAAAGACCATTATCCTCTTCCATCGATGGAGCAAATCCTTCAAACGGTGGTAGGAGCTCAAATATTTTCTTTGCTTGATGGATATTCGGGTTACAATCAAATCCTAGTCCAAGAATCAACAATTCAAAATGGCTTCACTACCAAGTGGGGCATGTATGCTTACGATAAAATGCCATTCAAATTTTCCAATGCCGGGCTACTTTCCAAAGAGCCATGGACATGGAATTTAAGGGACTAATTAATGATATTATTTTGGTTTACCTTGATGATATAACTATATACTCTAAACATGCAAAAGATCACATCATGCATCTAAGGAAAGTTTTCTCGAAGGTGTAGGGAATTTGGGGTTTCACTTAACCCCAAGAAATGTATTTTCATAGTGCACGAGGGAAAATTATTGGGGCATGTTGTTTCAGTGGAAGGATTATCAATCGATCTAGCCAGATTCATTCGATTATGTCCTTATCTCTCCCAAGTCATAGGAAGGGCCTCCAGAGTTTTCTGGGAACCATAAATTTCATGTGGAGATTCATCCCTCAATTCACGACATTGGTTAAACCACTGACAGCCATGCTGAAGAAAAACATGCCATTCTCATGGACAAAGGAAGGATGAGAAAGCTTGAAGCCATCAAAACAGCCATTTCTCAAGCTCCCATGTTGGTGAACCCTAGGTTTGACAAAGATTTTATCCTTTATGCTTTTGCAGGTCAAGAGAGCATTTCAGGGATCCTCACCCAACAAAACAACAACTTGATGGAGCAACCAATTGCTTTCTTCAGTCAATCCCTCAAAGACTACGAGTTCAAATAATCATTCATTGAAAAGAAAGTCTTTGCGGTTATTCAAGCTTTGAAGAAATTCAAGCACATGTTGTCCAACAACAAGATTCATCTGATGGTGTCTCATCCAGGTGTCAAGGAGTTTTTACTGAACAAAGAAATGAACGAAAAGTGTGTTGGATGGATCACGAAGGTAATGGAGTATGACATGCACATCAAAGTCACTAAACTTGTTAGAGGTAAGGGTTTATGTCAGCAACTTGCTGCAAACATGGAATCAAAAGGTAATGAGGATGTGACACTCCTAAATACTGATGAGAATGTTGATCAAGCTGACTAGTTATCCAAAATGAAGAGTTTCCTCTTCTCAAGAGCATATCCGGAAAACATGGATAAAAACCAAAGATGAACTTTTTGTCTTCAATCTATCCCATATGTTTTGGTAGATAGCATTCTCTTTCGAAAAGATTTGAATGGTGTTCTCCTTTGGTGCATAGGACCAGAATAGGTCAGTAAGATACTAGAAGAGTTTCATAATGGCCTATCTGGAGGACATTATTCCACACAAACAACAACTACCAAGATCATGCGAGCCAGCTACTATTGGCCGATTTATTCAAGGATGCCCATCTCTGGGTAAGGAAATGTAAGGAATGTGCCTTTTTCACAGGTAAGTAGAAGTTGGTAGCTCTTCCACTTGCATCCAATTCAAGTGGATCAACCCTTTGTTCAATGGGGTTGGACTTCATTGGAATGATTAATCCTCCATCCAGTGATGGACATAAATGGGTCCTTACTGCAATAGACTATTTTACTCAATGGAAAGAGGTGGTAGCATTAAAAGAGAGCAATGAAAAGGTAGTTCTAGATTTTTTGGAGGGTATAATGACGAGGTTCGATGTTCCGCTTACGCTTATTTCGAACGCCTTTGGATTTTCTTGGTATGAAATTGAGTGAATGGGTTGTTAAAAATGGGGTATACCTCAAAACTTCATCCAATTACTATCCGCAAGGAAACGGATTGGCTGAGTCTAACAACAAAAACCTTATAAGGATTATTAAGTGCACAATGGAGACTAACAAGAGGACTTGGCATACATAGCTTAAGACCACCTTATGGGCAGATCGGATCACACCTAAAAGGGCCATAAAAATTATCCTTTCATTCTTGTATATGGAAGAGAGGAAAAACTCCCACTCTCATTAGAGTTATCTTCTTTGGAGTTAGCTTATCAACTTGAAGTTATAGAGAGTGATCCTCTGACAGTAAGGTTTGCTGAACTCATGGAGTTAGAGGAAGTATGAGACAAGGCTATGAAAACTTTGGAGCAGCATCAGGCTCAAGTTAAGAAATATTTTGACAAGAAGGCGTCTGACAGGTGTTTTCAAGAGGGAGATTTAGTTCTCAAATGGGATGAAGACAAGGACAAACCAGGTAGGCATGCCAAGTTTGAAACTCTGGAGTGGGCCATACATCATCACAAGTTGCAAAGAGGCAAATTCATTCCATCTATCTAGGATCAATGGAGAAGAACTTCCCATTCATGTGAATGGGATACATCTCAAAGCTTGTTTTTGAGAAGTGTTCCACCCCTATACAGTTAAATTAGGTGCTTTCCTCCAAGTGCTTATGCACATTGTTGTGTGTTGTTTTTTTCTTTCCTTTTTGTTGTGTTTTGTGTTGTTCTACACATTGTTTCATCATTGGAAGGTGTCAGGGAGAAGGAAGGTTCAAGGTTTCCATAAAAGTTCAAAATCTACTTCATTAAAAATTTTGCAGTGTTCCATAGATGTCAAGCATTCAATAGTTTCAGTATACTTCATGCTTAGCATTCTAGGGAGGTCCAGGATATCGACAATGCTCAAGGAGATTCCAGGATGTGTCAAAGAAAATCATACTACTTTCATGATTCCAACACAGACTCTATGCCCAATGGATGACTTAAGGCTATTGGAATCATACTTAGCAGGAAATCATTCCTAAGAGGTCGCCAAAAATGTTATCCAATTTTGCACACATGGAAAGATTGGACAACATGGTCCTATCACGTTCAAAATGAAATAATAGTCCCAGGAACCCACCTCCGGTTATTATCGAGATACAATAATTAAAAATAATTCCTAAATTACATATGAAGAGATCACCTAGCATCGAAAGGCACCCAGTTGATCTCAACTCAGTGAAGAGTTCGGGGTCGAGTTGATAGAGAACCCGGTGTCAAATTGATAGTCATCTCAGAAATCATCTCGGTAGAGTCTCTCAGTTGTAAGAGCTCGATGAGATCTTGTTAATGCAAAATATAGCTAGTTGAAAATTGATGAATGAAGGGAACTCTATAAGGATCTCGGTAGAGATCGATGCAAAAATATATGAAGGCCGAGTCAGGGAAAGCTAAGTTAACATGAGGCCAGGTCTAATCCATTAGATAGTGCTCGACCAACCACTTGGGAGAATTATCTTGTTTGACCGAGATGATATGAGATTATGTAGATATGATGATGAGGTCATCTGGTAGTATTTGAATGAAAAAATGTTTGCAACCAAGCAACCAAATACATCTCAATCGAAATCTCATAGCACTCTGTGGAGAGGGTCACTTGAAGGAGGCACTACACATTCTTCTTACCACACACAACACCCTGTAAACCCATCTACATATCTTCAACTATTGCAGACCTGCATTTCTAGGAATACGCTTTCACAAGGTAAACAAATCCATTGTCCCGTCAATCACAGAGAATTTGCATTTCCCACACGCACAACTATTCAAAATAAGCTCATCAACATGTATGTCAAGTGCGGGAGTTTGGCGGATGCTCATAACGTGTTTGATGACATGACAGAAAGAGACGTCTTCTCATGGAATACCATAATTGCAGCTTACAGAAGACATGGGTTTCCTCACGAGGCATTGATACTTGTTTCACTAAATGTAACAAACAGATGTCTGACCTGATCAGTTCACCTTTTCCAGCATACTTCTAGCCTGTGCCACAATAAGAGCTTTGGAACAGGGTATGGACATACATCAAAGCATAATTGAAAGGGGCCGTGAGGATGTATTGTGCTAAATAGGAATCATCAAGTGAGCTCAGTTGTTTAGAACGAATGCCAAAGTAAATGCCTCGATGGTTCGAGCTCATGTAGAAGCTAGCCATATGGAGATCGATGCATCGAAGATTGCAAAGAGCTCGAACATCTTGCCAAGACCGCGTTAAGACGCAAGTTGGCTTGTTTCATTGAGCCGTGAAGTGAATGAGTCTGTAGAAGTTCGGGCTCTGATGGTTTGGTGGTCATGAGAGAAGCTCCCACACACTAGGAAGTAGGCATGTTAAAGTATAGTACAATCCTTTTTTAGCACTTCTAACAAGCAGGTTGTCCACCTATGTTGTTATCTGTTCAGTATCGAATGTATCCTCAAATTCAGAATTTTCCTTCAAGATATTTTTATCAAAATCGATTAAGTGATAGTGAGTGTTACCATGAGAGTTGATGAAATTTATTACAAATATTCTCTATCAACACCTTACTGGTTTTACGATGTAACTCATAGAAGTGAATCTCATAGAGGTGGATCTGTTTCATATTAGAATATTCATGAAGCACAATTTGCTTTGCAATTATATGAGCATCTTCAACGAGTCACTAAGTTGTCAGGCATAAAGGTTTCTGTTGGAATTATCACACCTTACAAGCTATAGCTGAAATGTTTGCACCGAGAGAATGATGTCTCCTCATGCTGAGTGGAAAAGTGGAAATCAGTGGCCATCTGTCCAAAACGAAATATGGCCAAATAATGATGAAACCCCACACTCCAATCCTAGACGTGGAAAATAAGGTGAGCATTGCCAAGGGAAATGATGTGATGTCAAGCCATCAAAAAAATTCCGAGCATGGGAGAAGATTGAGTCTACTACCAAAAAATCGGGAGCATGATGATGGTAAACCAAGCAGGTAATCCCGCACATGGGAAACATTTCACTATATTTCCAAGGTCAGAAATTTGATGATGGTAGGCCAAGCTGTTAACTCCGCGTAGGGGAGATTCAGGCGAGCATGGTCAATGGGAAATATTGGGATGGAAAACCAACATGAGACTTCCACACGGGCCGTGTAAACAGGAGATCAGAGCACGTTGGTGAATTTGGAGGAGGAAGTTGATGACCGAGGTATGGTGAGTGAATCGCCATATAAACAGGTGAATAAGGAATGACGCCAAGTTGGAAGAACGAGTCAAATGCCGAGTGGAGTGGCGCATGGACCTTGAATGCATCGCAAAGTGAGGAACACCAAACATTGAAAGGATATCGGTAAAATGAATAACAAGTGTTTGTCAAATGAGAATCAAGACTGAGTTGAGGTCTGAGTCGGCATTAACCAGTGCATGGAGATCAAAGGATGTGAGGAAAGAAAGGCCAATCAATTTGAACTCGATGGTGTTTGGCATGATCAAGTTGAACCAGATGGAAGGGATAGGTGACAAGCTCCCACGCACTAGGTAGCAGGCATGTTGCAGTATAGTAGAAGTTCTTTTTGAGTGCTTCCAATAAGCAGGTTGTCTAACTATGTTGTTATCTTTTCAGTATCAAATGCATCCTCAAATTCAGGACTTTCCTTCAATATATTTTTATCAAAATCGATTAAGTGAGAGTGAGAGTGTTACTAGGAGACATGATGAAATTTATTACAAAGATTCTCTATCGAGACCTTACTAGTTTTACAATGTAATTCATGGAAGTGAATCTCATAGAGGTGGATCTGTTTCATATCAAAATATTCATAAAACACAATTTGCTTTATAATTATATGAGCATCTTCAACGAGTCACTCAGAAAGTTGAGCATGTTTCTTGGGAGAAAGGAAATAGCTCAGTGTTGAAACATTTGAGCTCACTGAGAGATCAAGCTTATAGCTCAGACTGAAGTTCAGTTAAAATATTAATCCTAGTTAGACCCAAAGGAATTGATGGTCGAGTTTACTGATATCTTGAGTGAAATCACTTATGGCATAGTGGTTCTTAGAGACATGTTGTAGATATGATAAGATGACATGGGAAAATAGGATATGGCTGAACTCGGCCCGACAGATAAAATGATATTTTCATAGCCATGAGTTCAAGGGATCACTTAGATGGACTCTATCCTGCAATATCCATGTTTGCAGAAGCTTGAAGCTCGAATGGGTCATGTAAAGATTTGGGAAAAAATTGTTACAAGGTATGCATGGAAGGAGATCAGGCATGATCAGACAATGATCTGAAAAGACGTGTTGAGGTTTGGAGTTCGACATGATATAAAGGGATTAAGCATGTATTCAAAGAGAAGCCCTTGAAATACCACATGAATTTCTCAGGGTGATCGCAGGAATCAACATCGAGGAAGAGGCGTGAAAATGTGAACATGATCGAACAAGTCTTAATATTTCCCACAGATACAAAGCATAGAATAGCTCAAGAGATCGACCGAATCAAAGAAGAGCTCAACGCATGAGCTAGTGCTTGAGTTTATAACCAATGAGCATAGACCCATTGTTCTTTGAGGGAGTAAGGAACTTAGATGTGTAAGATGGTAAATATGAGCTCGGTACATAGACATGTGAGAGTCTGAGTTGAGCTAACCGGGTGCTCGGGTCGACATGCAAAACAAATCCAGGCCGAGTCAGTTGAAGAGCTCGTGGGGACACACTTGGTGGTGATATTGATGCTAGGAAAACTCAGTAGATTTCATGTAGAGCTCACCGAGTTGGAAATAATTGGCTCAGGAAAGCGTGAATGACAATTCAGGGAGCTCATGGTGTTGTTTCATGAAGTTTGAACGTGGAATGCATAAATGGCCTCGAGTTAACCAAGGAAAATGATAAGAATCGAGTTTGATAGCTCACCATTCGAAGGACTCAATGCAAAAGAGCTCGATTGCCAAGGCAAGGAAAGAGTTGGTGTGGGGTTCAAAATCGAGTGCAACACCGAGTTAGAGGATTTGAAACTCACCAAGTTGGGCTATGTGCAGACTCTATCCACATGGACCCCCTCCTCTTCAAGTCAAACGGGTCAATAGGGGGTCCCAACATTATGTTAATTAATTTAATATTTTTATTTAAATATTTTAATAATAATATTTATTATTATTATTTAAATATTTTATTTAAATATTCTTTTAATTAATTGAGAAGACTAGGTCATCAGGAAATTAATGACCCATGATGGAACCTTCTCAGGTGGTTCAACTAATTATAATAAATACATCACAAGCCTTTAATTTAGGAATGTAATTATGACCTTTCCTCTTCTTTCTCACATATTCTTCTATAAATGTAAGTTGGAAGCTCATTACAAAGGGTTCCAATAGTTCATACAAGTTGGACGAGTTAGATATCTCGGGCAAGTGTATACTTTTCAAGAGTCCTCTCTCTTACGCAAGTTGTTGTTGTGTGTTGAGATAACTTTCAAGACTGTAATTGCAAATGTTTCCTCTTATGAATGTATGATGCATTGTGCATGTTATTAAATAAAAAAAAAGTGTGTATTTTGTGACTAATCTCAGGTCCTTTCATCCTTCTATGCTTCTTTCTACATTTCTCGTAGTTGCAGGTACACTATGCAAGTTTAAGTTTCTATTGCAGGTTCTTGGAGTTCTATGCTTATCGAGTGGTGGAGTATTACATGTAGTTGAGTTGTGGTGTCTATTCACCCTTCTTGAGTTCATCCTTCTTCACTGGGAAACTAGTATACTTCTCGGTCTGATAAGGTTTAACAAAGGGAACACATGTCTCTTAGTTTGTGGTATCATGTACCCTCTCTAAGTTGCAGTAGGTGAAGTTGACCTGTGGTGCACACACCCTCTTCAAATTAACCCTTCTTGAGTCTGAAACACCCTTTATTTGGTGCATCACCATCCCTAGTATAGTTTCATTTCTATAAATATTTTTCCCTAAAAACCCCATGAAAATGTTATCATAGGACTAGATAATCATTTTTGTTACACTAGGAATAGTACCGCACTTCATTTAGGAAGAGGAAGCCGGCCTTCTCCAGAGGTTCACCTTGATCCCAAGTCCCGCAGCTTGAGAGGTGATCCCATGTGTCCCAATCACACCGAATGTCCTATTCACATCCTAGCCATTCAAAGGGTGCAGTGATTTGGTGAGAACAATGGATTTGGAAGGTGGCTTGGACTAACTCTACATATTGGGAGTTGCATTTTGGGTGCCAATACCTTGTGGAGTAATGGAGGGTTGAGGATTACCTGATTTTGGTGACTTTCCCTCTCCAATATTTCTCTTCTTAGACAATGTATTGGCAGCCATACTTTGAGAAGAGAATCGACTCATTCGACAAAAGTCTTCATTTTGCCAATTGACAAGCATAGTTTCAATTGGAGATGCCTCTTGTTGAGATCCTTGTTTCGATTTTCTTATTGGCTAGGTTCTTGTGACACACCAATGGTTTACACCATCAAAACTTGATTTAGTGCACCATTAAAGCACATTGATTGGTTATGAGACTGATTACATGGGAAACACCAATCATATTCTTGGGCCATTTTGTTTTTTTGTTGGAACCAATTCCATTGATGTTGAAGTTGTGTTTAGGTCATATGACCTGAAAGGTCTAATAGCTTGAGTTTGTCCTTGGTTTTGATTATAATTTACAACCTGAGATGGTGGCCTATTTTGTTGATAGGGGGTCTAGCTTGATTCTTGAGCTTGAGGCTGATATGGCCTAGAACTCTAAGCTTGTTGCCTCTTAATAGTTACTAACTCATTCCCTAGGTTCTGAAGTTGTTTCATGACCTCTTGAAGCTCTTTTAAGGTACTAGAGGATGAGGTGGAGACTTCATTTGAGATTTGATTCCTAGGAGTAGATATAGAAGATAAAGTGGGTGTCTCATTAGTGCTTGGGTCTCCTACTTCTAGATATAAAGGCATGGGTCACCTAGGAGTAAGTTTTCCAGCCTAAATTAAACAATTTTCAGCTCTTATAGAGATGTTATAGGGTGCAGGTAAGGTTTTTCCTCCCATTGATTGGATCATTAAAGCAATATCAGAATTTAGAGCTCTAAGAAAGTATAAGAAGGAACCTTCCTCTGTGGGCTTTATAGCCACTAGAATCTTGTCCCATGTCCTTTGAAACCTAAGATTGAAATCATGTCAACTAATTTTTAGGAGCTCTCTTGATTGTTGTCAATTTCTCCAAGAAGGATAGATTATCCCCTTTTCTCAAAACTGGTCATGGAGAGCCCCTGCACAAATGGTTCCAAGTTTGAATAGAGCTCTTGCTAGACTCCCAAACCATTCTGAAGCTTTACCCTTGAGAGAAGATGCTAGAAACTTGACTGCAATGTCCATCTCAGTGATCTCATGGATTGCACAGACATTTGCAATGTCTTGAATGTGGTCACTAGGAAAATTTTGTTTTTCTCTAGTGAAATATGGGATGCTCTTTAATGCTACCACTGGGACTGGATTTTGTGCATTAAGAGCAAGTGGGATGCTTCCAAAGGAAATTAACATAAGGATCTCGGTGGTTGTGCCATTCTAATTGGCTTGAGGACCCTTTCTGGTTGAAAGAATGACCTACTAGGAGGAGGTGTTGAAAAGGTTATGTTTGGATGAGATGGAGACTTCTGGATCTTCTCCCTCTCCTCCTTTTGTCTAGAGATAAGTGCGAGATAGACAAATAGTCACTATTCTCTAGTTCTTGACCTTGTTTGTATTCTTCTCATGAACTTGGCAAGCTTAGAATGATGAAACTAGTGAATTCTGTCTCTTTTGGATGCGCCTGGATGTGTAGTTTCAAAGCTTCATAAAATCTAAAATCATAGAAAGTGCACATTAATCTTACGATAATAAATATAGAGACTTCTCGGTCCCACCGAAATGCCAAAATTGTTAGTGTATACCGATAGTACCCCTAAATTCCCGCAATCGGATGAGTTGAGACTTTGTGTGATTGCACAACACGAAGCATCTCTCCAAGTGTGGAACCTTGCGAGTTGAGAGAGCTCTACAGAGTTAAGGTTAGTTCCTATTCCTCTGTTCAGGTGTATACAAATATATTGCAGAGGATCTATTTTTAATCTACTCTATCTTTCCAAGGAGACAAGGTTAAAGAGATGCAAGGAAATAAACCTAAGCTAATGAGGTGATGCATTAAAGGAATGTTAGACACTTGTTTTGCATTTTAACATAGACCACGAAATGCAATGCAAATGCTATGCATGGATGACCAAATCACGAAGAGATTAGAGAGACAATAACAAAGACATGAGAGGGTTGAGAAACATCCACAGACATATATATTATTGCTCAAGAGTTGATATAGTATACTTTATGCAATGGAAAAGAAGAAAAAATTTCATTACAACCCAAAGGAGAGGTAAGAAAAGATCCACAAATCCTTCTATGAACAAAAGAAGAAGGGAGAGCATAAAATAAAAACATCCAACATTTTACAATGAGTCCTGACCCTTCCTTTATAGATTCAACATAGAGGGATAAAGGAGAGAGAGAGGTAGGAATAATAGTTTGAAGCTCAACCACTAGCCATCAATGCCTCCTACTAATCCACCCCAAATCTATCATGTTTGCATTGATTACTTGTTCGGTACCTCGAAGGAGGAACGGCAGATCAGATCAAATCTGATCTAGTTTTTGGGGCAAAGAGATCCTGTATTAATGGCATGAAGAAATTTATTCATTTTCCCCCACTTAACCTCTCCAAAATTACAGTTTCAAATCTCCATGGAAAATTCGAGGCTGAAATCTTTCCAATGGTGCCAGATTTGTCATATTTTGAGCACTGAGTCAAAAGATATGCCCATTTGAAATTTGAATCGGGTTCGTACAAAATGGCAAGAACCAACTACTACAAAAACGGGCCCCTTTTTTAAACCGGACACATGGAAGGATGGCACATGTCTGAGGGATACCTTTATATTTTTCTTTTGAAGTTACACTAGGATGAAATGTTGCTTCTTCCACGAATCACTCGGGCTTCTTCATGTTTTGGCTAAGTCCTTTTGTTCGGTGGGGTCATATATCTAACCGGGGACACGTGGAGGCCTGGCACTTGTTTGGAAACCTTCCCCCAATTTTACTCTTGAATTAGCATCGTGCTAACACTTGGCACCCTCCACTCTTGTCTTTGCTTCGACTATTCAACCCCGAACATGTCCCTTTCTTTAGATCTAGGACACATGGAAGGTCCTCTCTCATTTAGAAACCCACTCAGGATTTTTCCTTTGAAGGAGTGTCAGTCAACACATGGAAGCTTCCACAGACTCTTGGAATTTTAAACAGTCATTCCTATTTTTCTCGGGCCCGAATACGTGGCGAGATGGATCTTATTTGGGAATCACCTTTTGGGACGTGCCTTGAAATTGTTCTCGATGCAACACGTGGAGCCATCAACATATTCTCTATACTTAGTCGATTTTGAGGCCCACCCTATCCACCTTTTAAATTTTAGCTATTGACTTTTCTCCTCTTTGGGCTAGGGACACATGGGGGTCATGCTCTTGTTTGATTCTACCCTTTTGGATTCAATCTTTGGAGGTGCACCATTTGGACACTTAGTAGTGTCTATTGTCTCCTCCATACTTCATCATTTTTAGGGCTTGTTCTTAGTCATTTCAGAGCCTGATGACTTTGATCCTTCATTGTTTATTTTCTTTTGATCCTCCGGTTTCTTTGTGATATCTTCTCCTTCTCTCACCATTATTTTCATTTTAGAGCCCGCTTGTAATCTGTTTGGTAGATTTGAAGCACAAGTTCACTCGACAGAGTCGTTTCTTGAATTTCTTCTTACACGGGGTCATTTGATCTTTCGCAAGCCCTGCCACTCCATTGTAGAGTCCCTCTATAACCTATTTGTAGGATTTGAATGTGATTTCTCTAGTTTCTTTTGTGCAGGGTCATGGCTAATGAATTTTGTTAGGGAACAAAATAGTGATAACAACTCCATCACAGATCTGATGTAGGTCATACTTCCTATCCCAACTATGTGCGTGTCCTTTAAGTGTAGTAGAAATTTGAATTTAATTCCTATCTTAAGCTATAATCTCATTAGCGCACCATATTAATTAACACTTATACACATTCTCTGTCACATCCTCAATCCCTATTTACTTTTGAAAGTGGAGTGAAATCTCAAAATATACCCGAGGTGGTGTTTTTTTAGGCTAATTCTATTGTGGTTACTACGGTTGATGTGCTAATGGTTGTAGACTATGTATACTAGATCCGTAACTAGAACCCCCTACTCCATTTAGTGGATGACCTGATCCTCCCATGCCCTCAACTATGGGCTTTGGTCTAGTCAATGAAATTCATTAGTTCCCATGTGTAGTACTAAATTGGACACCTATTGTTTACATAGTCATAGTACCCAAAAAGTACTCCCAAATATCTACACTCCAATACCCTATCCCGATGACGTTCTTAAGAACAATCCTACAAGATTACTCCTAAATGTCGATGCCTACTACACTTCCATCAATGTATTCATAGTTAGATGCACTTCTTGATTCAACACAAAATGATATCTACATGTACCTATCTAATTACCTTCACTACTTTTTCCTTTAAGTAACTTTATATTTCGAACACCGTGGATAAGGGCTAGGTAGCTAGGATAAGTTAGATACATGCCCAAAGTTCTCAATCTCTCCTCTAAAATGCTCACATTCAAAAGAAAGAGGGACTCTCTATTGTGCTTTCTCAAGGTTGGAGAACTCGATGATATAACTCCTCATCTTCCATGAGAGATTAAAAACCTTCACGAGCCATCATTATCCTCAACTCCATTGACTCTACAATCCCCCTTTCGAATTCCCTCTCTTGATCTTCATTAAACTTACACCGTCTTTCCTCTCTTTTTATATCTTTTTCTGACCCACTGCCATCCTTCTCTACACCTGATTCTACCCCTGCATGTGGTGGGGATTTAATTGCCATCACGAATCTCTCCCAATTCAATTCTACCATCAAGATCTTGATTGATAAAGGGATAAAATTTAAATAAGATCCTTTGGGTTCACACAAGAACCTAAACTCACCTTACTCTTCACAAAAATAAGTAGTAATTATGTTCTCCAATGTATAATTACACAACACACCATCCCACTAAAAATATACAACTCTAGTCCATGATTCATCTCGCATGAAAAATCATATGATAATCTTATTACGTCTAAACCATTGGCCTAGGATACCAAGATTTGTTCGATGCGTATGCTTCCAAAGACCGATACAACACTACTGGAAATAATTTGAATAACATCTCATAAAAACTCATGATAAAGATTTATCTCTACCCATAGTCATGCGTTAAAATCAGTGCTCGTATTATACCATTGTGTGAACTTATCTTTTCCATCTTCCACCTAGCTTTCAATAATTTCTATAGATATTCAATACACCATCGCAAGTAACATCTTGGAAAGAAAATTGAAAAGAGGTCTCGAAATGCAGAACCAAAATTTAGTCTTTATTTTACGCACAAGTTTTATGCACGCAGACACCTCATTTAAGCGGAATGAATTCTCACTTGAAGCATGTGCAACTACCAGTCCCTCATTTATGTTTTATTTTAAAGATGTTAGCATGCATGATTACTTTGTTGTGCAATCAACAACACCCCGGATGTTGATCGGACTTCTAGTTTGACATTTTGGACATCCAGTGTGATTACACAACATTGAATCTTTTCCTAAGTGTGGGACTTGAAAAAATGGAAAAGAATCTCTAGGTTAGAGGTGGTTCCTCATTTCCTCTTATCGGTATATTACTTGCAAGTTCCGAGGTTTTGAATTCAAGATCCTACTCTAAATTCCAAGGGACAGAGATAGAAAATACAAAAAAACTAAAACTAATGCTAATAAGGTGATGCACCAAAGGAGTGGTGAACATTTTTACTTCTGCAAATTGACATAGATCATAGAAATGTAACAAAACATCATGCAAAAATTGATAAAATGTAATGAAAGGTCAAAAATGAAGCAAACAATACAAACAGAGGATTGAAACTCATTCACAGAGCTTGCATTGTCATTTCCAATATAAAAATGCATGCATTACAACATCGAGAGGTAGAAAACATGTTACTGTCTTTGAAGAGGTCGATATTCTACAAAATCACTTTTCAAGGTGAAAAAGGAGCTCGCCATACATGGAAAATGTTCAACCCTCTAAAAATGAGCCAAATTTGGCTTTTACAAAGGTGCAAAAAATGATCCTAGGAGAGAGAATCGCGGAAAACACGAGAAAACTTTCAACCACCAACCAAATTCATAATAAACAACATGGGTATCCTTACAGTCCATTCCTAACATTTTTCAAAATGCTAGAAGAGAATGTGAGCCATGCTACGTTAAAAATAGTTGTTGAAATGTCATTTTTGTTCATTACCACGTGCTGAGGCGTTTTTCAATTTTATCTCTCCAAAATCCATCAAAATACAAAATTGAGCATGGAATCTTGTAGAGAATTTCACCAACTTTCATTGACATAAAGAACACAAAAACCGAGCTTTTGATCGAAAGTTATGGTTGTTTGAAAATTTAGGGCAAAACAAGGCCAAAACAGTTGGTGGGCCAAAATTTTGAAAATTTCCCACATTTGCATTTAGAAAAATTTCCCAAAAGATCCCCGTGCTCCACCACTTTTGGTGCCATGTGGCATGATTTCATTGGCCGCGGGCCTTTTGTGCTTCATTTTCCATCGCTTTGGCCTTTGGAAAATTTTCCAAAAAATCTCCGTTGGCTGGATGACCCGAGGACACGTGGCATGATGTGATTTACCGCAGGATTTTTTCCTCTATCTGTTCCATCACTTTTGACCATCCTTTCTAACTTAGACACGTGGTAAAACCCTATTGGATGTAGGCTTTCCTTTCCATTTTCCCTGCGGGCCTATCTTGCACTTTTGCCACCACTGGACACGTGGCATGATCCCATTGGCTCACATTTTGGGGGCGAGCTTTTCCTTTGAAATTTTTTTTTATTTTGCTTTGGAAAAAATTCCCAACTTTTCCCCACGCTCCATCAATTAAGGACATGTGGCGAGCTCCCATTGAACGTGGGCCTTGGGGGCTAACCTTTCTCTTTGCGCTAACCTTTGGGAAAAATTCCCAATCTCTCCCCGCCAATCTCCAACGCCTCGGGGACACGTGGCTCCCCCTCATTGGCTGCAGCCTTGGGGAAAAAAATTAACATTGTGCCCTTGCCGATCACTTTTCCAAATTTTCAATCTTTCCTCCACCGTCTCGCCACTCCCTTGGCCTAAGGACACGTGGCATAACGTGATTGGGCACGGGCCTTTCTTGGAGATTTTTCCATGGCGCCAACACTTAGTCAAGTTTTTATTTTTACTCGCCCCTCCACCACTCTTTTCCTCTAGAGACACATGGCACGATCCAATTCACGGCAGCCTTCAGGTGAAATATTCCTTTTAAAAACTTGCCGAACACTTGGAAAATTTTCCAAGTTTTCCTCCACCTTCTGCCCTCCCGAGGACACGTGGCCTCACCTTATTGGCTGCGGGCCTTTCAGGGGAAAATTTCCCAAAAATATCCATCGAGCCATAACTTCAAAATACATGGAGTTAGGAGGAAAAATTTACCTTTCTCGGAAAGATGAGAAAAGATCTATCCAATGGTGTTTTTTCCATAAGGTCTTGAGTGCCTGAAAAGTAAAAAATTATGACTCGACACAAGGGAGGGAAGAATGAAGGGAGTTAGCCACAAAATGCTCAAGGGCTCATTTTGGATAACAATTTTGGTGACTCGTAGGGGTCATCTACCCGTCGGGTGAAGTTACCAGGTTGCCTAAAACAATCCATTGGGCATGGGGTCATTAAATTCTCTGCTTGGTACCCTAACTAATTAGAACACTGCAAGGAGGAAGATGGAAGGTAGAACACCATCTGATTGGAGAAAGGCCTGCAAAACACATTTCCTAGAATAGCAAGCTTGTGCCAAAGCACTTAGGGAAAGCAAAGATAAACTACAACAAAACAATGTGCATAAGCACTTGGAGGAATGAAAACCTAAGCTAATATGTACAAGGTGGAGAATTTCCTTCGTAATGCTTCAGATGGATTCCATTGACTGGAATCTGCAATTCTTCACCATCCAATGAAGACAATTGGAAGGCATTGTTCCTTACACTTTGTGACCATGTATGGGCCACTCCAAATGGCGTCAAATTTTGAATGCCTCCCCGGTTTTGTGCTATCTACATCCCATTTTAACACTAGATCTCCAACTTGGAAAGATCTATCCTTGGCCTTTCTATCAAAAGTCTTCTTGATCAAATCTTGATCCTTCTCCATTGCTTGGGATGCCTGAAATTTGATTTCTCCGAGCTCCATCAATTCTACATATCTAACCTCCATGGGCTCAAACTCTAACAACTCCAACTATTTCATGAGTTCCAATGTTAGCAACTCAAGTGACATGGGTAAAATTGCCTCTCTTCCATAAACAAGCCTAAATGGATAGTTACCTATAGATCTCTTGGGAGTTATCCTATAAGCCCATAAGGCTGATTTCAATTTGGTATGCCAAGACCTTTGATTTTCATCAAGATTCCTCCTAATGATCCTTAACAAGTTCTTGTTTGTAGATTCAGCTTGGCCATTACCCTAAGGGTAATAATTTGATGAAGTGCTTTGGTAGATCCCATTCTTGATAGCCCATTCAGTTACCTTGGACCCAATGAATGCCAATGCATTATTTGATATTATTGTAGTAGGTATGCCAAATCTAGTCGTTATTCCCTCATAGAAGTCCAGGATGCTATATTCATTTTCTTCCTTGAGTGCTACTGCTTCAGTCCATTTTGTGAAGTAATCTGTTGCTATTAGAATCCATTTGTGTCCTTGGCTTGAATTTGGATTAATGACTCCAATGAAGTCCAAACCCCATTGCATGAATGGTTGGTCAACTGAAATTGGATGCAATGGAAGGGCAACTAGTCTCTCCTTACCCATGAAGAATGCACAATTCTTGCACCTCTTGATCCACGCATAACAATCACTAAAAATCTTGGGCCAATAATATCCAGCCCTTATGATCTTTAGAGATATCACTCTCAGTGCAAAATGACCACTAGCTGATCCACCATGGAACTCTTCCAACACCACCGTGAATCTGATTTGTACCAATGCATCTCAGTAACACTCCATTCACATCCCTTTTAACAAAACACCATCAATAAGGGCATATGGGACATCCTGCAATCAAGTGTCTTCTTTGTTCTTGTTCATCTCTAGAGGGCATAGACCTATGCTTAGGAAGTATATTATGTTTTGGGTCCAGGAAGGGGTGAGGACACCATTATTTTCCTCTTGAGTGCTTCCTTGCTCATGGCTATCTTATGTAACGCCAAAACAACCTTCTTCTCATTGCATGCTTCCTTGTGTTTATTCAAGACCAGCTGCTCACACAATCCTTTTCCTCTAACCAACTTGGTGACTTTGATCTCTATGTCATACTCCATGACATGAGTAATCCAACCTGGTCTCTTTTCATTCAAGTCTTTGTTGAGGAGGAAGTCTTTAACTCCCACATGAGAAACCTTCAATTGAACCCTATTGTTTGAAACTAGATGCTTGAATTTCTTCAGCTCCCGACTACTACTAGAACATGCTTCTCAATGAAAGAATATCTCACCTCATAGTCCTCCGGGCTTTGGCTGAAGAAAGAAATTAAATTGCTCATCATTGTCTTTGTTCTCATTGTACCAAAATTATAGAAATAATATCATCACCCCGTTGGTTTGAAAATCTATCGAGGGGATAGATCTATGGATAAACGAGCCAACAGTGTGTAGGGCATAGCCCCTCTTTGAGTCAGCAAAGTGAAACTGGTTTATTGCTATTCTACTAGCAGGAATCTTGTGCAAGTCTCACAATATTCTGCCTTCAGGGGTTAGGATCTCATCCTAGTAGAGGTGTTTCGACAAAGAACAAAAACGAATGAAGGAAGGAAAGGAAGGAAGACGAATCAGAAGGAAGAAAAGAAATGAATTCCAAAGTAGAAAGGTCAGAGGGTCTATGTTTTGGGTTGGTAGTATACAGAGCCGAACCTACTTGCATAGACGAACAAAGCAATACTAATGAACAAATGACAAAAATGTAGAAATAGATCTAACAGAATAAACACACAGATCTGACATAAGAAATATCGATGCCCATAACACACATATTCAACGAAATTCTTAATATTTGTATTAATGTTTTCTTCTCACATACAAAAATTACAAATCCTTTTCTTCTCACTTCTATTTTCCATCTAAAAAATATCCACCCCTGAATATAACAAGCATTCAAGTATATATAGAAGGAGAGAAGAAAAGAAGGCAAAAACAAACCAACCACCTAATTACAAAAATATCTTACAAGAGATTCCAAAGTCATTTTTGACTTTTGACAACTTTTGGGTGACACCATCCCATGGTGCAACATGGATGATGTCATCATTTGTGTCAACACACTTTAGATAATTACAAGGAGAAATTCGGGAAGAAGGAAACTATTCATCGTCGTCCCATAGCTGAAAGGGGGTATCCTGCTTTTGCTACTACTCAGGCGATGAGATGTGGAACTAGGCACAGTATTCCATGAACTTGGTGATCATGGGTTGAAGTTGATCCTGGGAAGGATCCTTGTGTCGATCAATGATAGCTTCGCAAGTCTCCCGCTTGTCTATGAGATTTTCTGGGAGTTTGGAATAATCATTTTCTACCTCTATCAGGTACCCAATGAAGTCACGACAGGCTAGTAGGTTATTGATGGATTCGGCGTCAAAAGTGACCTCTGGTCCCAGCCCTTGTGAAATGATCTCCTTGAAGATCTGAATAGTTTCATCCACCTTTCTTAAGGCGAAAGAAGGATTGAGCAAGCCCATAGAAATTCTCGGACAATTTGCTCCATCCGATGCATCAGCATCTAGGCTTCCTCCTTTATCTTGTCGATCTTCTCCAGAAAAAATCCACCATCAACTCGATAATCTAGAGTAGAAAGGATTTTGTTGAGGGCTCTGGGGTGCCCAAAGATGCCAAACTTGACCAGATCTTCTACCGAACAATCGAGCATTTTCTGAAAGGTCTCATGCTACATCCTGGCATGGTCTAGCTCTTCAGAGATGGGTCGTGCTATCGCCTGGAGCTCTTTGTTCGCCTTGATTGATATTATGATATAATCCAGTGAACTTGGTGATCACTCCCTCACTTTCTTTGAGGATTTGGTTCCTCCATGCGAAACTGCCATGCCCTGCTCACCGATTTTGGCATATTCATTAATCTTATCCTGGCTCAAAGGCTCAGGAGTTTTGGTGGCAGTTGTAAGAGGCGCACTACCCATTTTCTGCAAAGCGTCGAGAAGATGTTTATTTTGCTCCTTTAACAGCCTTTTCTCTTCCTTTGCTTCCTGGAGCTTCTTGCAAAGGGAGTCAACTACAGATAGGGCCTCTCCTTGAAGGCTTTCTAAAGATGTCCCCATTGTGACTTGGGTCACTATGTAATCTGTCGAAGACAGATCCTTTTTATCCTTTAAAGGATTGGGGTATGCTATCTCCATTACTCTCTCTCCTGATGCACTCTGAGAGAAGCGGGTTATAGGATTTTTCTTCTTGGCCCCTTTTGATGGGATGATGGAGAAGTCCATCAGTACGATGGGAACTTTCCTCTTTTTGCTGTCGGCTCGAGTGCTAAGAGATCCATGTTGGACTTATGGGAGAGGGGGTGGAAATAGAAAAGGGAGCAAACCGCAGTAGTAGAAGGAAAATTTATGGAGACACTTGGAGGCGGCATTGAGAGGGAGGCCGAGGAAGTGCTCATGGGAGGAAGAGATACTGCAGGGGAGGTAGACATGGGAATGGAAGGGAGCTGAGAGATGAGGGAAGAAATGGTGGGGGACAGCTCCGTAAGAGAAGAGAAGATGGACGATGAGGAAGGGGGAACAACAGAAGACGGGGGAGAGGATACAACCAAAGGAATGGTCGCTTGGGTCACTCGAGGAGGGGAAGGAGGAGAGGGAGAAGAGATAGAAGGGACCTCAATAGTTGTAGTAGTGGCAACATCCTGAGTGGATGTGCCCATCGGAACATCCTCGGCCGCTTCTTTCTCTGGAGAAGCCAGAGTTATAACTTGTTCTTGTGTGGCGGAAGGGGGACTCTCAGGAGTCTCTTCTTGGGTAGAGCTTGACTCGCCCTCCTTGTCTTTACCTTTTCTCTTTGGCAGATGTTTTGGTCTGGAAGGTGCATTTCCCAATGGAGATGTGGTGAAATCAACTCCAAGGTAGATGAGGCCATTCATTCTCGCACTGCAGCTCTGCTTCTTCACAGAGTTTCTTTGACGCTTTCTTCTATTGTCTGAGGCACTTTGGTTCTGTCAATTACAGTGAAAGGCCAGTCGTCCCCACCTGTGTCAAGATATACTTGATCAACTTCTTGATTAGTAGTTTGATAACCTTTTGGGACGATGGCTACGCCGTACTGGATGATTTCAGCCAAGGCCAAGTGGGAATGGTCTTTCCTTTTAAGCTCGACCTCATGATACAGGTCGATATAAATATCCTCGATCTATGGAATGTGGATTGGATCGAGTTTGGCTCTAGGCAGGCAATTCCTTGGGTCGAAAGTGGGCCTCACCGGGAAGTTGTGCTTTAGATTGAGTAGCTCCAGCTCAGCAAACATCTCTCGGGCTTTGTGGTGAGAAAGACAAGTGTACCTTCCCACTGTGAGGGGGAAAGGAGTTCCACCCTTCTTTCTCTTTAAGCACTTCTTGTGGTAAGTTATGAGCTATCTTGACAACTCCAACAGATCAGCTTGGGGCCGGCATATCTTGGCAGCTTTGGTTGGTTCCCCCAAGAAATTGGCTACCCTCAGATAAGTGAAGGTGGGGAATTGAGTGAACAAGGCCCCCCATTTCTCTGTTGCTGCAACAATGCTCTTGGTCGTATGACCGTGAGTCATGTTTGGCCTCAAAAGGCAGATGATGTCGTAGAAGAAGGCATCGTTAATCTTTGTAAACTGAGAGATATTGTTCTCCAGCTTCAGCTCTGGATAGTATTCATATATTTTTACTTGGGGCCAAACCCCGCACCGCATCAACGCTGGGTAATCTCTCTCTGAGGCTGTAGCGTAAACTACGTAGGAGTTCATATAGAACCTCCCCGTTGTGGTAAGTTGTTGGAGCTACTCGGATATAGTGCTACTTATGATCTCCACCCACTCGAAGCGTTGATCTGGCATAGTTTTGTTCATTGTCTCTAAGTATCTCAGCATCCATTTATGAAAGTAGTGGTCGCGCCAAAGAAGCCCAAATACTCTGCTTAGGAACGTGATTGTATCACTTAGTTCCTCTGAGAAATCGCTGCGATGAATGACTTGTGGCCATCTGGTCACTACCTTCTTGTTTTTCAGGTATACCTCATTCATTAATTACATGCACTGGTCTTCATTATCATCCCAAGCCTTTATGCAATCTTCCTAGATTACGGCCACAAAGTGCCGGTGGTGAGGAATGCTGAGCATTATTTCAAAGTGTCAGGTAGTGAGGTTGATCATGACCTCACCTTTCTCATTCTGGACACACCTTGTGTCTTTGTTGTAGCAGCGGGCTACTACCATCATGAACTCATTATTCACAGCACTGACTGGGAACCCCAAGCAAAATGTAGTCCACTGCCTACCAGCTTGTCCATCCACGGACTTCCTGTGACCCTTCTGGTTCTGGCCTAGAAGTCCTCCATATCAATGTGACCAAGTTCTGAGTCTCTTATATCCAGGTCACACTCTACCTGGGATTTGGGCATCCTAACCCTCTGATATTTGTACTTCATTTCTTCCTCTGTAAGCTTGGCTTTGCCCTTAGACTTGGTAGGTCTCTTGCTTGATGTTGACATATGTAGTTCTGAACTCAGTTGCTGATCTGCAAGAAGAAGAAGTGAAACCCAACGTAGGAAAGTCATATTAGTTGTTTGATCTTCCATTAAAGCATTGACAGAAGGAAGAGTTAGCAATTTTACACCTCAAGGCACATGGCGCATGAACACTGCAGGTTGCAGGGTTAAATAGTATGGCGCACAGAAAAGGGGTGCTGCAAGGGATAAATCAGCGCCAAAGGGCACAGGGTGCATGGACACTGCAGATGACATTTTTGTTGTTGCAAGTGGAAGTGTGCCTGCGCCATATATATGCATTTTATAATGGGCGCTGATATTTTTCATGTTACATGGGTACATGATGTGCCAAAGGGTGCAGGTTTAATGCGTGTAACATCATTTTTTCGTGCACCACAGGGGAACTTGGTGTGGTGCATGGAAGGTCTACATGACATGATGTTGCTGTAATAAGGGATGCGCCACACCATTAACAGCTTGTTCTTGGTGTAAGTAAGGTGCACCAATGGCACAAGTTTTTACAATGTTACACATGAGTTTGGTGCACCAAGAGGGCACAGGGTTAGTGGGTGTTGCAAGCAAGGAAAGTGCACTTTGAGGGCGCAACTATTTTTTATGCAGCAGGCATGGTGGATGCGCCATTGGCACGACTGTACTTCATGTTGCAAGGGTGGCGACTGCGCCAAAGAGGAAAAAGAGCAGTCTATCAATTTTTAAGTCTTTATTCTTCCTCTGGAGGGGTTACATGTGTTTAAGCCTCTTCTGCAGGGTTCCTTGGATGATGAACAGGCTAAAACAAAGAGATCCAAGTGATTTTTTCAGAGGCAGAGTCCTCTTTACCAGCAGATCTGGAAAGAGGGAGAAGTGCATGGGGGAGGATAGCAAAAACAGCAAAGGGAGGTTTCATGGTTTCACAGATCTATTTTATCCAACCCCACAAACAAACAACCAATAACCAAAACATAAAACATGAGAGCAATAAGGACCACTTACCAGAATATATATAATGTGAGAGGTGAAACTGGGTCCACGACGCGATACGAGAACGACAGGCATGCTGACAGGTGCAGAGGAAAAAGAATAATCACGTGTTTTCTGACTGGTGAAAGTGACAGGGCGGATGCACCTATATATAGGCAAAGTTGTAATAAATGCACCAACCACCTTTTGAAGTGGTGCATCAAAACACATGTTAACACGAAGTTATGTGTGCCCTTGGCGCACCAAAAGTGCTGTCAACATAGAAATACGTGCACCCTTGCGCACCAAAATGCGGCGTAACAAAAGTATTGTTGACACAAAGGTGCATGCGCCTTGGTGCATGTAAGAAAGGCACAACAAGGTGAGGTGCACCAAAATGTGTGTCGACACTTCAAATCGTGCGCTAAAGGAATTAAAGGGGGTGCATGCTTACCCTATGTTGCCTAGACATTAGGTGCGCCCGGCCAAAAAAGACCAAAAATGGCTAAGTTCGTAAAACTAGATTTCCTGGAAAAGGGTTTTGTAACGTTCCGAATGCAGAGGGGTCCTTGACGAGGACCGAACAAAATTTTTGTATGGTTACCCATAAAATTACCCCGCCAATTTTACGGGATAACACACCCCCAAATGCATAGAGGATGAAATCCTTGGAGAAATCCGGGTTAATGAGATTTGGGGCTTGAGAGATGGCTTCTTTAGTTGCTTCTAAACTTTCCTTGTCTTCTACTTTCCATTTGAAAGACATGCTTTTCTTTAACATCTTGGTGATAGGATTTACTAGGGCTGTAAAATTTGGGACAAACCTCCGAACAAAATTTATTCTCCCCAAGAAACTTTGAAGGACCTTCTTGTGGCTTGGCAATGGTAGTGCTCTTATGGCTTCAACTCTTTTGGATCAATTGTTGATCCTTCTTTGAGACAATGTGGCCAAGGAGCTTTCCTTCATGGGCTAGAAAAATACACTTTTAGGATTCAAGGATACCCCAAATCTTCTACACCTTTAGAGCACTTGTCTCAAATGAAAGAGATGGTCTACTGCATTTTTGGAAAAAATAGTGATATCATCAAGATATACTAGCACCACGTTGTTAATCAAATCCTTGAATGCCATGTCTATTTCCCTTTGGAAATTAGCTCTAGCGTTAGACAACCCAAATGACATTTTCCTATATGCATAAGTTCCCCATTTGGTTATAAAGGCTATCTTGAACTGATCCTCTTCTTTCACCATAATCTGATTGTACCCTGAATAGCCATCAAGTAATGAAAACCTCTCAGAGCCGGCAACAACTTGTAAAATTTGCTCCATGGAAGGAAGTGGATAATGACCCTTGAGAGATGCTCTATTCAAATCTATGAAGTCAACACACAATCTGATTTCTCCACTCTTCTTTCTAACTAGAACCAAGTTTTCCACCCAACTAGAATGCTTGATAGGGAATATGATACTTGACTCTATCAACTTATTCAATTCTTTTCTCATGAGAGGCTCCATGTGTGGATTGACTGCCTTTGTTTCGCTGACGGTTTAGTACTTGGATCCAACTCAATGGTGTGTTAAGCTACCTCGGGATTGAAACCTTTCAAATCTTCATAGCTCCAAGCAAACATATCAGGGAATTCTTGACAAAGTTGTATGAACTCATACCTTTCTTGCTCAGTTGTCACTTTACCAACTTAGAGTGATTTGCCTTCTTCCACCAAGATGGACACCGAATCTTTTCCTCGACTTGGATGTTTGCTTTCTCCTTCCTAAACTGATCATTAGGATTGAAAATGGACTCCAAAGTAATAAGTCCCTTTGGTAGTTTGTTGGTTCTCACTATACCACTTGGTCACCATACTTTTGCTGCTCCAAATTTTCCTAATTTTTGGCCGAGAACTCAGCCTCTTCTTCGCAAGAAATGGATGATTTGTTGATCATTTTTGAACACTTGTCAACTTACATTGTTGTCTGGCACCGAAGGCCTTACAATAACATAGATTTTTGGCTATACCTTATCCTTTTGGATGCTTTCAACAACGTCAAATGCTGCTCCAATCCGCTGCAAGCCTCTCAAAGAACTTGGTTTTCTTTTCTAGGAATGGATTTGATGCCAAAGCCCTCAAAATCTTCAATGAGGTCCCACACCCTATTTTTGTAGCACTTGAGTAGATCATTCTTGACAACATGCTGCCCCTTAACTTGGTTGACAATCAACTCACTGTCACCAAAGACTTGCAAGTTATTTATTCCTCTCTTGATTGACCAATGCAATCCTTGTATCAAAGCTTCATATTCAGCAGTGTTATTAAAGCATGCAAACTAAAATCTAAAGCTGAATAATACTTAACTCCTTGAGGTGAAACAAGCATAGCTCCCCCTCCTACACCTTGTCTACTCCTTGATAGTTCAAAAAACAACTGCCATACCTCATTGTCATCCTTGTGGTCTAGCTTGGTGATGCTAGGGATAGGTTGATTCTCTTCATGCATGTAATAGACTCCTAACTCAGATTCTTCTATTTCTTGATAAGGATCAAAAGCATGCACCTTGCTTGCCCATTCATCAAGAGTCAAATCTGGGATGCTTCCAACCTTGGTGTCAGTTTCATCAGTGCTTGGATAATCCTCTTGATCAAACACTGAACAATTGGTATTGATTTGGCTTGGAGTGTGAGGCTCAATGTGAAAGTTTACAATAGGCTCAGACCTGATTGTGGCTTTAGTTCCATATCTTGTTCTGAACAACATGTGTGACCAATCAATAGATAAATAACCTCCAATCTTAGCTATGAAATCCCTTGACAAACATAGGGCAAAGAGTGGTGGAAGATCTATTACCGAGACATCTTGTAAAACAACAATGTTGGGGCATGTATGCAAAGTAAGACTCAAGTTTTTATTACTCCAAATTTTGTTACTTTGCTGTCCCATCCAATTGCACTATCCCTTTGGATATGACTTCATACCGAAGCTCCAACCGATCAGCTATTTTCTTGGTTGCTCTTGCTCTAGAATCAATCATGAAATTGTGTACTAAATGGTTTCCAATGATCAATGAAACATAGAATGGAGGGGGCTTCAACATTTTACCTTGCTTTCCTCCATGATTCCCCTCAGGATGGGTAGCATTTGTGAGTACCTTCTCTTACATTTGGACTTGCTGATTTGAAGTTGACTAGTCCTTCATGGCAGCTTGTAGCAAATCTCTTTGGCCTGGGATGGATAGTGATTCCCACATTGATATGTTTACATTTGTCTTCTTTTTCTGATAAATGATGTTGAATGGAGATGAAGCATATCTTTTTTGTCCCTTGGCCTACACAATCATTCCTTGCACATGGGCAGCAATAACTAGCATTTGAGTTGGCCTAGGAGTTGTTTTAGCTGATCCTTGCATGTTTGGAACTGTATTTTGTTTGCCAATAATTTGTGGAGTGCTAGAAGGCTATGGAATACTTGGAGCCAATGGCTATTCTTCACCCAAATTTCTCCTTTTTGACCTTGTGTTGGTTGTAACACTTTGGGAGATTATTTGATTCATGCCACAAAAATATTCTGCCTACTAGTTTACAAGTGTGGTATCATTTGGAGTTGATTGTTGCTAGAATGTTTCTTGTTGTTGGTTATTTCCTTGACTCCCTTCACCCTCCACACCAATGTAGTCACCATTAATTCTTGTTTTTAAGGCACCGTTGAAACACATAGACTAGTTATGAGGTTCATTGCATGGGAAACACCAATCATACTCTTGAGTTATGTTGTTTTGCATTGGCACTATTGCTTTAGAGGCATTTAGCATTGGGATTATAGGGCTGAAATGGTCCATTGGCAAGAGGTCTTGCTTGAGTTTGATTTGCAACTAGATTGGATGGTCTTTGAGGCTGGTATGGATGCCTGTTAGACTAAGCTTGAGGCTGGAAATAAGGTATAAAACCTTGGGCTTGATACCTCTTGAGTGTAACCAGCTCATTACCTAAATTCTTCAATTGCTTCATGACTTCTTTAAGTTCATTTGAGGCACTAGAAGATGAAGTAGAATCTTCACTTGAATTCTAATTTCTAGGAGTGGGAATAGGAGCTAAAATAGGCACTTGACTAGTACTTTTGCTCTCTAAACTTGGATAAAATGGCATTGAGGCTCGAAAGTCGGCTTGCCGATTGAATCAAACAATTTTCAGCTCTAATGGCAATGCTATAAGCAACAGTGATAGTTGTTCCCCCATGGATTGAATTAACATAGAAATATCAAAATTTAGAGCTTTAAGGTAATATAGAAAAGCACATTCTGTTGTTGGCCTTATCGCCACCGGAATTCTCACCCAAGTCATTTGAAACCTAAAGTTGAAGTCACCACCGCTCATTGGGAGCTCTTTTGATGGTTGTCAACTATTCCAAAAGGGACAAGTTATCTCCCTTCTCTCCAAACTGCTCATGGAGGGCTATACATAGTTGGTTCCAATTTTGGATAGAACCTGAGGTAAAACTCCTGAACCATTGCAAATATTTCCCTTTGAATGAAGATGCCAGCAATTTAACAACAACTTGCATCTTATTAATCTCATGGATTGCACAAATATTAGCAATATCCTTAACATGATCACCAGGAGTGGTCTGATTCTCTCCAGTAAAGTATGGAATGTTCTTCAATGCTGCAACTGGGATTGGATTTTGTGCATTGAGAGCAAGTGGGCTGCTACCAATGAAATTGACATAGGGGTTGTGTTGTGCCATTCTGATTGGCCTTAGAACCCTTGTTGATTGGATGAAAGGCCTACCAGGTGGAGGAGTTGATAGAGTTCTGTTTGGTGGAGATGGAGACCTTTGAATTATCCTCCCTCTTTTCCTTCTTCTTGGAGATAATTGTAGATACTCAAACAACACCTCTTCTTCTCCAACTCTTGACCTTATGGTGATTCTTCCGATGAGTTTTCGTGTCCAGCCGCTAAAACCAGCCGATTCTTCTTCTTCCTGAGTCGCCGATGTGCAATTTAGGGCTCTTTTAAGCAAGAAAATTACAACAAATGCACATCAATTTGTTGCAATGAAGATGAAGACCTCTAAGGTCCCATCGGGTGTGCCAAAACTGTTGGTGTAAATTAGCATCACCCTTGGATGTTGATCAGACTTCTAGTTTGACATTTTGGACATCCAGTGTGATTACACAACATTGAATCTTTTCCCTAAGTGTGGGACTTGAAAAAATGGAAAAGAATCTCTAGGTTAGAGGCTGGTTCCTCAACTCCTCTAATCAGGTATATTACTTGCAAGTTGCAGAGGTTTTGAATTCAAGATCCTACTCTAAATTCCAAGGGGACAGAGATAGAAAATACAAAAAAACTAAAACTAATGCTAATAAGGTGATGCACCAAAGGAATGGTGAGCATTTTTTACTTCTACAAATTGACAAAGATCATAGAAATGTAACAAAACATCATGCACAAACTGATAAAATGTAATGAAAGGTCATAAATGAAGCAAACAATACAAACATAGGATTGAAACTCATTCACAGAGCTTGCATTGTCATTTCCAATATCAAAAATACATGCATTACAACATTAGAGAGGTAGAAAACATGTTACCATCTTTGAATAGGTCTGATATTGCACAAAATCACTTTTCAAGGTGAAAAAGGGAGCTTGCCATACATGAAAAATGTTCAACCCTCTAAAAATGAGCCAAATCTGGCTTTTACAATGCAAAAAATGAGCCCAGGAGAGAGAAACACGGGAAACCGTGAGAAAAATTTCAACCACTGAAAAAATTCATAATAAACAACATGGGTATCCTTACAGGTCCATTCCCTGACATTTTTTGCCATGCTGGGAGAGAATGCGAGCCATGCTACATTAAAAATGGTGGTTGAAATGTCATTTTTGTTCATTACCACGTGCCAGAGGCGTTTTTAAATTTTATCTCTCCAAACTCCATCAAAATACAAAATTGATCCTATAATCTTGTGGATAATTTCACCAACTTTCCGTTGATATAAAGAACACAAAAAATTGAGCTATGGATCGAAAGTTATGGTCGTTTGAAAATTTAGGGAAAAACAGGGCCAAAACGAGTTGGCGGGCCGAAAATTTGAAATTTTCTGACTTTTGCATTTGGAAAAATTTCCCAAAAGATCCCCATGCTCCATTGCTTTTGGTGCCACGTGGCATGATTCCATTGGCCACAGGCCTTTTGTGCTTCATTTTCCATCGCTTTGGCCTTTGGAAAATTTTCCAAAAAATCTCCGCCAGCTGGATGACCTGAGGACACGTGGCACAATGTGATTTGCCGTGGGATTTTTTCCTCTATCTGTTTCATCACTTTTGACCATCCTTTCTGACTTAGACACATGAAAAAACCCTATTGGACGTGGGCTTTCCCTACCATTTTTCCCTGCAGGCCTAACTTTTAATTTTTGCACCACTAGACACATGGCACGATCCCATTGACTCGCGCTTGGGGGCGAGCTTTCCCTTCAAATTTTCTTTGATTTTGCTTTGGAAAATATTCCCAACTTTTCCTTGTGTTCCGCCAATCCTAGGACACGTGGCTAGCTCCCATTAAATGTGGGCCTTTGGGGCTAACCTTTCTCTTTGCACTAACCTTTGGGAAATATTCCCAATCTCTCCCCACGTTCTCGAATCTCCGATGCCCCGGGGACATGTGGCTTGTCCTCATTGGCTGTGGACCTTGGGGAAAAAAATTAACTTTTGTGCCCTCACCGATCACTTTTCCAAATTTCCAATCTTTCCTCCACCCTCTACCACTCTTTTGCCTAAGGACACGTGGCATAACATGATTGGGCACGGGCCTTTCTTGGAGATTTTTCCATGGTGCCAACACTTAGTCAAATTTTCTATTTTTACTCCACCCTCTACCACTCCTTTCCTCTAGAGACACGTGACATGATCCACCCGCGAGAGGCCTTCAGGGTGAAATATTTCTTTTGAAAACTTGCCAAAATTGGAAAATTTTCCAAGTTTTCCTCCGCCTTCCACCCTCCCGAGGACACGTGGCCTCACCTTATTGGTTGTGGGCCTTTTAGGGGAAAATTTCTCAAAAAAACTCCGCCGAGCCATAACTTCAAAAATACATGGAGTTAGGAGGAAAACTTTACCTTTCTGGAAAGCTGAGAAAAATATCTATCCAATGGTGCCATTTCTAGAAGGTCTTAAGTGCCTGAAAAGAAAAAAATTATGACTGAGGCACAAGGGAGGGAAGAATGAAGGGAGTTAGCCACAAAATGTGCAAGGGGCTCATTTTGGATAACAATTACAAATATCAAGAAAGTTTTTATTCCCATGTACTTAATAAACACATTAATAATAAGATGGAAATGAGTGTAATGAGGAAACACATCAATAAGATAATAACTAGTATCATTTTCACTTTGTTGAATCACCATACTTAGACATATCAATGATCATAATACATCCACCATAATCCATCGAAAAAAATATTACATCACTAAAGATAAATACATAGTAACCAATATACCAAAGTACTGACCATGCACACAATTATCAAACCCTAGGCCAAAATAACATAATCTTCTCATACAACCAACTACGCACTAATTTGAAATTTTTCCAACATTGATATGCAATAGATATATATAGGGGTGGGGACTTTCCGTTCACCACCCATGCACTTCCTAATAATAGGTGTGCCCAAACATATACTACATGCATTCTTTTATATAACAAATAATAATAGATCATCCTGTAAATAGCTTGTTTTAATCCTATTGTGTGTGTTTGATTTGCATGCTCATCCTCTAAAAATAGCCTTTACCTGCCACTAATTTATCATTCTTAAGTCCTTTCTTAGTCAAGACTCCAGCTTGCTTTTCTATATTTATCCCATTTTCTAGAAATCAGCAAAGTTTTGAATTATCTCATGTATGTGCACAGTCTCACACGTCACCTTTCCCAACATCTATGTGCCTTCTTGCGTGCTACCTCTAATCCCTTGCGAACATGTTCCCGTGTATGATCCTTAATGTTTTTGGGTACTTAATAACTTTATCATCTTAACAACTACCCTTGGAGGTCAACACTACTAAACTAATCCAAGTGTTTTACTAGTTAATTTCCCTCATGTGGTATTAACCTCATGTAGTGATCATAGGTACATGTGCAAGTGTAAGTGTGATCTAAGACAATGCTCTATGAGTGACCTCATGTATCTTGACATGAATATTTTAAGCTAACTATAGAATAGAAAATTTACTCAATGTGGTTGGAGTGTGCTTTAACTATCAGGCCTAACCTTTTCTACCTTGAAAATTGTTTGATAATGTTTATAATGACTTTACTCTTGTTAAGAAATTTCTCTATGGCCTTAGCATGCTAAAAATGAACAAAGATAGACTATTTGACATGAATGAGAGCTTTATACATGTATTAGTGGTTTATATATAGGGTGTATAATTGAATTAGGGATATTTATGAGATCCTTGAGTGATTTTGGAGTTATATTTGCTATAGTAGCTTGTAAGAGTTCTAGGTGAGTGATAAAGTGGTATTGGCTTACTTATACATCCTTCCATGGGGTAAATTTTATGATAAGGATGAAAATAGGAAAATGAAATGATATACTAAATATATTCAAATTGAAAATAGAGTTAGAAGATAACAAGAGAAAGGATTGTAAAAGTTGTCCAAGGCTATATAACATAACCCAACTAAATTATATGATATAGGACAAGAAACATGTGATGTAAAATAGAAGTTTATTTAATAATAATCAATGATGATTTGTTACTTTTATTGATTAATATTTATTGATTTTGAAACATATAAGAGTGTAAATAAGAGAAAGTAAAGAAAGAGCTAGAGAGATATACTGATTGGACTTAAATTTTGAGCATTTATCTTAACAAGGGAGCATAGACAAAGTTTTCATTTTGAAAGGATAAGTTACAAAATTTAAGTGTATACAAACACATATTGGGGGAATGTTATGTCCATTGATTTTCAACGATGTTGTTTTAGTTATGAAATATTAATTATTAGCTGTAAAATTTACAAAATTGGACTTGAAGCCATCTGCAACACTTTGTGTGGTCCTTGGGGTTGTGGAAGGTATCAAAGTGATTATGTTATTAATAGAGGGAAATTTTGTTATGAATATATGTCATTCAAACCCATGAATGTAGGGGAAACTTCCCAATGAGAAATGACTCATATATTCCATGAAAAAATCCACAAGATCATCAAGTCTTATGTTGATGACCTAAAGTGGCTAATACTAGGAAAAGAGAAGATCATATAGGAGTGTTGTGCATTATTATACACAAATCATCAAATTCAGCATTACTTTAGATCTATAAAAGTGTGTATTTATGGTGATGGGTGGAAAATTCCTACAATATATCATATCAAAATGAGCTATCAACATTGATCCCACCAAAACTAGCATTATCTCGAGAAATGGTCCGAAGAACTAGCGAATCAGAATTCATTCATTCCTTTTAAAATTAGGAGCTATAAAAATATTTATCCCAGACCTCACATACATTTTTAACCTAATTAAAAACTTATTAAAAATGAGAATGACATCAAATGGACCCAAAAATTCCATGAAGCCTTTAAAGCTATTAATTACTTTATAATATCCCCTCGTACTCTTATGGAACCGTGATCGATAGACTGTTTATCCTTTATATATGTGTTATTGGCATCTCTACGACCTACATCGTTTCCCAAGAGGATGATGAGGGTAGAGAGTGAGTTGTGTACTTCATTAGTCATTTCCTCTTAGATTATGAAACATGGTATTCTCAAGCTAAGAATTAATTCCTCACCATAGTATTCAAAACTAAGCCACTAAGACACTACATGCTAAATAAATAATCTAGGGTGATTGTTAAGTCTTAGGGCCTTCATACATTCTTAACACAACTAAACCTCTCTAATAAATATTATCATTTAAACACTTATTGGAAAATTTCAATTGACATACGTAAACTAAAATTATTTCAAGCAAAAAAAAATAGGTGTTGACTGGTTAGTAGATAACCCATTGGATTTAGGATACCTAGTAGACATTGAGCTCTATGTTGATTTAATTTATTATATTGAAACTCTTGACATCGGTTCTTCACCTTGGTATATATATATATATATATATATATATATATATATATATATATATATATATATATATATTGTTGCTATCTCAATCAAGCACACTTATCTATAAGATGCTAACTCCTAATAATGGTGGCATCTTCATGTACTTTCCAAAAAGTATGTAGTTTTAGATGTGCTTTTAATGATCCTCCCTCCAATGTGTAGATGAGGAATAACTTAAATGTGTTTTGTTTCAATGTCACAAAGGGGTTTGTGGTAGCCAATTCGGCAGCCATGAAAGTGCCCATAAAATTCATAGGATGGGATAATTTTTCCTTCCCTAATAAGTAACACAATCAAATATGTTAGGCAAGTGTCCAAAGTTCCAATATTTTTCCCGTGTTATACAAATTTCAGTTTAAGAACTTTAACCAATTATTTCACAATGGTACTTTTCCACATGGGACCTAGACCTAATCGGTAAGTTGACTCCGACCTCTTCGGATGGGAACAATTTTGTCATTACCACTACTAAGTATTTCACAAGATGGTACTTGAAATTCTTCTAACCACTTTCATCAGCTTATCCTTAGTAAATTTAATCTTAAATTATATTATATCTAGATTTAGAATTCATCAAGTCATTATTTGATTTAATGTAAGCTCTTTCAATAATCTTGGGATGTGTGAGTTGTGCAAAATTTTTCAATTTCAAACCACATTGTGTTTCTTTACTACCCTAAATTCAATGAAAAAGTTGAGGAAAAAATAACTTTAAAGTCTATTCTACTTAAAAATTAAAGCACAACAAAAGGGATTGAGACCTACAATTGTATACCACATTATAGGATTATAGGACCAAGATACATACATATAATTACTACTCCTTTCTTCCTCATCTTTGGTGATAAAAATTTCCTTCCATTGCAGGTTCAGTTCCCCATCCTATGATTCTCTCTTAAAGGTATCTTCTATCCAATTTTACACCCCTTGCAAATTGGCTAGCTTCATAAATATGGACTTGGGAAATTTCATGGTACCTTAGTGAAGAATTTGAAAAATTAAGTGTTTTTCATATTTGAGGAACTTGGAATTATTTCGATTCTCTTCTCTTCTTTTCTCAAGGCTTTAAAGGATTCATACTTAGTCAAAAATTGAGAAAAATAGAAAAAATGGAGAAATTTGGCTTTGAGATATTATACTCTCCTTTGCATAACTCCTCGCTTTAATAGAGATCCAAAATACTCGAAAATTCTGGAAAATTTGAAAAAAAACTATTCCAGTGAATTGTGGATCTTGGAGTGTGAATGGAACTAGTTTCCCGCAAAGTGATTTGGCCCACAATAAAAAGGGAGGGAGTGGGATGTGGATTTTTAGGTGGGAGAAGGAACTTGGGAATGAATTTTTCCAGGGAAGTATTTCCCCACATAGAAGGTCAACCTACAAAAATAGAAGTGGATGAAATCATATGAAGTGTAGTGTGGATGAGGTTTGAGTGCGGAGAACTAAATGCCGGGTGCAATAGTTCTTAGGACCCCTTAGTTCCTTACATTTATGAATGGACCACAAGGAGAAGGAAAGGTTGGAAAAAAGGGGAAAAGGGGTTTGGGAAATGAACCGTGATGCATGAGACATTGAATTTGGGAGAACATGGAGTTCAAGGAACCAATAGCACAGTGGACTAGTTCCTAAGTTATACCCACCGACCGATAATCCTCAAAACACCAAACCCAAGAAAAATGTAGACAAAGAGGAAAATTAGGGAAATGGTGGAACTGGTTTTCATGTTCCCCGTGTTCTTTGCATACCCAAGATTTTCGCATCACAAAGGAAAGAAATAATTAAAAGTGGACCATGGAAGCATACTGAGAACCTGTGTTCCTTCCCCAACCCCTAAATCTGCATGGGCATAATGTTTTCCTTGGTTTTCTAAATTTGACAAAATTATACTTTTGGAAAGGTCCTTTCATCCTCTAAACCATGGAATCTAAAAAATGTGAGTTTGGTAAGGGTAGGTAGGTGAAAATGAAGAAAACACTCCTAACATTAATGAACATAGTTCCAAGTAGTTGAACAACCAAATCTGATATGATATGGTTCCTTTTCTTCTCTTGTAAGAAAAATATCACGGGAATCGATTTTTAAGGCTTCCCATACTCCTTTTCAACAATTTAATGTAGTTTTTGATGGGTGGGAGAACGAATCCAATTTTTCCTCTTTTTCTCTTTCTCATTATCCTTAAATTGTAATGGGAGGCTCATTTTTGACGTTGGATACTTTTAGTATCAAAGGCATCATTGAGAAGTGTTTCAAATATTTCTTGAGTTACAAGCCTTGGATTGTGATTCTCGTAATGTGTTTATACCTTATCCCTCCATCGTAATGATCTATGCGTCATCTTAAAGTAATAAAATACTTGTTTTTGGTTATTATGTTGCCTTAGCTAGTGATTTGTTGTATTTTATTGGCTCTTCATATACTTATAGGTATTTTGTGTATGTTTCTTCATATTTCGGGTTTATTTCTATTGTGCATTGTATGAAAATGGGAGTTTAAATTCTTCTCTAGACTGCGAATTTTATTTATTCCCTCTCCACCTTTATTTTCCTTTATTTTCTATCATTTAAAAGTGTCTTTCCCCTTGTTTTTGGTGATATAACCTCCCCTTAGTCTAGGATTTTTATCCATCTCCCTCTCTCCTTGGTCCTTTAGAATCATAAATTTTTACTAGGTAGTTGCATTTCCCTTCCTAGGAGTAGTTGAGAATTAGGAATAAGCGGAAGAACCAACCTTCTTTAGAGGTTTGTCTCGATTCAAGTCCCATAATTTGGAGGCGTGCCGGAGTGTTTCCTCAAAATCACAGGTTGTCTATGACTCAAGGCAAGGTAGAATTTTGAGCTCCAACAGCTTTTGGCACATCCAATTGTACAAGTTTGAAAGCTTTATTTTTAGTTTTGGTGCATATCTTGGTAAATTTCAGCCTTTGGAGGCTCAGTAACAACACATTAGGTGAGTCCAAGCTTCATATCAATTGGTTTCAATAGTTAAAGTGCTTTGTTTTATGAGAAGAATTCGAGACAAGGTCAGGAACATCATAAGAAGGATCATTTGACTACTCATAGTTGCCACCAAAGATAACAAGAAGGGACAGATTAGTTTAGATATCACCATCACCATCAAACAAAAATATTTCAACTCCACCTCATGTTAGGCCTTTTTGTTATCATCTAGATTTTTGAGACATATTACATTCATGGCAGCATAGAGGAATTTTCCTTTTATCAGTTTCATGGGTGGTATTGCTCTTGTTCTTAATGTAAAACATGACATACTAGTAGCTGCACTAAAAATTATTCCATTTTTCACTTGTGAGAATCAAGTTACCCCTACTGAGAACATTCAAGATATTGTAAATGTATGTTCGGTTCATATGGTCACTTTGAAGATAATGCGGTAGTTAGGTTGTTAGCTTCTTCACTCAAGGGTAAAACACTCCAATGGTATAGAAGCTTGAGACCTACCTCTATTACCAACTAGGATGGACTTGGCACTACACTTTGTAATCAATTTGGGGAAAAGGAAGACAACATTTCCTTATTAAAATAACTAACAACTATTAAGAGGGGTCCTAATGAGCTCATGGAGGATTTTAACTTCAAATTTCATAGGACATGGGATGGAATTATAGCTCTCTTGAGACCAACTCCAGAAGGTTCCTTTCTGTACTTCTTGAGAGCATTGAATTCTGATATCATTTTTATGATATAATCTATGGGTGCTATTTAGTTACCTGATGCCTATCCAATAGCCATTAGTGTTGAGAATTGTCTGATATAAGCTGAAAAAAGAGATCCTAGGATGCCTATGCCTTTGTTCCCTAAATTTCCCCAAACCCCACAGCTTACCATTTCTCCCATCCCTAAGAAAAGATCAAAACCTACTCCATCCACATCATATTCTACTCAAAAGCAAAAGGATGATGATGAAATGAAGGTGTTGCTTAGAAACTTGTCAAACAAATTTGTATCCTTGGAAAACCATCTAGCCCAACCTTATAAAAATAATTTTAATCAAGAACAATCTTCAAGAACAATTACTCCTATCAAAACCAACACCCTAACCAAGGATTTAATAACCATAAGTTAAAAATTTACCTCTTCCACTTCAAACAAGTCCTATCAAAACCAACACCCTAACCATTGGATATGGGAAAATACTAATAACATGATAGATGGTAAGTGTAAAAATTTGTCCTAATCTTCCACTTCAAACAAGATTTAATCTTGTGCTCTTTTTGGGATTAATTATTTCCAAATTCCTCAAACTCATGTGTTAGTAACACAAGGTTTAAGAAGAGGATTTTAGATTCTAATCCTTAAAATAATCAAATGATTAACAAGAAATAAATGGTGTATATGCAAGACAAAATAGATTGCATGAGGTTCCTAAAAGAACTATCTTAGATAAGGGAGTTGTTTCTCATCCAAAAATGCCTATCCCAACATTCCAGAAATGAAGAAAGAGAATATTGTACCACAATTTCACAAGTCAATGGGCCTTACTTTCAACATTATTGAGTAGATGAAGAAGACAAATGTTAACGTGATAATGTGGATTGCTCGACTATTCCATCATAACTAGATCTCTTATATGAAGCTCTCAAGTAACTTCCTTAAATTGATCTAGTTTGTTCAAAGGAATCATGGTGATGTCAATTTGTGCCAAGAAAAGGAGGAGCAGGTAAGAAAAGTTATAAAAACCCCACCATTTTATATGTCCTTAATTGTGGGAAAATATTTAGTTCGTAATTGGAACATTGATTCAGGGGATAGTACTTCTATAATGCCAAAAATATTATTGATATCCTAGGTTTTAAGTAAAACCTTGTTGCTAAAGGTGTTTTGAAACTTGACGGATCAACCATTGGTGTACTAGGAGTGATAAAAATCTTTAGTTAACCCTTCATGCTTGTCCAAGCTTGACCATAACTCATGATATATCAGTAATTGACTTTCCTCATATGTTTTCCATTTTCCTATCAAGATATTTCACAAACAAAGTAGGTGGCTACTTGTCTTTAGATTGGACTCATATGCTCCTAAGAACTAGATATGGTACAAGATTTACAATATAATATGAGCCTATATTTTCCTATCATATTGAGTCTTATAATCCTACCCCTCCCCAATCAAATTTCCTAATACAAGAAGAACATGAACAAGAGTTAGTTTCAGAAGAGTAGCCTATTCCTTCTCCTATTCTTGATCTTATATTAGATGAATGGGCCAAATGTTATGATTTTGATCCTTATGACACTGTTACCTAAAAATCACCCTCGAGGTAAATTGGATAACTCACATGATTTCTTTAGGATGAGAAAGTAGAAATGGCTCGAGGAAAAATTTAGATTTATGAGCTCCTCTCGGCTCTTTTCTAACCCCCCCATCCAAGAAAAAAATTCAAGGAGTTAGAAAATATTGAAAAAATCATAAAAATTGGCTTCATCTCATGTATTGCGATAAAATTAGATTTTTATGGCCCAGCCGCACAGTACGCGAGGGATGTCTAGGACCCAAAATCTGATTTGCTTGAAATATTCAAAAATAGTGAAAATTGGGCAAGTCACTTTAAAATGTCCTAGGCAAATCTGGGGATGTCCGATAACCAAGACCTCGAAAAGCTAAAATCATCGATTTACAAGGGAATCAATAAAGTTAGGTATTTTTGGCCTAGGCCACACAGTACAGTACATGCAAGACATTCAAAACATAAAATACCAAAGTAGATGACAAGAAGGAAGATCATCGATGAAGTGGTGGTCAACGGCCCCGACGGCCCGGTCAATGGCAATACACGAGGGACATGAGTTCTCTAGAAAGCTAACTTGCCTGATTTACAAAGTGGGTCAAGAGTAATGTGGACCAAGCGGGGTTTTCAGCCTAAGTCACACAAGGGACATTTGGGACACAAGGACTTGATATAGCTGAAATGCCCGCATACAAAGGAAAACTCGAGTGCCTAACCCTCCCGAACTTCAAACGGCCATAACTTTTGACTCGAGCTCTGATTTTCACAAAATTTGACTTTCTGGAATGAGCACAACGTCCTCTATGCCATAGAAAATGGATTTATTAATTTTTATGAGGGTAGATATATAAAAATAAAAGAAACATATTCATCTCTAGTAAAGTAAATGCTTAGTCCCGTTAAATGACAGAAATGCCTAGCAGACCCAAAATAGCTGCCCGCACTCAAAAGGCCATAACTTTTACATTTCTCAGTGAAAATGCACAAAATTGGTACCATTGGAATCATGGTTCTGATGATGATGCACAAAAATTAAGAAATAGGGAATTTGATGAAGAATTGATGGTGATTTTACAAAAACGTGCCCATATTTAGAACAATGTTTTATTTGGTAGTTGGGATGCATTCAATGGAGCATGGGCTGACATTTCTCACTATTGCAAGTCATGGGACAGTATGGGGATCCTTTTGAAAGAAACATAACATCATTTCACTTCATTTACTACATCTTTCAAGTGGTTGAAGGATAGATTTCGGGATTTTCATTTTCCCTCTCTCTCTCTCTCTCAGATGTCTATAAATAAGAGTGTTAGGCTCATTGTAAAGAAGGATATAGTTATTCAAGAAAAAAATTTGTCAAAATTTGTTTTATGAAGCTAATTTGCTACAATTCCTTATAGTCGACTCCTTTCACGGTGATCTAGGCCCTTGTTTTGTAACAGATTGAACTATGCATATCATGAAGCAATAAATACGAGTTTGTGGATGTATCTTCCCTGTTGTGTTTGTTTGCATTCCTCTTGCCCCTTCAATCTCTTTACAAATATATTGTGTCTATCTTACATTCTTGCAAGGATTCATTATCATTGTGTGTGCATGAAATATTGTTGTGAATGTAGTTGCTAGATTGTGGAGAACTGTTATCACCCCTTCTAGTATGCATTTTGCTTCTACTTTTCACACATTAGAAGACTATTCTCAAACTCTCCTTTTCTGGTGTATCACCGCTTTAGTGTAGGCTTTTTTTTCATGCACTCTCTCTCTCCATGGTCCCTTGGAAAGATAGATTAGGATTAGATAGTTTTTCCTGCATTAGAGTAGATTGTGGCAGGTAGTCTAGGAACAAGAACCAACTTTCTCTAGAGGTCTATCTCAAGGAGCAAGTCCCACAACTTGGAGATAATACCCATGTTATCCAATCACATTGTGAGATCAAGCACACACACTTGTGAAAACCATATGGTGTTTTGATTCGGTGATAACAGAAAACACTTTGGAAACCGTATTTGGAACCTACTCTATTCTTGAAGAAAGGTCTACTTTACCTGCACCACTCAAGTAAGAAAAGGTTAGTTCTTCTATAATGTGGAATATGTTATTTGATGGTTCTAGAAGCAAGAATGGAGATGGGTTAGGTGTTGTATTAATTCCCCCGATGGATGAGAAATTATTCTTTGCTCATATATTGTAATTTGCATGTTCTAAAAACGTAGCAAAGTATGAGGAATTTTACACGGTCTTCTAATTGTTGAAAAGAGGAAAATCAAAACATTGAAAATATTTGGGGATACTGAATTTATCATCCACCAAGTTATAGGAAGTGTTCTATAAGTAACAAGATTTTAAAATCTTATAAACACAGATTTGGGATCTTCTAAAGAGTTTTTATGCCCATGATCCGTAAGTGTTGTATAGGAAATGAAACAAAGAATTAGACTAGATGGTAGTCCTTGGTTCTGATTCTCACTTGGTGAAGATCTTGTTAAAGTAAATAGGAAACACAACAAGGTAGTGGTCAGAGCCTCCATTCTAAACAATGAAACCAGCTTATCAAGTATTTTTCAATGATGAACAAATTATGAAATTCATTTAGAATGAAGTTGAATTCTCTTCAATAATGCAATATTATCTACATAACAACTACATAAAGTGACTGATTATTCAAAGAAGAATTTTTTTCCAAAAGTATTAGTCACCTTGGATCATATTTTCAGTCTTGATGGTGAATTCAGAGGTGAAGAAAAAAACATAACGACAAGGAAAGAGGATTGTAAACTAGTCACAATTGCACAAGTAAAGGGGCTTCGTTTGGAAAGGTATGTGATGAGAATGAGAAGAAATATTTTATATCCTTGTGTTAAAAGTTCAATGATGTATTTTCATGGGATTATGAGGATCTTAAGGGGTTTGATCCAAACATTTTCCAACATTCCATTGATCTTAATCCTAATGTCAAGCCAATTAGACAAAAGAAAAGACTAGTTAACCCTAAGATAAAGCCCCTCATGAGGAAGGAATTATCCAAACTGATTGAGGAAAAAATAATTTTTCCTATCAAATATTGTACTTGGGTGGAAAATATTATCCTAGTGAGGAAGAAAAATAGAGAAATAAAAAATTTCATTGATTTTAGAAAATTAAAAAAATCCTCCTTTAAGGATCATTATCCTCTACCTTCTCGTGGAGAAAATTTTGCAAATTGTGGCTAGAGCTAAAAGGTTTTCCATGCTTTGGATTGGTACTCAAGTTTCAATTAGATTAATGTTAGGAGGAGAATCAAGACAAGACCGTATTTACAAAAAAAGGGTAACATATGCTTATCATAAATGCCTTTTGGTCTATCAAATGCAATTGTTACATTCTAAAGGGTAATGGACATTTCTTTCAAAGGGTATATCAATGAATTCATCCTTGTCTATCTTGATGATATTACCATTTTCTCAAATCGAGTAAAGATCATATCAACCATCTTGAGAAGGTATTTGAGATATGTAGGGAATATGGGGTGTCTCTTAATCCCAAAAATGTAAATTTTCAGTCCCTAGGGGAATATTTAATATTGTTTCAAATGAAGGAATTTCCATTAATCCAGAAAGAATCTCATCCATCTTGTCTATTTCCTTGCCAGTTCACAAGAAATATTTACAATCATTCCTTGGAAAGATTAATTTTGTTAGGAGATTCATTCCTAATTTTGTAGGATTAGTCAGGCCTATCACTCTAATGTTGAAGAAGGATTCAGCTTTCAAATGGACAATAAAAGGAAGGAGATCTTTACCAAGATCAAACAAGAAATTTCTCCGATCCTACATTAATAAACCCCGACTACTCCAAGGATTTTATCCTATATGCGTATGGAGTTGAGTCTAGCATTGTTTATTTTTTGACTCAACAAAATGATTAGGGGTTGGAATAACCTACATATTTCTTTAGTCAAACATTTAATGATTATGAATTGAAGTACAATCATGTCAAAAAATAGGTTTTTTCTAGCATGAGGGCTCTAAATAAGTTCAAGAGTATGTTTTCAACTAATCATATCAAAGTTTTAGTTTCACATTCTAGTGTGAGAAACTTTATTATGGGAGTAGAAATCAGTGACAAAAGAGTCAAATGGGTGACCAAAATAATGGAGTATGATGTGACTATCAAGGCTACAAATATGGTAAGAGGTAAAGCACTCTATGAGAACTTCCTTTGGATGCTCGAATAACTAAAAATATCCTTCATGAATGAAGAACTTCCACATAATGCTGAAATTCAATAGGATGAAGGATATGCAATCAATTATCATAGTTGGATTGGTGACATGACTATATTCTTGTCTACTTGTGCATATCCTCGTCGCCTAAAAAAAGAGAAGACATCTGAGACTATATTTCATTCCTTATGCACTAATTGATGGGATTTTTTTCAAGAGAAATATTGATGGAGTTTTTCTAAGGAATATTCAAGGTGAACAAGTAAATAAGGTTTCAGTTGAATTTCATGATGGTTTATCTAATTGAGATTTCTCTACTAATGCCATGACAATGAAAATTATAAAATAAGGTTATTTATGTCCCACATTATTTTCAGATGATCTCAAATGGGTTAGAAAATGTAGGGAATGTGCTTTCTTCACTAGTAAGAAGAGGTTGGCTGCCCTTCCACTTCATCCAATTCAATAAGATCAGTCATTTTACCAATGAGGTCTTGATTTCATTGGCATGATCAACCCTCCATCAAGTGCTAGTCACAAATGGGTTTTGATAGTAACAGATTACTTTACCAGTGGACAAAGGTTGTTCCATTGAAGGAAGCAACTGAATCAGTTATACTAGACTTCTTTGAAGACATTGTGACAAGGTTTTGTATCCCTCATACTATCATTTACGATAATACAAAAGATTTCTTAGGATCTAAATTTTTTTATTAGGATATTGGACTTGAGATTTATTTGAATACTTCTTCCAACTACTACCCTCAAGGTAATGGTTTGGCAAAATCCACTAATAAGAACTTGATTAGGATCATGAAGATAAAAATGGATATCAATCAAAGAGAGTGGCATAAAAAGGCAAGAAATGCTATTTGGGATGAGAAGATCACAATGAAGAAGGAAATTAGTACTTCCCCTTATAATATTGTTTATGGAAAGGAATTCATTATTCCATTTTCACTTGAATTTTCTTCACTTGAATTATCTCAACAATTAGAATGTGAGGGTGCAAATCAAAGAGAGATCAGAATGGAAGAACTGGTTGAGCTTAAAGAGTTAAGATATTATGCCATGATCAAGTTGGAAAAACATTAGAAATAAACCAAAAATGGTTTGATAAAAAGGATATAGATCATACATTCAAAGTTGGTGAATTGGTCTTGAAATGGAATGAAAAAGAGCCAAACCAAACATGGGAGACACTTTAAATTTGATGCAATTTGGAGTGGGCCTTATATCATCAATTTTTGTAAAGAAGATAACTCTTTTCAGTTATCAAACCTTGGTGGAGATGTACTAAAAATCCCAATGAATGGGATTTATCTCAAACATTCCCATTAATTTGTTTCATAACATCTTCTATATAGTATATTAGTTTTCAATTCCTCTATATGCTTGTAGCACATTGCTTTGTTAGTAGTATAGCTTTCATTTCCCTAAGTTATCCAATATCACCAATCTCACCATACTATTATCCAATTTTGCACCCCTTATAAATTGGTCTTTTGTTAGCAAAGCCTAGCTTTCAAGGCCACATATCTCTTCAATCTCACCATACTATTATCCAATTTTGCACCCCTTGTAAATTGGCTAACTTCAAAAATTTAGACTTGGGTAATTTCATGGGACCTTGGTGAAGAATCTGAAAATTTAGGTATTTTTCATGTTTGAGGCACTTGGAATTATTTCAATTTACTTCTCTCCTTTTCTCAAGGTTTAAAAGGATCCATACTTAGCCAAAATTGAGAAAAATAGAAAAATGGAGAAATTTTGCTTTGCAATATTCTACTCTCCTTTTCATAAATCCTCGATTCAATAGAGATCCAAAAGACATAGAAAAATTTGGAAAAATTTAAAAAACATGCTTTCCTTGTGTATTGTGGATCTTTGAGGTGCGGATGGAAATGGTTCCCCATGGAGTGATTTCACCTAAAATGCAAACAGAGGTAGTGTGATGCGAGTTTTGGGTGGGAGAAGGAACTTGAGAAATAGTTCTACCAGGGGAATCATTTCCTCGCAATGAAGGTCAGCCCATAAACAAACAAAGTGAATGAAGTCGGAAAAGCATAGTATGAATGGGGCTTGAGTACGAAGAACTAAATTTCTAGTGGAATAGTTCTCGACACCCTTTAGTTCTCTACATTCATGAATGGCTTGCAAGGTGAAGGAAATGTTGGACTGAAGGAGAAAAAGAATTCAAGAAATGAAATGTGATGCAGGGAGACATTGAATTTGAGAGAATAGGTAGTTTGGGGAACCAAAATTAGGTAGAACAATTCCTAAGTTCCACCCGTGGGTCAATAATCCAAAAACACCTAACATGAGCACAATGTAGACAAAGTAGGAATATAAGGAAATGATAGAACTAGTTCCAACTTTCCCGGGCTCTTTGTATACCCAATATTTACACATCAAAAAGGAAATAAATAACTAAATGTAGACTATGGAAGAATACTAGGAACTTGTGTTCCTTCCCGACCCCCTGATCCGCATGGGCATAACGTTTTCCTTAGTTTTCCAGATTCAAAAAACTTGGAATTTTTGGAAAGGTATTTTCATCCTCTACACCATGAAACATAAAAAAATCTAATTTTGTTAAGGGTAGGTAGGTGAGAATGAATAAAACACTCCTATAATTAATGAACACAATTCTAGGTAGGTGAACAACCAAATCTAATATGATATGGTTCCTTTTCTTCTCTTGCAAGAAAAAGGTCACTAGGGAATGGATTTGTAAGGTTTTTCATACTCATTTTCAGTAATTTAATGTAGATTTCTAGTGGATGAGAGTAGGAATATGAGTTTTTTCCTCTTCTCTCTCTTTCTCATTCTCTATAAATTGTAATGGGAGGCTCATTTGTGAAGCTTTGCACTAGTGTTCTTGAGTTTTTTTTCCTTGAATTGTGATTATGCAATGTGTTTATACCTTCTTCCTCAATTATAATGATTTGTGCAAAACTTCTTAAAGTAATTAAATACTTGTTTTGTGGCTAGTATGCTACCCTAGCTGGTGATTTGATGAATTTTCTTGCCTCTTAATTTAATTGCAGGTATGTTGTGTATGTTTCTTAATATTACAGGGTCTATTTCTATTGTGTATTATATGAAAATGGTATTTTAAATATTATTTTTGACCGTGGCTTTCATTTATTCCCTCTCCACCTTTATTTTCATTTATTTTCTCTCATTTAAAAGTGTATTTCCCCTTGTTTTTGGTGTTAAAACCTCCCCTTCATATAGGATTTTTTTATGCATCTTCCTCTCTCCATGGTCCCTTAGAATCATATATTAGTGCTAGGTAGGTGTAATTCCCTTCCTACTTGAGTATTTTAGGATTAGGAAGAAGTAGAGGAACTAGCCTTCTCAAGAGGTCTGTCTCAGTTCAAGTCCCACAACTTAGAGATAGTCCCATGTTGCCTCAAAATAATGGGTTGTCTATAACTTAGGGAAAGGTGTTATTCTGAGCTCCAATAGTGTCCTAGATGAGGATAAGATAATCATATTTGACTACCCTAAAAAATATCGACAAGAACCATCTTAAATTTTCACAACACTATGAGTTATATATTTCCCATGTGGCCCAAAGGTATAACATGAAAATACATTATAATCCTATTCATGTTGGTGATCTTGTGCTCTACCAAGACATTTTTATAAACAAAAATATTGGTGAGGGACACAACTTTAGTCTAAACTAGTTAGGACCATACTTAGTCACAACAAGATTTTTTGCACTTGAAGGTGGGGAATATTCGAGTCTAGCAATTCTCTCCACCTCAACATTTTTATTTTTAGTTTCACATTGTTCATATCACTTCATACTTGTTATCTTTTATTTTGTATTAATTTCATGTCATCATCCTTACATACGTGTAAAATTTATTTGAAGTTTCTATTTATTTTTGTATTTCCGCATGAATTTTTCTTTATTTCTTTCATTACTTTCTACTATTTCATTAATACTCATATATTCATTGTTATCTTCCAAATTATTTCTGGTAAAAATTTAGTCTTTGGTCACCTAGTGTCATGATCCTTTATTCCCCAAAAAACCTTAGTTGAGTGTAAAATTTTTGGTCCATGTAGAGTTTTGGAGACTTTTTTGTGACATACTTCCCTACATTTCTCTTTTTGAGTAAAAAGACTAGTATATCTCTTCCTTTGATACCTTCTTCACCTCTCCCATTGTAGACATCATATTTTCGTCATCCACATACTCCTCACATACACACATTATTTTATCCAAACTTATCCTTATAAAAACTTCCTAAGTCATTCCTCTCATCTCGTAAAATCAAATTTTACCCCCTTGTAAGTTATAGTTTACTCATCTAAACTTACCTTAACCACCATGAAACCACCTAACCACTTCTAAATCATCCCTAACCCATTTTATCCCAACCTCATAATCTCAATAACTCACCTAACCTCTTCCCAAGAATTTTACCTCATCCCCATACTAAAAATCCCCATTTAAGAAGTAGTTAGAACTAATTCTAAACATCTCCCCATATTTCCTAGATCACATATAATTCTAATAAATCCCTAACAATTATAAATAGGATTTTCTAATCTTATTTCAAGGATCTTTAGAAATTCTTAAGACATTACTACATATTTATTTTTAATAAAATAGCGAAGTCATTCCATTTCAGGTGATCTCTAAGTTAAACAACAACATCAAAAGCCTCCTTAAAAGACGCATACATCAATCTATACAATTTTATCTCCAACAAATGTCCCAAGAGAACAACAATCAATAGTCAACCATATTAATCCCAAATCATCATCTGCAGACCTTGTTATGCATCCTATCAACATTATAAGGTATTCTTGTATTCTTTATCATTGCTTTTATCACATCAATATTTTCAAAATCATCCTTTTAGATATCTATTTATATCAACTTGTCATTTTTAGAGAAAATCAACATTTTTATAATAATCTTTGACAATTCATTTGAATCACCCACGATTCTGCTAAATCATCAGTGATTCCTTTGAATCGCCTGTGATCCATGTCTTTTGGCATATTTTTAGTCAATTATAGTGTTTTGTCAACTCTTATCAATATCTTTGGATTTAACTTATCTTTTGCAAGTATGTATTTTCTTTAGATGATTTTTCTAGGCCAATCACACCCCATCACAAGAATTTACGACCTTCCAATCATCCATAAACCTTTCTTTTGGGAGAAATTTGACATCCTTCATGAGATCACATTGTGTGCCATCTAATTCGTATTTGACAATGAGGATATCGAGGATAAGTTTGAGTTCCTCTAAGAGATCCAAAAAGAAACCACAAACTACTAGTATGATTACTTGAATCCATCCGGATAGCCTCCAAATTCACCCGTGATACCTATGAAGTGGAATAGGACTTTCCTTTTGAATTTGATTTCTAGCTTACTATCTATCATATACATTTTTTTATCATTTTTCATCATTATCAATTTACTTCATTATTTAAAAACAAGCTAACGTCCTATAAGGAAGTCCCTTTGGATTCTTAGAATTGGCATTTTCTGAACAACTCATCTACCCATCTTATCTAGTATTTCTTGTTTACTTATCTCTTATTGCAAGTCTATTCACTTGGTAAAAGGAGTACTTTTGTATTTCTATATCTGACCATCCCGACATTGTGACTTTCAAAGAAGGTATTGTTAAATTGTACCTTGTTTTTAAGTTATAGGTACTTTCTACGTATAATATCAAAGACCCAAAATATAATGGGAATAAGAGATTGTACACATCAAGAATGATATTCAATATAACATTGGTGTATGTAGGCTATTATATAGCCATAATAATATACAAACAACCTCCCTATAAAATAAGTGCTTTCTCAACAACATTCTTGTGAATCACAACTTCCTCAACAACTTATTGATTTAGGTACACTTATATATTATTGTTACATAACAATAATATATTACTAACAAATAAATTAATAATGTGAACACTACATTATTTTCCTAACATTCAACCCCTTAGTGTGAACATTATTAATAGCTAATCTTCACCCCCTTAATGTGAACACGATGAAGAAACATATTTCAAAGAAGTTGAACCACCTCTTAAAATCACTTCTTAGACTAGGTACAAACTCCATAGATTATCTCTTTACCCTCGTAAAGGTGTAGTGCGAAAGCTGAAATATGCAGAATACTTCCTTCCTCTTTGGGTTCCTGTGGGACTTTCCCTTCATCCTTGGGCACCCAAATTCTGAATCTCCAAGATCCACAAGCTTGGCACTAGGTGGATAACCATCCCTTGATTCTACCTCGAAATCTTCTTCAGCTCCCCAAAAGTGAGTTTTCTGAAAACATTAATCTTCCCCAATATTCTTGAAAGGAGTTTATTTAGCAAACCAACATATTTCAAATAGGAACTCTGAAATGAACATATATCACACACTACCAAAAAAGTCACCAAATCATCTATACAACATTGTTGTTGATGATTGATGAGAGGTCTCCGATCAACCTCCTACCTTCGATGACTCTTTCCTCCGATGTCATAATGCTAGCTCAGATGAATTTGATCATGAAGCATAATTACAACTCAGACGCCGAGTTACACTAAAAATGTGTCCGTAAGGGATTTTTAAATATTTTTAAAACTTTTGACAATAACACTTTTACAAAAGAGCATTTACCAATAATACACTTTGTTTCGACATTGACACTATGAACCACTCGACTTGACCTTCTGACACTATTGTATTTAACTTGAGACTTTATTAACAATTCTAATAGACAATATAATAATAATTTTGACACTTGATAAATGTATTACAAATGACTTATAATGAAAATGGACAATTATTTAAAATGGACATTAAGACTCATGATGACATGACACACTAAAAAGATAAATTTTAGTATGTATTACTTTAACACTATGACTCTTAACATCATATCCTCCCATACAAAAACTATAGTCATCGCATATAATAATGATTTCCCAAAACATTTATTTCCAAATACCACTTATTCACGATGAAGGTTTTAATGAACAAGATACCTTTCTCTTGGAATGCTAAAATTTTCAATGTTTAGGAGGCTTCAAGAAAAAATACTATCGGTGAAGATATATCCTATATAGATCTGGAAAATGGAGGGATCAAAGTTATCCAAATTTATCCTATTTTACAATCCAACTAAACATTTGTAGATCCAAGATTCGCCACTGATGAAATAATTAATGCATATAATGTTGGCATCAGTTAGAGATCTATAAAGGAGCTAATTTTCATAGTCATGTATTGGCAAGGGCTTCAATCATACAGAGAAAATTCCACGTGATATTTTCATACCATATCCTCAAAAGATAGGTACAGATGGAAAGTAATTCAAAAACGTTGATTCCATTTAGCTAATAGATTTTAAATACTTGATCAGCCTGTACTTTGATCTACTCTTCAATCCAAGAAAAACACAAACTTTAGATGAGGACTTTGACTATTTGAAAATATTTCACTCTATCGCAATTATGAATTGTGTGCAACCTTCATGGAAGATATACGACTGCAAACTAGAATGCGCAGGATGAGAGGAGCTCATGGTGTAGGATTGAAAGCTTACTAGGATCTATCACCGAATAGAATTAAAAGGGACCGATTTGATCAAATGCACCACATTTCCTTTCTCAATGTCACTTAAAACAATGTGAACAAGGAGATCGATGCTAGAAACAAATGTTGATGCCAAAAAAATGCAGAAACCTGATGCAAAGTGAACAATGAACAATGGATACCGAATTGAAAGGTACACACAAAGATTTGTAGAGTCACATAAACCATGATCTTGACACCCAAGTCAACTTTATCTTGCATAATAGAGAATACCTTAATCTTCTCCTTAAATTCATTTAAAGAGAATATTAAAAACTACCAAAAGACTCTCATATGAACTAATCACGCTCTGATACCAAATAATGGGAATCAGATATTATACGCAACAAGAATGATAGTCAATATTAAACTGTTGTATATAGGCTATTATATAGCCATAAAAATATACAAATGAATTTCTATAAACTATAAGGTTTCTCAACAACACTCCCATAAATCACAACTTCCTCAACAACTTACTCATTTACGTACACTAATATATTATTGTTACATAACAATAATATATTACTAACTAAAAAATACATTAATAATGTGAACACTACATTATTTTCCTAACAAAATTTACCTAATACATTCCTGGCACGCCCGGTGGGACCCTAACCCCTTCATTTTCCTTAAAATTTAACTTAGAGTTATTTTCAGGTTGTCTTATTTGTTATTACTAGCAGTTCTATAGAATCCTCTGTGATTTTGGAAAATCACTTGTGATTCCTTCAAATTACCAATGATCTCTTTGATCTTCTTTTAATTACTCAAATACTATACCTCTAGGACCATGTTTCCCTTTTTCTTTATTGTTTTGAGCCAATCCTTGTAAGTTTCTCTCTTCTAGAAAATCTGTTTTCATAAAATCTAAAAAATGAAAAGAAAAATTATAGGTATAATTTCTTTGTAATTTTATTTCCTTTTCATCACATTTGTCTTTTGTTTTAATTTAAATCATATTTATTTTTGGGACTTAAAACAAACCTCTCATATTTTCTTGGTCATCTAGTCTAAGTAGGAAGTTAATGAATTGCATTCACTTAATTTCCCTCACACACAACCAAACCACATTCAACATAAACTTGTATAAAAACACTCCTACCCAGGTGGACCTACTTCGATTTCATCACCAAGAGGATAAGTCGACTTGATGTTATGGCTCAAGATAAATAATTTTTAGGTAATATATTGGCTAATCACCCAACACCCTTATCGCTGTGGGACTGTGAATCGGGGTAGACCCCAATACCATTCCTCGTGCATCAAACCAAAAAAAATTCAGGACTAACATACCTTCAAGTATATCGAGGAATCCTTCCTTTAACATCATCTGAAACCAACCATAGATTTAAATTTCCTAGGACCCCTATGCCATTTTTCACATTTCACCTTTTTCTAAATTAATCAAGATAATAAAAATCCTTTGGTGTGAATTGTTTGCTTATTTGTAATCAACTCTCTAGATTTTTTTTTCTTCCATTTATTTTTACTTTCATGGTATTAACACGACAACAATCACATGAAAAAAGTGTTGAAAGTATGGCGTAACACTTCTAATATTCTATCTAAACTATCCAAACTTGTATTGAAGACATTACACATTATTCAACCAACACTTTGTGTGTATTTATCACTATTACAACATAATCAAGAACCCCAACACTCTCCCAATAGTCAATCTACCTCATCTATAATTCTAGATCCATTATTTCCTCATTTTTTTGATAGTGGGGATCCAATATTTATTGATATTTTGGATTCAAACCCCATTTCACTCAACACTTATCTAGATGTTTGAGGCATCCTTCTTCAATAGTATACATCCGAAACACAACCTCTATCTCCAACACCACATGTGACTTCTCCCGAATTTTCGATCCTAACCATGAGTTGATCATCCAACAAGTACATCCTTATCCCACCGCCAGTGAATCAAAAACATAAAATTTTGTATCTTCATCTTCTATCATTTATTTCAACCTCAACGTTGTATCTTCATAGGATACAACTAATAAAAATAATCATATTCACTAGATCCTTCATCCAGCCCCACCTCATACCAAAACACCACCAAAAAAACTTATCAATGATAAGCCCTTTAGTTTCCTCCACCATCCAAACTCCTCTAAGTTCAACATCTATCCCATTAAACATATCTCATCCTATCTCCTCTCAACAACCCACATCATCTATCCAAAATGTATTTATGTCTATCCTAACATCAACACCACCCATTAATACAAGTTCTATATCTAGTGTTCACCCCTCATCACAAAAATCATAAACCACCCCTATCTTCTTAGAAATCTCAACCTCTCATCCACACCTATATCACTTTCCAACATGTACCTCAGTAATCTCAACCACTAATCAACACCTCCATTCCTTTCCAACATGTACCTCAAAAATATTAATCTTTAATTCACACATCCATCCCCTTTCAACACATACCCCAACAATTGCAACCCCTCTTAAACACATATTTTCCTATCCAATATAAATATATTCAACCTTCACAGCCCATAACCTCACAACCTACATATAATATTCCTATGAGTACCCCTTTTCAATATAATATTCCTTTTCCTTACCAATCATACAAAAACAAATTCCATTTATATACAATCATCTCAAATCCTTCGTCATTCACTCCTCGTAAAAACATTACAAAATGACCCTTTACAAGCATTAATGAACAAAATATCTAGTCTCGAAGTTGCTTCTATGGGTCCTAAAAACACATTATCCTATAAAAATATGTAACAAACCAATGCACCCATCGTACCATACAAAACATATCCTTTGCACTGGGAACTTCCTAAGTTCCTCAAATTATATAACAAAGAAGACCCTCAACAACACATTTAGGCCTTCTAACATGCTTGTTACCTCATAACACACGACCAGGACCTTATGCTAAGGACATTCCCTATGTCCTTAACTAGACCTACTTTAGATTGGTATAATAACATTCCTCAATATTCACTTTTCTCATTCACTCAACTCATGCAAATTTATTCCTATAACACTTCTCAATTAACATTGCATTTAAAATCACTATCACCGACTTATACACCATCAAGTGATTATAAGACGAATCTATCCTAGACTTTGTCACCCACTAGAAGGGATTTATCAATAAATTATCATTTTCCCTCCCACAACCTGAGTTAATTGAATTATTTTCTCACTCTTGTGTTAAACATATTTCATCCACATTAATAATCCAATCCTTCCAAATGTTTGATGAATCCTTCACTATGGCTTGTAAACTTGAGCTTCATGCTCTCAAAGGTGGTAGGGTTAAACTTAGATAAAAGAAACCTAAACTTTAATCTTCATTCAAATCATCTTCTAGCCACAAGAAATATAAGACATTAGCCAATGTAATGATTTTAAAGACTACTTCTAAGGAATGTTTGGCGTCAAAATGCACTCGTTCTCAACATAACTACAAACCTATTAGTGAATCCTACAACACCATTTTTGACAAACTCTTAGCTACTAGTAGGATCACCCCTTGTCCCATCCTTCCTATCGATGCATATTTTTCAAAACCATCTTGGAATAGATATAATGATTACTATAAATACCACAAGGTCAAAGGCCATGCTATCGAGAGGCATCGTTCGTTTATAAATGCCCTTTAAAATCTCATTGACAAAGGTGCGTCATAGCTAGATAAACCAAACATACCTCTTAATCAAAATCTCAATGTTTTTAAACAATCATTTACAAATCATGTCCCATCCACCAGTCAACAAAAATCCAATTTCATCCATTCCCATCTCACTCTTTGAGTAGGCAAAGTGGAATACTTATCGAATGCATACAAAAAGTTTGTGTGAGATAACATGGTGTAGTCAAAGGTGTGGAAGGATAGGGGAGAACACATGCATGAAATATAAGGGTGGATTTGGGACTTAGTCATTTTCATGTGTATAGGCTATTTTTTGAGAAAGAGTGTTGAGTACAAAAACCAGGTAAAGAATTGCATGTGAGGCATTGGCTATTTTTGAAGGAGTGGCTAGAAGCATTTTTCATGGGTGCAGCTAAGAATAGATTTTCTACTACCAGTTAACTAGAAGAGGTCTATTGTTAGCACACTTACATGTGTGGCTGTGATTGTAAAGGCATGTGGCTATTTTCAGCATGTGACCTATTTTTGGAATTATGCAAGTAGTGAAGGGAAAGTCCCCACCCTTATAAGTATGTAATGGTTTACGTAGAAAAAGGAGGTGCGAGAAAAAAGTTACTATGAAGTTCTACTTGTCAAATCCAATGTGTGCATAACTGATGGTATTATCTATTGTAATGAGCTGCTATGTATTTATCAAGTTTAATATAATGGAGTGTATTGGCTGAATCGAGTGTTAATTAAGTATACTTGGTTCTAGCATGGTTGGTTTCATTATGGAAATTATTTAAATTTGTTATTGTTTAGATCTAGATCTGAAAATGCATTGTAGAATGATGTATTAGTTATGGATATGAATGCATTAAGCCTTCATCATGGTAACATCCTATAATAGAAACCCTAAAGAGGGGCCTGGTACCTTTTTACGCTTCGGGTGAGCACCCGGTCTAGGATGAGTGATGTGCCGCCGCGCTAGGAATTTTCTGTAAATTCAAGGTTGCATCATGTGTTCCATTGTCAGGACCTCTTTTTCAGTTGTTTTCGGGTGGTTCACGATGAAGACATATCGGTGACCCTAACAAGTGTTGAAGAGTGGACATAAGATCTAGAAGAAGAATTCAAATAAAGGTTCAACACTAGATATGAGTTTAACACACATGCATGGGTTGAACATAATTTGTATGAGAGCTTCACCATTTTTCCAATAGATTTATATGAGTGGTTGATTTTTATGCATCTAAAAGGAATTAGAGGTATCGTGCACTTATTTGGACACGGAAGAATTGTAGACCCTCTATGATGCTAATCTGATTTGGACATGCACTATGGATACTTGGTTTCATGGTGTTCTAAACAACTATATTTTGGAGTACTCAATTTCCACTTATTCTTTCCCAGAGGTAGAAAAATTCCAATTTTTACAATATCCCGGGGAAACTACCGAAAAGGAATTCCACGATGATCAAAATTTTGATGGTAACCCTAAACTTAGAGAGCAAACCAATGGATAACTAAACCCCACCATGCGTGGGGGTAGGAGAAAGTTTGGTGAAATATGACAGACCTAGTGGTAGAGAGGTAGAGAGAAGAAAGGAATCTTAAGTATAATGAGGCATGCGAGAGGGAGATAGAGAAACAATGTGACATTGCATAATGGATGGCATTGAGGAGAGAGATAGCTCACGAAGGAATTGAAGTTCTTGTCAAAGAAATGGAACCTGAGCATCAAGAACTCCCTCATTTTGGAAAGCATGACAGGGAACCCCCCTCGTCCTCACATAAAAGCATGCCAAAAGAGATGACTGGTCCATGGGTGTGCATCCGAGTCTACTCCGGAAACCTTGCCCTTGCACTTGGTCTTCCAAAGATCTAGAACAAAAAAAAAAAGTGAGCAAGATAATTTAGGTAGTAGGAGAGTAGGATTAATTCATATTATAAGTACATTTATGGCAACACAAACATCTTTGTTGTTGTTTGGAGGTACCTTTTCGTGTATCTTCCATAGAATTATAGTGCACAAAATTTTAGACTTTTCTTCTATGTGTAGTAACATTTCATAGACTATAGGGGTGCAGATAAGTACTACTATTGGGACAAATGGAACTACATCTTCTAGTCTAACTTAGGCTATAGGTTTAGGATCGGGAGGTATAGGAGGTTTTAGTTCCAGTGGATCTGGTGGTTCTTGAGGCAAAGGAAACACAGGAGGTTCTAGATCGTGGGAAAGGTCTGCACCAACCCCAAAATATTTACATGGAGATGTCTCTTCATCTTCTAGAGTATAGGGGCATAGAAGATGCTACTGAACACATGCACATGTGTGAAATACTGTGGCATGTAAAAGGAATCATGACTTCGAGTGCGGGGCAAGTCTATTCGCCACTACATTACAAGGGCGTATAAAACGATACAGAAATTTTTACCACGATCAAACTTGCGTAGACTATGTAGCTTTAAAATATGCTTTCCTTAAAGAGTTTCACATCCCTAAGTTTGAGTAGAAGAGTATAAGAATGCTCAAGGATATTAAGTAAGGCACTACCGAGAATGTTATAGAGTATGATGCTTGGTTCAAAACATTGTTATCTAAATTTATTATGATATTCATGCAAGCCAACATGCACAAATGTTAATTAGAGGCTTGATTATATCTTTTATAAGGGCACTATCACATAAGACATACACTAACCTGCATGAAGCACTTGAAGTAGTTTTATGTCTTTGAGGCGATCCAGTATAGACACTGGGGGTGAGCCCATTTTTAGAAGCACAAATTACAGCTATGATGAAGCGGTTGGAGAAGCTATCGGCAAATTCAGCACATGAGACATGCATGGGGATTTAGTGCATAGATTGTGAAGTTTAAGGTCACACAAAGGATAGTTGTCCCCACAGATTAATATGCTCATTATTTTTAGACCTGTCGGATATGTCATTTAAACCATGATGTTAGCAGCATTTGCTCATTATTATAATGTGCACTAAGGAAGAATGTTTCTTATTACTTTGTAAAATTTATAGGTCCACGAATCATGAAATGGAATATTTTTGGCTGATTGGTCGAATCCATGATGGTATAGATGTCGATGTATGGAAGATATGAGTATCAAATAACTCAAGGAAAGAACGAGCATCGGGATCGGGATCATAATCAATTGTGTTATGATCGAAATGAAGGGCATTTTAAAGGATGCCGTGGCGAGAGGTTGAGGATACCATGGTGGATTCGGAGGATGAGGCTATGGTTGTGGATGAGGTGAGTTCCCTCATGCAACATGTTATACATGAAGATCCCTAACTACTATAGGCATGATTTTCCTCATAATATTACTTGTTCTTTCGTGGAAAGAATCATAATTATGAGGAATTATTGGACTTATATGACATCTTAGCAAGTAGCATAAAAAATAAAACAAATGTGCAAGGATGGTTAGGATACAACACGTTGTGGAAAACAAGTGGATTCCTAAGTTGGAACTAGAATATGAGGTATTGCTGGTAAATATCACTATTTGCACTGAAGTGGCGCATGCCAAAGAAACATTCTAGTAAAATCCTACCATCACTAAGGAGGAGGTCCTGCATGCATGGTACCTAGATCCTATCCATCAGAAGGAGGTTATCAAGATACCATGGAAGTACTTAGAAATATTTAAAGTGAAATACAATATTTAAAGGAGAAATCATGGAAGATGGAGCAAAAACAGTATCAGAAATGGTCCAATCTGATATGGATGACTTGAAAGAAGTGTGCAAGATGTTACGCTAGGAGAATATCATTCCATTGTTATGGAATTGGTTAAAGGGAAACACTCTACATACAAGTATTGAGACTAGATGACAGATCCTACATGAAAATATTCCCCCTCATAGCTTAGATTATGACAAGGAAATCACTCTGAATGTTGTTGTGGGTGGGTGGCTTTTGAGTAATATATTGATTGATACAGCACGAAGTCAATGTTATTACTTTAGATGTATGGGTACAAATGGGAAGACCCCATTACAGCCATCTTTGAATGTATTTTTCATGGCTAACTAAACTAAGGCCACTCCCATCGAGTGCTAGAAGATGCATTCATTACCATACATGGAGCCAAGTTCATTGGATATTTTGAGGTTTTACCACTTTGGAAGAGGAAGATAGCTTCCCAGCCTATACTAGGGCATCCTTTGTTCTATGTAAATAATGATGATATTTGGTTCAACAAGGGTTATATCAACTTTAAAAACAAGGAGGAGAGATTTATTATCCCTTTAACAAATGGAAAAATATACACCCTATGTTGAGCCCTTGAGAGAGGAAGACTTGAACAAGATTTATGTATGCATCATCCGGACCCAAAGGTACTTGAGCCATCTAAGGAAGTAATCCTCTAGTAGGAGGATACATAGTTTATTAACGATACTATGAGTGTTTCTTGTGAAAATTGGGCTCATAGTACTTATGAGTTAAGTCAAGCACGAAGTAAAAAGAAAATTTCGTGGGACAACAAACATCTTTGTATCAGGAGAATAGGTAACAACTTAGTACCTCATTACACTGGAGAAGGAGATCCTACGGTATTTCTGCGTGCCATGGAGGAATAAAGGATAGACCCATTAGAGATACATACTATGATGGGATATACCCTATACCATACATGGGATAACAATGCGCTGGTGGGTGGTTCACAAGGATAATCTTGTAGGATGAAATGAAATTAGTATTTCTCTTACTACTAGATTCTACATAAGTAATGCACCTACTTAGATCTACATTTATAATGGTAATCAACGTGTTCACCACCACGTTCGGCAGTGTGAGAGACTTTGGACGATGGGAAAGGAAGCTTTACCACCTTTGCTCTGGGTTGTACAAATTTTATTACACTTTACAAATTTGTGCATGTGATTGGTATGTATATGCGAACTCCATAGAGAGACTAGAAATTGGCAAGATTTAATTATAGGAATGACCAGAGATTTGCATACTTATCTACTTAACCTTCGGTAGAAAGAAGCATTAAAGGCTATAAATAACTTAACTATGGGGGATAGTTACAAGGCGGAAGAACTCATTCATGATTTATTTGATGAAGGAGAATCATGAGCCTGATTATTAGAGAAACAGAAAAGATGCCACATTACTTAAGCATGATTTCCTTGAGAAGGAAAAAGGAAGAATGATATACTTAGTGGATGATGAAGAAGTAGAAAATATGGATGTATACCATTCAAAAAGTGGGCATGAGGTGTTGGATAGTGCAGATAAGACCATGCACACATATCATGAACCTATGAAGATAAAGAAAGTCAATATTCGATCAGATGTTGAGCCTAAGGAGGCCATAATTAGAGACTATTGGCCCATATCTGATGTGGTAAAAATCATTGAGTTACTACAGGATTATTAGGACTTATTTCCTTGGGGTACCATGAACTTAAGGGTGTGCATGAATCATTAGGAGAGATCAAGATAAGTTTTAAGGAAGGTGTTTCACCTGATTCTAGATAATTTCTTTGAGGTATTGACGAAACAGATAGAGTAACGGGCATAGGAGGAATACTTGTTCAAATGTTGGTTGATGGGTTGTTGTGTGTGTATGACTTCTGAATCCATAACTGATTGTGAGAGCTTCCTTTTGGCTAGGAGGAACTACTTGTAATGCAAAGAAAGACCATCGTAAAAGTTAAAAATATATGTAATGAACCGCCTTTAGCGTATGCTAGATCCGGGAAGTGTGATACTTCCTAGATGGCTATCAATCCACTGTTTTAAACAATTTAATGCGGTAAATAAGGTAAAACCTATTGTAATTCGAAATGATTTAGGTACCTCACTTAAAATAGAATAAGAAAGTGATCTAATCTAACAGGCTAGGTTAGAATATGATCCGAAGGTCAAGAAAATGGTTCTAGGTCTCTGCAAGTCTAACAGAGGTATCGGGTATGTAACGTCCCCATTTTAGTACATTAGAACAAGTAAATTATTTTTTTTGGTAAATGCTTTCTAGTTCTAAATACATAATTTATAACTCACAAATCAAAACAACCATTCTTATAATAGATAACCATATGCAGCTGTAATGACTCGGAGTACCTCCAATCTATTCATTCCATGACTCGGTAATCTACCGATCTATTCATGAGTATCAAAGAGTTGGCATTTTTATTTTAACACATCACTCTTGCGTTCTCTTCCCTAATATGGATTCGAATGCTCTCATCCAAGGAACCTATCTCGAATAATTGTTACCATTATTCATCAACATCTCGTCCCTTAGACTAGGTGACATAGGACAATGCAATCAGCACCTTACGATACTTTGGCCAAAGATTTGAAACATACTGCTTATGTCTTGTATTCCTTGACGGCATACTCGTCATTCGGAATACATTCGTCACCCCATTCCTATGTTATGCGAGAATGTCTTATAATAACTTCATGTCGGTCTCTCTCCCCTTTGAAGTTATTCACTCAGGAATGGATTAGTAATATGACAACGTTATAGGGATGCTCCCGAGGACTAGGGATACGCTGACATACTGGGTCAACCCTAGTTAACCTAGTGTGTCAAGATACCCCGAGTCTCCTGGGGCAGCCTTATAACATGACCACATTACTAACCAGTCCCAGAGTAAAACTGTTTCGAGTTTAAGGTGTAAATTTTAACGATTAATGCAAGGGTGTCGCCATAAGTCACCTGTATTGTTGTATCTTCGAGAAGATCCTAATCTTCTCGAAGGTACAACCCTGTAGTTGACTTGTGCCATCAACCTTCAAATCCGCCTCGAAAAGATCTACTTATTTATAAGTGTTACATACGTTGAGTTAAAGTTATACTTTAAGATGCTCCTTTTAGGGTAGTCTTTTCCCAACCCCTGGGTTCCTCACCTTAGAATTACCTTTCTCAATAAAACCCATTACGCAAAGAGAAGTTATTAAGAATCGTGGTCTCATCAAGGAGTTCATCGAAAAATAGTAATCTAAATCAACGAAACTGGGCAATAGCCCTAAATCTTCACATAAGGTTGCTAACCATACCCTTTTAGGTTTATATCAGTTCTCATAACTGAAATATATCTTACTTATTAGAATTGAGATATAGTGGTTAAAAATCCAATTAAACGTTGTCTTGACTTAGATCAAGACTAGGAAGTAATAATTTATTCAGCCCGTTTAGCTTCCTGTTGAGGTTTATTTTAACCTTAGCTTCTCGAGAGACAGTGATCTAATTTCCAATTTAGCTTTAGATAGAACATAACAGATCTACTAAACATTCACAAGTATTCAGTCACATAATCTTTTCAAAGCTTACTTAGAGAATCCCAAATGTCTCCAAGGTATACAATAATAACAATGCTCTTTAAAATCATTCGAACCGAAGAAGTTCAATCCATCAAGATACGAATGCAAACACATAAGTAACAAATACCTCATTTCATTCATTTCTAAGCTAATCAAATACATTTTATGCATTCAACATATTGGATACAATACTCAACAGCAAAAGAACATCTTTCTTCAAGTAGTACATTTAGAGAATCAAATTGGAATTCATCATAAAACCAAATTAAATGATCTGAACATCATATCAGATCTGTGTCTTTACCACTTATGGCAACCATCTGCAAAAATTGTCAACACGGGTCAGTTCGGTGAACTGAGCATGATAAGCACTAATTCTTAAAACAATTGCAATCCACCAATTGTTCTCATTAAACAACCTGTTTAAATGAAATCATTTATTCAAATTCCAAACATAAATCAGGCTATTCATCTTATATGTTAGAGACTAAGAACAAATGAATACAACCAATCTAAAGACAGCAAAACTCCTACAAAATTGTTTCTATCAATTTCTCAAGGTAGTTAAAACATTCAACAAGCTCACTGTCTTAATTCTTTTATCATCATAACACATTTCAATGTTATTGACAAGTATACCTATTTAAACAACAACTCACATTTTATACCAGTCTCTCCATATAATACCTCAGTTTATTCTTGTTATGCCCTTACCGTAGAGATCGCAAAAGGATGCAAGAAGAAAGCACACAAGTTTTCCTGTCTAGGAGAGAGAGGATTTTCCTATTCCACTTACTATATACATCAACATATAAATTACAGTCAAGAAGAAAGAACAGAGTCCATCAGAATCCTAAATCAATAACATTCTGGACTGTACCGACTCATTTAGTTTAATACATATATATTTACACTTGGAACTAAACAGTCGTGATTACCAGAAGAACTACAGTTCCATCTAAATCCAAATATAAAAGTCACCTGTAGCTACTAAGCGATTCAAGAGCTTTCGCGCCAAGCAACAGAAAATAATCCAACCATGAAAGACTCAACAAATCTTTTCTCTATCATTTATCAACATGAGAATACCCAATGCCATCGCCTGACATGGTACAACTAAGAGCTCTTTGTTTCAGTCAAACTTGAGACAAGATAACATTAAAACAAATAACGTTTCCATATGCAAATATAGTGACATTCACGCAGAGTCGAAACACAATATGCACAGCTTCATTCAACTAATCAAATCCCTATGATTATACAACAAGGGTGTAAATTAGAAGCCGTTTTCAAGAAGAATAATCACAACCAGGTCTTCACAGGAGCCGAATTCCATACCAATAAATTTCCTCAAAGTTTCATCTGAAGTCGAGTTACTACAAAATATAACAGGGTATCAACAAAGTCGAGTTGATAAAGAAACCCCATCCCTTAATTCCTCAGAATCGAACTGAACATAACACAACAATATTAAGAAAGAGTCAAAATGATATGCATGCTCAGCGAGGGCTCAAATCGAGAAACGAGCCAACACGCAGCATATCATGGACTCCAACAGTGCCAAATCCAACCAATACTTATAACCAAGGTTTCAATTGAAGTTGAATTCATATGACAACAATTCAAGAATCCTAAAAGTACTCACAACAAAACTTCTACAGAAGTTAAAACATAAATTACCTTTCAATGACTCCATCGAAGTCAATAACATTTAGTATTCTTAACAAAACAACAACATTCATAACCAAGCTTAGACAGAAGTTTGAAATACTAGATACATTTCAAGGACTCTCACTGAGTCAATACCAACCGTATTCACAACTGAGCTTACACAGAAGTAGAAACACCAGTTACATTTCAAGGACTTCAACAGACTCAGAATCAATGAGTATCCACAACAAGCTTCCGCAGAAGTCATAACATACCACCCATTTCAAGGATTCCAACAAAATTCACAATAAAACTTCTTACCGAAGTCGAAACATTAATTACGTTTCAAGGACTCAAAAGGAGTCGAACCCATATAGTATTCTCAATTAAACTTCTACAGAAGTCAAAAATACTATCTATTCAAGGATTCCAACAATATCAATAACATATAGTATTCACGACTAAACTTCTACAGAAGCCAAAACATACTATCATTTCAAGAATTCCAATAGTATCAGTTTCAACAAGTGTAAACAAGCAAGGCTTCGACTGAAGTCGATATCAAACAAGAAAACATTTCATGGACTCCAACAGAGTCTGTTTCATACATTATCCTTGCAAGCATTTCTTCGAATCTACCAAAATGCAAAACACAACATGATAATTCAACAACACGAAACCAAATGTACACCCAGCAAGGAATCAACTGAATAGTCGAGCCAACATGAAAACACAGCAAGATACTTCATACATTGCTACCATAAAAACCAACTGAACCAAAAATCATCTGAACAGAGTTGTTCTAATGAAATCATTTGAAGGAAAGCAAGATTTTTAAAAGTTAGGGCCTAACATGCCTGGTAATGTTGCTTAAAAATTTGAAGAAGACCTCTGAATGTGCTCGAGCCTTCTTCTCCTCTTCCACGATAGATTCAACAACAATAATTTGTTACTATCATGTCTTATAAACTTTCCCCGACAGAGAAAAGAGCTAGATAATCTCATAGTTGCCATGCAACACATAGTAGACTGGTTCGAAGAACCAGTGATCAAACAGAGAGAAAAACGGAGTGAATGGAAAACCAAAATACCAACAAATTTTCCATTTGCATGCCTTCCCAAGCAATCCACGCTCGGGAACCAAAGTTCATCAATGACATTAACTCCAACATTCCCGCCTAACCTCCATTGCCACCGACCGCCATAGTTGGCGATGGACAAAAACAAACCAAAGACCATTTCCAGATTTGGCGACTCTGCCACGTCGGTCTCGATGGCCATTTGAAATCTCCACTAAATCCCTTGTCCTTCATGCTTATCCCCTTCATTTAATGCCATAGAAACTACCGCCCATGGCTCGCACCCCTTCATAGGTCCCCCTTCATCCATGGTCATTAGTTAGGTTAGAAACATAGGTTAGATCTTAAGGTGATACTTAGTCTAACTTCCTTAGTGCTAGGTCACTAACCTTAGAAACATTTAGCTTATAGTTTAGGGCTAGGTTAGATTAGCACTAATCCAACCCATAGGTTATAGTTTAGGTTTAGGTTATTAACCTTAATAAATCCAGTCTAGGTCTAACAAATAGAATCGTTCAGTATAAGAACCAACAGATATACATTCCCGAAATGGATTCAATCCAGCATTGATAATAAGCTAGCAATATATATACCAGAATTTATTACCTGGCTCAAGGTCTAGACCTTCCTGATATTACGATATCGGGAACCAATTCATTTAACAAGATCAGCCTGAGTTAACTCCTGAATTTCTCATTCAACACATTCAGACCTTGCAACCTTCGTAAGGTCTATAATTTTTGGTTCATCCAGAATAAACTTAAAACATCTCTTGGATCAATGCAACTGATCCAAGGCTGAGTCATAAAGATGGGTAAATCCACAATTCACCCCAAAATCAGATTAAACTCAGGTGCTAAAAATGAAAGAAATAAAAGAGTCCAAGCATATCCTGACTCAGTCAAAGATCTTCAAGAGCAAAGAAGATACAATCCATATCAAGCATGACTTCACAATCAAAGGAACACATCCTTTTACAGAAGAAATCATATATCAACACTTGAATGCTCAGGAGGAAGTAACTATAGTAGTACGGTGTTACATGCTTCCCTCCTAGAAGATTCATCGACCCGATGATTACATATTTGATTTACCTTCAGGTCAACCAATTTATTAGTTCACAATACAATAAGACTATTTCCAACTTGAATAGTTCTAGAAATCAATGTCACGATACATTTTATTTAGCCTGAATAATGTTTGCCTCAATCTGGCTTTCATATAGACATGAAAAAGATAAGTTCATAAAAAAATGTTTTGTCAACAGATTTCATTCTATTGAAAAAGAAAAGGAAAAGCAATTTTCATCTCTTCCAGATTTTCCCAAGTTGCACTTTCTTCGTTAAACTAGTCCCACTGGACCTTACATTGCTGTATTTCACGATTTCTCAAATGCAATTGGCAAGTTTCCAGTACTCATGTGGGTTTAACCATGATTATTCCTGGGTCTTGGACCTACAAGGAATTCTAATTTAAAACATGTGACAAATCTGAAACGTATTTCTTAAGCAAAGAAATATGGAAAACATCATGCATGCGAGACAAAGCAGGTGGTAATGCTAATCGGTAAGCTACAGGATTGATTATCTCGACAATTTCGAAAGGTCCCACATAACGAGGTGACAACTTGGCAGCCTTGCCAAAATTTATAGAACTCTTTCTGGGTTTAACACGAAGAAAAACCTTCTCACCAAGCTCAAACCTTTGATCAACCCGCTTAAGGTCAGTATAGCTCTTCTGCCTATCTGCTGCTTCCTTTAATCGTTCACGAATCAACTTTACTTGCTGTTTCATTTCAGTGAGGATCTCTGGTCCAATTACCACTCTATCCTTTATACTATCCCAACTAACAGGGGTTCTGCACTTCCTTCCATAAAGTGCTTCAAAAGGTGTCATTTTAAGAGATGAGTGATAAGTGTTGTTGTATGTGAATTCAACTAGTGGAAGATACTCTTCCCATTTATATTGTTGATCCATGCAATACATTCACAACATATCTTCCAACACTTGATTTACTCTCTCTATTTTTCCATCCGTTTCGGATGATATGAAGAACTGAAGTTTAGTTTCGTTCCAAGAGCTGTATTAAGCGTTTTCCAAAATCTTGACGTCATTCTAGGATCCCTGTCAGATATAATCAATTCTGGTACACCATGTAACCTGAAAATTTCATGCACGAATCTTTTGGCCAACACTGGTGAATCATCCTTTAGATTTCAAGCGATGAAATGAGCTACCTTAGTTAGTTTATCTACAACTACCGGGATAACATTATGTTTATTCTTGGACATAGGTAACCCTTGTACAAACTCCATGCTTATTACTTTCCATTTGTCTTTGCGGTATGCTATGGGGATATAATAGTCCAGCGGGTGCATGTATTCCACCTTAACCCGCCGACATTCCGCATAATGAGTCACAAAATCAATAACATCCTTTTTCATACCTTTCCAAAAGTATTGCTGTTTCAGATTAGCAAGCATTTTTGTGATACAGGTGTCAGAGAAAGGTGAATTATGAAATTCAACTAACAACTTCTTTCTCAAATCATTCAAAGCATAGATGTACGTATACCTCTTTTTCATAACGTAAGATTCCTTCATTATCAAAATGAAAACCATTATACCTTTCATCATTAGGTTCTACAAAAGCGCTTTTGCTTTTACTTCTTTGAAAGTATATATCATTCGAGGCACTTTTACCTCATCCTTAAACCGAGTTCTTAATGTTATAAGAGCGAAATGTGCTTCCTATGACTTAGAGCATCTGCTACCCTATTCTCTTTCCCTTTGATGTAGCTAATATCAAAATCATATTGAGATAAAAATTCTAACCACCTTCTCTGTATGGCATTTAGATTACGCTGAGTGAAGATATATTTCAGTCCTAAGTGATCAATTTTCAACTCAAAAGGTTTCCCAAGTAAATAGTTTCTCCACACTTGAAGCACATGAACAATGGCAACAAGCTCCAAATCATGAGGAGCATAATTCAGCTCATGTAACTTAAGTTTTCTACTTTCATATGCTATTAATTGATCATTTTGTAACAAAACACCTCCAAGGCCTTCCCCAGAAGCATTTGTTACAACTATAAAGCTCCCATTAGGGTCGGGTACAGCTAAAATAGGTGCGGAAGTCAACTGACTTTTCAGACTTTTGAAAGCAGTTTTGCACTTATCATTCCAAATAAATTTCTTATCTTTCTTCTGCAATGAAGTTATCGGTGCAGCCACTTTAGAAAAATCCTTAACAAATTTTCTATAATAACCCGCAAGACCCATGAAGATTCTTACTTCATGCACATTCTTTGGTGCAAGCCACTCAGTTATTGCCACTATTTTTGAAGGATCTATAGCAATTCCTTATTTACTAATGACATGACCCAAATAGTGAACTTCTGAATCAAAGAAAGAACATTTGGATAACTTACCATACAACTTTCTTTTTCTCAAAATTCCCAAAACTATCTTCAAATGCTCATTGTGCTCTTCAACACTTTTAGAATAAATGAGAATATCATCCAAGAATACAAGTACAAACTTGTCCAAATATTCTTGAAAGATATTATTCATTAAGTTCATAAAAGCTGGGTGCATTAGTTAATCCAAAGGGTAGAACCGTGAATTCATAATGTCCGTACCTAGTTCGGAAAGCTGTTTTATGAATATCTTCTTCTCTAATCCTTCAGCTCGATGATAACCGGATCGAAGATCTATCTTGAATAAACTGCTGCCCCATGCATCTGATCAAATAGATCGTCGATCCTTAGAAGTGGGTATTTGTTCTTGATTGTTGCTTTGTTCAACATCCGATAATCAATACACATCCTAAGTGTTCCATCCTTCTTTTTCACAAATATTACTGGTGCTCCCTAAGGTTAAACACTTGGTCTAATCAAACGTTTAGACAAAAGTTCTTGCAATTGAGCCTTAAGCTCGACTAACTCTATAGTATTCATTTGATAAGGTGCTTTGGAAATAGGTTTCGTTCTGTTTGATTTCGATGGTGAAGTCAAATTCCCTCTTAGGTGGTAACCCTAGTAATTCCTCTGGAAAAACATCTTTGAAACTTTGTAGCAGAGGAAATCGTTTCATGGAATCACCATCTTCTTCTGAAAATTCAGATATCTTTCTTTTGCATAAAGGGTGCATCCTTTGTTTTTAGCCTTTTTAAGCTGTATAGCTGACAGTTTTCTAACTGAAATTTTCCGTTTCACCCCTTGAATCTCTGCTTGTTTCAGCCGATCATCTAAACATTTTATATTATTTTCATAGTAGTCTACTTTTTCTTTATGGTTAGCTAACCAATTGACACCGATGACAATGTCATACGATCCCAAAGGTGTAACATAGAGGTCAACTTCCATGGAAAAGTTAGGTAAGTCAAGGACTGCCCCAAAAAGACACATACTCACTATATGAACAGAATTATTACCATACTGTATAGTCCAAGATTTATCCATTTTTCCAACTTTTCTCTTAAGTTTAGAAGCAAGTTTACTAGAAATAAAACATTCAGTAGCTCCTGTATCAAAAAGAATAGTGACAGGTATGCCAAATAACTTACCCGGAACTTCTATAGGTGTCACCTTTTCCCGACTTGCTTGCTTGTGCGCTCTTTGCAGCATGTATCTTATGCTACTGATTATGATCATCCTTCTTCAAAGGGCACTGATTTGTGTAGTGGTCTTTGCCACAATTGTAGCAGCCTCCTACAGGTCCCTTTTTAGTCTCAAAATTTCCTCCAGCCTTGTAATTATCATGTTGTCCTCCATAGGGCTTCTGCCCATTGTTATAATTTTTGGCAAAATTATCCCTTACATTTCAATGCAGGCTTAGTTGCTCTTTGTTTTCTTACTATTATCCCCAAAAATTACTTCTATTTCCAAACTTTTTCCATGGTCCCTTTTTGGGTATAAATGAAGTTGAAAAAGGGTTTGCAATCTTCTTCCGCACTTCCTCTTTATGAGCAGAAATAGCCTTTAATTTCTATTCTTGTCGTATGGCCTTTTCAACAACTCCTTCCATAGTGGTTGGACTGTGAACATCGACCTCTCCCCCTATCACGGGATTTAATCCCATGATGAATTTCCGTATTCTGAACTTCTCGTCAGTTTGATACTACGGTACATACTTGAGGAGTTTTGTAAATCGCTCCTAGTATTCAGTTACTGTTAGCTTCCCTTGAGCTAAGTTCTGGAATTCTGTCATTTTCTGATCATAGAAAAGTTGTGGCAGCCAACGTTGCCTAAAATAGCCCTTAAATTGATCCCAAGTAATATTGGTCTCATCAATATTTAGCTCAGCTTTACGGCTATCCCACCACGAAGATGCTTCATGGGAAAGCTGATAGGCTCCCCAAATAGCTTTGGTTTCCTCTGAGAAGTTTCTTATTGCAAAGTACTTCTCCATTTTGCTGAGCCAGTTCTCAGCTCCATCTCCTAATGTGGTGCCATCATATTTAGGTGGGCTTATCCTTTTTATATCATTAGTGAGTTCTGCTGCCAACCTGGCCTTTTTGTTTTCTGGTTGGACAGGTGCATTTCCAGCATTATTATCAACACCCATATTGGGGTTGTCCTCAGGAGGTTGCTGATTGTTATTACCAGCTTCATCTTCCTCCTCATTTCCCATTACTTGCTGTTCAAGTACAGCCAAACGATCTCTTGTGTCCAATAGGGCAGCAAGGATCTCATCAAGCTTTTGGGTTGTTGCTGCCCCTTTTCTAGGTGGAGCATTATTCACAACGTTCCCCCTTGTTCTAACCATTTTTACTTTACAAGAAAATTTCAGGTTTTTATCGGATTAAGGACACATAGGTTCAAGAGTTGCAACCTTCAACTCGACACCAAGATGTAACATCCCCATTTTAGTACATTAGAACAAGTAATTTTTTTTTTTGATAAATGTTTTCTAGTTCTAAATACATAATTTAGAACTCACAAATCAAAACAACGATTCTTATAACAGATAACCATATGCATTGTAATGACTCGGAGTAAATCCATCTATTCATTCCATGACTTGGTAATCTACCGATCTATTCATGAGTATCAAAGAGTTGGCGTTTTTATTTTAACACATCACTCTTGCGGTTCTCTTCCCTAATCTGGGATTCAGAATGCTCTGTCCAAGGAACCTATCTGAATAATTGTTACCATTATTCATCAACATCTCGTCCCTTAGACTAGGTGACATAGGACAATGCAATCAGCACCTTACGATACTTTGGCCAAAGATTTGAAACATACTGCTTATGTCTCGTATTCCTTGATGGCATACTCGTCATTCTGGAATATGTCCTTCACCCCATTCCTATGTTATGTAGAATGTCTTATACTAACTTCTGTCAGTCTCTCCTGCCCCAAGTTATTCACTCAGGAACGGATTAGTAATATGACAACGTTATAGGGATGCTCCCGAGGACTAGGGATACGCTGACATACTGGGTCAACCCTAGTTAACCCAGTGTGTCAAGATACCCCGAGTCTCCTGGGGCAGCCTTATAACATGACCACGTTCCTAATCAGTCCCAAAGTAAAACTTGTTCGAGTTTAAGGTGTAAATATTAACGATCAATGCAAAGGGTGTCGCCATAAGTCACCTGTATTGTTGTATCTTTGAGAAGATCCTAATCTTCTCGAAGGTACAACCCTACAGTTGACTTGTGCCATCAACCTTCAAATCCACCTCGAAAAGATCTACTTATTTATAAGTGTTACATACGTTGAGTTAAAGTTATACTTTAAGACGCTCCTTTTAGGGTAGTCTTTTCCCAACCCCTGGGTTCCTCACCTTAGAATTACCTTTCTCAATAAAACCCATTACGCAAAGAGAAGTTATTAAGAATTGTGGTCTCATCAAGGAGTTCATCGAAAAATAGTAATCTAAATAAACAAAACTGGGCAATAGCCCTAAATCTTCACCTAAGGTTGCTAACCATACCCTTTTAGGTTTATATCAGTTCTCATAACTGAAATATGTCTTACTTATTAGAATTGAGATATAGTGGTTCAAAATCCAATTAAACGTTGTCTTGACTTAGATCAAGACTAGGAAGTAATAATTTATTCAGCCTGTTTAGCTTCCTGTTGAGGTTTATTTTAACCTTAGCTTCTCGAGAGACAGTGATCTAATTTCCAATTTAGCTTTAGATAGAACATAACAGATCTACTAAACATTCACAAGTATTCAGTCACATAATCTTTTCAAAGCTTACTTAGAGAATCCCAAATGTCTCCAAGGTATACAATAATAACAATGCTCTTTAAAATCATTCGAACCGAAGAAGTTCAATCCATCAAGATACGAATGCAAACACATAAGTAACAAATACCTCATTTCATTCATTTCTAAGCTAATCAAATACATTTTATGCATTCAGCATATTGGATACAATACTCAACAACAAAAGAACATCTTTCTTCAAGTAGTACATTTAGAGAATCAAATTGGAATTCATCATAAAACCAAATTAAACGATCTGAACATCATATCAGATCTACGTGTCTTTACCACTTACGGCAACCATCTGCAAAAATTGTCAACACGGGTCAGTTTAGTGAACTGAGCATGATAAGCACTAATTCTTAAAACAATTGCAATCCACCAATTGTTCTCATTAAACAACCTGTTTAAATGAAATCATTTATTCAAATTCCAAACATAAATTAGGCTATTCATCTTATATGTTAGAGACTAAGAACAAATGAATACAACCAATCTAAAGACAACAAAACTCCTACAAAATTGTTTCTATCAATTTCTCAAGGCAGTTAAAACATTCAACAAGCTCACTGTCTTAATTCTTTTATCATCATAACACATTTCAATGTTATTGACAAGTATACCTATTTAAACAGCAGCTCATATTTTATACCAGTCTCTCCATATAATACCTCAATTTATTCTTGTTATGCCCTTACCGTAGAGATCGCAAAAGGATGCAAGAAGAAAGCACACAAGTTTTCCTGTCTAGGAGAGAGAGGATTTTCCTATTCCACTTACTATATACATCAACATATAAATTACAGTCAAGAAGAAAGAACAGAGTCCATCAGAATCCTAAATCAATAACATTCTGGACTGTACCGACTCCTTTAGTTTAATACATATATATTTACGCCTGCGACTAAATAGTCGTGATTACCAGAAGAACTATAGTTCCATCTAAATCCAAATATAAAAGTCACCTATAGCTACTAAGCGATTCAAGAGCTTTCGACAAGCAACGGAAAAATAATCCAACCATGAAAGACTCAACAAATATTTTGTCTATCATTTATCAACATGAGAATACCCAATGCCATCGCCTGACATGGTACAGCTAAGAGCTCTTTGTTTCAATCAAACTTGAGACAAGATAACATTAAAACAAATAACGTTTCCATATGCAAATATAGTGACATTCACGCAGAGTCGAAACACAATATGCACAACTTCATTTAACTAATCAAATCCCTACGATTATACAACAAGGGTGTAAATTATAATCCATTTTCAAGAAGAATAATCACAACTAGGTCTTGACAGGACCCGAATTCCATACCAATAAATTTCCTCAAAGTTTCATCTGAAGTCGAGTTACTACAAAATATAACAGGGTATCAACAAAGTCGAGTTGATAAAGAAACCCCATCCCTTAATTCCTCAGAATCAAACTGAACATAACACAACAATATTAAGAAAGAGTCAAAACAATATGCATGCTCGGCGAGGGCTCAAATCGAAAACGATCCAACATGCGAGCATATCATGGACTCGAATAGTGCCAAATCCAACCAATACTTATAACCAAGGTTTCAATTGAATTTGAATTCATATGACAACAATTCAAGAATCCTAAAAGTACTCACAGCAAAACTTCTACAGAAGTTAAAACATAAATTACCTTTCAATGACTCCATCGAAGTCAATAACATTTAGTATTCTTAACAAAACAACAAAGATTCATAACCAAGCTTAGACAAAAGTTTGAAATACTAGATACATTTCAAGGACTCTCACTTTGAGTCAATACCAACCGTATTCACAACCGAGCTTACAGTAGAAACACTAGTTACATTTCAAGGACTTCAATAGACTCAGAATCAATGAGTATCCACAACAAGCTCCCGCAGAAGTCATAACATGCCACCCATTTCAAGGATTCCAACAAAATTCACAATAAAACTTCTTACCAAAGTCAAAACATTAATTACATTTCAAGGACTCAAAAGGAGTCAAACCCATATAGTATTCTCAGTTAAACTTCTACATAAGTCAAAAATACTATCTATTCAAGGATTCCAACAATATCAATAACATATAGTATTCACGACTAAACTTCTACAGAAGCTAAAACATACTATCATTTCAAGAATTCCAATAGTATCAGTTTCAACAAGTGTAAGCACAAAGCAAGGCTTCGACTAAAGTTGATATCAAACAAGAAAACATTTCATGGACTCCAACAGAGTCTGTTTCATACATTATCCTTGCAAGCATTTCTTCGGAATCTACCAAAATGCAAAACACAACATGATAATTCAACAACACGAAACCAAATGTACACCCAACAAGGAATCAATCGAATAGTCAAGCTAGTATGAAAACACATCAAAGATACTTCATACATTACTACCATAAAAACCAACTGAACCAAAAATCATCTGAACAGAGTTGTTCTAATGAAATCATTTGAAGGAAAGCAAGATTTTTAAAAGTTAGGGCCTAACATGCCTGGTAATGTTGCTTAAAAATCTGAAGAAGACCTTTGAATGTGCTCGAGCCTTCTTCTCCTCTTCCACGATAGATTCAACAACAATAATTTGTTACTATCATGTCTTATAAACTTTCCCCGACAAAGAAAAGAGCTAGATAATCTCATAGTTGCCATGCAACACATAGTAGACTGGTTCGAAGAACCAGTGATCAAACAGAGAGAAAAATGGAGTGAATGGAAAACCAAAATACCAACAAATTTTCCATTTGCATGCCTTCCCAAGCAATCCGCTCGGGAACCAAAGTTCATCAATGACATTAACTCCAACATTCCCGCCTAACCTCCATTGCCACCGACCGCCATAGTTGGCGATGGACAAAAACAAACCAAAGACCATTTCCAGATTTGGCGACTCTGCCACGTCGGTCTCGATGGCCATTTGAAATCTCTACTAAATCCCTTGTCCTTCATGCTTATCCCCTTCATTTAATGCCATAGAAACTACCGCCCATGGCTCGCACCCCTTCATAGGTCCCCCTTCATCCATGGTCATTAGTTAGGTTAGAAACATAGGTTAGATCTTAAGGTGATACTTAGTCTAACTTCCTTAGTGCTAGGTCGCTAACCTTAGAAACATTTAGCTTATAGTTTAGGGCTAGGTTAGATTAGCACTAATCCAACCCATAGGTTATAGTTTAGGTTTAGGTTATTAACCTTAATAAATCCAGTCTAGGTCTAACAAATAGAATTGTTCAGTATACGAACCAACATATATACATTCCCGAAATGGATTCAATCCAGCATTGATAATAAGCTAGCAGTATATATACCAGAATTTATTACCTGGCTCAAGGTCTAGACCTTCCTGATATTATGATATCGGGAACCAATTCATTTAACAAGATCAGCCTGAGTTAACTCCTGAATTGCTCATTCAACACATTCAGACCTTGCAACCTTCATAAGGTCTATGATTTTTGTTCATCCGAATAAACTTAAAAATCTCTTGGATCAATGCAACTGATCCAAAGTGAGTCATAAAGATGGGTAAATCCACAATTCACCCCGAAATCAGATTAAACTCAAAGCTAAAAATGAAAGAAATAAAAGAGTCCAAGCATATCCTCTCTCAAAGATCTTCAAGAGCAAAGAAGATACAATGCATATCAAGCATGACTTCATAATCAAAGGAACACATCCTTTTACGGAAGAAATCATATATCAACACTTGAATGCTCGGAAGAAAGTAACAATAGTATAGTAAGGTGTTACAAGGTAGATCACAGGTGAATGAGGGTGAGAGGGAATTAGGTGGATAGATCATTGTTCTGGGTTGTATGGGTGAATACAGAGACCAATGTTGATTAAGGATGACCGAAACGGTGGTTAGGTGTAATCGGGTTCCGATTATTATTGAAAACCGGGAATGCCAAAGAACAAGATTTAGGTCTCCTTTGTGATTGCACAAAGGATTTTGGTTGGTCAGGATGAGGTATTGGGTGATTTGGGTAGGATTTGGTGAGGTTTTAATGGGTATATGGAAGGGTGAGTGTTGGAGGAGGTCAATGGGTGGCTAGGTAAACAAAAGATGATAATATAATGATGAAATGAATGAATCGAGAGAAGTATAACATTTACTTACTTGGATTCTTATCTTGGATGCTTGCAGTGAGGGATAGAGGTGTTGATGATAAGTTTGAAGGCTGTAGGTGATCACCAACTGAAGGAAAGATTCTGCATGGGATGCATGTACATTCCTCTTTGCTTGGTTAGATCAGATCATTGTTGGGATGGTTGTGTAGGAAAAGATGCTTGATCTCCTTCCTTGCATGCATGTTCTCGCTGGAATTCACTCTTAGAAGATGTGATATCTCTCTAGAATGTGCTAATGTTTGCCAACTTTTCCAATCTTTTCCAACCTTCGCCAACCTTGAGAATAAGGTTGTTTTGGGGTTAAAAGGGTAACTGACGGTGGTTCCGGCTTAACCAACGGATGGTTAGGGGTAACCGACATCGGTTAAGGTGGGATTTCCTAGGTTTACTAAACTAGGGAGATCCTCTTTATTTCCTTGGATCTTGTGTCGTTAACCCATAGATTAAAATAGAAGCTTCTTGTAAGCATGCGGGAATGTGGTTAGAGAGAATGTAGGCATTGATTTTTAGGGTTTAGGTAAGTCTTAGTTAATTATGGCAACTTACTAAGAATAGGTTTTAGGGTGAGTTGGTTTGGTGAGGTGTCTAGGTGAAGTGTATGTGTGGATATTATTTAAATTAAGATATTTAAATAATAAATATAGTGAGGATAATGAATTAATTTAATTTGATTAACTAAATTAATATTAGTGGAGTGAAGGGGTCATGGCTAGGTTAATGTGATGAAGGGTATTTATTTATCGAGGACTAAAGGGGAGTGTGACCTATTTGAGTATCTAAATTTTCCCCTTTTTGTTACATATCTTGTATTGGTAAGTGACGCTAACAAAAATAATATGTGGTTGCCCCATGTGTGGGTAAAGGTGATCCCCCTCAAACTAGGAACTGACGAGGCAAAAGGCAGAATCGGTGAGTGGTTTGATAAAAGGTGAATGTGAGAAAGGGGAAGGTGGGGAATGGGGGAAAAATGTTTAAAGGTATACTTGGGTAATCTAGGTAATTGGTCAGGGTCAAAGGTAGCAACAGTCAAATGCACGCACATGTATAAACTACAACACACTACCAAGTTGAAGAGCAAGTAAACTCTACATCATTTAAGGTCGATAGGTTTATCCAAAAAGGTTGAATTGATTCTGGTATCCAAGGTATAAGATATGGTCAGAAACAAAATGTAGGTTAGGCATAGGAATGTTTAGGTATGTTCCGGTACACTAAAGGTAGGGTCGGGATAAACGGTCACAACAATAGGCTAGATAAGGTCATTAGGTCAACAACACGAATAAGTCTTTGTAAGTTATAACAAAACACATAAGAAAAAAGGTCACTAGTGATGGTCCAGTCCAAATATCTAGGTCACGGCATGGGTAAGGCTGAGGTATTGGTAAAATAATGAGTCCCCAAAGGAGGACAAGGTTAGGCATAAATGATGAGTTCGGGGGTGAGGTAAATGGTTTGGGTAAACGTTGGGTGTGGAAAAAGAGTGACGGGAAGGGTAAAGGGGAAAATTTAGGGTAAGGTGCAGGTGAGGGTGACCGATGCGGTCATGGATAATCATTTTTAGTAGAGGTAAACTGATGATGGTTAAGTAGGGAACATGACCGATGTCGGTCAAGGGTAACCGACATTGGTTAGGTCGTGTGTGTTGTAAAAATAAAAAATCCACATTTTTTGCTATTCATTTATTATTTTTTGAAGTGAGAAAACAAAAAAAAAGAGAGAAAAGAAAGAAAAATGTCCAAATGAAATGAAGTGTTAAGTTGGTGGTGTGAACAGTGAGTGATTGATTGGTGAGTAGTGGGTCCACAAGATCATTGCGAGGGATTTGATTGGTGAGAGGTTGCGGGTAGCTATTCGGTGATGGTGGAGGCTAGAGAGGGATCGGGTGGGCCACCGGTATAGTGGCTAGACATGCCACCGAGATGACAGCAGACATGATGAGGTAAGCACCCTACTCTACATTGTTGATTTGATAGATTAGAGGATTATTTTAGTGTTGGTTTAGGTTTTGTTTGTTTTTCGGTTTGGTGGGTGGGCACAAATTAAATTTGGGAATGGGGGGAATATTGGGTAAAAGGAGGAATGGGGAGGGTAATAAATGGGATAGGGGAGGTGGGTGGAGGTCCAAGGGTAGGTTAGGTCATTGTAGGTGGGGTAAAAGGGGTAGGGGGAGGTTTTTAGAGAGGGGGATTTTGGAAATCGTGAGATTTTCTGCAGAGATGTGTCTCGTGTCGGTCAAGGTTGGCTGTGTTAGCTAGGTGGAACTGGTATTGGTCACCAAATAGGTGACCGATGCTAGTTAAGGAATCTGGGGTCGGTAAGGGTGAACCGGTATTGGTCACCAAAAAGGTGACCGATGCCGGTGAAGGGGTGACCGGGGCTAGTTAGGATGAACCGGTACCAGTCGGATTATTGGGCATAAGGGTCCAAAAGTGATGTGGGCTAGGTAGTTGAGATGGGTAGGGTGAAAATAGGGTATAGGAAAATGATAATTGTTGAATATGGATTGATACATGTAAATTAATGTTTTGTTTTTATTGGATACGAAGAGAGAGCAACTACATATACGGGACGAGGGTTCCGCCTCTATCGGTGACAAGTGCATGGTGTAGTGACCCCATTGGAGCTGCAACATGTGGAGGTAGTTGGGTTGAGTGGAGTTTGTCATTATAGACATGTAGTTTGGCATCCCAGTTTGATGGTCATGCTCATCAATAGATGGGACTCCACGACCAACACGTTCCACCTACCGACGGGTGAGATGATTATCACCTTGGAGGACGTGTTCGATTATTCAGTTACCCATATTAGGTGCACATGTTTATTATATCTCCTCTTAGGATTATAAGGAGATGATTGGGACTATTTTTGGGGAGGATGGCTGCTTTATGAGATTCCATAGTGCCATCTGAGCTATGGAGAGATGTACCTAGCCCTATCGGAGGAGATGAGGCTAGTGGTTCATGATGGAGGCGGTGTCTTTGCTATGCACTCGCTAGATGCAGAGGGTGGATGCCTTCCCCGATCACCGATGGGGTACTCTGTGACATGATGGTGGATGAGACCCACTTTTCCTAGGCACCAAAGATTCTTAGTGTAGTTGTAGACAGGAGTTGTGGGCATATGGGCGGTTGTGCGGGTTTAGCTTTGTGTTGTACATTTTACGGCCTTTGTTGGGCCTACGAGCACATAGTTTTGTGTAGCCTATAGGGATTCCCCAAGTAGATGCATTCCCAGTGAGATTTGTGTGGGTGGGATACAGGAGATGGGTGTCGGTGATAGGAGAATGGAAATCTGAGAGGCCCACACATGATGTGGCCCATTTCTGGTAGTTATTGGAGGGGTTATGTCTGGTGGACATTATATGGAGGCCATATGTGGGATTCCCATCATATAGGCATATACATGAGGAGCTAGCTGAGCTCCAACTAGAGAGATGGATACAAGGTCACCATGTCGGGAGGATGAGATGATCCCGGTAGATAGATTCCGACGGTAGTTCGGGCTAGTATAGGACATACCTCCGCCCTTCCCACAGTATCAGAGAGATGATGTAGAGAGGCCCTTACCTCTACCATAGCCTACAGTACCCACAGGGTAGGAGGAGCAGCCATTGGACCGGTGGATAGATGACGTCGTGAGTGTACGACAGTTCAAACAACAGTGGTGGGCGGCTCAGTTACAAGCCATACAACTCAAACCGGGGTAGTCAGATCTAGCTACCATTATGGTGTAGAGAGACACCCTACAGGGGTAGGTAGCTACTCTCATTACCCAGTTAGATATTCTACGACACACCTGGAGGGCTCAGAGGTGGAGGTAGCAGAGCTACGCATACAGGTGGCTAGTCTACAGGCCTAGATGGCTGGTGGAGGAGATGGAGATGGAGAGGAGGGGGATGGTCAGGTGGCAGCCTTACAGGCTCAAGTGGTAGGTTTACAGGGCTAGTAGGTCATATCCCAGTGCAGTTGGGGTCTTATAGGCCTAGATATAGGCATAGGAGAAGGGACCACCACAAGCTCTCGGGAGCGGTCCCGTCCCAGTGCATAGCGCAGGTGCGGGGTAGGGTCCCACAGAGTGGTCGTATAGGGATCAAGACCTATGGGACCACCATAGACTATACCGTTATCCAGGTTATGGGATGCCCTATGTGAGGATAGGTACTATCAAGACAAGCGATGGTGGCTGGGATAGACTTCATATCCTATGCCAAGTATAGGGCATAATAGGTGTCTAGTGAGAGGATGAGATCCCACACTCACAGTGTGGAGAGCACATGAGGTCAACGAGCTTTGAGGCCCAATCAGGTAGAGACTACCGGTGCATGGAGACTAGCTCTAGTTGAGGTGACAAAGCGAGGAACTAGGAGGCCGAGGGTACATGTGATACAGAGATGGAGGACATCCGCCAAAATGCCTGATATGCGATCACCTGATTTTTGATGTATGATAGTGATTGTGTGATTATATACCGGCCTGTGTGTCTTTGAGAGATAGTTGTATTGGTGATCACATACTGGCCTACGTGCCGAAGACAATGAGGATGTATGTGTGATTTTATATATTTCAAGCATATACCAGCCTGCGTGTTGAAGAGATTTTGTATTGATTTATTATTTTATTGTATATATGAGACCGGCCTACATGCCGATGACATTTTCTATTGTATAGCAGCCTATGTGCTTTGATGATTTGAAGATGATGGACATGATGAGATTTCCATGTATATTTGATATACACATTGATTTATATGATGATATACATGCTATGATTTGATTTGTTGATGTGTTTGTGAGATATGAATTTATTGTGTTGATATGGATAGAAATTAGGTGAGTTAGGCATGATGGAGTCGATTTCTTATAGGCATGAATCGAGTCGAGATCAATTTAGGCATGGATCGATTCAGGCTAGTTTAGGCATGGATTGAGTCAGGTTATAGGCATGGATCGAGTCAGGTTATAGGCATGGATCAAGTCAAGTCGGTTTAGGCATGGTTGAGTTAGGTTATCGGCATGAATTGAGTCAAAAGTAGGTGAAATGGTGATTCAAGTATTTTATGCAATGAATAATAATATGGGTCATATGTGAGATGTGGTATAATCTATAGATAGTGATGATAGAGAAATGGTAGGTGTAATAAATATATGATGTGATAATTTTTAAAATATGAAACAACTTGTTATGTATGTGGTTTAATTTCCAATTTTGGGTATAAAAGGGAAACGAAGTTAGGTGTGATGTAATGTGAGGCACATGGAAGATGAATTGTTTAGGGTAGAGGATGGCTGAGCTAACCTCCAAGGGCCCCATGCCCTTAGAGTGCTGCCTACATAGTCCCGGAAAAAAGGGACCTTAGGCCGATGTAGTTCTCCCATAAGCTAGGGAAGAATATAAGGAGGTATGAAAATGAGTTGGTAGGTTGTAGGCATGATTTGGGTATAGGTCAGGTTATGTTGAAAGAAGAAGATTACCAAAAATGTAAGCTAGGGAAGAATATGAGAGGGTTGGAAAATGAGGTAGTAGGTTTTAGGCATGGTGTGGGTTTTGGATCTGTTAGGTGTGGGTGGATTATAGGTAAAGTGATGTAGGTGATGTCAATTGTGACAAAAGAATAAGATTACCCCAAAAGTAAGCATCGAGGACCAAGTCCTGTATAAGGTACTTAAAATGTAAACAAAGATGGTTAAAAGATAAGAGGGGGGAATAATGCCACTTGATTAGGTAGGATCATACCGAGTAGATCAGACCTTGGTGGAGGTGATGAATGTAAAACCCTAAAGACATTGCATGATGGACTGTTCTATGGTGAAAAGTAGTCACATGATCACAAAATGTCTAAGTTCCAAGAAGTCCCTTGAGGTAGTAGGAAATGGGAGTGGGCATGGTTTGAAGGGTGAAAAATTATAATTTTGCATATGGTATAGGTAGCATGTGATTCGAGCAAGAGAACCTAGATCACAATGGAAAAGTTTTTGACAAAAAGGTTGAGTGTTTTGACTTATAGTTTGAGATAGACTGATCGATGCGGGAAGTCTATATGGGATGAATAAAATTTAACTCCTTGAGGTCTTCGTGAAGCTGATCGATGTGGGAAGCTTTGGTTGCTCTCATTTTTTCTTTTTTGAGAGCTTTACATAGCTATCCTTCTAGGGAGTAGTCTATTTATAACATCAATTATCAAGAGGAAGATGTCCTTTTGAGGGAGTCATATTTTTATTAGAAGTTTGACTCAAGGAGTTTGGTCCCATGTGAGGCCTTGAAGTCATGGACAAGACCAAGGTGGAGAATAAGACTCGTGTTCAAAAGGCAAGGTGAAACAACCATGGGATCTCATCTAAAGGTAGATGAAAAGTATCCATGAGAATCATGCTATGTGCAGTCCGTGGTACACATATTCAAGAGAAGATAACAAGTTATGGGTACTCACATGATTATTTTTAATCATTAGTGAGGTGTATGAAGTGAATAACGCTCAAGGGACGAGCATGGAAAGAGACAAAAGGTGAGGGAGGACTACAAGTCAGCAATAGAATGGTCAAAGATGCAAGGTGTTAAGGGGATCAGGTTCGGGTTTACCATCGAGTGATGATAAATGATAAACACCTGATCCATAGGTATGAGTCACGATGTATGGTCCAAGCCAATTAGGAGAAAATTTTCCCCATTTACTTTTTTCTGCTTTGGTTACATGTTGATTTTATTTCAAGACAAGGTCACCAACTTGGAAGGTTCGTTCATGGAAACATTTTTCGTAGGCACGTTTGATATGTTTTTGGTAAACTTGAAGGTGGTCCAGAGCATTAAGATGGTGTTTTTCTAATAAATCTAGCTATGCTAAATGGTCTTGATGAAATTCATCATCATTGAGCATGTCATGGAGAGAAATATGCAGAGTGAGGGGATCTGGACTTCGAGAGGCAAGACTACCTCTATACCATAGACCAAAGAAAAGGGTGTGGCTGTAGTAGAAGTGTGAATACTAGTGCGGTATGCCCACAAGGAAAAAGGAATGTGCATATGCCAATCCTTCCCAGTATCATTAACCACTTTCATGAGAATCTTGTTGAGGGTTTTGTTAGTGGATTCGGCTTGGCCGTTGGTTTGTGGGTAATAAGGTGATGAGAAACTTAGATGAATGTCGAAGGCGTCGCAAAGTTTTTAATGTTTTGTTTTTAGTGATGAGGAGACGAGCGAACACCAAAGTGACAAATGATGTGGTGGTTAATGAACTCACATATTTTCTTAGCTTTCGTGGAAATGAGTGGTTTGGCTTCCACCCATTTGGTATAGTATTTGGTCGTAGTGATGATCCATTGATGATGCTAGGAAGAATGAGGATTTATTTCTCTAACAATATCCAAACCCCATTGAGAGAAGGGCCAAAGGTCTCGAGTGACCTATAAGGCATGACCGAGTGTATGCTGAAGATTGGAATGTTGTATCATGGTTAAGGGTTGGCCGAGTAATAGCCCAGAGAAAAATACGTTTAACAACAACAAGGCCACCGAAGTGACCTCCACATATGCCATCATGAACTTCCTTAATGGTATAAAGAATTTCAGAACTTGTGAGGCATCATAAGAGAATACCATCAAAGTCGTGCGTATAGAGGAGGACCCTAGAATGATGTAACGAGAGACCTTTTTAAGGAAGGTGTGTTGTGCATTACAGTGAGATCGGGAGGTAAGATGGAGAGAGAAAGGTAGTCGAGTATTGTTTATACCAAGGTCACTTAGGTCGGAATTAGTGGTTCTGATCTAGTAAACATTGTGAGGTAAATAAGAAGGTGATTGGAGTCATTGTATGGTGACAAAGATTGTAGAATTTGCGGGTGAAGTGGGTTTTAGGGAAGCTAAGCGGGCCGTTGTATCTCGTAAACTTGTTGGTTGAACGTGGAATGGTTTGAAGGGTGTAACGATCAAAGGTGGTCAAAAGTATGTCTACATAATTTTTATACTTTTGAAGTATCTCGTCATGACATTGGTACATACCATTGACTTGGTTTATGACCAATTAAGAATCACCAAAGATGTTGATTGATTTGACATCTAGGGCATAGGTGGCTTGGAGACCTAGTACGAGCACTTCGTATTTGGCAATATTGTTGGTACATTCAAAATATAATTTGAAAGAAAAAGGCATGGGTTCACCCTCAAGAGGAATGAGGATAATACCAGCCCCACCCCCATGTTGACACTTGGAACCATCGAAGAAGAGTATCATTTGGTAAGGGGTTTATCCAGGGAAAGGGTAGCAATCGAATCATCTGGAAAGTCAAAATTAGAGGGTTGATCCTCAAAAATAGGTGCATCAACCAATTGGTCGATGATAGCTTGGCCCTTGATGGACTTTTGATGAATGAATTTGAGGTCAAGATCAGCTAAAATCATAAGCCATCGTGCGGCATGCTGATTTTGATAAGGTTTGGCATACATGAAGTGTAAGGGGTCGGTGTTGGTCACAACATAGGTTTTGTGGTTGAGTAGGTAATGATGGAGTTTGGTGGCAATGAAAACTAAGGCTAAGAAAAGTTTTTCGGGATGGGTGTATTGGGTTTCATAGTCCAAAAGAGTACAGCTTATGTAATAAACCACCTACTCCTGTGTTTTTCATCACGATGAGTGAGCATGGTTCCCAAGGAATGGTCGGTATATGAGATGTATAGGTAAAAAGGTTGATCATATTTAGGTGGGATGAGTACGGGTGGTTAGAGAAGGTATTGTTTTAAGGCCTCAAAATCTTTGTGGCATTCATCATCCCATTTAAATGATACATCCTTCTTGAGTAGATGATGAAATGGTTGACATTGATCAGATAATTATGAAATGAAACAGTGAATGAACTACAAATTACCTTGCAAAGTTGTCGAAGGTTAGTAAGTGGAGGCATTTCAAGAATGGCCTTGACTTTAGCAGGGTCAACCTCTATACCACAGAGGGAAACGATAAATCCAAAGAGCTTTCTCGAGAGAACCACGAAGATGCACTTCTTAGGCTGAAGGCGGACGTAATATTTAATGAGATGGTCAAAGATGGTTTTGAGGATGGTTAGGTGCTCGAGTGGCATTTATATTTGGCCAAGAGATCATCCACGTAATATTCCAATATGCGATGCATGATGTCATGGAAGATGTAATTCATAGCCCACTGATATGTGGCACCAACATTTTTAAGGCCAAAAGGCATGACTCGATAGTAGAAGGTCCCCCAAGGGGTGATGAACAAGGTCTTGTGTTGATCTTCTGGGGCAAGCAGGATTTGGTTATAACCCAAGAAGCCATCCATTTGTGATAGCATCTCATGACCAGCGGTAAGGTCAACCAGTTGATCAATATTGGGTAAGGGAAATTTGTCTTTGGGGAAAGCTAGGTTGAGATCATGGAAGTCTCGTGTAAATATGGAGTCCCCTATCACCTTAATTCACAGGAACAATGTTAAAAATCCAATGAGGATAATCAATGGGTAAGATGAAGGAACGAAAAGAAGGTGCTAAATTTCTTCTTTGATGAGAAGAGCAATGCGAGGGTGCATTTTCCTCGGCTTTTGTTTGATGGGTTTGGCATCGGGAATGGTGACAATATTATGGACCACTATAGTGGGGTCAATATCGAGCATGTCCATGTAAGACCAAGAGAAAGCATGGTTATGATCTTTAAGAAAAGTAGTGATGGCTTCTGTTCGAAAGATATCTAAAGATTTTCTGATCTTTAGGATGTGCGGTCATCCCGAGTATGAATGTTGATCTCGATAGTCGATTCATTCAAAATGGTTTGTGTCTCGAAGGTAACGACCGATGAATATATCAGTCTTACGCATCATGGTAGTTTAGTATAGATTCATCATCCCGACATTGAACAACATTAATTGAAGGTGTATCATCATCTATCATGTAAGGATACGAAAGGGAAGAGTGGAAGGGCCTTGCCCTTGCATTGATAAGTCATAGGCCCCAAGGAAATGGTGTTTATGAAAAAAAACATTAGGAGGGATAGATTTAGGATCCATCGACTCCGTCAGTGAGGGTGGTAATGAAGGTGGAGTGGGTGAAAAAGGTGGAGAAGAGCTAGTGTCCTTAATGAGTTCAATGCAGGCTTATTTGGTAGGTGGTTCAGGAAAGTCGATACCATTACGGTCATTATGTTTGTAGGTGGTACATGGAATAATGGTATGGTGGCCTTGCTTGTAAAATCCAAAACCAAAACCATTCCATGTACATCGGTGCAAGAAGGTGTGGATGAAACATCGTTTGGTAAGTGATTGGAAGTCAACGGCGGGGGGTGAGTTTGTGGCGGTGGTTCGGTGTGTAATTGGTAGTATCAAGTTCCCATAGGTGTGACTGGTACGGAGATGAGGAGGACCATAGAGGAGGTATTGTCCAATGTTGTGATCATAACGAGGTTGTTGGTGAAGGATTCCATACTCTTGTGGAGTAAGGAATGTGTTGACACTATATAGGCAAGATACTCCCTAGAGTGAGGTGTTGAAAAACACCTTCCAAGGATAAGTGGTTAGTATGTAGGTATCTAGAATGGATGATGTGTCGGAGGTCGATGCGGAGGTGGAGTTCATGGATTGGGAAGCTGATGGGTCATCGTGGAGGTTATGGCAGCGGTAGGAATGGAGGAGGTATGTGCAGTAGAAGCAACGGATGTACTAGTAAGTGGAAGTGTAGGTGAAGAAGTAACTATTGCAGAGGTGGTCGGATTAATAGGTATGAGCACATCAATAGGTCAAGAAAGCATGTTGCATGTTTTAAAAGGTGATGGGTCAGCTAGAATGGTATAGGTGTGCCCTTCATGTTCAAACTTTACACAATGATGCAAAGTAGAAGGAACACAACCCATGACACAAATCCAGGGTCTACCAAGCAACAAGTTATATTGGAATTCCCCTTCTAAAATGTAAAACAATTCTGGAATAGTGTGGGGCCCACACAAATGTGGAGGATGATGGTACCTAGTGTAGAGGTGATAGCATCATTGAATGAACGCAACATGACCAAATGTTTATGCATGTAATTGTCAGGTATGTGCATTTGAGTGAATGCATGGGATGAAATGATGTTAATGCTAGTGCCCCCATCAATCATCACATGGCGTACCTATATGTCATCGATGTGGACAGAGATGAAGAGGGATGGGTCCGGTCATCATTTTGGTGTGGTGCAATCTCTTCCTCTGAGAAGCTAAGGGAGGCCACTTGGTGAATAGGGTGGGGCGAAGATGAAGGTGGTGATTTGGTGAGAGAGGCTACATGATGGGGTGTGATAATGGAGGTTATGAGTGTAGGGTCGTTGGGTAAAACCTCAATAGATTAAAGAACCTCCATGAGAGCTTGACAATGGGATTCCGAGGTTTGGATGAGGTCATATAGGGACATTTTGAGGGAGACTGGTGTAATTTTTTAAGCATGGTGTGATGTGTGACACCATTATAAATGGGGTACATGGGGCCACGGATAGTGATTTTTGGTATGGGTACGAGATGGTATGTTGGGTATAGGATTGGTTGGTGTGTCGATTGCCTTTTCTTTGCCCTTATCTTTATGAGCATGTATAGTGATGTGAATCATGTTTATCGAGCGGAGTTGGTAAACGAGAGGTGGTGTACGGTGAGTGGTATAACGAAACGACGGGAAAAAACCCACCGGAGGAGAAAAACCATGTGAGGTGAGTTGGGCGCAATGACATTTGGGTGGTGGCATGACAAGTTCTCTGATGTGAACCATTTTAATTTCAAATCTTAGGGGTGGCTCTAGGAGCTATGAGGGTGGAGGTTGTGGTTGTTGAGTGGGAAGTGTGGGAATGGGTGTTGGTGAAGTAGGATCCTCATCGAGAAGGTCATTGTCGTCAAAGTTGGCTTTCGGAGGACACAACCGGATCAAGACAGCTTTTAAGGATTTGTAGTTTTCCACATCATGCCCTAGCACACGATGGTAGGTGAAAATTTTAGTATCATCAAACCCTTTTGGCTTGGGTTTGAGGGGGTCATAAGGCCTGAGTGGCGGTAATGTGATGACATAAGTCTCAAGGAGGTTGGTTAATTTATTTTTATAAGACCTTACTAGTGGATCGTAATGGGAAGTGAGCGTGGGTTTGGGCGTAGGTGTGGTTGATTATTGAGGAACAACTTTTGGAAGAGGAGGAGTGGGTTGAGCTATGGGTTTGGGTCTGGTGTGGTTTTGGGTGTCGGTCATGTTGGTTTAGGTAGGGGTATAGTAGGTGAATGAGTAGGAGGGTGTGTGGTTGTTTTGACTACCTTATTATGGGGTAGTGGAATTTTGTTTTTGGATTGCACCTTCTTGGGTAAAGGTGATATGGGTGTACAAGGTATAGAAGGAAAAGTAGATGGGGAAGAGGGTTGTAATGCCTCCTCTTATTATAAAAAATAATAATAATAAAATAAATAAAATAAAAGAATAAAAATTTAAAAAGGCCCGTGAATTTGTGGGGGTGGATTAGGGAAAAGGGGGCTCGGGTTTTCATGGGGGATGTTTTGTTTTCATCCTTTCATTTTGATTTTAGAGGAGGGTTCCACCGTCATGGAGGGAGGGGGAAGCTCAAGACTAGTCTTGGCGCACCCACCAAACTACCCAAGGAAATGCTCGCCAGATGTCTTCTCATTGAATGCCTTGGTCCTAGCCCGTGCCAACATCCTCCCATCCTGCGCCAAACACAAACTCCCTTACCTATGTGGACATTTCTTAGAGCATAAAAGATAGGGAAATTTTGTCAGACATGGTAGTTACTAATGATCTAGTCGTAGGTTTTACACAAATCAATGTGCCTTGGGCGTTGTTTTCTGTGTTTGATTAATGAAAGAATGAGATAGCTTCTCATGGAATGTGTTTCATTTTCCAGCATATCCTCCATCCTATGCCAAAATGGAGTCAGTAAAGCTGATGCGAGACATCTCACAAAGCGAGTGCATTATGGAGAAGGGACTTCCAGCAGAAGTTATAGTTATAGGTGCCCTGGGATATATGTCTGCAAAATGTGGAAGCATACATAGGGATTGTGAACCATTTGACTAAATGCATGGAAGAAATATAGTTCCATGGACTACAATGATTGTGGGATATGCACAAAATGGTTTTGTTGAAACTGCATTAGAACATTTCAAGCAAAATATGGTTGGCAAGTTTGAAGCCACACCCCACAACCTTTATAGATATCTTCCCAGCCTGTGCCAAGATGGGAAAATTAGAACATCACTTGGAAATCCATCAAAGCATCATGGAAAGATAATATTTTTTTAAATGTCTTGTCAGGTGCCTAGATAGGCATGTATGCAAAATGTGAAGGCATACACAATGCATGTGAAATGTTCGACAAAATACCTAAAAGATATGTGGTCTCCTAGACTACAATGATAGCAGGATATGTAAAAAAATGGGTCTATTAAAAAGGCGTTTGGACTATTTGACAGAATGCCTCAAAGAGATGTGGTCTTATGGAACATACCCTGACCATGTAAGCTTCATTTTTGTTTAATTAGCTTTCAGCCATGCAGGTTCAGTGCATGAGGGTTGTAAATACTTCGATGGCATGAGTGCCTCTTGTAGAATCATGCCAAGAATTATTGCCTCACCTCTTCCAAGTGCAAGCTTTTGGACTGTTCTATTAGAACCATTAATTAATGCTTCCTATGCATTGTATTTGAAATCTGTTCCTCAGAGTATTCGTATGCACAAAAATGGATTTTGTTGAAAAGGTGTGTGATCTGTTGACATAGAAAATGTGGTCTCTTGGATCGGGATGACTACTTGAAAACACAAAATGGTTCTTTTCGATGAGACATGGGTGCACAACGAATGGCTTGGTTTGCACGTGACTACCTGGCATCATGTGGCAACAATGGTGGTCTCAACGGATCGCAAGTGTAAACCACTTGGAGCCCCTTGTACCATTTCACTCATCGTTTCCAAGCATGGTTCTTCTTCCCTTACCTCTCATAATTCTCATGTTTTAGTTCTCTTTTGCAACTAAATAGAATTTTAAATTACTAGAATTTTTAATATAGTTAAATGTCTCTTCAATTCGTTGCAAAACAATAAATTTTCATGTTGTAGCTCAAAAGTCATTATAACTCGTCTACTTTAAACCATGAACTATCACCCTCACTTCAAGATGATTTAGAAAACTCTTACCCATCTTGATCGCTCCAATATTGTTTTATCAACTAGACAAAATTACTTTCCAGAAATAATGTTGACCAATTCCCTGTAAAAAAAAAAGAGGAAAGAAGTTAATTTTTTTGCATTTTTCAGAGACTCATTAAGTACCCTTCGTAACTCTGGAAACAAGATGTGAAGTTTCATTCATGTACCTTGGTATATGAGGAGTCACCTCAACCTTTGTTTTGACCCAAAATGAACATATGACATCCTTTTGACGCTCTTATAGGAGCCCTGTTACACTTGTTTACAGCAAGAGAAAGCTATTAAATCTAGAAAGTTGGCCTTTTTTTTAACCGCCATTTGAAACCCGGATGGAAAAATTACTTCCCGTCTTCACAAACCTCTATTGTTTATACTAGAAAATGCATGGAACATTCAAGTATAGGAAAGAGAACTTTTAGGGATATTTTGGTGAATCCATTTTGTAGGCCTTCGGATGCGGTTGACGAGGTCAAACTTGACCAATTTCATCTTGTCACTCTAGAAAACTTGTCATTTGTTTGAAAATGGTTTTCTAGTTCTCGATCCCATCGACTCCGATGAATTATCCTTATATAGGGGAACTAGTAGAAGATGTCTCTTTGCGTGCTCCTCCATTGAACATCAGTTATGGATGTGGTTTTCTGGGTCCTCGACCTAACTTTGTTTAATTTGCATTGGGCCAACTATGACCAGTGGCCCCGGAAAACTATCCGCCAAACGTAAATCATTCGCTCTTTTTCAATTCCATCATCTACCATGAATTCTTGGTATATCCGGGGACACGTAGAAAGTTAATCATGGTGTGCATTCTCATCAGAAGATAAATTTTGGAAGCGGTTTCTTAGCCTCTGAGCCCATTTTGAACATTTGGTAACTAGTGAGAGAATGTAAAAATGGAAAGCTGTAGGACCCTCGTAGGGTTGCCAAATCACCTTGGAAAATTTTAACACATGTAAATAACTATTTAAAACACTATAATGAAACTTGTTGTGTGTATTAGAACTTTTTACCAAACAGTGTTTTCTCTCTCTACCCTTCTCTTTCTCTCTCCTGGGTTACAAAAAGAAGAAAAATGAAATGTAATGAATACATGTCTCTAAACCTTTTTATTTTGATTGCAAATTGTAATTTTTATCTTATGTAAATGGGAAACTGAAAAATGATAATTATGATTGATTAGGGTGGATGCCATGCCAACAAATTATTATTTGATATCATGCTCCGTGGTTTTTGTAGGATGAAAGAATGATGACGTAAAGACGTTGAGTAATTCTTTGTTTATTTTCAGTAATATATTGAAATAATTATTATGGAAATTGGTAGTATGTAAAATTCATTAGATTATTAAGTTCTCAAGAAATTGGTATTTCTTTCATGGATGTTATTTTTGATCCCAAAATTTGTTATGGTAAAAGTGGAATACAAATGTCAAAAGGAATTGAAATTATTACCTTGTAGTGAAATTTCATTGTGTAATTATTGGTTTAATAATTGGTGTTGCGCTTCTTACCTTGAAAATGTAATAAAGGAACCTAACCACAATAGTCAACCCTAGTTCAAAATTTGTATATAACTAACTCCGCCATGTAAATCCCTTAGTGTAGAAAAACTCGTGACCTTCAAAAGAAACCTTTACACCTCAAGGAACATCCTAGTTTAGGCAAATAAGATCCCCTGAATGGGTTGATCATCTTAGTAGGTACGTTTAGTGACATCGACATAAACCAGACATATAGGAGCAACACAATCAAACTCGACCTGGAGTAAGTAGAGCTAACCCTCCCTCCGTATCCTAGTGGATTACCTTGTTTTTCCAAAGATAGATTTAAAAGTAAATTTTTCCCCCATCGAATGAAATCCCTGTTGAATCCAAATGACATAATTAGAGATCGTGATATAGTTGTTCTATGTCTGGCATTCTTGCTAGTAAACTCTTTTGTCCCTCGTAGATAAATGTCTTATCTTTGGCTAGTGACAATATAGTGCTTTGATCTGTTACGGAGGGTTTATAGGGTGGATATGTTTTGAATCTTATTCTAATCTATAATAGAGCGTAAAGCCCTAAGTGAAAAATTGGAATTAAACTAAACCCTAGTGGATTAGGATGTTAACTTGTGGGTAGAAAACTATAATTTAACTCCTTGCATATGAAATTGAGTTGAAAGATGTTGATTCTAGAGAACCTTAGAAATTGTAATCTTGTCCCTTAATCCCTTGTTATGTCATTTTATGGCATTAAGGAATAAAGAATATTTCTTATGCGTAATCATGCAAATCAAAAAGATATGGGATCTTTGTGAACATAGATCACTTGTGTTCATGTGTAGTTTATAATGCTCCTAGCCATGTACTTCCTTAAGATGTCAGACAAGTGCTTTCGTAACTCTTTTGTTTTGAGACGATGCTAAGAACGAGACCATAGTGCGATGTAAGAGCATGTCATATAAGATGAAAACGAGATTGGAGATTAGGATTAAGGTCACTCTTGGAGTCCTTATAACTTAATTAAACATTTTCATGCGTTGCAAAGAATATAAATTTCCTTGGTGTGACCAAACTTTGAGAAAACAAAAGATATATAAATATATATATATATATATATATATATATATATATATATATATATATATATATATATATATAAATGGAAGTCCATAAGTTATTGAACTTTAACAACTATGGTAGCGAAATAACTATTCCGTGATCGATGGATGTTCTTGGAAAAAAAAGCTATCTCGAATCTATGTCTTCCTTAATCCCAAGATTTCACCTTGACATCACGTTAGATTCACTTGTGTAGCAAGGGTAAATTTTAAACATTAAATAAACATTTCAGAAGCATATTCTTAACATAAGAACAAGATAATTAAGTACTTGTATATGTGATTGGAATTGTTCTAAATAAGCACATAAGTTATGGAAATTTCTGTGATGCATAAAGGAAGCCAACCTAAATTGGTTGAACTGTAAATTAAATGTGGATTGAACTTAATATTTTGTAGATGGAGAAAGGAGAAAACTATACTTGCACAATAATGTTCTTAAAATGTTAATCGTAACTAAGGTGCAATTGAAGAAATGATGTGTTGTGGGTTTGCCAATCCTGAGTCATTTGTCTTGTGGTTAGGTCATTGCTAGTACTCATTCATTTGGAAAGGTGTGGTATAAACATGTATATGGTGTTGTCATGTGTCTATGTGATTTGATGACTTATGTAAGTGTCGTATATGTTGTTGAGTTTTCCTACTTGGAGTCCTTGTGGCATTTTGCAATGAGTAATGTAAGTCAAAAAATAATAAAAAATTTATCCTGGTATTTTACTATTGTAATTGTGTGTGTAAAGTGTGGGCACTACATATGGTATCAGAGCGGAGGTTCATGCTCTCAAACCTCTAGGATGGATTGGAGTTGTGATGATTCTGCATGATGGTGATGGTGTTTCCTGATGGTGATAAATATTGGAAGAGTAATGTGTTTTAAGAGTGATGTGATCTATGTCGTAATTGTGATAGTGTGAACACACATGAGATGTATGCCACTTAGTGCACATTTTTATCATGTTGATGTGCTGGGGATGGGAGTATTCTCTCTCCTTTGTGTGGATCCGATGAAGAATTCACGTGTAAATTACTGCTTGTGATGAAAGTATTGACTGTCCTTTTCATGGATCTAATGAGGAATCCATGTGTGATGTACCGCCTTGTTTTGTGTGAAAGGAATGATATTGTGAATTACAGAGTGTTGGAACATTTTGACCTTATGTGATGTGAAGATGTATTACATGACAAAATTGATGTAAAGTGAATTGCAGTTTATCGTGATGTCATCACCGTATTGTGATTAGTTGTGTGCATCGTCGTGTTGTTTTGCAATTGACTATATGTCGTAATGTTAGACATTGTGTTCCTCATATGTATAATTCATGTAATATGTGATGGTTCATGTCGTGATTTAGGGGCATATGGTGAGTGTGATCCCTAGTGTATAGTGATTAGGATCATATGGATTTCTAACAAATCCATGTTGTACAAGATGCTCGATCAATCTTGATGTACCATGCCCGGGGTGCTTGTTTTAGACCATACAAAGATTTCCTGAGTCTACATACCTTTTCTTCTTGACCAGGTACAACATATCCCTTAGGTTGAGTCATGTAGACTTCTTCTTATAAATCTCCATTTAGGAAGACACTTTTTACATCTATTTGGTGAACTTTCCATCCAAGCTGAGTAGCTAGAGCAAAAATCATCCTGATTGTTTTGATCTTAGTTGTGGGAGTGAATGTCTCCTCATAGTCAATGCCTTATTTTTGTGTGTACCCCTTTGCTACAAGTCTTTCTTTGTACTTGTCCACTGGCCCATCTACTTTGTACTTTGTTTTGAATATCCATCTGCATCCAATGGGTTTCTTCCTTGGTGGAAGATCAAAAAGATGCCAAGTGTTATTCTTAATCACTGATTGATATTCAAAATCCATGGCATATTTCTAATATTTTGACTTTAGGGCTTCCTAGACTATAGAGAGCTCATCTGATTCAATAACTCTACTCATCAAAGCAAATTTAACTTTTTCTCTTGCTTTATCTTTGCGAGTTTGTGGTTCAAGAGTGGATGTATCCAGGTGGAGCATCCAATCTTACATCTCATAATGTACTTGTACACCATTTAGGCATACTTTGAACTGTTCCCATGGGTCGTGGTTCTATCCGATCAACACCATCATCCCCATCATCACTTTCATCCTTTGAGGAACATCGGCTTTAATTTTTACAACAGGTGAAAAATATACATTTTGTGAGTCCAAAGGAGGAGTCTCTACTTCCTTCTTCTCGAAAAACTCAACATATTTGTTGGTGTAGACTTTTCTCTCGGTCTTAGGATCCATCAATCTATACCCAATAGTCTCTTTAATGTACCCAATGAAGATGAGTTTCGTGACTTCATATCCAATTTATTTCTTTTCTATTTGTGTTTGTGCATGCTTGCTTTGCACTGAATACTCGAGGTGTGCAATGGATGGTTTCCTTTTTAACCATGCTTCTCATGGTGTTATTCCATTAAGAGCAATTGTGGGTGCTCTGCTCAACAAATACACTATTGTTTTGCTTTGCTTCTACCCGAAATGTCTTTGAAAGTCCGAATCATCGATCATGCATCACACCATTTCCATGATAGTACGATTTCTTCTCTCAACAACACCATTTTTCTGCGGTGTGTGTGGAGGAGGCATTTTTCAATGAATCCCGTGAGTTTGTAGGTAGTCTCTAAACTCATCACTGGTGAATTCCCCCCTCGATCTAAGTGGAGAGTTCTGATGTGATGACCAGTTTCTTTCTCAACTGCTACTTTGAACTTTTTGAAGGTTTTAAATGCTTCACTTTTCTTGCGAAGATAGAAAATCCACATTTTCTCGTGAATACGCGGCAACACGAAGAATGAAGTAGTGGAACCCGTAATGACTTGGCTACATCAGACCGTAAAGATTGGTATGAACCAGTCAATTTTACCATGAGCTCAAAATGTACTCCTCTGGAATGAAACTCTGTGTTGTTTACTGCTAGGCGGTGAGGACACTTGTTGTATCCTTTTGAAGAGATGGTAGCCCATATACCATATTACACTCAAGGCGAAGTGTTTCAAGATATTTAAAACTTACATGACCAAATATCTCATTACCACAATCAGTCTTTGAGGTGGAGTTTTTAGCCACAAGTGCTTGATCATCTTTGTGAACAAAATCAAGTTGGAACATGCATCCCACATTGGAGGCTTTTGTAATTATTTTCGAGCCTCTTGATTTATCTCGAATCAAACATGTTTTCTTGCCAGATTGACTATCAAATTCAATTTTCAGGTTATGATCTAGGAGTTGACTAATTGAAAGAAGATTCTTTGTTAACCCAGGGATATATAGGACATCTAATAGTTTACATTTGCATGAACCAAGGAGTAAAGAAATGTTTCCAATCCCCTGAACTGTATATGAATAATCATCTCCCAATGAAACATGATTTTTTGATGGTGTGTCCCTCATTGAAATAAACCAGTCTCTATGGCCGGTCATGTGTCGAGTGGCTCCCGAATCAACATACCAGACATCACTAGATGATGTGGATGGTTCACTTGATCGAGCAGTGAACAAGAAGTCTTCATTGTCTGACTATTCTTGTTGCTCAACAATATTACCTTGTTGGTAGGGTCTTCTTTTCCCCTTTTTCTACCCGTGATTGTTGTTAGAATGTCCCTTGTAATATTGTTGTTGTTGTGGTCTAGAGTTTCGGATGAACCTTTCTTGTAAGTGTTATACCAACAATCTTTTAAGTCATGTCCTCTTTTGTAGATAGGACATTGCTTCTTCTATTGATTGTCCCCGTGATATTGATTCTGATGTTGGGACTTCTTATAGGAATTAGGTTTTCCTTTAACTTTTCCTTTCAATTTTTGATGTGAAGATAGTGCACGCTCCTCTTCATCATCCTTATTGTGCATTGCTTCCTCTTGTTGCATTAGGTTTACTAGTTTTTCAAAACCAACTATCATATCTGACACATTTAGTGTTGTGAAAAAATGTGGTAAGAAGAGGGGAGTGCTCTCAGAAAAATGGGAATGAGCGCATCATCTGTGACTAGTTCTCCCAGTGCTAGAAGTGAAGCCCTTAATTCTATAACTCTTCTTAAGAAAGCTTTAATTTTCTCATTCTGCTTGAATTTCAGTGTATGTAACTAACTCTGCAAATTTAGTATGACATTCTTGTTCTTGGCCTCGTATAATGTGCTCAATTTATCCCACGCTTCTTTTGTTGTTTTGGCATCTCGAATGTGGGGTTGCACATCATTGGACACTCTAAACAAGATGATGAGTTTTTCCTTCTGATATGCTTTATCAAACTACCATTGTTGTGTTGTATCAGTGGCTGATCTAGTCAAAGTACCATTCACAATAGACCAGATCTCTTCAAACTCAAGTTGTGTCTTTATTTTTTTCTTCCATGTAGCATAGTTGCTTCCTTTGAGCAATTGTGAATCCAGAAGAAAAAATTTGGGGGCATTGGTGCCCATTTTTCAGAGATCGCTGATAGGGTTTGGCTATTATCACTCCAGGTATTAGGTCTCCCAATCTATATACCGTCAGTCTGATATACCAAACCTCTCTATATACGCACCCTTCCGATATACCGATCGGTATGTGGAAGAAGCTCATTCTTTCTATATACCCGATGGTATATGAAAGAGGCATTAACATACGTGAAAGAATTCAATACGTGGTGCCAAGATGATGCGATGGGGTCTCATATTTATTAGTGACACCAGCTCAAATAAATATCCTCATATGCGTGCGTAACTTTGCTATATACTTGGATAAGTTCTCATTCCAGATTTATGTCGTGTAATCATTCACAGACGGATGGGATGGTTCATAGTGTGTGCACTGTGACCTTAATACTCCCCGTCAATTTATAGGGACGATGCCCAGATGACGTTGTTGCAGCTATATTAGGTGTTAGGTGCAAAAGTAGTAGTTGTAACGGCTTTACCCGTAAGTGCTTCCCAATGGCACCATATATACTTGAACAGCTGCGAATGAGATCTAGGATCTCGTGAGTGTTACAGAACCAATTTTTTATTGTTTTTTATTATAATTTTGCTAGTTTCTAAGTAGTTAAAAAGTTTGCATGTGACTATGGAAACCTAAAAATTAGTACAATATAAAGCAAAGATGCAATTTACATTAAAAAAACTAGAAAATTTGAATGGCGACAAAATTTTTTTGTTTTATGGGCCTTGTGGCCTCCAGAGCCCAAAAAACGACCCAAAATGCAAAAAAATTACAAAAAAAGCTGAAAATGCATTTTTAGATGGGTCTCTTTTTGCAAAAAATGTCTGAAATGAAGAACCAGGCCGAATGGGAGAAAATTTTTTTACCCTAAATTAGGGATTTCTCCGCTAAATTTAGTTAGTTATAACTAAATTCAATTTTTTTGCTAAAAACTTGGCGCTCCACCAAAAAATCTGCCAAATTTGAAAAACAGTTGGGGGTGGGAGTTGAACCATGCACCTCCCACTTCTAAGGCTTTCCTTCTATCCAACTTGGCCACTTAAGGGCGCTTGATATAGGAATGAACAAATTTGTATTTAATGAAAGGTAAAAGTGACTTACTTTTTGAAAATGTGACTGACAGAGTGGAGGCATGCGTGGAGCTTGCTTGGATTAGGTTTTCCACTTGAAGTGGATCTGAAACTTAGTGTTTTTCTTGAAGCCACTCCCCTCTCTTTTTTAATATCTCCTTTGATTTTTGATTTTGCTCAGCCGCATAAATGATCTCCACCATTTTTTTGTTTGCAAATTGATTTGCTTAACTCTTTCTTTTCTGTTTCTTCACCTTTTTTTTACCTTGTTTTGTGTAGGCCGCTTGTGCATGGAGGGAGTCACATTTTCCAGTGATTTGGACGCCACTTTTTATTTGGTTCTACTCCTTTTTGGATTTACATGCCATGTATAGCCACTTATTTTCTTTTCATTTGCTTAACGCTTTCTTTTACTGCAGGTTCGTGGCTATTTTGGAGAGAATAAAGATGCCTCTACTTTTGCCTTTGTAGGATCATGCACAGCTGGGAGGAGGCCGTTCCAAATGGCAAAGCTTGGTAGTTGTACGTGGAGCAGGGGTCACTGGAATTGGAGCAGGTTGCTTCACTATTTTTTTTTTTTTTTTTTTTGTCCACTTTGCTTGCTTTGAATGTGCAGGTTTACAGGTTTGCTGAGAGGAGGAGGTCCCCTGCTTTATTGCTTCAACACCTGGTTTCAACCATTCATCTGTGTGGTTGGCCTAATCTAAGTCACCAATGTCTATACAAGTAGCTCGGTCTTTAACCTTCCAATGCAAAGACCTCCCGAATTTGATAACAAACATATAAAATTATTTGTACAAAACCCCTAAATTGAATTTTTTTATTTTTTTAAATGTAGATACTTGAATAAATTTTGCACTGGTCTTGGGTGCACCAAGACAAAAAAATTGCCTTCCAAACTCCCTGGAAGGAACAGGAGGATGTGGGGGAGGCAGGGATGGGGCTAGGAGGTTACACGAGGCTGCACAGGCTCTCAAATGTTGCAAACACTTCTCCAATCTCCTCTCTCTCTACTGCTCTCTCTTCCACACCTTCACAGGTCCAGATTCTCACTCTAGTACCAAATGTTGATTCAGCAATAGGGCGGAAGCCTGATTAAATTTTATTAATCACAATCAACCAACATTACAGAGAATGGGCTGCAATATTTATAGATATTGCATAGCCAAATACAAACAAGAGATTAAGTTGCACAGGTGCAACCAAATTCCAAAATACACAAGCTTCCAATAACATCCGGGAAGCAACAATTAAATAAAAACAAATATATTGTTCAAAACAATATAACAACTCCCGAAATAATCAAATACAAACAAAAGGATGGTTATAATTAAATATAACCATAAAACAATAATTAATAAATTTATTAATTATGGAATGCATAATTAAATAGGATAATAATATTTTATCCTAACAAAGAGGTAAATCCAAATTCGATAGGTGGATGAGTAAGGCTGGTAGTCGGGTGACCCCTAAAGTGGTAATAGGTTTAGTCAAGGATGATGTCATAGGTGTGGGTTTGGGTTTAGATATAGATTGGGCTATGGGTAAGGATGTGGTTTGAGCTATGACAAGTTTCATGGAAGGAGTTGTGATAGAGGTAGTTGTGTTTGGTTTGATTGGTGGGAATATTTTTGGGTAGATAGTGGAGGTATCAATAAGTGACCTCTACATCTGCATTGAGACAAGAAGCAAAAGGCATCCCCATAGTAAGGCTCTATCCACATAATCTAAGTGATTGGCCAAACATGAGAATGACATGTCTATAGGTGGAGTTGATGAGGACCTAATGGTAATTCCCATAAAATGTGTCTTAGAAATGGGAAATTGGCTAGCTGCAACTTCCGTGGGTAAGAGATTCGAAAGTAGGTCTACAGGATTTTGGGTAGCAGATGGAGAATGCTCTCCAAGAGGCAAAGGTATCTCAACTGGGTCTATGGTAGGTGTAGAAGGTGATGGAAGCTCCTCTGCAAGTGGAGAAATGGATAGATGATCCTCTGTGGGTGGAGGAGGTAATGGGTGCTCCTCTATGGGTGGAGGAGGTACTATGGGAAAATTTCTCTAAGTGGAGAATCCAGGGGGTGAGATTGTCTCAATGTTAGTGGAAGAATCCTCTGTAGGTGATGAAGGAGATGAAAGATGTTCCTTTGTGGGTGAAGGAATAGGGAGGTTGGTTCGATGCGGAAGGAGTATTTTGGGCTAGGATTTCCTCTATAGAAGGAATGTGAGGTAATTGGGAGGTGATGGGTATGTCATTAAAGATAGCATGGACCTCATGGGTATGGGTATCATGAGTTGAGGTCTCACCGGCTTTATCGATGAAGGGCGTGGTTGGGAAATAGTTTCTTGAAGATGTGTAGGTTTTGGTTGGTAGGTGCATTAGGATTATCCACGGTTAACTCACCTTTCTCAAGCATTTCTTGGACAATATTTTTGAAAGTGATGCAGTTCTGTCACTATGATCCTTTACTTGATGATAGTTATAGAAGTCATGTTCTTTATACCATGTGGGCATGGGGTGAGTAGGGTCAAAACTAGTGTGTGGTTTTATGGGTGGAAGAGTGATGGCTCCAGCTTTGATAAGATTTTCTAAGACAGAAGATTAAGGTTCCCTAATTGGGGTGTATTTCCACCGCTCTCATCCGAATTGAAAATTTTGGGTAGGAGAGATTAGATGAGTGGGTTGTCTGATTTGGCAGATGAGATGGGCCAGCCTTGAGTACCACTACATTAGCGGTGCCTTTAGCCTTTGAATAATTATTTTTAGTTTGGAAGAAGAAGAGGTATCATTCGACTTGAATGTCAAATTATTATTGCGTAATTGGATTTTATTCTCTTTGATGGCCCAAATCTCTAACTTTCTTGCCATAGTGAATGCTTCATCGAATGTTTGGAAGGTTTAGACTGAAAGGTCGATGAGATATGTCTAGCACAATCTGTGTGAAGAGCTTGATGAGTTCTATTTGTGGCAGTTGGAAGGTGAGTTGGTTGATCAAGCTATGCCAACAAGAGAAATAATTTGTGATAGATTCATCCTCATATTGATGCATGGAGTATAGGTCAGTCATGGTAACCTTCTTAATGATATTGATAGAGAAATGATCGAAGAAGGCTTGGGCTACCTGATTGAATGAGAATATGGAGTGTCTAGGTAACCCAATATACCAATCTAATGCAGGTCTAGTGAGGGACATGGGAATGGTTCTCAAGAGTAAGGCATCATCGTGAGTAATCAGATAACACTCGTGTTTAAACGACCACAAATTCTGCTATGGGTCTTTTTTTCTATTGAAATGATTGAATTTAGGAATTTCCCAATGCACGGGGTAAGGGTAGATAGGAATGGATGGGTGGATGGGCTCGTTGTAAATCTCGTCATAGGTGAGAGTGTTGTGGGAGATAGAAATCGATGCCTCTAATGTCTACATCTTGTCCAACATCAATTTGATTAGGTCATTGGTAGGTTGTGATGATTGGGTGCCTCCTATAGCATGAGAGGGTTGGTTTTGGGAATATAATGGGGGTGGCACTCTAGTGTATGGTGTTGCCATGTAGGTTGATTAGGAAGAAGGTAGTGAAATAGGGGGTATGTACCCTAAGTGAATAATGGAGGAAATGGGAGGCTACTGATAGTATGTATATGGAGGTGGAAGGGTCATGGTAACCCTAGTGGTAATAGGGGCTAATGATTGTGGAATGGAAAGGACCACATTTTGAAAAGAGGTAGGGATCACCGACACACCGAGAGATGGTAATGAAGCTATGAGTATGTGCGAGACATTAGGGGTAGATGAGGTTGCATTATGGGTAGTAGTTGAAGGGATGGTGGATGTGGTGGGGGTAACAGAGGTGGCGGACATGGCGGTCATTGCAGTGTAGGAGGATCTGCTACAAAATGATCGGGGTAAGCTAGATGCGAGTAGTAGCAAAAAGCTAGATGGGGCCGATGTAGGAGGAGTGAGAGTTGGGGGATAGATATGGGCATGTTGTATATCAACTAACCCGAGGCATCTCGAGTGGACAAGTGGGAAAGGTAAAACTGCAAGGTGGCAGGGTTTTGGTCAAGGAGTCATTGGAACTCCTCATCTCTAGTAGCTATATTGATATTTGGATGGTATCCATGACTAGTGATAAAATGGAAGGTGGTGAAGGAGTAGGTGGGAGTGGTTGACAACTGGTGTGAAACAAAAGTGTGCTTGCTTGTCTTCGGGTCAGCACCATGTGAACTAGTACTAATTAGGTAGGGCTACTTCTCTATGAATGACACAGAAAACAACAGGAACAGGTGAATCTAGAAACAAAAAGTGGATTAGGTACCAATTGGTTGTTGGAAAGTGAAATAGGATAACGATGCCAATTAAATAAAATAGATGCCGATCGGGGTAACTATTGCTAGTCATTGTAGAAAATGGTCAGTGAGTGAAAAACTAGGTAGAAGGTCAAATATGATAGGTATGTCAAATCTTATGGTGTTTTACAATGTCAATGGTAATTATAGTAGAGACAACGACTCGTGAAAAGTGGAAGAAAATGAATAAAATGTCTTTTTGGGTAGGTTGACAAAGGACCTAGAACCGACACCATTGGGTATAGTCGATGATGGTCAAAGGGTAATCGACAACGGTTCTTGTGAAATTGAAATAGTGATGAAAGAATAGTGGTTGTGAATTAAAATTTGATGTGGAATCAAACCCATAATTCTAAGAATAATGATAATATGGTCCAGAACACTCAAGTGAAGATGGAATACACTAGATGTGATGAGGAGTGTGCAAGGATGAACAAGAAAAATGAATAACATGATCTCTCACCTCAAAATGCAAGCCAAGCAAAAACACTAATGTTTGTTTAGCTTATGCTATTTAAGGACTAACACATGAACCGTGAAATAGAGTTTTTTTGGTGAGGATGACTTCCTACTAAGAAGGAGATCTAAAACGTGAGGTTTCAAGTATGTTATGATGGGGGTGGGATTCACTCAAAGTATGACTCGATAGAGCAAATGAAGTGGGAGTACCAGTCAATCCTCATATCATTGTGATCATTGATAGATGTTCCCAGGAAAGATGTTGTTTAAGAATATGTGTTTGTTTTGAATTTGTGCAATTTGGCAAGAATCAAAGAGAGAGAGATGTGCTTTCTATGATTTGTTTGTCAACCATCAGCTGGTCATGACTTCCAACATATAGGTTGCCCACAATTAATGTGAGCTAATGCGATAAATCAAAATGCAATGCACTTATTTTTAAGCCCAAATCGAAGTGTGAAGTTGGATGACACAAAAGATGAAGAGGAAGAGGGATGATCTTTTACTACAATGCAGAAAACATGAAGAAATGGTTATTTTTAATTACACCAAAAGAAAGGTTTTCTTTAGAGAAAATACAAAGAAAAGGTGGGTTACCAAGGAAGAAAATTAATGTGTATACTTTTCAGAAGGGAAAAAAACACACAACTTTTCCTAGGAATGAATGAAATGCAAGGAACCCCAGATGGGTCCCACCAAGCGTGCCAAAATGTTTCACCTGATTCTTAGACGTTTCTTTGAAGTATTGACGAAACAGATAGGATAATGGCCGTAGGAGGAATACCTGCTCAAATGCCGGTTGATGGGTTGTTACACGCGTATGACTTCTAAATCCATAGCTGATTGTGAGAGACTCCTTTTGGCTAGGAGGAACTACCTGTAATGCAAAGCAAGACCACCAGAAAAAGTTAAACAATATATGTAGTGAATTGTTTAGCGTATGCTAGATCCGGAAGTGTGATACTTCCTAAATGGTCTGTCGATTCATTGTTTTAAACAATTTAATGCAATAAATAAGGTAAAACCTATTGTAATTCAAATGATTTAGGCATTTCACTTAAAACACAATAAGAAATAGATCTAATCTACACAAAGCTAGGTTAGAATAGGATCCAAAGGTCTCGTAGGTCCGACAGAGGTCTCAAGTAGATCACAAGTGAATGAGGGTGAGAGGGAATTAGGTGGATAGATCACTATTCTAGGTTGTATGGTAAAATACAGAGACATATGTTAGTTAAGGCTGACTGATGGCGCTTAGGTGTAACCGGTCCTAATTACTTATGGAAAATTGGGAATGCCACAGAACAAGATTTAGGTCTCCTTTTGATTGCACAAAGGACTTTGGCTGGTCGAGATGAGGTATTGGGTGATTTGGGTAGGATTTGGTGAGGTTTTTATGGGTATATGGAAGGGTGAGTGTTGAAGGAGGTCAATGGGTGGCTAGGTAAACAAAAGATGATAATATAATGATGAAATGGAATTAACCAGATAAGTATAATGTTTACTTCCTCGGATTCTAGTCCTCGATGCCTGTGAGTGAGGGATATAGGTGCTGATGAGATGTTTGAAGGCTGCAGGTGATCACCAACTGAAGGAAAGCTTCTGCATGGGCTGCATGTACATTCTTCTTTGCTTGGTTACATTAGATCATTGTTGGAATGACTGTGTAGGAAAAGATGCTTGATCTCCTTCCTTGCATGTGTGTTCTCGCTAAAATTCACTCTCAGAAGATGTGATATATTTTTAGAATGTGCTAATGTTCGCCAACTTTTCCAATATTTTCCAACCTTCTGCCAACCTTGAGAATAAGGTTGTTTTGGGGTTAAAAGGGTAACCGATGGCGGTTTCAACTTAACCGGCGATGGTTAGGGGTAACCAGGATCGGTCAAGGCAGGATTTCCTAGGTTTACTAAACTAGGTATATCCTCTTGATTTCTGTGGATCTCATGCCGTGAACGTGGGATTAAAATGGAAGCTTCTTGTAAGCATGTGGGAATGTGGTTAGAGAGAATGTAGGCATTGATTTTTAGGGTTTAGGTAAGTCTCAGTTAGTTATGGCAACTTACTAAGAATAGGTTTTAGGGTGAGTGGCTTGGTGAGGTGTCTAGGTGAAGTGTATGTGTGGATATTATTTAAATTAAGATATTTAAATAATAAATATAGTGAGGATAATGAATTAATTTAATTAATATTAGTTGAGTGAAGGGGGTCATGACTAGGTTAATGTGATGAAGGGTGTGTATTTGTTGAGGGACCAAAGGGGATTTTGACCTAATTTTATTGTCTACGTAAGGTGCTCACCCAATCGAAACAAAACCTACGGATAAACCCCAACTTACACGAAAAAGGTCAAAGAAGAGATTGACAAAATTTTGAAGTTAGGAATCATCAAGCCCCTGAATGAGTTAGAATGGGTTAGTCCAATGGTGATCGGTATTAAGAAGGATGATCAGATTAGCATCTATGTGGACTATAAGGAGATGAACACTGCAGTGTGACCGATCCCTTTCCTACGCCATTCACCGAAGAGATACTAGAAGGTGTTTTAGGGTGCGAATTCTACTTGTTTACCAATGGATTTTCTAGGTATCATCAAAGTTAGGATTGCCTAGGAGGATCGGGAAAAAATACTTTTACTACTTGAATGGGGCATCTTTGCCTATACCGTGATGCCTTTTGTCCTAAAATACCACCGTTGTATTTTCATGTATAGTTTTTCGAGGGTTCAAATATTTTATTCACAACTTATTGTAGGTTTACTTAGATGATTGGATGGTGTATGGACTTGTTAAGGATCATTGTGATAACCTACACTTAACATTTGAAAGATGTAGACAATTGAGTATCTCTTTGAATAGCAAGAAGTGCATATTTACTACACCATTTAGAATGCTATTAGGACACATAATCTGCAAGGAAGGTTTGTTGGTTGATCCAGCTAAGGTTACAGTCATTATAGGCCTAAAAGATCCTACCAATAAAAGTGAGGTGTGCAGATTCTTAGGTCACACTGGGTATTATACAAAATTCATAAAGTGGTATGCTAAGGTTTCTGCACCTTTGGAGGAGTTACTAAAAGGAAAAGGGACGTTCTACTTGGGAGAACCATAACAGCATGCATTTGAGACATTGAAGGAGAAACTTACTATCATGCCTATCCTGCACTTTCCTTTGTGGGACCTAGCATTTCATGTACATGTGGATGCCTCTAGCATGACCATTGGTGTGGTGTTTACTCATCTTAGAGAAGGTATAATAGATCATCCTATTTGTTTTTCTAGTAGAAAGTTGACTCATGCAGAGAATAATTATATAACTATAGAGCATGAAGCTTTGTCGGTGATTTATGTGCTCCACAAATTCGACAATACCTATTAGCAACACCATTTGTGTTTTATACGATCATCACATTGCATTTAAGTATTTGGTAAACAATCCCATTTTATAGGGGCACATATGCGAGATGGGTAATCTTATTCTAAGAATTTGATTTTACAATTGTGATAAAACCAAGGAAAAGCAATTCTGGACCATACCATTTATCTAGAATACAATCGGAGAAGAAGCACAAGAAACCGAGGATACCGTGCCCAATTCACGCTTATACGAGTTACAACTCATGCCATTGGAATTAGAGGATATTTTTGTCCTACGAATAGGTATGGTACGGAAGGAATGAAATCTTTAGATAAGAAATAGATTTCTATATGCATGACACCATTTATGTTGATTAGTGGTGACATGTAAAAGTTGGTTCAAGATGAAGTATTATGCCATTGTGTACTAGAACATGAGTGCACAGATATCATGGAGGAAGCTCATGGTGGTATTACATGTGGCCACTATGCAAGAGACGCCACCGCACATAATATTTTTATTCACTAGATTATGGTGGGAGAACCCGTATTAAGATTGTAAGGCATATTGCAAGGCTTGTGATCACTATTAGCACCTTGGGAAACTAGGTCAAAGAGATGAAATATTGTAATACCTATTACTAGTTCGAACTTTTTGAGAAATGGGCTATAGATTTTTTGGGTCCTATTTCACCGGCCACATGCAAGACTTGATCATGCTATATCACTACTTGCAAAAACTATCTAAGAAGGTGGGAAGAAGCAGTACCTACAAAGGATTGTACAATAGCTACAATAACTAGGGTTTTATGGGAAAATATTATTACAAGGTATGGATGTCCTTTGAGTTTGACTAGTGATAGGGGTACACATTTTCTAAATGAGACAATCATAATTTTATTAGATGAATTCATGATTGCACACCATAAGACTACACCATATCATCCTCAAGCAAATGGGACTGCTGAGGCTTTCAACAATATTTTGATCTAGACATTGAAAAAAATTTGATGATGGAAGAAAGGATTGGGATGATAAATTTTATGTATTACATTGGGCATATAGAACAACATACAAGTGGCTAAACAAGGTGACACCTTTTCAATTGGTGTTTAGCATAGAAGCAATTCTTCCTATGGAATTCATGTTACCTTCTTTGTATATTACATGTGCTAGAGGACTCTCTGATGAGAAATTCTTATAAGAATGAATCAAAAAGTTAATTAAGTTTGATGAGTGACGATAAATAGAACACTGGAGTCAAGCAAGAAAAGTCCAAGCAAAAACATGGAATGATAGGCATATTAGGGACAAGAAGCTTGCGATAGGACAAATGGTTCTCCTTTATGATTCTAAGTTTCTGCGTCATCTAGGAAAACTCAAAGTAGATTGGTTAGGACCATATGTTATCACTCACATACTTGAAACATGATCTTTTCATTTAGAAACACTTTATGGAATACAGTTACCCAATTAATTCAATGAGAGTAGGCTGAATCCCTACTATAAATAAGTCTTCTTGGTGTTTGTAATAAGGCAATATTTCCATTTAGATTAGGTTTTTAATTATGTATTCCCTTAATTTATTTCCTTCTTCATTGCTATGATTTGTCAATTTAGTTGTTATTTTGTGCACTAAAAGCTAATTACCATTTGTAATATTTTTATGCATAGAGGACTACACATACCATTTGTGTGGGGTGGTTGTTGAGAAATGGGTACACATAAAGGAAAAAAATGTTACATGTGCTATTCAAAGATTGAAGAGTTGGTGAAAATAAAATTTCTTTTAAATGAGGACTATGGATGGAGATAAAGGAAGGAACAATATAACACGAGGTAAGAAACGACCATGGAGACTACCAACGAAGGCGCGGTGATGAGTTACTCAAGAACATAGAAGTGTGTTGAAGGTAATATTATATCTAGAAGGTAGGAAGGTGTGTTAAAATGTTATGATTGAGGTGCGAAAGATGTACCGTGGAAACCATGGAAAAATGTGCAAATGGTCACTTAATGAGGATTGTTGGTAGGTGAAGGAACAATAAATGCACCAAATTTTTTAAAATCTATATTATAAGTATGGGATGTGAGTTCATTCTTACCATTGAGATTGTGATAATTTGAAAGAGACAAGTGTGACCGAGCTATGAGTAGAGTGTTTAGGTTCAAAGTGTGTGAAACAAGACGTGGAGGGAAGATTTATGTGTAGATGAAGATTACATCCCCATTGGTGAAGGGTTTGAGTGAATTAGAGCGTTATAAAGGAGATAAGGCATGTGATTTCAAATTGGGAACGTAAATTCAAGCTAGGGTTTGGGTTTGCACATTGCAGAGGATAGAAGGCAAGTATTTGAAGTTAGAAAATTGTGAGTTACAGATGGCACCAAAGAAATCACCTGCCACAAGATCTAAGGGAAAGAAGAAAGTGGAAGTAGAGGTTGAAATTACTCCCAACAGTAATTTCATAGAGATGTAATACCCAGAAAATGTAATAGTGGGAAAAGAATGGGGGTATCACATTCAGAAGTGCAAAATCATTGATTACAACCACCACACATTAGATAACAAGAGGGAGTTAAATGCGCTACTATGTATGAAGACAAACAAGTGCACAATAGATGACATGCTAGTATATGATGACGATAGAGAGAATTTGTTGAATCAGATTAGAGTATACCAATTGTATGAGCTCCCATACTTTAGCAAGTATGAACCTTTTACCGTTGTCGATGAGAAGGTAAGTAATGCCTTGGTGAAGGTATCTTCGGAGGTGGTGTAGAGGAACATAGACAAATTTTCCACTATCAAGGCACCGAGAGAAGAGATCAAAGCCAAGGATACTGAGATCGAGCACTTGGAACAAGAAAAGGACCTAGAGTAGAAAAAGAGTGAGGTACTTAATGGCATGGAAGAGGAGATCGGGATCATTTCCTCTAATCAAGACCACATTTAAATCCTAAGGTACCCCAAAATTTCCCTTCAGATATGCACTATTTTCGAACTTTGGTTGATATGGTGCTTGAAGAGGGACCAGATTAGGATACCAGCACCAAAATACCCTAAACATGAGGTACAGAGGGAAAAGGATGCGGTGAATGGAAATATTTCATCATATGAGGGGTTGCTTTAAACTCTTCGGGAGGAGCTAAAGAAAGCGGATAAAGAATTGAATATCTATACACTACCGGAGGAAGTCATTAGAATAAGGACTATGGTAGAGGATAATGAAGTCCTAAAAGAAATGAAGGATGAAACTTTGGGGGCACAAAGATACTAGAAATGGTGAAGCAAAAGTGTGAGGCCCTTGCAGGTTGTCTCGAAGCCCCATAAGAACAGTTGAAAAAAATATGAAAATTCATAGCACAGAGGATGGATCTACTTTGGAAGGAGAATGTATGCAATAGCTAACATTATGTTAGTATTACAAAATGAGAAGGGAGAAATTTCACATGATGAATTAGAGGCCATTGCATTGAACATCTCAAATAAGGTAGAGGCCACATTGAGTGAGTGGTAGACATTAGAGGCCAAAATAAAAGAAGAATATCTAGAGCTCATTCTTTCAGTTGAAGCAGAGGGTGATTTAGAGTGAATCCTTTTTCTTTCTATAGAAATTATTTCACATTCTATCCATTACTTTATTCTTTATTCAAGGAGTATCCATTTCCGTGAGTGGCAATGTAGTTTAGTGTGGGGTAATGTTGAGAAAACAAAGTGTAGTAATTAGCAGAAGGCATATAGAAGGTTTACGTGAGAGAACAAGGTGCATTCAAAGGTGAGGAAGGATAGAGAAGAACACACACACAAAATATAAGGTTGAATTTGGGACTTAGCCATTTTCATGGGTATGGGCTATTTTTGGAGAAAGCATGCTGAGCACACAAACTAAGTAAAGACTTGCGCGATACGTAGTGGATATTTTTTTAGGAGTGGCTACAAAGCAATTTTCATGGGTGCAAGATAATAATAGATTTTCTACTGCTAATTAACTAGAAGAGGTCTATTGTTAGCGCACTTGCATGTGTGGCTATGATTGTAAAGGCACGTGGCTATTTTCAGCATGTGACCTATTTTTGGAATTATACAAGTGGTGAAGGGAAATTCCCCACCCTTATAATTATGTAATGATGTGTGTAGAAAAAGGATATGTGAGAACAAATTTACTATGAAGTTCTTCTCTCAAATCTGATGTGCGCATAACCGATGGTATTATCTATTAGAATGAGATTTTGTGTTTTTATCAAGTTTAATATAATGGAGTGTATTGGCTGAATCAGAGTGTTAATTATGAGTATACTTGGTTCTTCCATGGCTGATTTCATTATAGAAATTATTTAAATTTATTATTCTTTATATCCAGATCTAAACATGCACTTTGTAGAATGGTGTATTAGTTATGGATCTGAATGCATTAAGTCTTCATCATGCTAACATCCTGCAATAACAACCCTAAAGAGGGGCCTTGTACCTTTGCATGCTTTGGGTGACCACTCAATCTATGATTTTTCTAGTAAATTCTAGGCTACATCAACACTATCAACACAATCAAAGATCAACCACCCGTATCATTAACATATGGGGCTTCCACTACAGAGTCATCATCTATGTCATCCACTAATAGCTTTGTCATAAAAATAACTAATGAAACACCCACTGAATCAGGTACATCCCTTGATCTCACTATAAAAATACCATACTTTTATCTACATCTTCCTCTCCAAACCCATCTACAAGCTATTCACAAGGTGCACAAAATAACCTTATCTTATAATATGTGAAAATCTCCTATGATGACCATGTCACTCAACATTATACATATAATCTTCAAAATAACGTCACATAACCATACGCCCCTTTATCTAAAAAAGTTAAAATCATATCACGTGATTATCTAACTTGCTCAACACAAAAACCAATTCCTTCACCTTCCATTATAATACCTCACCCCTCATCCAAGTTATCTATCACAATTACGGAATCAAAAATCATGCCTCAACAAACACACCTAAACATACTAAATCAAAATTAGTCCCTTCAACACCTATCCAATCAAAATAATCATCACTCCCATCGACCTCCACCTTGAAAGGAAATTATACCTTGATCGTTGAAAGGATTCTTCAACAATATATCATAACATTACCTCCTCTTAAGCCATCTAGCTCTCGAGGGTGGAAACCCTCCTAGTATAACTTTGAATCCTTTTTGATTACCATTGTACACCAAGACATCATAGAGAGAGGACTGCAAAGCCCTTTTTATTACTATCAAGAACCTTACTAATAAGGGTCTCCTCCCACCAAATCTAGAACCATAAAAACATCACACAATACATCTAGGACCACTACATCTAAACCATCATCTATTCTCATGAACACCAAAAGTGGGGATTCCTCTAAGAAATACCCTCTTCAAAAAATTGACACATTACATATCACCACTAGAGCATGTACCCAAGACCCTAAAACTATTGATAAAAATAAATCCAAAGTCTTTGTGTCACTCACTCCCAAATTATCTAATTAAACACCTCCTGCTAAGGCTAAGGTATCCATTATTTCTGATCCTCACATGGAAGCCACTACCTCAAAATAAAATACGTTTATCAAACAACTTCACCAAGCTCCCATAAAAATCTCTCTTTACAATCTTGTACAAAATTGTACTTAGCATTGACAATCCATTATTGACACACTCAAATCCATATCGGTACCCTCGTTATCCACAACCCTTTGTAAACCTAGTAGGCACACTCAAAACATCCACTTCCATCTCCTTTGAAAGCTTAGAAATACCATCATTACAACCATAAGACCATGACCTCCCACTCTTTATCACTACCCAAATCAATGACACACTCATTAAAAGGGTTATGGTGGAGAACGACACCAAAATTAACATTATCTCATCACACAATTTTTATCAACTTCAATTACCCAACACCATTGTCACCCAAACACCATTCATACTCCAAGCTTTATATGACACCATCAATCCTACATTGGGCACTTTGTTATATTACCAATCAAAGTCAACATTAAAACTCTCTAAACTCTTTTGTCTGCGGTAGAAGGAGAGTTCCAATATAACATGTTATTAGGCTGAAAATGGATACACGATGTGTTGTATCCTATCTACACTCCATCAATGTATTAAATACAAACATAAAGGTAAAAATTTCATGGTCTCAGAGATCCAAATCTTGTCACATTACATATTTATCGAATTATGTGCTTGTTCCTAAGAAAAATTCAGGCTCATCTAATGAAGCCTCCACCAGTTCATCCATTTCATCATCAAAATTACCAGATGACACTTCCTTTGATGATGTCATGTAACACCTTTCACTAGGGGAGTATCATCTCCTTACACTTAATTCACTTCCTATGCCAAAAAATATGGAATACCTAAAAAAATCCCATGTATAAACCTAACATTAGATATGTTATGTCTTATAGTCCACAACATCCCAAAATAAATCTTTTCTTTGGAATTTGAGCACCTTTCTACACATCCTACTAATCAGCATCGTACCAAACAATTAATATCAAACTTTAAATTATCAGTAAATCCAAGATGTATCTCCATCATTGTTCTGGAAAGGATTTAGAATTGGATGTTATGACCAAGGAATCCATGAACTTATCCTTGATTACTCCCATAAACCACATGAAAATTATGGGTTACGTTTCAAAAACTATCCTCCAAGTATTCAACTTGTGTCATGTTCAAACCCATCATAGAACTAGAACCATCTTCCTCATCTACACATGTCAACCTTGTAGATACGACGACACCATCTCCATCCCATAAAACTTTTTTATTCAATACTATTACATTAGGACCACTTACTTATCAAAATAATCATGATACCAAAACCCTTCCTCTCATCTTTCTTGAAATGATAGAAGAGGATTCATCCATTGTTAACATCCTTTAATGTCAAGATGACCAAGACATCCTTTCACATATGGGAGTAGAGGGCCATTACCTTCAAGAAACCTTACCACCTAATACATCAAAACTTATAAATGAATCCATTATCAAGCATTAATATAGGGACTCCACAGAACCTCACATAGTCAAATTTAGTCAATCTTTAGATTCACAAGAGTTAAATGACTTTACCACCTTCATATCCAAACATAGATAAGCCTTAACATTGTTATATCATGATATTATATACATCAACAATATCATCACCTATCGTAAATCAAAACCAATCAAACAAAAATTACATAGGATGTACCCTTGTATAGATATTATCATCAAAGAATTTAGTTACAACTTTCTTTTTCCACTAATTTAATCACACCCATTGACTATCCACAATGGATCTCTAATATCATCCCTGTAACCAAGGCCTCGGGAAAGTGACGTATCGACATCAACTTCTAGGTTATCATCTTCATTTTTCCTAGAGACAAATGTCCCCTTCCAAACATTGACCAACTTGTAAACCTAACCGTCGGTCATGAAATGCTCTCCCTTATGGATGGCTTCTCCGGATATAACCAAATACTCATTGCTACCAATGATCAACACCAAATTTCCTTCATCACCCCTTTGGGGAATTTCTATTACCAATAATGCCCTTCAAACTTAAAATGTTGGCACCACTTATCAATATGATTCATTGATCTTATCCTCAAAATAATATAAGACTACGTAGATGATCTTTTAGGAAAATCAAAACACCATAAGGATCATCTCACCATACTAAAAATAAATTCCCTTGTCTTATTCAATATTTCCTTCATCTCAACCCCTATTGGGACCCTAAAATAACTAATTACCTAAGGCATGAAGCCTTGTGGCATGTGGAAGAAAGGCACAAATGTATGTGAAGAAGTAATTCTCGGAGAGGCTTGAAGGATCGCACCCGTGCAGGATGGATTCAAGACTTAGTGAGTTGTAGAAAACATGAAAATACACATAGGGATCAGATGGTAAAGCAATCGATACGATGTGGATAATCCATGGAGACTTGTGACTTAAGGAAAGGATATTCTAGGGCATCAATATGGTTATCATGAAAGGATAAGGAGCTAAGGGTGTTAAGGATTAGCTGGAACATGCATGCTAAAAGGCACTCGATTGAGGGAAATACATGAAAAAACCTAGCATATTCCTAGGTAGTGGTAAATAAATCATAAATTGATTCCCTCATGATTTCGCAGGTAATAATGATGAGTGGTTAAGAGGAAAGGAGAATGATTATTCTAGAAGGATGGATGGTTTTCACAGAGGAGAAGGAGAGATAAGTAAGGATGGATGTAGAAGTAAGAAGGGATAGGGAGTGAGAGATTTAGCGATATTGTGTAATGTGTAATGGTGAGCTCTGTGATGTAAGGAAAGCTCTGCTAGTGTGAACATTTCCATGAATGGGACTCTTTTGATGTAATCTTGGCTACCATACTTTGGCTAATAAATATAATGAAGTAATTCTGAAACACTCATGTGATGGGTCTTGATCTGTGCATTTTCCTTATGTTCATATGCATGTTATGGTTTTTCTTGATGTTATCTCATGGTTGATTCTACTTTCATTGATTTTATCATGTTATTCTATGCTCGGGTGCATTAGGCTAGGAGTTAATGCTTATATCTTAAATTCCATGAATGGATGCACTTATTTTCTTGTTATATTACATCCTCGTGTTAAGAAAGAATGTTCTCATGAATCTCACATAAAGGAGGGGCTCGATGCCTAGGCACACCTCGGTGAGATTCCAAGCTAAACTAGATGATATGATGGTTGTTGAGGCAAGAAATGATTAGAGACTACATTTTGGTTCCGTTGTCGGGACCTCTTTTCAAATTTATTATGAGAATGGTGTGTGATGACAAAGCACTTGACCTTGGACAATGTCAAAGCATGGATTAAAAGCATAGAGGATGAGTTTTCTCAGATATTTAGTACTAGACTTGAGTTTGATGCACGTAAATGGGTAGAAAAAAATTGTATCATGAGTTGTATGAGACCTTATTTTGTTATTTTTCAGTGGAGTTGTATGAATGGATTTTGATGTATGCATCTAGATCAAGCTGGTACTATAGACCTCGTGTATGGACCCAAGATGAGTATCATAGGTTGCATGATGCTGATCTGACTTGGATGTGTGATGTTGATCATTGGTGGAGTAGAGTGTTAATGAGTTACACCTTAGAGTACGCGATTTCTACGTATTCCTATCTAGAGATTACTGAGTTTGAGATCTTGAGCTAGCCAAGAGGATCGTTCTTGTTTTCTATCCCTTTAGCTATAAATATCTCGATCATTATAATGATTTTGGAATCATTTTCGTGGACAACTAAGCTTCTTCTAAGAAATAGGTTTGAAAGATAGAGTAGAGGAAGATGTCGGACCTTACAATGATGAAAAGGAGAGGGAAGAGAGATGGCTTAAGTATAATGAGGCTCGGGAGATGGAGTTTACAAGACAAAGGTGTGAAGCTATAGGAGTGATGGATTTATGGAGGTAGACATTGCAGGAAGGATTTGAGGTTCACACGGAGGATGTGGAACCTGAGCGGTTTCTGCTACCCCATCTTGGAAAGCGCAGAAGAGAAACCCCCTTAGATTTTGGAGAGATATCACCGTATGAAGAAAGGAAAAGAGTCATTAGTGTACATCTTAATCCACCTGGTGACCAACCCCTAACACTTAGTTTTCCAAATCTAGATATAATTATTAATAACCCAGTTAGTATTGGTGGAAGTAACCGATCAACACCTAGGAGGTATAAATTTTCATTTAGCACATCTATAATTACACAATAATTTCCTGTGTTTGGAGGTATATTGTATGTAACAACATTTGGGAAAAGTATGGGTACATAAAGCTTGGGTATTACATCTTGAAGTGGTGTAGGACACACATCCGGTAGCGCGTACAATGTCACGGAATATTGGCGCGTAATTTAGCGTGATAGTGGGGACACAAGGTGCAACCACTTCAGGACTTTTTCTAGCTATAAGAGGTGGATCTAGTGGGTCAAGAGGAACAAGAATTGGTGGATCTAGTGGATCTAGGTGTGGAGGAAACACTGGATGGAATTAATGTTCTATATCAGGTGGGAAAGGACCTCAACCACCTCAGCAAGTATTTTTGAAATGTCTTTACATCTACTAGATTACAAAGGTTTTGAGGATGCTATAGAGAATGTACAAAAATGTGATATTCTATGGCATGTGAAGGGGATCACTACCCCAAAATGGAAGGTAAGTTAGTTTTCAACAACATTGTAAGGGTGTGTGCATAATTGGTACTGGAAGTATGAACCCCACTAGATAGTAGTAGATTATACCATGTTGCGTAATTCCTTCTTAGCTGAATTTCATATTCCTAAGTTTGAATAGAAGATAATTAACACACTGAAGTAGATTTAATAGGGTATGGAAGAGAGTGTGTGGGGATATGATGCATGTTTTAAAACGTTCTTATCAAAACTATCTTATGATATTCATCCTTCTCAGCATGCTCAATGGTTCTTTTGAGGACTAATAAATCCCTTCAAGAGAGTGCTTTCACAAAAGACTTTAACACACCCACACAAGGCCTTGGAGGTTTCCCTACATGCTCGGGTAGTGGGTAGTGTGGATATGGGTGTTATTCCTTTTCTTTAATATCATATTGCGGCTATGAAAATGTATCTAGAGAATATTTCTGCGGACTCGGAACATGAGACTCACAGTGGCCTATGGTGCACAAATTATGGGGTAGAGTGGCATACAAAGGTCAATTATCCTTAGAGATTTGTATGCATGATAGTGATAGACTACGATATTTTCCATGGGGGTCATAATGCAAGTAGGTGTCCACTACTATAACGCATGATCCATAAGAATGTGTCTTAGTATTGCAATATTTTCACCTCTACTACTCATGACACTAAGGATTGTAGATTGATTGACTAGATATGTGATGCCATTGATGTTGGTATGTGCTAGACTGACACTATAAAAAATTCCAAGGAAAATGGTCCTCACTATGAAGAGCGCATGAATGGAGGATCTCGTGGCCAAGGATTTCACGGAGGATTTAAAAACGTGAAAATTACAGAGGTGGAAGAAGTGAATTTCCTCACAGGACCTATTATAACTGTGGGTCCACATAAAATTACAAGTGTGAATGCCCTAACCTACTACAATGATCTTAGTGTGGAAAGAAGCACAAGTATGAGGAGTGCCCAGAGTTATTTGAGCACATGAGCCAACAAAAATGGAAGGATAAAGGTGTCGGAATGGTAAGCGTGAAAAGGCTAACTCAAAATGGATGCCAAGGGTGGCATGTGAGTCGAGTTAGAACCTGTACTAGTGAAAACATGACCTGAGGCTGCACATGCTAGGGAAATACCAAAGTAGAGACCACTAGTCACAAGAGAAGAGGTGGTGCATAGTAAGTATCCAAATCCTACTCATCAAAAAGAGGTTTATCAGGAGACCATGGATGTGATTCAAATCCTACAAGGAGATATCTAGTGCTTAAAGGAGAAGTCATGGTAGTCAGAGAAAAGGAAATGCTCTAAGGCTCCACAGAAGGATTTGGATGAAGTCAAGGAAGTATGCAAAATTTTGAGGCAATAGAATATCATTCCTTTGTTAAGGCAATGGTTATGTGAGAAAGTACCACGCTCCGAAAGAGAGCATGAGAGAGAGAGATCTTGCACACTAACCTTCCCCTCACACCATTGATTATGATAAGGAGATTACCTTGAATGCAGTAGTTGACAGATGGCTCCTAAGAAATATTCTGATAGACACAGTGTGGAGGTTAGTTTTCTCACCTTAGATGCATGGCATCAAATGGGAAGGCCCCCATTACAGCCATCCTCAAATGTGTTATATATGGCTAACAAGACAAAGGAGATGCCCATTAGTGTCTTGAAGGATGCTATTATCACTATCCAAGGGGTGAAATTCACTGAGACTTTGATGTCCTAGCACTTGCTGAGCTTGAAAACTTTCTAGCATTACTTGGGTGCCCCTAGTGCTATAAGAATAATTTGGACCTAAGGTTCAATAAGGGATACATAAGTTTTGAGAACAAGGAAGAATGGGTTATCATCCCCTTAACCGAGAGGAAGTGAAATCCTTTATCGAACCCTTGGGAGAATAATCCCTTGACATAATATATGTGTGTGCTATGAGGGATCCTGAGGTGATACACCTTACGAAGGGAGTTATTTAGTGGGAATACACTCAATATATGAGTGATACCACTAGTGTAGCATGTGAAAATTGGGTGCATGGGACATATGAGTTAATTGGGTGACAATTGTGAGGCTCTATTACAAGGGTGATGAAGGTGTACCCACTTAGGAGTTTGAAAGGAAAGAAATTGCCAAGCTACATTGGGGAAGGCAACCCTGATGTTTTCCTGCGATCCATGGAAGCCCAGTGGATATGTGATATCTAAAGGTAAATTAAGCTTATCTACATGTTGTGCAGGAACACAAAAACATGGTGGATGATGCATGAGGAAAATATTCTAGAATGGCATGGGATGAGGAACACACTCTCTATTAGATTCTTCCGGAGTAACGCGCCTACTAAAATATGTGGCTATGATGGAGGGACACCTGCCTCAAAACATGTTCAATAATGTGAGAAAATGTGGATGGGAGGCACAAAAGCTTTACCCCCTTCCCTCTAGGTGCACAAGTTTTATTCCACACTACAGGATGTGCACGTACATGGTACATTCATTCAAAATTATGCCATTTGACAGGGAACTGGCGGAGTTAACAGATGACTTGATTCAAACCTTTGAATATAAAATTACTAAGCCATTGGTGAATGAGGTGTTATAGGTTATTAAGTGCCTAACTTAGGGAGACATTGCCATGGCTCAAGATAGGATTTTGGAATTATTGGGAGAAAAATTTTGGAGGCACATTTTGATGTGGAGGAACCAGAGGAACTACAACTTGAGCATGCCTATATGGAGAAAGAGAAGGGAAACTTGGTCTATGTGATAGATAGAAAGGAAGTGGAGAACTTGGATTTTAAACATACTATGCATATGCACGAGGTAATAGATAGAGTTGATGAGCAAGCGCGCACCTACCATGAACCTCTCAAAATAAATAAGGTTGAAATTGGCTTAGAAATAGAACCTAAGGAGGCTATTATCGGGGATTACTGGTTAGAAAAGGAGGTTTCAAAGATCATTAATCTATTGCACAAGTTTTAGGATTTATTTTCACATGGGTACCATGAGCTTAAGGGAGTTCACCACTATTTAGGGAGATACAGATCAAAATAAAGGAGGGATCATACCCAATTTAGAAGAGACCTTATTGAATGAATCCAAATATGTGCATCTGGGTCAAGGAAGAGATAGACAAGATGATCACTTCAGGTATCATTGAAGTTGTTGAGGAATCGAATGGATAAGCCCAATGGTCATTAATATTAAAAGGATGGGAGGATAAGGATCTGTGTTGATTATAGGTATTTGAATGTGGTATGTTTCATTGATCCCTTTCCAACCCCTTTCACCAAGGAGATCCTAGAAGGAGTAGCTGGGCACAAGATCTATTCATTCACGGATGGATTCTTAGGATATCATCAAGTTAGGATTGCAAAGGAGGACCAAGAAAAGACAACTTTTTCCACTAAATGGGGAAGTTTTTCCTACATGGTCATGCCTTTTGGACTAAGAACACGTGTGTTGTTTTTCATGTATTGTGGTGTAGGAATTTCAAGACTTCATCCATAAGTTTCTTCAATTTGACCTTGATGACTGGAAAATGTACAGACTAGTGAAGGATCATTGTGACAATCTATGATTAATGTTCGAGAGATGCCAAAAGTTGTGCATATCCCTCAATATCAATAAATTTCTCTTTGCTACTCCATTTGGAACCTTGTTGGGGTATATCATATGTAAGGAACGATTACTAGTGGATCCTACTAAAGTTTCCATTATTTTAGGATTGGAAGAACCCATAAGTTAGAGTTCAATGCATCGATTCCTTGGGCATACGGGGTACTACCAAAATTTTATAAGGGGTATGCCAAAATTGACACACCACCGGATGGATTCTTGAAGCGTGGATGTATATTCCATTGGGGAGAGGTGCAACAGATGGTGTTTGACACATTGAAGAATAGGCTTATCACTGTGCCCATATTACACTTTCCTTCTTAGGTTAAGCCTTTCCATGTGCATGTTGATGCCTCAGGGATGGCCATTAGAGCAATGTTAGCACAACCTAGTGAAGGGACTGTTGATCACCCTTTTTTTTGCAAGTAGGAAGTTGACACCAGCAGAGTAGAACTATACTACTACCAAGTGTGAGGTATTATCAATGATATACGTCTTTGAAAAAATTCACGTAGTATTTGCTAGAAAAACCCTTTATATTCTACACGATGACATGGCGTTGAAGTACTTGGTAAACAAAATCTTCTTACAAGGGTGCATATGTAGATGGGTCCTATTATTTCAAGAATTTGAGTTTATTATTGTTATAAAACCATGTAAGAGTAACTTGGGACCTCACCATTTATGAATAATTGAATCAAGGGATGATGTAAAAGCATTGAGGATATAATGTCGAATACACAACTGTTTAGACTACGATGCATGCCCTTTGAATTAGAGGATATTGATGTGTTTCTCAAAATAGGTATGGAGCCAGAGGAAATTAAGACTTTGGAAAGAAAACATTTTTCTATACGTGTCGTGCCCTACATATTAATTGGTGGAGATTTAGACAAATTAGGTCGTGATAAGATTCTCGCACTGCAGTGTATGTTAGAACATGAGTGCATTGCGAATGATGGAGGAAGCACATGGTGTAATTACAAGAGGGAACTATGCGGGGAATGCCACCACGTGGAAGATTCTACTTGGGAAGGATTTGGTGGGAAAGCATTTACTAGGATTGTATTGAGTTTTGCAAGGTATGTGACCATTGCCTAGTGCCTTGAAAACTAGGAAGAAGAGATGAAATTCCCTTGCAATTGATAGCTAGCGTAGAACCATTTGAGAAGTGGGTGATTGATTTTGTAGGACCAATTTCACCTACCACACGAAGGAATGGTTTGTGCTATATCATTACTTGCACTGATTACTTAACAAGGTGGGTAGAGGAAATGCTTATGAAGGATTACACAACAACCACAATAACAATATTCCTATGGGAAAACATAATCAGTAGGTATGGGTGTCCTTTAAGCTTGACTAGTGACAAAGGCACACACTTTTTGAATGAGACAATCAGGATTTTGTTAGTAGAGTTCATGGTGGCCCATCACAAGACCACCCCTTATCACCCTCAAGATAATGGAACTACTAAGGAATTTAACAAGATACTAAGTCACATGCTGACCAAAATTTGTGATGTGGGGAGACAAGATTGGGATGAAAAAGTCTTAGCCGTACTATGGGCATATAGGACAACCTACAAGAGATTGAACAAGGCCACACCATTTCAATTGGTGTTTGGCATAGAATCTATTTTACCAAAGATAATTTATGCTACCATCTCTTTGAATAGTGCACGTAGGAGGATTAGTTGACGATAAATTACTACAAGAGCTCATAAAGAAGTTAATGCGCTTAGATGAAAGGCTATCACTTAAATGGTGGATTCATAAGACTGAGAAGACATGACGAAAAACATGCCATGATCATCATATTAAAAACAAATATTTTGAGGTTGGGTAGATGGTCTTTCTTTATGACTCTAAATTTCTACGCCACCTAGGGAAATTGAAATTCCATTGGTTAGGACCATACATCATCTTGTACATCCTTGATTCTGGTGTATGCCAGTTACAAGTGCTTGATGGGATGAGGTTACTAGGTTACTTCAATGGGAGTAGGCTGAAGCCCTACTATAAATAAGGCTTTTGTGTAGTAAAAATAAGGCAGTATTTCCAATTAGTTTAGATTTCCTTCTAGTACCTTTCTATTTTGGTTTTTTCCTTTGTCATCATTTTTGGTTTTGTTTTGCGTGTTAGTACGCTGGTAGCTAATTACATTGTAAGTAGTTATATACGTAGCGGACCATGCATATATTTTTATTTGAGGTGAAGTAGTAGATATATTGAACATGATTGACAACAAATTTAACAGTGGATTGTTGGAAAAAATTAACGTGAAGATAGAAGAACAAGCAACGTAATGGCTAAGGTGCATAAATTCATGTGGTTATGAAGGTGGGTTGAAAGAAGTTTGAAGACCACAAGAAGGGAAGGATTGCATGGTATGACATAAGGTAGGAAACACCATGGGGAACTACTTAGTAGACAACACGATGTTATGTACTTTGGCATGGTGACGCACGTGAAGGAGGTCTCTACGTAGTTTAGTTGTATTAGAGCACCAAGGAAGGCCTTATCAAAAATGAAGGCTTAGTAGAAATTAAAGGATGAGATAGATGAAGAATTCCCTAAAATCCTCAAATTTTTTGTGTAACATCCCCCTATTCCTCAATTCTTTATTCAGATTCTCTCCTAACCACTATTCTTTATTCTTTGGAGCAGTATTCTAGTCGACAAGATTTTTGTTCAGAAGCGTGGAGGATTTCTCGATGGCAAATAGTTTAGTGTGGGGTGATGTTAGGCCCCTAAAGTAACTAAGTACCTAAGGTGAAAAGCCTTGTGGTGCATAGAATCAGGGCATGAATGCACACACAGAATTAATTATTGGAGAGGTGTGAAGGTTCATGCCCTACAGGATGGATTCAGGGACTTAGTGAGTTTTGGAAAAAAGAAAAGACACATAGGGAGAAAATAGAAAAGTGACTAGATATAGATGTGGATAAGCCATGGAGACTTGTGACTCAAGGAAAGGATATTCTAGGGCATCAATACAGTTATCATGAAAGGATAAGGATTTGAGGTTGTTAAGGATTAGCTAGAACATGCATGTTAAAAGGAACTCAATTGAGGGAAATGCATGACAACACCTAGCATATTCCTAGGTAGTGGTAGATAAATCATAAACTGATTCTTGTAGGATTTTATGGGTAATAATTATGAGTGGTTAAGTGGAAAGTAGAATGATTATTCTAAAAGGACAAATGGTTTTCGTAGAGGATAATGAGAGATAAGGAAGGATGGATGTATAAGGAAGAAGGGATAGGGAGTGAGATATTTAGTGATATTGTGTAATGTGTAATGGTGAGCTCTGTGATGTAAGGAAAGCTCTGCTAGTGTGAACATTTCCATGAATGGGACTCTTTTTATGTAATCTTGGCTCCATACTTTGGCTAATAAATATAATGAAGTAATTCTGAAACACTCATATGATGGGTCTTGATCTATGCATTTTCCTTATGTTCATATGCGTGTTATGGTTTTTCTTGATGTTATCTCATGGTTGATTCTAATTTCATTGATTTGATCATGTTTTTCTATGCTCGGGTGCATTAGGCTAGGATTTAATGCTTACATCTTAAATTCCATGAATGGATGCACTTATTTTCTAGTTGTATTACATCCTCATGTTAAGAAAGAACATTCTCACAAAGCTCACATTAAGGATGGGATCAGCACCTACGTGTGCCTTGGGTGGTATTTTAGACTAAAATGGATGATATTCTAGTGCATTTGGGAATGGTTGTTGAGGAAAGTAGTGATTAAAGACTATGACCCTGATAAGTGTGTGTTCGGTGTTCTCACCGTAAGCTCATAGGGTTCATTGTGTCTATTTGAGGCATTGAATTAGACCCCGTAAAGATCAAATCCATCATCAAAATTCCTCCTCCATTAAGTCTCAAATAACTTTGCACCCTTCAAGGTAATCTTTAGTCAATCCATCGCTTTAACTCACAAATTTTAGATTGTTGTCAATCTTTCCAACATATCCTTCGAAAGGATGTGAAATTTAAATGGGATCGTAATTGTCAAAAGGCCTTAGATGACCTCAAACAATATATCCTATCACCACTTTTTCTTATAACTTACAAAATATAAGATCCCTTTTACCTTTATATATTTTCTACTAATCATGCTTTGGGTGTCACACTTGCTTATCAAGATGAGAAAAGTCATGAACAAGCCATTTACTATATAAGCCACACTCTCTATGCCTATAAAACTCATTATACTAAAGCAAAAAAATTTGTTGTGCCTTTTACTTTTTAACTTACAAAATATGTCATTATCTACTTAATAATAATACTTTCATAGTTACTACCTTAAATCCTCTTAAAACTATACACTCTAAACCATATCATAGTGCATGAATCAATCAATGGATTATTCTTATGACCAAGTTTGACCTTGAGTTCATCTCGAAAAAATATATCAAGGGAAATTCATTGCCAATTATCTCACCAAAGCACCTCTACCTAACAAATCAAACACCTCATGAATAATTCCCTGATGAATCAATCAACATTATCTATCACGAATGCACCCCTCTCAAAATGAAAATTTTCTTCAATGGATCTAAGAGTCAACAAGAGGGAGGTTTTTACATTGTTACCATACTTTCCTGGGGACTCCCATCCAAATTTTGTTCAAACTAAATTTCAAATATACCAATAACATGGTAGCATACAAAGCTTTAAGGATGGGCCTAAACCATCATCATGCTTAGTGTTCAAATCTTGGACATCTAAGGAGACTCGCAATTTTTCATCAATCAAAACAAATGAATTTATAAATGTAAAAATGATACTCTAACAAAAATAAAAAAGTTATTGTTGAATTCCTCTTAGAATCCTTTGACCATTACACTATCCAAAAAGTACCATGATCCTCTAACAAATTCATAGACACTATGGATTCTCTTGCATCTCTCATCCCTTTATCAACTAATGACTCTAAATTGTTCATTGTTGTGCATAGAATTGATCAACCATCCCACAAAAATGAACTTCCCTCTATCAATATCATCGAAAACAATCTAACAAACCTAGTGTCGGGCTATATAGATTTAATATTTACTATACGTGTCAACCATACTTACCTCTTATCCTACATTATCTATACATTATAAATGTAATTGGGCTATCATACAAGCATCACATCCCCTACTTTTTCTGAGTGAAGATATCATTCACATACTCCACTCCACCATCTTCACGGCATGAGTTTAAGAGGAAATACTAGGTATATCGCTTCTCTACAAAATGTTTATTAAAACAAACAATAAGATGGTATTACCTAGTATTTCACCACATATCCTTCTTGTTACACTTCCACCCTCTTAAATTACACTCTTCCTATCCTTTTGTAGCCATTCCATACACACATTTCATCCTTACACACCCATTATATCTCCATTCCCTTCTTATGTATGACTAAACCTAGGTAGGCCTATGTCCTCTAGGCTTAAACCATCACATCGGTTTATGAATCAATTTAAAATATCATATAACACTTCATCATACCCGAATCAAGGTGTTTATACTCTGTATCTAGTTCCATACTTTTAATTCAGGCTAGTTCTTCACTTGAACTTTGATGTCCTTGTAACACTTCAACCATGAAAACATTGTTATAGCTAAAATATTTATGAAACAATTCCACACTTTCAAAGATGATTCGAGACCCTTTATAGAGTAATAACACATACCTAAAATTCATAATACTTTCCTTGTTAGAAATCATACCTCATTTGGACTGCCCTTGTGAGAATTAGGTCTCTTTAGGACTCTTATCATAATAGTACCCACTTTTAGCTATTCACTCACCTAGAATTTTATATATCATATTTAGAAATATCATCAAGATGATGACTAAAAGATTTGGTAGTTTTACTGTAATTTATGAACCCTCTTGCAACTTTATTTCTCTCTCCACTATCCACCGTATTGCCTCCATTAGAGCTCAAAATTTATGAGATCAATATCTCCAATTGTGATTCTTCAATCATCATAAAAAATTGGGAACCTTTAATTCATGATAAGATGGGAAGTTTTTGAGAAATTCAACTCATTCCATTAGTGTAATTAAAAACTACAAGAAGCCTGGATCGAGCTTGAGAGGAAACAATTTGGGCTACAAGATAATACTAGGGTTTTCAAGAGATAAGAATATTCTAGGATACATATTTTACCTCTCTCTAGCTGATCATACACTCACAGCCTTCAACCATGTAGTTTATCCCGACTATTACCTTTATCTTCTCGTCCCGAGTCAAAACAAGGTGTATGCATAGTCTATACAAAGCCATAAATTAAGAAAATATCACACAAAATTCAACCTGCAAAATCCTTCCACAAATTTTATTAATCATGATCTGATTTCATTACATGTTTTTAGGATATTTGTATGATTGTCCCTTCAAATACATCTCTCTCTCTCTCTCTCTCTCTCTCTCTCTCTCACTAACCTAGCTAATTGCTATTTTTGACTTGCAAATAAGCTCGAAAACTTCCTATCAAAGTGAAACCAACACTAATTTGGCTCAAACAAGACCTTATACCACCTCCAAAAACTCATACACACAGTTTGAAGATAAACATTAGAACTTTACATGCCTTTCATGGCTTTATTCCATCTTATCTAATCACGTTTCACCTTTTACTAAACTCATTTACTCCTATAATCTCTTACAAATACTTATTAAAACTTCTTTAACATATTCAACTTTAACACTCACCCACTCACACCTAGACTGACATGTTTAATGGTCTCATATGACCTTATTACTCTTTAGCTCTTAATGCTCCTACATTAGAGTGCCCTTGTGAAAAAAAATGAGCTCGGCTCAAATACATTATCGAGGTCTTCCTTCTTTCTTGTCTTCCAGTTTCTTGCTATGCTTCTTGTTTGTTTTCCTTGGATTGTTTTTGTGCTCTTCCTCCCAACCGCTGCTTTGAACATTTTATTTTATTTCTTCTTCTTCATAATCTTTCCTTTCTTGTTCATTATGCTCCTTAACTATGCCTTCCATTATTCATATTCCCCTACAATCACAACATCTAGAGTAATATTAGTCATCCAACCATAAGGCTTAAGTGCCTTCTCAACTCACTCTATCACCCATATATTCTTATCTTCACATTTATCTCCTTCAAAGGCTTGTTTCACTTTATCGACAAAGTGGAAATCTCCAAAATTGAAATCAAATTCTTTTGTATCCACTATGGGTTTACTTGTTTCCTCAAACTTGATCCCATACAATTATAACTAGTTGTACCAAACTTCTTCATTCATATAAATTCCTTGTGCTTTGTAATTCAATAACACTTATAACTCTTTAGTTATTGTTATCCATAATAAATCTCCTAGTCACTTGGATAACTCATCTCCCCATTCTAGCTCTATGGTTCTACATGTAGTTTATGTGCACTTCACTTGTTCACTTGGCACATTTTCATGGTGGTAGATTCCCCGCATGCCCTATGCACTTCTCCCTTCATTCCTTCTTTTCCATTTTCCTTTTCCTCTTTTTTCCATCCTTCTCCCCTTATGCGTACTCTCTCTGTACACTCACCTTCATCTCAGCATTGCATTCACCCTTCACTAGTTCTCTGACCTTGCTTCCCAGAAATGGATAAGTCCTTGGAAACCCCATGTGCCATTTCCTTGCATCCTGCACATCATTCTCGTAATGAATGCACCCTTGACATAAGTCTCTTCCTTAATATTTCATACTTTTTTCCCGTGTTACCTTCACGCACATTCCTTCTGTCATCTTCCACATGCATACCTTTGTGCCCTCTTTTGTGCTATACTTGTGCCATACACAACCAATCAAAGGATGTCAACAAGGTGTCAAATCCTTGCATCAAATCAATGAGTGACACGTGGTAGAACCGATAAGAATATGTGTATAGTTGGCCATCCTTTCATCCAATCCACATGTGCCACATTTCTTACGTTCACAAACAACTCTGAAAATCTTCTCGATAGCCATATGTTTTGTTAAAGAGCTCCAATCGACATGTGCATAGTCTCAATCAATAGTGGTTTATGTGGGCTATAATGTTAGACATTCAAATTCAAAATCTGAGTGGATTTGGTTGGTGAGAAGCTAGAAAATGTCTTTCACGCCATTAATATGTAGATTTTATTGCCCCAACCACCTAGATTTGATCTAATCTTCCTTCCTTCTCTAACATGCCCAAAAACTTGGGTAAGTTCATTTCACATATTTACAAGAAGATTTGCAGCCATTGAATGATTCTTGTTGGTGGTTGTATTTCAAATTCAAGTTTTCCCTCCTTCTTCTCTTCTTCTTCCATTAATTCATCTATAAATGTAAGAGTTAGGCTCATTGTTAATGTTTGACATTTTGGATCCTTATGCATTTGCTAAGGACTTCATATCTTTTTATTTTGAGTTGCAGACCTCTAGATCTAACTGGTGCATGTGAATATCAACCTTCACCTATCATTGTAATAGCCTCTGCATTTGCATTTCTAGAAGTAATGGAAGCATCATTTTTTGGTTATTCTCTATCCTAGCATGTTTGTATTCCTTCTTCTTACCTTTCTTTTACTTTTTTTGCTTGTTGTGTCATTTACATTCCTTGTATCATCATTTTCAAGTTGTGTTATATGAAAAATGATCATGTAAATATGTGTTGTTCTATGCTACATGCACCTAGCCTCCCTTGACTCCTTTCCCTTCATTTTCACTCATAACGATGGTATTCTTCCCTCATTTTTTTGTTATCGTCTCTCTTTTAGATCATTTTTCCATTCTATTATCCCTTTATCCCTGGTCCCTTGGCATTGTTAGCTTATTTTTCCCTTAAATGATTAGGAGTAGTAGTAGCGGTAGAAATAGATAGAGGAAGTAGCCTTCCCGATATCCGTCTCAAGCACGAAAGGCTCCAAAACTTGGAGATAGTTCCATTGTTGTCTCAAATAACTTAGTTCTTCTAGATCCGAGACATGGATGCAAGTTTTATAACCGACATTTTTTGGCACACCTAGTGCGACAAGAATTGAAATATTATATTTCACTTTGCTAAGTTCTGTGTGTGGGCTTAGCATTTTAGCCTTTAGATGTTCATTTCAACACATATGGCAACTCCCAATGCTTCTAGATCTCTATTTTATTAGTCCTGAGTGCCTTTCATGAGAAGAGTGCATATAAGGAAAAGTGCAACAGCTGAAGATTCTTTCAAGTACCTACAACTATCTTCAAGAAGATTTTTAGTAGAAGATCCACACGTGCATCTCCACCTCTAGCACGTCATGCCCGTTCAACTCCTCCTCACAATAGAAAAACTACATGGGTTTCAATGGCACATAAACCACCTCCTCTACCGAGTAACTTTCCATCTTCACCAAAGATAAGTCCTTTGGTTCTACTCATGTAACATGATATGCCAAATGGCACACTCAAAAGTATTACATTCTTTACCGGTGAGAATTAGGTCACCCCTCAAGAGCATATCCAAGATATAGAAAATGTGTGTTCACTCTACCTGATCACACATGATGATGTAGCAATTAGGATTCTTGCAACCTCTTTCAAAGGTAAGGTGCTCCAATTGTATTGAGGCTTGAGACTCGAATCTATTTCCACTTGGGATGAGCTCAGAAAAAACTCTTTGTAATTATTTTAAAGACAATTCATATCACCTATATTTGGTGGAGTAACTAATAACAATAAGGATGGTGCCTAACGATTAGATAACTGATTTTAATATCAAATTCCAAAAGAATTGGGATAGAATCCCTCTTATGGTAAGGCCTATAGCTTAGTATGCTTTCCTGTATTATCTAAAGGCACTGAATAGTTACATATCAGTCATGATTCAATCCATGAGAGGTAGGAATTTACCATCTACTTATAATATTGTAGTAATGATAGAGAATAGCCTTATTCAAGAGGGAAAGTTAACTCCTAAACTGCCCATGCCCTTATGCCCAAAATTTCTCAACTACACTAGCCTTTTTTTCTCTTGTTTTTGTTCCTAATCAAAGTACACACCTATTTCATCCACCTCCTACTCTCCAAAGCACAATCAAAATAAGATGAATAAATAAAGGCTTTGATTAGGAAATTTTCAAATAAAATCATATCTCTTAAGAAGTAGCATGTGCAAGCCTTCAGAAATAATTCCAATCAAGCGCATAATCAAAACAATCAGCCCTAAAGGAATCAATTTACAAACCAAAGGTATGCATGAACTAGAAGAATGATAGATGGCATGCTAATTCACATTTTACCTTGCAAGTTGTTCCTCCCATGCCTTCTCTTCTAATGCCCAAGTCTGAATTCAAGAACTTGTTCCAATTCAAAAAAATGGCGCAAGATTATGAATGGTACTTCTTTTGAAACATGCCTCAAAACTAGTATCATTTCTCTAATGTTACGCACGTGTAATCCTATATCATCCGAATCCTTCCAACTATGATCCTTCAACAAGTGCACTTGAAGTAGATAACCAAGAAAGGCCGAACCTCTTATAGAGGAAAATCTAATGTTCTTTAGCACTAAGGACTTTTTTGTAATCAAACAAGCTACAGATGATATAAATAGACCTTGCGCCTAAGTTACAAGCAACAAAATATACAGAAGGAGAATGCTAGAGTCTGACATGCAGGTCACAATTCCAGCAACACATGCCAACCCTCAGAAGTAGAAAGATGTAGCTAAGATATCTAATAGTAAAAACATACATGCGTCAACATGTGAGGTTCCACGTAAAGCTCCTCCAGAAGTAGTGCACGCCCCTCCTTTGCTAGTTCAAGCCTTTCTTTCAGCTAAATCCCCTACCTCTATGCCTAAAAAATCAAGAGAAGATGTTGTTCTTCAAATGCACAAGTTAGTGGGTTTTCAATTCAGCATTATGGACCAGATGAAAAATACAAGAATAAATGTCATAATGTGGGATTTCATGACCATTCCATTTAAGTGTGACTTGTTGCATGAAGCTCTGGCTCAACTTTCACGTATTGATCCGGCTATTCAAAACCACACACTTCCATCAATATTTTTCAAGCAGAGGATAAGTAATTAAGTAATTTTGTTAAAACCCCACCTTTTTATATGTCCTTGATCATCATGAAACACCTAGTGCATAATTACATGATAAAATCGGGCACTAATACTTCATTATGCCCAAGAAAATTACCGGTGTCCTAGGCCTTAAGTACAATGCCTTGTCTAAAGTGTTACAACTTGATGGCTAAAATTTCACTACCTTAGGAGACATTAAGGATCTGGAGTTAACTCTTCACACATCTCTAAGACTCTCCATAACTCAAGATGTTCCTACTATTGACCTACCTCCATTGTTTTCCTTTGATTATGAAGAGAATTTATTGCAAGAGTGGGTGGTTACTTGTCTTCCGATTAGTCCCATATGCTACTCAAGACAAGGTATGGTACCCTATTTACCATACAATCTAAGCTTGTATTTTCTTATCATGTAGATTCATATGAATTATCCCCTCTCCAAGCCAACAACCTAATCCAAGAAATTCAAGATCAAGTTTTTGAAGAGCAGCATGTTCCTCCTCCTCTACCTGACCTTATGCTAGATGAGTGAGCAGAAAAGCACCACCAATTTGATCCATATGCTAAAGATCTTAAAGCCTTTGAAACTGGGCTTGGTACTTATTGCATCCTAGAAGAAGTTGTGTTACTGTGTGCACTCAAGAAAGACCAAACTGAATTTGGTCTATGGAAGTTATATTTTGATAGTTCTAGAAGTAGAAATGGCGCAGGCACATGATTTTTTCTCATTTCTCCTAAATATGAGAGGTTCTTCTTCACACATAGGTTATAGGTCATATGCTCCAAAAATGTAGCAGAATATGAAGCATTGGTGCATATCCTTCTCATCATTGAGAAGAAAGGGATTAAGGAGTTGCATATATTTGGGGATATAGAATTAGTTATCCACCGTGTCATGAATACATGTCGGAAGAGAATAAACTTCTCAAATATTATAAACACAAAATTTGGGACCTCCTTGGAGATTTGATTCTCTAAATTAGCAGGTAGTGCCACACAAATTGAATAAAGAAGTTGATCGAGATGGCCACCCTTGGGTCATAATTATCTCCATATGAGGAATTTTCCAAAGGAAATACTTAATGCATCAATGATGGTGATCGACCATATATTCTAGACAACAATACAAGTTGGAAAGTGTTTGAAACTGATGTGAAAATCATCTAGTTCATTTAAAAAAGGTAGAGTTATCCTCGAGCATGCAAGCAAACTTTCATGACAACTATGGTGACCAAGTGATACAACTGAAGAAAAATAAGTTACCTAAAGCACTGGTCACCTTAGAGAAAATGTTTAGCCCTGATGATGAGTTTAAGGGTGAAGAAAAATATATGCACACACGGCGCAAGAAAATTGTATTCTAGTTAGGATTGTGCATGGAAAGGAGATTTTACTTAATAAAGCTTATGCACATGATGAAAAATAGGCCTTCATATCTCTCTAAAAAATATAGTGATATATTTTCATGGGAATATGAAGACCTCAAGGATTTGATCCAAGTGTTGTTTAACACTCTATTAACCTTGATTCTAGTATCAAGCCCATCGACAATAGCAGTGACTGATCAATCCAAAGATAGAGCTCCTCATGAGAAAGGAGTTGTCCAAATTCATTGAAGAAAAGATTATTTTTCCCATCATGTACTTTACCTAGGTCACAAATTTATTTCCGGTATGTAAAAATAATGGTGAAATTATACTTTGCATTGATTTCATAGATTTGAATAGGCATCTCTCAATAATCATTATCATTTTCCTTTTATGAATTAGATCTTGCAGAATGTGGTTTGTGCGCAAAGATTCTCAATGCCAGATGGATACTCAGGATTCAATCAGATCCTAGTCAAGGAAGAGGATAAAGTCAAAACAACATTTACAACAAAGTGGGGGACATATACATATCATAAGTTTCCATCTAGTCTATCAAACACATGTGTAATGTTTGAGCGCACCATGGATATTACCTTCAAGGGTTAAATCAATGATTTCATCTTGGTTTACCTTGATGACATTACAGTCTTCTCAAAGCAGAGCACATATCACATGGCGCACCTGGAGAAAGTCTTTGAGAGATTCAGAGAGTTTGGGGTGTCTCTTAACCCTAAGAAGTGAAATTTTGTAGTGGCATAGGGAAAGATGTTTGGCCATGTGGTTTCAAAGGATGGCATCGTAATTGATCCTGAGTGCATTTCAGCCATCCTAGCTCTGTCCCTTTTGGTGCACAAAAAGGCCTTGTAGTCTTTCCTCAGTAAGATGATTTTCATTAGGTGCTTTATTCCTAACTTTGCAAGACTGGTTTGGCCCATCACCGTGATGCTCAAGAAGGACACAATATTTAGATGGACAGTGGAAGGAAGAGGGATCTCTAACAAGATAAAGTAAGAAATTACTTGCATGCCAACACTCATCAACATGGATTACTCCAATTATTTTATCCTTTATGCTTGTGGTGCTGAGGTAGATGTTGTTGTTGTCCTAACCCAAGAAAATGAACAAGGACTTAAACAACCAAAGTGGATTTATTTAGTCGACACTAAAGGATTATGAGTTGAAACACAGTCACATAGAGAATCAGGTTTTTGACATCATGTGTATGCTCAATAAATTCAAGAGCATGCTCACCACAAATCACATCAAGGTGTTAGTTTCTCACTCTAGTGTTAAAGACTTCATCATGGGAGCATAAATCAGTGAGAAGAGAGCACGATGGGTGACCAAGATCATGGAGTATGATGTGACAATTAAATCCATTAAGTTGGTAAGAGGTAGTGTGCTCTGCAAGAAAATCGTGGAGGATTAAAAAAATGAACCAAAGACTTCATTATTTCTAGATGAAGATCTCTCATGCGCAGAGCTTGAATAGAATGTAGATGTTGGTGCATGCGATTGGATGAAGGATATGATCACATTCCTTTCCAAGGGAGCATACCATCCTGGTTTAAACAAGGAAAAGAGAAGACATATGAGGTTACAATCTATTCCTTATGTTTTTATTGAAGGACTTCTCTTCGACAAGAATATGGATGGTGTTTTATTAAGGTGTATTGATGGTACGCTAGCAGACTCAAAAGGTGTTAGCATAATTTCATGATGGATTTTTTTGTGGACACTTTTCTCGCCAATACTACAACAATGAAAATCATAGTAGCGGGTATCTTTTGGCCTACTTTATTTGAAAATGCACACAAGTGGGTCAAAAATGCAAAGAATGCACGTTCTTTGTAGGAAAGAAGAAATATGCAAGATGCTTCCCCTTTGACCAATCCAAGTGGATTAGCCTTTTGTGCACTAGTGTCTTGACTTCATAGGCATGATAAACTCACCTTTAAGCATTGGACACAAATGGGTGTTGACACCACATATTACTTCACCGATGGAAATAAGTCATGTCGTGCTCAAGGAATCAACTGAGTCATTCATCCTTGACTTTCTTGAAGGTATAGTGACAAGGTTTGGCATTCCTTAAACCATTATCTATGATAATGGAAAATCCTTCCTTAATACTAAAATCACTGATTGGGATCTAAATATGGGCATCTATCTCAATACTTCCAACTATTAACCTTAATGCACTCGGGTTTGGAAGAGTCAACAAACAAGAACTCCGAACAAAATCATAAATCACATAATTAACATCAGCCAAAGATAGTGGCATAAAAATGTCTCACACACACTCTGTGAGGATATAATTACAATTAAAAAGCAATAGGATACTCTTCCTTTGATGTTTGAGTTGAAATCATTAGCACTTTCCCGATAAATAGAGTTTGAAGGCGCATACAAGAGAGAAATAAAAATGACAAAGCTGATTAATCTTTAAGAATCAAGGAACTCTATCATGATCAAAGTAGAACAACATTAGCAAGCAACAAAGAAGTGGTTTAATAGAAAGGCTAGGTGAAAATATTTCAAAGTTAGGGACTTGGTATTAAAATGGGATGTTAACAGAGCTAAACCAGAGGATCATGCAAAATTTGATGCACTTTAGAGTGACTCGTATATCATCCGTTCATGAAAGGAGGCTAACTCTTTCAAGTTAACTAAACTTGATGGAGGCACACCGCAAATCCCAAAGAAATGGGATCTATCTCAAACCCTTCCATTGAATTTGATGCATCATCTTGTAAATATTAGAGTAGTTTCAATTCTTCCAAGTATGTTATGCACACATTATTTGTTTGTACATAGTTACTTCTTATTGTGTTCTTCTCAAGCGTGCACTCCTTTATTACTTCCAAGATGCTAGTTATGTTCAATAGTTTACACGATCTGAGCGAGTTCAAAAATGATTCTTCAAATGATTTCAAGGGCAGTTCTTCAAAATTGTAAAACAAAATTTCATGATTACATAACAGACTCCATGCCTAATGGATGCTTTAGGATACTTGATTCTTCCACACACATACCTTTATACCCTCTTCTATGCTATTTTGTTCCATGTTATTATCTAACACCCTTTAGTGTACCACACACAACTAATCAAAGTATACCAATAGGGTACCAATCCTTACAAAAAATCAATGAGTGACACGTGGTAGAAACGATAAGAATATTTTCATAGTTGGTCGTCATGTTAGCCAATTTGTGCGTGCCACATGTCTTTCATGCACAAACAGCTCGATAATATTCTAACAGCCACATATTTGGTTATAGAGCCCCAATCCATGTGTGTCTAGTCTCAATTGATAGAGGTTGATGTGGGCTACAATGTTAGACATTCAAATTAAAAATTTGAGTGGATATGGTTGGTGAGAAGCTAGAAAACATATTTCACGCCATTAATATACATATCTTATTGCCCAAACCACCCAAATTTCATCCAATATTCCTTCCTTCTTTAACATTCCAAATAGACTTGGGGAAGCTCATTTGACAAATTTACTAGTGGATTTTCAGAATTGAATGCTTCTTGTTGGTAGTTGTATTTCAAATTTGGGTTTTTCCTCCTTCTTCCCTTCCTCTTCCATTGATCAATGTAACATTCCCATTTTAAGACTTTAGAAACGAGGGAATTTTTATTTTTTTGATACATAATTTTCTTTGTTCTAAATTAATATAATTTAGAACACACATTCCAATGCCAATCCATCTCATAACAGAAAACCATATGCAATCTGTAAATGACTTGGTGAACACCGATCTCTCATTTCATGACTCGGTATTAAACCAATCTCTCATGTTAACTTAGTAATGTGTATACAATGTATACTTGGTTCCTTTACCCTATTAGGGGTACTTACAAATCAATATCTGAATATACATACCGATATTCATATGAAATCTTGCTTCTTAAACTAGGTGACATAGGACAACGTAACCAACAACTTGCGATACTTTGGCCAAAGTTTTTAAACATGTTTATCATGTTTACATTCCTTGATGACATACTCATCAAATGGAATTAAGTCCCTCACCACACTTGTTCTGTTATCTAGAGTGGTCTTTCTTGACTCTGTCAGTCCAATCTGATTCAATATTTCATACTAGACAAGGGAAACAACATGCACTAGTGTGGAAGACTACTCATGGTGACTAAGGGTACATAGACATACTCAATCGATGTAATTTGATTGGGTGTGTCTAGTTATCCTAAGTCAACATGAGTTGACCTCAACACTAGATCATGTTCCTATCCCTATATAGGATAGAACCATGATCCAATCTTACTTTTATGTTAATCAAGTTAAACAAATAGAGTGGGGTGTTGAGACATATCAACTACATCATAGTATCCTATAATGACCCCCATCATTACAAAGGTACTATACTTGTATATATGTGTACCAACATCCAACTAAGTTTCCTCAACTAGACTAACACACCTTAGATTATAAGTTTATTAACTTATTAATCACTTCATTAAAGATTAATTACAACAATGCCTAAAGATTCAACTAGGTTATTTAACCTATAAGGTTGCAAGTTGAAGTTACATGTGAGGTAGGTATGTAGGTAAAATCTTCTTCCTAACCACTCAGTTACATGTTTAAGTTTATCATTAAACGAAACAACTTGCATCATGTACTGTCATAATAGATCTTATAGGTAAGAAAATGTGTTAATTAGTTCCTTACTTATTTCATCCCTAGCTTAAATAAGTTCCACATAATTCCTTTTATTTTAGACTTCATGGAGATGAAGTCTAAATTACATTTAAATCCTTTCAAAACATTCTAGTTTATGATTAAGGAAATCTTCCTAAAGAAGTACATGCAGCCATTTACTTACAACATTCCTAATTTCATGGGAATTATCCTTTTTCCCTATATTATGGGATAATTCCCATTTATAAAAAAATTACATATGTTTAAATACATCAAGAATTCATACACATACATCCATATAATTAAAACATAGTCATTTTTGTATTGATTGAGGATCTGCTTATGAGTGTCAACTTTATAAGTTACATCTCTAATTGAGAAAATAAACCAACTAACATTTTAGATCCCCCTCCCAACCATTCCATAACATTTAAGTATATAAATTGACACCCTTTATTAGGATAATACTTAACAATACATCCCAATTCATGACAATAAAGTATTATTTAGCAATCATCACATCTTTTATTCATCAAGAAGGAGTGATACATTCATTGAATCCAGATATTTTAGAGATTACAAAGTGTCAAAACAGCAGTACAAAACTAATTTTATTACAACTTTCATTTCAACAAGTACATCTCAAGTAATGAAGCCACATATCATCATAATAAAGATGCAATTTCTTTAGTAAAACAAATGTAACTTTCTATGTCTTTCTCCTTTCATCTTTTACGAAATCCATATGCAAAATTGTTAGCATGGGTCAGTTCATTTGAACTGAGCATGATAAGCACTATAACATTAAAACATTGTGCTTTTAACTAACTATTTCATAAAAAGAACCATGTTGTTTATGAAATAGTTCTGAAAACACAACAATAAAAATAGAAAGACTTTTCCATAAAAGAATACAATCCAAGAAGAATAGAGAAAATATTTAAGGTTCTATATGTAGGGTTAATCAATCAACTTAGCAACCTTATATTTTCATCATAAAACTCTTTTCAACATACAAAAAATAAAATAACAGAGTTAAAGAAGAAGAATTATCATTTCATCTTAACTTTACCTTCTCATTCATGTAACCAAATTAAGTTCCTTCAATCAACCAGATCTAATTTTCAAGAAGTAAATCAAGATACATAAAACTATTTCACAGAATAAATACACCATTTGTACAACAATGAGTATTGTATTTTATCTATATACCATACTATCTCCAACTCATCCTATATCCTAAGAAGTGCATTTATCATAAATAAGTCCATTCCAACAGTAAGGATAACTTAAACATTATCAGCAATCAAAGTAATTTTCGGATGAAACATCCTATAAGTCCTAAGTTCTTTTTTTTTGGAATTCAATTCAAGATGGAAGTCAAGAACAACATCCTATAGACCTTATCCATAATATTTTGATTTCTCCTACCATTCCAAGGAAACAAGATAACATTCAGGATCACACACAAGTTTACTCAAATCATTATTATTCCAAAAAGGAGTAGATTGGTTAAAGTTCAAAACTTACACAAGGCTCAATAATTTCTCACAGGCATATCATAAACTCTGATTTGTTGCTTTAAGGTCAATAATACACTAAGACCTATCACAAGGTTAAAAAGTGATATAAGCTAAAAAAACCAAAGAAGGAATAACAATGATACCCCAGTGAACAAATTCCCCAACCTAAGATTGATGAGGAAATGAGTGAGATTGTAGTCTCCTCATCTATCCAAACTCACCTAAAGAAGAGTTATCATTTCTTTATGCAAAGAATAATGAAAAGACACATAAATAATTTCGTATGAATGATGCACATCAAGTGCTGAAATAATTAAGGAAAGATCACTTACGATCAAAAAAATCTTAATAGAGATTCACCTTAGTCCAAAATTAGATGAATATAAAAGAACTAGGAAAAGTAAAGTAAATTTAAAAAATCCATACTTTACCTTTCGTATTTTCAAGAAAGACAAGTCCTAAAGCATGATTCTATCAAAAGATTAATGAATCGATTCATTTCCTAACAATCCTAGTGAAGAAAGGAAAAGAGCAAAACAGGTCTAATCTAAAATAGACCTCCAATGAACTCAAAACCATTTAATAAGAAGGACGATAAACATCTAGGAAACCTCCAAAAATAAGAGTTAAAATTTCATCAACCATTCAAGAAATCTTCCCCAGATCCAATATCTGATTAAGGAACTCAAAATCCCAAAGTGGGTTTAAGAGAATATGAAAATATACAATAGAACAAAAACAACTCTCAAACATACATACATGTATACCTTTAACGAAATGAGCAAATACAACAGTTTCAATACCCAAGAAGGGGTTTTCCATATTTAAACACGAATTGGGTATTCCTCTGATAACCTACAATCTTAGAGAAAGTTGAAACAAAATAACAGTTCCCATTGACATTATCAACAATCAGACACAATATCAAACACGTTATATTTCCCGTAATGTCTACACAAATAATCCTTCGAAATTATTTTAATGACAACAGAAAGAGGACATACAAGTCGAAAACGAGGATTTCTACATAGCCATACTAATGTTCATAACATGCAACTCTTAGCATAAGTTTTTCCTCAATCAAGAACAAATGATGGTCTTCAAAGTCTGTAATAGAAAGGAAATCAAACACAAACACTAGAACAATAAGGTTCCAAACAACAATTTTGATATATATCTAAATCTTCCAACAATGATAATAAGGAAAACATTCAAGCAAGAATCTTCAGATTCTATCAAACCAAAACACATACATTGCAAAAATACCCTATAGTCAAAAGATCTCTTAACTGAGAAAAAAAGAATTCTAAGCCACTACTATAAAGATTCACGCATAAGCAATATTACCTTGAATTATGAAAATGATACTCCCAGATCTCATTTTCCAACTATCATACCAAAATCAATAATGCATCCAAATCAGAAAAACAAAAACACCATTGAAGAAAAAAATTAAATGATCAAAAAATCAAAACCAAAAGATTTCCATAAAGAGCAGAGTTGTTTTTATGAAGCACTTAAGTAAAAGCATAAAACTTAATGGATAGGGCCTATCATGCCTGATAGAGCTCCTATCTTCACTTTTTCGCAGAAAATCACCAAGTAGAGCTTCAATTCTTTCCCTCGAAATGCCAACAAACCCTAAAAACCTATTATTATTATTATTATTATTATTATTATTATAGTTTTCATAGTGCTAACTTTATCATTCCAATGCCATGCAAGGAAAGAACATTCATGCAAGGATTCAAAATGTGGTTCAAGAGAAAAACCACATGTAGAGCTTAAGCTCGAAAAATACCAAATGACCAAAACATAACCGAAACCCCTCTTCTTTCCATCTTCCTCTTTCCTAGGTGGGTTTTTTACCATTTCCAAAATATTAAATGCAAAATAGGACTGAAAATCCTTCCACATCTCCCACCACCACCATCTTATGTTTGGCAATGACTAAATTCAAAAATGCATGCAACTAATACTTGGGAGGTGCCAACTCACCCCCTAACTTTTCTCATGCATTCACCAAATTTGGTAGCATAAAAGAGATAAGACCGTATTAATTCCTCATAAATTTCTAGGGGTTGGTGCCACCGACCTTCCCCCTCTCTATGTCATCCCATAGGCCCTTTTAGGTTAGCCAAACATTAGGTTAGGAACTAACATAGGTCCTTAGGTCTAAGTCTAAAGTTTTAGTCTTAGGTCCTTTAGTTATTAACATCCCATATTAACAAAAGAACATAGTAACTTAGGTTAGGTTACACCTTTAGGATAGAGTTACAAATTTAAGGAACATAGTTTAATTAGGTTCCTTAGTCTATAGTAAGAATTACATCCCAACTTTTCAAAGAAGAACCAAATTACTATCCAAGTTTAGATACAAAGTAGGGAGTTGTGGAGATAACTCGTGACTTCCAAATAGTCATATTTCTGAGACCCTTTGACTGTCCTAGCTTGGTCAATATGACCACAAGGTCATGAATTAGAAGCATACCTTGGATCAATGAAATTGATCCAAGGTATTGCTATTTTGTAACCAAAATTATGAAAATTGAAGCACAATTTCAAGTGCAACAAAGACTCAAGGATTAATTTAACTGAATCAATTTCTCATTTCCCAAGCAGTGAATTATTCAGCATAAGAAGAGATGAATTAATTCATTTTCTATTCAACATAAACATGGAAAATTGTACCTATTTTAGTAGATAACATATTATCTACAACAAACATGATTTCATAGATCATAAGAGTACATCATCTTAAGACAAGAATCACATGTCAACGTTTGTAACTTCCAAAACAAAAGTCATCATATATATCAGCCATGTTAGAGGTGTTACAATTCATCTATAAATGTAAGAGTTGGGCTCATTTTTAATGTTGGACATTTTGGATCCTTACACATTTGCTAAGGACTTCATATCTTTGTATTTTGAGTTGCATACCTCTAGATTTGACTCGTGCATGTGAATATCGACCTTTAGTCACCATTGTAAAAGCATGTGCATTTCAGAAAGTAATGGAAGCATAGTTTCATGGCTATTATCTATCCTAACAAGTTTTCATTCCTTATTCTTGCATTTATTTTACTATGTTTTCTTGTTGTGTCATTTAAATTCCTTGCATTGCCATTTTCTAGTTGTGTTTCATGAAAAATGATCATGTAAATGCGTTTTGGTCTATGCTACATGTGCCTAGCCTCCCTTGATTCCTTTCCCTTCATTTTTACTCTAAATAGATGGTGTTCTCTCCTCTTTTTCTAGTGCTATATCCTCCCTTTTAGATCATTTTTCCATTTTATTATCCTTCTATCCCTGGTCCCTTGGCATTGTTAGCTTAGTTTTCCTTTCAGCATTAGGAGTAGTAGTAGTAGTAGAAATAGATAGAGGAACCTACCTTCTCTGGAGATCTGTCTCAAGTGCACAAGGTCCCACAACTTAGAGATGGCTCCATTGTTTTCTCAAATGACTTAGTTCTTCCAGATCCAAGACACGGCTGCAATTTTGACAACCAACAATTATCTTATTCTTCCCATGGCTTGTGTAGGTACTAGCACTTCTTTCAAACTGAATTTCATCCTTCTTAAGTACACCCTACTATACTTGCCCTTTTCAAGTTTCCCAAGCTAAAGATTGCATAGTTTCTTATTATTCCTCTCCTTGTTACTTTTAACATTTCACTTATTCTATGTCTTGACTTCTGTAACATCAAAGTGTTATTGGTATTCTTCCTTTGGGATTGAATTCTCATTAAAACAAACATAATTTCCAAATAATGATTGCCTTGATTAAAACTCAAGTACTTAATATTTTTTTAACTTCTCTTTGAAGTCCCTTTATACTAGCCCCTTGTCATTCATTTCAAAGAGTAAAGTTCCATAGGATAATTTCTAAACTAGACTCTCCCTTAGTCCGAAGGACTGATTTCTTGACTGTAACACCTCCTTTCCCAACTAAGTTTTTCTTTGTCATGTGTTCATCCTTGCATATGGTCACTCCTTGTGTTCTTCGAATACTCCTTATGATCTCTTTATGCTCTACCCTCATCAACTTACTCTCCATTTTACACATTTGTTCTTCCTCAACTAATGTTGGTCTAGTATACTCACAAGAAGATGCCTTATATGATACCGATACTTATGCATAATCATTGTTTATCTATACATTTTTAGCACCCCAAAAATTTAGTTCAAGATCATAAAGGAGTTGAACTTATCCTTGGAATGATATAACTAAGTCGAAGGATTTAATGTAGTGACTCCTAGATTCTAATGTGCATCTTCACTTGCCGCAACATGTTTGCCATAACAATTTGTGTGGATAATGCCAACCATACACTTTGAATAAGGGTAGGAAGTGTTATGCTACTCCTACTAAAGTGATGGGAATTGGGTATTTTTAATAATGTTCACTTTGAACCCCAATTTCGTATTTAAATTTTAAGATTGCAATTGCGAACAACATTCATGCGATCAAGATAATTAGTTGGTAACTGAGATTTGAATAAAACTAGAGTACGATCTTTATAAGCTATGAATAATTAGACAATGGCATGTTAATCAAAGCTTGTTCTAAGCTTATACCTTATAAAAAGGATTGTGAAATTAATTGGCACTTAAATGTTAAACTTAGTCACTAATGGCTTAATTGATAAAAAGATAGGAATGGAATATCAAATCCTCAATGGGAAAATTTATTATTAAAAGGGGAAAATAACTAAGGTCCTACAACTAGGTAATTATATTACATATATTAGAAAACATAGAAGGGAAAATGATTTTACTTTCACTATATCAATCTTGACAAGATGTTTGTTGGGTTATTGATTATTTTAAAAAAATAAATGCCTAAGTTATATATATATATATATATATATATAGGGAATAATTATGGAAATTATAAGTTTTATCATGTTTTTATTTTAAATAGATTTTGGGTCAAACTCGAGCTATGAATAAGAGATTGTAAATAGTGATGAGCTGGAACTCATGCAATCGACCATGCAAAGGAAGAAATTTTAAATGCCATAATTACAAAGGATGTAACCATGTAACTATGGTGGAAATCATTTATGTCTTTTCATTAATATCCATTAAATTCCTTGACTTGAGTGTAAATTCATCCTTCACTATTAGTTTGAAGGGATTCATGTGATAGTTTTGCCAATAAAATATGGAGCTTGGTGAATTTCTAGAGGATTCTTTAGGAAGAATGTTGTAAATCCATGCAAGTTCTAAATCTATTACTATATAAAAACATTGCATTGATAAAGGACTTCTAGAATGGGATCTAATTTTTGGTTCGAAGTTGTGTCCGAGGTGTGGCTATAAAGAAGTAAGAAGAAAAGAATCTAGTCTTCCCTTGTTCAGGAAGAACGGTTCCTTATCCCCTCTTTCATTTTATTTCATCTAATCGATCTTAGAGTGAATACATATTTGCAATTTTGTTTGGGTTCAAGGAAATAGTGAATACGTGGAACTTGGAGGTTATTGTTTTTATACTCTATTTTTGCAAAAAGAAATGGTAAATTATATGACTGTAAAACATGGGTATCTAATGTTTTTATCATTTATACTGCTCAAATCATGTTTACCAATTATGACTTTAAATGAGAAATTTTGTTTGAATTTTGTTGAGGAGGTTGAACCAGATAATAGTGGGTTTTGTGCATATATTTTTATAGTACACAAACCAATTTTAGGTGTGATAGGTTTTCTAATGCCTACCAAAATTATGGCATAATAATCTAGTAAAAACTTGATTTCAGACATTTAAGGTCTATTTCGTTTCACTTCTAGTCTATGTGTTTCAATTGTTAAAAAGAGATGTGTTTGGGTATGCACCTAGATGAGTTGGTGTTTTTATCTGATACACAAGTTAATAATAGTCTTTTATTTTCTAGAAATTGACTATTAGAGAAACAAGTTTTTCTATTATGGCTTAGGATTTACTTGATTTACCCAACTTAATCATTTACCTTTATGAGGTCTGCAAGAAAGCATTTCCTTGTCACTCCCTCTTTGTAAGTAATTCTAGGTGTAAATATTTCTGTTATTTCTTAGTCTAAGTTGTGTCTTTTTGAACTGGTAACACTTCATGTTAACCTTGGCTGATATATTGATTCCTATAGCTCTTAGAGAGGTTATTGGGTAGTAGCAGGGATTACTCCTGGTTTCATTGTAAATGGGTAGTAATAGTGGTCAAGTTTTAGAATGTATCTTATTTTGTCACCATACAGTCTCATGTAGGTTGTAAGCTCAACATTAATGTTCCTTTTCTCAGGATATGGAAAGTGCCTTTAGTCATGGTAATGGAATGTTGATTTTTTCGAGCCTTCGGCTCACTCCATTTATAAGGAATTTAATCACTTGCTACCTTCTTTAGTGGTCATCTAGACTAGTTTGAATTAATACTAGTGAACAAAAAATGAATTCGGGGTTTAGGTTTCAAAGGACTAAGCCTAACTTATCTTATACTAGGTATGAAAACCATTTCTTCTTCCTTCAAGAAGCTATTCAGTTTAAATATTATATATTTCTATATCCAGTTATAACTTGAGAAAATCTCGGTTGGAGCTTGGGCCTTGATGGATAATGATTGAAAAAAATGATTGATTGTATTATGTTTATAAGAAATACTGAAAAGTCTTATTTGAAGCCAAGGGATCTTGATTGGTTGGCACCTTGGATATGTGTCTTAAGTATTGTTGCTCCATTTATAAGGTGCAATGGTGGAACTAAAACTTAAGTTTTGTTCCCATTTCTTTAAATAAATCTTTACTATAGATTCTAATATTTATATTATGTGGAGTTTATGTACTGATTGAATCTTTGTAGGATGATAAAATAAAGTGTAACATATCCCCATTATTGAGGAGTAGTATGTACTAGTCATTGTGACAAACTAGGAGGTTTAGACTCCTATACATAAGAAAATCAAGCTACGGTAGTGGATATGTTTTCAGATTCTTATTACAACGAGAATGTAGTAGGAAATAATGGGAGGTGTTGTGTTGTATTAAAGAATACACAAGATGGTATAAATAAGAAACAAAGTCTATATTTCCTTAATTCTTTAAGTTATCACGATATATAACTTGAGATGTATAAGTATCATTCCTTCTTAGGATATTAATGGATAATACAGATATGTTGTTTTAGGAGGTTGTGACATATAAAATTCATGGAATTAAAGCAATAAGAATGCAGCGTTTAGACCAAGCTTATTTGACGGATACTTTAGTATTGTTGAAGTTGGTTGGTTTCATTTACGTAGCATGGATTACCTTGTGTGTTTCCAAGGTTAATACTTGTTTTAATTGCTTGAGCAAAAAAATAAGTTAAGAAACTTCTAGTTATGAATGGGATGATGTAGATTCATACCGTGATTGATAAGAGTTTGATATTTCTATTTAATTTCTGTGGGATTCAGTTGTATTTACTATAATATGTTGTATTGATTAGTTGATGGTCATTATTGGATATTAATATATTTATCTAACTTTTCTTCAACTTAATTATGTGAAGTGTTGATGAGACTTTTTCATTGTGGAATATTGAAGAAGGTAAAAAGAGTTGTACTTAATAATTGCAAAGCAATTTATTAAAGTATGATGATTGATGTAATACATGTTTAAGTTGTAGGAATGAAATTGTTATTGCAGTATATATTCATTCTAATATTTAATGACATAAATTGATAAACGGGATAAAGGACTTTTCTTTCTCAGTTCATTCAAACTGACCTTGCCTAACCATTGTAGGAAAGTAAGTGGAGATAACAGAGTGAAGTAAAGAAATGTCTCGGTTATCTAATTGAACCATATGCTTACTTTTAAAGGATAAAGTTGTAGTCAAATTGTTGAATTGAGATATTCTTATTTATGTTAAAGAATTTATTTGTTGTCTTGAGTAAAGGTTTTCTTGTGAAAATCTACTAAGTACATTTATGATATATTTTGACATGGTAAAGATTCCATATTTTGATCAATAGATACTTGCTTCATATCATTGAAAGACTATTGATACCTCTCTGCAATCTCTGTAACAACTTCTACTAAGTTATAGTAATATCGTATAGATATGGCTATATGCTTGTGATATTTTATGAAAATTGAATCATTGGATGATCATATTGGAGGGTTGTTATAACTCTTTGATTCAGTAGTATATTAACTACCTTATGGACTAGATGAACCTAGTAATTTCAATGATTGAAATGGGAAGTTATGAATCAATAATATAATTGATAGGTTAATGGAATACATTATGGACCAGTGTTGAAGTATTCTTTTAAATCTAAACTGATTAACTTATGGGAAATTAAAAGTATTGTTGGAAAGAGGTTGTGAATTCTCGCAAGCCAAGTTAAAGGTCTAATGCTTGGTAGATGAGAAATCATCTAGTTATGAATCTTGATGTATATGCATATGTATACACATTTATGGGAGTTTCTTCTAGTAAAGTTTGAGTAACTATACTAGAGGTAATATAATATGATGAAACTTCTAGATGATAAGATAAAGTTCAACATATAAGGGTTTGGTCTTTAAAACTTAATTGATGTTCCTTTTGGGCAGCACTCAAACCTTTAAGGGAATTAAGTTGAATTACTATGTAAAATTAACCCAACCCTCGTAACATGATGGGAAGCTCAACATAATACGGCAAGATGAAATAATAAATAAGAATAGAACATAGATGTTCTTTGACGCCTAAGCGAACTGTCATTCCATAAAATGGGGAAATGAAGTATAAGATCTCTCAGATTACCATCATTTGAAATATATGATGTGATGTACATTAATGATAAATTTTACTCCAACTAACAAGATTTAATGAAGACATTTCATTATTAATCAAGTTAAACTTAAATACTAAAAGGACCTACATGGGATGGGGTAAAGTTGGTGAAGAAATTTATGGGAGACTAAACTCCTAAACACCAAACTTATATGAAACCTTGGTTATGATGCCTAATGAAAATGATGAAATTTTTGTTAGGAACATGTAGATTGTGCTCACCTTGAGTACTTATTATTAGATCCATGGTGAAATTTTGTTCTATGCTCCTAAAATAGTGAGTTTAAATCAACCATGATAAAGATATGATGGTGTAGTCATATAAAGGATAACGACGATATGATATCTAGAATGCATAGAATATATTTTTGGATGCCAAGGAAATTGGTATGAAGATCCAAGAAAAATGAATATACTTGCCAAGGTGATAGTAACCATGCAAATAAACCTAAGTCGGGTTTGGGCATTGTTGTAGAAGTCCTCAAGAGAATTGGGAATACTATTGAAACAAGAAGCTTAAAATGAATAAGATTCATATATAGATAAATTAGACCTGGCTAATATAAATGCTAAGTAAAACTGAATAACACGATTCTAATAAATAGTATAAGTGTTATTGAAAGGAGGATAATGGGAATGACTCCGTATGTCCCTAATGATGAGTGATTATGTAGCTTGCATGATTTCTTATAGGAGTAAGAACAACATTAATGGTTATTACTCCTTGATAATGTGAGGCATTATTTTATTTGGTTGAATTTGAATCATTAATAATAGTAAGATTGGGAATTTAGATCTAAAGAGTGATCTATCTTATATCTAGAATAGATAGGTAGAAATGAGTATTATCGAACTACATTTGACCTATCGTGATACTATGGGACAAAATCTAGATACGCTTCACTAAGTGATGAAGACATGGGAACTAGAATAGTCTGTCATGTTTAATTTATTAAGATATTGTGTTTCATTTTAGGACTCTTGACAGGTAAACTCACTACCGCCATTACGTGGTCATATCCATTTAATGACATAGTCATCGTTATTTGAATACTGCCACTTAACAACTATACTGAGTTCCCTTTTCAAGACCTTAAAATGTGGCATGGTATTGCTTAAGTACAAGCTTGTTAAAGTTACAAGGGTGGATGGAACCCCACGGGTTGGTACCTCGATGCCAACATATGATGGATACGGGAAGGGAAGAAGTCTAGTAATGATGTGAATCATTACAAAGACACTTTCTTTCCCATAGGCATCATAGGATGACATCGAGGTATAACTTCATGTAGGTTACTCCAGACTTGTACCTTATACAAGACTTGTAGTTGTTTACAACATAATTGAATGTAAATCCATATAGATGAACAATTTATTAAGGTGATATGAAAATATTCCAATGTTGAGTGTGCCATCATGGAACCGAGAATGGCATACATGTCTTAAAACCTTGTGCAAGGTAGTGTAATTGTTGATTACACTGTCAAGATTTCACCATTATCTAAGTTGTGAGATGCCTATGGACTTCATAGGTGGAACCCAGGTACACACTTAGGGGTTATCACTTATATATCATATCCTATTAAAGGAGAACCAAAGGGATACATTTTATGTATGGCTCATAAAGAGCATTGAGGGAGAATGAGTAAGTTTAGTATTCTCTCATACAGTTGCACATGGTTCATGATAGTTATCGAAATGGATTGCATTAAGACTTATGTTGGATTTAAATATATGGGTATTTAAATCAGCTACATGAGGTAAGATAAAAAAAAATATCTAATATTGAAGTGACAAAAGTGGATGTTACATTTTGGTATCAGAGTTGAAGGTTGTAGCTCTTGGGCCTAATGAGTCCTTACGCTTAGAAAATTTTATGAATAAAATAAAAATAAAGAAGGATGTACCATGGATAACGAACCATATCAAACTAATCTTTTGGTTCGGGGGTAAAAGAGTTAGATAATACTCTAAGATTCCTTCATGACACACTATATTGGATAGATGCAGGGAGCAACTAGTAAGTGTGAATATGAGCAGCCAAGTAAAAAAACTTAGGTTGAATGATGATGATCATTAGAGTGTTACTCAATTGATCGATCAAACTACATTATGAAAAAATTGGAGCATAAATCCAATATTAAAAGAAATCTGCATAGGATAAAGGTAGTATATAGAGGAAGACTAACTGCTGAAATGGCAGTGACTGGAAAGGCCAATTAGGCCAGAATGAAATCTGCAATAAAATTCTAGCTTTATATAGTAAAATCATGTAAGAGCATTAGCTCTTCTTTATTTCTAACTTTTAAGAAAAGAGATAAAGGATGGGAAAAAGTCAGAAAGTGTGATCTTTCAGAGTAAAACCTAGTAGTAAAGCTTGTCATAGTTTCGTAGAAAAAGAAACAAGTCATCCTATCATAATGACAGGTAAGTTAAATAGAACTCGTATGTTGCTAATTAAATACAAGATTAATGCAGTTGAGTCCTTTGTATGAGGTGACTAACTGGAAACTAAATGGAAATTTAGAATTTTTAATTGAAAATAATAAGGAAAATTGCATGAACCATAACCTTGTGTCAGTTATCATGACATTGTCACTGATTAAACTCATTATAGAAATGAAGGAAATATGACTATAAGATGATTTGCATATTTCTTGACTATAGTATAGTTGCATGAGATTGTTTTTATAACAAGATGCAATGGTAAAGTGATCTAAAGGATAGATTCAGGCATATGCATCCTTATGATATCCGTACAGTGTATATGTGTGTGTGTGTGTGTGTGTGTGTAGGATTCTTATGTGTTATGAATGGTGCAACCTTGACTGGTTGTGACAAAATAAGATTTCTATGGCTCTAAAATTGGAATTTAGTAGAAGTAAAGGATGTTTACGAGACTAAATACAGATGTAAGAGGCTATTTTAAACTTGTACTGTGAATGTGTAAAAATTTCACCCTCCAAATTGGATCGTATACCTTGTTAAGGTATAGAGGGACTGTTTTACATTTTACTATATTATGACCTTAGTTCTTAAGCTTCTTAAGGGTTAAAAGTAATAGGCATAGATATTAATATGACTATATAACTGTATTATCATTATTCATATTTTTACCCTTGTGGTAGTGTGTGATTATTGTATGACCACTCTATTGATGTACTACTTGGGTTATTATGGCCAAATAAGTCTGGCTAGTTTACTTAAGTATTATTGAGTAAACACTCTTCTAGAAGATTGAATGATAACTATGTTATTTACTTTACCTAAGATGCTATGTAATCTTGAAATATCGTACAAGGACATGGTACTCATTGTTATTGCAGACTTTTCTACAAAATTTGATACCTTGAGTTGAATTTAAAGTGTAATCGGCCCAAATAATATTTCACGGGCTGAGACAACATTGTCAGGTTGGTAAAATTTCAAACCTAGTAAGAATCTAGAGGTTGAAAAGTGTAATGAAGAATATCAGGTATGTAACTTTATATGCATGATTCCAAGGGAATATGTAAACTAACCTTCAAGGTTTTAAAGTCAAAAGTATCCTTAAATTTAAGATTTTTATCAATATCATGTGCCTAAGATGATAAATACAACTAGCCTATTTGTAAAAAAAATGGTAATTTAAAGCTAGTAGGAGTTACAGGATTGCAAAAATAAAGTCTACTTAACTCAGGTCTTTGAACTTTAAATCGGGAATCATTAAATTGGGGTGCCACATTCTGAGAATGTTTCATAAGGTTTTGTTGATCCTTTTAACAATGTGATCATTTTGTAGACACTTTATCATTTATACTATTGTTACTTGATTACATTGATGAACTCATAACTTACGTTATGAGATGGTTGGTTGACTATAGTATGTATCTTTTTCTGATGATACAATGAAGTATAACTTATATTTTAAAAAGGATGCTTAGTCCATACCTATTATGGAAACTAAAGAAGTATATACTCATATTGTTATGATCAAGTTTTGAATGTATGACCTTACTTGAATGATTGGTCTTATTATGATGGAATTGTAATGGGAGGTAACTCACTATACCATGTTGTATTAATATTATACATGATTGTATAGCAATTTAAGAATTATTTATCTTAACTAATTTCATCTAAGTTGTCTGTATATAACTCAAGGATATATAGATTGATATTCTACTCTATTAAGGTATCGATGGACTAATATATTATAATTGTTAATGAATTCATGTTATACAAATGTAAAGGAACTAGAATAATAAGATTACAGTTATTTAAGTATGGGCTTATATGACTGTAACATTATTATTCTAGCACCACTTGAGCTGATTGTGAACAATTATGTTGGATTGATTACTTATGTTTATCTTGAGTAAATGCTAGTTTTAAAGCTTGTCAAAGTATGAGTTTGGATTTCTTTTAGAGGTAGAGTCTAATTAATATGACCTTAAAATAAAAAAACTCCTCATGACTAGTCTTGCGTATGTTGTAATACCTTGATGTAAGATAGTTGTGACTAGACTTGTCTGGTTTAATACAACAGTGTCATGTTGCATTAGCTTGGTAAAGCTGGATTCTAGAGAATACCTTTTGTATGTATTACATAATGTTACATGAAGAAAACTACTGAAGAGATAGAATCTATGACATGTTTCTTATAGTATAATGGTTTACTGGTTGACAAGTAATGACATCCAGTAAATGTGAACTTATGAGATGTGAAATCGCAAGTTCCGGTGAAAATAATGACGTACACTTGAAATTAAAAAGTGTGTAATTTGTATATGAATGAATTGACTATGAGAAATGAGATGAAATCATCGAGATGATGATTCATTATGGGGGAAGAATGTAACACCCCAAAAACTCAATTCAGGATCATAAAGGAGTTGAACTTATCCTTGGAATGATATAACTAAGTCAAAGGATTTAATGCAGTGACTCCTAGATTCTAACGTGCATCTTCACTTTCCACAACATGTTTTCCATAACAGGTTGTGTGATAATGCCAACCATGCACTGAATAAGGGTAGGAAGTTTTATGTTACTCCTACTAAAGTGATGGGAATTGGGTATTTTTAATAATTTTCTATTTGAACCCCGATTTCGTATTTAAATTTTAAGATTGCAATTATGGAACAACATTCATACGATCAAGATAATTAGCTAGTAACTGAGATTTGAATAAAACTAGAGTACAATATTTATAAGCTATGAATAATTAGACTATGACGTGTTAATTAAAGCTTGTTCTGAGCTTATACCTTATAAAAAGGATTGTGAAATTAATTGGCACTTAAATGTTAAACTTAGTCACTAATGGCTTAATCGATAAAAAGATAGGAATGGAATATCAAATCCTTAGTGGGAAAAGTTTATTAAAAAGGGGAAAATAACTAAGGTCCTACAATTAGGTAATTATATTATATATATTAGAAAACATAGAAGGGGCTAATGATTTTACTTCCATTATACCAATCTTGACAAGATGCTTGCGTTGGGTTATTGAATCTTTAAAAATAAACTACCTGAGTTATATATATATATATAATAATTATGGAAATTATAAGTTATCATGTTTTTATTTTAAATAGATTTTGGGTCAAACTCGAGCTATGAATAAGAGCTTGTAAATAGTGATGAGCTGGAACTCATGCAATCGACCATGCAAAGGAAGAAATTGTAAATGCCATAATTACAGAAGATGTAACCATGCAATTGTGGTGGAAATCATTTATGTCTTTTCATTAATATCCATTAAATTCCTCGACTTGAGTGTAACTTCATCCTTCACTATTAGTTCAAGGGATTCATGTGATAGTTTTGCTAATAAAATCTGGAGCTTGGAAAATTTCTAGAGGATTCTTTAGGAAGAAGGCTGTAAATCCATGCAAGTTCTAAATATGTTGCTATATAAAAACATTCCATTGAGAAAGGACTGCTAGAATGGGATCTAAGTTTTTGGTTCAAGTTGTGTCCGAGGTGTGGCTACAAAGAAGTAAGAAGAAAAGAATCTAGTCTTCCTCTTTTCGGGAAGAATGGTTCCTTCTCCCCTCTTTCATTTTATTTCATCTGATCTTAGAGTGAATACATCTTTGTAATTTTGTTTAAGTTCAAGGAAATAGTGAATACATGGAACTTGGAGGTTATTTTTTTTATACTTTATTTTGCTATGAAAAGAAATGGTAAATTGTATGACTATAAAACATGGGTATCTAATGTTTTTATCATTTATACTGCTCAAATCGTGTTTACCAATTATGAATTTAAATGAGCAATTTTGTTTGCATTTTGTCGAGGAGGTTGAACTAGATAATAGTGGGTTTTTTGCAAATATTATTACAATATGTAAACTGATTTTGGGTGTGATAGGTTTTCTAATGCTTGACCAAAATCTTGGCATAAGAATCTAGCAAGAAACTTGATTTCAGACATTGAGGTCTATTTCCTTTCACTTCTGGTCTATGCATTTCAATTGTGAAAATGGAGATGTATTTGGGTATGTGCCTAGGATGAGTTGGTGTTTTTATCTGATACATAGGTTATTAATAGTCTTCTATTTTTCCATCGATTGATTGTTAGAGAAACATGTTTTTCCGTTATGTCTTAGGATTTACTTGATTTACCTAACTTAATCATTTACCTTTATGAGGTCTGCAAGAAAGCATTTCCTTGTCACCCCTCTTCGTAAGTAATTCTAGGTGTAAATATTTCCATTATTGCTTAGTCCGAGTTGTGTCGCTTTTAAACCGATAACACTTCATGTTAAGATTTACTAATATATTGATTCCCTGTAGCTCTTAAAGAGGTTATTGGGTAGTAGTAGGGATTACTCTTGGTTTCATTGTAAATGGGTAAGAACATTGGATGATTTCTAGAATGTATCTTATTTTCTCACCATACAGCCTCGTGTAGGTTGTAAGCTCAACATGAATGTTCCTTTTCTCAAGATATGGAAATTGCCTTTAGTCATGGTAATGGAATATTGATTTGTCGATCCTTCAGGATCACTCCATTGATAAGGAATTTAATCACTTGCTACCTTCTTTAGTGGTCATCTAGACTAGTTTGAATTGATACTTTTGAACAACAAATGAATTCGGGTTTAGGTTTCGAAGGAATAATCCTAACTTATCTTATAATGGGTGTGTAAAACCATTTATTCTTCCTTCAGGAAGCTATTCAGTTTAGATCTTATATATTTCTATATCCAATTATAAACTTGAGAAAATATCAGTTGGAGCTTGGGCCTTGATGGATAATGATTGAAAAAAATGATTGATTGTATTATGTTTATAACAAAGACTTAAAATTCTTAATTCAATCCAAGGGATCTTGATTGGTTAGAACCTTGGTTATGTGTCTTAAGTATTGTTGCTCCATTTATAAGGTGCAATGGTGGAACTAAAAATTAAGTTTTGTTCCCATTTCTTTAAATCAATCTTTACTATAGATTGTAATATTTATATTATGTGGAGTTTATGTACTAATTGAATCTCTATAGGACATTAAAATCAAGTGTAACATATCCCCATTATTGAGGAGTAGTATGTACTAGTCATTGTGACAAACTAGGGAGGTTTAGACTCCTATACATAAGAACAATCAAGCTGCGGTAGTGGCTATGTTTTCAGATTCTTATTACAGTAGAATGTAGTAGGAAATAATTGGAGGTGTTGTGTTGTATTAAAGAATACACAAGATGGTATAAATAAGCAACGAAGTCTATATTGCCTTAATTCCTTTAAGTTATCATGATATATAACTTGAGATGTATAAGTATCATTCCTTCTTAGGATATTAATGGATAATACAAGATATGTTGTTTTAGGAAGTTGTGACATATAAACTTCATGGAATTAAATCAATAAGAATGTAGTGTTTATACCAAGCTTATTTGACGAATACTTTAGTATTTTTAAGCTGGTTGGTTTCATTTTCATGGCATGAATTACCTTGTGTGTTTTCAAGGTTAATACTTGTTTGAATTACTTGAGCAAAAACAATAGTTACAACAACTTCTAGTTATGAATGGGATGATGTAGATTCATACCATGATTGATAAGTGTTTGATATTTCTATTTAAATTCTATGGGATTCAGTTGTATTTACTATAATATGTTGTATTGATTAGATGATGGTCATTATTAGATATTAATATATTTATCTAACTTTGCTTCAACTTAATTATGTGAAGTGCTGATGAGACTTTGTCATTGTGGAATACTGAAGAAGGTGAAAAGAGTTGTACTTAATAATTACAAAGAAATTTATTAAAGTATGTTGATTGATGTAATACATGTTTAAGTTGTAGGAATGTAATTGTTATCGCAGTATATATTCATTCTAATATTTCATGACATAAATTGATAAACAAGATAAAGGACTTTTCTTGCTCAGTTCATTAAAACTGACTTTTCCTAACCATTGCAAGAAAGTAAGCGGAGATAATAGGAGTGAAGTAAAGAAATGTCTCGGTTATCTAATTCAACTATATGCTTACTTTTAAAGGATAAAGTTGTAGTCAAATTGTTGAATTGAGATATTCTTATCTATGTTAAAGAAGTTATTTGTTGTCTTCGAGTAAAGTTTTTCTTGTGAAAATCTACTTGAGTACATTTATGATATATTGTGACATGGTAAAGATTCCATATTTTGATCAATAGATACTTGCTTCATATCATTGAAAGACTATTGATACCTCTCTGTAATCTCTATAACAACTTCTACTAAGTTATAGTAATATCGATATAGATATGGCTATATGCTTGTGATATTTTATGAAAATTGAATCATTGGATGATCATATTGGAGGGTTGTTATAACTCTTTGATTCAGTAGTATATTAACTACCTTATGGAATAGATAAACCTAGTAATTTCAATGATTGAAATGGGAAGTTATGAATCAAGTAATATAATTGATAGGTTAATGGAATACATTATGGACCAATGTTGAAGTATTATTTTTAATTTAAACTAATTAACTTATGGGAAATTAAAATTATTATTGGAAATAGGTTGTGAATTCTCACAAGCCAAGTTAAAGGTCTAATTCTTGGTAGATGAGAAATCATCTAGTTATGAATCTTGATGTATATGCATATGTATACACATTTATGGGAGTTTCTTCTAGTAAAGTTTGAGTAACTATACTAGAGGTAAAATAATATGATGAAACTTTGGATGATAAGATAAAGTTCAACATATAAGGGTTAGGTCTTTAAAACTTAATTGATGTTCCTTTTGGGCAGCACTCAAACCTTTAAGGGAATTAAGTTGAATTACTATGTAAAATTAACCCAACCCTCGTAACATGATGGGAAGCTCAACATAATACTGCAAGATGAAATAATAAATAAGAATAGAACATAGATGTTCTTTGATGCCTAAGCGAACTGTCATTCCATAAAATGGGGAAATGAAGTATAAGATCTCTCAGATTACCATCATTTGAAATATATGATGTGATGTACATTAATGATAAATTTTACTCCAACTAACAAGATGTAATGAAGACAATTCATTATTAATCAGGTTAAACTTAAATACTAAAAGGACCCATAGGGGATGGGATAAAGTTGGTGAAGAAATTTGTGGGAGACTAAACTCCTGAACACCAAACTTATATGAAACCTTGGTTATGATGCCTAATGCAAATGATGAAATTTTTGTTAGGAACATGCAGATTGTGCTCACCTTGAGTACTTATTATTAGATCCATGGTGAAATTTTGGTGTCTATGCTCCTAAAATAGTGAGTTTAAATTAACCATGATAAATATATGATGGTGTAGTCATATAAAGGATAACGACATGATCTGATATCTAGAATGCATAGAATATATTTTTGGATGCCAAGGAAATTGGTATGAAGATCCAAGAAAAATGAATATACTACCAAGATGATAGTAACCATGCAAATAAACCTAATTCGGGTTTGGGAATTGATGTAGAAGTCCTCAAGAGAATTGGGAATACTACTAAAACAAGAAACTTAAAATGAATAAGACTCATATATAGATAAATTAGACCTGGCTAATATAAATGCTGAAGTAAAATTGAATAACACGATTCTAATAAATAGTATAAGTGTTATTGAAAGGAAGATAATGGGAATGAATCTGTATGTCCCTAATGATGAGTGATTATGTATCTTGCATGATATCTTATAGGAGTAAGAAAAACATTGATGGTTTACTCCTTGATAATGTGAGGCATTATTTTATTTCGTTAAATTTGAATCATTAATAATAGTAAGATTGGGAATTTACATCTAAAGAGTGATATGTCTTATATCTAGAACAGATAGGTAGAAATTAGTATTATTAGAACTAATTCAACCTATTATGATACTATGGGACTAGGACTCTAGATACGCTTCACTAAGTGATGAAGACATGGGAACTAGAACAATTTGTCATGTTTAATTTATTAAGATATTGTGTTTCATTTTAGGACTCTTGACAATTCAACTCACTACCGCCATTATGTGGTCATATCCATTTAATGACAGTTGTTGTTATTTGAATACTGCCACTTAATAGTTATATTGAGTTCCCTTTTTAAGACCTTAAAATGTGGCATGGTATTGCTTAAGTACAAGCTTGTTAAAGTTACAAGGGTGGATGGAACCCCATGGGTTGGTACCCTAATGCCAACATATGATGGCTATGGGAAGGGAAGTAATCTAGTAATGATGTGAATCATTACAAAGACACTTTCTTTCCCATAGGCATCATAGGATGACATCGAGGTACAACTTCATGTAGGTTAATCCATGGACTTGTACCTTGTACAAGACTTGTAGCTGTTTACAACATCATTGACTACAAATCCATATAACTAAACAAGTGATTAAGGTGAGATGACAAGATTCCAATGGTGAGTGTGTCATCATGGAACTAAGCATGGCATACATGACTCAGAAACCTTGTGCAAGGTAGTGTAACTGTTGATTACACTAGTCAATATTTCACCATTATCTAAGCTATGAGATGCATGTGGACTTCATAGGTGGAACCCAGGTACACACTTAGGGGTTATCACTTATATATCATATCCTATTAAAGGAGAACCAAAGGGATACATTTTATGTATGGCTCATAAAGATCATTGAGGGAGAACAAGTAAGTTTAATATTCTCTCATATAGTTGCACATGGTTCATGATAGATATCGGAAATGGATTTCTTTAAGAATTATGTTGGATTTACATATATTGATATTTAAATAAGCTAAAAAAGGTAAGATAAATAAAATATCTAAGAATGAAGTGACAAAAAGTTGTTTTTACAAGATTACTTTTGATGACTGTCCTTAGAGGACTTTACAACATTTTTTATTTGTTTCATGTGGCTACATACCTACAATATTCTTGAATCTGGAGAATATGCATAAAAGAATCCTCATTTGTACCTCTTTGTTAAGTTATAGATCTGGTTTGGCTCTATATCGCTTTCCCTATTTGTGATAAGTTTTGTTCTCCATCCCATTGGCCTATATACATCTCCCTCTAGCTTGGCAACTTGATTTTGTTTTCCTTCAACCATGTAGAATGCTTAGTCTCCCCAAAATCTCTCACTAATTCTTGGTCTTGTGTCATACTCCATGAGGTAATGTCATTTGAGTCTTCTTCTTCTTTTGACTCCACCATACCTTGAAAAAAATTTCCTTCATTTTTTATGTTTTAGCCTCTTAAACTGATATTTTCAGACTTTTAAAGGTCCTTAGGAACACTTCTTTGTCCCATATTTGACTATTCATGTTCATTCTTGATAAATGACTGCTACAACCTACATTCACACATGTCAAAACACAATTAGGTTTAAAACCTAGAGCTCGACTATCTTCTTTGGCTGCTCCATGCTTGGTTTCAACTTGTTTACCATTTGGTTCCTCTCCTATGCCTATTTAAATGCCTTATTCCTTCATCTTCTTCTATTGATATTTATCTTGGTTTAGGTTCCTTACAAGGATTGGTTGTCCTTCACTCTCTTTGGATTGGTCTTCAAGATACCCACTTGTTTCCTTCATTCACATAACACTCTCTTATGTCTTCTTTCTTCCTTATTCTCTTAAATCTTGCATAAGATCCTCTAGGATCCAGTCCCACACTTTATCCTTCTCACCATTACTATGTTGCTTATTCTTGTAACTCTTCCTTTGGTGAATCCACTAATTGTTTTCTTACTTTTTCTTCAAGAACTCCATGTTCTTTCTCAGCCTTATTTGGGCTTGTTCATCAACCTTGACTTGTGTTTCTTGGTCCACTACATTGGACTCTAACTACTGCACTCTTCTATCAACCTTGTCTTCATCTTTCATGAAGGCTAAGACCTAATCCTTGGTCTTCTCAACAAACTCCTTGAAGCCAAATACCATGCTTCTCCTTTCAATACCTACATGTTGGTCCATCAAAGGTACTAACACATGTTCTATTCCATTTTTTTAAGAAAACATTTATTTAACCTTCCATTATAAACTACTTTCTTGTCATATTTCCATGGCCTTCCTAGGAGTAGATTACATACATCCATAGGCATTACATTGCACATGATTTTATCATGCAAACTTCCATTTTAAAAAGGTACTCTACATTGCTCATTTACAAGAATCCGATGATCCTTCTAAACCCATGCCACTCGGTAAGGTGTAGGATGAATTAATATTTTCAACCACAATTTGCTAACCATTTCCTTAGAAAGAATGTTGTCTGTACTACCATTATCTATTATAACATTGTAGCACTTACCAGTGGTCTAACATATTGTCCTAAACAAGACTCTCTCGTAGACCGGCTCCTAATCTTTGGCTAGTTATTGTTGTAGAAGTACTCTTCTTACCAATAATGATTCTCCATGCCCGTGATCACCATATCCATTAGCTGACTTCTCAAAATATGAAAACATTACTTCTATGTTTTTCATTATTGTGCCTGGATCACCGATATCATGCATCATGATAACCATCTTCCTCATTACTCCTTCATTGATCAAATTTCATAATACCCCCGAAATGATGGCTTCTCAAAATTTTCCATGCTTTAACAATAACCTTCACACTTTCAAGCTATCAATAATTTCAAAATACTATAAATTCCTACAATATACTATATTATAAAATAACAACCATCTCTCGATACCAAAATGGTGTAGGGGTTATATAGATTTAACATTTCTTATTGGTGCCAACTATACTTACCTCTTATCATTCATTGTCTACACCTTATGAATGCACTTGAGATATCATAAAAGCATCACATCCCCTACTTTTTCTGACTGAAGATCTCATTAACGTACTTCACTCCACCATCTTCATGTCATGAGTTAAAAAGGAAACACTAGGTGTATTGCTTCTATATAAAACTTGTATCAAGTACTAGCATCCCATGAAAAACAAACAAAAAGATGGTCTTACCTAGTCTTTCACCACAAATCCTTCTTGTTACACTTCCACCATATAAAATTACACTCTTCATGTCCTCTTATAGACATTTCATACACACATTTCATCCTTACACACCCATTGTATCTCCATTCCCTTTTTATGTATGACTAAACCTAGGTAGGCTTATGTCCTCTACACTCAAACCATCACATAGGTTTAGGAATCAATTCCAAATCTCATATAACACTTCATCATACCTGAGTCAAGGTGTTTAGACTCAATATTTGGTTCCTTACTTTTAATTCATACTAGTTCTTCACTTGAACCTTGATGTCCTTGTTTCCCTTCAACCATGCAAACCCTGTTATAACTCAAATATTTATGAAACAATCCCACACTTTCAAGGATGATTCAAATACCCTTTATGGGGTACTAAAACATAACTAAATTTCTGACCTATTTTCTTTGTTAGAAATCATACCTCTTTACACTACCCTTGTGAGAATTAGTTCTCTTTAAGCCTCTTATCATAACAAGTACCCACTTTTAGCTATATACTCACCTAGAATTTGATAGATCCTCTTTAGAAATGTCATCAAGATGATGACTACACTATTTGGTAGTTTGAATGCAATTTATGACCCCTCTTGTAACTTTATTTCTCTCTCCACCGTCCACCGTATTGCCTCCATTAGAGCTCAAAATTTTTGATATCGATATCTCCAATTGTGATTCTTAAATCATCATAAAAATTTATGAACCTATAATTCATGATAAGATGGGGATATTTTGAGAAATTCAAATCATTCCATCAGTGCAATTAAACACTACAAGAATCCCTAGATCAATCCCAACATTAAACAATTTGGGCTACATGATAATACAAGGGTTTTCAATAGCTAAAAAATTATAGGATTCATATTTTACCTCTCTCTAGCTGATCATACACTGATAGTATTCAAGCATGTAGTTTATCTCGATGCCTCTCTTCATCTTCTCACTGAGTCAAAACAATGTATGCACAATCTTTACAAAACCATCAATTAAGAAAATTTCACACAAAATTCAACCTGTAAAATCCTTCCACAACTTTTATTAATCATGATATTCTCTCATTACATGTTTTTAAGATATTCATATGACTATCCATTTGAATACATATCTCTCTCTTAACTAGCCTAGCTAATTGTTATTCTTGACTTCCAAATAAGCTCAAAAATTCCTATAAAATTACAATCAACACTAATTTGGATCAAACTAGATCCTAAACCACCTCCAAACAACTCATACACATGGTTTGAAGATAAACATTACAACTTTACATTACTTTCATGGCTTTATTCCATCTTATCTAATCACTTTTCACCTTTTACTCAACTCATTTACTCCTATAATCTCTTACAAATACTTATTAAAACTTATTTAACATATTCAAATTTAACACTCACCCACTCACACCTAGACTAACATGTTTAATGGTCTCATATGACTTTATTACTCTTTAGCTCTTGATGCTCCCGCATAAAAAAATTGGTACACTCGGATGTTTGACTATCTTTTAGAATCCAAAATTCCTTCCTGCCTATCTAAAAATGCTAATCAATCTTTCCTCCAATGTGTTTCCTGATATATCATTGTAGTGTGGTTTATATAAACATGGATTTGATGGTTTCTTGTTAAGATGCCTAAAAAATCATGAATCTATTAAAACCATTCAATAATTCCACAACGACATATGCAAATGGTTGACACTTTAACGAGAAAATTTTTGCTAAGTGCATCCTTTGAATGGGCTGATATTGGCCTACCATCAACCAAGGTTGTTTCACATATGTCAATAAATGCATTAAATGCCAATAGCATTCCATTCTCACTCACATTCCCAGTCATGTTTTACAACCTTCCAAATAACTTTGGCCTTTCTCATAATGGGGGTTAGACCTTATTGGTCTCATCAACCCGTTCATCACAACGACACCACTCTATCATCACATATATTGAATAATTCACTAAATGGGTAGAGTCTATTCCTTTAATCTCTACTAAATCTAACAAAATTGTCGATTTCATCTATCAACATATCATATGTCACTTCAACATCCCTCATAAGCTAGTCACTGATAATGGAAAATCCTTCAAAAATAAAGAAGTTAAGAAATTATGTGACACATTTAACATCAAACTAAGCTTCTCATCACCATACTATCCACAAGAAAATGGACAAGATGAGGCTTCAAATAAAACACTTAACAAAATTCTCATGAAAATTTTCAATCAAGCGAGCCAAAATTGGCACCTTTTGATCACGTTAGCTCTTTGGGATTATCATAATAGCATTTGTAATCCTACATATGCTACCCCATTTCTCTAGTTTATGGATCTAAGGTGGTCTTACCCATTGAAGTTCAAATTCCATCACTTCGCGTATCCCTCAAATATTTTATCCCTAATGAGAACTAGCATCAAAAATATCTAGCATAACTAAAATTTCTAGATGAAAAACATCTAAAAAATCTCAAACATCACCATGTCTATAAATATCACATCAAGCACAAGTATAAAAACATATCAAGGGACGTGATTGTAATATACGTTATCTCATTCTCAAATAAAATCAAAATGTCACTACTCTGGAAAGGAGTAAACGTGAAAAATTTCCCCTAACTAGATTGGTCCATATGTCATCACTCACAAGTATGGGTTGAGAGCTTATCACTTAGCCTCCCTTGATGGTACACATGAAAAGGAACCTTTGAATTCCTTACACTTGTGGCCTTTCTACTGTTAACACATCAACTATCATGATAGTAGTCACATCAAAGATCTTATTCCACTACCACCTTTCACTTCAATATGGTAATTATTTGCAAGCATGTGGTTTTCTCAGTAACTATCCCCAAAACCTTTGAGATGAGCACCAAGGATATGTTAATCACATATTTCACATGGAAAAGTTCCTCCTCGGTAGGATCCCTGCAATCATTATAATCCATCCACCTTATATGCCAATCAAGACATGTCATGGGGCACACATGTGTAGTATCTGCACACATATCTTCCCCTCCTCAAAATGGTCTATTAGTTAGGCACTCGAGTGTAAAATAAATTGAAAAATATCTGTAGATGCATCTTAATAAAAATAAAGAGACTGATCCTCGAAGGACATATATCGAATATCAAAATCATATTATCAAAAATAAAGTAGACTAATCTCTTGAAGGATAGATTCTGTTAAAATAGTAAACTGATCCCTCAAATGATGTCTATAAAATAAAAAAGTAAAAATTCAAAAATTGTAGACCACCCCCTTGAAGGAAGGTTACCCATGTAAAAATTCTTCCCACATTGATCAGCCTTCAAAAAAGTTAAAATATCAAAAAGTATCCTAGGAAATCTTTCTTCATTGATCATCTTTCCCATAAGAGCAAACTTCCTGCATCGATCATTTTACATTTAAATAAAATGTACATATCTAGGATATCCCTATGAAACCATTAAAAGGAGGGCCTAATATCCCACACAACCTACATATGTCAACTCTTCTCATGTTCTAAGAAGGTATACATTTCACTTCCATCTATATCCAAGATCATATGTGTGACTGCCTATTGTTATTCATATGTTAACATATGTTATAAGGCCAAAAGTGCAAGAGCCTTCACTCTACTATTTCCCATCACATATGTATAAAATCAATCATTCCACATTTTTAACCATGATTAAGACACATTTTTATATACATTAAAGCCACTTTAAGATCAAATATTCAATAACACATCATATCAACAACATAACATTAACATCTATTAACATTTATATAACATCAACATCCATAAATGTTCATAAAATCATGGTCATATCTAAATATTCCATTGCTACATCCAAAACATCACATTAGAGTAAAATCAACACATAGATCAAATATCAAAATTATAATAATATATCATATCAATGTTTCTTTATACATGTAGTCACAAAATCATGTAGTTACTACTACTATGATATAAAAAAATATGGCGTTTTATATATAGATATCGTGTAAGAAAATTATTCACTAATGTCTCATCCCCTAGTCCTATCATTAGTTTAGTCGATCACTTTCATTAATTTTCTTTCACAATCATCGCTTACTCACACAGCTTGTGGTCGTCTCTCATGGAGTCTCAACTATCGTTTTTTACTCATAATTTGTATCTATTATTTGACTAGGGTGCCTAGGAAGGGATTTGAGAAATAGTTGGTGCCTTGGTGCTCATTTTTATGCACCCTGGTCCTAGTTACACTTAGTTCTCATTTAGAGTCTTGAGGTTAGTGTTTATAGTTTTCCTCTCATTCCTCTAGGTACTAGTCAATATTTTGGGTCATTAGAGTCAAAATTTGAGAAAGATATCCCTATATAAACAGAACATACACACTATCTTAATGGCATACTATTTCTACTAAGGGATAGCTATCTACATAAGGCAAGGGACTACATTTTGGCACTATCATGCATCACACACTACATATGAAGTGTTGTATTCATTTTATTCCATCCACTATTTGTATCTTACATCTAGATATTGTCTACTATTTTAGCATCATTGGCACTAGGGAACCCTAGGCACATGATAGCACACAAAATCACATAGAACTACATCAGTCCGAGATGTGGTGTAGCACTCACATAAGTTCATCCATTTTGAAGTTTAGGACAATCCAACACATTCATTTACATCTTGATTTTTAGGGTTTTATTCTTTTGTGTGGGTTTTGGTAGGAGATTATTCATCAAATACTTATAGCAACATCAACAAATCTACTATGACATACATGTGAAAAAGACCGAGTTTTTACAAAGACCTAGTGACCAACTCGTATTAAAGTTCCAAGTTATTTTTTAGACCAGGGCTCCCACAGGCACCTTAATCCTCCCACAGGAACCCCAGTCTGGAAAAATATTCATCTACTACAACTTCCTGAGGTGTGTTGTCATACTTTGTTCCACTTGTGCATCATCCAATACAGTTCTAGATCACTGCAAGGTAAGTTCATTTCAGGTTAGTACCTTTTCCCTCTTATTCAATTATTTCATTTTATTTGTAATATCAAATAAAATTAGTTAGTATTCCAGTTTATATAAGTCATTTTATTGTTGTACTTGTTTACATTAATTCTAAAATTAATAATTTTAGTTAATTATTTTGGTGAACCCGTATTTAATTTTTTTTTCCCTAGTATCTTCTTAAAACCCTAATGGCTAACCATAGTTCATCTTATTCTCACCTCACCATGTCTCATTTTAGCATCAAACCTATCTATGATGATGCTACCATTTCTAGGCTCAAAATTTCTATACTAATTCTACTTTGCTAGATGACATCCAACAATAACACTTAGATGGTCAAAAATATGTTCCTACTAGTTTTGAAAACTCTCCTATTAACATTAGAATTTTTTAGGACCTCATAGCATTTACTCAGTGTACACCATGCTATATGGCTACTAGTGATCCTCCTTCTGATCTTTCTAAGGAATTCCTAGATGATTCTCTTATCGATTACATGCTTGGTATTGACAATCACTCACATGTACATATTGATTCTTCTCCTAGTCAAACCATTGCTATAGTTCCATCTCATGATTCTCCTACTTCTGATCTTGTTTCTCATCATTCATCACATACTAGTTCTCATACACCTTCATATTATGTTGATGACCCTATCGATAGTATGCTTAATGAAATTCTCACATCTGAGTCTTTAGGAGATGTTAATGACATAGTTGATAGCCATGATTCTCCTACTTTTCATTCTACAAAGTGTGAATCTCTATCACCACTTTCTCCTAGAGGTTATATCTAGCATAGTGCATGAGTCGTCTCCATCTGTTGGTTCTTCTTCTACCACCATTTCCTCTCCTTTGTTGCATCATCTACACCTATTACTTTATCTTCTCCCATTATTATGTCTCCATCGGTCGCTTCACCTCTTAGGGATGTTTTTGATGCTATTCCTACCACTACTCTATGTATTATATATGTATCATCTACTATAGATTCTTCAGCACCCACTCCTAGTGTGCCTTTAGCATCGTATCTCCTTTATCTTCTCTTGAAATTCCTATGGTCACTCACAATGGCAAGTTAAAACCACTCAAGACATTATTACCATCTTCTACTATTCCTTCACAATATATCCTACCTCTCATGCATGTCGTAGGTCAATTACAATCTCAAGTTCAATCTCTCACTCTAGAAATTAGGGTGAACTATGATTATATTGACAATAACTCATTACATGGTAACCCTATTCCTAAGAGGATTCATAACTCCACATTTTCTAAGGATTTTATCATGCCTACATTCACATGTTTTGATGGTATTGGTGGCCTTCATGCTCACCTACATCATTACCGTATGTCTATGAATTCCTATTTTAATAATAGGTTATTGCTTAAGGATTTCTGACACAGTCTTACCAATGAGGCATTACAATGGTACATTCATCTTCCCTTTCGGTCCATTAGTACTTACTATAATATGGAGGATGATTTCCTTTATCATTTTATCATAAAAAATGGACCTACAGTTAGTTATGATCACGTACCTACTTTACATAAAGGCTCATAAAAATCTATCATAGATTATATCTTATGGTTCAATGCTTGTATACATCAACTAATATTCCAACCCATTTATTTAGAGAAGCAATTCATTTTTTTCATGGTTTGGTTCCATGCTTAAGAAAATATTATAATATGATACATGTGAGTCATTCACTCTCTTGTGCTACAAATTCATAGACCTCAAACAAGATATTCTCTCAGCACATGTCATTAACCCTCCATCTACCTCCACTTCTATGGCATCATCTAGTGCTCCTAAATTTTCATCAATTGAACGTCCTACATAATCATCATCTTGACCTAGCAAGCTAGTTGAACCTACTCAAACACATAATCATACTTATTATCCTCGTATGTGGAAGACTACTTCTCCACCTACTCTATATGTCTCACATGAGCCATTGCACTTCTATCATCACGCTTGACAACATGATGTGCTACATGTTTTACTTAATGAGCATCTTATTCTCTTACCCACTAACCAGAATCATCCATATTACTATCTTCAATGTCAAAGTGATCAACCCTATTGTAATTATCATCGCATCAATGGCCATAGGGACAATGATTATTTTTCCCTTCATGATAGATTGCAATAGTTAGAAGATAAGGGCATCATTTCCTTTGGCTCTCGCTCACATGAGTGGTCTATTTCTCCTCTACCTCATCAGCGTGTTTCTACCCATGTTGACTTGTCTCCTCCATCTAATACTAGGGTTATTATGCATCCACCACCATAGGTTATCACTCATGTGTATTCTCCACCATATCAATCCATCACTACACCATCACATCCACTCCATTCATCTCATCTATCACATCATGATATTGCTTCACATCAATTTCCATATCTCTATGCATTCATCCATCCCACCACATATCCATATGACATTCAGTTTGGTTCATACACTCATGTTGCTTCCATCCCACATGCTTCCACTACTTCGCTTCCTGCCTTGGTCTTTGGTAAGTGATTACAATCACCTTACCACCCAATGACACACTTATGTTCTTAAGGTTTTTATGATGATTGAGGATTTTTCTCTAAGAATATTTCATTATGTGCTTCGTTGATTCATCTAGCACACTTAATCATTTCCCAATGACGCACTCTTGCTTACGCGGCTCATTCTTGACTACTAAGGGTCTTCACTAAATGTGCCTATCCAGTCACATGCTAGGGGTCATTGCTAATTCCTCCCACTCTCTCCTATTTTCATCATACTAACATATTATTATCCCATTGCATTATCATTCATCACAACATGTTAGTTTTGTGATCATACATTATCTATTACACTAATCACGTATTAGAAATTCCATTAAAAAAAATAATATAACTCATCAATGAAATTACATATGTTATCTATCATCATTCACATTATACATTTTTTCTATCATTATCAACATTATAGTGCAATTCTACATCAATACACAAGAACAATATACAACACATTAAAAACAACAAACATTGATTCACATTGTGACATAAACACATAACGAAATAAACTCATCATATATCAATAACATATATCCATATATATATCGAATATAATCATCAATAAAAAAATTCATCACTAAGGGAAAATCCCCCACATCATATATAATAACACAAATCAAGCATCATCATCACTATCACTCTCAGATGCTACGAGACCGTAGAACTACATGCCTTACCACTAACTTTGCGTCATTGTTCACAACCTCAATGCCTCTACAATTTCCTACGTAATATAGGGATCTCCATAGACTACTCTAAAAATTAATGTGAGAATCCATGTTTCATGAAAATACATCCTGTGCTAAGGGACCACCACCAAATGTCTTTCTAGCTCATTAATTCTCCTTGCATGCCTTGTCCCTCTCACCTAAAAATATAGTGCACTTTGTTACTTGCTATGGACACAACCACAAACAAATGGGCATTCTCGCCATGATATCATCCACACTCTCAAGTATCCCTCCTCCAAGTACATTGGTTGGCACATTTCATGTCAATGTGTGGATGGATATGTCTACTATTAGGGACCAATATGCGTCACCTATAACATAAATAAAACAACGACTTAGATACCTATCATTATAACATAGGTAAACATTAAAGTACATAATAAAAATATACATATACTTATTCTCAGCTAAAAATGCTGCTACATTAACTAGGGGCATGGGTTTCCCCATCTCCTCCTCATCCATGTTCTAACCCCACTACATCTTTGAACAATGAAAACAATATACCCATCGATTTTTCATCCATCATGCATGATAATCCTTTGTATAACCTACATCATCAAAAATATACCGGCTCTATCACTATGTCCTTTCATCTAGCCCATGAGCTACTAGTTTCTCTCTTGTGAGACGTGGACTAGCCCCGACCCTCCTTGATTCCCTAATCACTTGCAACCATATATATGGCTCTGGGGGCACATCTTGAGCCATGCCAAACTGTCATGATACTCTCTCTACCTGAAATAGCTTGGCCACTCCTAGAAATCAATCCTCCAACCACATAGTCCTACAAATACATCGTAACTCTACAATGTCCTCTGACCACCCTCCATAACCATGGTATGGCCTACATATAACTACATTGGGCCCCATCCTATATTTCAATGCCCTATAAGTATCTGTGTCAATCTTACACCTACAAAAATTAATCTAAATCCTCATGTATATCTCTAGCCTAGCCTACCCTCTTCATGGACCTCCAACTGGCCTCAACATGGCTATATGCTCATATGCCCATACATGCAATAGTGTGGTGGATCCTATCTCGCCACCATGCTCATCATGAGTAAACTTGTATAGATCCTTATATAGGTGGGCCAACACACATCGTTCCCACGTGTATCTAGTGCTCTCCTCCTCTATCCACCAACATATATCGTGCATCTTATACAAGATGCCTACACCTCCTCCCTCTAGACTATAGATGAAGCATTCAAAACGATATGAACTTCCACAAGCATGGAACCCTATATCTCAAGATAACATCCAAACTAATATGGGCCTTGGTAGGTACTCGAGTCCCCATAAAATACTGTCTAGTAGCTCACATCTATCTCTCCATATCCTCCAATGACATAACTTGTACTCTCTCCCCAACAAATGGAAATCACAATATGTGATACACATCCTCCAAAGTAACAATCATCTCACCCATAGGAAACCAAAATGTACACATATCCACACACCACCTATCATATAATTTTTTCAATATAGGCATATTATGGGGCACATCCCCCATCTGTGCTATGTGTCATTGTCCGACATAGTCCATAACATCCCGCTCGTAGTTTGAAAGGCCTAGCCCAAGAAAAGTACTCAAATGGTGACCTCTATGTAACTCCCTTGAGTGAATATCCCTCTACTCAACCCAAAATGACAAAAAAACACAAGAGTTAAAACACTATACAAGTTTTAATATACTCTCTTATAAAACTACTATGTACTATAAATATCAATTGCACCATTATAGATCAAATATACACATTCTGGACCAGGGTGCTCAAATGTGGGACTAGGGCACTCGGAGCATGACACTAGTGCTCGCCATGGGTGCTCCTATCTAAAGGGTCACTACCACCCTCACCACTCTTGTCCAGGTCTAAAACATCAAGAAAATTCATAATCTCAAATTTGTAAAAATATGATAAAACCAAGTACTATACACACATTTTGTGAAAAAAACATTATACTTACCAATTCTATCATCATCTATGATGCTACAACAGCTTTCCACCCTCTAAAACCAAATAGGAGGTGTTGTTCTCACTTGTGGAACGCTTCACTCACTTAGTACTCACTCTCACAATCACGTAAAAACCAAATGAAGTGACTAAACACTTTTTCACTTCACTACTTATAGTTACTTTTCATCACCTACTTTACTATGGTCATTATTTTGCACTTATTCTCACAACTAATACACACTACTCTATTTTTGTCATATCTTGAGTGTTTCTACTCTAATTTTCACCTTTTTATTAAATTATTTTTATAATTTCACCTACCATCATACCATACACATTACACATGTGTTATCTCTCCTTCACATTGTCCTTCAATCAATCCACACACATTTTGATGATCTTTATCACACTTCCTATTTATCTCGTGCTTACTTTTGGCTTAGCATTCACTCTTATCATCACTTCCCCTTTCACCGAAAGGGGGGACATATCATTGGGGTCATCCTATAATTCCCCTTATATCACTATGCATTTGATCAATACTACCAATTCATCATTTTTAGACATTTACTAATTTACCACATGACATTTCACCATAAATTCCCCTAATGACCTAATATGGGGAAAACAAATGTATAAATTCCCTATACGACATTTCATCACTTCCCCACGATGACCTAGCCTCGGGAAACAAATTTTAATAACATGGAAACCATTACATTTCGGTGACACCCATGAAGTGGGGGCAAGAGTGTCTTTCCTATACCACTACTATATGGGTCAACTATTTGATCAAAATTACCTGGATCGAAGAAATTTTTTTTTGATCTAATTTCATCTGTAGTGGCTAGATCTTAAAGATGTAGTTAGATATTGGAGAATAATGCTTTTCTCCCTACACTCTTCCTCCGACAAATGAGGACACCCAAATATTCTTGTCAACTATTCATATACACATAATCGGGTTGTGAATTGATCACTCCCTACCCCATCTTATTGTGATCATACAAACTTGATGTCATTAATCACCAAACATTAAAATCATCACTCTCATTTTAGTGCACTTCATCACAACGTTATGATTTTTTTATGTTACATGGATCAATGCATTGATACATAATTCAACATGTTATATGGTTCTTTTGGCATGCTTTTGCTACCACATTTACACATTCTACAACAACATGAGCTTCTCCATATTTATCATAGGTACACATATCTATGTACTTTATGTTACGAAGATTTCGCTCACCAACATAACGTGGGGAAAATGTAGTAAAAATCATGCACTTTCTACTACTATTATAACACCCAATATTTGGTTTTATATATGGATCTCACATAAGAAATGTATTCACTAATGGCTTATCCTCTGGTCCTATTGTTAGTTTAGTCGGTCATTGTCATTAAGTTTCTTACACAGTTGTTAGTTTCTCACATAGTTATGGTCTTCTCTCATAGAGTCTCAGTTGTCATTATTTACTTAGTATTCATCTCTAGTATTTGACTAAGGTGCCTAGAAAGGGATTGGGGCACTTGTCAACACCCCTGGTCATCTTTTTAGGAATCCTAGTCCTAATTACATGTGGTTCTCATTCGAGTCTTAATTTTGGTCATTGTAATTTTCCTCTCATTGCTCTAGGTACTAGTTAGCGTGTCAAGTCATTAGTGTCAAAATTTGAGAAAGATATCCCTATATAAACACAACATACACACTATCTTAAGGTCGACTATTTTTACCGATATTAGGACACCCAAATCTTCCCGTTGACTATTCGTATACACGTAATTTTGTTGTGAATTGATCACTCCCTACCCCATCTTATCATAATCATATGAAATCGGAGTCATCAATCACCAAACATTAAAATCATCATGCTCATTTTAGTGCACTTCATCACAACATTATGCTTTTTATGCGTTACATGGTTCAATGCGTTGATTTATGGTTTGACATGTCATATGGTTCTTTTGGCATGCTTTTACTACCACATCTACACATTCTATGAAAACGTGAGCTTCTCCATATTTATCTCGTGTACACATCTCTATGTACTTTATGTTACCAAACTTTCCACTCACCAATATAAATTGGGGGAAAATGTAGTAAAAATCATGCACTTTCTACTACTATTATTCCACCCAATATTTTTTTATATATGGATCTCACATAAGAAATGTATTCACTAATGGCTTATCCTCTGGTCCTATTATCAATTTATCTTGTCATTGTCATTAAGTTTCTTTCACAGCTTATTATTTTCTCACACAATTCTGGTCATCTCTCATAGAGACTAAGTTTTCTTTATTTACTTAGTATTCATCTGTAGTATTTGACTAGGGAACCTAGGAAGTGATTGGGGTGCCCACAAAGCACCATGGTCCTCATTTTTAGGAATCCTAGGCCTAGTTGCACTTTTTCTCATTTAGAGTCTTAATTTCGGTCTTTGTATTTTCCCCTGTCATTCCTCTAGGTACAAGTCGGCATGTCAGGTCATTAGTGTCAAAATTTGAGAAAGATATCCCTATATAAACACAATATACACACTATATTAAGGTTTGACTATTTCTACTAAGGTCTATCTATCTCCATAATGCAAGTGACTATATTTGGGCACTATTTTGCATCACACACTATATAGGAAGGGTTGTATTCATTTTATTCCATCCCCCATTTACATTTTTCATCTAGCATTACCCCTATTTTGGCGTCATTAGCACTAGGGAAACCTAGGCACATGATTGCACACACAAATAAATAGATCTACATCGGGTATGAATGCTCAATTGTAAGTCCATCCATTTGGCATATGAGGACAATACAACCCATTATTTCTCATCTTTCATTTTTTAGGATTTGATGTTTTTGTGTAAGGTTTTGTAAGAGATTATTCATCAAAGACTTATAGTGACATCAACAAAGATAGTGTGACATACACACAAAAAATATTGAGTAATTGCGAAGGCTTGAAAACCATCTCAAATTTAGGTTCTCGAGCTATTCTCAGAGACTATGGATCCCATAGCGCCTAATCCTCCCATAAGTGACCCACCAAGCCAAATATTCATCTGCTACAACTTCTTGAGGTGTGTTTTCATACTCTTTTCCACATGTGCATCATCTAGTACAGTTCCAGATCACTACGAGGTAAGTTCATTTCAGGTTAGTACATTTTCCCTCCTATTCAATTATTTCATTTTATTTAGAATATCAAATAAAATTAGTTAGCATTTATATTTCAGTTTATATCATTCATTTCATTGATGAACTTGTTTAGATTAATTCTAAAACCATAATTTTAGTTAATCAATACATCATCTAGAGTCTTAAAATCTCCCTATATCAAAAATATACATCAAAATTTGGCTTCACAAAGAGACACATACATCAAAAAATCATGTCTAATTAGTAAAATTAACATTCCTCAAGTGAATGCCTTCTTGAGCACCACTCTCTTGATCACCACCCTCGCCTCCATCAGGTCCTCTCCAACGATTTATTCCATTTGTACCTCACGGTGGTTGACCTACACATGTTATACCGACACTGGGTCTCACTCGTCTCCATTCATGATATACAAGAAAAACGAGGATCATCACTTCTAGCATGTTGAGCCTACCACCATGTGGAAAATGCCTCTGTAACCTCAACATCATCCATAGTTGTGGGAACTCCTTTGTCAAATACAACCATCATCCTATCCTTAGTGGAATTGGAACAAGGAACTATAACTATTAACAATTTTATATTGACATCCCCATCATCACACGTATATACTATCACTACATATGGAACATCCCGAATCAACCCAAATTATTTCCCGATGTGACACAATTGGATCAATTCCCACTCTCTTGGCCATCAACCCTATACCCATATATCCTATTAGGTGACCCTAAGCTCACCCCCTCCCCCTCCTACTATGGAAACCCAATATAGGGTCTCCATCTGACATCACTAGCCTATAAAATAGACATGAGATGTTGATAGCGTTGTTCACTTTGCACTTTGGCCCAACATCTCTTTTATCCGATCACCACCGATAAATCTAATTTTCCCTAACAATTTCGCTAGGCCTCCCAATGGTAAAAATCTAAGCCGAACCACCGTAATGCCCTCATATGCTCAACACTATAGTAGAAAACCAACATCAATCCCAAACCACTTCTTGATACTCCACGCCTATAATTTCATATGTAGTTTTGGGCTAGTAATGCAAAGACCCATACAAACACACTTTTATGCTCCATCATATATGAAACTACACCTATCATCATCCATGGAAACTAACCCCATAAGAGTCAAGAAAAGCATAACATATGATCCCTATAATAATCAAAGTCATTAACGCATGACTCTCTTTCTTAGGAGCATATAAGGCCTCGTATGAGAAACCACCCAAAAAAACTCTACACAATCAACATTAACACCATACAACCTCCTCATCACCCCGACTCTATTTGTATCATCTATCAAATATACCCACTCTCCCTACACAGTAACCATAGAATCTTGTGCACATCTAGGGTAATAGTCATCTCACCCATCGAAAAATTAAATGTACATGTCATAGGATCTCATCTCTCTAATAATGCAAGAAATAACACCCACTACATATGGATCTTTTTGTAATGATGCATCACACCCAAACCTACATCATCCAAATGAAAACAATCATCATCTAACAAATAATCATGCACATCCTCCAATATTAGAGGAATCATGTCTTTGATGGTCAACTTGTCCCTCACCTGCATCCACAAAACATCAAACATTCATTAGAACATTGTTTCATAACAATTTTATAAAAATTACATAAATATAGAAATTGCCAATGATTCACAACAATCAATGATGTTCCATCCACATCGAATGTGATTTTCCAAAATCACCGACGATTCTAAAGATGTCAATAAATGTGCCCTCGTATGGGCCCAAAAATAAAAAATAATAAAAACTAGCTAAAATCAAAAAAAAATCATAGGTACTTACTTCCCCTTTGGTGGGCCTCCTCTGCCTCCCTAATCCTCCCACCTCCATCTCTCACTTATCTCTCAAAAATCACTACATTAGATCTCTATTTTTTATAATTTAAAGGGTAAAAGTGAATTTACTTTGGTAAATCTAACTATTTATAGGGCATCATATTTCTTGTGTTGGAATCACCAACGATTCCCATAATTGCCAACAATCACGTTAAATCACCTATGTTTTTTTATAATCACTTGTAATTCCCATTAATCATCAAAAACACACATTTACAATAACAATGCTATTCAACACACTATAACACTTATCCAAGTGACACATTTGTCCAAAGAGTGTCTCATTTTGAGGATCACAACTCCCTCAAAACCAAGAAATGAAATAGTAAATTACCTCGATTATGCAACACAAGCTTGATAAAAATTCTCATCCCGACCAAAAATATATCATGGATTTGCTTTACAACTTCAACATTGGTAAGTCATAAGTCTATAGGAAATGATCCCCTTAACTCCCCTATCACTTGGTTCCCGGTCTATTTACAACTACATTTTCTTCCTACAAATCATATGTCTATAGGACACAAACCCTTTGGTTCCTCTATTGTTGGAACCGTAAAATGACTAAGTCCAAAGGAAGAGAGAGAGCACATGCATGCACAAGGTGAGTGTTTAAAATTGAACTCAAAGAAAGACACATAGGAGAAGAGGTTGGAACACGTATAAAGTAGGGCTTAAGGATTTAGCCACATTTGTGAGGCAAGATGCAAGAAAAACACGTGAGGGCCCAAGTAGGCATGATGAATGGATAAGATGCCAGCCTAGAGCTTTGGAGGTCAAGAAAAGAATACTCCACATAGGGAACATTGTAGGAGGATCTTTACAATTAGTGGAGGCCTTTCCAACCTGGAATAGTCACTCAATCATGGAGGACCACACTTCCACTTGGCATGTGATCTAATCATGGGTGAAACTATGGCAATGAATCTAGATTATAATTTAAAGAAGTGCTTGGGTCTGAAATAAGAGAGGATAGAGAGGTAATGAAGTGCTGCAAGAATGTTGGCAAGGATGTTGTTAAGCATATATGTATGCGCTTAGGTCTAAAACAAGGGTTGTAATGGGAAAACATAGCTAGGATCTTTGTTCAGAGTAGTTGTGTAGGGATGGAATGATATTCCATGATGTATATGGTCTGTGATGACCCTTTTTGATGTAATGTGGCTACTGAAAATTATTTTTATCAAGATATGAAGATTTTTATGAATATGTGTGCTTATGGATCAAACCCTAGTGTTTTTTCATATTTTTCATGGTTAGATATGATTTTATTATGTTGTTGTGATGTTTATGCTTATCTCATGATGCATTTGTGCTTAGAAATAGTTCCACTACCTCTGTATTAGATTACATGCATGTTTCTTTTTGTAAATCATCCCTCCATTAATGGTGGAACATTATCACAAGGATCACATAAAGGAGGGTCTCGTCACTGCGGGTGCCTTGGGTGAGTGCCCAACACTTGGGTGATAGGCCACTGCATTTGGGGTTAAAAGAAATATTAGAGGATAGAGGTAAATGAGACTACATTTTGGTTCCGTTTCAGGACCTCTTTTGAAGTTGTGAGAATGATGTTTGATGACAAAGAATCTAACCTTGGAAAATGTTGAGGATTTTCTTAAAATCATGGAGGATAAGTTTTCTTATAGATTCAACATTAGATCTGAGTTTGATGCACATAAATGGGTGGAGGATAACCTGTATCACAATCTCTATGAGACATTCTTCTGTTGTTTTCTAATAGAGTTGTATGAATGTCTCTCAACATATGCATCAAGGATGATTTGGTACTATAGACCTCGTGTTTGGACCTAGGAGGAGTATCAACGGTTACAGGATGTTGATCGACTCAGTAGTCGTGTTTTTTATCACTAGTGGAGAGGTGTGTTGACTAGCTATACCTTTGAATACATGATCTCCATAGATTATTGCCCAAATATTCCTAAGTTTGAGTTATTAAGGGAGCTAAGAGGATCATTCTTACGTGCTTTACTATTAGCCATCAAGATCTTGATTATCAATTTGAGTTTGGAAGCATTTCCTATGGCTGGCTAAAACTCTCACTAGGTGCGGGGTGTGGAAGCTGGTGTGGTGGAGATGGCAGACCTTGTGGTAGAAGAAGAGAGAGGAGAGATGGCTCAAGTATAATGAAGAATGATAAAATGAGTTGGAGAGATAATGTGAAGTTTTCGATGTGATGGACTTATGGAGGCAGATGTTGCAGGAAGGATTTGAGATTCATGTGGAGGGTGTGGGACCCGAGCATCTGTACTATCCCATCTTGGAAAGCATGAGAGAGAAACCTCCTCAACTTTTGGTGAGAGCTCATTGTGGGGAGAAAGGAGGAGATTCATGGTCATGCATCTTAGCCCACCCGGTGACAAAAACCTAGTGCTTAGTTTTCATGTATCTAAGATAAGTACTTCTATTTTAATTGGTGTTGGTGAGAAAATAGCTTTAGGTAGATATTATTTTACATTGCACCCATCTATGGCTATGTAAACATTTCCAGTGTTTGGAGGTATTTTTCTAGCACATTGTTTTGGAAAGGTGTGGGTTCACAAAGTTTGGGTATCACGTCTAGAAGTGGCGAGGGAAACACATATGGTACCGGTTTGGTATCACGTACTTTTGGCACATAGTTTGGCACGACAAAGTAGGGATGTAGAGAAAAATTCTTCAAAACCCATAATTTCTACGGGAGGATCAAGAGGACTTAGAGTTATATGAGCTAGTGGATTTGGTGGTGAAGGCAACACATGAGGGAATCAAGGTTCTAGATCTAAGGGAAGGTCAAAAACACCATTAATAGATTTTTATGAGATGTCGCTCCATTTACCTATCTACAAATGTGTTGAAGATTCCATAGAGCATGTAAAAAAGTGCAAGTTTCTATGGCATGCAAAGGTCATCATTGACCTGGTACATAAAGTAAGTCAGTTTACAACTACATTACATGGACACATGCATAACTAGTAGAGAAAGTATGATCCCTATCGATGGTTGTGGATTATACTATGTTGAGCGATGACTTCTTGGTAGAGTTCCACATTCCTAAGTTTGAACAAAAGAGCATCAACGTGTTGAAGGAAATCCAAAAATGTATGATGGAGAGCATGCAAGAGTATGAAAGGCATTTTAAGAGTCTCTTTTTAAATTTATCCTATGATATCCATCCATCCCAACATGCATAATGGTTCATCGGGGGCTTGCTCATGCACTTCAAGCGAGCCCTTTCGTAAAAAAAATTCCATGGATCTACACGAGGCCTTTGAGGGTGCTTTGTGCATTAAGGTCGTGGGGAATGTTAACACTCACATGAGTCCATTTTTGGAAGAAAATATTGCATCCATGGATAAACAACTTGAGAAGTTATTTGTGAATTCAACTCATGAAACACACAATGGACTTTGGTGCATAGATTGTGAAGTGGAGGGGCACATGAAGGAAAGTTTCCCAAAAAGGATGGTGTATACCGTGTCAATAGATTGTGAAATTTTTCATAAAGATCATGATGCAAGTAGATTCCCATTGTTGCAATGTGCAATCTGCAAGAATGTGTCATGTTATTGTAAAATTTACACATCCACTACTCACGATATGAAGGATTACCGATTAATAGACAAAATCTATGATGTCATTGATCTCGTTGTATGCCGGACCAACATTAGGAGCATTTTTGAGGCCGAGGACCATCAATATGAAGGGCACGCAGATGGATCAGTCAAAGAAGAGGTTTTGCGGAGGCATAAGAGGCCATAATGGTTGCGGAGGAAGAGGTGACTTTCCCTATGGGACCTATTACAATTGTGGATTGACTTGAACACTACAAGCACAAGTGCCCTGATTTGTTGTAGTGCTCATGGTGTGGGAAGAAGCACAAGTATGAAGAATTTTTGAAGTTGTATGACCACATGAGAAAGAAATAGAAGAAGGAAAAAGGTGCAAGGATGGTGAGTGTAAAGAGGACCGACCCATAATGGATGCCGAGGGTAGCACTTAACTCCGAGCTAGAACCTATTTTGATCACTACACATGTTGAGGCTGCATGCACCCGAGAGGAACCAAAGTAGAGGCCTCTCATTACCATAGGAGTTTTACATGGAAAATATCCTAATTTTACCCACCAGAAGGAGGTGTACCAAGAAACCATGGAGGTAATTAGGATTTTTCAAGGAAAAATCTAGTGTCTAAAGGACCAATCACACCAATTGGAGCAAAAGAATAGCATCAAGGCTCCTCAACAGGATATAGATGAGGTTAGGGAGGTGTTTTGGATGATGTGGTAGGAGAACATTATGTCTATGTTGGGATAATGGCTAGAGAAAAGGTACCACATGCTGGAGAAGGGTGTGAGAGATAAGTCCTACATGTTAACCTACCTCCTCACAATATTTATTGTGATAAGGAGATCACATTGAATGTAGTTGTTGATGGGTGGCTCCTAAGTAATATATTGATTGAAATAGGTGCATAGGTAAATTTCCTTACTCTAAATGCTTAGAACCAAATTGGGAGGCCCCATTGTAGCCATCTTTGAATGTGATGTACATGGCTAATAGGACAAAAGCCATGCCTCTAGGAGTGTTAAAAGGTGCAGCCATAACTATTCAAGGGGAAACGTTTACTAGAATTTTTGAGATTATAGAGCTTGTTGAGGGTGATAGTTTCCCAAAATTACTTGGTGCCCTTGGTGCTAGGAAAACAATGCTGACCCACATTTTAATAAGGGGTACATTAGTTTTGAGATCATGGAGGAGTGCATGATCATTCCAATGACTAATGGATGGTTCACATCTTATGTCAAGCCAAATGATGAATAATACTTGTTCATCCATCCATGGAAGGGTTCATTTAGTGGGATGATGCACAATCTATGAAGGATACTCGAACTTGAGTTTTCAAAGCTTACTCAGTTAGGTGTTTAGGAGGAAGGCAGTTACCATGGTACACTGGGGAGGTAAACCTTGATGTCTTTTTGGGAGAAATGGAGATATAGTAGAAGTGTCAAGTGGAGAGAAGGAATGGGTCATTGGTGAGGGACCCATCACGACAACCTTCTAGAGTGGTGTGAAGTCGAATTTCCCTCTCTCGTAAGGTTTCTCTTAAGCAATACCCCATCTCAAATTTGTGACTATGATGGGAAGGGACCTACCTCGGCCATGTTTTGGAGTATGAAATACTTGTATGGGAGGCTTGGAAGCCGTACCCCCTTCCCTATGGGTGTATAAATTTTATTCCACCTTGTAGGGTTATGTGCATACCTAGTACATCCATTCGGAGTTATGTCGTTAGATGGGGAATTGGTAAGAGATGACAAAGTGGATATCATCCAAAATTTTGAGTACCAATCCCCTAAGAAATTGTTGAATGAGGAACTATAGGTAGTTAAACACCTTACCTTGGGAGATTGTGCCATGGCCGAGGACTAAATTTCAGAGTTTATAAGAGAACTTGAGTTAGGGGTGCACTTCATTAAAGAAGAAGAAGAATAAGTACAACTTGAGCATGCCTGTATAGAGAAATAAAAGGTTAAGTTTGTATACCTAGTGGATGGAGAGGGGATGGATAATTTTCGTGTTCATTATTTAGGAGGAACACATAAGATATTGGATAAGGAAGATTAGAAAGCGTGCGTCTACCATGTACCCTTGAAAATGAATAATGTTAACATTGCTATCAAGCAAAGCCCAAGGAAGTTGTTATTGGAGACTACCCAAAGAGGTTTCAAAAGTGGTTGAAGTGCTGCATGATTTCAAATACATTTTCCCACACGGGTACCATGAGTTAAATGGATTTCATCCTTTTTTGGTGAAATGTGGGTCAAGTTGAAAGAAGGTGCATGCCCCATCAAGAAACAACCCTATAGAATGAACCCAAATTTGTATGTAAATGTTAAGGAGGAAATTGACAAGATGATAGAGTCTGGAATTATTGAGGCTATTGAGGAATCCGAGTGGGTAAGCCCCATGGTCATTAGTATAAAAAGGATGGGAGAATAAGGATATGTGTAGACTAGTAGACTATAGAGATCTCAATGTTGCATGTGTCATAGATCCTTTCCCAACCCCATTTACTGAAGAGATTCTGAAGGTGTAGCTGGGAAAGAGATCTATTCTTTTATAGATGGATTATCGGGTTATCACCAAGTGAGAATTATGAAGGAATACTAGGAGTAAACAACTTTCACCACTAAATGGGGATTTTTTGCTTATACAATCATGCCTTTTTTTCTGAAGATTACGATTGATGTGTTTTCACACATTTTGGTTCAGGCATTTCAGGACTTCAATCATAAATTTCTCTAAGTCTATCTAGATAACTGGATGGTTTATGGGTTAGTAAAGGATCATTGTGACAATCTATGGTTGATGTTTGAGAGATGCAAGAAATTGAGCATCTCCTTGAATATTAATAAATGTGTCTTTCCACTCCCTTTGGCACATTGTTGGGACACACTATTTACAAAGGAGGATTACTAATAGACCCCGTAAAATTTTCTATTATAGTAGGATTAGAGGAGCCTACCAGGAAAAGCACGGTGCATTGGTTCCTAGGGCATACAAGGTACTATAGGAAATTCATTAAGGGATATGCCTAAATTTCTACGCCCCTAGAAGATTTATTGAAACATAAAAGTAAGTTCTATTGGGGAGAGGTGTTGCATGTGGCATTTGACACATTGAAGGAGAAGCTTACCACCACACCCATTTGACATTTTCCTTCTTGGGATAGGTTGTTTCATGTGCATATTGATACATCTGGTATGGCCATTGGAGCGGTCTTAGCATTTCATGGAGAGGGTATTGTTAACCATCCCTTGTGTTTTGCTAGCATGAAGTTAACCTCGACACAAAATAATTATACTACCACGAGCATGAAGAATTTTCAATGATCTACATGGTGCACAAATTTAGGAAGTATTTTCTGGAAACACTTTTTATTTTCTACATGGACCATATGGCATTAAAGTACTTAGTGAACAAGTTGATTTTGTAAGGCGCATATGCCGGTGGGTCTTATCATTTCAAGAGTTTAATTCTACGGTTGTGGGAAAACTAGGGAAAATTAATTTGGGACCTGACCATCTATCTCAGATTGACTCAAGAGAGGACACACAAAGCATCGAGGACATGCTTTGTCGATGCATAATTTTTTAGATTGTAGGGTGTTCCCACTAAATTAGAAGACATTTTTGTTTTCCTACGATGGGTGTGGTTCAAGAAGGAATGCAGGCCTTGGAGAAAAAGTAGTTAATTATACGTGCCACGTCCTATATTTAAATTGGTGGAGACTTATACAATCTAGGCCATGATGAGGTTTACGCCGGTGTGTTCTATAACATGAACACACTACAATCATGGAGGAGGCCCATGTTCAAATTACACGAGGCCACTATATGAGGAATGCAACTGCATGCAAGATCCTTTTAGTTGGTATTTGTTGGGAGATGGTTTACAAACAATGTATCAAGTATTACGAGGCCTATGATCACTACCATCACCTTGGGAAACACAAAGAGAGATGAGATGTCATTAAGGCCTATTGTCGGTGTTGAGCCATTACGAAATGAGAAATTGAATTTGTAGTCCCTATTTCCCCAAAAGCGTGAAGGATAGGTTTGTGCTATATCATTACATGCATAGACTATCTTACATGGTGGGTAGAAGTGGAACCTATGAAGGATTGCATGGAAGAAACAAAAGATAGATTCTTGTGGGAAAATATAATCAACGGTATGAATTTTAACAAGTGATAGCGGTACTCATTTCCTCAATGAGACAATTAGAATCTTGTTGGCTAAGTTCATGGTGGTCCATCACAATATTACTCCTTATCATCCATAAGCTAATGGGATTGCTAAGGCCTTTAACAAAATTTTAAGCCACATGTTAACAAATATTTACGATGTTAGGAGAAGGGATTGGGATGAAAATGTATTTTTCATGGTATGGTCATATTGGACAACCTAAAAAAGGTTTAACAAAGAAAAACCCTTTCAACAGTGTTTGGTGTGGAGGTTGTATTATATTTTGAGTTCATGTTACCCTCCATACGTATTGCACATGTAGGAGGCTTGCATAATGAAAAAGTTCTTGAGGAATGTGTTGGTGCTCGAATTAATCTCACCCCTATTTGGTTAAGATTTTTCATCGTTGTCTGTTATATTTTTCTTCTTTACCCGAAGTGGTACAAGTCGGTTTTATTGATTTTGTGTATGGTTTTTTTCCTCCTTTTCGGTCGAGGATCATGTCTGGATATTGCATTATTTGGTGGTTTCTTGTGGGGAACCCATTATGTTTTAAATTCTTGAGGTTGAAGGGATCACCTGTTGTAAATTACTTCTAGGTCTTTTCCTTTTATTTGTTTTTTTTTCTCCCATCGCCCACGATACGTGGAAACTCCCAATTGATTGCGGTGTGGTGGGTCAAATTTGTAAACTTGTAATTTTCTATCATTGTAACACCCTTGACAGTTGTTATTTTCCTCCTTTACATTTCAAGTGTTGACATGTGATTTTCCTTATAAATATATGTTCTTTTGATTTTTGGAGATCATGCTTGATATGGATAAATCATCTTCTATTCTTAAGATCCTTTGACTGAATTGGAATGGCTTCCTTGAATCCATTTTTCACTTCTTGTAGGTGAGTTGCAATCTGGTTTAAGAATTGTAAACTTATCTATTAATCTGACTCATCCTTGGATCAATTTCAGTGATCCAAGGAATGTTTTAAATCTGCTATGTGAACGAATGATAAATCAACATTCCATGAATTAAAAGATGTATGACTAAACTTTGATTGATTACAAGTTATTTGATTGTTGTGTGAACGTGTTTCTATTTAGTCGTATGTTGTGTTTGGATATTTTTAGTTCGATCATGGTAGGACAATGCTAACGCAAATGAACTATAACTTGTACATGGCTTAGGAAATATTTTGGTTCCTAAAACTAAAGGGACTGTCCTACGGAATCCTAAGCTAGGTAAGAATATACATATTTACTACCTAGCTATGTTAATTAATTGAATTTATCCTAACCTAGATTTGTACTAAAGGATTATGGAGAGGTTACTAGGTTATTTAAATTACCCTAAAACCTAATGTTATATGGTTGTGTGATGATCTAACCTAATGCCTAAAAACTATTGTGTTGGAATTAATCTAACCTATGTGGAAACTACCTAAGGTGGTAATTTATTGATTGGGTTATATCCTAAGGTTACCTATCCTAAGCTAACCTAAGATCTAACCTAAGCAATTATTTCTACCCTAAACTAATGGGCATGAAGGGGAATTGGTGGTCGCATGTATCACAGGTGATAGTTCCAAGGCATTTAAGTTGTTGATAAGGTTTTTAAAATCTCACGTACCACCAATTGTGGTAGGGGCTAGTTGACTTGGCAGAGGCTTATGTGGAAGTGTCACTAAAAATGGAATTCCTTGTTAAATTTGATTTGGCATTCACTAGGCTTGGAAGGTGGTGGCAAGGAAGGATAGGCAGGAAAATAGGAATTAATGGAATTTATTGTTTTTCGGTTTTTGTGCTCAAACCATTTTGGAAAGCATGCAAACGGGATTGTATGGGGTCATTTCACTTTACATACCTCATGATTTTTTCTCTGCATGCTCTCTGGTTTTTCAAACCATCAGATTGAACTACACTTAATGGATATTCTTGAGATTTTTGACCTATTTTTAGTTCATGGGATATATAAGAGGCAGTGTGGAAAAAGAATGTGGTTGTTTGATTTTTGTGGAGAAGAGGAGAATTTTTGAGCTTGGCTGGAGGTCTCCTTAGATTTGGTAGAAGTGCTATCAGGCATGATAGGCTCTAATCTTTAAGATCTCTTGCTTTCTTATAAATGTTTCATTAAAACAATTCTGCTCTTTTGAGATTCTTGGATTGCATATCTTATCTGGTTATTTGCTTGTTGGGTTTATTAAATCTTGTGATATTGGTTTTGAATCCTTGGTAAATGATGTTCTATTTAGAAACTTACCATGTGTAGTTCTTTAAAAAAGAGAATGCATGCAAAAATGTATTTTTGTAACTCAGATTTTTCATTCTGGAATGGGTAATGGAAGTATTCTGTTTAGATAATCTTCGTTGCTATTTAAATATGGTTCAGATTTTTTGAGAACCTTGGGTTCTATTTGATCTTGTTGGAGTTTTTGTTTTGTTTGATCTTGAGCTTGTGTTGAGCTCATGTTTTTGTTGAGCCTTTATTCGAGCTCATATTTGATTTGGAACTTGGTCTGGTTTCATGTTTAATGAGAACTGGTGATGGAGGTTCTTGTTGTTCTGAACTAGTGTTGGAATCTTGGATATCCCTGGACTATTGTTGAAGCCTATATATAGCTCGGTGCTTGTGTCTTAGTTCCTTATGATAATTTGAACTGTTAATGTCAGTTCATAATGTACATGGTACTTGTATGTTATTACTCATTTTTGGGCTTGAAATTTGGTGAGAAACTTGAGTTCCATTGGGGGATAATATTGGGCTTCGTGTTTTGATATGAATTGTGTTGGAGCCTTTAGTTGTTCTAAGCCAGTGTTGAAATCTTGGGTAACTCGGACTATTGTTGAAGCCGTATGTGGCTTTGTACCCATGATTTATATTTTTTGGGAAATTTGGAACTGTTATTGAAGATTCGTGATTTACACAACACTCATATTTTGTTACTTGTGTAGTCTGAACTATTGTTGAGACTTTGTGTCAACTCTATTCTGGTATTTTGAGTTGGGTTTTATTTTTTTAAACGTTTAAAATTGATAACTCTTTCGTTGAACCATTGATCAAGGAAAACGGGAAAATAGTTAGCTGAGTTGTTGGATAAACTCTTAAGATCTCAACTGAAAACATCTTTGTTTGATGAATGGGTTTGGTAATTCTTTTCTGTGAACTGTTTCGTCTTGTTTGAGATGGAAATGGTGTTTTATTGAGGGTATTCTTTTCCCCTCTATTTTGTGGAAACTCACATCTTCAGATATTTTAAAATAAGATCAGGGTTTCATTTAAAAGATGAGTTTAATTAATTTAGTACTCTTAAATTGTTATGAAAATATTATGTCTCTGTTCGAATAATTTTTGTATTACAATACTTATTGAATCAGGAACTGATTACTCTTTTGTAATGCAATAATGAAACCTGACAATGGGATTTCAATCTGAGTTTGTTGATACTTCTGATCATGTTTAACTTATTGATTAGTTATTTTTCTATTTCTTGTTGGATATAGTTAATACACCTTGTGCCATTATAAAAGAAAGGAATGTGATTCCTTTAGAAACAGATTTGTGTTTAGGAATGTTATTTGTATTTCATTCGGGTATGGAATTGAAACTTGTGTTCATTGAAAGTAAAGAAGTGTAAGGAATATGGCAGTGTGCTTTCTTATTACTGGATAGATCATTGGTTGAACTTTTCTATTTTGATTCTCTTTTTATATAGATATTTCTTTATGAGTTGTTTGGTCTTCCTTTACCCAATCATTGTAGAAATGATGTTGGAAGAGATTATATTATTTGGTTTTATTGAGCTAGAAATGCCAGCTTGTTTGGTAGACTGTTGTTTGACAAGACTTTACTTGTTTGGTTTGAGATGAGTAAGTTTGTCTCTTGCACTCTATCTTTTTAAGAATTCTCCTTGGATGAACTAGAGTAGAGAATAACTCCTGTATGAGTCTACCTTGATTTTTGAACATTGTTTCAAATCTTTAAAAGTTAACTTCTATATGTGGAAGTAGATTTAAACTTGCAGGTAGACCGATTGATTCTCTATTCCTTCTTGGATTAAAATGAAATTTTGTTCTGATGAATATCTTAAATGTTAGATTTTAAGGTAGTTATCTTTTAAAAGAAATAGTTAAATCATGTTTTGAAACTGTTATGTTTCTCGGATGTTTTGTGTTGGGCATAGTTTGTAATGGTTCTTCTTCTTCTTTTGTTTAGGAGTTAGATGAGTCATCCTAATAAGAACCATGCTTTGAATCCCTTCCTTTAGTTTGAATCTAACATAAATGTTGTATTATTTTATGAAATATTGGGAACAATTAGATATTATGATTTGTTGTTTTCCTAAGGATAATTTATAGAATCAATTAGATTCTATTTTGTAAGGCCGATATTGTGGATTATATTTTGTCCTTCTCTTGAAAGTGAATTCGATTGGTTAAAATGTACTTATTTTTCATTTATTTTGATATATTGATTATATGATGTAATAATTGTCTCATCAAAGCGAGTTGTTTTAATGGAACAATTATTGGAATGCACTTCTTTTTAAGGCTTAGCGTTTATCATGCTTAGTTCATTGAATCGACCGTCTTAGAAATTTTTGCGAGATGGACTTCGTAAGTGATCGGAAGGTAAAAACTTAAGTGATGCATTCACCGATTTAAGTCCGATTATGTGAAGAAATTTGAAATCGTTCTTGTGATTGTATTGAAAAATAAAAGTAGTATTCTTTTGTAATGAAGGAAGTTGTTATGTAGCATGCCTAAATGTATAAGTTTTAGAGATGAATTAAATGTTGAGAATTTATTTACATTGGATGTGTAAATTATCTTGTACTTTCATTACATAGATGGAATCCTATCTGTTGATATTATCCATATTATTTACATGCTTAATGGGGTATTTTTAGATAATTTTGACAATGAGTGGGAATTGGAATAATCTCCTAAATAGGATGCAAATTCCTACGTTGCAAAATTGTATGGTCATAAATAAACAATTCAATATAGTAATATGATGTGAAATGAACATTCAATAATAACTATTGAATTTGTAAATGATTTATAGGGGTGTTAAGACCTAAAACTTAATCATGTAAAGGAAGATTCTTCCTCTATCTTAACAATGCAATAAAATGGAAGAAGTGACTCCTAATCGTTAGACTTCATTAATAAATTCTACTTAGTTACAACCTAGATGGTTGTTACACTTCCCTGAATGGTTAAGTCACAATAAATGAAACTTATGATGTTGATATCCTGTTATGGTTGATGGCTTGTTAAGTCCATTAAATAACATTAAGGCAATCTTAAGCTAAGAAATTTCTTTAACAATCAATTGAATCAGTTGTATAGAACAACTTAAGGAGTGTTGGATTAGGGTTAGGCAAGGTCATTGAAATCTATTTTTAATAATCCAATTTAATTAAATTTATAATAAACTCCTTGAGGTATGTTAATCTCGATGAGATTTTTCTGTAGGATGTTGGCACATGCAACCTACAAGGTTGTACCTTCGAGATGATTAGAATATTCTCAAGGATACAGCAATGCAGTCGACATGTGGCAACACCCTTCTGCATTGATCATTTAGATCTACACACTTGGGACTTGATCTTAGTTTCTCTCTAGGTCTGGTTAGTAACATGTCTAAGATATGAGGTAGCCCCCTAAGACTCAAGATACCTTGGCACATGGGGTGGACTTGGTTAACCCAATATGCCAACTTACCCTAAGTCTTAGTGAGGCTCCCCTATCACAACGTATGTTGTTAACTCGAACTACGGTTAAACCTTGGGCAAGTGGACTAATGGAAGTTAGTAAAGGACATTCTAGATAACAATAGAGTGGGGTGAAGGACATATTCTGGATTGATGAGTATGCCATCAAGGAATAGTAATATGAACAAGATGTTAAAAATCTTGGCCAAAGTATTGCAAATACATCATGCGTTGTCCTATGTCACCTAGTCTAAGGTTCATGATGCAGATGAATATTGGTAACAAATATTCAGATAGATTCCTTAGACAAAGCACTTAATACCCTAAACAGGAAAGAGAACCAATTATAAGTAGTATATAGAAAATTATTCAATACTTAATGTTAAACAAGAATAGATCGATAGTTTAAGAGTCATGAAATGAATAGATCGGTAGCACACCGAGTCATTATAGCTGCATATGGTTATTTGTTATATGAATGGTTGACTTAGAATGTGTGTTCTAAATTATGAATTTAGAAACGCAGAGAACATTATTTAAAAAAAAAAAAAAAAAAAAAAGTTCCCTTGTTTCTAAAGTCTTAAAATTGGAATGTTACAGTCGCATTCACAAAGTGTGAAATTTTCCTTGTTACCTAGTAAATGTTCCTCGAATATTTGCAATCAAAGGTTAAGGAAATTAATTTCTCAATTGGTGTTAAGGAGTGTACATTTTTCACAGTTGGAGTGGATATGGAGAGGCAAAACACATTTGTAGCTTTGCACATTTAAGAGGAAAGGAATAAAGGTGTAAAAAGTTCCCGAAACCCGTAAGGGACAAGTGGCTACTTATATGAAAAAGGCAAGGATGTCGGTCATTGGGGAACTCAAGCATTTTTGGATTGAATTGGAAATGGGATAAAATTGTAGAAAAGGGGCATAGCCTTGCTATCACCCAAATATGACCATGTGTCGAGCCCATGTTGAACCAAAAAATGCAGATGGGCGGGTCAAGTTTTTAAGATGTAAATTCTCAAATGCTGAAAAATTAGAAAAGGCGCCCCGAGCCCGTGATAGAAACAATTTTATTCCACATGGATGAATCATTTTCAATATTGAGAACAACAGATTAAATGATCACGATGCATTAAATTTATTTTTGTCATCATTAATGTTACTACGCAAATCAAGGACATTTTAAAGCCTATGAATGCTTTCATATTTACTTACCAAATTGCTTGATTTTTGTTGCTACCCTTGTGATTTTTCATGGAGAATTATCATGTAATTAGTTTTGGAGCTTGAATTGTGAACTGAGGACCGAAAAAGGTTGTTGATTTGGATTTAAATTTTTCGGTGCTCATGGATTGAATGGTAAGAGCTTAGAAACTCATGTGTTTCTCTTTCAGTGGAAAGTTGGTTTAAAGGAAAGTTAGATTTTTGAAGATGAAGACCATGCCATCTTCATTCTCGGTTGCATTAGGGGTCATGAGTGATTTGGAAAATATTACAGACACGAACTTGATGTGTTCGATGTAGATGATTTTCTTCAAAGACTTAATAGCCCCATAAGAATGAATCCCTAAAGGAAATTCAAGATAGTTGTATTGCTTTAGCATGTGCCATCCCACCAGTGGTTCATTGCCTAGAGTTGGTGTGGCATTGTGCTATGAGATATGATCTCGAAAAGAGGGAAGTATTAGACAGAGTAGGGATGTAGTTTTGACATTGACACCTGCACCCATTAGAATAATGTTAAAATTACCTCTAATCACCAACCTGATCACCATTGCCATCAAATTAGCCCTATGGGATTATAAAGCAAAGAAAAGGATTATTCCCAGACGATAAATACAAAATGGCTTATTGTGAAAAAGAAAACACTAGAATTCCTAAAAATCTTGTTAGGGCACGGTTTGTTAAAGGGGTTGAAGATATCATTAGATTACTAAGTCGAATGATAGGTTTGGAAATTGTAAATGAATTTAAGGAATGGATGGTTAGCTATATATGGATCATTCTAGAGAGAAAAAGGAGTATCTCATTGGGCACTTTTCATTGCAGAAGAACAACATGGCCACATGGTCACCTTAGCAATGAGAATTGAGATGGGTGACAATTCAGAGCTAGAATTTTATATGATTACTTACTTAATCTACAATGATTTTTGGCATAGACATTTCTCGGTTTTTCACCACATGTTTATTTCAAGTAGTGCCAAATGCATGAGATATTCCCCCAACTACAATTGATCAACTGGAGTGGGAATGTAAGGTTAGTTAATGATGCTTTATTTTCCCCAATCATTTGTCTTTTTAAGATAGAGTGGGGACAATATAGGATGTCTAAACAAGCTAGATAAGTGATTTTGGAATACGAGATGCTACTTCATCCACTATAAAAATATCACATACATAAGGATTAGTGGTTTTGAAGAAAATCCTTGTAAATTGCCTAGGTATGTAGATGATAAATTGATTTTATGTGAACTAGCAAGGCAACTAACACCTGTGCATAAATTAATTGTTGGGAGGCATAAGAAAAATATCAAATTCCCTATTCGAATTGGAAGGTATTCATGCCCTTCCATCATAAAGGCCAAGTTGATTGAAGATGAAATGCATAAATTTGATATGGAAAAGTTTGAGGCAAGGGCCAATTATGACATCATATGGGTATTCAACAACATTGCAAACACTTTTGAGCATGAGCCTCAGTTTGAAGATTATTGGATGAACTTTAGGGATGAGGAAGAGTTCAGATTAAGTGATTTCTCTAGAATGACCCTTTCACAAATAATTGATTTTAAAATTACAGTTATTCCAGAAGGAATTGTGGATGACCCACATATGGTAAGTAGGTATTATGTTGATTAGAAGGTGGAGGCACATCCCATAATTCCCCCATATTGGAATGAGATAGAATCTGATGATTCTTATGTAAGGATAACTGATGTAATGAGAAGAATTGTGAATTGGTTAACTCAGAAAGGCATTGACCTATCAATTCAAAATACCAAAATCTTAAATAAATTCAGGAATTTGGGAAACTTAAATGATGATATTCCACCCTTGAAGGAGGGAGAAGATAGAATGGATCCTTTGGGAGGAAATTCCCCTCAATTTCCCTCAAAAATGCCTACTCCTAAACTCATAGATGAGTGGACCTCAGCCACTAGTGGAACTGGTACTCCTATGTCAATTCTTAGGTAGAAGACTAAAAGCATGCTTTTGAAATCTATGGAAAATGCCCCCATTACTTTTGCAATGATAATCTATGAAAAGGGGGAGGGCTTAGTATCCCATATATTTTTCTTAGGTGTTGTACAAAAGCCTCATAATACTGAGAAATTAATGAGTGGAGCCATAGTAGGTGGTCTTACTCAACTTAAGCCACATAAGGAAGGGAAACGAGAAGCTCCTGATCTAAAACAGTTTGAAAGGGCACATAAGAAAAATAAGGTTTTTCATGTACCAAGATTCGTGAGAGTAGGTTCCCACATGCCAAAAAATACAAGTATAGAGATGTAGTAATCCATCCTCCCGAATTCTAAAGGAGTGATGTTTATTAGTAAAAACATGCCCCATCATTTCCACAAATGGGACAATTAGAGTCCTTATTCCCATTTCTACCTATGGAGGAAGCAATAATGAAAGCACTCAAGATAAAGCAATCCATGAAAATATTGCATTTAGTTTGGTAAGAAGCAAAATTTTAACTCCATGTATGAAGACATCTGAGACCTTTGTTACTAACGATATAATTATGCCTTTGACAAGAACATTTTATGAATCTGAAAAGGCCCAAAATGATGTAATTGATGTTGATACTGGTGAGGGATTTTCCATGTTAGATTCCCTCAAATTATCAATGAGTGAACCATTAATCACATCGGTAGATGACTTCCAAATAAGTAAGGAAATAGAAAGAAATGCTCCTCCATCAAATAGTGAAGAAAAAGGATCATGAAGAGATGCTCCTTCTATAAAACAAGTTGTTGCAGAATCAAGTAAACTAGAATTTCCTAATGGAGAAGATGTTGATACAAAGTTGTTAACATAAGAGATTGTTTCTGTTTTTGTTAAAGTTACTAAGGTTGATGAACTTTCTCAAAAGGGAAAATCTATTTATAAAGAGAAAGTAGAGGTAGCACAAGCCACAATTGTTGGCAAGATAAGCATTGTTGATAAGGACATGCAGCCCCTAGATAGAAATGTGGAGTTGGCTTTAGATGAACAGCCTACCATATCATTTCCAGGAACATCATCAAAACATGAGGAGGGTAGGATGCAAATTCAGCAAAGTTTAAAGAATGAAGAAATCGTAAGCCAGTCAATAACTCAAGAAAGTGTTGAAGGAGAAGTGGGGTCTAGTATGACATCCATTGAAGAAATAAGGAAGGAATATCCCCGAATGTTGATATAAATCAAGGAAGAAATGATCAACTTCAGTCTCTAGACCAAGGAGAGGAACATCCGAAAGAATTATTAACACAGGGTGAGACTAACAAGATGGTCATTGAAGAAAATAATGAAAAACATGAAGAATCACTAAGTCTAGATGAGTAGGGGGTTTTCAAATAGTTGATGGTTATCCCTGAGGAACCTCAACTTGAATCACAGGAGGCAATGGCTGGAAATTTTTTGGCAAAAGGGTGGATTAGTGAGCTAATTTCAAATGAAGAAAAAGAGGTCCTTCCTATGCAAGCTATTGACCTTACTACTTTGTCTTTTCCAAAGACATTAAGAGCCTCAAAAAGATCTAGAACTATCACTAAAACCCACATTGACTCATTGGGAGCCAAACCTTTAGAAGTAGCAATCCCCTTTGAAGGAAATTCTAGGGATGACATAACAACCAATGAATATATTATCAAGATTATTCCCTTGGGAAAACCTTCAAGAGACTAGCTAAAGCAAGGGGTATATGAAGTTGTCAATGACATTTTACAAAAGTTAGATGAATATAGAATGACAAAAAATCAACTAAAAGAACAAGTTAAATCCCGAGCTTGAATTTGTAACTACCGATTGGGAAACCAAGTCATGCTTAAACAAGTGCCTCCATTGATACCCCTAAAGGAATTGATAAAATAAGAAAGGTTGTCAAGAAGGTCTAGGTAGTGGACACATGGATTGAAAAATTGAACAAGAGGGGAAAGGAAGCAATTAAAGAGGCTAGGTCAAAGTATGAAGATATCAAAAAATGCTCACTAAAATTGATGAGATAGTTGAACAATGTGACAATGAGATTTTCTATTTTAAAGGTATTCTTCCCAAGTTAGACCACGTTACCTAGCTTAGTGATGAGTTAGTTGAGCAGAAGATATTGTTCCTATAGAATTCAAAGGAAATCAGCATGATGTTGAATAGTTGTTAAAGATCGAGTAGAGACCTTAAATGGGATCAAGGAAAAGATTAAAATTAACGAAACCGGGTTGATGATACTCATGCGATGCTATTGACTTAATGTTCAAGGATATGGTTATTGATAAGTTCAAGAAGAGTTATGGGGATATGAAAATTGACTTTTGAGTTAATTCCTTTGAAAGGAATGTTTAGAAGAATGATTTATCGTATGAAGTCATTAATACCATGAGAAAGATTGAGAATAGAGTTATAGAGTTAAAATCAAGACCACTAGAATACAAGAAAAAAATGGGCCATTGCATTAATATAATATCTAGGTAGGCACTAATTTTCCAGAATCATACGGGACTAGATGAGGTTGAGATTTTGGTTCACCTTTCCTTTCCCCCGAAGAAGACCCCGGAGCTGAAATTGGTTACGAAGGCACGGTATCTACTTGCCTCTTCTCCAAGAAATTGATTCTCCTCTCCAAATCATCTACCTTATGGGAATAGCAAGCACTATGGTGATGGAGGATTTATCATACAACAAATATGATTCCTTGGGAATCTCTTTTTATACAAAATCCTCATCACATAAAAAGGACATTGAAAACTAGTTTTCCCAGAGACCTGAGGTTTTCTCTCAACCCAATATATTTTTAAATCTTCGGGAGATTTCAAGTGATCCCATCTAAAAAGATGGAAATAAATAACCTGGAAGGCTGCAAAGACAATATTTATCCTTAATAGCCTTGTAAGAAGTGCTAACCAGACTTGTTGGTATGTTAATGTTCCTTTGGTGTCACCCACACATTCTATATCAAACAAAGCCCTGACAAAAGCTTCATTAGGACCACTTAAATCAAAAATCTGATTTAAGTCCTCTGAGGAAATTTTCTTTAGGCTATGAGCTACGAGTAACTTCATCATTTTATTTAAAATTTCTTATAATCAGAACAAGAAGGGAAATGCATGATGATAATGAAATTTATCCAAGTTTTATAATGAAAAGGAGACATGTTTTTTATTTGGTAAAATGTTTTCCATGGAATGAAGGAGATTCTATTTAGTTCATTCAAAAGGGAATTTAAGAATTGGAAAAGGTAAGGAATGAGAAGAGATGGTAAATAAAGGTGATTTGATAGAAACTATGTGTGGAAATTAAGCCAATGAGACATGAAACAAAGTGTGTGGTGCCCAAGGAAGATTATTGAAAAGTGAGTATGGATATATGTCATATTAGAGTCATCCGGAAGTAATCAGATATTGCTTGAAATGATTACCTAATCAATATCAGGAAAGAATGATTAAAGTAATCTACCAGAAGTGATGACTTGATATCCCAATTGAGCACAAGTGAAGTTGATTGAAAATACTTGTGATTTGTACATCTAGAAGTTTTAAAATAAAAAAACTTTTCTAAATGCCATGTTCTAGAACAAATTTTGAAAAGGGAATATTCCTTGGAATATTCGTACTCTTAGGGGGAATAAAATTTTAAGGTTAACAAGTGAAAGGGGTGATATAAAAGCAAACAAGATAATCATGCTAGATGGGGGGTTAATTTTTCTGAGAATCATTCAAAGAAAAGAGAAGGAGAGAAAGCTAAGAAATGCCATTTTTTTAGGGAACTTATTTGAGAAACCAATTATTTCCTATATATATTTGAAATTGATCATGTCAAGATGGTTGCAAGTATCCAACCATTGATAAGATTTGAGATTGTAAATAAAATTTCCCTTGCTCATCAATTTGAAGAACCTTGAGTAAATCATGTTAATCATGAACCTAGTTGTGTCTACTTTCATTTTGAGATATCTTCAAATACGTATATGTGTTCTTGTTAAAATATTATGTTAGGAGTTCCTCTGAATCACACAAGATCTTGTCCTCATGATAGTATTGTGGAATTTGCACTTAAATTATGAAGAGAGATTTCATTTCATAATGCAATAAATGATTTAAATTCACTTTACCTTCATTTCGTTGATACAAATTGTTTTTCAGTCTATGAGTGTATCATAAATGTGATGAATCAAGGACTTCTAATGTTTAATTAAGTCTTTAACATGAGTTCTTATGTTAAATCCTTGAAGAATGTGTGAAGCCGTGTGTCTTTGAGCTTTCATAGATGCATAATTTTCTAGTTGAAGGTTCATTCTGACTATTTGAATCCATTTTTCATTTTTCTTTGTAGATTTTTCAACATTTGTTAAAAGTTCTCAAGAATTTGGTATAATCAACTTTATCCTACTTAACTTCCTAACCATAAATTTCATATTCAGTGATATATCATACATGAACCATCCCTGATTGCACTATATATCCACAAATGCTGAAGAAGATCATTGAATTTGTCTATCCTTTACCAAAATATGCAGATGCAATCGTTTTTATCATTGTCTTTAGTGACCTAGACCTTGTCTAGAAAACATCTTCATTCTCTAAGGTGACAACTCGTGAGAGTTAGGTTATGTTGTATTGACCATGTTTTCTCAAGGTCTCCTTCAAATATTACAAAGGGAGAGTCAAATATTGTTAATCTATTGATATTTTCCACTAACACAGGTCACAAAATGGGTCCTCTCACCCTGGTTGAAGGCACAACCTAAAGTAGTAAGGGTAGGTCAAACTCTTAGCATGGTGTTACTCATTCTTTTCCAAACTAGAGTGATAAAGAGTCATCTAGAATCCATCCCCAGCTACAAAATGACTCCTATTATGATTTTTTTATCTCTAAGCATCCTGATCAACTTGTGATGCTTTGATCGGTTTCAAAGGAAGGATCAATTTGGGTACCAACACCGATCTAGCACCATTGCTAGGAAACATTTTTACAAATAAATATACACGTCAACCTCTGGTAATGATTCATGTGTAAATTTGTACTTTAAACATCATCATTTGTTTAACTTTGTAAGAATTATATGAGATCTTGAGTTTGTTGTGTAATATTTTCTTGTTTTAGTAAATGTTACACTAGATCATGGGGATATTGATAAATATTGACAAAGGTTCATCAAATCCCTTGAGATTTGTATAAATTGAGTGTTGATATATAGTTGAAAAATTACTTACGGTGCTTTAGTATATCTAAGGATAAAATCCTTTATGGCAACTCCATGTTAGTTTACAATTCTTGACAATCACCAAAGTCTTTAATATTTGTCAAGTAGATTTTATCATTAATATTCACAAATATGGAAGGAAGAAGATATTTCTTTACTAGGGATCCTACTAGAAAGTTATTTCTAGAGCTTGGGAAGGAAAATTCAGAAGGAAGACGAGTCTAGAGAGTATTGGGAAGTCAAGAGTCAAAAGAAAAGGTAGTACTAGTGCTGGAAGGTGATCAACCTGTAGTTGAGGACTACCCTACATCTTCAAATAATTCTGAATCAAATAGTCCTCGTAAAAAAATAAATTCTCCAACTAGTGAAGGGCCATCATTTGTGTCTAAAAATGTATCCCCCATTTTTTCCCTTCATCATCCAGGACTAATAGGGTGTTTCACAAAACTAGAATCATTAGAGGATATTTACTTGGAAAGTTATACTCATGTGCTCCAAAGGCCTTTGATCTCTATACGTACCCAAAATTGTAAGGTATCAGATCACTGAACAAGGTAACAAATGCCCCAATGATGATACAGGTCTCCTCGCAAGGTGTTCGAGATCCGGAAAAGCTCTCGGAGTATGCGTTAACATCCCGCATGCCCCGCTTAGCCCCCGCGTCCTTTGTTATTCCTTTTTCCCTCTTTTCTTGGCCTTTTGCTCTTGATGATGAGACCGCTGCCTGCGCATGACCGCCGCCCGATCGGGCAGTGGTCCTGTAACCTCCGCCCTGCTCAGAGTGGTGGTCCTTTACGTGTTTTCCAGAAAGTGTTTTGACACAACTCACATAAAGAACAACATTTCACCAGTTTTCCTTGCCGACTTGGGCTTACATTTATGTTTTTGGTCCCCTGGAATAGTGTTTGGCCATTGTTTATAGTTTTAGAGTTTAGTTTGGTTTTGATTTTTTGGGTGATTGAAAGCTATAAATAAGTGGCTTGTGCTCAAGCAAATGGCCCTGAAGTTTGTCTCTGAATTTCTCTCTGTAATAGACTTAGCTTTCATTTTGCTTAGAGTGCTTGGTTTAGTTCATTATACGTCTAGTTAGCATTGTTCAACTATTGGTAAGCCACATATCTAGCTTGTGCAAACGGTGTTGTTGTTTTATCCAATCCATTGGAGTAGAATAGCTTAGGAAGCCATTAAAGTTGCAGGTTTTTCTCTTCAAACAGGATAGTTTTAGGTTCTGGACACTTTATGTTGCATGACTCATAGTAAATCCCGCTAGGAATTACATAAGCCAAGCTCTGTACTCTTGTGCTATCCCTCTCCTACTCGCATTATATTCAGTCTGCATTCTGAGCTGTCCTTGGCCCAATATCTACTTCTGTCGATGCTAGCATTACATGCTTTTCTGGATCCACATGAACACGAAAGAATGAGGAGATCACACTGAGGGGACAAGATCACACACACCATCAGATTCGCCACTGTTATGCGAATCCAGGTTTTAACTTTCAAAGTTCTAGTTAGAATCATATCAAATAAAGTAGTTAATTGCTTCATTTCAGTAAATTCTATTCTCGATATTGCCAGGGAAGCTGTGGGGATTGATAGTTTCTGAGAAACTATGATTCACTCCTCACTTCTGAGGTAGGATCGAGAAATTACACAAATAGATCAAGCAAGTTATTTCATTATTTAGAATAAATCTACAAATTGCACAATAACTACACTCGGTTATTTTGTTTGTTTTAAATTGTTATTTAGTTGTTATTTCTAGATACATTTAAATAGCTACTTTTCTTCTTAGAAAGTTAAAAACAAAAATAGAAGTTATATATGTTTTAGATAGTTAAAATTTGTTTTGTTGCAGTTAGATTTATATTTTGTTTTATATGACAATCATGGGACCTAGGGAGCCCAGGGAATACGTATTTGAACCAATCGTGCCTTAGCCCAACCTTGTCACAGCAATAGTTGACATAGACCAGAACCTTAGAATACAAGTCTTCCAAACAACAACAGATTTACGACTGATCAGCTCTCAGTTGAGAGGTTTAAATATAGAAGATGACCAAGCACACACGTTTTGGTCAAATCAACCGAACTACAGATTACCCTTGGCAAAACATTCACATGAATGTAGAAGGGTTCGAAACAGAACAAACCTTTGGTTGTGATCCTTTGGTCCCACAGCCAGGTGCAGGAGACACTCTCACAGACATAGATACTAGTTTAAGGATCCAGGTTGCACGAATGCCTATGAGATATTCTAAGAAGATCACACAGTTATTGGTCCTAAACATAGAAGCTGAGAAAGCATATGATTACTGGATACTAGGGATTAGGACTTGATTTTGTACATGACCATAACAGGACCGCAACAACCTAGAGTCTATGGTTGTGATCCACAAATCCCGCAGCCTAACGAATCCATAAGTCAATCAGATATAAACACTGGCCTATGCACACAAGTATTCCAGTCCACTCCACTTCCACCCATCATCATCAAACAACTATCCTTACTAGATATAGCGGCTAACAAAGCTAGAGAATTCTGGACTAGGCTAGAGAATCATCCGTAGAGTCAATTGTATTCACTACCCACCATATGACCTTATCTGGAGATATACACGAAACTATCCCAGGTCATTTTCCACGTATTCCACAACCCATAGATTGAATCACGCCAGAACTCAATATTGATTGGAGCCTTCGAGCAGTCATCCTTGCTGATCAATCTATCACACTAGTCCAAGTTAGAAGGGCCTTCTTTGGCTTAGATTCACAAATTCCATTAGTGCGTGTCGAAGACATTAGATTTCCTAACTAGTTCGTTTGCATCCCACGCATATTCTATCCCCACCGGCTATCTCGGCACGACCTTGGGAGGTCGGGTACGCGGAAGAGTTACCTGTAGATTACCACGCTCGCTTGTCACTTTTCCGGCATACAAAATTGGTGAACCCGACGTGAACTAACAACTGTTTCACCTTCTCTTTGAGAAGTTTCATCTTATCTCAATCACCTTCACTCCTTCCCATTATTCTATGGGTATTCATATACCCCCCGAATATGTCGGGATTCGATGCATATGGCAGACCCCTCTTAGGTCTTGAGGCATACTATGCCCAACAGAATAGGTAATCATCACCCTCACTCTCAGTATGGGGCGACAACTATTCAACTAATCAGTTGTCAACACAAACCCCAAGAATCAGATATAATTCATCTTTTCAAACTGAGGAGTTAGATCAACCCCCTCGAACGCAACAAACAGAGCCTTCGGGCTCGAACAATATGACGTTTACCGAGAATCTGGTTCGTCTCCTCAGATGCTACTTAGACCACAAATTAGTAGACAATTTGACTCATACCTTGTCTTAGATAATGAACAGTCAATATGTTATCCTAGAAGTGAACAAACGCTCTTAGGGTATGTACCCATCTATAGGAGGTTTACAAATACAACCCAAGGTCTCTTTTCAAGAAAATACCTCTATGCCACTACATATAGGAAATACTCTCGGAGAAACTTGGCAAGATAGCGATCAGTTCATAGCAGGATATCACATGCCTATACAACACCAGGGTATACAACAAATGCCGCTAAGGCAAAGCACCGTGACTTCACCAAATGAAGTCATTTCAACGTTAGTAGAAAAAGTGAGAGGGTTAGAACTTGCTCAAGCAAGTCAAAATTCTCAGTTCATGCAAGTAGGAAGTTCCAATCCTCCATACCACCCTAGCCAAGTAGATCTCCTCACAAGAGTAGGCATGTTAGGCATGCCTCCTCAGTATCCAACAAACGCCAACAAGGCCCATCATCTCATCAAACAATCCATTACTAGAAAATACCATACTTAAACATGTACTCCAAATCACCACAAGGAGATATGTTCTCCTCTCCCGGCATTTTGGCTCAAATGCAGGGACTTCCCTATGCCCCTTCCAATGCATACACTGCGCCATATCAACAACCCATCCCACCATCACTCCTCAAAGAACCACCATCAATGGTCAAAACCTATGTGATAGGGACTTATTCGAATATCCGAAAGAGCCCTTCGACTTCGCCATACGAAGCGTCATGCTTCCAAGACTCCTTCCCGATTTACCCAAGTACAAAGGTGAGGGAGATCTAAACACGCATATCAAAGCTTAGGCTACGGACATACGTGAATTACTCCTTGGGATGGGGTTGTTGCTAAAATATTCCCAAAACCTTGGAAGGCATTACTCTCGACCGGTATTATAGAATACCTGAAGCCTCCATCCATTCATTTAAACAACTCGTATCAGAGTTCATTAAGGTGTTTGACATGAACAAACCGTTGAGAATAGGAATCGGGAATTCTTGCACATCAAACAAGAACACAATGAATCACGCCGCCCATTTCATCCGTAGAGGTGGCGTACGCTTCTTTATTAGGCATGATGAATGGATAAGGTGCCAATTTGTAGCCTTGGAGGTTAAGAAAAGAATATTCCACATAGGGAATATTTACAGGAGGATCATTGTAGTTAGTGGAGGCCTTTGCAAGATGGCATAGGCACTCAATCATGGAGGACCACATATCCACTTGGCATGTAATCTACTCATGGGTGAAACTATTGTGGTGAATCCATATTCTATTTAAAGGGGTGATTGGGTCAGAAATAAGAGAGGATAGAGAGGCAACGAAGTTCTACAAGAATACTGAAAAGGATTTTGTTAAGCATTTATGTATGTGCTTTGGTTTAAAACAAGGGTTATAATGGGAAAACATATCTAGGGTCTCTTGTCGAGTAGTTTCGTAGGGATGGAATGATATTCCATAATGTATATGGTCTATGATGACCCTTTTTGATGTAATGTGTCTACTGTAAATGATTTTGATCAATATATGAAGCTCTATTATGAATATTTGTGTTTATGGATCAAACCCTAGTGTGTTTTCATGTTGTTCATGGTTAGATCTGATTTTATTATGCCGTTGTGATGTTTATGCTTATCTCATGATGCATTTGTGCTTAGAACTAGTTCCACTACCTCTGTATTAGATTACATGCATATTTCTATTATGCAAATCATCCCTCCATTAATGGTGGAACATTCTCACAAGGCTCACATAAAGGAGGGGCTTGGCACCCATGCATACCTCGGGTTAGCACCCAACACTTGGGTGATAGGTCAGCATGTTTGGGGATAAAATAAAAATTAGAGGATAGAGGTAAATGATACTACACCTATCACTTGATTCCATAACAACACCCATTTTGTTTCTATACCTAATCTTAGGGAAGCATAAAATGAAACACATATGTCAAAAATATCCAATTAACTTAATCAAACTGGTGATCATTTCAATTTTTCAAAATAACCCTTAATTTTAGGGGATCACCCATCCAAACATAAATCCAACCATATCAAACTATTTTTTTCAGCAATTTGTCTGTCACAAACCACTTAACAAAAAGATGAAAAATTAGAAACTGGTTTTTGTCACCCACCTACTCCCCACATATGCACATTATTTTATCCAAACCTAGAATTATAAACACTACCTAAGTCATTCCTCTCATCTCATAAAATCAAAATTTACCCCTTGTAAATTACATTTTACTCATCTAAACTTACCTTAACCCCATGAAACCACCTAACCATTTTTAAACCATCCCTAACCCATTTTATCCCAACCTCTCCAACTCGCCAAACCTCTTCCCAACCATTTTACCTCGTCCCCATACCCGAAAATCCCATTTAGGAAGTAGTTAGAACTACTTCTAAATGTTTTCCCCATATTTTGTAGATCATAAATGATTATAAATAAGAGTTTATAATCTTGTTTAAAATATATTCATAAATTCTTCATATTTTGATGCATCTTTATTTTCAATCAAATAAAGGAAGTTATTCCATTTCAGTCATCTCTAAGGCAAACAACAACATCAAAAGCCTCCTCAAAATTTCCTATACATCAATATCTACAATTTAATCTCCAATAACCTTCCCAAGAGAACAACAATCGATAGTCGACCATATCAATCCCAAATCATCATCTACAAGTGCTCTATTTCCTCTCAAAATTATAAGGTATTCATGTATTCTTTATCATTGCTTTTATCATATCAATATTTGAAAAATTATCCTTTTAGATATTTGTTTCTATCGACTCATCATTTTTAGAGAAAATCAACATTTTTATAGTAATTGTTGATGATTCCTTTGAATTTCTTGTGATCCCCATCTTTCATCATATTTTTAATCACTTATAACATTAATTCAACTTTTATCAATATCTCTTGATTTAAATTGTCCTTCACAAGTATGTCTTTTCTTTAGATGACTATTCTAGGCCAATCACAAGCATTTATGACCTTCTAATCATGCAACAACCTTTATTTTGGGATAAATTAGACATCCTTCATGAGCTCACACTATGTTCCATCTGATTCACATCTGACATTGAGGATATTGAGGATAAGTTTGAGTTCCTCCATGAGATCCAAAAAGTAACTACAGACTACTAGTACAAATTACTTGAAGTCATCCGAGATAACTGCTAAATTATCCTCGGACTACCTACAAAGTGGAATAGGACTTTCCTTTTGACCTTGAGTTCTAGCTTCCTATCTCTCATATTAATTTTTTATCATTTTATCATTATTATCAATTCACTTAATTGTTTAAAAATGAGTTGATATCCTCTAAGGAAGTCCCTTTCGATTCCTAGAATCAGCCTTTGTCGAGTAACTCATCTACCCATATTATCTAATATTTCTTGTTTAGTTGTCTTTGATTGTAGGTCTCTTCACTTGGAGAAAGGAGTAATTTTCTATTTCTATATTCAACCATCCCAACATTGCAACTATCAATGGTATCATTAAACCTCCGCCTTATTTTGAGATTTAGGTACTTTATGCATATAATAGAAAATACTCAAAATATACCTAATACACCTCGTCCTTAGTGATGATCCCTTATATATTGCTTAATACACAAGGTCCGGGAATGGGAGAAAGGTTTTACCTTAATCTAAAAAAGAAGAAAAGAAACATAGTCAAAATAAAGTACACATAAATAAAATATATATCATTAGATATGCCATGTTACTTAGCCTTTTCAGTCTTCGGTGTTGAGCTCACACATCTTCTTGGTTGTATAAGGTTGATATTTAGGAGGGATTCCATTACTCACCCATATATAGTCTTTATTGATTATCTCATGCATCTTTCTAATTGTATAATAATAGACACGAGTTTTCTATTCAAGAGAGAGAGAGAGAGAAAGTATGTACATAAATAAAGGAGAAATTTTGAAGTAAAGAGACTTCCTAGTCCTAGAGAAAATCCAATTGTTTGTAACTAGAAAGAGAGTTGAAATCCCTATCACCCATTTTATCACAACTAGTCACCGAAACGTTTAAACCTAGACCTTTGCATCAATCCATCATTTTGTCACTCCTCCCTAAGATTTTCCTAATCCTACATTGTGATTATTGTAAAGTCAACTACTTCAATTTTTCATTTACCAACATATTTTAATCTCCTTTTACAGGATTTCCTTACTTTTCTCTATCTTTTCCCATCTATCACTTTTTGTTCACTCTATAACTAGCATCAATGTGATTATGCATCTTTATCTCAATTACAAAATATTTTTCAATGCATATTGGTATATCATCTAGTGCATTACCATACATTTTTATAAGTATAGCTACAAATATACCATATCCATCTTGTTATACATTAGATCATATACATGCATAGTAAGAAAAGTGATAAAAATGTGTATAAATAGGAGAGTCTCAAAACATCTTATAACCAAAATTCTAGTACACACACACACACACACACATATAAAGTAAAAAAATTGTGCACTCATGTCATCATATCCACATTGAAAGGGTATGGGCCCAAAAATCAAAAATACAAAAATAGGGTATACAAGTTTTTCCATGTATAAACCAACCATACACTAGTAATAACTAGAGATTCATGGGTGTGGTCATATCACAAAATAGTGTAGAGCACTCTTAGACCTTTGCATATGATACCTAGTTGTGGAGTGGCGAAGAATCCTTGATTTATGACTATGGTGAGAACTACTTGCATGACCCACCAACGTCATCTATGTCATTTTCCTTTAGATTAATGAAGATTGATTCCAAACCAGTTGTCTATGCATCACCTCTCTCAATATAAAACCTTATCCTTGAGTGTAGAGGTCTTCACAAATTTAGTGAATAAGAGTTTTGATCCATAATAACCATCATTGAAGGAATCTATGTGTCATCCAACACTGCGAATAACTTTTGGACCTACCTCTATCTCATCTAGGGCATTTCCTAAGGATGGGGAAAAAAATCTACTAGGGAATCCTTGATCGAGTTTCCTCTACATGGAGGTATTCTATACACACACACACAAAATGATAGAGTTAGAAAATTTCTTAGCAAGAAAACCACCAACTCTAGAAATGAAAATTTTGTTAGTTATAATAGTAAGTATAAATGAGTGTAAAACTACAAAAATAAAATCAAAATGGGTGTACTTGGATCCCATGCCTACCAATCTGGTCCAACCTTGCAAATGTGAAGGCTTATCGCCATCCTCCTCCTCCCCCTCCTCTCTAGTTAGTCTTTGGCCGTATCTAGATTTTTCCTAGTCATTTCTAACTCCCCTAACCAATTGGTGGTGTTATTTGAATCATCATTGGTCCCCACCAATGTTGTATAACTACTAACACCACTACCTATTCTATAGGTTACTAGGATGGTGATTGATTCGCCTTGTGGCTGTGGTGTTTTTGCTACACTTGTCCTCCCTCAACCCCTTCTATGACACTTTGAACTCGCCCTCCTACATCCACTATAATGAGAAATATTGTGGTCAATGGATTCTATTATAATCTCCCCATGTGAGAATCCTACTTCTCACAAATACTATGGTATACTATAAGTATGTTAAGAAGGGAGGATGAAAGTGGTTGTATAAATTGTTGAGGCACCCTATACACTAGATTCACCTTGATGTAACTTAATATATCCTCGATCTACTTCACAAGGGAGAATGCCATCAATAAAGCTCCTTCCCTAATCTAATACCCTCTAATCACCAATTAAATCTATGCAATCATGTCAACAATTTTTATTGTCATTTATTCATGAGGATTTTCTTTAAAGGGGGACATACTCCCTAATGGTGTGCTCGATGTCCCGGATGGGCCCGATAGTAATACCCTAGAATATGGCCTAAATCTCTCATATAACAAACTTATTACTAGAGTAGGGTATCTAAAACCTAACTCCCTATCCTTTCAACCCTATATAAGTCCATGATAAAATTTATTTTCCCTAACCGAACAACACCCAAGGTCCTTAATCTCCTAACAATAGTAGTGCAATAGTACAACAACGATATATGTCCTTTTCCCCAACTATGCAATTGAATAATGTATCAATGATCAATTTATAAAATTTCATAATGTGTGTATTCCTCATTCCCACAAGTTTAAACCCTTTCTTGGTACTCCCATTGGATGCATATGCATCTCTAAGTAATTATCCTACTCTAAAGTCCCGATTTTCCCTATCATAATACTCACTACCACATCATAGAAATAAAAGAGGAAGAAATATGAGGGAGATGCGTGTTAGTTAGAGGCCAATCAAGCGATCCCGATTGGAAGGACAATGCTGAGCTTTGGAATTATCTTCAAATGGGGGTGTCTCCAACTTTATCGAGAAAATCCAAGGGCATGATCAACACATTTTAGTGAGATTTACCACATATTGGAAGCAAAGGAAGGTTAAATATGGAGGAAAAAGAGTGTTCATGAATGAGGAGCTGATTACAGAGGTGATAGGTTTAGATTTGGATGGCATCCAGGTTCTTCAAAGAAAAGAGTTGAAAAAATGCTGAAGCGAATAAGTTTTCTAACGCAGGGGAGGAAATCATGTTTGTTATGGAAGGCATTTAGGTAAGTTCCATACCGGAACCCTTCGATGAAATTACTAAAATGATGGTGTGGTTTATCTCCCTTGAAGTTTACTACATTACTGTCCCCACCAAGCACTTGGTATTCCTTAATCACTTTAGGAGAAATATTTTTGTTTGCTTCCTACACTATCTCTTTAATTCTCTGGAATGCTCCATTCTTGACTTTCAAAAACATACTAGGGCCATCCCCCTCCACCAGGGGCTCATTTTTCTCCTTCACAAACATTGCCTCATCAAATTTCCCACCATTTCTATTTCCCCTAGACTCCACCCATTCCCTTTCACATTACTCCCACTACCAACCCGACCAACTCCTCCAATATAAAAAATTTCAAGGCTAAGAACCCCGCTCCACAAAAAGTGACCCCACCTCCCTCTGGTTGTGTCCTTCGGAGTAACAAGGATATGGAAATGGTTCATAATATTTTACACATCAGTAATGCAGGGAAAGACAATGCTTCTTAGTAGGAGAGGGAAAATATTCTCCTCAAAATGGAAATGTTGGAAAATGAGGTAGAAAGTATTAAGAAAGAGATGAAATAGTTAAATAAAAACAACATTAAAAGGGAGATGAATGAGGATGTGGGTTTTGGCACAAATCAGAGAGGTGGGATATTTAAGGATAGACATGACCACAATATGGCCATCTTTAAAGCCATAAGTGAGTTCCTTGAACAACATGTCAGAAGCATCACAATGTTGAGTGGAGTCCTTGAGGATATTTGGGGTACAGAAAAGGAGAGAAATCAGGTCATCTCGCAGCTGAATGTTAATGATCCAACACATGTCACCACTCTGGCACTTTTTACCTCCCTGCAAATGATCAAATCAAGGATTGAAAGGGATTCAAAGAAATAATACCTCCTGGGTAGGATGGAGGAGTTCAAGTTTTTGTTTTGTTTATGATAGTATGTTGTTTTTTGTTGTTTAGTTGTAGTTATGTCCTTGTCTTGCTTTTTATTAGTAGCTTCTCTTTTGACTATTTTTGGACTTATTATAATATCTGGATTCATATCCTATTTTGCTACTTTTTCTTGTTGATCTAGATTTTGAGCCTTTTTGTAATAGGGTATAGTCCCTTCAAAACTATTTTCCTTTAATAAAAAAATCACTACCACATATCTCCCTAAAATTTGGATAATTTTGGTCTTATAAATATCCTTCGATTGATAGTCCACTCTATTACCACAAATGGAAATCAAAATGTGTTCTAGTATAAATATTAATAGGCTAAAACATCACATAGTATATTACTTGCAGGAGAAACTAAAGGAGTCTAGGAAAGTCGTAAAAGCCCCGAGTAGTGCAAATTCATTATCTCTTATGGAGTGAATTGGCTCATGGATCCCTACATCCTATTGAGCTCTCTATCATGGATCCATCTCACATATTCACTATGAAATTATATGAAACAACACAAAACATAAGATAATTAGGTTCAAACTAAGGAAAAACTAAGTTTCATGAAAAACATTCTAACTATTGACACGCTAATGTCACTTCCTACAAGTATTGATTATGTTTTTGTCACCATTAGTTGTGTGTTTGAATGTTTCAGACATGTATCCATCAATGAAGGTTATGAATCCTCTATGGATGTTTTGCATTCAACATTCTCAAATACATAACCACTTACTTTCTTATACTCGTGATTCTATGACGCTAAATACTAAAGCTAAAAATGACTAAAGTACCTCAAAAATCAAATTTTTTAGCATTTTCTTTCTCTACCCCTATGTTGGAAAAATAATTTGTCACAAGGAAAATTAGGATATTTCACCAATGCTCGGGACAATATGAAGGTACCTTTGCGTGATAATGGGGTACCTCCATTTATTAAAAACATGAAATATATATTACCCTAACCATCGTGGGTGGCCTTTTAACCAAGGATCACATAGGAATACTATATTAAACCCATGTACAAAAAGGAGGTGGAGGAAAGGTTTGTTTATGGAGAGAGGGGAGAAAGTGAGAAGGGGGTTTTACTTAATAAATAGCAAGCTAAGTTTATTGACATAAAACCATAATATTTCCAAGTTTACAATGAGAAGAAACCATGTCAAGGAAAGATGAATTAAACACAAGTAATTCCAAGTTTATTTTCATAATATTGCACAAGTAACCATGCTCATGGAGTAAAGTTGAGATGGAGAGGAAAACATAAGACAAGGAAATATAAGAATTGAAATTTCTTTCTTGTAGTAATATAATGGGAGCTATCAACTAAGAAAAACTAACCCTTTGGAATGGAGAAGCCATTCCAATTTATAGATTTACAATATGTCTCTTCATCTACCCCCCACATGACCTTTCATAGTCCCACCACTTGTGACCTTTCACATTCCTCTAGGAAAGAAAAATAATCCCCTTTATTATTAATGAAAAGGGAACTTTTACAATTAAAGAGCCATAAAGTACAATTTATAATGGATAATTAGAAAGTAGAGAGAGAGAAGAGATATGGAATGAAGAAGGTTGAATAAGCTCTTAGTTACATTGTAGAGATGTACTCAAGTGAATTATTGATCCTTTGAAAACTTCCTAAACTTGATGAATCCTCTTAGTGCACTCATTCTTTCATAAAATTACTCTTTAGGTACTCCTCTGAATGATTAAATTCCATGGTGCTATTAGGTACCACGAGAGAATGACTCGAGAAGCCCATGATTAGCAAACCATTCAAACCGAGAGAAAATCCTTCTTTCACTTTAACCAATTGTTCAATATTTTAAACACTACCATGTCTCTATGATCTTTCTTGCATTTGATACATCTGGTGTGAACAATGAGATGAATTTATCACATGGGGTGATCTTGGTGATCCTATCACCAAATGACCATGATAACCTATGAGACACAATGAATTACAAGACCAAATAATTTGATATGATATGGGTGAAGGAGAGATATTTGATGAAGAATGATACCAACCTTTGATCAATCCATGTAATGAAATTGGAATTAGTATGAGACCTATTTTACGAAACCAAAAGGGCTTTTCTTTTTCCTAAACCACAATTCAATTGTCAATACTTTAAAAATATGAAATTTTACATTTCCATTCATTTGAGGAAAGCTCGTGAGTGTTGATCACCACATTTTTATAGGTGGGGATTTATAAGCATTGGGAAATACCATTTATAATGAGGATTTCCATAATTATATTATCATTCACTAGAGATGTTTCGATTTTTTAAACTTATCTAGGTGCTCTTTCTTCAGCATGAGAGGGTCAACATCCTTGTATCTTAACCAATATCATGAAACTTTTTGGGGTGTTAATTTCAAGTGGGGATACCATTTGTTAGACCACCACTTGGATTACCCTTGTCTTAAATATTATTTGTAATAATACTAGTCGAGTCTTAGTAGCTAAAAGAGTGGAGTGGTATAACCGCTCACCCATCCTATATAAATAGGATGATCCCTCATGGGATTGGACTTAATTGGTGATATTACTTGGTTAATGAATATATAGACCTATTTATCTATTCTTAGATACTTATGCGAGCTATTATACACTTTGAGAAAAAAGTATGCTATTGTTTTTTGTGAGAAAAGGAGTGAAGTGGAAGTGTTGGGTTAAACTATAAATTCTTAATATAAAATAATGATTTTTCAATGGAGTTTTTTCCTTCAGGTTTCTCCACTTAAATTTGGTGTATCTTGTCTCATTTAATTTTAGCTATTATTATTTACTTTCATATATAAGTTGTTAACCATGTTATATGCATATGTAAACATCTGGTTAATTTATGGACATTATAATCTATAATCCTCACTTATTAATTCATGGATATATAATTATTCAATTATATCTTCACACATTTGTTATAATAAAACTTAGTATTTTTAGTAAGCCTTATTTTGACAATTCCATTTTAGTTATCAGTTTCTTAATTTTGCACTTTTGAATTTCCTTGATGTTTAAAGGGTAATGACAACTCTAAAAATAAACTCTTTGTAGCACTTAATATTTATAGACAATAAGGCTTAATAAGTCTTACTATTTTTATAATTTTTATTCTCAGTTTTGGAATGGAATGAAAATGGCCTCAAAAGTTTTCATTTTGCAATGTGAGGATTTGATCCAATTTCAAAGGATTTCAATTGTTGGGTTTTTTGTAGATCTCGGTAAAAAAACATTGGCTGAATATTTCAAATGGATGTAGAAAATGATACATATCATCAATGAAAGCATTTAAATAATCTTCTTAAAGGTGTTTTTACAAGGAAGATACATTCAAAATCTCATGGAAAATGGACATGGGGTTTGGGAGATACGAGAAAGAAGGATTTTTGAGAATGGAGGATGTCTCGATGAAATTTTAGTAGCATAACCGCACTACAACAACAATTGGGGGAGATAATATCACAATGAAATACGAAAAAAATTAAGTGTGAATTTATACCTCTTTCAAATCTATTTTCCCTCTCACTAGCTCCATTTAACTCACCTTAAACCCAAACTAGCTAACGCATGTATAGTGGAGGTTAGAGGTGTGGTTGGACCCTAAAAATAGAAGACAAAGGGATATCATCTTGTCTAAAATGCATCATGGGTGAGGATCTCATGAGGATGGGATCATATTTTGTGAAAATGGTAAGTTGGTAACAATTTTATAACACCCCAAGTCATCATTTCAAGTGAAAAAAAAATTCCTCCTTTGGGGAGCACATTTTTGTGCCCCCATGTCTTCTTATCTCTTGAGACAAAGGGAAAAAGGGGCATCAAGCCTCCAAAAGGCCACCATGGGTCTAGATGTCATGAAAAAGTGGTCAAACATCAAGTTAGGTGAGTTTATAACATCTTCTAACCACCTAAGTTGTCACTTGAAGTGACACAAACAAATCCTCCATAAGGGGAGTACATTTTGGTGTCCCTCATGTTCCTTTATACCAAGGGACAAAGGGAAAAGGGACATACATGTTCCGTAACTCCACTCAAAGATGATTGGTTATGCTAATGTCATCAAAATCAACGTGAAAATACCCTAGGAGTGGATTTTTTTCCCAAGAGCAATACATGGAGTTCGTGAGGGCTGAACTTATATGATTTTGACTCCAAAGAACCCATTAAGTTCAATACCAAACACTTTTAAGACCTAATTCATCTTGAAAATTTCATTTTCAGTCCATTTTCAAATTTTTCCTATGAACATGCACCAATAAGTAGAGTCCACCAAAGTATAGAATATGCACGAAAAAATCCAACACATGGACCATGATGAGGGTCCAATTTACTCCAATTTGAGCTTTCATTAGGCTCATAACTCTTCCCAAGGTGTTCGAAATATTTTGAGCAAGTTCCACCTTGTAAAGAGGATCCTTTATTGCACTGATGGATAAGTTTATGCATTTTTATACTCTTGTAATTTTATAGTCCCAAGACCTCTTGAGGCTTCTAAAAATCTTTGAATATGGTGACTATATCCTTTGAAACATGCATTTCTCAGTGCCTTACCCAAAAAGACCTGGTTATACTTGAAATTTTCCCGACCTCTCATGGCTCCACAAAAACTTCCTAAACTACCTTGTATCATCTTATTACTCTCCTAAACAACATCTAGATGGGTTTTCCCTTGCAGTTAGCTTCTAGAGGATGGCCTCCTATGATAAAATACCAAAAATAGCCCCTCTGGGAGCATTTTTCTTTCATAGATCTCAATAACTTCAAGAATGAATTCAACTACACTTCTAGGCACATGAAACACACTTTAAAATCATGTTAGCACATTCCTCTCAGCTAGAATGTGGATAACACATTGGAAATTCTAATTGGAGGAAATTTTTACATTTAACAGGAAAGAGGATTTCAATTGTGGGTTTGGTTTTCATGACCAAAATTTTTAATTTTGCAAGCTAGAAATTTAGCATGACAACACCCTCCTACCAAACATTTTTATATTATTATAATGTAAATTGATTCCCCCAAACTACAAATCTCATCAAAACTATTTTCTTCCTCTAAACACAAAATGTACATTAGTCACCTATCCTCTCACCATGTCTTCTACTTGTTGGTATTAATGCCATCATGATCCTCTCTTTGTTTGTAAAACCCTCACCATTTCTCCATAGCTCAAAAATTAGTATCCTCTCTCACACAAATAATTTCCAAATTTAGAATATATAGGTGTTGTTTGGGTCCAAATTTTGAAAAATTAATATTTTTGCATTTTTCATTGTTACACTCCATTTTAAATTCTACATAGATTGTGGAGTCGTTTTGAACTTTTTTCTACTTACCTTTCATTCTTAATGTTGTATAGTTATGATTTTTTTAATTTTCACATGTAACATGAGTTAGTGAAAAGGTAATATTTTTTCAACCCCACTCAAAAGTTGAGTCCTCTCTTTCTATTTTGATTACTTAGTCACTTCTTACTTTGATTATTACTACTTGATTTTTCACATTAGTCACTTCTTACTTTGATTATTGATACTACACTTGATTTTTCACTTGTTTTATCTTTTTATTAGAAGTTCCAAGAGCTATTTTTTTCTTTGCTAGAAGGTAAGAAATGTAAGAAAGGTAATTTTTTCCCTTTTGTTTCCTTATTTCAGTGCTTACTTCTTTAGCATCACATCCTAGAAAATTCATGTTAGGACTACTTCCCCCGAGGGGGCAATTTGTATGCTCCCTATTTTTTCACATTATAATATTTAAAATATCCAATGATAATGATAATGATTTCCAAAAACATGATAATATGTTTTAAAATGATCATGCCACTACATAACCCCATATTGACCATTATGTCACATGATTTCCTTCTTAAGCCCTTTAAGAGTCTTTCATAAGGTTAGTTTTTTATTTACCCATTTTTCATTTCGTTTTACCTAACATGCTACCACTCGGTACTATTACCTTCCATAGGAGTTCCATCCCTCACTCATATAGTACCATTTTCATATGTGGTGGGGTTGATTCCACCCACAAAGGTTTTATCTCCCACCGTAGTGGTTACGTATCCACCTCCTATTGGAGATAGAAGTTTCATATATTTTAATTTTTGAGCTTATATCCTTCTTCCCATGTATTATTTTTCATTCTAATTTTAGACCATGTACCCATTTTCCTTTTTTTTAATACCTAGTTCACTACTCCTACCCACTTGTACTTGAGTTCACCATCTAACGAGCTAATCTTGGCCATAGATATAGTTGTTGTTCTTGAGTTAGGTTTTGGGTCTCCTAGAGGGTTTTATATTAAGTAAAATTATGTTCTTTTTTTTTCCCCATAATTTTTAAGTTTTCCATAGAACACTATCCCTACCACTTTTTAATTCGAGAAAGAAAGGCCAAACCCAAGGTAAATTACTTCGATTCAATAAAATCTAAATATTTTATTTAAATCTAAATGTAAAACTATGATATAAATGATATGCAATAAAATATGAATGCTAAACAATTTATTTGATTTTACCAATAAAAGGAAATGAGAGGGGTAAGGTACTAGTCTCAATTTTTCTTATGTCACAGTGACCTAGAACCGAGAAATATACTTGAAATAGAATAATAGACTTTCATAAAAACCACAAGAAAAATGTAGTATAGGTGGAATTGGCTAGAATGGGGAACCTATAAAGGGATGGGAGTTTCTACGGGTGCCTTGGTCTTGTTTCGAGGGCACCTGCTTTTCATAAAAGGTCGAACCTTGTTCTGCTTATTACCGCTAGGGTTTCACACATGTTTTCTTTTTGTCATGTGTATGTCACACTTGGATTGCCAAGGCACTTGTAAACCTACAATGAAGAAAGAACCTGAAAAATCCTCAAATAGATATTAAATACTAAAAATGATGAGATGAGCAGATAGATGGGGTTGGCCCTATCTCTATATGGCGACTAGACTACAGATAGTTTCCCTAAACAAGAAAGATGAAAAATGAGGGGTCAAACCATCCTCATTAATGTATTACGCCAAGCATCCTGCTACATGTAATGAACTTGTAGAGTGTGCAATCAAATTAGAAAGTAAGTAAACATGCATGTGTGTATGATAAATATAATGACATACAAGATATCTATCTAGCATGTGTAATAATATGAACATGTAACAAGTAAATGTAAGAAAGATTTAATGTAACCCGAGATATGAAGTATGTAGTGGATGGATGAAATGAAATATAGAGTAAATGATAGGAGCCACGTGCCCCTCAAGTGAATGTAATTGTATGTAGTGAGTATCATTTTCTTATTCTCCCTCAACAATCAATAATAAACCTTAAATGGGAGTGCATCATCGGAAATGGTCTAACTATGTTTTGTTTGTAACATGATGTGATGAATGTGTTTTGATGATATGCTACATAGAGATGGGGTGTAAGAATGTGTGATGATGTAGCCTAAAGTATATATCACAACAAGATGGTGGAAGAAGTGATGATTTTTCCTAAATCATATATCACTAAAGGATTCTAGAAGAAGCTATGTTTTAGCCTAAAGAGTATATCACCATTCTAGTAATTTCACATGAGAAAAAGGGTGCAAGGATGAATGTGTGAGTGTAATCAGTTCATTTGATTCGATACTTGAATAGTCAAGATGGACCATGAGACTATATTTTTTCATCGAGTAGTGAGTGTGGCATGGATGATTGAAATGTATAGTATGTGTGGTAGATTTAGTGATGAGATATATCTATGTGATGTGTATAATGTGTAGTATGCAATGAAATAAGTGTAGATTTATAATGGAGAAAATGTGAATGATGTATAGTACATGCATGATGGAATATTTTGGTTGTAAAATGTAAGATGATGTGTGTATAAAAGTGTGAATCCTATGAAAATGCATGATGTGTAATGTGTGAGGTTTGTGTGTATAGGATGCCCTCAAAATTCAAGTGTGAACCAAATCACAAGAGTGTGTCATAGGGTAATGTCAATGTTAGCATGCGTCAAGTGGTGTGTGTTTTCGATTACGAGAGGTTACACATAATTCTACCCAAGTGTGTAGTGGTGAGTGAACTATCCAATGAAATTAAATGATGAAGTTCCACTATTCAATGATTGTGGTGATGAAAGCATGTGATCATGCTCTAGGAGTGGTGGTATAAAATATAAATGTTGTGCAGAGAGTGAAGCCTATGTGCATGTGATGGATGAGTGTATTGTGTGCACCTTCGTGTAAAAAAATTATAGGTTATGGAGACTTATGTGAAATGGAACATGGTGGTGATGGACATCTACATTGAATAAAATTTGGTGGTGATATATGATGAGTTGCAGTAATTATCCAATGAAATGGCCTATATTACTTTATTAGACTAGCAAAGTAATGAGATATTTTAGGTTGCATGAAAGTAGGTGAACTAGGAGTTATGGTGCTTTAGGTGATATTGTCTGCATGGCATACTAGATGAAGAATATGATACACTAGCCACTACGAGAGGAAGTTGCGACCATGGAGTAGATGGAGGTACACGATCGATAAAAATGAATTGATTATTATGGATAAATTTGAGACACAAATGATTCATGGAGATGATAAAATGAGACCTTCGAATTTAATTAAGAATTAATAGTATGTCACACTCACAACTTCTTACCCCACAAAAAAGGGTACAAACATAGTAAGAGGACCGATGGTAACATGAATTTTGAAAATGACATATGAATTGTTCATTGGATATGAAATTTGTGATGGGGGATAACTTCTAATGATGAGGAGTGGATTAGAACATGCACTGATGGGCCAGGATAGATCAACCTTAGTATTATTAATAGGGGTAGATCCAATCGAAGAACTGAAGTGTAGGTGATTAGAAGAGAACGTGGCATGATAATCACAATAAGAAAAAGAGATGAGAAATGGAGAAATGTTGATATTCGAAACTAAGAAATCAAGGAGCCCCAATACGGGAGGATGTATTACGCGATATGTATGATTAGGCTGATGAATTAGTGGATTTATTCTCATATTTTGGAAGTGGGTTATTAAATATTTTGAGCTTATGATTTTTCGTTGACTAGTATAGAGTTTGTAGGCTCTAGGAATTTAAGCTTGTTGTTATCAATAGGATCCTGGATGATTATGTGAAACTTGAAGAACCTATTTGTAGATTGTCTTACTCATTGATGATAGTTTAATTGACATTTTTCATTGGAATTTCTTCCTTTTGGTTGTGATGGGTCTAACTCAAGTGGTGGAGGAAGTGTGATAAGATTTGTCTCAAGAAGCTATTGTAATATGAGGTGTGGAGCAATAGGGAATTTGGTGAATGTGCACTAAGGTAGTTTCCATTGAAGTTCCTTGGTATTAGAGACAATATTAATAGTAATTTTGGTGTCAGTAGGTTTGGTCCTTGAAATTTAGAATGCTGAATTTCTTTGAAAACATGTAGAAGAGGATGTTTGTTTCTTATATTTAATATTGCCAATGGATAAAATCTTGGTTTCACGAAGCTTGAGAGTATGACATAGTTGATCGAATGAGGAGATATGTCAAAGAGAACACTTTCTTGAAGAGGTGGTAGTATACTTTGAATGAAAAAAATCCTAAAGTTGAGATTCGAAAGCACATTAGACATCTTAGCTAAGTCATTTTTGTATCATAATACATAGTCTGCTAAGTGTTCATTAGATCCTTTCTTAAGTTGTACAAGCTGTGCATATGAGATTTTAGAGATGATATTAAAAGAGAACAATGTAAAAAACATTGGTTTATCCTCGCTACCAAATTGATGGACTTATCATCGATCGTTGCACTACATCTCGACTCCAATGCAGTTGTAGGTGTGTGTGTGTGTGTAGAATTATGCCCTAGGTTTCTCTTGTGTCGGTCACACACTTTGTGAGTAGCGAGCAAGTAACTAGACGTAGGATGTAAAGAATGTGTACATGGAAACAATAGACTCACCTCCTATAAAGTGGGATGTAGATGAACCATCCTTGTATCCCTTGTGATGGATCTAAATGGATGCAAATGGAGCTATAGATGCCTTTTGATGGATGAAACCTTAGGTGGAGATAGTAGATTCTTAGTGATTGGTGCCTTATTATGATCACATAACTTTATATTTATATGATTCCCTTTCTTGAATTTCATAATTAACCTAGAAAAGACCGAATACAAAAAAATAAGATGCTCAAAAGGATAGAAAGGACCTAGAAAGTGTGAAAAGGGCATCCAGAGGCAATGGGGGTTCTTGGCATTGGCATCCTAGTTTGGGCCCTAGTGTCCAAAATGAAAAATGCCAAAAGGTGTAAAGAAAGAATGAGTAAGTACAAGTGTAAGACCAAGAAAAGTGACAGAAAGGAAATATAAAGTGGCCAAAGACATGGGTTAATTAGTACTTTTCTTACTTAGGAATCATGCAAATAGTAGTATGTGATCAAGACTAGATAATTACCCAAAGTGTGTGATTTTGTGTCTACATTTTCCCCTACTTTATGTTGGTGAGAAATAATCTCGAACATTAAGTAGATAGATACGCATACGTGATATCCATTTAAATTGATGTGGAAAGCATTCGAGAGACTAGATAGAGTGGAGTGATAAAATATGGAGCATGGAGACTAAAGATGGAAAAGTGTAAAAGGTGATGAAAATGAACCTAGGGTGGAAGTGTGTGTGTATATGTCAATGTGTGTAATGTACTTGTTATTAGTATCATGTGTATGTTGTTGTTGATTATGTTGACTAATTTCTTCCAATACATACAGGACACAGTAAAAGAGAAGATGATCAAGTATTCGAATACACATGTATATGTAAAAGTGATTAAAAATCGTGTAAGTAAAGTATGTAAGGAATATTGAAAATGTGAAAAAGGAACATTTGCACCTGATCCGTGACAATAAAAAAGGTGTATTAATGATTTTCAAAGTGGTCAAAGCTATACTTGCATCGTAGATCCGTGAGGATATGAGTGTATGAGACCCCAATGGACCCGTCCCCAATTTGTGGACCTTACATGCTTGGGAAATATCTCCTGGAGAAGGGGTTCCTCTATCTATTTCTACTACTACTACTACTCCTAATTCGGAAGGTAAAACTAAGATAAAAATTCCAATGGACAAGGGATAGAAGGATAACATAAAAGGAAACTACACTAAAAGGTGATAACACCAGAAAAAGAGGAATGAACACCATCCATTTTGAGTGAAAATGAGAAGAAAATGGGCATAAAAGAAGGCTAGATACGTGTAGCACAACTAAAATTCATTAAACCAGATCATTTTCATGGAACACAACTAAATATGGAGCTACAAGGGATTTAGAATGACACAACAAGCACATAATGTAAAATAAAAGGAAAGAAGAAGGAATACAAACACGTTAGGATAGAGAATAGTCACAAAATGATGCTTCCATTACTTCCAGAAATGCATAGAGCTGTTATAATGGTGAAAGAGGCCGATATCCACATGCACAAGCTAGATCTAGAGGTCTGCGACTCAAAATACATAAAATATGAATTCCTTAGCAAAATACGTAAGGATCCAAAATGTCAAACATTAATAATGAGCTTATCTCTTACATTTATAGATGAATCCATGTAAGAAGAAGAGAAGAAGGAGGAAAACCTGAATTTTAAATACAACCACCAATAATAAATATTTAATGTGTGCAAATCCTCCTGCAATCTGTAAAATGTGTTTCCCCAAGCTTTTTTTGGTGTGTTGGAGAAGGAAAGAGGGTGGATCAGATCAAATCGGGTGGATAAGATCAAATCAAGTGATTGGAGTAATCGGATCTTCTCATCAATGCCTAGTAAGAGGTTTTCCCATTTCTCACCTACTATATCCACCAAAAAATTTAATTTGAATGTCTAGCACTATAGCCTTATGTCAAGCTATCGATTGAGACTAGGAACATGTCTATCGGAGCTCTATAGAAAAAGATATGTCTACTAGAATTTTGTCAAAGTTGTCTGCGCACACATGACATGTGGCACACATGGATTAATCGAAGGACATACAACTATGCAAATATTCTTGTCATTTATGCCATGTGTCACTCATTTATTTTATACAATGATTAACACCCTAGTGGTGTAGTTTTATAAGTTGTTTGTGACACACTTAGGCATGTTAGAATGACATGGCATGAAATGGTGCAGAGGAGGGTGCAATGGTGTGCACTTGGAAGAATGAAGCATGGGAAGAAGGTATGAGGAAGGTGTGTGAAATCAAAACATGTATGGAGGAAATAGGGAAAATTGGTGAGCATAGAACATATGGTCAAGGCATAACTATTACAAGGTAATGTGCGGGGCATGCGAGAGGGCCAGGGACTTAGCTTATTGAAGAAAGTGCAAGGCATGAGCACAAGATGAATATCTACCTGGAAGAAGGTGAATGGATAAAAGATGCATGCAAGGTAAGAGTGGAATAAATAGAAGAAGGAAAAAAGGAAAGGGGAGAAGGGGAAGAGTGCAAGGGTGCACAAGGAAACAATGACCAAGTGAATGTGCTAAGGAGACAATGAGGTGTGCATGACTGCAATGAAGATCTTTGAGTCATAATATGTATATAAGTTATCCAAATAACTAGGAGAGTTATTTGGATAATAGTTTTGGTGAATTTCAAGGCCATCTACCTGCTAGATGAAGGATATCAGTAGCCTAGAGCTTCCATTGGTCATGGAGTCTACTATGTAACCATGAAATTCTTATTTTTAGCTTTGAATAATTTCCCCTAAAGTTACTTAAAGGATAATTTATTCACTATATTCTAAATCCTACAAACTAATGAAATTTTTGGAAGAAGCTCAACACCGGAAGAAAAGAGAAGAGTGCATGTAAGAAGCACACAAGAATAAATAACTATGTATAAAGAAACAATGTACACACAACACACTTGGAGGAATTAAAAATAATCTAGATATATATAAAAAAATGTACCAAAATTAATGGAAGTGTCTCGATATGGATCCCATTTACTATTATTTGCAACACGCCTCCATCAAGATGAGTTAGCTCAAAAGAGTTAGCCTCCTTGCAGACAAACCGATGATGTATGGGCAACTCCAAACCAATCAAAATTTGAATGACACCTGGTTTATCTCTCACAAGATCCCATTTCAAGACCAAGTATCCAAATTTGAAAGCTTGGGGCCTAGCCTTTCTAGCAAACCATTTCTTTATTACTTCTTGATGTTTTTCTAGTTTGATCATGACAGAGTTCCTTGATTCTTCAAGATTAACTAGCTTTTCCATTATGATTTCTCTTTGTTCTATGCGTTTGAGTTCTAGTTGTTGGGAAAGTTCCAATGAGTTCAACTCCAGTGTCAAAGGAAGGGTAGACTCTTTTCTATAGATAAGCTTATAAGGTGAAGTTCCTATTGTCTTTTTAATTTTGATTCTATCTTCTCGAGCACGCGTGAGACCTTTGTATGCCACAATCTTTAGTTGATGTTCATTGTACACTTCATGATCATGATTAGGTTCTTGTTTGTTGAATTTGCAATACCATTTCCTTAGGGTTAATAGTTGGAAGAAGTATTTAGATGGATTCCAAGATTTAGAGCCTAATCAATGATTTTAGTACCAAAGAAGGATATTACATTATGAAAGATAATGGTTTAAGGAATGCAAAACTTTGTGACTACACTCTCAAGAAATTCAAGGATGATTGACTCAGTTGGTTCCTTGAGCGTGGTATCTTCTATCCATTTGTTAAAGTAGTTTGTAGCTATCAACACCTATTTGTGTCTAGCACTTGAAGGTGGATTGATCATTCCTATGAAGTCAAGACCCCATTGTGCAAAAGGTTGATCTGCTTTGATTGGTCGTAGAGGGAAAACATTGTCGACTCTTATTTCATACAAATAAAATGCATTATTTACATTTTGTGACCCACTTGTGTGCATTTGTAAACAAAGTATGCCAAAAGATACATGCTGTTATGATCTTCATTATTGCATTTTTGGAAGAGAAGTGTCCACTAGAGAATCCATCATGAAATTCTGCTAACACCTTTTCATTTTGTGTGTTGTTGATACACCTTAACAACATGTCATCAAGATTCTTCTTGAAGAGAAGTCCATCAATCAAAACATAAGGGATATATTGTAACCTCATATGTCTTCTTTTTCCTTGTTTAAGCTAGGAGGGTATACTCCCTTGGAAATGAATGTGATCATGTCCTTCATCTAATCATGCACGTCAGCATCTGTATTCTACCCAAGTTCTATGTGTAGGAGAGCTTCATCAATAAAAATGAATTCTCAAATTCAAAGTGTGCATCCTCAACAAGTTGTTTGTAGAGTGCGCTACCTCTTACCAAATTTTTGGCTTGGATATTCACATCATACTCCATGATTTTGCTCACCCATCATGCTCTCTTCTCATTGATTTATGTTCCCATGATGAAGTCTCTAATAGAAGAGTGGGAAGCTAATACTTTGATATGATTTTTTTAAGCATAATTTTGAATTATTGAATGTGTGCATAATGGTGTAGACATGTTTCTCCATATGACTATATCTTAATTCATAATCCTTCAGTGTATGGCTAAAGAAAGCCACTTTTTATTCCATACCTTTTTCATTTTCTTGTGTTAGGATAGAAACAACACTGCATCAATGCCATAACAATAAAGGAAGAAATCCTTTGAGTAATTTGGGTTGATGAGTGTTGGTGTGTAAGCAATATCTTTCTTGATTTTTCCAAAGCTTTATTTTCCTTCTTTTGTCCATTTGAAAGCTATGTCTTTCTTGAGCATCAAGGTGATGGGCCAAACCATTCCTACAAAATTAGGGATAAAATTCCTAACAAAATTGATCTTACTAAGGAAGGACTACAAGTCTTTTTGTGTGTTGGTAGGGAAAGAGCTAGGATGGCTGAAATGCACTCAAGATTAGTTGTGATGTCATCCTATAAAACCACATGGCCTAAGAGCTTTCCCTGTGCCACTACAAAATTACACTTCTTGGGGTTAAGGGATATCCCATACTTTCTGCATTGCTCAAATAATTTCTCTAGGTGTGTCATGTGATCCACACTCTTCTTTGAGAAGATTATAATGTCATCAAGGTAAACCAAGATGAAATCATTGATGTAACCTTTGAAGGCAATGTCCATGCCATGTTGAAACATTGTGCTCGCATTCGGAAAAACAAAGGGCATATTTTGATATGCATATGTTCCCCACTTGGGTGAAAACATTTTTTTGAATTGATATTCTTCTTTAACCAGGATTTGATTGAAGCCAAATTATCCATCCAACATTGAGAATCTTTGTGCTCCGAGTTCTCGATTCTGATCTCTGAATTTTCTCGTTGAAGGTAAAGGATAATGATCCTTTAGAGATGCTTGTTCAAATATCTAAAATCAACATAGTCTTATTTTACTGTTCTTATTGTGCACCAAAACTAAATTCGTGACCCAGGTAGAGTACTTGATGGGAAAAATAATCTTCACCTCAATGAGTTTGGATAATTCCTTCCTCATGAGGGGCTCTATCTTTGGATTGACTAGCCCGTACTTTTTTTCTGACGAGATTGATACCAAGATCAAGGTCAATGGAATTTTGAGCAATAATTGGATCAAAACATTTGATGTCTTCATACTCCCATGAGAAGATATCACTGTATTTTTGACAGAGAGAGATGAAGGAATACTTTTCATTATGCGCACAAGCTTTACAGAGAAGCAAATCCTTTTCATGCAAAATAGTGACAAAGGAGCGGTCTTCTTAGATGGAGCGCATATAATTTTCTGCACCCTTGAACTCATGATCAGGGATAAAATTTATCTCTAAGGTGCCTAGCCCTTTAGGAAACTTATTTGACTTCAATTGAATCACTTGGTCACCATAGCTGTCATGCAAGTCATCTTGCATGCTTGATGAGAACTCAAATTCATTCTAGATGAACTAGATGATCTACACGTCACTATCAAACACTTTTCAGATGGTGTTGTTATCTGAAATAGATGGTCTGATCACCATCTTAATGTGTTGAGTGTTTCCTTTGAAAAATTCCTCAACAGGAGATAATTGTGAACCAAGTGCGGCCATTTGATCAGCTTCCTTATTCATTTTGCATGGCACCACCTATATATTTAGAGCATCAAAGCTCTTAAGGAGGTCCCAAACTTTGTGTTTATAATATTTTAGAAGCTTATTCTTTTCCATGAACTTGTTGGTGACTTGGTGGATAACCAATTCAATGTCCCCAAAGATCTGTAGTGCCTTAATCTTCTTCTTTTCAGTAGTAAGTAGACCATGCACTAATGCCTCATATTCTACCACATTTTTATAACATGTAAGCTAAAATCTATGTGTGAAGAATAATTTCACATCCTTAGGGGAAATGAGAATGACTCCTACTCTGGTGTCATTTCTACTTCTAGATCCATCAAAATACAGCTTCTATAGACCAATGTTCTCTTCACTTTTCTTGAGCGCACGCGGTAACAGCACAACTTCCTCTTCAAGAATGCAGTAAGTACCAAGCCTAATTTCATAAGCTTCCAACTCTTCAACATATGGGTAAAATTTATGGTGCTCTCTTCCCACTCATAGAGTACTAGATCAGGAATAGGATTTGGAAGAGGATACTCTTCAGAAACTGAATCTTGTTCTTCTTGGATTAAATATTTGGCTTGGAGAGAGGATGGGACATATGACTCTATTTGATAGGAAAATATTGGCTCAGCTTGTATGGTAAACTGGGTACCATACCTTGTCTTGAGTAACATATGGGACCAATCAGAAGATAGGTAACCACCAACTTTAGTAGTAAAATATCTTGACAAACATAATAAAAACAGAGGGGGTAGATCAATGATTGACACATCTTGAGTTATTGTAATACTTGGACATACATGGAGATTTAACTCAATATCCTTGATGATTTCTAGGGTAGTGATCATTAAACTATCAATTTTCAGGACTCCTTTTTTTAGGGGTGATACTTATGACCTAACACATCAACAATCTTCTTAAGCATGACAAAATTACTACCACATGAGTCAATCATGTAGTTATGGAAAAGATTTTTTCCTATGATCAAAGACATATAGAAGGGTGGGGTTTTAAAAAATTTACTTACTTGTTACTCCTCTTCTTGCGGATATTGATAGAAGCATGCAACTTATTCATAGCTAGATCGGTGCGCAGGAGTTGCACCAGAGCTTCATGCAACAAGTCATGTTAGGATGGATTAGTGAGTGCATCTCACATTCGACATTTATTTTTGTCTTTTTATCTAGTACATAATGCTTTGAATGGGAAATTGTACGATGGAAAAGTGACAAGAGAGCATAGGAATCTACAAGTAACTTTTCCTCGCACCTAACCTCCCGAGGTCATGCCGAGACAGCCAAAGTGTGGATTGAATATGTGTGGGATACGAAAAACAAGTTAGGCAATCTGATGTCTTCGACACGCACTAGTGGAAATTATGAATCTAAGGCAAAGAAGGCCCTTCTAACCTAAAGCGGTGTGATAGATTGATCGATAAGGATGATGACTACTCAAAGGCTCCAATCAATATCAAGCTATGGCATGATTCAATCTATGGGTTGTAGAATACGTGGAAAATGACCACGGATAGTTTTGTGTATGTTTCCAGATAAGGTCATAGGGTGGATGGTAATTATATCTGACTCTATGGGTGATTCTCTTGCTTAGTCTAGAATTCCCTAGCTTCGTTAGCTGCTACATATAACAAGGATAACTGTTCAATAATGGTAGGTGGAAGTGGAGTAGATCTGAATACTAGTGTACATAAGCTAGCGTCAATGTCGATCGACCGACAGAGATTCGTTGGGTTGAGGGATTTTGGGTCACAATCGTAGATTTGTGGTTGTTGTGGTCTCTTCGCTATGGTCGTGTGCAAAATCAGTCCCTAATCTCTAGTATCCAATAACGTATGCTTTCGGCTTCTATATTCGAAATTAATAATTGTGAAATCTTCTCAGAGTATCTTACAGGCTTTTGTGCAACCTGAATTCTCAAGCTAGTATATATGTCTATGAGAGTATTCCCTACTTCTGTTGTGGGACCAAAGGGTCACAACCGAATGTTTTCTCTCTTTCAAGCCTCTCTACAGTCATGTGGATATATACCTAGGGTAATCTGTAGTTTGGTTGATTTGACCAAAATGTGTGTGCTTTGTCATCTTCTATGTTTAACCCGCTTAACTGGGAACCAATTTGTTGTAAGTTTACCATTGTTCGAAGACTTGGATCCTGAGATTTTGATCTATATCAGTTATGGCTGTGACGAGATTGGGTTGGGGCATGATTGGCTCGAATACGTATTCTCTGGGCTCTCTAGGTCCCATGATTGTCATACAAAAGAAAGTTATATAAATCTAACTAATGACAGAATAAACTAATTGTGAAAGATATGTCTATGTATATTCCTAAATCTGATATATCTATCTACTAAACAAAATTTAAAGAACAACTATCTAATATATCTAGAATTGACAGTTTAGAATAACAAATTAAAACAAACAAGATAACCGAGTATAGCTATTTGTCTGTGCAACTGTGAACCTATTCTAAATAATGAAACAATTGATCTAGTCTATTTGCAAGACTCTTGATCCTACCTCAGAAGTGAGAAATGAATCATAGTTTCTCAGAAACTATCAATCCCCACAGCTTCCTTGGTAATATCGAAAGTAAAATTAACTGAAATAAAGTGATTGGCTACTCTATTTGATATGTTTCTAATTGGAACTTTAAAAGCTAGAACCTAGATTCTGCTGAATGTGGTGAATCCGATGGTGTATGTGGCTATGCCCCCTCAGTGTGATCTCCTCATTCCTTCATGTTCACGTGGATCCAGAAAAAAATGTAATGCTAGCATCAACAGAAGTAGATATTGGGACAAAGGCAGCTTAGGATACAGATTGAATACAATGCGAGTAGGAGAGAGATAGCGCAAGAGTACAGAGCTTGGCTTATGTAATTCCTAGTGGGATTTATTGCGAGTCATGCAACATAAAACGTCCAAAACCTGAAACTATCCTATTTGAAGAACAAAACCTACAACTTTAATGGCTTCCTATTGAAAACAAACTATTTTACTCCAATGGATTGGATGAAATATCAACAACATTTGCACAAGATGGATATGTGGCTTCCTAACAACAAAACAACACTAACTAGGCATGCAATGAAAGAAACTAAGAATTCTAAATAAAATGAAAGACTAATCTATTGCAATGAGAAATTTAGAGGAAAATTTGAGGGGCCATTTGCTTGAGCACAAGCCAACTATTTATAGCATTTGCATTTACCCAAGGTAAAAACCAAATTGATCTCTTAAACTATAAACAATGGAAAAACACTATTCCAGGGAGCCAGAATCATTAATGCAAGCCTATGGTGGTGAAAAAAGATGGTGAATGTTGAAATTTACGTGAGTCATGTTAAAAGAGCATTCTGAAAATCGGTAAAGGACCGCCGCCCTGAGCAAGGTGGCGGTTACAGGACCGCTACCCTACTTAGGGCGGCGGTCACGAGACCGCCACCCGAGGCGTAGGCGGTGATTTTTCAAATCAAGAGCAAAAGGCCAAGAAAAGAGGGAAAAAGAGAAAAAAAAGCACGCGGGGGCTAAGTGGGGCATGCGGGATGTTAACGCACACTTGGGGAGCTTTTTCGGATCCCGAACACCTTGCGAGGAGACTTGTATCATCATTGGGGTACGTGTTATGTTGTTTCGACGGTGTAGTACCCTATAATTTTGGGTACGTACATATTGCCCCCTCGGAGAAGCATTTTAGCCATGAAGAGGTGTAAAATGGTGGGTCCGAGTATGGTGGTCCCGAAATGGGAAGTTGAAAGTTATACCTGATATGTCCGTGTGTCAAAATGACGCCATCCAAAATTCCCACTCCCTGCAAAATGAAAAGAGAACTCAAGTGTAGATAGACAAGATAGATCGGAAAATAAATGCTAAAATAATGGGAAATGAGGACATACCATTTGTGCGGGGGTAAGAAATTACCTCCATCGGCTCTCCCAAACTCGTGAAAAAAACATTCAAAACAAGTCAGGCTGCTATATATATGAAAGTGGGCCCATTTTCCTATTCATTTGTGTGTGTTGATTTGATTGATTCTGAGCTCTGGGACCCACGGTGACGGTTTCTTACGAGAGTAGAGTCAAAACGTTCATGGTGAGATAGCGATCATGCCTCCGCATGCAGATCATCGACCCGCGAGATCACAGGTTAGTTTTCCTCAATTTATCATTTTTACCCCCTCAATTTTAAAATGTTAAAATCTTTGTCGTGGGGGGGTTATTTTTGAAAATGTTAGGTTTAAAAGGTCCATCTAGGGGGCACCTACTTTGGGTAGGCCTTGTTTTAGTTGAAATGGTCCTCTTTTGGCATTTTTTGGGCTTTTTAAGTTATAAAACCGCGTGGGTTTTCGGGACACGACCGCCGCCCTTAAGGTGGCGGTTACAAAACCGCCTCCCTACTCAGGGCGGCGGTTTTGCATAGAATGCCAAAAGAACATCTGTTTGAGATTGTTTTTGCATTTTTAGCATTTCTATGTGTTTTCATGATTTTTCTAGTATTACTTGGATGCTAACTTGCTTTGTTTTGTGTGTTTTTGGGTGTATGCAGGTGAGAGAGGAGTATATTTGGTGGAGCCGAGAGAGGGAGTGTGACTGGCTCCCAGCAGTACTAGATGCACTTTCACAGGATGAGGAGGACACTCTTCGAGGGCCGGGATACTGTATATCTCACGTGTTCCACATGTTGCACCATCCAGTCACATTCTTTGTGACTTATTCTCCTATTGGGATGCTTGATCGAACACCTTCCGATTACTAGGGGTCCGAGGTGAGTGGACCATCACACTAGAGGATGTTTACCGTATCCTGGGGGTCTCGATCATCGGGAGATGACTCACCCTCGAGACAGCAGGTTCACGGGCCCAGATAGCACAATGGGCTTCCTATATGGGAGATGTAGTCATCTCCACGGGGTCGAAGAAGGAGGTCAGATTCGATCTATTCCTAATTTTCCCATCCCCTTGCTTTCGCCAAAGCTATTATGGGGATCCTTGCCTCGAGATTGATTGGGGACAAGGGAGGAGACACATTACTGTACTATTGGTCCCCCATCATTGCATAGATTGAGGGCCATGGCCGGATTTATGCCTGGGAGCAGACATTCTTGGGACTACCTACCATGACTTGTACAGAGGATTCCATTTACAGGGGTAGTCTTTGAGCCACCCGACCCTAGTCATGAGTTGGGTCTAAGAGAACTTCATCCCTTATGGCAGAGGTGTAGAGGTGACAGATCCTAGAGCTATGAGGGCAAGCTAGATGGACAGATATGTCGGTGCTCAAAGCACCTCATCAGCCAGTTGCTTCTTTGACCACCGATGACATGGAGGCCACACCATATCAGACCATGGCAGGCATATGGGGCGAGGAGGCTCTTACTTTGATCTCCTACTCCACCATAGGGTAGCTTATTGACAGAGTGGGGTGAGTGGAGATACACCCCTTTGGCCGAGTTCCTCAGCAGTTTGGCCTACCCTACATGGGCATGCTTCCCCGTAGCACCAGTATATAGGTTAGTTCGAGAGGCCAGAGGGGGTCCTAGAGGCCGGGGTTGGACAGTTGTTACTCCTGGTGTTCCTATTGCGGCCAGGAGGGTAGTACGTGCTCGAGGGAGAGCCAGGTGCACCTCAGGAACCCTTGCTTCAGATTGCGTGGGTCCTACCCATAGCAGTGATGACCCCATCGACATAGACTCCGAGTCCGAGGAGTTTACAGGGGGAGAGACTGAGGAGGACAATGATCCTGAGTGGCATGACACTCAGGATATCATGCAGGCAGCGAGGGCCGAGTAGAGTGTAGAGAGAGTTACTCTAGTTTCAGAGGAGCCACTCTCCTAGGGCCATGGTGGGGAGGATGAGTCCATTGTAGGATGCCACATTGTTCCAGCCACGGGGCACCTCGGTCGGCGATGGCATCTGTGGGCAGTGTGCCGACCCTGAGAGATCCATCCTGAGGCCTGGTGATCCGAGTAAGTTACCATCCTTCCTTTTAGTGTTTGTTTTTATTAGGATTTCCTTAGTTGCTATTTCTCCTCTTGTTTTTATTGTATTTTATCTCTTGTTTTGTTTCTAATTTGTTTTCTCCTTTGTTTACAGAGACCGCCGATGAGTGGCGAGCCCTGATTCGCAGAGTATGCATGGATACCCTGATGATCCCCATGGAGAGGACCCATGCAGAGTTGTCTTGTGGACGTTGGGGAGCCCTCAGCAGCTGGTAGACACACTGACGTCTTTGCCCCAGTCTAGCATGTGGCCAAGATGGTATCAACTCTTCACACGGAGCTAGCGGGTATAGGACAGCCGAGTGCCTGATGAGGAGTCATTCTCGTGGTGAGACTAATTGCCCCTCGGGATCCTGAGCCCTCCGTGCACTCAGAGCGCCGGCGTAGCCGAGTCCTAGGCATGGGTGTGCACCTTTGGAGGGGTCTCATAGGGGTTGAGAAGCCACTTGGCTCTCCTAGATTTTGTATGATATATTCTTTTGTATATCCCGGGCTCTTTGAGCATTTTGACCATGCTTAGCGCATGATGGCATTGTACAGGAATTTTGATATATATATATATATTCTTTTTGGATCAGAATTTTGGCATTCATGGCTTTGTTTCCTTTCCAGTTTCCTCATGTAAATTATGATGTTATGCTTATATGCTCTTTAGAATGTATGCAATGGAGAACAAATGATACAAATGTTTACTTTCTTTTTGTATTTCATGATGCTGATATATGATAATGTAGATACAATGTGATTTTGAATCTTAGTTTCTGTAAGCAATTTTGGATACTTCATGTTTGCTTTGGCAAAGTGGTGAAGACAAGCTGATATGATGAGTAGATAAACTTGCCCCTACTCCTAACCCCACGCAACTAGTAAGATGCGAGGGCTCATCACCGAGAGTTAGAAAGGGCACAAGCTATGAAATGTGTTGAAATGGTAGTGATGAGGGATAGACAAAGCTTTGGGGAACCAAATTAGGATGCCACAAGCCTACTCCACTTGAGTGACTTCATAGTTTTTGGGATGTAACTTTCTTTGCGGTTTATCTAGACTTAGATCCGTAGATGGCCACATGGTAGACAAAATCTGGGTTTTTAGGATTTTTAATTCTCTTGGAATTTTGGACATCTGATTCATTTGTTTTTGACTCAAGACTTTAAGATTTGAATTGTTTGTCTATGACCTTTTACGTTTGTTTGTCATGAGGACCCCCTACACCTTGCCCCATGCTACTAGTAAGAAGTGTGGGTTTATCACCATAGGCAAGGCATATGCAAGTAAGGGCATTTCCATCCTTTCCCAACCCTACGTCACTAGTAAGAGATGCAAGATCATCACCAAAGGTGGTGGGGCAAGGAAATGTGTAAATTTAAAATTTTTGTTTGATTCTATATTTGACTTGTTTACTTGAGAAAAATGTCGCGTTTTTATTTCCAAAGAGATATACGTACGGGATAGATGTGACACCATGAAGCTTCTAGAATAGACCATAGGCAAGACACCTATCCTAAGAAGAAACCAAAAGTGAGAACAAGCATGCAAACCTTGGTATGGTTACCATTAAGACTTTGTCATATCTAGCTTTATTTGATGAGATGATTCCGAAATAATTGACGATATCATGGAAATGGAGAAGTATGATTAGAGCGTTTATGCCAATACCATCAGAAGTTTGTAATGAATTGCTTTGAGAACAAATTCCTTGATCACAATTTTTTTGTACGAAACAAGTGGACAAAATGATCCTAATCTATATGAAGATGCAATGTAGATATAATTATAAGTAGTGCTAGTTGCTTACGCGTAGAATCGTTTGAGGTGTAGGGAATTGACTGTTTCACCAAATTCCTCACCTTCTAGCATACATAAGAGGTATGCACCATTTCCATAGTCCTTCATGACTCGGTATGGGCCCAACCATTTGGGCTGGAACTTCCTTCCTTCACCGGTCTTTTTGTCGATCCGGCTATCTAGCCTTAGAACTAGATCACCTTCATATATGTCGCATTCATAGACCTTCTTGTTATACTACCGGCACATCCGGTCAGCATAGACTCTGTGCCACTATTCAAAATCTAACCTAGCATCATCTAGGCTTTCTAGTTGGGAGAGACGTGCTTCTCTATAAGCATCTTCATCCAGAATCCCTTGTAATGAAATGCGGAGACTGGGTATTTCAACCTCAAGCGGGAGAACTGCTTCTGCCCCGAAATACTAGCGAGAAAGGAGTCGCTCCTGTTGGTGTCCTTATTGAGGTTCGGTGGGCCCATAAGGCTGGATATAACTTCAAATGCCAATCTCATTTGTTTTCTTTCACCGTTTTAAGGAGAATGGCTTTTAATGTTTTGTTTGTCACCTCAGCCTGTCCATTGGCTTGAGGGTAATACAAGGAGGCTGTATGATGGCTTATTTTAAATTTATTGCATAATTCATGAACTTCATCATTCTTAAAAGAAGTCCCATTATCTGAGATAATGACTTGTGGGACACCGTACCTACAAATGATTTGGTTCAAAATGAACTTGGCGATTATAGAACCAGTACAGTAGTAAGAGGCATAACCTCTACCCACTTGGTAAAATATTCGGTGGTGTGATTATAAAATTATGGCCATCTGTAGATGAGGGAGATAATTTCCCTATTAAATCTAGGCCCCATGTAGAAAAGGGCCATGGAGTAGCGATTGGTTGTAGAGCTTGTGCCGGCATGTGAATCTCATGAGAGAATTCTTGGCATTTATGACACCTTCGTACAAACTCTACTTTGCGTCGTGCTCTAGAGTAGGCCAGAAATAGCCCATTCGATGTATTTTATGAGTGGTGGCATGGCCACCGAAGTGACCTCCACACATTCCACTATGAGATTCGTGGAGAATCTTCTTGGATTCTTCTATGTTGACACATCTTAAAAGCATTCCATCGAATGCTTTTCGATAGAGCACTTGCTCTATGATGACGTATTTAGCTACGATAATGCGTAAACGCCTTTTCATTGTGGTGTAGCACCTTCTAGATATGTACGGTCCATGATATAATTAATGATATCAGTGTACCAAGGACACTCAGAGATAGAAGGTCGGGTTTTGATGTAGTATACACACTCATCTGGAAAGTCCAGATCTACTAGATCGCCTCCATCCAATGGATTATCAGCTACCCAATCCATGATGAATTTTCCTTTAACTGATTTCTGATTTACGAACTTTAATTCAAATTTACCCATTAAGGTTATAAAGCGTCCAACCTTTTTAGACAAGGACCCTTGTGTGAGGAAGGTTCGTAAATGTTCTATTTTTACAATGACCTTTGTTTCTTAATTTAACATGTAATGTCTTAAGCATTTTATTGTAAAGACTTTGGCGAGAAATTCTCGTTCCGCTTGTGTGTAGCATGTTTCATAGTCGAGCAATGTTTGAATGATGAAATAGATCGCTCATTCTCTATTTTCATCATCTTCTTGAGCGAAAGCATATAGACTAACAAGACATTGGTGGCTCACAAATATAAAATTAATGGGTGATCGGCTTAGGTGGCATTAGCGTAGGTGGTGATAACAAGAAATGCTTAATTGCGTTGAAAGCTTCATTGCGAGTATTCATCCAATCAATGCTATAATCTTTCTTGAGTAGATTGTTGATTGGATGAATGGCAAAACTTAAGTTCGAGATGAATCTCAGATTGCACCAAGTTTTCTCGAGAAATAATCTGATTCCGATTCATTCCGAAGGTGGAACCATTTCGAGAATAGCCTTAATTTTGGTTGGGTCAACATCGATCCCACATGATGATATAATGTAACCTAGGATCTTCCCTCCCTCGTCACACCAAAGACACATTTTTTGGATTTAGCATGACCCCATATTCTATCAAATGTGAAAGAATGACGCGAAGAACTTTCGGATGGTCACAACGCTTCTTGGCCTTGGCCAACAAGTCATCTATGTAGGATTCCACAATTTTATGAATAAGATCATGAAATATATACGTCATAGCCCGCTGGTATGTATCACCAGCATTCTTGAGACCGAATGGCATAACAACATAGCAATAGGTTCCCCAAGGAGTTATAAATGTGGTTTTAGCTTGATCTTGTTCGGATATTCTGATTTTATTGTATCCCAAGAATCCATCCATGAGACAAAAGCTCAAATCTAGTTGTTGTATCAACAATGACCTCTATGGATGGTAATGGGAAGTCATCTTTAGGACATGCTTTGTTAATGTCTCGAAAGTCTATGCAGATGCGTATCTTTCCATTCTTTTTGAGAACCAGAATGATATTAGATACCCACTGAGAGTAATTGACTGGTTTGATGAATCCTACTTGGAGGAGCTTTATTACCTCCTCTTTTACCATGAGAGCTACCTTGGGTTTCATTGGTCTCAATTTTTTCTTAACCGGTTTTGCATCTGATTTAGTGATGAGGTTGTGTACCACAATGTGGGGTGCAACTCTTGTCATTTCCTTATAATTAAATGCAAATGCCTTCTGATGTTCCTTAAGGATCCGAGTGTGTATTTCTACTTCTAATGGAGTTAACGAGGATCCTAACTTCAATATCCTTGGTTCATCTTCCATTCCGATGTTAATATCAATTGTTTCTTCGATTAAAGAAGTGTTACCTTCTTCAAACTCAGGCGGGGCCAGAGGTAGTTCTAGATCATCTCCATTCTCGACTGCGTATATGCTAAGTTCCTTTTGTGGGGGAAGCTCTGTCATGGGATTCCCGAAGTAAGAAGATGCATGAGGGATTAGGGATAAATCTACCACGTGATGGGTGAGATGTAATGCCGCATAGGCATTTAAGAAATCAAGAGTGGTTGTATCACTATCGATGTGGTCTAGGATAGTAGATTTTTCAATTCTATTTAAAAGAGGATTTGACATTGTTTTTATCAATGGTTCATCACGAAGGGATACCATGAAACGTGTATCCTCTAACTTACTATTTGGAGTAAAGCGCGATGCTGAGGTTGCTATTGAATCGGTGAGAAGATTTTGTTCTCGCGGGATTGCTTCGATTGATATGAAGTCAAACTCTTTGCTTAAATTTAGTACAGCTATTTTGTAGAGTTGTAAGTGCTTGGCTTTGGTTTCATACATCTCAGCAACTTGATTTGCTACCAATTGTGAGTCTCCTAACACTCTGATGTTATCAACACTGATTCTCTTAGCTACGATGAGGCCAAGGAGGAGGGCTTCATACTCAGCTGTTGTTTGTGCATTTGAAATTTAGTTTGAAGGAAAATGGTAGGACTTTTCCTTCGGGAGAAGTAAGGATTACTCCAGCTCCAGCTCCATAATGACATTTAGCTCCATCGAAATGGAGAGTCCAATACTTAGCTGGGAATATGGGTGTTGGGATATTTGTCGTGTTAACATCTTCTACCTCTACCATGCAGAGATCTACCGCTGGGAGAGAACCGACACCTAAGGTGCACCCCATGCCTACAGAATCAAATGGTAGGAACATTGGTAGATCCTATTCTAGTAATTGAACAATTTTTGCAGTAGTTCCTAATGATACTATTTCTATAGCGTTAGCCTCATCTTTGGGGGTGGGGTTACCTTGACTAGGCTCATAGTTTCAAGATCTCGTAGGTATCAACTTTTCTTCTGGTTTCACACCGGTAGGTTTATTAAGTTGATTTGTTGGGAGTTCAAACTCCGAGTGCATGCCTAGTCTTTTCTTTAGGTCACCAAGTGTACATCGAATTGTTTTGGATCACCTTTGGCTATGAACACCTTTCCTAAATACAAGAACCTTACATCTTGAAATAGCGTAGAAGGGATTGCCTTCATACGTGTATCCATGGTCACCGAGGATCATATTATGGTTAGTTTCCCGATCTATAATATAAAACTCAATCAGATTGTTTTAGGTCCTAAGGCAACCGGTAGTATTATAGTTCCAATTGAAGTGGTTTTAAGGCTGTCATAGCCTCTTAGCATATTTTAGGTTGTGGAACAATTCGTTTCTCTGTACCCTAGCTTTTGAAGGAAAGAAAAAGGGACTATGTTAACTGTTGCCCCATTGTCAACCATCGCACATTTCACATAATTGTTATAGACCCACACTTGCAAGTGTAAGGCCGGATCACCTCGGCGTGCAATCTCAGCATCTGTTGGCATTTTTTTATTTTGAATATGAATTCGACATCCCTATCCGGCTGCCCCGGAGGATGGATATCAAAGTCTATATGGTTTACCTGTGTTTTAGGAGGTGGAGTGATGTTGATTAGATGACCTAAACCCAATGCTTCTAAAAGAGCAGCCCTGTGAGCAGGGGAGTTCTTTAATAAATCCAAAAAGGAGATGTTCGAGAAAGTTTTCGTTAGATCATTAATTAAGTCATAAGCACCTACGGGTTTTATTAATACTTATTGGATATTGTCTGTTTCTAGCGGGTAGCTTGGACTTGGCTGAGAGGAATACTCTCGTGTCCTTGTTACAGCTTCTATGGGTAGTTCGGCATCTAACTCCACTAATCTGACTATCTTAGGTCATGGTGACTTCCTAATTATGGCGTAACTAATGGATTCAGCAAAGTTGAAGCTTCATGATCATTGTTTCCTACAATCACACCCTTGTTTGTCCCACTTGGATTTAACTTGTTATTGTTGTGATTTGGGAGTGGATCATTGAAGATATTGAGGGGTGCATTTTGAGGGGAAACTACCCCTGTAAAAGCATTTGGTGCTGGTGACGTAGGATCTGCCAAGAACATATCTTTGAAAAGTTGTCTTTATTCATCTGGCAAATGTTACATGAATTTATTGTAGTCATGGCATGTTCTAGTATCATGGCCCTGAATTTTGTGGAAACCACAATCGGAGTTAGGATTGTAATTCCTAGTTTGTTGGCTCGATGTATATTGTGGCCTAAATCTTTGATCAAACCGTTGCCTATTAAAGTTTTACGTTTGTTGTTGTTTTTGGTTTGAATTCTGGTTTTGATACCTAGTTGAATTTGGATTTGGATCCCATGTAGGGCTTCATCGTTGTTGTTTTTGTTGTTGTTGTTGCGGATAATTAAAATACACTGTGTTAATTGTTGGAGTAAAGTTATTATTTTGTTGATTATTTATTTGTGGTGGAGTATTCACAACATTTGTATTTCTAGCCCGATCGATTACTCCATCTGTTTTCACTCCACAATTTTTGTTAAGAATTTTAGGTCCTTGATTGACACTCGTGGTAGTAGGATAAGTTGTAGTGTTTTGGTTGGAGGTGATTAACCTCCTGCTTTGTTCCATATGTCTTGCGACCACTATCAATTGCCGCTGATCTATTCGGAGAGCAATCTCAAGTACTTCATCGTAAGTTCTTAGTGGGAACTTCTAGACCTCTTCCTTTACCTCTATGTTGAGAGAATGAAGGAATAGATTACATAGTTTCATCTGATCCATGTTCGGAGCACTTGCCGAAGAATAGAGAATTATGCGCCACCTCTCGGATGAAATGGGTGACAAATTCATTGTGTTCTTGCTTAATGTGCAAGAATTCCCGATTCCTATCCTTAATATTTTGTTCATGTAAAAATCCTTGATGAACTCGACACGAGTTTCTTGAACAAATGGATGGAAGCTTCAGGTATTCTATAATACCAATCGAGAGTGATGCCCTCCAAATTTTTGGGGAATATTTTAGCAACAAACCCATCCCATGGGAGTAGTTCTCAAATGGCTGTAGCGTAAGCTTTGATATGTGCATTTGGATCTCCCTCACCTTTGTATTTGGGAAAATCGGGAAGAGGTCTTAGAAGCATGATGCTTCATATGGTGAAATCTAATGGCTCTTTCAAGTATTCTCAATATGTCCCTATCACATAGGTTTCACCATTAATGGTTCCTGTTGAGGGAGTGGAGATGGAATGGGTTGTTGAAGATATGGCATTGCATATGCATTGGTAGGCACATAAGGGAACCCCTGTGGTTGAGTAAAAATACCGGGAGGAGAACATATCCCCTTGTGGTGATTTGGAGTACATGTTTAAGTATGAAGGGGTATTGTCTGAGAATGGATTATTTTGTACTAGACCGGGAGGTGTCAGATCGGTGTTAGAAATGATGGTTCTAGTCGGAATTTGTTGTGAATACTCAGGGGTCATGCCTAACGTACCTATTCCTGTGAGGAGGTCTATTTGGCTAGGTTTGGAATTTCCTACCTGCATGAGTTGAGAATGGTGATTTGCCTGGGCAAGTTCTAACCCTCTCACTTTTTCTACTAACATTGAAATGAATTCATTTGGTGAAGTCACGGTGTTTTTCCTTAGCGGCGTCTGATTGTATATCATGGTGTTGTATAGGCATGTGATATCCTGCTATGAATTGATCACTGCCCTACCAAGTTTCCCCGAGGGCATTTCCTAAATGTAGTGGCACGAGCTATTTCCTTGAAAAGAGACCTCGGGTTGTGTTTGTAAACCTCCTATAGGTGGGTACATACTTCGAGAACATTGTTCATTCCTGGTATAATGTACCGAATGTTCATCATCTAAACCCAGGTATGAGTCCGATTGTCTACTAATTTGTGGTCTAAGTAGTACCTGAGGAGACGAACTTGACTCTCCTGTGAGCGTCATATTGTTCGAGCCTAAAGGCTCTATTTTCTATGTTTGGGTGAACTGATCCAACTCTTCTGTTTGGAAAGATGAGTTATATCTGATCCTTGGAGATGGATTTTGTGTTGATAATTGGTTATTTGAATAGTTGTCACCCCATACCGAGAGTGAGGGTGATGATTGTCCATTTAGTTGAGCGTAGTATGCCTCAAGACCTAAGAGAGGCCTACCATATGCATCGAATCCCGACATATTCGGGGGGTATATGAATACTGCAGAATAATGGGAAGGAGTGAAGGTGATGGTGAAAGCTAATGAGGTAGTAAAGATGAAAGAGTCATTTTAATTTGAAAGAACCAGTAGAAATCTGACTCCAGGCCAGAGAGTAGAAAGTTTCACGTCGGGTTCACCAATTTTGTACGATGGAAAAGTGACAAGTGAGCATAGGAATCTACAAGTAACTTTTCCTCACACCCGACCTCCCGAGGTTGTGCCGAGACAAATTGGGGATTGAATATGCATGGGATGCAGACAAACTAGTTAGGGAATCTGATGTCTTTGACACGCACTAGTGGAAATTACGAATCTAAGGCAAAGAAGGCCCTTCTAACCTGAACTGGTGTGATAGATCAATCAGCAAGGATGACTGCTCAAAGGCTCCAATCAATATCAAGCTCTAGCGTGATTCGGTCTATGGGTTGTGGAATACGTGGAAAATGACCTGGGATAGTTTCGTGTATGTTTCCAGATAAGGTCATAGGGTGGATGGTAATTATATCTGACTCTATGGGTGATTCTCTGGCTTAGTCTAGAATTCCCTAGCTTCGTTAGCTGCTATGTCTAACAAGGATAACTATTCAATAATGATAGGTGGAAGTGGAGTAGATCTGAATACTAGTGTACGTAAGCTAGCGTCAATGTCAGAATGACTAGTAGATTTGTTGGGTTGAGGGATTTGTGGGTCACAACCGTAGATTCGTGGTTGTTGTGGTCCTGCTATGGTCATGTGCAGAATCAGTCCCTAATCCCTAGTATCCAGTAATCATATGCTTTCTCAGCTTCTATATTCAGAATTAATAATTGTGTGATCTTCTCAGAGTATCTTACAGGTGTTTGTGCAACCTGAATTCTCAAGCTAGTATCTATGTCTGTGAGAGTATCCCCTACTTCTGGCTATGGGACCAAAGGGTCACAACCAAATGTTTTCTCTCTTTCAAGCCTCTCTACAGTCATGTGGATATATACCTAGGGTAATCTGTAGTTTGGTTGATTTGACCAAAATGTGTGCGCTTTGTCATCTTCTATGTTTAACCCACTTAACTGGGAATCAATTTGTTGTAAGTTTACCGTTGTTTGGAAGACTTGGATCCTGAGATTTTGATCTATATCAGTTATGGCTGTGATGAGATTGGGTTGGGGCATGATTGGCTTGAATACGTATTCTCTGGGCTCTCTAGGTCCCGTGATTGTCATACAAAAGAAAGTTATATAAATCTAACTAATGACAGAAAACTAATTGTGAAAGATATGTCTATGTATATTCCTAAATCTGATATATCTATCTACTAAACAAAATTTAAAGAACAACTATCTAATATATCTAGAATTGATAGTTTAAAATAGAAAATTAAAACAAACAAGATAACCAAGTATAGCTATTTTTACTCGTGCAACCGTGAAGCTATTCTAAATAATGAAGCAATTGATCTAGTCTATTTACAAGACTCTTGATCCTACCTCAGAAGTGAGAAATGAATCATAGTTTCTCAGAAACTATCGATCTCCACAGCTTCCTTGGTAATATCGAAAGTAAAACTGACTGAAATAAAGTGATTGACTACTCTATTTGATATGTTTCTAATTGGAACTTTGAAAGCTAGAACCTGGATTCTACGAGAATAGTGGCGAATCCGATGGTGTATGTGGCTATGTCCCCTCAGTGTGATCTCCTTGTTCCTTCATGTTCACTTGGATCCAAAAAAGCATGTAATGCTAGCATCAATAGAAGTAGATATTGGGACAAAGGTAGCTTAGGATACAGACTGAATATAATGCAAGTAGGAGAGAGATTTATTGCGAGTCATGCAACATAAAATGTCCAGAACCTGAAACTATCCTGTTTGAAGAACAAAACCTGCAACTTTAATGGCTTCCTATTGAAAACAAACTATTTTACTCCAATGGATTGGATGAAATATCAACAACATTTGCACAAGATGGATATGTGGCTTCCTAACAACAAAACAACACTAACTAGGCATGCAATGAAAGAAACTAAGAATTCTAAATAAAATGAAAGACTAATCTATTGCAATGAGAAATTCAGAGGAAAATTTGAGGGGCCATTTTCTTGAGCACAAGCCAACTATTTATAGCATTTGCATTTACCCAAGGTAAAAACCAAATTGATCTCTTAAACTATAAACAATGGTAAAACACTATTCCAGGGAACCAGAATCATTAATGCAAGCCTATGGCGGTGAAAAAAGCTGGTAAACATTGAAATTTATGTGAGTCGTGTTAAAAGAGCATTCTGGAAAATGCGTAAAGGACCGCCGCCCTGAGTAGGGTGGCGGTTACAAGACTCAAGCACCTGCTTAGGGTGGCGGTCACGAGACCGCCGCCTAGGTAGGGCGGCGGTTTCATAACTGAAGAGAAAAAGGCCAAGAAAAGAGGGAAAAAGAGAAAAACAAAGCACGCGGGGCTAAGCGGGGCATGCAGGATGTTAACACACACTTGGGGAGCTTTTCCGGATCCCAAACACCTTGCGAGGAGACTTGTATCATCATTGGGGTATGTGTTACATTGTTCCAGTGGTGCAGTACCCTACAATTTTGGGTACGTATAGAAATCTACTCAATTTTACATTTGAAGAATAACAACATCCTTGCTTGGTTTCTCGAGTAGAGACACAAGAATCCTAGGCGGCATAGAGTCTTGATCTACCAAAAGAGGGGTGCATGTCACTTCCGAAGGAGCTTTGCATGAAGCCTCAGGAATAGGCACTTGAGTGCTTTTACTACTTGATGTATTAGTTTCTTTCTTTTACTTTTGAGGTTTTTCTTGTGTTTCTTTAATTATGACTTACATGCCGACTCGAGCAATCTCTTCTTGTATCTTGTGTTGTTCGTAAATTAGGTGTGCATTCTTATTTTATCCTCTACATCTTGGTTGATTGCAAAAATTCTTGAGCACCAAATAACATCAAATTCACCTCTTGATGAGCTTATAACATTTATTTGTTATCTACTTCTAGTACACTCATTGAAGGTTCATAATTGGGAGCATTTTGAATCATGTAGACTTGCGTGCATGAAACATTGGCACAATAATATTGACAATGATGCATATATCAAGGAAATCACCATTCGGACTCCTATGTCATGTTATTTTGGACTAGGAGAATTGTTTGAGTTAGTCTTGGGAAATGGAAGAGAAGGCGTGGGAGGAATAACCTACAAAGGGAAGTGTGCATTAACATGCCATCTATCATTTTTCTATTTTTTTCTGATCTTTTGATTCCCATACTAATTCCTCCAGGGTTGATTGATTTGGATTTTTTCCCGATTGGAAACACCTCTATAGGCTTGTGCCTGCTACTTTTCCAATGATATGAACTTCTTGGACAAGTTTCTAATCAAGGCCTTTAATTCATCATCTTCTTTTTTTGTGTGGGAGATTAGGATGTAAATACAACTAGGTGCACACTCTTCACTGGAATTGGAGTAATAGAAGGTTGGGGCACTTGAGACGTATCTGGGAACAAGGGCACAGGAGGCCTAGGCGCCAACTTATTAGCTTGAATGAGACTATTTTTTTCCCTTATTGAAATGTTGTATGTAACAAGTAAGGTTCTTCCTCCCATAGATTTAATCATGACTGAAATGTCACTATTCAAATCCCTTAGATAGTACAAGAAAGAATGTTTTGATGTAGGACTTACTACTTGAGGAATTATGTCCCAAGTCTTCTGAAATCTGATGTTGAAATCAGTCATCTGCTTGTTGGGTGTGCACTTTGTTGTATTCATCTACTCCACCAATGATAGATGATCTGATCTATCTTCAAAGTAATTACAAAGAGTTTTCCTAAGATCCTCCCAAGTAGCAATATATGCAAGTCTCAGGCCATAGTACCATTGGAGTGCTTTACCCTTGAAAGAGGTGCAAACAACCTGATAGAAACATCATCATGTTTAATCAAATAGACAGAGCATACATTGGCCACATCTTGACTCTGTTCAATAGGGGTGACTTGATTTTCTCATGTGAAGTATGAAATACTCTTGAGTTTGGCCACCTGCACATCATGTTGGGCATTAATATTGAGTGGGATTTTGCCAATGAAACTTTCTAAGTTCCTTGGAGGATGAGGAGCTTGAAGCACCATGGTAGGGCATGCTTGTCATTTTGAGGAGGAGTAGAGTGTGCATGGCGTCTTTGGAGATCGGGATGCACACATGGAAGATTTGTTACATGTGTTTCTTGGTGAAATTTGAAGGTATTCAAAGGGTCCTTCAGCTACAAAACACTATCTCGGTTTACACCCTTTTGATAGAAGGTGTTCATGACTCAGTAAATACAAGCTTTGGAAATATTGGGAGTTTCCAGAGGTGTTGAAATAAGCCTCCAAACAATGGAAATACTAAGTTAACACACCGAACTTATTGATATGAAATTTAAGCTTTCACTATTGGTCCCACTGTGCATGCCCAAAATTTTGGTGGTCAAACTTGTACCCACATCTTGATCCGAAGAGATAAGCTATTTGAGAAAATAATGGAACCATCCCCAAGTTTTGGGATCTTGCGCATTTGGGACGAGATCCTTGGAGAAGGTCGGTTCCTCTATCTATTTCTACTTCTACTGCTGCTCCTAATGCTAAAATGTAAAACTAAGCTAACAATTTCAAGGGACCAGGGATGGAAGGATAACATGAAAGGAAACTACACTAAAAGGTGATAACACCAGAAAAAGAGGGATGAACACCATCCTGCTTTTGAGCAAAAATGAGAGGAAAAGTGGCATAAAAGAAGGCTAGATACATGTAACACAACTAAAATGCATTTACCAGATCATTTTCATGGAACACAACTAAATATGGATCTTCAGGATGTAGAATAACACAAAAAGCACATAATGTAAAAGAAAAGGAAAGAAGAAAGATTACAAACATGTTAAGAAAAAGAATAGTTAAAAATGCATAGAATTGTTACAATGGTAAAAAAGACGATATCCACATGCATGAGCTAGATCTAGAGGTCTACAACTCAAAATACAAAAAATATGAAGTCCTTAGAAAAATTCGTAAGGATCCAAAATTTATAACATTAACAATGAGTTTAGCTCTTACATTTATAGATGAATTCATGGAAGAAGAAGAGAAGACAGAGGGAAAACCAAAATTTGAAATATAACCACCAACAAGAAATATTCAATGCCTACAAATCTATCAAATGTGCTTCCCCAAGTTTGTTTGGCATGTTAGAGAAGGAAAGATGGAAGATCATATCAAATCAGGTGGTTCGAGAAATCAGATCTTCTCATAAATGCCTAGAAAGAAATTTGTGCATCTCTCACCTACCAAATCTACCAAGAACTTGAATTTGAATGTCTAGCAATGTAGCCTACATTAGTAGCTATTGATTGAGACTAGCGCACAATCGATTGGATCTTTGTAGTAAAGGATATGGTTATCTCGAAGTTTTTAGATTTGTCTGCGCACACAAGACACGTGGCACATGCGAGATTGGCTGAAAGGATGACCAACTATGTAAATATTCTTTTTGTTTCTTCCACATGTCACTCATTAATTTTCTCAGAAGGATCATGCCCTATTGGCATGCTTTGATAAGTTTCTTGTGGCACAATCAAGTGTGTTAGAATGACATGGCTCAAAATGATGCAGAGGAGGGTGCAAAGGTGTGTGATCCAAATAATGAGGCACGGGAAGAAGGTAGGAGGAATACACATGAAATTGTAACGTGTGTGGAGGAAATGGGGAAAATGGTGAGTGGATAACGTATGTTCAAGGTGTAACTATTACAAGGTAATGTGCGAGGCACATGAGAGGGCCAAGGACTTAGTTGATTGAAGCAAGTACAAGGTGCACGTGCGGGATGAATAACTACTAGGAAGAAGATGAATGCGTTGAAGATACACACAAGATAAGAGTAGAACAAAGAGGAAAAGGAAAAAAGGAAATGGGAGAAGGGGAAGCACGCAAGGGCGCATAAGGAAACAATGACCAAGTGAATGTGCCAAGGAAACAACCGAGGTGCACACAATCGCAATGAAGATCTTTGAGATGGAATATGTATGGATGTTGTCCAAATAACTAGGAGATTTATTTAGATAAAAGTGATCATGTCGATGAAGTTTGATTTTTTTGAGATCTCACGCCACCGGCAAGAATATATGGAAGAAATCTTGATTTATCCTCCAAAATTTAACCGCTTCTGAAATTATAGAGATCTTTGTATTGTATAGTTTTTGGGTGATCCAATACCATGGTAAAAGAAGTGTAGAGAGGAAGGTCTAGTGTTATCCTCTATCCTTTAATCAAGCTTCTGGAATAAAAAACCACTACGAGATGATTTTTATTAATGTATGTGTAGCCAACCTTGTAAAATATGTTGTGTATGAGTTTTATAGACTATGTTGAACCTAATCATTGTGTAACTTCCCTTGATTATAGGTGCTCTATGAAAGACATTGTTATACTAAGGACCCAAGTATGATTCTGATCCCTCAACCGTGTTTGTATTGGTATTGTTTTGTGTTGTATATACTATGTGTAAAATATTGTATGGGGTGACATATTCACCCAAATGATGCCCCCTTTTTGGGGCGCATGTGACATCACTCGAAGGAGAATACGGCCCAAAAGAGGACCAACCACTAAAATTTTACCCTACGGGGGTGTGCTTAGTAAAAACCAAGGCACATGTAAACAAGTGGCTAGGAAACAAGTGTTAGTATGAAAAAACATGCATGTAGAAGACAAGTGTAAGATAAACAGACAATGTATATGCTAAGATTCAAGTAAACATGTAAGAAGATAATATTGACCACACAAAATGGGTCAAAAACATGGTACATCACTCACGATGTCATAATATGATCAAGGCTAAAAACAATAAAGAGATACAAGTGTGCACATAAAACAAATGGAAAATCCCATAAACAAGAGCATACAATGACAAGCAATAGCAAACAATGTAACAAATAACCAAGGTGCAAAATAATCCTCCAAAAAAATGGTCAATAGGAAGCACCCCTTATCATGTTAGAAAGATAAAAATGATGTCAAATCATGTATGCTATTATAATGGAGGGTGTTATGAACAATAATGAAACAATAACACTTGTAGTATATTCGGACATGTGATTTTGAATATATTCGAGACATGTGATTTTGGAAATTATGAGTAAACCTAGAAAAGGAAAATTATTTGATGATGATATAGTTATCGATATAAATTGTAAATGATTTCGTTGATTGCCTTGGTGATTGTTGTGATTAATATGTATAGATGATTTTGTGATTTTACCATATATTCATTTTGGATGTTCTGATATAGCCATGAGGATGAAGGAGGTATTTTTGTTTTGCGGGTTTAAAATATCACAGCCCGAACATTGGGGGATTGGAGACTAACCAAAGTGGAATTCTAGGTGAATTCGAAAAGGTCACCATGGCAACTTATTTTGTGTGTGTTGTATTTTTTTAGAGATTCCCATGGGGGGGGATCATCTTTACATGTGACCATGGGTTTGTGTATTTTATTAATGTGTTTCTTTTATTTATTGTTGTATGTATTTTAATTGTAATGTGTTCTCTTCTTTTAATAAATTTATTACGATAGATTACTGTGGAAAGCACATGTTTAAAATTTAAATAAATCAAATTGGGATATGGAAAGTAATTATTAGAGTTGTTGGTTGTTGTATTTAGTTTGTAAGTGATGTGTAAGTGGTGTAAGAGTATGTTTAAGTCAAATTTTAGAGTATGAAATACTCCACCTCCATGGAAATTCGAATTTGACCTTGGGGGCTGTTTTTGGAGACTTGTGGGACAGGTAAAACTTGTCCCTTGCCTCTAAATTTATGTTACCAACCATACTTATGGTTGGGAAAGTGATTGGTGATTTTTTTAATGCATTTTATTCATCTTGTGCATGTTTTTAATTGCACTTTCTTAAATTTTAATTGAATGGTTGTCCCTTGAGGTGTGGGCTATTTTTGAGTGTGCAAGTAACCTGTCATTCTTCACCCACCTCTTTATTGAGCCTTGTAGTTTGGAGTTTGTCTTTTGTGTTTGAATGTGAGGATATATGATGTGGCATCCTACATGGATTCACATCATCCTCTTCTTTCCCCCTTCTATATATTTGAAACTCTCTTCTTGTTTTGGGGTTGTTGAAACATTTTGCATGCTTCCTTGGGCACATTTTTCTTGTGATTGGAACTATTACTTTGGAGAAGCTTTGGTGAAGATTGTTGCTTGGTTTTGAGCCTCTTTGCATTCATCCTTGGGGGCACATTTTTTTTTGTGATTAGAGCTCTTATTGATTTGGAGGAGATTGGAGAGCATTTGATATTTTGGCACTACTGTTTTGGGATTGTATTTTTGACATTCAAAGCTTGTGTGGAGAAAATCCTTCCATGGAGAGGTAGGAGTTTTTCCTTATTTTATTGCTTTTATTTTCTTTTGAGTTGTGTGTATTGAAAATGTTTTATTGCTTTTTTGGCTGGTTGGGTAGATTGCCTTAGAGAAGGTGTAGGAGAAGGCTATGGGGAATCCATGTGGGGGTCATAAGGGAGTGCCATGGGCATAAAAGTTTTGCGGGAGAGGAGTTTTGGGTTTGGGATCCACTATGGAAAAGAAATAGCTTGCATTTATTACTTGTGGGGGGGGGCATAAGGGAAAATTTGTGGGGGGCATAAGGAGGGGTTGGGAGGCATAAGGTTTATGGGATATGATATGTTATATTGGTGGTATGATTATAGGTGGATGCCCAATTCCCAATTGGGAGGAATAAGTAGCTTCCCCCATAGTCCTTGCTCCTTTGGCTTGCAAGATCAAGCCTGAGTTCTGCTTTGAAATGTTTCTAAATGCAGTTGTGAACTACTATTTGTTTTTGTGTTGCATTGTGTTGCAAAAAAAGAAATGTGTGTGTGAAAGAATGTTGTGTTGTGGAAGCTAGTTGTTTCCATGGTTGAATTGCACCTTTTATTGTATCTTAGTTGGGGCTTGGGGGCCAATGATGAAGGAAGGCTTCTCCTTTCATTGGATGTCTTGGTTGGGTGGAGAACATTGCCTTTCCCCCTCTATTGTTGTGATCAAATTAGAAGAAAATGGAAGTTGCATGTTGTTGTCCTAGAGCAGAAGAAAAGTGCAATTTGACAGTCCCTTGTGGAGATAGATTCATTGTAACCCTTTCCCACTTGTTGTGGATGAAATTGTATCATGTATCTGTGAAGGAAGGATGTGTGAAACTTGATTATGAAGTTAGATATTGGAATTGTGAAAGACATGTACATTCTCAGTATTATTGTTGGCAAGAAATAGAACTTTGTAGTTGCATTCAAGGAATGGAATAGGTAAAGATGTATCTCCTTTTGATTTAATAAAGATTGCAAGTTTATCTCTCATTACATTGTTGGGTGAATTGGAATGTTAAATTGTGATTAGAATCACTATTTTGGAAAATGAAAGAAGAAGAAATACATATGAGGGAATTATATTGTATTGGTTCTCTTTTGAAAATTATTAAAGTGGAAATCAAAATTGCAATTTCTCTTTGAAATTGTTTTCTTCTAAATAACGGAATGTATTGGACTAGTTTAGGAATGAAGTGCCATATTTGTAGGATGAATTTGATAAACAAACTTCAAGAAATAGATCTCATTATAAACCTTATACTGGCAATTAATTTTAATAAAAATGCACAGTTTGGACTAGCACTTAAAAATCAACTTGGAAACCTTAAACTTTACCATGATATATTAGTAATGTCCTCAATTGACAAAGAATATTTAAGAGAATATCTTGAACCATTGCAAAATTGAGCTTAATCTCTTCCTCAACCATTTTCTGTCATTTGTTAAACAAATTCAATTTTGAATCAATTGAACAAATTAAATTTCCTAAAACACTCTAAACCCTCCCTAGATCAATCCTCCATGTCTGTTTGACATGTTGAGTGAAGGAGGAGACCGAATTTAACCAAATTGAGAAGTTGAAAATTGCCAGTTCACTATTTATAAGCCTACAGATCCTTTTTGCAAAATTTACCCTTAAAAACTTATCAAAATGTAAAATTTATGTTTCTTATGCAAAGAGGGCATTGAGAGATTTCCAAAAGTCCTCATTTTCCCAAAACTGAGCTTCCTAGCAAAATTTATGGCACTTTGAAGTTTTTGTGCCTTGGCGGGAAAATTTGGGAAAATTTTCCCTAGCGGGCCCGCAACCCAAAAATTTCCGTCATTTTGCCTTAGAAAAGTTTTTGAAAAAAAATTTGGTTTGGGAAAATTTTTCCATTTTCCTCCACTGGCCCATAGCCAATCAAAGGGCACCACATGTCCTTTTGGGGCTATGGCGAGAGAGCACGACTTCCTTTTTAACCTTTAGCCTTTTGAAATTTTGGGAAAAAAATTTCCATCTTATCCCTATCGGCCTGCACCCAATGAGAAGGTACCACGTGGCACCTTGGGGTGGTAGCGGGGAGGGAGGACCCCTTTAATTTATTTGGTTTTTGGCCTTGGGAAAATTGTAACAAGATTCCCGTAGCCTCGCAACACCACCCCCACTCCGAGATTTTCTTCTTCCACGGGCGCGTGGATTCGCACGTTCCTTTCTCCCTTTTGTCCTTCGTCGGGCGTAATGCGCTAAATCTCCCCACCGCTCCATGCCCCTCTTTCTCTCTACTCCCTGTGGCTAACCTTGGAGTGCCACACATCCCCAAGTAGACCCGCAGTGCATGAGAACCGGTTTGTTTTCCTCTTCCTTGGGTGAAGCGCCCCAAATCCTTCCATCATTCCACCCTTCCCTTTTCCCCAACATTGTCTCTGAGGCCACCACATGTCCACTAGAGACCCACGGAGGCATGGAAGAAAATTTTCATTTATACCCACGTGATGGTATAAATTCCTTAAGCCTCCTCATGACCTGCCAACCTATTGGAGGTGCTTTCCCCTCCTCTAGACATGTGTCCCCTTGGGGAAAATTTGACCCAAGAACTCGCCCACTCATATCTTGAGTTCTGTAAGGAGTTAGGATGACTTCTTTATATCATCGGAAAGGTGAGAAAATTTCCTATCCATTAGGAATGGTTTAGGGAAATTTTGGAGGCACTAAGAAGTGGAAAAATCCAATTGAAACTTTGATTACATTAGAGAGTTAGGTATGGGAGAAAATTTCTCCCTGAACCTAACTAAAACTTCTAGCCCTAAGTTTTGGACCTTGTGACCTTTGGGAATTGTTAATAAAAGAGAAGTTTGTTCTTGTGGATTTGAGTTGTTTTGGAATTTGTTAGTGGTAGCATTGCCTAAAGCAACCTGGGGGTAGACACTCTCAATCAAGTGTTGGGAGTGGGTAAGTGAGACCTTGCTCTATTGACTTTATTTATGTGTTCTTTCCCTCACTGTAATTTAAACCTTGCTCTTGTCTTGATCTGGTGGAAATTAATTACCTTGGGTATTTAATTGTTTTGGGTCCCTTAACCCTAAAATTTAATCAGGGAATATTTAGCTAAAATGTCAATGAAATCAGTAATTAAATTAATCCCTAGAGAGATTTGAGCTAGGGTGGACCTATTGCACTTGTTGCTCTATAATGAGAAATTAGTAATTATTATAATGGGAAAAATTATCAGTTGAATTTAATTGTCTTCGAGACTTTGGTCGTTAACTCCTAATCAAAAAAATTATTCCATAATTTTCTAGCTAAACCTAGGTTGTTCATGGGTCTCAAGTGGGTTGTTTTAACCAGGGCATTACATATGATAGAGGATGTTAGGGAAGTCTAGGTGAGATTATAGGAAGTTTTGAGAGGTTTTGGGTAGGTAAATTAGCTTGCTGATCTGGGATAAATGACCATCCACGAGACCGGTATTGGTTAGGTGACCAATGTCTGCACTGTAATGACCGATGTTGGTTGGGTGACCTGTCTCCATAGGGGAGATTGGGTAAAATGATTAAAGTGGGGTTATTTTAGGCTCTCTATGTAATCACATATTGTTGAGGGGGCTTAGGCATGGTAGTAGGATTTATGTGAGGACTCAACAAGGGTGAGAGAGGTGATTAGAGAATAAAAATGGTTCAGTTTGGTAGGGTATTTGGTAGATGGGTGAAAAATGATATTCAGATGATAAAAGAGTTGGGCAACGAATAGGATGAGAGATCTACAACCAAAATAAAAACTAAAAAAAAGGTTAATATATTTATATAAAGACACAGTAGATCGGTAAATGGTGGTGGTTTATCAATGTTCATAGAATAAATGGGTTTGGGTCCAAAGTGCGGTGGAAACGAAGCATGTGTGCTTCCCTATGAATGATCTGAGGTTGAGGAGCAAAAGGCTAGTTTCTGGTGAAGAACTGAAATGCTCTAGTTTTTCATTTAATTGTTTGGATGCTTGAGAGTTAAGAATGTAGAATGTCAAAAACTAAGATTCAGGAACCCGGTAGAGGATTTGAAATCCTTAGTTAAGGAATTGACGACGCTTAGGTGACCGGTGTGGGGTGAAGAATAATCGAATTGGCTAGGGAGAAAAGGTCATACTTTGCCAAAAATAACCTTTTCTTCCCAATTTTGGCATGATTCAGAATTGATTCCAGGTCAAGAGTGTGGAATGACACTAAATGGAGTAGGAATTTGGTTGGAGGAATGATAGGTAATTAAGGTTAGGGTTAGAATGAGTCCTAGTTAGTTAAGGGGAGTGGGGACTTAGTATAGGTTAATTAATAGGATTGGAATAGGTATAGGATGAGGTGGAGAGATGAGGTGGCTTGGTTAGGTGGAAAAATTAAATTAATAATGATGTGAGGAGGGGTCATGGTTAGATGTATGTTAATCGAAGGGGACTTGGCAGGGTGTGACCTAATTTGGGTGTCTACATTTTCCCCTTTTTGTCACATAGCTTGTATTGATAAGCAATGATGACAAAAATAGGAGGTGGTTTCCCGGTATGGGTGAAGGTTAGGTTTCCCTAGGTATGGGTGGAGGTGATCCCCCTCAAACTAGGAATTGATGAAGTAGTAGGTAGAATCGGTGATGGATTTGAACCCGATCAAGTAGTAGGAAGAATCAGTTATGGGTTTGATAAAGTGGTAGGTGATGAAAAATGTGGTAAGGTGTGGGTGTAGGTAATGGTGATATCGATGTGGGTAATAGGTGGGGGAATTTAAATGCATGCACACATGTAGAATGTGATAAGGCACTAGGTTGAAGAGCTCACAAACTCTACATCGTCAAGGTCAATATTTTATCCAAACAAGGTTGATGTGGTCTAGGTATCCAAGGTATAAGATACGGTCCTGGGAACACAACAAGGCTAGGTGTAGGAATGGGCATTAGGTTTTTTACAAAGTACCTAAAGGTTTTGTCTAGTCGGGATAAACATCATGACATAAGGCAAGGAAAGGTTAGTAGGCTAAACAACACGAGTAGATCAACACAAGGTACAATGAGGAAGTGAATTCAAGTTTCCAATGGGTGAGGTTGGGGTGGGTGTATAGGTAAGGCCATGGGTAAGGCCAAGGTGTAGGAAAAATGTGCCCTTACGTACACGTAGGTAGGGGTTAGGTGATAAGGTGAGTAGGTGATCCTGTAGGGTTTGGGTAAGGCTGAGGTGATAAGAAAATGACATCATGCATAAAAAATTAGGTAAATTATGTATAATTGGTTTATGTAACGTGACCAATACCATTTGAAGGGGAACTAATGCCAATAAGTGTGACCAAAGCCGGTCACCTAGGGAATTATCCGAGTGACATCGGTTAGGTAAATTTGGGTTTAAAATATAAAATCCACGTGAAAAAGATTCATTTTTGCATTTGATGTGGTTGAAAATGACAAAGAGAGCAGTTTGACGAGAAAAATGACATGGAGAGTGAGAAAGAGATGATTTCACAAGATTTTATTGGTTGGAGGAGTTAAGTTTGTGAGCCCACAAGATCTACCTGAGTGATTGGATTGGTTGAGAGATGAGAGATTGAATCGAGACATAGCAGAGGCAGAGGGTGCAGAGGAGCTCCCATGTAGAGATTTGACATCCCACCATGTACACGAAGCCGAGTAGAGGTAGGATTCAAGCTCCATTGTTGTTTTGGGTTAAAACTAAGGTAGAAAAATTAAAAATTTGGAGTTGGAAATTGAATTGGCATTTTGTTTAAAATTGGGTGAAATTAGGTATGGGAAGGGTGAAATGTAGTTTAATTAGGTGGTAAAATGAATGTAAATGCAAATGAGGGTGATTTGGGTGGGTAGTTTAGGTGTTTAAGTTAATTTTTTTAAAATGGGGATGTGAGGGTTCGGCCCTAGGGCCAAAATAGTAACCAACGTTGGTCATTTATCACTCATCATTGATAGGCTAGCCAATGTTGGAAAGTTTGAAGGGGGACCGGTATTAGGTCGGGGTGAGCGATGCCAGTCACTATGAAAATTGACTAGGTTTGAAAAAGGTAAATTGGGAAGGCGGAAAGGTAAGGGAAGGGTGGGTTAGGGGTAATTTATGTAGGAATGGATGGGTGAGGGTTAATTCAGGTAGGAATGGATGGGTTAGGGTAAGAGGCTAGGTGAGTTAGGGTTATTTAGGTAGGAATGGGTGATTTATGTTTGATCTAGGGTACGAATGGGTGGGTTAGGGTTAATCTAAGGTAGGAATGGGTGGGTTAGGGTAGGTAGGGAGAAATGAGAAGGTGTAGGGACAAATCAAAGGTATAGGTCAATAATGTAGGATGGGCACAAGATAGATGAGGTAAGTTAGGGAAATAGGTGAAGGGGGGAAAGGAATGAAACAAAAAAAGTGTAGATGTTTAGGCTAGATAGAATATACATTAGGAAAGTAGGTTGGGTAAATGTGGGTAGGATAGGAAAGGCGTAGGTAAGTATTGGGCTAGGTAGGGTCAAATAAATGATTGAAAGGGATAATTGATTAACATGTTTGAATGGTGATGATGCAGGTGAGACAATAGTTGATGATGAGAGATATCACTTTGCCACCCCTTTTATTACGATGTAACCTAGCATCATAGAGGATGAGTGGGCTCACATGAGGGATGTTGTTCTAGGTGTTGTTAGGCGATAGGAGGACAATCGAGATCACAAGATGATATTCTCTCTCATCGATAGATGGGATCTAGCGACCAACACATTCCACTTACCTATTGGTGAGATGACCATTACTTTAGAGGATGTTTACCAGATTCTAAGACTACCTATTGTTCTAGAGCCACTATATCAAATTTCTTTGGATGATTCATTCAATCCTATGGCTACGCTTTTGGAGATTCCATGAGAGAGTTTTCTTATCATAGTGTGAGAGTTAGCTATGGTGATATGTTTGTCACACATTGATAGGAGACCAGACTTGTGGTGTTGATGATGGTGGGGATTAGTTGTTTTTCACTCTCGGACTCGAAGATTGGAGATTACCATTGGAATTGATGAGGGTATTGGAGGACATGATTGAGGAGAGAGTTTGTTTTGCATGGGCACCAACGTACCTAGTATAACTTTATTGGGAGTTTTGAGCCTATAGGAGGATTTGGCGGTTTAGTGTGTGTTGCACCTATCTTCTTCATTGTTGGGCCTACAATCACATAGTGTGTCTACATCCACGAGGCCTTCTACCATAGTACTTACATAGAGGAGTCTCAAGAGATAGCTATGGGAGGTGGGTACCAATAGAGGCACATATGAGAATGGATGAGGCATCACGAGATGTGACATATTACTGATGTATATTAGAGGGCCTATTTGCACTTGATATTTTTTTGGCGACCCCATGTAGATTTCCCTTTATATGGAGGCATGGCAGAGGATCTAGCATGCTTATAGCTAGTTTGATAGATACAAGGATAGTGACTTGGGGAGCATGAGATGATACCAATCGATCGAGTAAGATACCCATTTGGGTTATAGTATGATGTGCCTCCATGTAATGTCTCTACCATGGTTGATATCCATTATGACTTCTATAATCGAAATTGAAAATTTTGATATGTGATTCTTGTTTGAAGACAATGTACTCTTATGAACTAAGTAATCATGTTTGTTGTAGATGATATGTTTATCTTCTAAAAATGAATACAATCATGCCATGTCAATTCTGAATTTAAAATGAATTATTTCATTCTTTCTTATGTTGAATGTTCACTGCATGTGGATGGAAGAAATAAATTTAGTCTAAACTCATTCATATCCTATTTTACATTTGAACTTGTGCTTCAGTCTATTTGATTTCTGATGCAAGATAGCCATACCTTGGATCAATTTCAGTGATCTAAGGCATGCTTTTGATTTTATGACGTTTAGGTCATTTGACCAAGTTGGGAAGAATGTTTGATTTCTAACCTAGGCTGCCACGGGATCACATGTGACATCTTTTGCATACGCCCTTTATAGTGATCTAAGAATGTCATTTTTATTCATCATAAGGTAATGTTGATGATTAGTTTTTGGGACCTAATTTAATCTAAGTTCCTATGATTATTATCTTATCCTAAGTTTAAGCTAAGGTGATTTTATTATTGTGGTTGATTATTTGGAAGGAGGTAATCCTAAGTCTTGATACTAGTTATTCTAAGACTAAATAAGAAATTATACCTAAGGACCTAAGTTTGGTTTATAAGATAATATTATTTGAACCTAACCTAAGGGAATTGGCTAGCCTAAAGGGGATGGCATGGATGGCAAGTGGATGGGTGTCGGTGGCACCAATTCCTAAGGAATTTAAAATATTTGAATGAGTCATTAAATACTCTGTTACCACCAATTTTGGCGAATGCATGGAAATTAAGGGAATGATGAGTTGTCAACTCTACTAATTTCATTTACATGGAGTTTTAACTTTTAGTTTTAACCAACAAGGAGTTGGTGATGGCGGGAATGTAGGAGAGGAATCTTTCATTCTGTTGGCAATTAATGTTCTTGACCAAAGTGAAAACCTCCTGGGAAATAGGAGAAGGTTGGAGGAATAGACATTTTTGGTTTTTATTGTTTCATTTGGTTTTTGGGAGCTTTGAAGCTCTACATGTGGTTTTTCATTCTTTTGAACCTCCAGTTTGAATATGTGCATGCTTAATCTCACCTTGCATGGTAGAAATAATAATGAAATCAGAGCATGGAAGCTATAAGAAGGAAGTGAGGAAAGTTTCAGAGGCTTGGTTTTGGTGTTTTCATGGAAATATTGCAGTAGAGGTTTTGCATGAAGGATCAAGGCCATAAAAGGAGACATGAGCACTACCAAGCATGATAGGCCCTATCTCATTAAATATTTTACTTTTACTTAAGTGTTTTCATTAAAAGAAATATGCTCTTTTATGAAATCATTCCTAGTTTTTGTTGTTTGTGTTCTGTTTTCCTTCTTCCTACTTCAATGACATTTCTCGATTATGGTTTCTTGTGGATGCAATGTGATGCTGTGTATATAGTTGTTTATCATGATTGTACTCTTATTTATTTGAAGCACTCAATTTTTATTGAATTGGGTTATGTTTATTTATTATATTCACCATAAGAATGGGATTATAACTAATTTTCAGTTCCATTAGATAAACCTTTGTTTAGGAGGCGGTATCATTCGTTGATGTTTGAACTGCAAAGGTATGCCTATTGGAAGTCCTCATTTCATTTATTTTTAGTTGTTGAGTTTAGTGATTAACCATGCTAGGATTTTTAGTTTGCTTTAAGTAAGATCTTGTTGATCCTTATTGGGCATACACGAAGATTGTTTTAGGCACTAGAAGTGCATTTTATGAGAGGGTAACTTGCTGTAGTTTTCTATCTTAATTTCTTTATTTTGGTTTTAGTTATAACCCTTTATGGGTGGACCTATTTAGTTACTGAGTATCTGGTAATAATATCTCTTTCTCATTTGTTGTGATAACGTTTAATGGTTACCCTTTGGGTTGGCCTGAGAAATGAATAAAGTCTAGTTTGGATTGTTCCAAGCCATGGCATAACTTTAAAATGGTCTTGTATGAAATTATAGTCTGGTTAAAATCTATTTATTTCTTGTGAGGTTGTACTCATCATTGTTTGAGTACTCTCTTCAAGTTAGTTCATGTATAGAACTTGATTGAAATTTTGAGAAAGTCTTGGGTTGTTATACTTTTAACTTGGGTTTGTTTTCTTTTATTATCGTGCTCCCGTGTGGAAATTTAGGATCTGTAAGTGTATATGGAAATTTTGTTAAGTTACAAGATCATGTTATCCTTAACAAGATTCATATTGGAACATCGTGTTTTTCTTGACGATGGTTGTAGGTTTGATGGAGTCTTTTAAACTATCTCCTTGAGACTATTTTGGCATCCTTAGTTGTTTTAAGAGTTGAATGATGTTATTTTCATATGCAAGTTATTTTCTAGATTGATAATGTTATGTCTACACTGATAAATATAAGTAAGTTACTCTTCTTTGATCTTGGGGTTGGTATTTTGAGTAAGATAAAAATCTTGTGTGTTACTTATAAAATTGATCTTTTTCTTTCACCATTTGTATCTTATGAAAATAATGAATATTCAGAGGTGATTTTTTTAGATGCAAGGATTGTGATAACTTTGTTTTGTTCGATTGAATTTTGAACTTAGTGTGAAAGCTAGGTTCTCAAGGAACTGTTACCATTGGTTAAGTTTTTTTGGGGGATAGTACCAAATCTCTTATGTGGTTATAACTATTCTTACCTATAATGTTTGGTTAGTTCTTGATCAACATAATCCTTTGATTATGAGCAGATATTTGGTTAGGAAAGGTTGTTGGAAAGGATGTTATTCAAGTTGTTTTTATCATTCAGGCTTATTAGTAGGTTGTTAATATTTTGAATATTAAAAACAACATATTGTTTTTATAAAGGCAGTATGATTAGATCAATTCATTTCTTCTTGAATAATAAGAATCTGGTTGAGTTTTGTGGAACTTAGGTTGGAAACTAAATTGAGAAGTTTAAGATTAGGATAAGAATGTTAATTACTTCTTTCTTAATTAGTTGTTGTTTAGATGATTATCATGTTGTAATGAGTTTCATAACCATGTTTGAGATAGAATTAATTATGTTGGTTTAATTAGTTTTTCTTGAACATTATTTCTTGTAGATTATATGACTCCTCTCTTTTTATGTTATGTAATCTTAGAGAAAGTATTTTTGGTTTATCTTATTTTTGTATTTGGAACCTTTTTCATTAACATCGGGTTCTTTTTGTGAAACAATTAGATAAAATCATTTTTTTTCGTTATAGTGTTTATCATGCTCAGTTCTTGTGAACTAACTCATGCTAACAATTTTGCAGATGGAATTCGTAAAAGATGAAAGGAGAAAGACTTATAGAAAGTTACATTTGTTTTACTAAAGAAATTATCTCTTCATTGTGATGTCTATGTATTGAAATTTACTTGAAATGTACTTTTGTTGGGAAAAATAAATCGGAAGATGTATTAAAACTAGTTTTATATTGATGGAAAGACATTTGTGTAAACCTTTGAAATACTTCCTAAGTTTAGAGAGTAGTGAAATCTCTTTTTGATAAATGAATTGCTTTGGTAAAGATGTTGATTGCTGATTTACTTATGAGACCTTCATGACATAATTTTGTGTAATATTACTAGATAATATCATGCATGATGGGGCTATATAGATATATGTAATATGGGATTACGCAACTTAATAGATTCTATGATATATAAAGCTTCTAGGATTAAGGATCTATACTTATAGTTTGATTCATTTCACTTGGTAAGAGCACAACTAAGTTGATAATCATTAGTAGATCCTTAAATAGTAAAGGGAATATGGATAGTTTATATAAATGTGTGTGGCTTCTTATTATTAAACTAAGCCATATGTTTTCTGATTTCACTAATAAAACTTCATTCCTTAATAGAGAAAGAAAAGGATGTTTTCCTTTGTAATTAAATAATGAGTTATGTATGATATCTTGTTAAATGTTTATGATTAAATCATAATGATGATTGGTTGTATGTTCCTTATCTGATATCAATATTTTGAAGCATGGATGCTTAGAAGGGTTATTAGAAATATTTAGACTTATGATATTTCAAGTCTAATGTATAAGTTTTCAAACAAGATTGTTACAATGTTAACTATAGTGAGAAAACTTAATGACCTTACTTTTCTAATATCGAATTCAGACATATCGATATATGAAAATAAATAGTTAAGATTAAGATAAACATAAGCATGAATTGAATAAGTAGGAATGCATATTTTATCTACATACCTTTCTCTCATGTAAAATACACCTCATACCCTTCTTTGGGGTAAATTGTGCTTAGTGGACCCTTAAGTGTGTTTTTATCGTTAAAATATTTAAGATAATAATTGTTGGGTTAATAATCTAATATTCTTAAGTATGTTAGTTTAATTGAGGAAACTTAGTTGGATTTTGTAACATAGTGACTGCAAAGAAAGTACCTTCATAATGACATGAGTCATTACGAGGATACTATGACACAACCTGTTATGCTACAACACCCCACTTAGTTCAATTAACTCAATGGACATAAGTGAAATTTTGGTTCATGGTTCTACTCTAAACAGAGATAGAAACATGGATTAGTGTAGTGGTCAACTCATGTTGACTTAGGGTAACTAGACACACCCAATTGACAAAATTCAATTGAGTATGTCTATGTATCCTTAGTCACCATGAGTAGTCTTCCACACTAGTACATGTATCTACCCATGTTTAGTGTGAAACTTTGATTTAGATTTGGGTTGACAGTAGTCAAGGATGACCAATCTAGATAACAATACAAGTGTGGTGAAGGAAATATTCCTTTCGACGAGTATGTCATCTTGGAATGTAAACATGGTAGACATGTTTAAAACTTTGGCCAAAGTATCACAAATTTTTGGTTGCATTATCCTATGTCACCTAGTCTAAGATATGGGATTTTAGATGAATATCGATAACAAATATTCAGATAGGCTTCTTAGACAGAACACTTGGGTGCCCCTAAAATGGTAAAGGAACCAAGTATACTTAGTATACACTTAAACAAGTTAACATGAGAGATTAATTTAATACTGAGTTATGGAATGAGAGATCGATGTTTCATTGAGTCATTATAGCTGCATATGTTTTTCTATTATGAGATGGATTGGAAATGGAATGTGTGTTCTGAATTATATTAATTTAGAATAGAGAACATTATGTAAAAAAATCCTTGTTTCTAAGTCTTAAAAAGTGGGTGTTACATTCCACCCTTTCCATAGTACCATAGTGACAACGTGGAGAGACCATTATCTCTACCACATCCGGAAAATCCCACAGGGGTAGGAGGAGCATGTTGTCGATAGGCGGATTGATGATGCAGCATGCCTTACGCTTATAGCGGTTGGTAGATAGCCCAACAACAAGTAGCACCATCGAGTCTAGGATATCCGAACACAAGCTACTATTATAGTACATAGGGACAAGTTTTAGGGGTAGGTGACATATTTACAGATTATAACTAGCTCATGCATAGGTGGCCACCTTATAGGGATAGCTAGCACAATCCCAAGCATAGGCGCAAGCAAATGCTCGACACACCACCGATAGGGGATGGGGGTAAGTTGTAGGACTACAAGCTCGAGATGACTACTTTATTGGCACATATGGCCACATTACAAGCACAACTAACTAGCAACTACATATGCACCGATAGTGGTATAGGGTATTGTTGTATAGGAGCAGCACTAGGATAGGGTCTTGTTTCACGGAAGCAATACAGGGGCTGCTAGTATAGGGACATAGGCCATTATTACTAGGATAGGGTCAACGGGTTAGAGTTAGAGCGATGACATCTCCTAGGTGATATTCATGGATAGGTATAGATATGCTATGCTTGAGGGAAGGTATTATTAGGATCAGATTACATATGTTGGTCTCCAAGTTTTTTCATATATCACGTACAAATCTCAATAAACAACCGATATGAGGACTAACTAATAGTCTCATAGTACCAAGGTAGCTTTGGGAGCCACAGGTCTCATGGATAGGGTCAGCGAGAGGTGACTAGTGCTTGGAGACAAATCCCGGATGAGGGTATAGGAGATAGAAGTAGAAGTGTTGGCCCTTCATAGAGATGATATGAAGATCATAAAGATGTTATTTTTTATTTTGATTTTTGATGTATATACCGACCTACGTGCCAAAGAGGTGAGATGCATATGATAGATTTTGAGAGACTCATTATTATATCTATATATACATGTATTAACACACATACATTCCAATTATATAGTTGATGATGATATTTACATATGATGTGTTTGATTTTATTTCCGTTAAATTGTTATCATGGAAACTAGATTTGTAGGCATGGTTTGGATGATGTATGTTGTGAATGATGCATTTGATTTCCATTATATTGATGTCATGGAAATTAGTTGTAGGCATGGTTGATTTTATGGTTTGTTTTAATGTCCAAGTTATTGGTTTTATAAAAATTAGATGAGAGGCATGGTTTGGTTATGGTTTGTTTTGATTTAATTGAATGGTTTAATTTCCAATGTATTGAGGTTTTGGAAATTAAATGATTAGGCATGGTTTGGTTGATGAGGTTTTTAGCTTTGGTAGAAATAAGAGGAATGGAATTTACCCATTTAGTGTATTATTTATTCACTTTGATGATCCATTGATGACGTTGAGAAGAATGAGGGTTAATCTCGCTGATGAGATACAAACCCCATTGAGAGAAAGCCCAAAAGTCTTTGGCAACTAGTAAGGCATGAATAGGGGTATGATGAAGATTAACATGATGTTGTCACTTCACACAATGTTTCATGTATTCAAAAATTCTTGGTTAAGGGTTGGCCAATAATAACTGAGGTGAAGGATGCGTTTAGCAATGGTGAGGCCACTAAATTGTCCACTACAAATCTTGTCATGGATTTATTTAATTGTGGTACTCATATTTAAGAGAAGGTTGAAAGGTGACATATAATCACACAATTGTGTTTGAGTTGTTGGTACTTAAAATAGGTAGGTTAAAGGAAAGTGGAACTCAATGGACAATCATATAAGTGACATAAAGTGATGTATTACTTTATTCAACAATAAAATGATCAAAGATGTAAGGAATTAAGGGGATTAGGTTCAAGTTTACCCTCAATAGAGGATAAAAATAAGCTCTTGATACATAAGTATGTGTAACGATGTAGGGTCCAAGCTAATTAGGATAAAACTTACCTTGTTTACTTTTCTCCACTTCGGTTACATTTTGATTTTCCTTGAGGAAAAGGTCACCAATTTTGAAGGTTCGTTCATGAACACATTTTTCATAGGCTTGTTTTATGTGTTTTGGTAGATTTGGAGATGGTCTGGAGAATTTAGATGGTGTTCATCTAGTATCTAAAGTTGTGCCAAATGTTCTTGGTTGAAATCATCATCGAAAGCATATCTTTGAGTGATATACAAAAAGATGGAATTTGGACTTCGAGAGGCAGGATGACCTTTGTACCATAGAACAAAGAGAAAGGTGTGGCATTGGTAGAGGTATGAATACTAGTACAATAAGCCCATAAGGTGAAAGGAATGTGTGTATGTAAATCCTTACCAGTATCATCGATGACTTTCATAAGAATTTTATTGAGGGTTTTGTTAGATGATTTGGCTTGGCCATTTTCCTATGGGTAATAGGGTGAAAATAAATTGAGTTGAATGCCAATATTGTCACACGGTTCTGAAGGGTTTTACTTTTGAATTATTTTCCATTATTAGTGATAAGGTGATGAGGAACAAAAAATTGACAAATGATATGATGATTGATGAATTCCATGATATTTTTAGCTTTGGTAGAAATGAGAGGAACAACCTTTACCCATTTTGTGTAGTATTTGGTCACTGTGATGATCCATTGATGAAGTTGAGAATAATGAGGGTTAATATCTTTGATGAGATCCAAACCCCATTGAGAGAAAGGCCAAAAGTCTTTGGCGACTAGTAAGGCATGAGTAGGGGTATGATGAATATTAGCATGTTGTTGACACTTCACACAATATTTCACATATTCAAAGCAGTCTTGGTTAAGGGTTGGCCAGTAATAGCCGAGGAGAAGGATATGTTTAGCAATGGTGAGGCCACTGAAATGTCCACCACAAATCCCATCATGGATTTATTTAATTGTGTACAAAATTTGAAGCTGGTTAGGTATCATAGGAGGATCTTGTCAAAGCATGTGTTTGTAGAGAATACTCCCCATGATGAAGTAATGAGAGAAAAAAATTTGGAAGGATTTTCGGCCATTGTGAGTGAGATCTAGAGGTAGAATTGAAAATGAGAGGTAGTCAGCGAATTTCTTATACCAAAAGTTGTATGGGTTGGTTTCGATTCTTCCCACAAAATTGACACTGCATATAAGATAAGAGGGTGAATGTAATCATTGTACTATGATAAATATTTTAGAGTCTAAAGGTGAGGTAATTATTTGTGAGGACAGAAAACCATGGTATCCATAAATTTGTTAGTGGATCACGGAGTGGTTTGAATGAGGTAGGTGTCAAACGTGGTCAAAAGTATGTTGACATGATGTTTATACTTTTAAAGGACCTCATTATGACATTAGTATAAACCATTGACTTGGTTCACAACTAGTTGGGATTCAAAAAAATATTAATGGATTTAACATCTAAGGCTATGGCAATCACAAAACCCAAGACAAGTTCTTTATACTTAGTGATGTTGTTGGTGCAATTGAAGTCAAGTTTAAAGATAGTGGCATAGGCTTGTGTACGCACCAAAAGGTACATGTGCTATATTATCGAAAAATGGTTACAAAAGTCCCCAATGATGATTCACATCATCTTAGAATATGTTCAATCTCCAAAACTCATCTGTAGTGTATATTTGTAGTGTAGACATCCTTACATAGCTTTTCCACACTATTTCTAGTTTCCCACTTTGTTTTGTGCATTTTTGTCATTAGTGCTACGATTTCCACCCGGTAGGGCGGCGGTCCTATCCTCTTTTTCTATATTTTGTCATGCATGTTTTTAACATGTGACAATTCACTTAACTTCACTTTTAGGGCACGTTTATGAACCAATTTGTCTAAAAATAGTTTTGATTGATTGGTTAACCTTATCTCTTCTATTTTTGCATGTGCTTTAGTTAGTTAGAACCACCTCTTCTTTCTTATGTTCATAAAGGAACATCCCAGTCCCAATTATTATATATTCCATGCTTGTGTTCAAGTAAAAGGCACAGTATTTTGTGTATCTTGCATAGTATTGCTACCACAATCCTACTAGGAATTGCATAGCCAAGCTCAGATCTCTTGTGTTATCTCTCTTCTACTTGCATTGCAACCAGACGCCTTCAAGCTACCATTGCTCAAACATCTTCTTCTATGTTTTTGCATTCCCAATACCTTCAACTCGTATGAACACATAAAGAAAGAAAAGAACAAACTAAGGGGAAACACACAAATAAAACTAGATTTTCCAAAGCTCTTATTTATCCAGGTTGGAATTACTTGTTTGTTTGCTTCATTTTCCAAATTTTCAATTTTGAATCATTAGTTTCAATTGCATATCAAATAGAGTAGTAAAATTTTTCATTTCAATTGATTAGGCAATTACAAGTAGATCAAATCATTAGAAAGTTTTCTCTTTGACATTACTAGGGAAGTTATGGGGAACAATAACTCTTTTAGGGTCATGATTTGTTCTTCACCTTTGAGGTAGGGTTTGAAGGGTTTTGATTAGATTAGGTTATTTTTTAAAAATTTAGATTCATGTATTCACACAAGTAACCAGCTACATCTAGCTGATTACTTGTCTTTAGTTTGTTTATTAGATTAGAACACATTTCTTAAAAACTAGAAAAGATAAAAAACATTTACTTTTGTTAGATTAGTTTGCTTTCATTGTTTTTCTCTGATATATTGTGAAAATGCCAAAAACATAGATTATATTTCCTTTTATAGTTAGTTTTTTTTTATCAAGATCATTTCAATTTAATTCTACATGACCATCAATGACCCACAACAAGAAAAGACATACAATTGTGATCCTTTGGTCCCACAACCCAACAGGCTAGAGTTGATAACAGATATTGATACAAGTTTACGTTTGACAGTCTTACACACACCTACTACATTCTATGAGAAAATAGAACAACTAAACACACTAAACATTGTTGTTAATCAAGCCTATGATTATTGGACTACTCCTAGAAATAGGGTTTGATTACACACATGACCATAACAGGACCACAACCTCCATGAGTTTTTAGTTATGATCCTTAGGTCCCATAACCCAATGAGCCTACTAACTAATTATATATCGACACTAGTTTACGTGCATCATTATTTATATCATCACCACTTCCACCCTTTCACAAATTTCATTATTGAACATAGCAGTCAATCAAGATAAGACCTTCCTGGACCAGACTTGAAAATCTTCCATAGTTCATATGACTTCATTATGCATCAATTTCTTACTTCCATGACCTTTTCGGAAACCTATATGAGGTCCCCGGAAGTTACTTTCCATGTGTTCAAAAACCAATGAATAGAATCTCGATAGAGCTTGATATTGATTGGAGTCTCTGAGTAGCTATCATATCGATCGATCAATCATGCCACTTCAAGTTAGGAGAGCATTCTTTTCCTTAGATTCATAGATCCCATTATTGTGTGTCGAAGATATAAGGTTAGATCATTAGATTTTCCACCATCACCACACATACACATTCATTTATATTCTACACCGGTTGTCTCGGCATGACCTCGGGAAGTCGGGTGTGAAGAAGGTCACGTGTTGATTTTATTTCATACAAATTGGTGAACCCGATGTGAAGAGCTAGTCTATAAGCATTTCCACTTTCTTTATCCATCCTTTATTCTTCGAGTATTATTAGACCCCCCAAATATGTTGGGATATGATGAGTACGGTCAACCCATCTCAGGTTCCGACATGTACAACTACCAAAAATTATACCACAAGAATCACTTTCACTCTTAACTTAGGAAGAAAACCGATCAACTTCCCAAAATCCTCTTCTTTAAGGAACCAATGTTGGTTCCTCTATGTGTATTGAGGAATTTTACCACATCACGCAAAAATATTCTCATGAACAATCAAGTTCAAACAACATGAATTTTACTGGGGAATAAATTTCATCTCCTCGTGTATTGTTTCGATAACCCATTAGCATGTAATCGAACCAGCTCCCACATCTAGATGAGGAGTACTTATCATGATATGCTAGGAGTGAAAAAAATTACAGAATATGAACCGATATTTCGATAGGTTGTAAGGAAAAAGTGATGTTCTACTCCAAAAAAATAATGCTACCCCTCCACCAACTAAAAATATTGCCAACGAGGGGTGACAACATAGTGAACAATTCATAGCAGGATACCACACTCCTCAACAACCTCCAAAATTTCAACAAGTACCTAAACAAATTGCCACCCCATCAATGAGTGAGGTCATCTCAGTGTTAGTAGATAAATTCAAGGAGCTAGAGATTTCCCAAAATGCTCAAAGTTCATACGCATGGCAATAAAGAACTTCTCCATATCCACAGAATTACGACAAATACCTACTTTGCACAAAATTTTCTAGTTTATATGGGTGCTCCAAACCCTTGAGATTTGTTGAATAGAACAAGCCCCTAAGGTATGCCTCCTCATGCCACATATGGCTATCTACAATAGGTACCATCCAAAAGTGCATTCTTGAATGCCATACCAGCTTGAAATGCAACGTTTCTTGGATTTGTGCCTTTGATTCCATATCAAATTAGTCAACCCCCTACGTACACATGTATTCTAAATCACCATAGGGGGATATGTACACTTACCCAAGTCTATATGGATAGCCACAGGAGATGCCATATGCCCCCAAAAATTTATGTTGTGCCATTTTAGTAACCAATGCAACCTACACCTCTCCAACAAGGATCTTCAATGGCGGAAACGTACGGAATGTGGAACTATTCGAAAAATATTAAGGAGCCTCTGGAATTATCCATCTAGACATTCATGCTCTCAAGACCCTTTCCTGATCTTTTGAAATTCAAAGGGGAGGGAAATCCTAATGCTCACATCAAAGCTTATACAACAGCCATTCGAGAGTTGCTCCCATGGGATGTAGTTATTGTGAAGATTTTCCTAAGATGCTAGAAGGTATTTCTCTCGATTAGTACTATATGTTGAGAAAATACTTAGCGAAGGCACACCAAAGGTTCATGCATGAGAGTAGGGTGCAATAAAAGGTTCGGAAAGGATAACAAAGGACACATGCATGAAAGAAAAGGGAATATTTGGGACTTAGCCATTTTCACATGAGCGGGCTATTTTTGGAGATAGTGTGTAGAGCACACAAACCAGGTAAAGACTTGCATGACACACATTGACTATTTTGGGAGAGTGAATACTAAGTGTTTTGTATGGAGTGCGAGGCTAAGAATATAATTTCTACTATCAATTAACTAGAAGAGGTCTATTGTTAGCACACTTGCATGTGTGGATGTGATTGTAAAGGCACATGGCTATTTTCAACATGTGACCTATTTTTGGAGTTATGCAAGCGGTGAAGGGAAATTCCCCACCCTTATAAATATGTAATGATCTATGTAGTATAGGTGTGAGAACTGAATTATTGTGAAGTTATGTTGCCAAATATGATGTGTGCATAAGCTATGGTATTATCTATTATAATGAGCTTACGTGTATTTACAAAGTGTTAAATATAATGGAGTGTATTGGCTGAATCGAGTATTAATCCTGAGTATAATTGGTTCTTGCATGTTTTAATTCATTATGGTTACCATTTAAAATTGTTACTCTTTAGGTCTATATCTGAACATGCTCTATAGAATGTTGTATTAATTTCAAATTTGAATGCATTAAGTCTTCATCATGCTAACATCCTACAATAGCAACCCTAAAGAGGGGTCTAGTACCTATGTGCACTTTGGGTGAGAACTCAGTCTAGGATGAGTGATGTGCCAAAGACGCCCGGGATTTTACTTGTAAATTCTAGTCTCGCATCATTGGTTTTGTTGTTGGGACCTCTTTTTCATTTATTTTCGTGGATGGTTCGCGATGAAGACATACCGTTGACCCTAGTAAGTGTTGAGGAGTGGAGACATGATCTAGAAGAAGAATACACACGAGAGATTGAGCACCGATCTGAGTTTAATGCATGCACATGGGTGGAATAGAATCTCTATGACGGTTTGTATTAGATATTCTTCATATATTTCTAGTAGAGTTGTACGAGTGGCTGATTGCTTATGTGTATAAAATGAATTGGAGGTATCGCACACTTTTTTGTATGTAAGAATAATTTCAAGCCTTCTATAATGTTAATCTAATTTGGACACACACTGTGGATACTTGGTTTTATTGTGTTCTGAATAGCTATATTCTTGAGTACTCAATTTCCACCTATTCTTTCATAAAGGTAGAAAAATTCCAATTATTACGATATCCCATGGGAAATTACCTGCAAGGCATTCCACAAGTGTTCAAAACTTAGATCGTAATCTTTAACTTGGAAAGAAAACCAATGGCTAACTAAACTCCACCACGTGCAAGGGAAGGATCATGTTTGGTGAAAGATGGAAGACCTAGCGACAAAAAGGAAGAGAGAGGAAATACGGCTTGAGTATAATAAGGCACACAAGAGGGAGATAGAAAAGCAATGGGATGTTGTAGAGTGAATGGCGTTGTGGAGAGAGATGGCTCATGAAGGATTTGAAGTTCACATAGAAGACGTGGAAACAGAGCATTAAGAACTCCTCCATTTGGGAAAGCATGACAAGGAACCCCCTTCGGCCTCACATAGAAGCATGGAAGCAAAGATTACCTAGGCCGTCGGTCACAGCGCCTTTGAACCTACCTTGAAACCTTTCCCTTGCACTTGGTCTTCCAACATCTAGTGTGAAAAATAGTGAGTAAGCTAATTTAGGTAGTGGGAGAGCAGGAGTAATTCATATAACAAGCACATCGATGATGGCACAAACGTCTTTGCTATTGTTTGGAGGTACCTTTTTAAGTGTATCATCCACACATAATTTTGGACTCACTTCGGAGTGGTAACACTTCGCAGTGTAGGGGTGCGATTCAATACTACTATTGGGACACAAGGGAGTACATATTCTTGTCTAACTTCAGCTACGGGTTTAGGATCGGGGAGTATAGGTGGTTCTAGTTTTGGTGGATCTGGTGGTTATGGAGGTAGAGGAAACACATGAGGTTTTGTATCAGGTGGGAAAGGTCTGCACCAACCCCATAATATTTACATGGAAATGACTCATTGTCTTCCGTAGTCTATGGGAATAGAAGATGCTGCGAGAACACATGTATATGTATGAAATCTGTGGCATGCAAAAGGAATCATGAATTTTGAGCGTAGGGAAAGTCAATTCGCCACTACGTTACAAGGGTGTGCACACAACTGGTATAGAAAGTTTGACCTTGATCAGACTTGCATAGACTATGTAGCTTTAAAAGATGCTTTCCTTAAAGAGTTTCACATCCCTAAGTTTGAGCAGAAGAGTATAAGTGCGCTCAAGGATATTAAGTAAGGCACTACTGAGAGTGTCAGAGAGTATGATGCTCATTTTAAAATGTTGTTATCTAAGCTTTCTTATGATATTCATGCAAGCCAACATGTGTAATGGTTTTGGAGGTCTGATTACACCTTTTAGAAGGGAGTTATCACATAAGACATATACTGATCCACGCAAAGCACTTGAAGTAGCTTTATGCACTAAGGTAGTTGGCAATATAGACACTTGGGTGAGCCCATTTTTAGAAGCACAAATTACAGCTATGGCGAAATAGTTGGAGAAGCTATCGAAAATTCAACACATCGATGCACATGGGGATTTGGTTCATAGATTGTCAAGTAGAAGGTCACACAAAGGATAGTTGTCCCTATAGATCAGTACACTCATTACTGTTAGATTGTGAGATATGTCATTTAAACCATGATGCTAGACACTACCAATTATTATAACATGTAATAAGGAAGAACATATCTTATTACTGTAAAATTTTCAAGTCCACGACTCACGACATGGAAGACCGTCACCTAATTGGTCAGATCCATGATGCTATAGATATTGGTGTATGATAGACAAGAGTATCAGATAACTCTAAAGTAAATAAAGATCATCAAGATCGGGATCACAATCAAGTTTGCTATGATCGTGATGAAGGGTGTTTTGAAGGAGGTCCTGGTAGAGGTCCAGGATACCATGGTGGATTCAGAGGACAAGGCCATGGTGGTGGATGAGGTGAGTTCCCTCATGGAACATTTTATACATGCGGATCTCTTGACCACTACAGGCATGAATTTCCTCATAATATTACATGTTTTTTCTATGTAAATAATCATATTTATGTGGAATTTCCATACTTTTATGTGCATCTTAGTAAGAAACATAAACAATAAAACAAATGTACATGGATGGTTAGGATACAACACACTAAGGACATTGCTAAGATACCTCCATTGTAGCCATCTTCGAATGTATTGTCCATGGATAACAATACTAAGGCCACTCCCATTGGAGTTTTAAAAGATGCATCCATTACCATAAAGGTAGCCAAGTTCACCGAATATTCTTGAGGTTGTAGCATTGGTAAAGGTAGATATGTTCTTAGCTCTACTTGGGAGTCCTTGGTGCTATGCAAATAATGTTGATCTTTAGTTCAACAAGGGTTATATCAATTTTGAAAATAAGGAGGAAATATTTATTATCCCTTTAACAGATGGAAAATCTGTGCCCTATGTTGAGCCTTTGAGTGAGGAAGACCTAAATAGGATTTATGTACGCGTCATCTAGGACCCAAAGGTGCTTGAGCCATCTAAAGAAGGAATTCTTTAGTGGGAAGATGCACAATCTATTAGCAATACTAAAAGTGTTGTTTGTGGCAATTGGGCTCATAGTACTTATGAGTTGGTAGGGCACGAAGTAAAGAGCACATTTGTGTGGGACAACAAACCTCATTGTATCAGGAGAATAGGTAACAACTTAGTACCTCGTTACACTAGAGAAGGAGATCCTATGGTATTCCTGCGTGCCATGGAGGAGTAGTGGATAGACTAGTTAGAGAGAAAAAATATGCTACAATACACCCCGCACAGGACAACAATGCGTTGGTGGGTGGTTCATAAGGAAAATCTTGTAGGATGGAATTAAATTAGGATTGATCTTTTTACTAGATTCTTTAGGAGCAATGCACCTACTCAAATCTACACGTATCATGGTAATCAACCTTGTCAACACCACATTTAGCAGTGTGAGAGACTCTAGATAGAGAGGCAGGAAGCTTTACCACCTTCTCTCTCGGGTGTACAAGTTTTATTTCACTTTACAAGGCTTCGTGTGTGCTAAGTATGTATATGCGAACTCCATAGAGAGACTAGAAATTGGCAGGATTTAGTTGTAGGAATGACCCAGACATTTGAATTTTTCTCTACTAAACCTCTGGTGGAAGAGGAATTAAAGGTTATAAAGCGTTTAACTATGGGAGATAGTTCCAATGTAGAAGAAATAATTTAGGAGTTATTTGATGAAGGATACTTAGGATAACACTTTGCTAAAGAAACAGAGACAGATGTCACACTACTTAGGTGTGTTTTCCTTCGAAGGAAAAATGAAAGATGGTCTACTTAGTGGATGATGAAGAAATAGAAAATATGGATGTAGAACATTCAATGGGTAGGTGGGAGGTTTTGGACAAAGTGCGATAAGACCACGTGCACCTATCATGAATCTATGAAGATGAAGAAATTGAATATTGATCAGATGCTTAGCCTAAGGAGGCTATAATCGGGGACTATTGGTCTGATTCTAAAGTGACAAAAATAATTAAGTTACTACGGGATTATCGTGACTTATTCCCTTGGGGATACCACAAACTCAAAGGTGTGCATGAATCATTAGGGAGATGAAGATAAAGCTTAAGGAGGGTGTACACCCACCATAAAGAGACCATATAGGATGAACCCTAACTTGTGTAAAAATTCAAGGAAGAAATTGACAAAATGTTGAAATATAGAATCATCAATCTCCTGGATGAGTTCGAATCAGGTTAGCCCAATGGCAATCATTATTAATAAGGATGGTCAAATTAGGATCTGTGTGGACTATAGAGAGATGAATGCAACATGTGTGACTGATCCCTTTCCTACACCATTCATCAAGGAAATACTAGAAGGTGTTGCAGGGCGCGAAATCTATTCATTTACAAATGGATTCTCTGGGTATCATCAAGTTAGGATTACACAGGAGGATTAAGAAATGACTAATTTTACAACCGAATGGGGCATATTTTCCTATACTATGATGTCTTTTGGTTTGAAAAATGTGCCTGTTGTATTTACGTACATAGTTGTTCAAGCATTCAAATATTTTATTCACAACTTATTATAGGTTTATTTAGATGATTAGATGGTGTATGGAATTGTTAAAGATCATTGTGACAATTTACGCTTAATGTTTGAAAGATGTAGATAGTTGAGTATCTATTTAAACATCAATAAATGTGTATTTTCTATTCCATTTGGAATACTTGTTGGGGAACATTATCCGTAAGAAAGGTTTATTAATTGATCTATCTAAGGTGACAGCCATTATTGGCCTAGAGGGGCCTACCAAGAAGAGTGAGGTGCACAGATTCTTGGGTCACATTGGGTATTATAGAAAATTTATAAAGGGGTATGCTAAGGGTTCTACACCTTTAGAGGAGTTACTAAAAGGAAAAGGGACTTTCTACTAGGGATAACCACAATTATGCGTGTTCGATACAATGAAGGAGAAACTTATGACAACGCCTATTTTATGCTTTCCTTCTTAGGATCGACCATTTCATATACATGTGGATGCCTCGGCATGGTGTTGGATCATCCTAGAGAAGGTATTATAGATCATCCTATCTATTTTGCTAGTATAAAGTTGACTCCTATAGAGTAGAATTATACAACTACAAAGCACAAAGATTTTTTGATGATCTATGCGCTCCACAAATTCAAATAGTACCTATTAGCAACACCATTTGTATTTTATACCGATCACATGGCATTAAAGTATTTAGTAAGAAATCCTATTTTATAGGGGTGCATATGTAGATGGGTACTCATATTCCAAGAATTTTATTTCACAATTGTGGTAAAACCAAGGAAAAGTAATTATGGACCAGACCATTTATCTAGAATACAGTCGTGAGAAGAAGTGTAAGCAATTGAAGATACCATGCCCGATGCAAAGTTGTACAGTTACAACATGTGCCATCGAGAATTAGAGGACATTGTTGTCTTTCTATGAATAGGTATGGCACAAAAAGGAATGAAATCCTTAGAAAAGAAACAAATTACTATTCGTGTTACACCATTTATGTTGATTAGTGGTGACCTTTACAAGTTAGGTCAAGATGAAGTATTACGCCACTATATACTAGAACATGAGCGCATAGATATCATGGAGGAAGCTCATGGTGGTATTACAGGTGGGCACTATGTAGATGATGCCATTGCACACAAGACTCTACTCATTGGATTATGGTAAGAGACCCTATATAATGATTATAAGGCATATTGCAAGGATTGTGATCATTGTCAGTGCCTTGGGAAACCAAGTCAATGAGATGAAATGCCTCTAAGACCTATTACTAATGTAGAACCATTTAGGAAATGGGAAATATATTTTTTGGGTCCTATTTCACTAGCTATGCATAAGAATGGGTTGTGCTATATCGCTACTTGCACGCACCATCTGAAAATGTGGGCAAAAGTAGTGACTAAAAATGATTGTATAGTGGCTATAACAGCCAAGTTTCTATGCAAAAATATTATTACAAGGTATGGATTCCCTTTGAGTTTGACCAATGATAGGGGTACACATTTTCTGAATGAGACAATCATAATATTATTGGATGAATTCATGATTGCACACCATAATACTACACCATATCATCCTCAGGAAAATGGGACTACTGAGGCTTTCAACAAGATTTTGAGCCAAACATTGACAAAAATTTATGATGTTGGAAGAAAGGATTGGGATGATAAAGTTTTTGCAGTACTTTGGGTGTATAGAACAACATATAAGAAATTAAACAAGTCCACACTTTTCAATTAGTGTTTGGCACAGAAGTAGTTCTTCCTTTGGAATTCATGTTACCTTCTTTGCCTATTATGTGTGTTGGAGGTCTAGCTAATGAGAAAGAATTAGAATAATTGATTGACAAGTTGATTAAGTTGGATGAGCAATGAGAAATAGCTTGCTAGAGTGAGAAGAAAGAAAAATCCAAGTAGAAATCATGGCATGATAGGAACATTAGGGAAAAAAGCTTGAGATAGGACACATGATGCTCTTTTATAATTCTAAGTTTTTGTGCCATCCAGAAAAATCAAAATACATTTGTTAGGACCATATGTTATAACTCACATACTTGAAACATGATCTTATCGCTTAGAAATGCTTAATGAAATATGGTTACTCGGTTACTTTAACAAGAGTAGGCTAAATCCCTATTATAAATAAGTCTTCTTGGTGTTTGTAATAAGGTAGTATTTCCATTTAGATAAGGTTTTTAGTTATGTAATCCCTTAATGTATTTCCTTCTTCATCATTATACTTTTTCAATTTAGTTTTTTTTTGTGAAATAAGCGTGGTTGTGCACTGTAAGCTAATTACCATTTGCAGTATTTTTATGTGTGAGAGGACTACACATACCATTTGTGAGGGGTGGTTATTGAGAAATGGGTACGATAAAAGAACAAACTCGCTACATGTGCTATTCAAATTTTAAAGAGTTGGTGAATAGAAGATTGCTTCCAAATGAGGACCATGGATAAAGATAAATGAAGGAACAATATAATGCGAGGTAAGTGGCATTCATGGGGACTATGAGGAGAAGGAAAAGTGATGAGGTAATCAAGTGAATGGAAGCACACCAAGAGAAGCTTGTATCTAGAAGGTAGGAAGGCGTGCTAAAAGGTTATATATGAGGCGTAAAGATGTACCACACAAAAAATGATGAAAAGGGTCAATTAATGAGGAATGTTAGTAGGTAAAGGATTAATAAATGCACCAAATTTTTCAAAATATATATAAGGAAGGGATATGAGTTCATTTTTACCATTGTAAATCACAAAAATTTAAAAGATCTAAGTGCGATTGAGTTGAGAAAAGAGTATTGAGGTGCGAAGAGTGTGAAACCAGACGTGAGGAGAATATTTGTGCACAGGAGAAGCTTACGTCCCCATTGGTGAAGGGTTTGAGTGAAGCAGAGCATTCAAAAGAGATAGGGCATGTAGATTCAAGCTAGGGTTTGATTTTTTATGTTGTAGAAGATAGATGGCACCAAATAAAGCACCTTTCGTAGGAGCCAAAGGGATGAAGAAGGTGTAAGTGGAGGTTGAAATTGCTCCCGAGAGAAATTTTTAGAAATGCAATATCTAGAAGGTGTAATAGTAGGACAAGAATGGAATTATCACATCCGAAAGTGCAAGATCGTGACTATAACCACCACACTTTAGATAACAAGAAGGAAATGGATGCGTTGTTGAATATGAAGACAAACAAGCACACAACGAGTTGGTGTATGATGACGATGGAGAGAAGCTTCTAAAACATATTGGATTCTACCAGCTTATATGAGCTTCCATATTTTAGTAAGTATGAACCTTTGTACCAAAGTGGGTCATGAGCGGGGTATATGAATATTTCTTCCATTTCGCCGCAGGGGTAAGGATTACAACCTCTCTAAATTCAAATATAACAGATTGAGGGGAACAAGAGTGGACTTGAATAGTGACTTGACATATAAAGCAGCCACTTTGGAGGAACGGAAGGAGTTGGGATACAACAAAGGTCATGCAAGAATAGATATCGATAAATTGAAGAAGTACCTAGGTGTACGATAGCTACACATCTAGTCACCAAATTAAATGATCAAGAGAGATGGTCCCAGGTGAACACAATGTGGTTACACATTATAAGGAGAATGTCACAGGAACAATCTATAATCTATTAGGCTTCATTACAGACACTTTCATCGAGGAAGCGCACATAGGTGAGAGAATCAGTTTCGGAACTATCCTATTATCCTTGGTATTTTTGGAAATTGGAGTGCTTGATGGGCCAAAGAACAAGATCTAGGAGTACCCCATGTAGAATAAGTCCCTTGCAGAAAGATTTGAGAAGTAATTGTGTGAAGGGTTAATGAGTGGGCCATTCAAGAAGAGGGTGGAGATGTCATATGACAGCTCCACACTTTGCATTTGAAGAGAAGTGGCACATCCCGAAGGAGTTACCTTTAGTTTTGGGTAAGGCATTCTAGTTCGTAGTATATCAGCATTTTTACATTGCATAGTTTACGATGAAGGATGAAACTTCAAGCCCCGGTGTAAGCTCTAATATGCCTTCAGAGTGCACTACTTCGATGCATAATTCCATTGATTTAATAATGCACGATGCCCAAATTTGGTTGCAGACAAGGTATACTACGACTACCACATGTTGCGTGATACTTATGTCTATCCATGGTAGACTACCTACATAGAGAGGCTAATTTAAGGCGTGATAAGCTTGAATCCTATGAGTTTGGTGATTAGATATAGTGGGTCTGTGCTTAGCTACCTTTAGCTCAAGCCTCAGTTGGAGGGTAAAAAATATGTGGAGTATGCATTCGTGCTTTTAGGGCCACCTAAGGGAAAGCATACAGTGGAGAATGTACCAGCTCTAAATCCCAATCAAAATATAGAAGTAGATGATGAAATGGAAGAGGGTGAATACAAAGTGGTGGCCTAGTGCATATAGGGATGAAGGAAACCCTCAGATAGGGTAGAATATGAGCATGCAAGTACTCCACCCCAGACACAAGAAGAAGGGGACGAAGAATTAGAGATAGGAGAAGATCCTAAAGAACATCACTTTAATAGGGTGTTCAAACAAACAAGGACTCAAGACACTACTCCCCAATCACTACAAAGATCACCATGAATGTCTCCATAAAAGAGAAAGTTGAGAAAACAAGGACAAAATTGAAGTCTGAACGAAGAGGCGTAAGATTCGAGGAGAGAGCACCCAAATCTCCTACACCACCGGAGAGGACATGGAAAAATATGAATAAATGAAAGATGAAGATGTGAAGAATGAAGGAGAAGGGGTAAAGGAAGAAGAGGTAGGACCAGATAATGCTCAAGACATAGAAGATCCAACTCCAAATCTTGGCACGCTAGTTCCTAAGGGGCCAAGAAGGAAAAGAACAAGTGGAGAATTTATTAGTCCATATTTGGGTTATGCTTTGAGGACACAAGTAAAATTGTCTGTGCCCATTTTCAAAGCATGGTGAGCCCTAAGGAGTTATATGGATGGGAGCTGATGGATGAGGACATGACCACCACATGCACATGGAAGCAACTATCTTGGTCTATGCACACACACATGGACGAGCTAGACTTTGACGTATGTAAATAATCCTGTGTGTCAAGAATGTTGAATAAGGCATCTTAGGATAGAATATAACCATGAAACCCACTATTATGTCTGATGAGAAGGTAAGTAATGCCTTGGTCAAATTGTCTACAGAGGTGGCATAGAGGAACATAGACAAATATTCCACTATCAAAGCACTGAGAGAAGAGATTAAGGCCAAGGATGTAGATATCACATGCTTAAAAGGAGAGAAGGACCTAGAGAAAAAGAAGAATAGGGTCCTTATTTATATGGAAGAGGAGAAAAGGGATCATGTCCTCCAAGAAAGACCAAACTTAGAGCCCACAGTACCCAAAACATTCCCTTTGGCTATGCACTATGTGTGCACATTAGTCGATTTGGTTCTTGAGGAGGGACCAAAGTGAGGATGCTAGCACCAAAGGACCCTAAGTATGAGGCAGAGAAGGAAAAGGCTATGGTAATTAGAAAGATTTATTCATACGAGGCATTGCTCAACCCTATGGGACGAGCTAAAGAAAGAAGATCAAGCATTGAATATTTGTACAACTCTAGAGGTAGTCATCAGAATAAGGACAATGGTAGAGGACAATGAAGTCCTAAAAGCAATGAAGGATGAAAATTTGGTGAATACAAAGATACTAGATCTAGTAAAGAAAAAGCATGAGGCCCTTACAGTGGCTCAGGAGCCCCATAAGAATAGGTTGGATGAACTTGGAAAACTTATAGCTCGAAGATGGATCTACTGGAAGGGAGAATGTCTGCAATGGCTAACATTATGTTAGTATTACAGAATGAAAAGGGATAAATTTCCCATGATTACTTGGAATCTATTACGTGAATATTCCAAAAAGGTAGAGGTTGTGCTAAGTGAGTGACATACATTAGAGGTAGAAATAAAGGAAGAATATCCAGAACTCATTTTTCCAATTGAAACAGAGGGTGGTGTAGAGTAAATACTTATTCTTTATATAGAAATTCTTTTACATTATTTCCATTTCCTTATTCTTTATTGTTCGAGGAGTAGCCATTTCCAAGGTGGAAATGTAGTTTAGTGTGGGGTAATGTTGAGTAGATACTTAGAAGAAGGCACATAGAAGGTTCTCGCATGAGATAAGGGAAAAATCAAAGGTATGGAAGGATGGGGAAGGACACATGTTCGAAAGTCAAGGGAAAATTCAAGACTTAGCCATTTTCACATGAGTGGGATATTTTTGGAGATAGCATGTAGAGCACACAAACCGGGTAAAGACTTACGTGACATGCATCAACTATTTTTGGAAGAGCAATACTAAGCATTTTGCATGGGTACATCCTAAGAATAGAATTGTTTCTTCCAATTGACTAGAAGAGGTCTTTTGTTAGCACACTTGCATGTGTGGCTGTGATTGTAATTGTGCATGAATATTTTCAGCATGTGACCTATTTTTGGAGTTATGCAAGTGGTGAAAGGCAAGTCCCCACCCTTATAAATATGTAATGATCTGTGTAGTATAGGTGTGAGAACTGAATTACTGTGAAGTTATGCTGCCAAATATGATGTGTGAATAAGCTATGGTATTATCTATTGTAATGAGCTTCATTGTATTTACTTTGTTAAATATAATACGAGTGTATTGGCCGAATTAGAATATTAATCCTAAGTATCATTGGTTCTTGCATGTTTAACTTCGTTATTGTTACCATTTAAATCTATTACTCTTTAGGTCTATATCTCGAACATGCTTTGTAGAATTTTGTATTAATTTTGGATCTCGATGCATTAATTTTTCATCATGCTGACATCCTACAATAGTAACCCTAAACAGGGGCCTGGTACCTTTGCATGCTTTGGGTGATTTCTCATACTAAGATGAGTGATGTGGCAGCACGCATGGGATTTTACTGGTAAATTCTAGGCTACATCACTATAGGATATCGAAGGCTTCAATAAACTCCTTCAAGCAACTCATATCATAATTTATTAAGGATTTTGATATGAAAAAACTTTTGAGAACATGGATCAAATAATTCTTTCATATCAAACAAGAGCACATCGAATCCACATCCCACTTCATTCAAAGGTGGTAACAGGTTCTCTACTCCTCCATAAGTGCTCCAAATATGGATCAGATATAACTTTGTGATTTGTTCCTCCATTTTGTCAATAGGGAGACAAAGGAAGAAGTTCAAAAGTTCCCGCTAAGGAGCTATGAAGAGGTGTTAGAAGGTGTTCTTTGAATTGACCAAGAAACCATTAATAGTGGTCGTAAGACTTATGGAGCAAATGGAAGGTTAGTCACTCCTAACCAAAATAACCCCAGTTACTCCAACAACACAAAAATAATCAAGGGCCGAAGGTCCTTAATAAGAACCATGGGGTCATGATGGATGGTGTTACTGACCAACCCAAGAAGCCTAATGTTGTTAGTCCTCCCAATATGAATACTACCAATAACAACAACAATGGCAATAATTAGAGAAATAATAACTTCTCACCCTCAGTCAACGCTGTAGATTTTAATCATCATCAACAACAATAACAACCTCAGCAATCAAGACAAACACAAACCCAAGGCCCTAACCAATACCCAAGCGGGTATCCGAACCAATTCCAAAACCAAGGGAAAGGGTTCCCAAATTTTAACTATAACAATCAGCAGTTGAACAATAATTGTAATTTCATAAAGCACAACAAGGTACAAACCAAAGGCCTCGAGATTATGATCCTAATTTATATTGTGGTTTCCATAGGGTTCACGGCATGATGCAAGAACATGTCGTGATTGTAAAAAGTTTCTACAACATTTTCCAGAGGATCAAAGACAATTATTTGTTGACATTTTTTTGGCAAACGTAACAATTCCAACTCGAAAACCTACATGGGACCAATGTCCCCATAAAACACACCACTGAGAATCTTTAACAATCCTCTCCCCACACACCCAAAGGATGATAGAATAAATCCTAATGGTTCGAACAAAGTTATTGTAATAGGGACTTGTGATCGCGAAGCCTCAACTTTGTCAAACCCACAAGTAGCACCTCCTTTGGATGGTCGCTAGTAAACAAAAATTATGGGATTGGTGGAGTTGGACACTAAACCTCAGATTAACACTACCACTAGAACCAAATATTCTTCGTAGACAATCCCGATCTACCGAACTATATAATATGACATTTGTGATACATTAGGAAAGCCAGGATCTTATGACTTGATCGGTGATCTAACCAAGACCACCTCTCACATTTATCTCTTGGATCTATTGAAAAATTCCCTATTCACGAGCTGCTCTATTAGAAGTGCTAGGTCTTGACCATTTGATTAACATCACCCCTCCTCCGCAGGCACAAATAAACCACATGGACTTTGATGTCTATCCTTTGGGGCATCCTAAAATAGATGTTGGATTCTTGTTTGGCATCGCCGAGATGCCCACAAATGCTGAAATAGCTCGTAGAGGTGATCGACATTTTTTTTACAAGTTTTGATTTACAACAACTATGTAAATCATATGATGATTGATGATGGGGCAGTGGTTAACATACTCCCCTTCTCTTTCTTTCAAAAATTAGGTTACAGAGAGACTAATTTATCTTCAACGTGAAATAAGTCCGAGAGGCTATGCTAGCCTCAAAGCAAAATCGATTGAAACTATAGTCTTTTCAGTCACCCTTGGCCCTAAGACGGTTTTAACCGAGTTTTATATTATAGATCATGAATCCAACTATAATATGATCCTTAGTCATCCTTGGATTCATTGCATGAAGATGATTCCCTCCACTTTTTTTCAGGAAGTCAGGTTCCTACATTTAGAGAAGGTCTTTATGGCGCAAGGTGATCCAAAAACCTTCAACATACATCTAGCTAACTTGAAAAAGAGGCTAGGGATCCATTATGAGTTCGAGCTTCCTAAAAATCAGTTAAAAAAACCTACAAGTTCAGTGCCAGAGCGGAGAAACGTTAGTTCCTATAACAGAATTAGAAGTCACAGGTTTGATCAAAGGAATTTTGTGCGATCAAATATGACACCATCTTCATATAGACAGTGTCATTAGGAACCATAGTGAATATTGTTGAGCTATTGGAGAAGGATTTACCTATCCTCCTTCCTTTCAATTCTATGGGTATGGGACATACCTTAGGACTCGGTTCTCTTCTAACAGATGAATTTTGTATGGTTGAAGTAACTAAGGTAAAAGAAGAGGATGCAAAGGATGATCCAACATCCATTTTTCCAAGTAACTATTGGACTCTCCATTTTAATGGAGCCAAGTGTCATTTTGGTGCCAGGGCAGGTGTAATTCTTACCTCTCTCGAGGGAAGGATTTTTCTTTTTCCTTCAAGTTAAACTTTGAATGTATGAATAATGGGCTGAATACAAAGCCCTTCTACTTGGTCTCATTGTAGCTAAAATAATGGGTGCTCTTAATATTAGGGTGTTGGGTGATTCACAACTTGTTACAAATTAGATATCTGAGGTATATGAGACTAGAGCTAAGCATTTACAACTCTAAAAATAGAAGTGCTAAATCTAAGAAAGGGGTTTGACTTCATATCGATTGAAGTAATTCCATGAGAGAAGAACCTCCTCATAGACTCAATAGAAAATTCTACTTCTCTCTTCACTCCAAGCAGTGAGTTGGAAGATACAAATTTCATAGTCTCGATTTGTGTCAACCTTTGGTTCGTAAGACACCGATAACTCTAATGTTGACATATATAGAAACTGAGAGCGAGTCTGTCATTTCAGATCACGTTGACATTGAAAAAGAAAATATAGGATATCTAAACTCTCTTATAGAATTGCATCTTACTCATCATGAGGTTGATCTTTCCCTAATTTCACACTCTTCTTCCTATTTATGAAATCCCATGATAGAACCTTCCCCTGGGAAAGAGCTCAAAATTTATTAGGTAGGACAAGAGGGGGATTTAGAGTTACCTCTGGCCCCACCTTAGTTTGAGGGAAGTGCCTCCTTATTCGAGGGAACAATCGATATAAACATCAAGACCGAGGAGGAACCAAAAATCTTGAAACTAGGATCCTCTTTAACTCCTAAGGAAGTTGAAATACATACTCGTATCCTCAAAGAGCATCAAAGAGCTTTCACATTTAGCTACAAGGAAATGACGGGAATTACACCACACATTGCAGTTCACAACCTTGTCACTAAGCCATATGGCAGGCCAATTAAGCAGTAATTCAAGGCCCATGAAGCCAAAGGTGGCCCTCATGGTGAAGGAAGAAGTGATGAAACTCCTACAGGTAGGGTTCATCAAGCCAGTTGACTACTCATAGTGGGTGTCTAATATCATCCCTATTCTCAAGAAGAATGGAAAGATCTATATTTGTATAGAATTTTGGGATATCAACAAGGGTTGTCCCAAATACAATTTCCCGTTACCATCCATCGATGTTATTTTCGACGTAAAATATGGTTTTGATTTGTTCTCTCATGGATGGGTTTTCTAGGTACAATCAAATCAGAATCTATGAGGAGGATCAAGCCAAAACTACATTCATAAACCCTTGGGAACCTACTATTATGTTTTCATCTTGTTTGAGCTTAAGACCATTGGTGCCATGTACCAATGGGAAATGAATTATATATTTCATGATCTCATACATAAGATTATGGAATCCTACATGGATGACCTTCTGGCTAAGGCCAAAAAATGTTGTGATCACCCAGAGGTGCTTTATATCATCCTTTCTCCCTTAACCGAATATGATATCACATTGAATCTAGAAAAATGCATATTCAGTGTAACGGAGGTAATATTTTGGGATACATCATATCCTCACAAGGGATTGATGTAGACCCAACCAAAATCCGATGTGTATTGGAAATGACTCCACCATCAGACGAGTCTGGAATTATATCTTTCCTTGGAAAACTCGGTGAAATCAAGGTTTATCCTTGATTTGACCTTTTCTATTCACCCAATCAACAATTTGTTGAAAAGGATTGTAGCATTGATTGGATGAAAGAATGAAATGAGGCATTTGAGTTAGTTAAATGGTTCTTGCTATCTCCTCCCACACTCATGCCACCTAGGTCAGATCACCCCTTGATCTTGTATTCATGAGCTATGGATGTCTCATTAGCCTGCATGTTGGCTCAAGAAGATGATGATAAAAGAGAGCATGTAGTCTATTTCATTAGTCAAACATTGCTTGATTATGAGACATATTATACACAAGCAGAGAAGGAATGCCTTACTATAGTCTTCATGACAAAACACTTAAGACATTACATGTTAAACCAAGAAACAAGGGTTATTGTTAAATTAGATCACCTACAGATGTTTCTCATGCAAGGATCCTTATCTAAGAAGGTTGGATGCTTCATAACTCTAATGGGAGAGTTTGAGTTAACATTTTTTAATCAAAAATTTGTCAAAGGACAAATCATTGCAGACTAGTTGGCTAACAACCCATTGGATGGAGGTGATCTTGTAAATTTAGAATTTCTCGAAAAGTGTTTGTATTTTTTTGAAATTAAGCCACCCAAATCTGCATGTCCATGGTACACTAATATCATTAATTTCAAATGGACCATACATATCCAAAAGGGGAAACCTCGCAGCAAAGAAGATAGTTTCATACAATAACCGACAAGTTTCTCATCTTGGAGCAAGTGCTTTATCGTAGAGCCTTTGATGGAATGTTGTTAAGATGCGTTGATGAAGAAGAATCAAACAAGATTCTTTATGAATCACATAGCGGAGTATGTGGAGGTCACTTTAGTGGCCATGCCACTACTTGGAAAATACATCAGATGGGATATTTTTGGCCCACACTAGAGCATGACATGGTAGAGTTTGTGTGCAAATTCCATAAATGTCAAGAGTTCTCCCATGAGATCCACATACTAGCACATGCTCTATAACTAATTGCAACACCATGGCCCTTTTCCACATGGGGCCTAGATTTGATAGGGAAATTCTCTCCCTCATCAATAGATGGTCATAACTTCATAATCATGGCCACAAAGTACTTTACCAAGTGGGTAGAAGCCATGCCTCTTACCACCATGCCTAGATCAGTAATTGCAAAGTTCATTTTGAACCAAATTATTTGTAGGTACGGGGTCCCACAAGTCATTATCTCGGATAATGGCACATCCTTCAAAAATGATGAAGTACATGAGTTGTGTGAAAAATTCAAAATAAGTCACCACATGACCTCTCTCTATTATCCTCAGGCCAATGGATAGGCTAAGGCTACAAACAAGACATTGAAGTCTATTCTCCTTAAGACCGTTAAGGATAATAAGCGAGATTCAAATTTTAATCATTTTTAGGCCTTGTGGGCCTATCGACATTGAGAAGAATTCCTACGGGGAAACCCCTTTTCTTTGGTATTTGGTGCAGAAGTGGTTTTACCACTTGAAGTCGAGATACCTAGTCTCTGTATATCATTGCAAGGAATTCTGGGAGAAGAAGGCTATCAAGAAGTGCAAATCTCTCAGCTAGAAATTCTTGATGAGGCTAGACTCAATGTTAAACAACAACATAGTATTTACGCTTAACTGGATGGCTTGGAAATACAACAAGAAAGTCTATGAGCATGAAATATATGAGGGATATTTGGTTCTAATACTTGACAACCGAATAGACAAAAAGACCGGTGAAGGAAATTTAGACCCAGGTGGTTAGGTCCATATTGAGTAATAGAAGAATACAAAAATGGGGCATTTCACTTGTGTACACTAGAGGGTGAGGAGTTTAACAAATTTTTGAACTCTCTTCACCTAAAGGGGTATTATGCATGATCCATTAGCATTTTCATATGTACATTACTATATTTGCATTACATTTTCATCTACCAGTTCATTTTGTAAAATCTATGATCAAGGGACTTTTTCTTATAACAATACCTTAAAAATTCTAAAAACATTGGAAAAACATTCAAATCATACCTCTACAAATATCCACAGTGTCATCAATTATCTCCAAATCATTTCATCAATTCAAACAAGATAAGAAAAAGTTTTTACAGTAACCATACCAAGGCCTACATACTTGGTTCTACTTATAGTCTCTTTCTAGATTAGGTGTCTTTTCCTATAGTATGTTCTAGTAGTCTCATGGTGTCACATCTATCCCATAAACATCTCTTTGGAAATAAGAATAGTCTAGCTATTTTTCCTAGATAAATAAGTCAAATAAAAATCCATAGAAAATTTTATTTTACACATTTATTTTCCCTACCAACCTTCGGTGTTGAGCTTGTGTCTCTTACTAGTGATGTAGGGTTGGGAAAGAATAGAAATGAGCTTACTCACCTATGCATTGTCCATGGTGATAATCCCATACTTCTTACTGGTAGCATGGGTCAAGGTGTAGGGGGTCTCTTTAACAAACTTGAAAGTTAGAAATAGTTCATTAAAATATTGTGAAGTCATAAATCAAAACAAAGTGAGTTAGATGTCCAAAATTCCAAAGGATCTTACAACCTCTAAACCATATTTTTCAACCAAGTGGCCATCTACAGATCTAAGTCTAGATAAACTAGAAAGTAATTCACATTCTAAACTATGAAGAAAACTTGAGTAGAGTGAGGTTGTAGTGTCCCAATTTGGTTTTTCAAAACCTTGTCTTTCTCTCATCATTACCATTCAAAAAATTTCATAACTTGTGCCCTTTCTAGCTCTTGGTGTTGAGCCCTCACATCTTATTGGTTGCGTGGGGTTAGGAGTGGGGAAATTTCATTCACTTATCATATCATAGTATAACCAAAGTTTTTCCAAAAACAATCTGAGGTACCAAAGGTTGTTTAAAGAAACTAAAGTTTGGCATTACAATGTGTTTGCATTATCATATATCAGCATTATAAAAAAAAAAAGAATTTATTTATCATTCACATCCACTAAATACATTTTGAAAAGCATAGAAAAGTGGAAATTCTAAACATCTAGAGTACACATGTGAGATGATCCAAAAGGAATTCAACTCAGATACAAAGAATTATCAAACTAAAAAGAAGAGTCCATATATATCATGGTGAGTAAAATTTGTACACAATACCATCATTCACTAGGCATGGTCAAAAAGCTCTCAATGAGCATGAAATATACAAAAATATTGTATAGTGATAAAAAAATCACAACAAAGAAATAAAAGGCCCAGTGGCCTATCAATCCCTCTGGGATCCTTTGAATGGTGTATGGCCGCATCCAGGGACTCTTATTGCGACTATGATGATGATGGGAATGAACCAAGTGGTGTAAGTTCCCATGGTGGTAGACACTAATCGTGGTTTTGCTGTGAGAGTGACTCTATCTCATCACCACTCGACCACCTCAAAGCCAACCACTTGAGTATGAAGGGAGGTCATCACCTTTGCTACTCTCCAAACAAGTGAAAACACATCAGTATGTCTCTGAAAGCTACTAGCGGTTGTCTTGAATCCTTAGTCATCTCGGATCAAGTCTTCCCTCAAGGGATCAATAGGGTGTCCACGCACACCCATCAAATAAGCTCTTTCCACTCCTGTATAGTCACTGTAAGCAAGAAAATAAGAAGAAATGACGAGTTAGAAAATTCCAAAAAGAATAAAGCAAAAAGAAGTACTAACTAACATTTCTAACTAAAAAGTCAAGAGAAGAGTGTCAACATACTCGGATCTCTAGGCATCGAGGTCAGATTTGTGGTATTTATTGCTAGTGGTTGTGAGACCTCCCTAAAGCCATAGGTGAGATGGTTTCCTATCACAAACTCATCATCTCCCCCTCCATCTCAAGGAAGTCATGGACCGATTATCCGAATACGTCTTTAACCCTAAAAATGCTCAAAAATACAAAAAGAGACCATTTTGAATGAAATAAAAGACTGCCCCATGGGTGCCCCCTAGAGACTCATTTAAGACAATAAATTTTGAAAATAATCCCCCTAGGTAAACTTTTTGACATTTTTACATTTTAGGTTTGAAAATGTAAAAGTGAAAAAAACCAACCTTAGAATGCATTAGTCGATCTCCCACTCACGAGGCATGATCATGATCTTGTAACGGTCATTTCAGTTATACTCTCATCAAAAATGGTCACCATGGGTCCAGAGCTTCAAAATCAACAAATCAAATAAGCGCAAATGAATTGGAAAATGAGTTCATTTTGATATATATATGTTATTTTAACCTCATTTTGAGTGTATGTTTCCATAAGGCTGGAATGGTGGTGTAGGTATATCTCTATATCCCCACACAAATGGTAATTCCTCTTGTCATTTTGATTTAGTGTTTATTTTTTGATATTTTACCTATCTACACTTGAGTCTTCTTTCCCTCTTACAGTATTGGGAGCTTGATGGTGACGTTTGACACATGGGCTTGTCAAGTATAGCTTCTAACTCTTCATTTTGGGAATGCCATACTTGGACTCCACGTTTTATGCCTTTTCATGGCTAAGACGCTTTTCCAAGGGGGAAATATGTATGCACCTGAAATTACATGTCCTACATTGTCAAAAAATGGTTACAAAAGTCCCCAATGATGATTCACATCCTTTCAGAAGATGTTTGAGCTCAAAACCCATATGCAGTGTATATTTATAGCCTAGACATCCTTACATAGATTTTCCACACTTTTTCAAGTTTCCCACTTTGTTCTGTGCATGTTTTGGCCATTAATCCCGTGACCTCCGCCCTGTTTGGGTAGTGGTTTTGAAACCTCCACCGAGGAAGGACAATGGTCTTGCGATCGCTGCCCTCTACGCAAGGTGGCGGTCCTATCCACTTTTTCCATATTCTATCATGCATGTTTTTAACATGTAATGATTCACTTAACTTCACTTTTAGGACATATTTATAAACCGATTAGTCTAAAAATAGTTTTGATTGTTTGGTTCTCCTTCTCTCTTTTATTTTTGCATGTGCTTTAGTTAGTTAGAACTACCTCTTTTTTCCTTGTGCATGAAGGCACATCCCAAACCCAATTCTTATTTATTCCATGCTTTTGTTTAAGCAGAAGGCCTAAGAATTTTTGTGTATCTTGCATAGTATCATTGCCATAATCCTACTAGGAATTACATAGCCAAGATAATATCTCTTGTGTTATGTCTCTTCTACTTGCATTACAACTAGACTTCCTTCAAGGTACCATTGCTCAAGTTTCATCTTCGATGTTGTTCTTGCATTCCCAATACCTTGGAATCATATGAAAAAATAAGAAAATAAAGGAACAAATTGAGGGGACAGACACAAATACAAATGGATTTTCCAAAGATATTGTTTATCCAAGTTGGAACTAATTGTTTTTTTGCTCCATTTGCCAAATTTTCAATTTTGAATTATTAGTTTCAATTTCATATCAAATAGAGTAGTAAACATTTTCATTTCAATTGATTAGGGAATTACAAGTAGATCAAATCATCAGAAATTTTTCTCTTTGACATTACCAGGGAAGTTGTGGGGAACAATAGCTCTTTCAAGGTCATGATATGTTCTTCACCTCTCGAGCTAGGGTTTGAAGGGTTTTGATTAGATTAGCTTATTTATTTTAGATTTAGATTCATGCATTCACATAAGTAACTAGCTACATCCAGATGATTACTTGTATTTAGTTTGTTTATTAGATTAGAATGCATTGCTTAAAAACTAGAAAAGATCAAAAACATTTACTTTTGTTAGATTAGTTTTCTTTCATTGTTTTTCTCGATATATTGTGAAAACACCAAAAACATAGATTATATTTCCTTTTATAGTTAGTTTGTTTTATCAAGATCATTTCAATTTTATTCTGCATGACCATCAATGGCCCATAACAAGAAAAGACATATAGTTTTGATCCTTTGGTCCCACAACCTAGCGAGGTTAGAGTTGATAAAAGATATTGATAGAAGTTTACGTTTGATAGTCTTATGCACACATGCTACATTATCTGATAAAATAGAACAACTAAACACACTAAACATCATTGTTAACAAATTCTATGATTATTGGACTACTCCTAGCAATAGGGTTTGATTACGCACATGACCATAATAGGACCACAGCCTCCACAAGTTTTTAGTTGTGATCCTCATGTCCCACAACCCAATGAGCCTGCTAACCAATTAGATATTGAAACTGGTTTGTGTGCATCAATATTTATATCATCACCACTTCCACCTGATATCATTGCACAACTTTCATTATTGAACATAGTAGTTGATTAGGATAAGACCTTCTGGACCAGACTAGAAAATCATCCATAGTCCTTATGGCTTCATTACACCTCTCATTCTTACTTCTATGACATTGTCTAAAAATCTATATGAGGAGCCCACAGGTCACTTTCCGCGTGTCCAATAACTAGTGAATATAATCTCAACAGAGCTCAATATTGATTGGAGTCTCTGAGAAGCCATCATATCAGATTGATCAATGATGCCACTTCATGTTAGGAAACATTATTTTCCTTAGATTCACATATCCAATTATTTCATGTCAAATTAATAAGGTTACCTCAATATCTTATCCACCATCACCACACATACACATCCATTTTTATTCTTCATCGGCTATCTTGCACAATCTTGGGAAGTCAGGTGTGAAGAAGGTCACGTGTTGATTTTATTTCATAAATATTACCATCAAGAGGGATGAGGATGACCCCTACACCACCCCCATGTTGACATTTTTGAACCATCGAAGAATAAGGTCATCTGATAAAAATGTCATACAAAGAAAGAGTGGTAATGGATTCGTCAGGAAAATAAAAGTTCGAATATTGATTTCTAGGAAGAGGAGTGTCTACAAGATGAAAAAAATAGGTTTTTACCTTGACAGACTTTTGATGAATGAATTCCAAGTCTAGGTTTGCAAGGAGCATGAGCCAACATGTGGTGCATTGGTGTTGGTAAGGTTTAGCATACATGTAATGCAGAGGGTCGATGTTGGTGATGACGAAATTTTTATGGTTAAGTAGGTAGTGGAAAAGATTTTGGCCACAAATACCAAGGCTAGGAAAATCTTTTTAGTGTGAGTATACCTAGTCTCATAGTCTAAAAGAGTATGGCTTATGTAATAAAATGCTTGCTCCTATGTTTCTCATCATGATGAGCAAGCATAACACCCAAGGAATGATCAGTGGTAGAAATGTAGAGGTAAAAATGTTTGTCATCTTTAGGTGGGATGAGCACAGTGGATGAAGAAAGTATTTCTTCAATGCTTTAAAGGCTTTGTGGCACTCATAGTTCTCATTGAAGGATACATCCTTTTTAAGAATATGATGAAAAGGGTGAAATCGGTCACAAAGTTGGGAAATAAAGCATCGAATGGATTTTAATTTTCATTGCAAACCACAAAGTTGTCGAAGGTTAGTTGGTGGAGGCATCTCAAGAATAACCTTTATTTTGGAGGGATCAATTTTTCTAGAGAGAACAGAAAATACAAATTTCTTTGGTTGAAGGTGAACACAATAGTGAATGAGATGATCAAATATGACTTTTAGGATCGGGAGGTGTTCGGAACAACTTTTTGACTCACCAAGAAGGTCATTGAAATAATGTTCCAATATGTCATGCATGATATCATGGAAGATATAGGTTAGAGTGCATTGATAAGTGACACCAACATTTTTCAAGATGAATGACAAGATGCAATAACAGAAGGTCCCCACGAAGTGATGAAGGTAGTTTTTATTTATTTTCCTGGAGTGAGTAATATTTGATTATAACCCAAGAATTTTTCCATAAGAGAACATCTCATGTCATCTGGTCGTAAGATCAACAAGTTGGTCGATGTTAGGTAGAGGAAATTCATCCTTAGGGTGGGTGAGGTTAAGGTCATAGAAGTCCATGCAGATGTGGAGTCCCCCTATCTCTTTGGTGGTAGGAACAATGTTAGATATCCACCGTGGATAGTCAATACATCGAATGAAGGAAACAAAAAGAAGGTGATAGAGTTATTCTTTCACGAGAAGGGAAATACTTGGATGAATTTTTGTAACTTTTGTTTAACAAGTTTGGCATCGGGTATAGTCCCGATATTGTGGACCACAATATATGGGTCAATACCGGGCATATCATAATAAGACCACGTAAAATTATTGCTATGATCTCGAAGGAATGAGGTGAAGGATTTTTTTTTTGGAAAAATATAAATATTGGCCTATCTTTAGAATTCAAGGGTTTTCCTGAGTGTGAATGTTGATCTCTATGGTTGATTCATTTAACATGCTTTTTGCCTCTGAAGGTAATGATTGGTGAATGTAAGAATCGTCTGCACATAAATAGGTGAGAATAGAATCATCATCCTAACGTTGAATGATATTGATAGAAGGTGTGTCATCATCTAACTTTATCGGGATAAATAAGAGGAAAAGGAAGAAGGTTCCTTGCCATCACAATGAAAGGTTAATGATCCCAAGGAAATAGTGTTTATAAGAAAAAACTAGGAGGGATGGATTTTGGATCCATGGAATCCATGGGTGAAGGCAGTGTGATAGGTGAGGATGGTGGAGAAGACTTATCATTCTTGACAAGGGTAAAGAGATCCTTCTTGGGAGGAAGTTGCAAAGAAAACCAAGTCCAAAATGGTCTCGTGTGTTTTTAGGTGGTGCAAGGTATGACTATGTGATAACCTTTCTCATAAATACCAAAGCCAAATCCCTTCTAGGCACATCAATGAAGAAAAGTGTGGGTGAAGTGGTGGTTGGTGAGGTATTAGAAGTCGGATGAGAAAGGTTAGGTTTGGGTAGGTGGTTCAGAGAATAAGAAGAAGTTTCTAGTCCCCCATATGTTAGGTTAGTATGAAGGTGGGGAGGACCATATGGAAAAACCTCTCCTACATGATAGTCATAATGTGGGTGTTGGTGAAGGCTTCCATACTCCTGAGGAGTAAGGAAAGTGTCTATATTGTATAAGCAAGACTCTTCCGAGGAAAGAAATTGAAAACACCTACCAAGGGGTCATAAGTTGGTACTTGGGTAACAGGGATGGATGAGCTACTTGAAGCTAGAGAAGATGAGGAATCAATTACTAGTGAAATAGGTGGGTTGGTAGATGGGTTAGCTATGGAAGCTATGAAAATAGTGGGGATAGATGGGATGGTTTTGGAAGGTGTGATAGAAGTGGTAGATGAGCCGAATGTGGAAGGTATAGCAATAGAAGTAGTATATTAGGCAACAAAAGAAAATTAAGCAGTAGAGGTGGTAGATACCTTGATTGGAATAAGGACATCATTTGGTCAATAAATCATGTTGTAGGTTTTAAAAGGGGAAGGATCCACCTTAATGGTGTAGGGGTGCCCTTCATATTAAAATTTTAGGCAATGGTGAAGGGTTGAAGTGACACACCCCATAGTGTGAATCCAGGGTCGCTAAGCAACATATTATTTTGAAATCCCCCCTCAACCACATAGAATAGTTCAATACTAGTTCGGGGACCCACACGGATGTGGAGGATGATGCTGCCAAGTGTAGAAGTCATGGCATCATTGAAATAATGTAGCATAACAGGGTTTTTGCATGCAATGGGTGGGTATGCACAATTTTTCATACGCATGGGAAGAAATGATATTAATGTTAGCACCTCCATCAATCATAACACATTGAATGTGAGTATCATTGATGTAGGAAGTGATGAAGAGGGTAGGATTAGGATCATCTTATTGTAGAGGGGAAATATTTGAATCATCGAAACTGATGGCAAAAACTTGAGGAGAGGTAATGGGGGAAGAAGTTTGAGGTGAAGCGGTGAGGGTAGCCATAGGTGTATGATCATTTGGTGGAACCTCGATAGATTGTAGGACCTCAATGAGGGTCTGATGATGAAACTTAGAGGTTTGAATTAGATTGTACAAGGGTATTTTTAGAGGATATTGATGTAGTTGTTTAATCATAAAATGATGTGTGACTCCATCCGAAATAGGATAAGTCATCCCAAAGGTGGTTTACCTTGGGGAAAGAGCAGTGGAATGGTGGGTGAATGTGCACTGGATGGGCTACTAGTTTTCTCTTTTCCTTTATATTTTTGCAATTGAGTGGCTACTTGGACCATATTTATTTCAAATATTGGAGGAGGAAAAGAGGGTTATGGAGATTCGAGTAAATCCTTTCGAGTAGACATAGGGCTAGGCCATGTAGTATCACATGAAGAGGGAATGGAATTATCCTCTAGCAAGTCATCTTTGTCGAAGAGACCATCCGAAGAACAGAGTTGAAGGAGAATTTTTTTGAGGGCCTTATAACTTTTGACATCATGCCCTGGTGAGTGATGATATGCACAAATTTTTGTGTCATCAAACTCTACTGGTTTGGGTTTGAGCGGTTTATAACACTTAATAGGATGTAGTGAGATAGCTGTAACATTCCCATTTTAAGACTTTAGAAACAAGGAAATTTATTTTACATAATGTTCTCTAAATCATAATTTAGAACAAACATTCCAATGCCAAGCTATCTCATAATAGAAAACCATATGCAACTATAATGACTCGGTGAAACACCGATCTCTCATTTCATGACTCAATACAAAACTGATCTCTCATGTTATTCAATAATGTGTATACAAAGTATACTTGGTTCCTTTACCCTATTAGGGGTACCCAAGTGTTCTGTTTAAGATCCTATCTAAGTATCTATTACCGATACTCATCTGAAATCCCACTTCTTAAACTAGGTGACATAGGACAACGCAACCAACAACTTGCGATACTTTGGCCAAATATTTTAAACATGTTATCATGTTTACATTCCTAGATGGCATACTCATCAAATGGAATAAGTCCTTCACCACACTTGATCTGTTATTTAGAGTGGTCTTCACTAACTTCTATCAGTCCCACTTGATTCAAAGTTTAACCCTAGAAAAGGTTAACAACATGCCCTAGTGTGGAAGACTACCCATGGTGACTAAGGGTACATAGACATACTCAATCAACCTACATCAATTGGGTGTGTCTAGTTATCCTAAGTCAATGTGTGTTGACCCTGACACTAGATCATGTCCCTATCTCTACATAGGGTAGAACCATGATCCAGTCATGAACCTATGTTAGTCTAGTTGAACAAACTATGCGGGGTGTTGAGACATGTCAACTACAACATAGTATCCTCATAATGACTCCTATCATTACGAAGGTACTATGTTGTCATTGAGTGTGTCAACATCCAACTGAGTTTCCTCATCTGGATGAACATACCTTAGATTGAAAGTTAATATCTTATTAATCACTTCATTACAGATTAATTACAACAACCTTACTGATTGAACTAGGTTCTTTAACCTATAGGGTTACAAATTGAAGTTGCATTTGAGGTAGGTGTGCAGATAAAATATACTTCCTAACCAATTAATTACATGTTATGTTTATTATACCACAACAACCTAAATCATGTTTTTACATAATAGATTTTACATTTATGAAAGTGTTAATTTATTTCTTACTTATTTCAGCCCTAGCTTAAATAAGTTCCAAGTAAACCTTTTATTTTAGACTTCATGGAAATGAAGTCTAAATTCCCTTTTTACTTCCCTTCCAAGCATTCCTAACTTTGACTATGGAATTCTACTTAAGGAAGAACACCTTCAATTATTTACTTACATTAATAATGATTCTTTTAACAAGATCTTAAGTTATGTCCATGATTTATTTTATGGAAAGTATCTTTCTTTCCCCATATTAAGGGCTAATGTCCATTTATAATCAAATAGCACATTGTAAGTTATAATCATGGTTTAATACACATACATCCATGTAATTCAATTACATCATTTTTTTGTAATGGTTGAGTATCTTCTTAAGAATGTCAAATTTATAAGTTGCATCACTACTAGAGAAAATAATACATCTAACAACATAGATTCCTACCCCAACCATTCTATATTATTTAAGTATATTAACTACCCTCCTTCATTAGGGTAATACATATCAATTCATCCCAATTCATGCCAATAAGGTATTACAAAAAGTATTATTTAGAATCATCATATCTTTTATTCATCAAGGAGGAGTGATACATTCACTAAATCCAAAACATTTCAGATATCTCAAAATGTCAAAATAGCAAAGACCTAACGAATTCTTATTACAACTTTATTTTCCAACAAGAGAATCTCAAATAATGAAGCCACATTTCATCATAATAAAGATACAACCCCTTTAACAAAAAAAATGTAACTTTCTATATGTCTTTCCCCTTTCATCTCTTATAAATTCCATCTGAAAATTGTTAGCATGAGCCGTTCATATAATGAGCATGCTAAGAACTATATCATTAAAAAATGTGCTTTTAACTAATTGTTTCATAAAAAGAACTTTGTTTTTCATGAAACAAAAATAGAAAACTACAACCGAACTACATAAAGACTTAACGAAAAGAATACAATCCAAGAAGAAAAGAGAGAGAGAGAATTTATAGTTTCACAACAAAAGTAAGGTTTGGTCAATCAACCTATCAATCTTAGCTTTCCTCATAAAACCACTTTCATCATAAAATATTGAAATAGTAAAGTTAAAGAAGAATTATCATTTCATCTTAACCTTACTTTCACTTTCCTGTAACCAATTTAAGTTTCTTCAATCAGCTAAATCTATTTAACAAGAAGAATATAAGATACATAAGATTATCTTTCAGTTTTAATTCCATTATTTGTGTAATAATGAATATAGCCTTCCATATAATTGTCCCACTTACTCATATTCATCCTAAGTCTAAGATGTCATTAATCATAAATAAGATCATACAGACAAGTAAGGGTAACTAAATCATCATAAAACATTAAAGTAACCCCTATTGAAGCATCCTAAAATTCTTAGGTTTAGATTAGCATCCAATTCAAGTTAGAAGTCAAAGATAACATCATTCATACCTTATCAAAAGTATAAGGTTGATTCTATCAAGAAAACAAACTAACATTTAGGCCTCATACCAGATACACATTCATTAGTATTCCATAAAGGAGAAGATTGGTTTAAGTTCAGAACTTATACAAGGCTTGATACTCCTTTTAAGCATAACATAAACTTCTGTTTTGTTTCCCTAAGGACATTAATACACTAAATCCTATCACATGGTCAAGAAGTGATATAAAATAAAATAGATCAGAGAAGGAACAACAATGATACCTAAGAGAACAAAATCCCCATTGTAATATTGAAGAGTGTATGAGAGAGATTACAGTCTCCTCATCTATCCAAACTCTTATGAAGAAGAGTAACATTTCACATGCAATATTGACAAAAGACATAAAATCAATTTTTGTATGAACTTCTCATGTCAGTCTTTGAAAGTGAATAATACTTCACATGCGACCAATCAATATCTAAAACAGAATTTGACCCAAGTCCGAATTGGACGAGTAGAAAAAATAAGAAAAAGGAAAACATAAAATAAACATCCAACCTTTTCCTTTTTCATTTCAACAAGAAATACTAGTTCAAAACACGTTTCACTAAAAATATTAAGAATCAATTCACTTCCAAAAATCCTAGTGAAGGGAGGAAAATAAATAGTAGAACTATAGGTCAAAACTGAAACATACCATCTATTAATTTAACCATTTATAAGAAAGAATATTAGCATACATACATTCCTAAAAAGAGATTCATTCAATTATGATTAAACATTAACTCAAACCCAAAAATATTTGCTACTCAGCTCAAAATCCCATGTGGTTTAAGATAACTTGAGAAGTATTCAACAAATAAAAATGACCTTAACATATATGAAAACATGAACACGTTTCGATGAAAGAGCTATTAAAATAATTGATATCCAAAACGGGATTTCATACAAAAACATGAAGTGGGTTTTCCTCAAACAACTTACAGTTTCAGGGTAAGTTTAAAATGGAATAATGTTTCCACTGACAATAATATCATCCATCAAACTCATTCATAAAATAGGCTATACCTCCAATACAATGGTGTATCATCTACACAAGGGTTCCTTTAAAATATCCTTAAACAACATCGAAAGAAGACATGTAAGTCAATTATGAGAATTTCTAGATAGCAAAATCAATGTTCAAAACATACAACTCTTAGCTTAATTTTTCCCTTAGTTAGGAACAATGGTGGTATTCAAAGTCTACTACAACAAGGATAACAAAAAAACTAAAGAACAACAAGATCTCAAGAAATAGTCAAGATATCCAAAAATTTCCCTATCTATAGTCTTCAAATAGAGATTATACAGAACATTTTGATCAAGATCCTCATAATCAAATAAACTAAGATATATACATGTCAAGAGCAACTTTTAATGAAGATCACCTAACAGATCTTGGCTCTATTTCAAGCCTCTACTAAAAGATTAAATAAAAATCTAGTTTACTTAGAAGTATGGAAACCATACTCCCAAAAAACTCTTTCCACTATCTAACAAAAATCGATAATGTATCTAGGAAAACAAAAATAAATTCAATCACAAAAAAAAAACTAGAATATTTCCTTAGAGAAATTTTTTTATGAACATTTAAGTAAAAGCATAAGACTTAATGGATAAGGCCTATCATGCCTGATAGAGCTCGGTCTTCTCTTTTTCACAGAAAATCTCCAAGCAGAGCTTCAATTATTTCCTTGAAACACCAACAACTCTCAAAACCTTCTTCTTCTCTTTCTTATAGTTTTTACAGTGCTAACTTCCTCATTTAAATTCCATGTAAGGAAAGAGTATTCATACAATAATTTGAACTAAAGCAAAAAAACCACATGAGATGCTCAGAGCTCAAGCTCAAAGACCAAAACAAAACCAAACCCCTATTTCTTCTTCCTAGGTAGTTTTCTCTAATTTCAAAAATATTAAATGAAAAAATAGGACATTAATAGTTCCATTTCTCTCGCCACTACCATCTCTATTTCTAAAATGACTGATTTCAAAATTGCATGCATCTAAAACTTAGCGGAGATGTTAGTTAATTCCCTCAAATTTCCTCATGCCTTTGCCAAATTTGGTAGATCAAAAGAGATAAGACCACATTAACTTCCTCATAAATTTCTAGGAGTTAATGCCACTAACCTTCCCCTCCCTAGGTCATCCCATAGGCCCTTTTAGGTTAGCCAAACATTAGGTTAGGTTTGACATTATTTTAGGAACTAACATAGGTCCTTAGGTCTAAGTATTTAGTCTTAGGTCCCCTTTAACATCCCATATTAACAAAAGAACTTAGTAACTTAGGTTAGGTTACACTTTTAGGATAAAGTTCCTATTTTAAGGAACGTAAGGTAATTAGGTTCCATGTTCATCATAAATATTACATCTCAATTTAACAAAAAGAAGGACCAGATTAATACACAAATATAATTACCAAGAAGAGATCCATGGAGATCAGATCATTCATGACCTTTGTACATTCAAAATCTAGGAGCCTTTTATCTATCCAGATTGGTCATTATGACCTCAAGGTTTATAAGTTAGAAGCATACCTTGGATCAATGAAATTGATCCAAGGTAATGTTGTTTTGGATCCCCACAAATTATGAAACTGAAACTCAATTTTCATTCCCAAACAATGAATTATTCTACATAAAAATAAAAGATGAATAGCTTCATTTTATACTAAGCATAAACATGGTAGAATTGTACCTATTTCCGAAGACAACATATTACCTATTACAAACATGATTTCATAGATCATAAGAGTACACCATCTTAAGAAAAGAATCACATATCAACATTTACACCTTCTACATAGAAATCATCATAAATATCAACCATGTTGGAGGTGTTATGTACCTCCCTCCTAAAAAGCATCATCATCTTCATGATTAACTTAGTCTAACTTCTCAGACAAGAAAAATAATCGTAATTATAGTTCTTTCATCCATAATTTCATAAATGGAAATTAGAGTTGAGAATTTCAAATTTCCACAATTTATTATAGCATAAAAATAGTTGTTTTTAGTACTAAGGAATATAGTGCCTACCCAAAAATGGAAAAATTATTGATAAGTTCAAAACAAGGTCTCTAATTATTATCAATCAACAAAATTAATTTTGTTCAAATAAATGAGGAAAAGCAATTTTCATGTCCTCAAGGTTTTCCCATGTTGCACTTTCTTCATTAAATTGGTCCCACTAGACCTTGCATTGACTAATTTCATGATTTCTCAAGTGCAACTGGTGAGTTTCCAACACTCTAATGGGTTTAACCATGATTATTCCTAGGTCTTGGACCTGTAAGGAATCCCAATTTAATACATGTGATAAATTTGAAATGTATTTCTTAAGTAAAGAAATATGGAAAACATCATGCATCCATGATAAATTAGGTGGTAATGCTAAATTATAAGCTACAATATTGATTACTTCAACTATTTCAAGGGTCCCACATAACGAGGTGATAACTTGGCTTCCTTGCCAAAGGTTATAGAACTCTTTTTTGGCTTAACCCATAAAAATACCTTTTCACCCAGTTTAAATTTCTTATCAACCCTTTTCAAATCTACATAAATTTTTTTGCCTATCTGCTACTTCTTTTAAATGTTCATGAATCATTTTAACTTGTTCCATTTCAATAAGGATTTTAGGTCCAATTACCTCTTTGTCTTCTATGTTATCCCAACTAACTGGAGTTCTACATTTCCTTCCATACAATGCTTTAAAAGGTGCCATTTTCAAAGAGGCATGATATGTATTATTGTAAGTGAATTCAACTAATGGAAGGTACTCTTCCCATTTATACTACTGATCCATGCAATACATTCATAACATATCTTCCAAAACCTTATTAACTCTTTTAGTTTTCCCATTTGTTTTTGGATGGTATGTTGAACTAAAATTCAATTTAGTTCCTAAGGTTGTATTAAGCATTTTCCAAAATCAAGATGTCATTCTAGGGTATCTATCTAATATGATCAATTCAGGTACTCCATGTAATCTAAAAATTTCATGCACAAATATTTTTCTAAAACAAGTGAATCATCCTTAATATTACCAACAATAAAATGTGCTACTTTTGTCAGTTTATCAACAACAACTAAAATAACATCATGCTTATTTCTTGACATAGGCAACCCCTAAAAAAATCCATGCTAATTACCTACCACTTATATTGTGGTATGCTATGAGGATACAATAAACCAACTGGGTGCATATGCTCAACCTTAACACGCTGACATTCTAAGCAAAGTGTATCACAAAATCAATTGTCTTTCTTCATCCCTTTCCAAAAATATTGTTGTTTTATATCAACAAGAATTTTCGTAATACTGGGATGTCCTAAATAAGGTGAATTATGAAATTCAATTATCAACTTCCTTCTTAACTCATTTCCCAAAGGTATATACACTGTTTATCATATCTCAAGATTCCTTCGTCATCGAAGTGAAAACCTTTATATCTTGAGTCATTTGGATCTGCAGCAAGTGTTGTTTTTACTTACTGAAAGTATGAATCAGATTTCATGATACTTTTTACCTCATCCTTAAACTGATTTCTCAAAGTTATAAGTGTAGAAATATGTTTCCTACGACTTAGTGCATCTACCACTCTATTTTATTTTCCTTTATGTAACTTATGTAAAAATCATATTGTGACAAAAAAATCTAACCATCTTCATTGTATTGCATTTAGATTTAGCTGAGTGAAAATATACTTCATCCCAAGATGATCAATTTTTAATTCAAAAGGTATTCCTATAAGATAATTTCTTCATACTTGAAGTGCATGTATTATGACAATAAGCTCTAGGTCATGGGGAGCATAATTCAGTTCATGTAACTTGAATTTTCTACTCTCATATGCTATAACATATTTATTTTGTAACAGAATACCTCTGAATCCTTCTCTAGAAGCATCTATAACTACTGTAAATTTTCCATTTGAATCAGGTACAACCAAAATAGGTGCAAATGTTAATTGATCCTAAATATTTTTAAATTTTGATTCACATTTTTCACTCCACTCAAATTTCTTATCTTTATTATGTAATGAAGTGATTTAGTAAAAACTTTTCTATAATAACTAGCAAGACCCATGAAGCTTACGAATTCATGTACATTCTTAGGTGCAGGCTAGTCAGTTATGGAAAAAATCTTTGATGGATCAATTGTTATTCCATATTTACTTATAACATGTCCTAGTTAGTGCACTTCTATTTCAAAGAAATAACATTTGGACAAATTACCATATAATCTTCTTTTTCTTAAGATTTCAAGAACTATTTTCAAATGCTCATGATGCTCATCAATACTTTTAGAATATATGAGAATATTGTCCAAGAATACAAGAATTTTTTTCTAGGTATTCTTGAAAGATATTATTCATTTCATTCATAAAATATATAGGTGCATTTGTCAAACCGAAAGGTAAAACTATGAATTCATAATGCATGTACCTTGTCCTAAAATTTGTTTTATGAATATCTTCATCTTTGATTCTTAACTGATGATACCTAGAATGAATATCTATCTTAGAATATACTGATGCACCATGCATCTAATCAAACAGATCATCAATTCTTTGAAATGGATGATTGTTTTTAATTTTTCTTTGTTTAACATCTTATAATCAATACACAACCTAATTGTTCCATCTTTATTTTTTACAAAATTACCGGTTCTCCCAAGGCAAGACACTTGATCTTATCAAACCTTTAGAAAAAATTTCTTGTAACTCTGACTTAAACTCTACTAGTTCAATTGTAGTCATTTGATATGGTGTCTTGGAAATAGGTTGAGTTCCCAACTTGATCTCAATTATGAAATCAAACTCTCATTTAGGCGGAAGATCGGTAGTTCTTCTAGAAACACATCGCTGAAATACCTTAACAATGGATATTTCTCCAAAAATCAGTATCACCTTCAATTGTTTTAGAAATGTTACTGCATACAAGGTGCAGCCTTTGTTTTTGGCATTTTTAAGTTGTATAGCTGACAATTTTCTAACTAAAATATCACATTTTATTCCCTGGATGTCTGATTTTCTTACAAATCATCAAGATAGCTAATGTGTTTTTCTAAATAGTCTACTTTAGCCTTATGTTTAGCAAGCTAGTTAACACCTATTATGACATCATACGACCCCAAAGGAGCAACATAAAGATCAACTTCTGTGGAAAAACTAGGCAAGTCTAGGACTTCTCCAAAAATAAACTGACTAACTATGTGGATAACATTATTTCCATAATGTACAACCTAAGATTTTTCCATTTTTCCATCTTTTATTTTTAGTTTTGAAGCTAATTTACTAGAAATAAAGCATTTAGTAGCTCTAGTATCAAAAATTATAGTAACAATGTATACCAAATAACTTACCTGACACTTTTATAGGCGTAACTTGTTTTTCATCTTATTTATAAGTTACTTTGCAACATGTATCTTATGTTGTTGATTGTTTTCATCTTTCTTTAGAGGGCATTGATTTGTATAATGATCTTTTCCACAATTGTAGTATCCTCCTACAAGTCCTCTTTTAGGCTCAAATTTATTTCCATCCTTAAAATTGTTGTTTTGTCCTCCATAGGAATTTTGTCCATTATTATTGTTCTTAATGAAATTGTTTCAAACATTTGCAATAAGTTTATTTTTTTTTTATCAGAAAAAAAAATTATTTTTGGTAACAAAACTTCTTCCATGCCCCCTTTCTGGGTGCAAGAGATGAATAATTAGGAACTATCTTTCTTATTTCTTCCTTATGGGAAGAGATTTCTTTTAAATTTTTTCCCATAGAATGGATTTTTATACAACCCCTTCCATGGTGGTTGGGATTTTCACATCTACTTCAACCCTATCATAGGATTTAATCCAATAATGAATTTTCATATCATGAAATTCTCGTTAGTTTGATCTCGAGGCACGTACTTGAGAAGTTTAGTGAACCTCTCCCGGTATTTTTTTATAGTTGAATTTCCCGAGTTAAGTTTTGAAATTCTTTCATATTTTGATCATAATAAATTTATGGCAACCATCGTTTCCTAAAACAGCTTTTAAATTGATCCTAAGTGATGCTTGATTCATCGATATTCAATTCAGCCTTACAACTATCTCACCAGGAAGATGCTTCATGGGAAATTTGATGCTCCCCATACTGATTTTGTTTCCTCTGAGAAGTTTCTTATTGCAAAGTACTTCTCCATTTCATTGAGCTATTTCTCAGCTCCATCCCCCAGTGTAGTTCCATCAAACTTAGGTGGACTTATCCTTTTTATATCGTTTGTGAGTTCATTTATTAACCTTTCCTTTTTATTTTCAGCCTAATTGGGTACATTTGCATTAGTATTTTTAGAATTATTATTATCAACATCCAAATTCCCAACATTAGTGTTGTTCACAGGACGTGACTCGGTTTTTATTACTGACAGCATCTTCTTCCTCCTCATCATTTCCCATAACTTGTTGTTCAAGTATAGCTAGATGATCTCTTGGGTCTAACAGAGTAGAAAGGATCTCATCAAGTTTTTGGGTGGTAGCTATGTCTCCACCAAGGGGTGGGTTGTTTGCAACATTTCCCCTTGTTCTAACCATTTTCTGCTAACAAGAAAATTAAGTTTTTATCATATTATGGACATAATAGGTCCAAGAGCTACAACCTTCATCTCTGATACATAGATGTAACATTCTCATTTTAATACTTTAGAAAAAAGGAATTTTTATTTTACATAATTTTCTCTAAATATTAATTTAGAACACACATTCCAATGCCAATATATCTCATAATAGAAAACCATATGCAACTGTAATGACTCGGTGAAACACCAATCTCTCATTTCATGACTCGGTACAAAATTGATCTCTCATGTTATTCAGTAATGTGTATACAAAGTATATTTGGTTCCTTTACCCTATTAGGGGTACCAAAGTGTTCTATTTTATAGCCTATCTAAGTATTTGTTATCGATGCTCATCTGAAATCCTACTTCTTAAACTAGGTGACATATGACAACGCAACCAACAACTTGCAATACTTTGGCCAAAGATTTTAAACATGTTATCATGTTTACATTCCTAGATGACATACTCATCAAATGGAATAAGTCCTTCACCACACTTGATCTATTATCTAGAGTGGTCTTCACTGACTTCTATCAGTCCCACTTGATTCAAATTTTAACCCTAGATAAGGTTAGCAACATGCCCTAATGTGGACTACTACATGTGGTGACTAAGGGTACATATACATAATCTTCCTATGTCAATTGGGTGTGTCTATTTATCCTAAGTCAATGTGTGTTGACCTCGACACTAGATCATGTCCCTATCTCTACATAGGGAAGAACCATGATCCAATCATGAACTTATGTTAGTCTAGTTGAACAAACTATGCGGGGTGTTGAGACATGTCAATTGTAACATAGTATCCTCATAATGACTTCTATCATTATGAAGGTACTACGCTCCAGTTGGAGTGTTTCAACATCCTACCGAGTTTCCTCATCTGACGAACATACCTTAGATTGAAATTTAATATCTTATTAATCACTTCATTACAGATTAATTACAACAACCATATGGATTGAATCGGGTTCTTTAACCTATAGGGTTACAAATTGAAGTTGCATTTGAGGTAGGTGTGTAGATAAAATCTTCTTCCTAACTAATTAATTACATGTTATGTTTATTATACCACAACAACTTGAATCATGTTTTTACATAATAGATTTTGCATTTATGAAAGTGTTAATTTATTTCTTACTTATTTCAGCCCTAGCTTAAATAAGTTCCAAGTAAACCTTTTATTTTATACTTCATGGAAATGAATTCTAAATTCCCTTTTACTTCCCTTCCAAGCATTCCTAAGTTTGACTATGGAAGTTTACTTAAGGAAGAACACCTTCATTATTTACTTACATTAATAATGATTCCTTTAACAAGATCTTAAGTTATGTCCGTGATTTATTTTATGGAAAGTATCTTTCTTTCCCCATATTAAGGGATAATGTCCATTCATAATCATGATTTAATACACATACATCCATGTAATTCAATTACAATGATTTTGTAATGGTTGAGTATCTACTTAAGAATGTCAACTTTATAAGTTGCATCACTACTAGAGAAAATAATACATCTAACAACACAGATTCCTACCCCAACCATTCCATATTATTTAAGTATATTAACTACCCTCCTTCATTAGGGTAATACATATCAATTCATCCCAATTCATGCCAAGAAGGTATTACAACAAGTATTATTTAAAATCATCATATCTTTTATTCATCAAGGAGGAGTGATACATTCACTAAATCCAAAACATTTTAGATATCACAAAATGTCAAAACAACAGTACCTAACCAATTCTTATTACAACTTTCATTTCCAACAAGTGCATCTCAAATAATGAAGCCACATTTCATCATAATAAAGATACAATTCCTTTAATAAAACAAATGTAACTTTCTATATGTCTTTCTCCTTTCATATTTTACGAATTCCATCTGCAAAATTGTTAGCATGGGTTAGTTCATTGAACTGAGCATGATAAACACTATATCATTAAAATAATGTGATTTTAACTAATTGTTTCATAAAAATAACTTTGTTGTTCATGAAATAGTCCAAAAATACAACTGAACTATAGAAAGACTTAACCAAAAATAATACAATCCAAGAAGAAGAGAGAGAGAGAGAGAGAGAGAGAGAGAGAGAGAATTTAAAGTTTCACAACAAAAGTAAGGTTTGGTCAATCAACCTATCAACCTTAACTTTCCCTCACAAAACCCCTTTCATCATAAAAATTTAAATAGAAAAGTTAAAGAAGAATTATCATTTCATCTGAACCTTACTTTCACTTTCCTGTAACCAATTTAAGTTTCTTCAATTAGCTAAATCTATTTAACAAGAAGAATATAAGATACATAAGATTATCTTTCAGTTTTAATTCCATTGTTTGTGTAATAATGAATATAGCCTTCCATCTAATTGTCCCACTTACTCAAATTCATCCTAAGTCTAAGATGACATTAATCATAAATAAGATCATACAGACAAGTAAGGGTAACTAAATCATCATAAAACATTAAAGTAACCCTGATTGAAGCATCCTAAAAGTCCTAGGTTCATATTAACATCCAATTCAAGTTATAATTCAAAGATATCATCATTTATCATAAGTATAAGGTTGATTATATCAAGAAAAAAACTAACATTCAGGCCTCATACCAGATACACATTCGTTAGTATTCCAGAAAGGAGCAAATTGGTTTAAGTTCAAAACTTATACAAGGCTCGATACTCCTTATAAGCATAATATAAACTTTAGTTTTGTTTTCCTAAGGACATTAATACACTAAATCATATCACATGGTCAAGAAGTTATATAAACTAAAACAGATCAGAGAAGGAACACCAACAATACCTAAGAGAAAAAAATCCCCATCGTAAGATTGAAGAGTGTATGAGAGAGATTGCAGTCTCCTCATCTGTCCAAACTCTTATGAAGAAGAGTAACATTTCACATGCAAGATTAACAAAAGACACATAGCCAATTTTTTTATTAAATTCACACATAAGGTGCTTTGAACAATGAATAATAGTTCACATGCGACTAATCAATATCTAAAATAGAGGTTCACCCAAGTTCGAATTGGATGAGTACAAAAGAATCAGAAAAAGGAAAACATAAAACAAACATCCAACCTTTTCCTTTTGTCTAAACAAGAAAGACTAGTTCAAAACATGGTTCCTTAAAAGGATTAAGAATCGATTCACTTCCAAAAATCCCAGTGAAGGGAGGAAAGTAAACAATAGAACTATAGGTCAAAACCGAAATAGACTGCCTATAAATTTAACCATTTATAAGAAGGAAGATAAGCATATGTGCATTCCTCAAAAAGAGATTCATTCAACAATGATCAAAACATTAACTCAGACCCAAAAAATATTTGTTACTCAGCTCAAAATCCCATGTGGTTTAAGAGAACTTGAGAAGTATTCAATAAGGAAAAATGACCTTAACAGATATGAAAACCTGAACACCTTCGATGAAAGATCTATTACAACAATTGATATCTAAAATGGGATTTCATAAAAAAAAAAACGAAGTGGGTTTTCCTCAAACAACTTACGCTTTCAAGTTAAGTTTAAAAACATAATAAGCTTTCCACTTTGGCAATATAATCCATTAGAATCATTCATAAAACAGGCTATACCTCCAATACAATGGTATATCATCTACATAAGGGTTCCTTTAAAATCTCCTTAAACAACATTAGAAAGAAGACATGCAAGTTGATTATGAGAATTTCTAGATAGCAAAACCAATGTTCAAAACATACAACTCTTAGCTTAAGTTTTCCTCAATCAGGGAACAATGGTGGTCTTCAAAGTCTACTACAGAAAGGATAACAAATGAAAACTAAAGATCAAGAAGATATCAAGAAATATTCAAGATATCCAGAACATTTTGAACAAGATCCCTATTTGTAGTCTTCCAACGAAGATTATACAAAACATTTTGAACAAGATCCTCATAATCAAGCAAACCAAGATACATACATGGCAAGAGAAACTTTTAACTAAGATCACCTAATAGATCTCAGCTCTATTTCAAGCCTCTACTAAAATATTAAAGAAAAAGCTAGTTTACTCAGAAGTATGGAAACTATACTCCCGAACACACTTTCCACTATCCAACCAAAATTGATAATGCATCCAGAAAACAACACAATACCTTGAAGAAAAATAAATTCAATCACAAAAACAAAACCGAATATTTCCTTAAGAGCAGAGTTATTTTTATGAACATTTAAGTAAAAGCATAAGACTTAATGGATAGGGCCTATCATGCCTGATAGAGCTTTGGTCTTCTCTATTTCACAAAAATCTCCAAGCAGAGCTTCAATTATTTCCTTGAAATGCCAACAACTCTCAAAACCTTCTTCTTCTCTTTCTTATAGTTTTTACGTGCTAACTTCCTCATTTAAACACCATGTAAGGAAAGAGTATTCATGCAAGAATTCAAACTGAAGCACAAAAACCACATGCAAAGCTCAAGCTCAAAGACCAAATGACCAAAACAAAACCAAACCCCTCTTTCTTCTTCCTAGGTGGTTTTCACCAATTTCAAAAATATTAAATGAAAAATAGGACTGTCATTCCTTCCATTTCTCCCGCCACCACCACCTCTATTTCTGGAAATGACTAAGTTCAAAATTGCATGCATCTAAAAAAGAGATAAGACCACATTAACTTCCTCATAAATTTCTAGGAATTGATGCCACTGACCTTCCCCTCCCTAGGTCATCCCATAGGCCCCTTTTAGGTTAACCAAACATTAGGTTAGGTTTGACATTAGTTTAGGAACTAACATAGGTCCTTAGGTATAAGTATTTAGTCTTAGGTCCCCTTTAACATCCCATATTAACAAAATAACTTAGTAACTTAGGTTAGGTTACACTTTTAGGATAAAGTTCCTATTTTAAGGAACATAGTGTAATTAGGTTCCATGTTCATAGTAAAAATTACATCTCACTTTAACAAAAAGAAGGACCAGATTAATACACAAATCCAATTATGAAGTAGAGAGCCATGGAGATTAGATCATTCATGACCTTTGTACATTCAAAATCCAGGAGCCTTTCATCTATCTAGCTTGGTCATTATGACCTCAAGGTTTATAAGTTAGAATCATACCCTAGATAAATGAACTTAATTCAAGGTAATGTTGTTTTGGATCCCCATGAATTATGAAACTAAAACTCAATTTTCATTCCTAAGTAGTGAATTATTCTGCATAAAAATAAAAGATGAATAGCTTCATTTTATATTAAGCATAAACATGGTAGAATTGTACCTATTTCCATAGATAACATATTACCTACTGCAAACATGATTTCATAGATCATAAGAGTACACCATCTTAAGAAAATAATCACATGTCAACGTTTACACCTTCTAAACAGAATTCATCATAGATATCATCCATATTGGAGGTGTTACAATAGTTGAGGTTTCTAATAACTAAGTGAGGATGTTAGAATAGGATCCTACCAATGGGTCACAGTGAGAAGTTAGAGTTGGCTTGGATGAAGGTGTGGATGATTTTTGTGAAAGAGGTGGAGTTGGGGGTTGAGTCGGTTTAACTACATTTTTGTAGGTAGTGTGGTTTTTGGTTTAGGTTGCACCTTCTTAGGTAAAGGTGTTGGAGTAGTGTGTGAAGAAGAAGGGGATGTAGAAGGTGTAGGCATGCAAGTCAACCAAGGTGATAATAGAGGTGTGGGTAAGATCGTGGTCAAGGGTAATGCAAAAGGTGTAGGTAAAAGAGAAGGTAAAGGTGTGGGTAGAATAGAAGATCAAAGTGAGAGTGTGGGTTGCCTCACTTTAAGTTTTCCTTGGGGGAGAGGTAGCTTGACCAAGGTTGATAGATGTGGGACTAATATTTATGGAAGAGGAGAAGGTGAATAAAAATTCATGGGAGAAACCGAGGTGTGAGGCTTAAGAGGTTAGGTCTTCCTCTTAGGTGGGAATAGACTTAGTGGCATTTTGTGAAGAGGTGGTCAAATCTATCTTCACATGGGGATGGACTAGACTAGGAATCGACAAGACCCCTAATGTAGTGGTAGGTTTAGGTGCAGGTGAAGGTTTGGGTGCGGATAGAGGTTTGGGTGTAGATGAAGGTTGGGTTGAAGGTGAGGCTGATTAAGAAAAGGATGATATAACTGGATCATGTGTGATAGCTTTGGTTTCTTTGAATACTTTAGGATAGATAGTTGAATTATCTATCGAGAACATCTAAATTTTGGTAGATAGTGGGATTCCAAGGTGCCCACAAAGTGTGGAGTAATAAACATACGCTAATTGATCAGCCAAATGAGAGAATGGCGTATAGGTAGAAGAAGATGATGATGACTTGGTGGTAATCCTTGTGAAGAATTCTGAGGTATGTCAGATAGGGAAGTTTTTGGATTCTGAATCTATAGGTAAAAATGATGTAAGAAGGTTGATAGGATCTTGGAAGACCCTAGGAGAAACATCACTTACAGGAAGAGGATACAAAATTGGCTCCTCTATGGGTTGAGGAGGGAGCAAGGTAGGTGGTGTAGACTCTTCCTTAGGTAGAGAAGAGGATAAGATAGGCTCTTCAATGGGTAGAAGTGTGGGTAGTGCAGGATCCTTGATAGGTGGAGGGATAAGTGGGGTAATATCCTCTGTAGATGAAGGAGTAGGTGAGGTAGGTTGCTTGGTAGGTAAAACAGTGGGTAGGGTCAACTCCTCCGTGTGTAGAGGAGTGGGTGAGGTAGGCTCCTCTGTGGGTAGAGGAGTAGGCAAGGTAGGATCCTCCATGGGTAGAGGAGTAGGTGAAATAGGCTCCTCCATGGGTAGAGGATCTCATGCAATAATTTCCTCAATAGATGGGATGGGAGGCAACTAAGAAGAAGGGACAAGTATTGTGTCAAAGATGGCATGAACCTTGTGAACATTGGTGTCATTGCTAGAGGTCTCACCATCCTAGTTTGATGATGTAACATAATCATTTTATGACTTTAGAAACAAGGGAATTTATTTTTTCTATATATATATAATGTTCTCTCTGTTCTAAATTAATATAATTTAGAACACATATTCCATTGCCAATCCATCTCATAACAGAAAACCATATGCAGATGTAAATGACTCGGTGAACACTGATATCTTATGTTAACTTAATAATGTGTATACTATGTATACTTGGTTCCTTTACCCTTTTAGGGGTACCCAAGTGTTTTATCTAAGAAGCTTATTTGAATACCTATTACCGATATTCATTTGAAATATTGCATCTTAGACTAGGTGACATAGGAAAACGCAACCAATAGCTTGTGATATAGTGGCCAAAGTTTTTAAACATGTTTACCATGTTTACATTCTTAGACAACATACTCATTGAAAGGAATATTTCCTTCACCACACTTGTTTTGTTATCTAGAATGGTATTTCTTGACTTCTATCAACCCAATCTGAGTCAAATTTACACACTAAACAAGGGCAGTAATATGCACTAGTGTGGAGGACTACTTGTGGTGACTAAGGATACATAGACATACTCAATCGACTTACATCGATTGGGTGTGTCTAGTCACCCTAAGTCAACATGAGTTGACCTCAACACTAGTTCATGTTTCTATCTCTATTTAGGGTGGGACCGTGATCCATACTTCCACTTATGTCAATCAATTTAATTGAACTAAGTGGGGTGTTGAGGCATAACAGTTGCATCATAGTATCCTCGTAATGACCCCTATCATTAAGAAGGTACTATGTCACAGTTTCTATGTTTCAACATCCAACTGAGTTTCCTCAATTGGACTAACATACTTAAGATTATATTAGTTAATTAACCCAATTAATTATTATCTTATAGCTTAACGATAACAACACTTTTAAGGGTCTTCAAGCACAATTTACCCAAGAAGGTTACAAGGTGTAAATTACATGAGAGGTAGGTATGTAGATAAAATCTACTTTCCTAACCATTATGAATTCATGCTTATGTTTATCTTAATCTTATTTTTTTATTTCATATGATGACATGTTTGAACTCAATGTTATGAAAGTGTGATCAATAGATATTTTTACTTCAGTTTTAGCTTGTAACAAGCTTATTGAAACTTTTACTTTAGACTTCATAATACTAAAATTCTAAATCCTTTTATTATCTTTATAAACATTCATGTTTCAATTACAAAAATATGCTTAAGGAAAAACACATCCATCCATCCTCATAATTTAAATCATAACACCTAACAAGACCTCAAATTAAGCTCTTAGTTTAATTACAAGGAAAATATCATTTTTCCTTATCAAGGACTAATGTCCTAATTATGAAAATAGATCACATATGTTTTAGCATAACAAATAATTCATACACATTCATATAATCTAATCATACCCCCTTTCTACTATTTAAGGATCTACCAAAGAGTATCAACTTAGTTGTGCTCTTTCACTTGGAAATAAATCAACTATTATTACGTATATTTAATCCAAGAGTCTTATATATTATAAGATCTATTAAGTTTTGTAATCCCATATCACATGTATATCCAAATTTCCCCCATCATGAATGATATTACTTAGTAATATATCACAAATTTATGCCAATGAAAGTCTCATAAGTAAATCAAGAAAACAACAATCATCAAGCCATTCATTTATCAAAAAGGGAGTGATCCACTCACTGAACTTAGGAATATTTCAAGGATTACAAAATGTCATTGCATCAATATAAAACTAGTTTTAATACATCTTCTTTTCTTGAAAAAGTACATTTCAAGTAATGTTGCTACATAGTCATCATAATAAAGAGACAATTTCTTTAGTAAAATAGATGTAACTTTATATATGTCTTTCTCCTTTCATCTTTTACGAAATCCATCTGCAAAATTGTTAGCATGAGTCAATTCATATGAATTGAGCATGATAAATGCTATAACATTAAAACAATGTGCTTTTATCTAACTATTTCATAAAAGGAACCCTGCTTTTAATGAAACAGTTCCAAAATCACAAATTTAAATTAACAGAAGGATTTCCCAAAAGATTACAAAACCAAGAAGGAGAGAGAAAGATCATAGAATCTACAATAAGTATTGTTTAAGTAAGAACTAATCAATCAACATAATTAATTCTATCTCAACCACAAATATGAACTCATTACAACCTGCTAGTCATCCAAACAAAATATTTAAGAAAGAATAAATTCACATTTCTAACTTAATCTTAACTTCTCAACCAAGCTTCCAACTTAAGTTCCACAACTCAACCTGTTACTTATTCAAGAAGAAGTACAATGATATAAACAACTACCTTTCTATAACAAGTATATTGTTTTAGTATTCAAAAGTTAACAACCTGAATTAAAACTGAATGATCAAACAAGAATCTGAATATCATTCCATCAAACAATCTACCTAACTTAGGCTCAACTTAGAGTCTAAGGATTATATTGATCAAGAACAAGTCCCAAATTATAGGTAAGAAAATTTTAACCAATCAAGAAAATTAGAACAAGACCAACATAACTCACGGTATAAGTTCCCTGCAGACCTGAATTCATTTCAGAGTTAGGATCTTAAAATATCAAGACATAACTAACATTCTAGACTTCCTAAAAACAACCAGATCTGCATGTAAGTGGTTTCGCATAAGCTACCAAATAAGAACCGAGAAAATCATTAGATACAACACATAAGCTCAAAACTAACTAATCCCTAATTAAGGAAAAGGAGCAGTCATATACACAAATCAGATTGAATCAAGGTTAAGAAAAATCCAAGATCAAACACAAGGATCCAAGACAATAAGATCTACCATAAATAAGAAGGCTAAACCCCACCTAGGTAGTCAAAATTCCACACGAGAACAAAAGACACAAAAGGAAGAAAACCCAGGTTACCGTGAACAACCCATAACTTCCCAAAAGACTCACCAATTCAAAGGTTGGAACCAAAACAGGGAGAGTATCCAAAAATTGAGTTTACATCCACACAAGAAGAATATCAGGGTTTATTCAAACCTCAACCTCCTCTTAAACATTAATAAGTTAAACCTCAACTTAAAACATTCCATACTACACAGCTTACCTATTTCCCGGGGTAACCGACGAGGGTATTCATTTAAATTTACTCAACAAGGAAATGGAAGCACATACAAGTCCCTATAATAACTAGTCCAACCAAGAAGGATTGCAATTACGGTCACAAAGAAGACAAATAATTCTAAATAGTCTCCCTTAAAGACAAACACACTTCTAGTGCTAGATAGGCTTTGAATGCCCAAATAAGATCAACAAAATCTTACCTATAGCGACCACATAGCCTAAAATGGGTAATAATAAATGAATCAGTTCAAAGAGAATAGAAACCAAAAGAATCAATAGGTATACCCTCCTATTCATCTTCCACAAAAGATACAGTCTCCCAAACATGGGTTATACGAATGAAACAAAAGATTTGATACAGTTCCCATTTCATGGTGAGGATACATATATTCATAACCTTGAATAGTACAACTGAATGATTCTAGAAGTAAAATTATAGACATGATATCATCAACCATTATAGTTGGTTTCTAACTATTATCAACAAGAAACCGACCCAAAATGAAGAACACCAAGATTCTCCTAAAACACAGGCGTATATCTTAAACTCGCCATGACAAAGTCTCCTATAAAGTTAGTCTCCAAACTTAATAATAAGGAGAGCATTCTAACCTATATATATATATATATATATATATATATATATCAAAAAACCATTCAACTATTTACGCATACACAATACCTAGACAAGGTATCCATCCAACAAAGATACAAACACAAACTTGTATCAATACCCAAGGAAGTTATGTTAGTGTAAATTCAAAGCACCCCAAAATGACCTATGGATATGCTTTTCTAAGGAAATGTCATTTGGTGTGAATGCACAACATTGATCTTTCCCAAAGTGTGGGACCCTCTCTAGAGAAGGCTGGTTCCTCTTCCTAAACTACCCGCCATAAGCTAATCTAATGCAGAAAGCTAATCTAATCCAAATCTAACTATGCCAAGGAGACAGAGAGAGAGAAAAGAGGGGAAAATAGAGCCTACACTAAAACGGCGATACACCAGAGAAGGAAAATGTTGAACATCTATCAAAATTGTCATGGAACAAGAAGAGGTGAGCAATGGAAAGGATGGACACGTGCATCACAAAAACAAGGATAAATTTCACACAATAAATGTTCCAAAACTCCATGAACATAGGTCCAAAATCTGCAATTAACATTCAAACATGCAAAAATACCTACAATGAAGAGAGGCAAGAAGTAGACAAGCAAAAAACGAGAAAGGATGGAAAAATGCATCACAAAACACATTTTTATTGCTCCGAAGTTTGCACAAAACATCATTTTATTGGTAAGAGGAAAAAATGCCATTACAGAGCAAGGGAGGAGGTTCAAACTCCATTTTCAACCCTAGGGAAGAAAATAAGGGAGAGGCAGAGAAGAATGATGAACAACTTGTTACAAATGAGCCAAAACTAGCTTTTAACCATGAAGCAAAATGGAAGAAAGGAGAAAACATGGGAAAATATGATTTTAGACTTCAACCACTGACAAGATTCATTAAAACAGCAAGGTTACCTCTGCAAATCCACTTCCCAATGCATTCGAGCCCGCAGGACAAGAAATTTCCCATACCTCATTAAATCTGGTAGATGAAAATCTGATTTTCTTTTCTTTTCCAGTGCTAGAGACATTTTTCCAAATTTCTCCCATGAATCTTCACCAAAATCCAAAATTGAGGGGTCTAAAGTGTAGAGAATTTCATGAGATTTCCAGTGACATAAAGAATGTGAAAATTTGAGGTCTGAATCAAAAGATATGGCCCTCTGAAGATTTAGGGCAAAAAGGATGAAAACAAAGTCAAAATTTGGTCAGCGGGGTCAAACTTTAAAATTTTCCCTTTTGAAAAATTTTCCCAAAAAACTCCGCACCTCTGCCACTCCAAGACACGTGCTGCTTCCTAGTTCATTGATGGTATCACGGGCTCAAACATTGCTTTTCCCTTTTAATTTTTACATTGGGAAAATTTTCCAAAATTAGTTCGCACCCCGCTCTCTTGGTGACACTTGGCACTTTCCCATTCGCTTATGGAAACGCGGGCCCAAACCTCACCTTTTTCCTTTGATTTCACATAGGGAAAACTTCCCACATTTTCCTCATGCTCCACTACTCTAGTGGCACATGTCGGCTTCTGGTTTCTTGGCGGGGCTGCGCTTCTTTTTCTCCATTTGTGCCTCTGTTGCTTTGGAAAAAAACTAAAGTTTCCTTCGCACCTTTGACTCTCACCACTATCATGGACACGTGTCACTTCCTCATTGTCCGCGGGCCTTCCGCAACTTTTTCTCCATCCTCCTCCATGGGCCAGTGGGCCAAAATTTTCCCTTTACACCCTTTTCCCTCTTCTTGGAAAATTCTCCAACTTTTCTCCGCTACCCCGACCTCTGCCACCATGTGGCACCATTTCATTGGCTGCAGGCCTACCTAGGGAACTTTTCCCAAAAAAATCTCTACTGAGCCATAACTTTCAAAATATTTGGAGTTAGGAGGAAAATTTTACCTTTCTGGAAAGGGGAAGAAAATCCTATCTGATGGAGCCATTTCCAAAAACCCTTGAGTGCTTGAAATGTGTGAAAATTTAATTTGAAGCACAAGGAAGGGAAGAATGAAGGCAAGTTAGCCAAAATAAGCAGGGGGCTCATTTTGGATAACAATTTGGCAACTCTCAGGGGTCATCTTCCTACTAGATGAATGATCAATAGCCTTTAAAGCATCCATTAGGCATGGAGTCAAGCCTAATAATCAATTCTGATCTAAACTATGAAAATATGACCTTTGAGCCACTTGGAAACCCACTAAACTTGGAGCTGATCTTCACCAAAATGCCACTTTGAAATGAATTGTGCAAGAGAAAAACTAGCACCATAAAAACTATGTACAAAGGATAAAATCATACATACCCCAAGCGGGATATGCAGAGTGTGCATAAGCACTTCTTCTACTGAAAGAAAACCTACCTATTCTACTCTAACTGGAAGCAAAGATGGGATAAACAAACCCTGCAACTGGTTGTGCAAAATAGCTTCCTTTCTTCAAAATGGGAAGCCATGAAATTGATTTGGAGTTGATCATGGCTGTTAGGATGAGTGGAAAATCAACAAGAAACTGGTCTTCTACCCATATCAGCAAGGTTTCAAATGAAAACAAGTTAGATACCTCTTTTAGTTGCTCTGCATTTAGATTGAAGAGGTATGGAAGTTGATCCTTGGTACTTTGTAGCTCATCCTCATGCTTAGAAGCAAGCATGACTGGTTGTGGCTTCTCCTTTGGCTCCAATGAAGCTAAATACCTTATTGGGCAAGGTCTGATCCATTTTATATGCCCATAGCTCTTATTTTCAACTCCAAAAATGGAGTCTTCTTGTATACCTTCTTGGGTGGATGATGTGGAAGAAATGATGAAGTTCTCCTCATTGTTTTCCTTCTTCCGCCAATGAAGAACGTGAAAGATTAATACCTTCCAATCTTGGTTCCAATGAGCTGTCACAAAACATAGGCTGCTATTTTTGAATGTTCTCATTTGTGGCAGCAGGCTCTTGATGTTGGAGAATGAATGATGGAGAAGAGAATGTTGTAATTTCAGTTGGCTCCTCCTCAAGACATTCCTCTAAGTCTGATAAACCATCAAACTCTTCTTTGTCCCGTTGGAACAAAGATTTTCCTCTTACATGGTGACCTTCAAATCTGAATTTTCTTCACCATGTGCAACTTTGTTTTCAAACATGCAACTTGCCAATTCAAATTCATCCAAGAAATCATATTTTTGGAGAGATGAAATGGGAGAGAAACATGGAAATTCTTGTTCCTTCTACTCATAATTTGGACCTGTTTTGTTCACCTCCATAATGGTTTCATTAATCAAATCATCCCCTTCAAATGAAAGCAAAAATTCATCAATAATGCTTCCTTCATCCAATGGCTTCAAACAAGATTTAATATCTTCCATTTGCTACTCTTCAATGGGGTTTGGAGCTGGTTTTTATTCCTCCACAATGACTGATTTTGTAAGAAATTGGATCAACATTTTCTTTGGGCAAAGTGCTAACATGGACACCCAACTCATGACACCAACAAACTGTTGATTCTTTTCCTCTTGTTCTTGTTCTTCTTCTACTGCAAAATCAGCCTCAACCACCACTATTGCTTCAACTCCAACTTCCTCTTTTGGCTTCACCATCAAGGGGATTTTTGTAATCCCAAATTTGAGAGCCAAGTTCAACAAATTTTTGATCTTTTCATCCTTGTTTGGATCTTCTTCTTGCTGTTGTTTTCCTTGACTGGCATTCTGATTTTATCTTCCCAACATGGATTTGGGAATACAAGAGGAGGGGTGGGTTGTGACTCAATTGATTTTGCAATTTTTTGTGGTGTTGGAGGAGGTAGAAACTCTTGTTTCTTTGGATGGAATGGATGTTTGGAAGGGAAAAGGACAAAAGAATTGAGATGGGGTGGAATACTAGGGGATGGAGAAATGGAATCAACTTTTGGAACAACGGATGGAGAGTTTAAAACTTGACACTACTGAGATAAAAAAATTGTGTAAGAGGGAAAGAAAAGGCATGAGATGGTGTGCTTACCCATTGACAAGGTTGCTGAATACACCTCTCATACACCTTTATTCCTTCAGTCCACTTTGCAAGCAATGGTAGTGTTGCAACAATGAATTCAAGTTTCTCTTGAGGGTTGTATTCCTTGGAAAAGGTCCCACCCATGGATAAGGTGCTCCACAACTAATTCCAAATACTTTCATTTGTGCTTGAGCCCTGGATTGCACCATGCTTTCCTCCATCTTTTAGATCTTCTCCAGTAGATCTGCATTTTCTTCATGACTGCCCTCACAATCTGCATACCCTTGTGTTTGATGTGCTTCATATCCAAACTAATTTTGGCTTTGCTCATATGGGTATGCATATTGGTTTTGACTATGATCAAAATACTAATCTAGAGGATTTGAGAAACATGTTGAGGTGGAATATATTGTTATTGTTGTGAATTCCATGGAGGAAATGAAGTCATGATTGCACAACTTCATGGAATGAAAGAATATGGAAGAGATGGAAAGAAGAATGAATGGAAAATAGGTCTCGCAACTCATAGAATGAGTTATTGACTAGATGGAGTTGCTAGATGTGTTTGCAATTTCCTCCAAAGGTTGAAACCTTCATAGGAACACATCAACCTGATAAAGATGAAGTGGAAGACCTATAAGCTCCCATCGGTGTGCCAAAATTATTAGTGCGAATTCACAAAGACCCCCAAAATGACCTATGGATATGATTTTCTAAGGCAATGTCATTTGGTGTGAATGCACAACATTGAGCTTTCCCAAAGTGTGGGACCTTTGAAAATGGGGAAATATCTCCAGAGAAGGTTGGTTCCTCTTCCTAAACTACCTGCCACAAGCTATTCCAATGCAGGAAAGCTAATCTAATCCTAATATAACTATGCCAAGGAGACAGAGAGAGAGAAAAGAGGGAAAAATAGATCCTACACTAAAATGGTGATACACCAAAGAAGGAAAATGTTGAACATCTATAAAAACTGCCATGAAATAAGAAGAAGTGAGCAATGGAAAGGATGGACAAGTGCATCACAAAACCAAGGATAAATTTCACACAAAATATTTTCCAAAACTCCATGAACACAGCTCCAAAACCTACAATGAACATTCAAACATGCACAAATACCTGTAATGAATAGAGGCAAGAAGAAGACAAGCAAAATGAGCAAGGATGGACAAATGCATTACAAAACATGTTTTTTATTGCTCTAGAAGCTAGAACAAAACATCATTTTACTAGTAAGAGGAAAAAAATTCCATTACAGAGCAAGGGAGGAGGTTCAAACTCCATTTTTGACCCTAGGGAAGAAAATAAGGGAGAGGCAAAGAAGAATGATGAACAACTTGTTACAAATAATCCAAAACTAGCTTTTAACCATGAAGTAGAATGGAAGAAAGGAGAAAATGTGAGAAAATATGATTTTGGACTTCAACCACCGATAAGATTCATTAAAACAGCAAGGGCACCTCTGCAAATCCACTTCCCAATGCATTTGAGCCCGTAGGACAAGAAATTGCCCATACCTCATTAAATCTGGTAGATGAAAATTTGATTTTTTGTCTTTTCGAGTGCCAGGGACGTTTTTCCAAATATCTCCCATGAATATTCACAAAATCCAAAATTTATGGGTCCAACGTGTAAATAATTTTACCATATTTCCAATGACATAAAGAATACGAAAATATGATCTATGGATCAAAAGATATGGCCCTCTGAAGATTTAGGGTAAAAATGGTGAAAAAAAAGTCAAAATTTGGTCAGTGGGGTCAAACTTTAAAATTTTCCCTTTTGAAATTTTTTCACAAAAATCTCCTCGCCTCCTCCACTCCAGGACATGTGTCACTTCCTGGTTCGTCGATGGGATCGCAGACCCAAACATCACTTTTCCCCTTTGATTTTTGCATTGGGAAAATTTCCCAAAATTAGTCCGTGCCCCACTCTCCTAGTGACACGTGGCACTTTCCCATTCACTGATGGAAATGCGGGCCCAAACCTCACCTTTTTCCTTTGATTTCACATAGGAAAAATTCCCACATTTTCCCTATGCTCCGCCACTCTAGTGGCACGTGTCAACTTCTGGTTGCTTGGCGGGGGTGCACTTCTTTTTCTCCATTTGTGCCTCTGTCACTTTGGAAAAAAATATTTCCTTCATGCCTCCGACTCCCACCACTTTCATGGACATGACTCGCTTCCTCATTGGCCATGGGCCTTCCACAACTTTTTCTCCATCTTCCTCAATGGGCTTGCATGTTAAAATTTTCCCTTTGTGCCCTTTGTCCTCTTCTTGGAAAATTATCCAACTTTTCTCCACTACCCCGGACCTCCACCACCACGTGGCACCATTTCATTTGCCGCGAGCTGCTTTAGGAACTTTTCCCCAAAAAATCTGCCAAGTCATAACTTTCAAAATATTTGGAGTTAGGAGGAAAATTTTACCTTTCTAGAAAGGGAAAAAAAATCCTATTTGATGGATCCATTTCCAAAAACTCTTGAGTGCTTGAAATGTGTGAAAATTGAAGTTGAAGCACAAGGAAGGGAAGAATGAAGGAAAGTTATCCAAAATAAGTAGGGGGCTCATTTTGGATAACAAGTTCTTATACGAGATAAGCTAGACACAATTGAAAATCAAATAACCTTGACATCATAATCAATACAACACATAGTGTCATAATGCATCCAAAGAAACCAAGTCAAAAACACCACTAAAATAAGGAGAAGAAACATAAAACCAGAACTAGAAAGTTTCCAATCAAGAGAAGAATTCTTTTAATGAAGACATTTAAATAAAAGAAGAATATTTAAAGAGATAGGGCCTATCATGCCTAATAGAGCTCTTGTCTTCTATTCCTTGTTGTAAATCTTCAAGAAGAACCTTGATAGAAAATTTTCCATAAAAATGCCAAAAACCAGGCTCTGAAACTTTCCCTTTCTTCCTCTTATAGATTCCTTGCTTAGTTCTTGTTACCATCACCGCCATGCAAGGTGAAAATAAGCATGCACAAATTCAAACCGAAGGTTCGAAAATATAAAACCACATGCAGAGCTACAAATCTCACAAAAACCAAATGAAATATTGAAAACCGAAAACCATCTTTTCTTCTAACTTCCCCTATTTCCAAGGCATTTTTTTTTGCAATGGCCAAGATCATTTAATGAAAATAGTTGACATATTCCTTCCTTATTTCCCACCTTTTCCAAATCATTGTTGGCTATTACCAAGTTTAAAATTCCATGCAACCCAAACTTTAGCAGAGGTGATAACTCAACCTCCTCTAAAATTCCATGCACTCACCAAAATTGGTAGTAACAGAGAATTTAATGCCACTTAAAACCTCTTTAATACCTTATAAATTGGTGCCACCAACACCTCTTTGCATGTCACCCATGCCATCCCCTTTAGGCTAGTCCATGCCCTTAGGTTAGGTCTATAAAAATTAGATTAGAAACCAACTTAGGTCCTTAGGTTATTTTATTAGTTTAGTCTTAGGATATCCTAGTTACTTGACTTAGGATCCCCTTCATCTAATAAACAACCACATTAATAAAAACATCAAACTTAAACTTAGGATAGGATAAAAAATTAGGAATTTAGATAACATTAGGTCCCCTCCTAATAATTATTAAAATACCAATTCAACATTACTAGAATGAAGAATCCAAATGATGTTATTGGATCACTTAAGAAGGACGTGAGTAGAAAAGGTCACCCATGATCCCATGGTAGCTTGGGTTTAAAAATCTAACATTTTTCCCAACTTGGTCAAGATGACCTTGACATCATAAAATTGAAAGCATGCCTTGGATCACTAAAATTGATCCAAGGTATAGCTATCTTGCATTAGAGATCATAAATACTTGAAGCACAAGTTCAAATGCAATAAAGACTATGAATGAGTTTAAGTTGAATCAATTTCCTCTATCCACATGCAATGAACATTCAACATAAGAAGAAATGAAATACTTCATTTTAAATTCAGAATAGACATGGCAGAATTGTATCTATTTCAAAAGATAACATATTATCTACAACAAACATGATTACTTAGTTCACAAGAGTACACTGTCTTCAAACAAGAATCACATATCAACATTTACAACTTCGAGTACATAAGTCATCATAGATATTAACCATGTTAGAGGCATTACGAGATGAAGGGGTATGGTTTGGAAAAGGTTTCTTAAAGATATGAAAGTTTTAGGTTTTCCGTGTGTTATGGTTGTCCAGGATGAGATCTCCATTATTTAACATTTCTTAGACAATGTTCTTGAAGGTTTTACAATTTTCATCACTATGTCCCTGTTATCAACTAATTTTGACTTCACAAAATTAATAAACATGGGAATTTTGAAAATTTTCAAAAGTATTATTTTGTGTGATTTAATGCCCTCGTCATGATCATCTCACTTTTGTGATCGTTTCGGTCTTCGTTTCATCCATTTCAGGAGAACTCCTCCACGGGGTTATAAAATGCATTAATAATAATTAATTAATTAATATTTAATTAATTTATTATCCTTTATTTGATAAAATCAATTTTTATTAATTTTTGGGTTTTTAATTAAATAAATATTAATTAAAATTCATTTGACAAGATTTATTTTAATTGTCGGGGAAAGTAAGCTTCCACTTCCAATTTTCGGGATGCCAAATTGGCTTCCCATACCCAGATTTCCCCTTTCCTAGAAAATTCATTTTATTTCCCCACTTGTGGGATTTCTTCCACTGATTTCCAATTCAACTAATTGGAAAATGGGAAAAAATATCCCGATTTCCCACATGGGGAAATAAAATAGGGATTATCGAACCCACCTTGCTATTTCCACTGACAAATGGTTGTTTATTTCTCACTTTCCCCGGCAATTAATGCCACTACCCGAGAAAGATGGAATTGGTTATTCCAACAGAAATAAGAAATGGTTATAGAAGCTTCTTTAATCCTCATAACCATTTCTCTGTCAAACTCGTTGGAAAATTCATGCGAAGAAGCTTTGAAGCTTTCAATATTTCTAACTTCTTCTTATTTCCTTTGTAGAAGCATTTCCCAAGGAAATAGTTGGAAGAATTTTTGTTCTATTTAATTAATTTGTTCCTTCACATTACTAGTTTATTTTGAATGCCATTTTGGAGGAATACACATTGCAAAAGAAATCAGTTCATGCTCAACCCAAGGAAGAAGATCCACGCACTAGGAGGTATTAATATGTTGCCTTAGCAAGGAAATCCATGCAGCTACAAAAGAAGACAAAGAAAATCAGTCAATACACAGCCAAAGGGAATAAGAGCACATTGCAAAAGTGAAAGCAAAGAAGTAAGAACAATCTTCCACGCAACCTGTAGGAGGGAAACAACAAGTTGAATAAGATTAAAGAAAACAAGCTCCATGCATTGGGAAATACAGTCCAAGGGAGCCACGCAGGAGGGAAGAAATATCCAGAGATCCATTTCCACGCACAGCCCACACATTTCCCAAACCTGTCCAAGAAAATAACAGTCCACAACTGTCAGTGAGAAGACTACGCATCAAAGAAGATCTACACAACAATAAAACATTGCCCATGCAGCAGGGAGAAGAGAGCAGCAAATTCCCACGCCCAAGGAGAATATTTCAACGCATAGGAAAAGTTAATTCAGTTTTTCCCACACCAAATCCAAGGTCTCAAAAATAATCTCCACGCAGCCAAAATAGAATAAAGACACATGCATAAAACAACAAAAAGAGAAGAAAATCAGTTTATGCCTAGCATTAAATAAGAATAAAAAAATAAAGAAAGAATAACCAAAAAATGAGATTTATTTCCATGCACAAGAAATTACATCCAAACGCCTTCACCTAGAGATAGACTATGCAACCATGAAGGAATATAGATCCACACTTGCATAATTCAAGCAAAAACCAGTCCAAGGAATTCCACGCATTCGCAAAAGAAGGAAGTATAAAAATAAATCATTTTCAACGCATCTTGAGAAAGAATACAACATAAGAGTGAATTCATGCAAAAATAAAGAAGTTTCAAGTATTCACGCAGGAGCTCTCTAGGCAATTCAGGCTATTAAATAATATTCCACGTTTAAATGCTAGCGCAAAAAATTCCAAGTTCAAAGTATTGCCGGAAAATCAAAGTAATTCTTCAAGCTGAAGCAATCAAGATCAGGGAAGGTGGAAATAGTGAAAAAAATATATTAATTTGATCCTACGTGGAGCCATTGTGACCGGATAATTTAAAAATAAAAATTATTATTATTTTTGCCACGCTTTTATCTATTAAAGTAATGGGTAAGTGCAGCAAGTTGGGGGACAAAAGGGGGTCATAAGTGGATGTCATATTGCAAATAACAACATAATATCAACTTGTAGGGATTATTAGCAATAAATACACTCAAAATTAGAAAAACTTATATTAATATGAATTGTAGCATCCAAAATATAGTTTCTAAAATACTAATTTTTTTAAAATGAACAAGATTAGCTATATTAAACAATCAAAATTCAATGACTTGGTATTTTTTTTTAAAACGCCTATAAAATTGTAGTCCGTTTTCCCATGATTTGGATGACCAAAAATTGATATATATTTTTATCCTTTGGTGAGAAGTTAGATGCCACTATCTATCTTAGGATGGATTTTATTTTGTATTTTTTGAGTAATATTTTATTTTTTATGATTTTTTCCGTGAAAGTGGTATGAAAACATAAAGAAAGCAGAGCACTTTCCGTTTGCCCGCCATAACTTCATCAAAAAATATTGAAATCAAATAATTTTTTTTTAAAATGTATATAATTTCACCATGGTTGGGATGGTATAATTTTTATCACATTCTGATAAGTGAAACAAAATTTACAGTCTTAAACCTAGACATAAACATTCATGGGAAAAAGTGTCTTAAAGACCTACTATTAGTAAAAAATTATAAAATGATATTTATCCTATTCTATTCACTTTAAAATTAGTATTTCTACAAATCTAATAGTCTCCCCTATGCAATGGTACCTTTTTTATGACATATTTTTTACTTTTCGGCATGGTTCAAGTCCGTGGAAGACTAAATTTGATGTTTTGCTGTTTTTAATGTAAAATTCAGGATTTGATGTCCACTTAATTGTCCCCCAACTTGGTGCACTTACCCTAATAAACTTTGGATCTTGATATCTTGAAGTTGGATGATCGTCAAGAAAAAGTATTGGTTCGTTGAATTCTCCCCAATTTCATGTACTCCTTTGCCAAATTTCAAATGCGCAGCACCCCATTTTATATTTTCACGAAGCCAAATAAAATACGATTTGTTTGATTTCGCCATGCGTGTAGTTTTCATCCTATCAAAGTGACTCACTTTGATAGTTGATATTTTTAACTCAAATGATCTTCAAGAGAAAAAAATTATTTTGTTCAATTCTCCCCACCTTCATATGTTCCCTTTACAAGTTGTAGATGCCTAGGGTGACATTTGGTATTTTCCACAGGCTAAAACTAAACGGGATTTTCGTAGTTTTACACTTTCATTTTCCTAGAATTTTCAGGAGAGTCAACTTTGACCTTTAATATTTTACTGAAGAATTTGATTGGGAAATAACCCTTTGGCACATAAACTTTTGGTACCTTAATATGCTCCCTCATCCCGTGACAGTTTCTTACAACAATATTTGATATTTTTCCCAAGGCAATTTCTAAGGCAATTTGTGCAATTTTGAAGTAAGGAAGTAAAATCCCGAAATCACACTTCTGTCAAAATCATGTCATCTTCAAATAAAGAGATGTTGCAGTATGAGTTTTAGGGCATTCTACCCACCTTGACGCTCCATTCAGAGTATGATAACATCACCGATACCAACTTGGGACACATCGACGTAAGTCGGTTCTGTGATTGCATATCAACCGAAGGTGAGTCACAATTTTCTTGACGTTTGTTTTGAATTGGTCATCACTTACATAGATGCACCACGAAACCTACACATTGCGGTGATTCAACTCCAATGATCCTGAAGCAAAAGTAGCCTCTGACTTCCTTATTATGCGGTGTAAGTTGTAGCTATTGGCATAGGTCTCTTCGGAGTCAAAAGCCATTGTTATCGGCAGAGATCGGTAATGGGAGAAGCTTTTCTACATCAATTTTCTTCACTTGATCATTGTATGGATCTATTCATTGAAAAACCAAGACCAATGATAAGTACAATTGTGTGGATCATCAAGTAAGGCCACATCATTCAAGTGTGTCTCTGTCAGCTCTTAGTTAGTAGTAGGCGCAATACTTCATTGGCCAATCTTAAAGTTAGAGCATTCTCAAATTAGACGATCATGAGTGGATTAGAATGGAAACACTTTGGGATGGTGACAAAGACAAAAGACATAACTCTAGGAAGTGAATTGCAATTTTGGCTCTTGGAAGATCTTCTCAATGGTGAAAGATCAAGAGTTGGATTCTGACAAGCCAAGGTGGCATAACGACTACAGTCTTGCGACAAATGAATAATTCACCATGGAAGGCTATTCAGAGCATGTGGATAATTGTGTGGAATTGTGAATGCGAATACGAATAAAGACAATCTTTCTCACACCAAGATGTTTCTCAAATGGAGAGGTGGATGAATTATTCAAGTTTCAAGCTCGAATCTCTTTTCAGCTAGGGGATTGCAGAGAACGGTCAATGAGTTCATTCCCATACAACCGGGATAGGTGGACTCTTGGCCCAATGGATAAGGCATTGATCCTAGGTGTCTTGATCTAGGTGGTGCATTGCTGACTAAGATGTTTATGTGTGTGTCCAAGTCATTTAAGTGGGGTCCACATGTACCCATTGCTTTTTGTTATAAAGTGGTGTTATTTAACTCACTTTTGGAAAAAAATTGATAACTTAAGTGGTTTCTATTTTTAGTCACTTTTTAAAAGTTGGTTGAAAAAGTCAAAGTCACTTAAGTGCCCTATTTAATGTTCATGTAAACCCTAACTACTTTGTAACCAAATTTTGGGTTATAAAAGGAAGTCAGGAGCTCATTTGTAAGGGTGACTTTGAGATAAGAGAAGGAAATACTTTTGTATGCAAGATTTACTTCAAAGAAAGAAACTTTGTGTTATTTTGAGAAGACATTTTCGAGTTAATGAAATATGAACTTTATGTCCCATTCATTGTCTCTTATATAATTTGATGTTCTTATGTTCATTAGATGTTAGTGTTTGAATCTTACATGTAAATATTATCTTGGATCTTATTTTCAACACTACTAATATGTTGTTCTAGTTCAAAGTGATAATCTTCGATTATCTACTTGCTCATGTGTGTTCCCTTTTACTCATTCTTGTTTAACTAATGCAAACTCTATTTTATTTGTGTTAGTTATTTATTGTTCTTCTCTATGCAATATTAGGCTATGCTTTTACCTAACTCTTGCATGTTCCTTCCCTTCATTCCATTCCATTCCTTTCCTTCATTACATTCCATATCCCTCATTCAGTTTTCTTTCCATTGATTATCTCAAACACCCCCACATATAATTTTGAATGTAGAGATGTAAACACGCTTTTGGTTTTTCAATAAAGGTAACATCACCTTCATTGAGGAGGGACTTTGTTCCCACACTGTTGCATATCATTTTCATGTGTGAAAATCTATATGCTAACAATTTTTGGTGACTCTACTTGGGATTCTAGAATCGATAAACAGTGCTTGGTTAAATATTTATGACTATCCCCTCTACACAAGCTCTAGTTCTTCAACCAAACCTTGTGCACTCGATTAATATTTTTAAGGAGACATTACTGCCAACCTTTGAATATTATCTTGGGAAAACCAAAAAAGCTTACAGCAATTTATGACTATTGATAGAACCATTGATAGAGAAATCTACATTGAATACCTTAGAAGAAGAGCACCTGCACTTGTGGCAGGAAGACCTCTTGGAAAATTGTTGATTGTTGTTCACATCCCTCTTCCACCAAGGCAATAATCTTTATGACTATTACAGGTAAATCACCTATCTTGCAACCAAATCATGTTTTTACAGATACTCAAGAAGACATATCATCATATTTGAGGCAAGATATTTTGGAAAAGTTTATGAGCAACTATCATTTTTTTCTCATCGCATCGATACTTAGATAACGAAGAAGATCAAGCTGCAAGAGATTCTAGAGTTATTCGACATAAATAGCTCAAGAAAGAGAGTGAAGAAAAAAGTAAAAAATTGATCAGAACATTTCAAAGATCCTTTCACAATAAAGATTTCAAATTGACAGAAAGAGGTTTACATGAGGAGAAAAATCTAAAGGTCAATCAGATCCTATTTTTGACTTTCAAGGAATGTTTGGTTTCAAGTTATCTCCTCCAAGGAGGAAAACACCTCGTAGATCTATAAGCCTTGCATCAAGTCCTAAAAGAGCAAGCAAGGAAGGAATCACTACAATTCAAGCACTTGTTCTTGCTCACGTTGTTTTTCCTTCGCATACCACCTTTCCCAAGATGGCAGTTAATGTACCATGGGGAAATTCCATAGGCCCATTGGCCTTACTAGCTCAACATGACCTCCCACAAGGATCAAGGAAGATTCTTCCCAAGTTTGATGGAGATGGGAAGACATCACCAAATGACCACATTTCTACTTTATTTGTTACATGTGTAGTTTTGTCAATGGAATATGAAGATTTTATTATTCACCTTTTCGTTGAAACATTGCATGATGTTGTCACAAATTGGTTTCATCATCTTCCAAATGGATGCATTACAAATTGGAATGATATGAAAAATAAGTTTGAAGGCCAATTCAAGATGGTAGAAGATGAACATGCCCTTATTTCCCAACTATCTCATGTGAAGAAAGAGCCAATAGAACCCATGAGGAATTTTGTGGATAAATTCAAAAGAATGGTGAACAAAGTTCCTACCGGGATTCACCCAAACCCTGATGGACAAAATTTTTTATGTATTAACGCACAACAACTAGAAGTGTGTTATCGATGAGAAGGGATAGAGTGGTTACTTTGGAACTTGCTCAATCCTTGCCATAGAAATTGAGGATGACTTAATTATGGTGGGAAAATTCAATAAGACTTCCCTTAAGGGAAAGAGTTAATAAAACCCCAAGGCGTCAGGCTATACTTAATAAAATTTCTAATGATGTGATAGCTTTAAAAAAACAATTTTATCAAATTAGTAAACATGCTCCTTACTAAGACATCCTAAGAAAATTCTATGTTCCCAAAAAAGCTATAATTGCAGGCACTCCAACGAGGTGTGCTATTGAAGTGGCTCCTACAAGTAACTCAAAGTGTGATGTCGTTGAAGAAAGTAATGATGAAGTTAAGGTTGTTGAATTTGACAAAGAAGAGTTGGACGTTGGGACATATGAACCTGAAGTCAAAGAGCCTAAAGGAGAAAGTAATAATCATTTCTTTGAGTACCATTTAGAATAAGAAGATGAATATGAAGAAATTATAGAAGATATGAATAGTCAATCCTTTGTTGTCTTCACACAATCTTAGAAAAAGGAGCAAAGTAAATCTTGCTCGGTGGAAGATAAAAAGAGCTCTAAGGAAGTTTCTAAAGAACATAAGACTAAGGAAAATTCCAAAGAATCGAATACAAATGAGAATCCTAAAGAGTCCAAGGTGACTAAGGTTTCCAAGGTTAAAACTATCTTAAATAAAGGAGGGCCTTTGTCAAGTTAATTAGTTGATAAATCAGCTACAAAGAGAATTTCTTCCTCCACATCATGTCAACCAAGCTCAAAGCAAAGGTCAAAAGTGTGCCATCACCAAGTTCAAAATAACTAGTATCCGAGACATCAAGTACGATCATTTTCCTCAAATTTTATATTATTGATCATATCAATAAAACAAATATTTCCATGTCACATGCGGAGTACTTGAAGTCCAATAAGGATTAACTCGAGAAATTGGTCTAGTTTATCAAAGGTAACTCTATTGTTCATTCCTCCAAAGGAATTCTAAAAACTCCCAAATATGGGAAGACTCAAAATATTTTGGCAGCCACTACACCTTCGAATGAAAAGATTGAACCTTTCTTCGTGTCCTTTCTGATCAACAGATGTAAATTAAGTAATTGCATTATAGATTATGGAGCCTCAGATAATGTGATGCCTACAAAAGTAACACATGCTCTTGGGTTGACTTGTACGAGAACATTCAGATCTTTCTACTCCATGGAGACAAGAAAAGTTCCTCTGATTGGGAAAATCAAAGATGCTCAAATGGTTTTAGCCCAATTTCCTCATAAGTGAGTTAAGGTAACTATTCTAGTTACTAAAATTCCCGCTTCATATGGTATGTTGTTGAGTTGGAAATTTTGCAAAGATCTAGGTGGTGAGATTCAAATGGACTGGTCTTATGCTATGATCCTTATTAGATGAGAAATGAAGAAGTTAATGCCAAAAACTTAGGAAAATTTCACCGTGACAAAAACGATGATCCCCATGCATAGGTCTTGTTTCAAAACTCAAGTGTTGGGCCTCAGAATATTGGCTAAGTACAAGAAGGTGTGTGGGCATGCAAGACCATTTAAAGAAGGGTGTACGGGGTGAAAGTGCGCAGGACAAGGTTTTAGCATGGTTTAACATAACACATAGCGCATGCGCAAGGAAAGATAGGTTTTGGGACTTAGCCATATTTGGCGTTCTAGGTAACACACGATAAAAGCATGACTGTCTAGCATGCATAGTGGATAAGGTGCTAGCCTGGAAGATGTATGGTCAAGAAAGGAATATTCCATGCATGTGATGGAAGGATCCAAAAAGACATCATTGTAAAGAATGGAGAGTTCGGATCAAAGGAGCATGCTCCATTGGAGGACCACTTGGACACTTGGCAACCGATCTGTTATGGCGGTGGAGGCTAAAGCTATATATAGAGATGCTTGGGTAGAAGAAAAGAGGATCAGAGGGGTATCATATAGCATTTGGATAGGTAAAGCTCTGCAGAGATAATAGTGGGTTCTATGGGTTAAGGTCCTCATTAGGAGGACTGTAGGTGAAATTGTAACATTCCCATTTTAAGACTTTAGAAACAAGGGAATTTTTTTTTTTAATAATGTTCTTTGTTCTAAATTTATAATTTAGAACACACATTCTTTATCAACCATTCATATAACATATAACCATATGCAATTGTAATGACTCGGTGTGCTACCGATCTATTCATTTCATAACTCCATAAACTACTTATCTATTCATGTTTAACATTAAGTATTGAATACTTTTCCATATACTACGTATAATTGGTTCTCTTTCCCTATTCAGGGTATTGAGTGCTCTGTCTAAGGAACCTATTTGAATATTTGTTACCAATATTCATCTGCATCACAAACCTTAGACTAGGTGACATAGGACAACGCAACCAACAGAACTTGCGATACTTTGGCCAAATATTTCTAACATATTGTTCGTATTACTATTCCTTGACGACATACTTGTCAATCTAGAATATGTCCTTCACCCCACTCTATTGTTATCTAGAATGTCCTTTACTGACTTCCGTCAGTCCACTTGCCCAAGGTTTAACCCTAGTTCGAGTTAACAACATACGTTATGATAGGGGAGGCTCACTAAGACTTAGGGTAAGTTGGCATACTAGGTCAACCTAAGTCAACCCCATGTGCCAAGGTATCTTGAGTCTTAGGGGGCTACCCCATATCTTAGACATGTTACTAACTAGACCTAGAGAGAAACTAAGATCAAGTCCCAAGTGTGTAGATCTAGATGATCAATGCAGAAGGGTGTTGCCACATGTCGACTGCATCGTTGTATCCTCGAGAAGATCCTAATATTCTTGAAGGTACAGCCCTACAGTTGGCATGTGCCAGCATCCTACAGAACAACCTCATCAAGATGTACATACCTCAAGGAGTTTATTATAAATTTAATTAATTTGGATTATTAAAAAAGATTTTAGCAACCTTTCCTAACCCTAATCCAACACTCCTTAAGTTCTTCTCTACAACAAATTCAATTGATTGTTAAAGAACTTTCTTAGCTTAATATTTCCTTAATGTTATTTAATGGACTTAACAAGCCATCAACCATAACAGGATATCAACATCATAAGTTCCATTTATTGTGACTTAACCATTCAAGGAAGTGTAACAACCATCTAGGTTGTAACTAAGTAGACTTTATTAACGAATTCTAACGATTAGGAGTCACTTCTTCCATTTTGTTGCATTGTTAAGATAGAGGAAGAATATTCCTTTACATGATTAAGTGTTAGGGCCTAGCACCCCTATAAATCATTTACAAATTCAATAGTTATTACTGAATGTTCATTTCACATCATATTACTATATTGAATTGTTTAGTTATGACCATCAAATTCTGCAACTTAGGAAGTTGCATCCTATTTAGGGAGATTATTCCAATTCCCACTGTCAAACTTATCTAAGAATACCCCATTAAGCATATAAATAATATGGAGAATATCAACAAGATAGGATTCCATCTATGTAATGAAAGTACAAGATAATTTACACATCCAATGTAAATAAATTCTCAACATTTAATTCATCTCTAAAACTTATACATTTAGGCATGCTACATAACAACTGCCTTCATTACAAAATAATACTACTTTTCTTTTTCAATACAATCACAAGAATGATTTCAGAGTTCTTCACAAAATCAGACTTAAATCAGCCAATGCATCACTTAAGTTTTTGCCTTCCTTATCACTTACGAAGTCCATCTACAAAAATTGCTAGCACGGGTTAGTTCAATGAACTGAGCATGATAAGCACTAAGCCTTAAAAATAAGTGCATTCCAATAATTGTTCCATTAAAACAACTCTGCTTTAATGAGACAATTATTACATCATATAATCAATATATCAAAAGCAACGGAAAATAAGTACATTTTAACCAATTGAATTCACTTTCAAGAGAAGGATAGAATATAATCCACCATATCAGCCTTACAAAATAGAGTCTAATTGATTCTATCAATTATCCTTAGGCAAACAACAGATCATAATATCTCATTGTTCCCAATCTTTCATAAAAGAATACAACATTTATCTTTGATTCAAGCCAAAGGAAGGGTTTAAAGCATGGTTCTTATTAGGATGACTCATCTAACTCCTAAACAAAAGAAGAAGAAGAACCATTACAAAATATTCCCAACATAAAACATCTAAGAATAGAATAGGTTTCAAAACATGATTTAACTGTTTCTTTTAAAAGATGACTACCTTAAAATCTAACATTTAAGATATTCATCAAAACAAAATTTCTTTTTAATCCAAGAAGGAATAGAGAATCAATCGGTCTACTTGCAAGTTTAAATCTACTTCCACATATAGAAGTTAACTTTTAAAGATCTGAAACAACGTTCAAAAATCAAGGTAGACTCATACAGGAGTTATTCTCTACTCTAGTTCATCCAAGGAGAATTCTTAAAAAGATAGAGTGCAAGAGACAAACTTACTCATCTCAAACCAAACAAGTAAAGTCTTGTCAAACAACAATTTGCCAAACAAGCTGGCATTTCCAACTCAATAAAACCAAATAATATAATCTCTTCCAACATCATTTCTACAAATGATTGGGTAAAGGAAGACCAAACAACTCATAAAGAAATCTCTATATAAAAAGAGAATCAAAACAGAAAAAGTTCAACCAATGATCTATCCAATAGTAATAAGAAAGCACATTGCCATATTCCTTACACTTCTTTACTTTCAATGAACATGAGTTTCAATTCCATACCCAGAATGAAATACAAATAACAGTCCTAAAACATAGTCTGTTCTAAAGGAATCACATTCCTTTCTTTTATAACGGCACAAGGTGTATTAACTATATCCAACAAGAAATAGAAAAATAACCGATCAATAAGTTAAACATGATCAGAAGTATCAACAAACTCAGATTGAAATCCCATTGTCAGGTTTCATTATTGCATTACAAAAGAGTAATCAGTTCTTGATTTAGTAAGTATTGTAATACAAAAATTATTCAAATAGAGACATATAATCTTTTCATAACAATTTCAGAGTACTAAATTAATTAAACTCATCTTTTAAATGAAACCCTGATCTTATTTTAAAAGATCTGAAGATGCAAGTTTCCACGAAACAGAGGGGAAAAGAATACCCTCAATAAAATGCCAATGCCATCTCAAAAAAGATGAAACAGTTCACAGAAAATAATTACCAAACCCATTCATCAAACAAAGACATTTTCAGTTGAGATCTTAAGAGTTTATCCAACAACTCAGCCAACTATTTTCCCCATTTTCCTTGATCAATGGTTCAACGAAAGAGTTATCAGTTTTAAACGTTTAAAACAAATAAAACCCAACTCAAAATACTAGAAAAAGTCGACACGAAGTCTCAACAATAGTTCAGACTACACAAGTAACAAAATACGAGTGTTGTGTAAATCACGAATCTTCAATAACAGTTCCAAATTTCCCAAAAATATAAAACACGGGTACAGAGCCACATACGGCTTCAACAACAATCCCGAGTTACCCAAGATTTCAACACTGGTTTAGAACAACTAGAGGCTCCAACACAATTCATATCAAAATGCGAAGCCAAATATAATCCCCAATAGAACTCAAGTTTCTCACCAAAGTTTGAGCCCAAAATGAGTAATAACATACAAGTACTATGTACATTATGAACTGACATTAACAGTTTAGATTATCATAAGGAAATAAAACACAAGCACCGAGCTATATACGAAGCTTCAACAACAGTCTAGGGATATCTAAGATTCCAAAACTAGTTTAGAACAATGAGAACCTCCATCACCATTTCTCATTAAACATGGAACCAGATCAAGTTCCAAATCAAATACGAGCTTGAATAAAGGCTCAACAAAAACACGAGCTCAACACAAGCTCAAGATCAAACAAAACACAAACTCCAACAAGATCAGATAGAACCCAAGGTTCTCAAAAACTTTGAACCATATTTAAGTAGCAACAAAGATTAACTAAACAAAATACTTCCATTACCCATTCTAGAATGAAAAATTTAAGTTACAAAAATACATTTTTGCATGCATTATTTTTTTAAGAACTACACATGGTAAGTTTCTAAACAGAACATCATTTACCAAGGATTCAAAATTTATATCATAAGATTTAATAAACCCAAGCAAGCAAATAACTAGATAAGATAAGCAATCCAAGAATCTCAAAAGATCGAATCATTTTAATGAAACATTTATAAGAAAGCAAGAGATCTTAAAGATTAGAGCCTATCATGCCTGATAGCGCTTCGCCAAACCGAAGGAGACCTCTAGCCAAGCTCAAAACTTCTCCTTGTCTCCATGAAAAATCAAACAACCACATTCTTTTTCCACACTACCTCTTATATATCCCACAAACTAAAAATAGGTCAAAAATCTCAAGAATAGCCATTAAGTGCAGTTCAATGCTGGTTCGAAAAACTAGAGAGCATGTAGAGAAAAATCACGAGGTATGCAAAGTGAAATGACCCCATACAATCCCATTTGCATGCTTTCCAAAACAATTTGAGCACAAAAATTGAAAACAATAAATTCCATTAATTCCTATTTTCCCACCTATCCTTCCTTTCCATCGCCTTCCAAGCTCCTGGCGAATGCCAAATTAAATTTAACAAGGAATTCCATCTTTAGTGACACTTCCACATAAGCCTCTTCTAAGTCAACTAGCCCCTGCCACAATTGGTGGTACGTGAGCTTTTAAAAACCTTATCAACAACTTAAATGCCTTAGAACCATCACCTGTGATACATGCGACCACCAATTCCCCTTCATGCCCATTAGTTTAGGGTAGACATAATTGCTTAGGTTAGATCTTAGGTTAGCTTAGGATAGGTAACCTTAGGATATAACCCAATCAATAAATTACCACCTTAGGTAGTTTCCACATAGGTTAGATTAATTCCAACACAATAGTTTTTAGGCATTAGGTTAGATCATCACACAACCATATAGCATTAGGTTTTAGGATAATTTAAATAACCTAGTAACCTCTCCATAATCCTTTAGTACAAAGCTTAGGTTAGGATAAATTCAATTAATTAACATAGCTAGGTAGTAAATATGTATATTCTTACCTAGCTTAGGATTCTCAGAGGACAGTCCCTTTAGTTTTAGGAACCATAATATTTCCTAAGCCATGTACAGGCTATAGTTTATTTGCGTCAACATTGTCCTACCACGATCGAACTAAAAAGATCCAAACACAACATACGACTGAATAGAAACACGTTCACACAACAATAAAATAACTTTTAATCAATCAAAGTTCAGTCATACATATTTTAATTCATGGAATGTCGATTTACCATTCGTTCATAGAGTAGATTTAAAACATTCCTTGGATCACTGAAATTGATCCAAGGATGAGTTAGATTAATAGATAAGTTTACAATTCTTAAACCAGATTACAACTCACCTACAAGAAGTGAAAAATGGATTCAAGGAAGCCATTCCAATTCAGTCAAAGGATCTTAAGAACAAAAATTATTTATCCATATCAAGCATGATCTCCAAAAATCAAAAGAACATATCTTTATAAGGAAAATCACATGTCAACACTTGAAATGTAAAGGAGGAAAATAACAACTGTCAAGGGTGTTACAGAAATGGAATTTTTAGGGGATGGGTCTATAATGGGTTTTTGTAATGTGGAAATAATAGCTTAGGTTCTTGATGCATGACTCTGATCTACATTGTTATATTGGCATGTTATGGCCTTAATGAATGTAATGTGGTTATTGAACTTGTTAACATGAATATAAGGTTATGTTCTAAAGAATATATGTTGTTCATGAGCATAAACCCTAGTGCATTTCCTTTGTGTTATGAATCAGTTCTGTATTCTGTTTGATACTTCTCTTTTGTTATTTGAATGGATGCATTGATATGATAACTCATCCTAAGCTCTTAGAATGAACGCATGGTTCTTTCGTTTATTATATCTAAGCTTACTGTCACAAGTAGGGGTTTATTCTCATAAGACTCATATAAAGGAGGGGATTAACACTTGGGTGAGCACCCAATGCCCATTGGGTGATAGGCCAATGCACATGGGATTAGACTATTGTTCTAAGGGTATAAAAATGACTACACCTTGGCTTCATTTCCAGGACCTCTTTTTGAAGTTGCTTTGTGAGAAATGATATACATTTTGGTTCCTGTGATGTGTGATGACAAAGTTATTAGCCTTGGAAAGTTTTGAAGCATGGTTTAAAATCACGGAGGATGAGTTTTCTCAAAGGTTTAGTACCATACCTGATTTTGATGCATGTAGATGGGTAGAAGAGCATCTATATTATGAGTTATATGAGACCTTATTTTTCTACTTTATAATAGATTGTGTGAATGGATTTCATAATATGCATCTAGATTGATCTAGTACTATAGATCATGCATATGGACCCAATATGATTACCAAAGACCGCATGATGCATATCCGACTTGGACGCATGTTGTCATTCACCGGTGGAAAGGAGTGTTGATCAGGTTATACTTTGGAATATGCCATTTCTACGTATTCTTTCCCAAAGGTTGTTGAGTTCAAGTTTCTAAGGGAGCCCAAAGGATCATTTTTATGTGTTATCCCTTTGGCTATGAAGATCTTGATCATTACCCTAAGTTTAGAGGAATTCCCTATGGCCGGCTAAGCTTCTCTAAGCATTGGGTGAGGAAGCTAGGGTGGTGGAAGATGGCGGAGATTGTGGCTGAAAAATAAAGAGAAGAGAGACGACTCAAATATAGTGAATCTCATGAAAGGGAGATGGCTAGACAATGTGAGGTTGTAGGTGTGATGGATCTATGGAGGTAGATGTTGCGGGAAGGAGTTGAGGTTCACACAGAGGACCTAGAGCCTGAGCAATATATGCCACCTTATCTTGGAAAGCAAAGGATAAAATCCCCTTCAGCTTTTGATAAGAGTTCATATTGTGGATAAAGGATATTTGTCAAGACACATCTGAACCCACTTGATAACCAACCCCTAGCACTTGGTTTTTTAGGTCAAGAAAGAGGTATTGTTAATCCGGTTGGTATCAATGGAAGTAACCGATATACGCCTAGGAGATATAATTTCTCGTTTGGAACATCCATGGTTGCACAAACCATTATCGTATTTGGAGGAATTTTTAGACAAGGTGTAAATACATAAGGTTTGGGCATCGCATTTGGAAGTGGTATGGGACACACAACTGGCAGCGGGACAATATTGCAAACCATCGGTGCGTAGTTTAGTGGGATGTTGGGGACATTAGGCATGACCACTTTAGGCCATTTTCTCGGCTATAGGAGGTGGATCTGGTGGTATAGGAGCTGGAGGACCTAGTGGATCTGGAGGATCTAGTGGGTCGGAGTGGAACATGACCGGTGGATTGAGTGGATCTGATGGAAGAGGAAACACCAGAGGTAACCAAGGATATGAATATTAGGAGGACAAGGGCCACAACCACCTCCACAAGTATTCTTTGAGATGTCTTTGCACTTACTAGACTACATGGGTATTGAGGATGTTGTAGAGCATGTCCAAAAGTGTGAATTACTATGGCGCATGAAAGGGATCACTACCCCATAGAGGAAGGCAAGTTAGTTTGTAATGACATTACAAGGGCATACACATAGTTGGTATTAGAAGTATGACCCCCATCAAATGGTGGTAGACTACACTTGCATTAAATAACGCCTTCCTAATAGAGTTCCATATCCTTGAATTTGAGTAGAAGAGCATCAGCACTCTGAAGGAGATCCAACAAGGAATTACGAGAGTGTGCGGGAGTATGACGTGTGGTTCAAGACTCTCTTGTCAAAACTATCCTATGACATTCACCCTTCTCAACATGCTCAATGGTTTGTTGGAGGATTGATAAGGCATTGATCCTAGGTGTCTTGATCTAGGTGGCACATTGCTTGACCAAGATGTCTAGGTGTGTGTCCAAGTCATTTAAGTGGGTTCCACATGTACCCATTGCTTTTTGTTATAAAGTGGTGTTATTTAACTCACTTTTGGAAAATTTTGATAACTTAAGTGTTTTATATTTTTAGTTTCTTTTTAAAAGTTGGTTGAAAAATTGAAAATCGCTTAAGTTCCCTATTTAATGTTCATGTAAAACCTAACTACTTTGTGACCAAATTTTGGGTTATAAAGGGAAGTCGGGAGCTCATTTGTAAGGGTGACTTTGAGAGAGGAGAAGAAAATGCTTTTGTATGCAAGCTTTACTTCAAAGAAAGAAACTTTGTGTTCTTTTCGAAGATATTTTGGAGTTAATGAAATATGAAAATTTTCCCCATTCATTATCTCTTATAGCATTTGATGTTCTTATGTTAATTAGATGTTAGTGTTTGAATCTTGCATGTAAACATTCTCTTAGATTTTATTGTCAACATTACCAATATGTTGTTCTAGTTCACATTGATCAAGCTCTAATCATCTACTTGATAACATCTGCTCCCTTTTACTCATTCTCGTTTAACTCGATGCAAACTCCATTTTATTTTTGTTAGTTATTTATTGTTCTTCTCCATGCAATATTATGCTCTACTTTTACGTAACTCTTACATGTTCCTTCCATTCATTCCATTCCATTCCTTTCCTTCATTCCAGCTTCATCTCCATCATTCAGATTTTCTTTCCATCGATGTTCCAAAACACACCCCACATATAATTTTGAATGTACAGATGTAAATATAGTTTTGTTTTTTCAATAAAGGAAGCCTCACCTTCGTTGAGGAGGGAATTCATTCCCACACTTTTGCATTTGTGAAAATCCATATGCTTACAGTCCCCTAATGTGGTGATAGTTATAGTATTCATTCTTCTTATACCATGCGGGTATAGGATGGGAAGGGTCAAAACTAGTATGTGGTTTGACAAGTGGAAGGGTGATGGCTCCCGCTTTTAAAATATTTTCCAACACAGAGGAGTAAGGCTCTCCTATGGGGTATAACATTTTTGTTCATACTTGTACTGGAAATTCTGAATAGGGGATAGATTAGGAGGAGGTTTTAGTTGGTTTGATAGATGAGAGGGCAAAATTTCAGGACCATTACGTTGGTAGATCTTTTTGCCTTAGAATGATTGTTTTATAGTTTAGAAGAAGAAGAGGAGTCATTCAACTTAAATGAAGTGTTCTTGTTGCACAACTTAAGATTTTCCTCTTCAAGGGCACAAATCTCTATCTTTTGAGCCATGGTGAACACCTCATCAAATGTTTAGAATTTTTGTACCTGAATATTTGGGGAAATATTCCTGCACAAGCCCAAGTGAAAAACTCTATCGAGTTCGGGTTGTGCAAATTTAAAGGTGAGATTATTAATGAGCCCCTATCGGCGTATGGCGAATTCAATGATAGAATTGTCATCGTAATGACAAATAGAGTATAAATCAATCATGGAGACCTTCTTAGAGATATTGATGGAGAATTGATCAAGGAACATCTGGGCCAACTAATTGAAAGAGAATACTAAGTGCCTAGAAAATAATTGTACCAATCTAGAGTAGATCTTGTCAAGGACATGGGGAAATTCCTAAGGAGTAAGGTACCGTCATGGGTGATGAAATAACATACGTGTTTGAAAAATCACATTTAATGTTGAGGGTATTCCTTGCTATCAAATTGATTAAACTTAGGAAAATCCCAATGTGCGAGATAAGGGTTAATAGGTATGTATGGATGAATAGACTCATTACAGATTTCATCATAAGTCAAGGCATTATGAGAGCTTGAAAAAATGCTTCAAGGTTCTACATCTTATCCATCATCATCTTTATAAGATCCATCATAGGATTAGATTGAGGGATGCCCCCTACGGTATAAGGGGGTGGATAAGATGAGTGGGTCATGGAAGGCACACCAGTATATGGTGGTGTCGAGTAAGCAAATTGAGATGTGGGTATATAGGCACTGGAAAAAGAGGAAGGAAAATACCCTAAATATGAAGTGGAGGTGATAGGTTGTGACTGAGGAAAGGTGTAGGTAGGAGGAACTTGTGTAAATACCCTCATAGTGATGAGCGGGAGAGTTTGGGGTATAGAAAGGAAAAAACTCTAAAAGGGGGTATAAGTTACCGACACCACTGGAAGTTGTGAAGTTATAGGTACTGATGATGTGGGAATACCTATACTAGGATTCATAGATGAATATATGGTAGATGTCGAAGTGCTAATAGAGGGCGGGGAAGTGACATACATCAAAGGTACAACAAACGTAGAAGGTTCTATAAATGCTAAAGGTGTGGAGGATTTCAAGGATGCGGTGAGGTTACGTTGATGTGGGAGTAGGTAATGCTGAAGTAGCATTCACATATATGGAAAGGGGTATTAAGGTAGGCATACCAAATAATAGTTGGCCCGATGAATTACAGGTAAAAGAGTGGGTGAGGTAATGTTGCAAGGCCAAGAGGTTGTGATCAAGGAATTTAGAAAAATCCTCATCACCTACAAGTACAATCATGATATTAGGATCCATCGGAGATGAGATGAAGGGCGGTAAAGGGTGCATAATTAGCATGAAAATTGAGGGATCGCACTGTTAGTGAGTCTAAACCATATGAAAGGTGGAAAATAGGTATTCTAGGCTCTGTAGAACTGACAGAACTCAAAAATAAATGTTTGGTGAAGTTTGGAGAATATAAATAGGTTATTGTTTCTGATAAAAATAAAAAACACAGAGACCGATAGCGAGTTAATTAATTAGTTCCAGTTAGGTAGGAATACCAATTTCACCATCTTGTGGATAACCAAGAAATTTGGAAATCTGAATAAGAAAGGCATAAAGTGGGTATAATTGGGTCTTGTTAAGGGTGACAAAGACTCAAAAATAAGTGTATTGAAAGAATTAGAACACAAAAAGTTGGTATGTAAGAAGAGAATGTTGTTTTTGATAGAATAATAAAAAATAGAGAAACTGATAATGGTCAGTTAACCGGTGTTGGTATGATGATGGAACCAATGGCGTTACTGGACCGATGTCGGTTACTAAGATCTTTGAGAAGATGAAGAAATTCTTAAATTTTGAAGTGAATTAAGTCAAAATAAGCCAACACGAAGTTGTGTATGGAAAAAATATGTCCTATCACACTCAGAAAAACCATAATACACCGGCTGTGATGGTGGAGTGTGAAAGAGAAGAAGAAGTGATGAATCATCCTCACAACTCAAAACTCGAAGACAAGAAAGAAATCAATAATCCCACAAGTAAAAACTAGCAAAAACACGTCAATCCTAGGTATCATATTTTAGTGTTGAGTGGCTTATGCCTTTTAGAATGTTAGTGAATGAAATAGAGTGTTTGGATAACAAAGGTACCCTAAAATCAAGCTATGGATGGTTTCAAGTTATTTTTGGCTAAAGAGTCCTTGATATACCTTCCAGTATGTGAGGTACATGCTCTAATATGACAAACCGTCCGAACACTCAAGGGGCGGGGCACATTGTCAATCGGTTATTTTGTAAGTGGTTTAGCTTGTGTGTGAAATGTGAACTATGCTCAATCCAATCCAATCCAATCACCAAGTGGTCATGACCTCCACTATGTGATTGTTAATTAAATCTATGTGATCTAATGCAACACTCAAAGGATGAAATGCACAAATTTTAAAACCCAAATTGAAAATGATATTCAATGTAGATAATAGGAGAACATGTAGAGGAATGGTTTTCACTAATGCAGTACAAAAGAAATAGAAGTGTTATTTTTAAGAACCAAAAGATAGATTTCCTTTAGAAAAATAGAAAGAAAAGTATATTTACCAGAGAGATATTTTTAGTGAATATTTCAGGAAAGAAACAAACACAAAAATGCACCCTATATGAAAATAAAAAGAACCCACAAGATGGGTTCCACTAGGCATGCCAAAATGTTTCACCACAATGTTGCGTATAAAAATAAGGGTAAAGGTGAGGAGGTTTACCTATGAAGTCAAAGATGGGTTGCACGCATTGTAGAAGACCAGGATGAATGTGAAGAACTCCTTTTTTCTTGGAAGGACTGCCTAAAATACAAAACAAGACCATAAGATAACATTAAAAAAATTGGTTGGTGGATTTACTAGCAGAGGCTAGATCTGGGAAGCAGGGTACTTCCTAGAAGGTTTTCAATCCACGTTTTAAGAAAAATCAATGCTAATAAATAACATGAAATAGAGAGACCTATTGTAGTTGTATAGTTTAGGTATCCTACACAAGCATAGTAAATTAAATCTAGTCTAAATAAATGCATACAAGACTAAATATAAAGAGGGTGGTTGGTTGTTTGAGGTTTATGGGTATGATAGAGGATGTTAGGGAAGTCTGGGTGAGATTCTGGGAAGTTTTGAGAGGTTTTGGGTAGGTAAATTAGCTTGCTGGTCTGGGATAAATTACCAATCACAAAGACCGGTATTGGTTAGGTGACCGATGTTAGTACCTAGTAATGACCGATGCCAGTTGGGTGATTGGTTTTGGTAGGGGAAATTGGGTAAAATGATTAAAATGGGGTTGTTTTAGGCTCTCTGTGTAATCACAAAGTGTTGAGGGGGATTAGGCAGGGTAGTAGGATTTATGTGAGGACTCAACAAGGGTGAGAGAGGTGATTAGAGAAGCAAAAGGGTTCAGGTTGGTAGGATATCGGGTAGATGGGTGATGGATGATATTCGGATGAGAAAAGAGTTAGGAAATAGAAGAGGATGAGAGATATAAAACCAAAATAAGAACTAACAAACAAGGTTAAGATACTTATCTAAAGACCTATAGATCGGTAAATGGTGGTGGTTGATGGGAATTCATAGGAGAAACGCAGTCCAGGTCCAAAGGTCATAGAAATGGAGGTTGTGTGCTTCCCTATGAATGATCTAAGGCTAAGGAGAAAGAGGTTGGTTGCTAGTGAAGAACTGGAATGCTCTGGTTTTTGTTTGATTGCTTGGATGCTTGAGAGTTCAGAATGCAAGAATGAAAAAACCAAGATTAAGAAACCTGGGTAAAGGATTAGAAATCCTTATTTAAGGGAACCAACAACGATTAGGTGACTAGTGTCGGATGAGGAATAACTAGTGTTTGTTAGGGAGAAAAGGTCATACTTTTCCAAAAATAGCCTTTTTTTCCCAATTTTGGCGTGATTCAGAATTGATTCCAGGTCAATAATGCGTAATAATGCTAAATGGAGTGAGAAGTTGGTTGGAGGAATGATAGGCAATTAAGATTAGGGTTAGAATAAGTCCTAGTTAGTTAAGGGGAGTGGGGACTTAGTCTAGGTTAATTAATAGGCTTGGAATAGGTCTAGGTTGAGGTGGAGAGACGATGTGGCTAGGTGAGGTGGAAATTATATTAATTTACGTAAGTAAATTAATAATAATGTGAGGAGGGCTCATGGTTAGATGTATGTTAATCGAAGGGGACTTGGCAGGGTGTGACCTAATTTGGGTTTCTACAATTACATTTTGGCTATTACTTTGTATACACAATGCATAGAAAGGGGAATTTATTCTATTACATCCACACATTTGCATTTTTATCTAGATATTGTCTGTTATCTTGGTGTCATTGGTGTGAGGGTGACCTAAGAGCACTATTGCACACACAAGCACACATAACTACATTGGGTCTAAGATATAGTGCAACACTCAGGTTATAATTACACAATTGTGGTGGTTGAGGAAAGTCCAACCCCTCATTTTACATCTTTCTCTTTTAGGATTTGATGTCTATTTTAGGGTTTTGGAGGTGTTTTCTTAATTGCAGATTTACAAGTGCCTTGGTGATCCAAGTGCAACATAAACCCGACAAAAGGTGAATGAGTGTGAAACCCTAGTCGCCATATCAAAACCAAGTTCTAACCTTTTTTATAGACCATGGAACCTAGGAACAAGACTAGGGTGCCTGTAGGCACCCCTATCCCTCTTCAGTGCCCCCAGCTGGCAGCCGTTCCCACCTCTGCTATATTTTCGTGGTTCATTACGGCAATCTATTATTCTATTTCATCATATTGCTCAATTCCAGGTGACTATGAGGTAAGAAAAATCAAGGTTAGTACATTAATCCTCTCATTTCCTTTTATTGGTAAAATCAAATAAATTATTTAGCATTCATATCATAGTTTTACATTTAGATTTAAATAAAATATTCAAATTTTATTAAATCAACTTCCCATAACAATCACCCCAAAGATCTTGTTTGTTTTTGTAGCTATGAAAAGAATAAAAGGGATTCCATACTAGTATTCTATCCCTCTTGAAATATCCAAAAATTTATTGATTATTATTCTTCCAATACATCTAGTTTTCGATCTCTTCTTCGCACCACTTCCAACATCCTGATCACAATGAGCATCAAATGGAATAGTTTGTTGAGGGTATAAGTAAGGAAATTTCAAATCCATCTCCATTCTAATTGTAAAAAGAGGTTGGTCTTGTATTTAATTTATTTAATTACATGTATGTTTCATATTAACTTTCTTTCTTATATTTAATTAGAAAACCTTTAAAACAAAAACGGAAAGAAAATAGATTAGATATATTTGTTTGAATTGATGTTTATATTTTAATATTTTGATTCATCCATGCTCTAAGATTCTCAAATCTTTGGGAGTAGACCTTAGATTTACTTATAAACATAATATTTCTTATTTAGGCTCTATGTTAGTTTAAATTTAGAAATTGTAGCGGAAAACCAAAAAACCGCCAAAAAGAGGCTTGACCATTAGATTTGACATTAAAATTGTTGAAAATTAGATCAAACACATTCATATTTTATTTTACATTAGGTTTCTCATCATATCTTTAACTTCAAGATAACTCGAAAATAGTTTAGCTTTTATATCTTAAACTAGCAATCCCTCATTTTTCAAAAAGAGAATCTAGTTTAGAAATTTGCATCACACAAGTTACAAAGGTCTTATCTAAAGGCATAACTTGCATAGGAAGGATTGTTTCTTATATTTATTACATTTTATATCTATTTAGGTAACTAGAAAGCATCTCACCTTAATTCTTAGATTTACTTATATTTTTTCATCTTACAACGTCATCCAAACCTCATGAAATTAACAAAACATAATAATTTGCATTTTTTTCAACTAGAGTAGTAAAAATAAGTGTGGATGGTTAATTTTCATTGCATGTCGTTAAATAATTGGAATTCAAAATTCCTTTTCTATAAATTAGTTATATACGATTTAATTATATTCTATTTTATAAAACAACTTACAAACTAGCCAATAGAAATAAATATAGATAAAAATCTTATAGTTTAAATCTTGTACATTCAAGCATGTGGATTTCAATCCCAGAAAACCAAGTAACTAATAACAACAATAACTTTAAAATAACCTATTATCCTGCAAAATTGACAAGGGCAATTTGCAGGTAACCATACCAAAAATTCCGTTTTGGCCCCCAAGGAAGTTTGATAACGTTTGAAATAGCCCAAAAATCCCTTCAAAAATCAAGTTGTTTCAAGACTTAGCCGTTTTTAGCTAAGTCCTTTGGGGAGAAATTAGTGTGTCGACATGTAGAAAGTTGTGCCATTTTACAAAGGGGAATTTTTGTCATGTCAACGTGCAGAAAGTTGCACCATTTTACAAAGGGGAATTTTTGTTGTGTCGATGTGTAGAAAGTTGTGCCATTTTACAAAGGGAAATTTTTGTCGTGTCGACGTGCAAAAAGTTGTGCCATTTTACAAAGGGGAATTTTTGTTGTGTCGATGTGCAGAAAGTTACACCATTTTACAAAGGGGAATTTTTGTCATGTCGATGTGCAGAAAGTTGCACCATTTTACAAAGGGGAATTTTTTTGTGTCGACGTGCAGAAAGTTGTGCCATTTTACAAAGGGGAATTTTTCTCATGTCAACATGCAGAAAGTTGCACCATTTTACAAAGGGGAATTTTTTCATGTCGGCGTGCGAGAAAAGTGTTTAATTTTGCAATTGGCGAGTTGTTTCTTCTTTCTGGGATCCATTGATCATTTTTGTAAAATATTTAAAAAGCATGTTGGCATACTTGCACTATGGGATGTTGCCATCCAAAAACTTGCCCAAGTCAATGTTGACTTTTTTATTTTCTAGATATTTTGTAAGTAGTGGGTTTTATTTTATCTTCTTCCCTCCTCTCCTTCTATAAAGACTTGAATACTTGTTGTATCCAAGGGTGAACATTTTTTATGAAAAGAGAAGTGAGGAGAGAAAGAATTTGTGTTTTCTTGCAACATAAGAAATATTAATACACATATTTAGACTTTGTGCTCAATATATGTGTTATTTGCATCAGATATTTCTTAAGTTAGATCTATGTTTTTATTCTATTAGATTCATTCCTACTATTATCATATGTTCATTAGTATTGCTTTAATTGTTTATGCAAGTAAGTTTGGCTCTGTTTACTACCAACCTAAAGCATAAACCTTCTGACCTTTCCATCTTGGAATTCATTTCTTTTCTTCCTTCAAATCTACCCTCCTTCGTTCCTTCCCTCCTACCTTTCTGTTCATAGTTAGAACTACCTCTATTGGGATGAGACCCCAAAACCCCTGAAGTTAGAATAGTGTAGATTTACACAGATTCGCTTGATAGATTAGCAATAAACTAGTTTCGCTTTCTTGTCTCAAAGAGGGGCTATGCCCTGCACACTGTTGGCATGTTTCCCCAAGACCTTCCTAACTGAAATATTTTCAAACCAATAGTTTTTGGTGACTCTGCTAGGGATCAAACTAAGGAAATAACTAAAGAACTGTGAAACTCACTACCAGATGACAAAATTTAACCCTTTGTTGAAAATCAAAATTTTTGTATAAGTGATCAAAACTAAAAATTTCCTTATGAAAATCCATAGATCTCTACCAGATAGAAACTTTTAGTTCTTGAGTTTTTATAAAAACTTGTATATTTCAATAAATCGAGATTCGACATTTCATGATATTTTCAAAACCTTACAAAATTCAGGTCAAAGTTCTGAAAATCGAGTGTACTAAATTGACCCACCTTTTATCCTTATTAATCTTTGTCGAAAAACTGCAATCGATTATTATAAAAAGGGTAAAATTAAATATTGGAAAAAGTACATGCTACTGATTTTTGCCAGAAAAATCAGAAAATCGAAAAGTATAAGCAAAAAGATTGTTATAAATCTACTCCTGATTGTTGTAGATCTAAAAATACGTTGGCGATGAACCATTTACTTGTATCGAAAGAGCTCGTGGGGAAGTTGATCTAATTTTTAATCTACTTGAAGGCACAATTTTAGTGTCACTCCAAAGACAATTTGCATTACGATCTCGGTGGATCGATTAGCAAGAAGTTCCTCACCTCCACGAAAGAGCCAAATTTCACAGGGTGCCTCGACATCTACTTGCAGTGCTCTTTTGCTAATTGAAACCACACTCCCTACTCGTATTATTTTTCCTTCTTTTCAAATGGTAGCAAATCTACATGTACCATGGGGAAATGCCATGGGTCCTCTAGCACTGCCACATCCAGTCAATCCCCTCCCTCACAGAAATCACAAAAAATTCCTAAAATTTGATGGGAGTGGAAATCAAAGCACATACATGCATATAGCTATGTTTATCATATCATGCAACATTCTGGACGTGATTCATGAGGATGTATCGGTTTGTATCTTTCTGGATACCTTGCGAGGGGTCAGCAGAGTGATTCCAGCATTTACCAGCCAGATCCATCACCAATTGGGCCACATTGGGAGTGCATTTGAAGACAGATACAAACCTTCAGAAAACACATTTGCGTTATTGTCACAAATCACTCACATAAATAAGGAGACCAATGAAACCATGCATGATTTTATCACCTGATTCAATTCACTGATCAACCGTGTGTTGCTTGCCATGATGCCGACATTAGAGAATCAAAAGTGTTTCTTCTTGAATGCCATGAGTTTGAAAGTAAGTTTCTTACTTTTACAGAGAAAATACCCACCTTGGCCCTTGCTCAAGCTATGGAAATTCAGATAGAAGACAACCTTCTTATATCCGGTGAGTTAAGATGAGAGTTGTCAAAATCAAAGGCTTCAACTTCTTCTCAAGCTACCTCATCAGATCCAAGCATTCCAGAAGATGGAAAATGACTTGCTCTCATTAAAGAAGCAATTGGCTCAAACATCATCTACTACTCCATACCGGGATATCCCACGGAGGAACTTCACTCCCAACAATGCCCCTAAAGGCCGCATTTTCCTGTTACTTCTCCAAGGTTAGCAATTGAAGCCCCTCTAGTTAATGCTTTGGTTGAAATCAAAGAAGATGAGCCAAATTATGAAGAACCTTCATCACAAGGTGAAGATGATCAAGATGTCGGTGAACCGACTGGTGACTCTACTATTGGGTATATGGAATTTGAAGACGAGGAATCTGATGAAGAAGAGGGTACCCAAGGGTATGCGAGTGGAAAATCATACACAATTTTCACTCACTCACAAGGAAAAGAAGCAAAGGTTACTGCTAAAAAACAAAAGGAAAAGGCTGTGGTAACTCCTCCTCCAACGATTGCTAAAAGAGGTAATCCCCTTCCTACTCAACCTCCTATTAAACCTTTTGTAAAGAAATATTTTCCTCTTGTTTCTCCTCTAATTCAGCCTTCCTCTAGTCCCATAAAGACTAGTAATCCTCCTCTACAAACACAAAATGAAGGACTCATTCCTTTGTTAGCATAACCCTTGGTCGCATTCAATATAATTGATCATATGAAAAAGACCAAGATCCAGATGTCTGAAGTTGAGTACCTTCAGTCCAACCCAGAGCAGCTTATAAGATTAACTAAGTATATCCAAAGTCAGGTTGTCATCCTCCTCCCATTTCCCCAAAAGGAATTCTTCCCATTCCTCCTACGTCTCACGTAAACATTGCCTCGACTTCCGCATTGGGGAAAATTGACCGATAAATGGTCATAAACTAAGTAACTGTATAATTGATTCTGGAGCTTCTAACAATGTTATGCCAACAAAGGTTGCCCATGCTTTGGGCCTCACACTTACCAAACCTTTTGGTAGATGCTACTCCATGGAAACCAAACAGTACCATTGATTGGTCAGATCAAGGATGCATAGTTTGCATTCGCGGCATTTCCTGAGAAAAGGGTAAAAATGACTATTCTCGTAGCTGATATCCAGTAGCATATGGGATATTGCTAGGGAGGAGCTTTTGTAAATAATTTGGTGGGGAAATTCATATGGACTGGTCCAAATCCAAGATTCCTGTCAAAGGGGTGATGCAGACGTTGGAACCAGAGTCACAAAAGAAATATCTAGTCACCAACTCTGATGACCCTAAAGCTCATATTCTTTTCGAATCATCAGGGATGGGAAACTATTTCTTGTCCACCAACTCAGATAGAATGGACGTTCTCATCTAAAAGGAGGATCTCAACAAAGTATGGACATTATAGTTTGATGGCAGTTGCATGACAAGTGGATGTGGTGTTGGGGCTGTTCTAATATCTCCTGAAGAGGATATTTTCCCTTTTTCTTTCAAGTTGTAGTTCTTCAATACTAATAATACTACCAGTATGAATCCTTGTTGCTTGGCATGCAAGCTACAAAAGAGAAAGGAATCAAGAATCTGAGAGTGCAAGGTGATGCTGAGCTAATTGTCAATCAGGTAAAAGGGATATACCAAGTAAAGAATGACCAGCTCAAACACTACCACAATGCAGTATGGGATAACATCGAAGAGTTTTATGCTTTCTCAATCAAAGTAGTTCTGTGAGCTCAAAATGACATGGTTGATTCATCGGTCATTTCATCATCTCTCATGCTCCCTCACCTAGGGTTAAAAATGGATATATATACCATTGAGGTGGTTTTTCACCCAAGTGTACTAGATAATTCATAGCACTGGCAAGTGTTCAATGATGACAACCAACTTATCACTTTTTTGGAGAAAGCTAACAATTTCAAAGAACTTCATTTTGATGGATCAACTTCTACGTGTCATGAGTCTCTCACCGGTCAAGCACATGAATCTGAAAAAGATACAGTGATATAACTCAAAGGAAATAAGATTCCTAAAGGTTTGGTTTCCTTAGAACGATTATTTGATAATCATGACCGTTTTGTCAAGAAAAAGCAACAGGATGATCCTTCCTCTTCTCTGGAAACCGAGTCCTTCAATCGAGTCTTGTGGAACATCCTCGTTCCATGAATATCGAGAAAGTGTTGTACGCTTAAGGAAAAATGAAAATTCATTAAGTTGTTGAAAAAGTACATGGATGTGTTAGCATGGTCTTATGCTGATCTGAAGTCTTTCAAACCAAAGGACATTTAGCATGACATTCTACTCAAGGATGATGTCAAGCCTTTTCATCAAAAGAAAAGGCACTACAACCCCAAAATATTAGGTACCATCCAAGCTAAAATTTAGAAGATGTTGGATGCAAGAATTATTTTTCCAATTCATCACAATACCTGGTTGCAAATATTGTGCCTATGCGGAAGAAGAATGGTGAGATACGCATATGCGTGGACTTTCACAACTTGAACCAGTCATCCTTAAAAGATAACTATCCACTGTCAATAATGGATCAAGTGCTACAGGTAGTAACTGGTTTAGAAATGTTTTCTATGCTTGATAGTTTTTCAGGTTACAATCAAATTCAAGTCACACCTGAAGATCAATTCAAAATAACATTCACCACTCCTTGGGGTACCTTCACCTACAACAGAATGTCGTTCGGTTTGATCAACACCGGTGCTACCTTCCAATGAGCAATGGACTTTGCATTCAAAGGTATGATGGGAAAGGTCATCATGGTTTACCTAGATGACCTAACCATGTTCTCCAAAAGATGAAATTATCACTGCAATCATTTGGAACAAGTCTTGATTAGATGCCAAGAGCATGGGATTTCATTAAATCCTAAGAAGTCAGGTTTTTGGTCACCGAAAGAAAGCTGCTAGGACATGTTTTCAGTAGAGAAGGAACTAAGATAGATGTTGAAAGAGTCAAGGCTATTCAGAACCTTACTTTTAATACAAGAAAGACTGGTGTTCACTCTTTCTTGAAAGGTAAATTTTCTTAGATGCTTTGTTCCTAATTTTGCTGAGAAGACTCGTCATATATCTAATATGATGAAAGGATCCCAAACATTCCAATGGAGTGAGGAAGGAAAGACATCATTCAAAGACATAAAAACCTCCATCACTCATGCTCCTGTTCTGGTGTGTCCTGACTTCAGCAAAGACTTCATCATGTACAGTTATGCCTCTGTGCATACTGTATCAGCTATCTTGATGCAAAAGAACTCCAAGGATATTGAATCCCTGATTTCTTTCATGAGCTCTCCTCTTAAGCCTCATGAACTAAAGATGTCACAATTAGAAAAGCATGCCTTTGCCATGGTAAAAGTAGTCAAAAGTTTCCGCTACTATATTCTGAATTCTCATACAATAGTGTTGGTTCCTGACACGGCTGTTAAGTCTATCCTGACTCAATAGGAGTTAGGGAGCTTATGAGGGAATTGGATTGCAAAGGTCCAAGAATACGACCTAGACATCAAACCAACCAAGTTGGTAAGAGGTAAGGGCTTGTGTCAGCTAATGGCTGAAAATAAAGACTCGAGGTACCGAAGATAAAGTGATCATGTCGATGGACAACAAAATGAACTGGATAAATCAGATTCTTTGCCCATGGTTCTGTTTTTCGCCACCAACGATGAAAATGGTATTTTGACATCACATTATTTCTCACCTATGGTGAGTTCCCAACTCACCTAACCATAAAGGAAAATTGAATGGTGAAGCTCAGAGCCGTAAGATATGTCATATGGGATGATGGATTATATAAACGTGGAATTGATGGCATTTTTCTACGATGTGTTGACAAGCTGCAGCAGGTAAAATTGTTGGAAAGTTTTCATGACTCAACCTATGGTGGTCATTTCTCCTCATCGATGTGACACACAAAATCATTTGGGCGGTATTGTTAGGAATATCTTGATTACTGCTTCACATTATAATATAGGTTTGTTATATTATTTCAACAATATAATTTTGTTATACCTATAATGATATTAACGGGTTGTTTGGTTGTGTGACTTCCTAGTTTGTAGGAGGTCGGTTTTCTATTTCCATGGCTATTTATTAGCCTTAGTATTGATTGTAATGAGGTTGAATACAATATCATAATATTATTTCCTGTGTGACAATATTGTTGTTCCAATATTTGGTATCAGAGTGATTTTTGTGCACTTCATGGAGTCTTGAGATTTTTTACGGATCAGAAAAATTGTTGTTCATGATTTCCCCTTCTCATGAAAATAATATTTTGTAAAGAACTTACTGTATATCCTTAAGTTCCGGCCAATCATTTTTCGATTATTATGTAAGTTTTCGTGTCGATCGTGATTGACATTTTACATATGTGGATTTTTTTTGTTATTCTCCTTGATGCAACAAGTGAGCAAGATGCAATTATCCTCACTCCTATTAAGCTATGTCTACATCTAATCTCCCTGCTCTGATGTCGATCTCCACGCAGCAATATGGACACAAATTTTGAGTTTCTGAAGCCATATGAATAAAGGGAGATAAGTTTTTTTCTTTTGTTTGCATTCAAATGTCTAGACCCAATCGCACATGCATCTCTTTGTCTAATTCACCCCTCCACATGCATTATTAGCATTACTCGATTAATGTAATATAGTTTTATATTGAATTCCGATCTGCCATTGGGTGATTCAAAATTGCTAAATAATGGTAGGAGAGTACGGTTTTTCCATTTAATTCTGAGACATATATACCATAGTTATCCAATGAAGAGTGATAAATAAATCAAGGTGAAAATGAACAGGTTTTGTATTGCATGGTCAATTCGTATCAGCAATGGAGATTATTCTAGATGGTGTTTATTCAATGTGCATGGATGGGTTATGCTCCACGAAAACTCAATGCATTGAATTGATGAATATGCTTTGATCTCCGTGGATCAAAACAGGATCCCACAAATTTTCTTTGCATGTGGTTTTAAGATTCAAATATAGAGACCTATGTATGTATTTACAGGCATTCATGTGTGGTGCATTGCATGCACAACTTTGAGAAAATTTACATCTACGTAATTGCATTATGTTTGGCAGTCTTTTATTTCATCAAAGCGTATTGTATCAAATATCCTCTACTACGCTATTTCTCAATCTATTCAGCATGGGCATCTGATCGGTTTTGTTAGATCACTTTGGGACCACGTACGATTTTGTGGATCGGGAATCATACCTCGAGATATCTCTGCATGCAGTAGATATTTTTTTCAGAATCGCCTCAGGCCATATTTCTTTGCCACATGTCTCCCACATTACACGTATCCCACTCAACACTAAAAGTTTTTACATGTGTGATCTACCGACTTACATTGGTACAACTGTCTCACGGACGCATTTTCGGTGTTACCCGACGTCTGTCAAAATAAAGTGTTTCACATTGCGGGAGAAAAGAATAAATCACAATGTGCAAACTATTGAGCTTCAACGTCCAATTTTCTGAGTAAGCAGCATTGTCTACCGGAGGATGGAGGCACGGAAGCGGAGCTCATTCGGTGACCTCTTGTCACATCAATGATGGGACCGTAAAAAGCTATGGTGATAGTGTGTGTGTGAGTTTGCTTTCTTTTCTGAGTTGCAGTTGATTTCAGTTGTGTGTAGCATGATTTTTTTTTCAGTGTTCCTATTATGGCTTGAATAAGTGAAATGTTCACATTAAGGGGGGGAATATGGTCTCAATGTTCCATTTTCTCTTTTTCATATTTGTTATCAGTGAACAGTGTTTCCTACATAATTCCATGAAGGAAAAGCATAATGGACAGATGAAAGCACAAGGAAAATCACCATCCATGTTGAGGTTGTTGGTTGTCCTATAAAACCATCCATGTTGAGGTTATTTTTGTCCTATAAAACCATCCATGTTGAGGTTGTTGGCTGTCCTGAAAAACCATCCAGATCATGAGCATGCACGGGTGGCACACTGTAGAAGGAAGTGAAATTGTTGTTCTCCCATGTTCGCACTAAGGGGGGGAATGTTAGGAATATCTTGATTAGTGCTTCACATTATAATATAGGTTTGTTATATTGTTTCAACAATATAATTTTGTTATACCCTAATGATATTAACAGTTGTTTGGTTGTGTGACTTCCTAGTTTGTAGGAGGTCGGTTTTCTATTTCCATGGCTATTTATTAGCCTTAGTATTGATTGTAATGAGGTTGAATACAATATCATAATATTATTTCCTGTGTGACAATATTGTTGTTCCAATATTTGGTATCGAGTGATTTTTGTGCACTTCATGGAGTCTTGAGATTTTTACGGATCGTAACAATTGTTGGTCATGATTTCCCCTTCTCATGAAAACAATATTTTGTAAAGAACTTCTTCAGTATATCCTTAAGTTCCGTGCCAATCATTTTTTAGATTATAATGTAAGTTTTCGTGTCGATCGTGATCGACATTTTCCATATGTGGATTTTTTTGTTATTCTCCTTGATGCAACAAGTGAGCAAGATGCAATTATCCTCACTCCTATTAAGCTATGTCTGCATCTAATCTCCCCGCTGCTCGATGTCGATCTCCACGCAGCAATATGGACACAAATTTGGAGTTTCTGAAGCCATATGAATAAAGGGAGTTAAGTTTTTTTCTTTTGTTTGCATTCAAATGTCTAGACCCAAGCACACATGCATCTCTTTGTCTAATTCACCCTTCCACATGCATTATTATCATTACTCGATTAATGTAATATAGTTTTATATTTAATTGTGATCTGCCATTGGGTGATTCAAAATTGCTAAATAATGGTAGGAGATTACGGTTTTTCCATTTAATTCCTGAGACATATATACCATAGTTATCCAATGAAGAGTGCTAAATAAATCAAGGTGAAAATGAACAGGTCTTGTATTGTATGGTCAATTCAAGCATTGCAATGGAGATTATTCTAGATGATGTTTATTCAATGTGCATGGATGGGTTTTGCTCCACGAAAACTCAACGCATTAAATTAATGAATATGTTCTGATCTCCGTGGATCAAAACAGATCCCACAAATTTTCTTTGCATGTGGTTTTAAGATTCAAATATAGAGACTGTGTATGTATTTACACGCATTCATGTGTGGTGCATTGCATGCACAACTTTGAGAAAATTTACATCTACATAATTTCATTATGTTTGGCGCTTTTATTTCATCAAAGCGTATTGTATCAAATATCCTCTACTACGCTATTTCTCAATCTATTCAAGATGGGCATTTGATCGGTTTTGTTAGATCACTTCGGGACCACGTGCAGATTTTGTGGATCGGAATCATACCTCGGATATCTCTACATGCAGATTTTTTTTTTTTAATCGCCTCGGGCATATTTCTTTGCCACATGTCTCCCACATTACAATTATCCCACTCAACACTAAAAGTTTTTACATGTGTGATCTACAGACTTACATTGGTACAGCTATCTCACGGATGCATTTTTGGTGTTACACTCGATGTTCATCAAAATAAAGTGTTTCACATTATGGGAGAAAAGAATAAATCACAATGTGCAAACTATTAAGCTTAAACGTCTAATTTTTTGAGTAAGCGGCATCGCCTACTTGAGGATGGAGGCATAGGAAGCTAGAGCTCATTCAATTACCTCTTGTCACTCATCAATGACGAGGCCACACAAAGTCAGGTGATAGTGTGTGTGTGAGTTTGGTTTCTTTTCCGAGTTGCGGCTTGATTTCGATTGTGTGTAGCATGATTTTTTTTTCAAGTGTTCTGTTATGGGTTGAATAAGTGAAATGTTGACATTAAGGGGGAATATGGTCTCAATGTTCCATTTTCTCTTTTTCATATTTGTTATTAGTGAACAATGTTTCCTACATAATTCCATGAAGGAAAAGCATAATGGACAGATGAAAGCACAAGGAAAATCACCATCCATGTTGAGGTTGTTGGTTGTCCTATAAAACCATCCATGTTGAGGTTATTTGTTGTCTATAAAACCATCCATGTTAAGGTTGTTGGTTGTCCCGAAAAACCATCCAGATCATGAGCATGCACAGGTGGCACACTGTAGAAGGAAGTGTTATTGTTGTTCTCCCATGTTCACACTAAGGGGGAGAATGTTAGGAATATCTTTATTAGTGCTTCACATTATAACATAGGTTTGTTATATTGTTTCAACAATATAATTTTGTTATACCCTAATGATATTAACGGGTTGTTTGGTTGTGTGACTTCCTAGTTTGTAGGAGGTCGGTTTTCTATTTCCATGGCTATTTATTAGCCTTAGTATTGATTGAATGAGGTTGAATACAATATCATAATATTATTTCTGTGTGACAATATTGTTGTTCCAATATTTGGTATCGAGTGATTTTTGTGCACTTCATGGAGTCTTGAGATTTTTACGAATCGAAAAAATGTTGTTCATGATTTCCCTTCTCATGAAAAAACAATATTTTGTAAAGAACTTATCGTATATCCTTAAGTTCCGTGCCAATCATTTTTCAGATTATGGTGTAAGTTTTGTGTCGATCGTGATCGACATTTTACATATGTGGATTTGTTTTGTTATTCTCCTTGATGCAACATGTGAGCAAGATGCAATTATCCTTGCTCCTGTTAAGTTATGTCTGCATCTAATCTCCCTACTCGATGTCGATCTCCACGCGGAAATATGGACACAAATTTGGAGTTTCAAGCCATATGAATAAAGGGAGATAAGTTTTTTTCTTTTGTTTACATTCAACTGTCTAGACCCAATCGCACATGCATCTCTTTGTCTAATTCACCCTTCCACATGCATTATTATCAGTACTCGATTAATGTAATATAGTTTTATATTGAATTGTGATCTACCATTGGGTGATTCAAAATTGCTAAATAATGGTAGGAGATTACGGTTTTTCCATTTAATTCCCGAGACATATATGCCATAGTTATCCAATGAAGAGTGCTAAATAAATCAAGGTGAAAATGAACAGGTCTTGTATTGCATGGTCAATTCAGGCATTGCAATGGAGATTATTCTAGATGGTGTTTATTCAATGTGCATGGATGGGTTATGCTCCACGAAAACTCAACGCATTGAATTGATGAATATGCTTTGATCTCCGTGGATCAAAATAGGATCCCACAAATTTTCTTTGCATGTGGTTTTAAGATTCAAATATAGAGACTTGCGTATGTATTTACACGCATTCATGTGTGGTGCATTGCATGCACAACTTTGAGAAAATTTGCATCTACGTAATTGCATTATGTTTGGCAGTCTTTTATTTCATCAAAGTGTATTGTATCAAATATCCTCTACTACACTATTTCTCAATCTATTCAGCATGGGCATCTGATCGGTTTTGTTAGATCACTTTGGGACCACGTACAAATTTTGTGGATCAGGAATCATACCTCGGATATCCCTACATGCAGTAGATTTTTTTTTCAGAATCACCTCAGGCTATATTTCTTTGCCACATGTCTCCCACATTACACGTATCCCACTCAACACTAAAATTTTTTACATGTGTGATCTACCGACTTACATTGGTACAAAATGTCTCACGGATGCATTTTTTGTGTTACCCAACGTCCATCAAAATAAAGTGTTTCACATTATGGGAGAAAAGAATAAATCACAATGTGTAAACTATTAAGCTTCAACGTCCAATTTTTTGAGTAAGCAACATCGTCTACCGCAGGATGGATGCACGGAAGCTAGAGCTCATTCAAGTGACCTCTTGTCGAGTCATCAATGACGGGCCGCAAAAAGCATGGTGATATTGTGTGTGTGAGTTTGCTTTCTTTTTTGAGTTGCAGTTGATTTCAGTTGTGTGTAGCATTATTTTTTTCAATGTTCATGTTATGGCTTGAATAAGTGAAATGTTGACATTAAGGGGGAATATGGTCTCAATGTTCCATTTTCTCTTTTTCATATTTGTTATCAATGAACACTGCTTTTCCAACATAATTCCATGAAGGAAAAGCATAGTGGATGATGAAAGCACAAGGAAAATCACCATCCATGTTGAGGTTGTTGGTTGTCCTATAAAACCATCCATGTTGAGGTTATTTGTTTTCCTATAAAACCATCCATGTTGAGGTTGTTGTTTGTCTGAAAAACCATCCGATCATGAGCATGAATGGGCGCACACTTGTAGAAGGAAGTGTTATTGTTGTTCTCCCATGTTCGCACTAAGGGGGGAATGTTAGGAATATCTTGATTAGTGCTTCACATTATAATATAGGTTTGTTATATTGTTTCAACAATATAATTTTGTTATACCCGTAATGATATTAATGGGTTGTTTGGTTGTGTGACTTCCTAGTTTGTAGGAGGTCAGTTTTCTATTTCCATGGCTATTTATTAGCCTTAGTATTGATTATAATGAGGTTGAATACAATATCATAATATTATTTCCTGTGTGACAATATTGTTGTTCCAATATTTGGTATCAGAGTGATTTTTGTGCACGTCATGGAGTCTTGAGATTTTTTACGGATCAGAACAATTGTTGTTCATGATTTCCCCTTCTCATGAAAACAATATTTTGTAAATAACTTACTGTATATCCTTAAGTTCCAGGCCAATCATTTTTCAGATTATGATGTAAGTTTTCAGTGGATCGTGATCGAAATTTTACATATGTGGATTTGTTTTGTTATTCTCCTTGATGCAACACGTGAGCAAGATGCAATTATCCTCGCTCCTGTTAAGCTACATCTACATCTAATCTCCCTGCTCTAATGTCGATCTCCACGCAGCAATATGGACACAAATTTTGAGTTTCGGAAGCCATATGAATAAAGGGAGATAAGTTTTTTTCTTTTGTTTGCATTCAAATGTCTAGACCCAATCACACATGCATCTCTCTCCGTCTAATTCACCCTTCCACATGCATTATTAACATTACTTGATTAATGTAATAAAGTTTTATGTTGAATTCCGATCTACCATTGGGTGATTCAAAATTGCTAAATAATGGTAGGAGATTACGGTTTTTCCATTTAATTCTTGAGACATATATACCATAGTTATCCAATGAAGAGTGCTAAATAAATCAAGGTGAAAATGAATAGGTCTTGTATTGCATGGTCAATTCAAGCATTGCAATGGAGATTATTCTAGATGATGTTTATTCAATGTGCATGGATGGGTTATGCTCCATGAAAACTCAACGCATTGAATTGATGAATATGCTTTGATCTCCGTGGATCAAAATAGGATCCCACAAATTTTCTTTGCATGTGGTTTTAAGATTCAAATATAGAGACTTGTGTATGTATTTACACGCATTCATGTGTGGTACATTGCATGCACAACTTTGAGAAAATTTACATCTACGTAATTGCATTATGTTTGGCAATCTTTTATTTTATCAAAGCGTATTGTCTCAAATATCCTCTACTACGCTATTTCTCAATCTATTCAGCATGGGCATCTGATCGGTTTTGTTAGATTAGTTTGGGACCACGTCATGATTTTGTGGATCAGAATCATACGTCGGATATCTCTACATGCAGTAGATTTTTTTTTCAGAATCGCCTTAGGCCATATTTCTTTGCCACATGTCTCCCACATTACACGTATCCCACTCAACACTAAATTTTTTTACATGTGTGATCTACCGAATTACATTGGTATAGCTGTCTCACGGATGCATTTTTGGTGTTACCCGACATCCATCAAAATAAAGTGTTTCACATTATGGGAGAAAAGAATAAATCACAATGTGTAAACTATTAAGCTTCAAGGTTCAATTTTTTGAGTAAGTAGCATCGTCTACTGGAGGATGGACGCACAGAAGGCGGAGTTCATTCAAGTGACCTCTTGTCACCATCAATGAGGGGGCCGCAAAAGCTATGGTGATAGTGTGTGTGTGTGTGAGTTCGCTTTCTTTTTTGAGTTGCAGTTGATTTCAGTTGTGTGTAGCATTATTTTTTTCAATGTTCTGTTATGGCTTGAATAAGTGAAATGTTGACATTAAGGGGGGAATATGGTCTCAATGTTCCATTTTCTCTTTTTCATATTTGTTATCAATGAACAGTGTTTCCAACATAATTCCATGAAGGAAAAGCATAGTGGACAGATGAAAGCACAAGGAAAATCACCATCCATGTTGAGGTTGTTGGTTGTCCTATAAAACCATCCATGTTGAGGTTATTTGTTATCCTATAAAACCATCCATGTTGAGGTTTTTGGTTGTCCTGAAAAACCATCCAGATCATGAGCATGCACGGGTGGCACACTGTAGAAGGAAGTGTTATTGTTGTTCTCCCATGTTTGCACTAAGGGGGGGAATGTTAGGAATATCTTTATTAGTGCTTCACATTATAATATAGGTTTGTTATATTGTTTCAACAATATAATTTTGTTATACCCATAATGATATTAACGGGTTGTTTGGTTGTGCGACTTCTGGTTTGTAGGAGGTCAGGCATTTCCATGGCTATTTATTAGCCTTAGTATTGATTGTAATGAGGTCGAATACAATATCATAATATTATTTCTGTGTGACAATATTGTTGTTCCAATAGTTACTACTGGTTGACGCTATTCCAAGATAGAACCACTTGGGTAGCAAAGTGTGAACTTTGCGAATAGTTCGTTGTCAAACCAAAGTTGGTTGCATTTCCCCTCGGGCCCGTCATTATTGACGAACCATTCGATACAATGGGGAATTGATTTCCTTGGAGCACTCATTCCTCAATCAAGTCTTGGACATAGTTACGTCCTAACAAAGAATCGATTACTTCATAAAGTGGGTAGAATCCATACTTGTCAAGCATGCCACTTCAAGTTCTTTGCAACTTCATCAAAGAGAATATTGTTGTGAGATTTGGCATTCCACAAAAACTCGTTGCTGAAAATGCTTCCAACTTCTCTTCAAAGGAAGTTATTGGTTTTTTTATGGATATGGAATAACCTTAGCTCATGCCTCTGATTATTATCCTCAGGGAAATGGTCAGGTAGAATCTAACAACAAGAATCTTGTAGCTATCATACAGAAGCTAGTTGTTGAAAACCAACGGTCCCAGCACAAATCATTGTATGATGCTTTATGGGAAGATTGTATCACTCCAAAGAGGTATCTCGACATGTCACCTTTCCAGGTGTTGTATGGGATTGATGTGAAAATCCCTATCTCCATAGAACTTCCTGCTCTACGCTTGGCTCGAGCAATTGAAGATGAAACTTTTCATAATTCTCTTGAAAAGAGGATTATGTACCTGACGGAACTTGAAGAAAAGTGAGTGAAAGTGGTTGACAAGATCACTAAACATCAGAATAAAGTTAAGAGGTTTTTCAAAAGAAAGTTAAGCAAAGAGATTTCTAAGTGGGAGATTTCTAAGGGACAAACGAAGAGAACCAAAAGGTATGCATGGGAATTTTGAATCTCTTTGGAGAGGGCCATACAAAATCAAGTATCTCAATGGAGGGAATAATTTCTATCTCTCATATCTGGATGGAATTGAACACCCGCTTCCATATAGTAGGCAACACCTGAAGATCTTTAGGAAGTAGAGCTTTCTCTCTTCTTTATACAGTTTTCTTTCGTTGTGTGTTTTCTTTCTATTGTTGTTTGTTCTTTTCTTTTTCTATTTTTTGCCCTTGTTTTTTACTGTTTGTAACTTGAATGGATAGGCACATGAAAATCTGGGATTCTCTACCCTTAAGTTTCACTCAAAGATAGTCCCCAGAAAGAGCCAGCTATTATCCTGCAAAATTGACAAGGGAAATTTCAGGTAACCATACCAAAAATTCTAGTTTGACCCCCAGGTAAATTTGATAACATTCAAAATAGCCCAAAAACTCCCTTTCAAAAATCTAGTTGTTTCAGGACTTATCCGTTTTTAGCTAAGTCCTTTGGGGAAAAATTGGTGTGTCGACATGTAGAAAGTTGTGCCATTTTACAAAGGGGAATTTTTTTCATGTTGACATGCAGAAAGTTGCACCATTTTACAAAGGGGAATTTTTGTTGTGTCGACATGCAAAAAGTTGCGCCATTTTACAAAGGGGAATTTTTGTCATGTCGATGTGCAAAAAGTTGCGCCATTTTACAAAGGGGAATTTTTGTTGTGTCAACGTGCAGAAAGTTGTGCCATTTTACAAAGGGGAATTTTTGTCGTGTCGACATGTAGAAAGTTATGTCATTTTACAAAGGGGAATTTTTATCGTGTGACATGCAGAAAGTTATGCCATTTTACAAAGGGGAATTTTTGTTGTGTCGACATGTAAAAAGTTGCGCCATTTTACAAAGGGGAATTTTTATTGTGTCGACGTGTAGAAAAGTGTGCCCTTTTGCACTGGGCAAAGTTGTTTCTTCTTTCTAGGATCCATTGATCATTTTTGTAAAATATTTAAAAAGCATGTTGGCATACACGATGACCTCATCCATGTTGCACCATGGGATGTTGCCATCCAAAAACTTGCCCAAGTCAACTGTTGACTTTTTAGATATTTTCTAGATATTTTGTAAGTAGTGGGTTTGCTTTTGTCTTCTTCCCTCCTCTCCTTCTATAAATACTTGAATACTTGTTGTATCCAAGGGTGAACATTTTTTATGAAAAGAGAAGTGAGGAGAGAAAGAATTTATGTTTCTTGCAATGAAGAAATATTAATACACATATTCAGACTTTGTGCTCAATATATGTGTTATTTGCATTAGATCTTTCTTAAGTTAGATCTATGTTTTTATTCTGTTAGATTCATTCCTACTATTGTCATATGTTCATCAGTATTGCTTTAATTGTTTATGCAAGTAAGTTTGGATTTGTTTACTACCAGCCCAAAGCATAAACCTTCTGACCTTTCCGTCTTGGAATTCATTTCTTTTCTTCCTTTAGATCTACCCTCCTCTGTTCCTTCCCTCCTACCTTTCTGTTCGTAGTTGGAACTACCTCTACTGGGATGAGATCCCAAACCCCTTGAAGTTAGAATAGTGTAGATTTGCACAAATTCCTACTTGATAGATTAGCAATAAACTAGTTTTGCTTTGCTCATCATAAGAGGGGCTATGCCCTACACACTGTTGGCTTGTTTCCCCATGACCTACCTAACCAATAGATTTTCAAACCAACAGTTTTTGGCAACTCCACTGGGATCAAACTAAGGAAATAACTAAAAAACTGTAAAAATCACTACCAGATTGCAAATTTTAACCCTTTGTTGAAAATCAAAATTTTTGCATAAGTGATCAAAACTGAAAATTTCCTTATGAAAATCCATAGATCTAGACCAGATAGAAACTTTTAGTTCACTGAGTTTTTACAAAAACTTGTATATTTTAGTAGATCTGAGATTCTGACATTTCATGATATTTTCAAAACCTTGCAAAATTTAGGTCAAAGATCCAAAAATCAGCCTACTAAATTGACCCACTTTTTATCCTTATTAATATTTGTCAGAAAACCGCAATTGGTTATTATAAAAAGGGTAAAATTAAATATTGAAAAAAGTACATGCTACTGATTTTTGCCAAAAAAATTAGAAAATCAGCAAGTATAAACAAAAAGATTGTTGTAAATCTACTCCTGATTGTTGCAGATCTGAACGGATACGTTGGCGGGTGAACCATTTACTTGTAGCAGAAGAGCTCATGGGGAAGTTGATCCAATTTTTGATCTACTTTGAAGGCACAATTTCAGTATCACTCCAGCATGATTCACATCACTAAGCTCAACAGATCGATCAGCAAGAAGTGCCTCACCTCCATGAAAGAGCCAGATTTCACAGGTGCCTCGACATCAACTTGCAGTGCTCTTTTACTAAGTGGAACCACACTCCCTACTCGTGTTCTTTTTCCTACTTTTAAAATGGCAAAAAATCTACCTATACCATGGGGAAACACCATGGGTCCTCTAGCACTGCCACATCCAAATCCAACCCTCCCTCATGGAAATCACAAAAATTCTTGAAATTTGATGGGAGCAGTAAATCAAAGCACGAAGCATAGATATCTACCTTTAGTATGTCATACAACATTTTGGATGTGACTCATGAGGACGTATCGGTCACGTCTCTTTCGCATGACCTTACAAGGGCCTATAGTAGAGTCGTTCTAGCATTTACTAGCCGATCCATCACCAAATGGGCCACATTGCAGATTACATTTGAAGACAAATACAAACCTTCAAAAGAAGCAATTACATTATTATCACAAATCACTCACAGGAAGAAGGAGAATTTGAAACTATGTTCTATTTTATCATTTGATTCAATTCACCGATCAATCGTGTGCATCTTGTCATGATACCGACATTAGAGAATCAAAAGTGTTTCTTCTTTAATGTCATGAGTTTGAAAGTAAGTTTCTTACTTTTACAGGAACAAATACCCACCTTGGCCCTTGCTCAAGCTATGGAAATTTGGATAGAAGACAACCTTCTTATATCCGGTGAGTTAAGATGAGAGCCGTCAAAATCAAAGGCTTCAACTTCTTCTCAGGCTACCTCATCAGATCTAGCATTCTAGAAGATGGCAAATGACTTGCTCTCATTAAAGAAGTAATTGGCTCAAACATCGTCTACTACTCCATACTGAGATATCCCACGGAGGAACTTCACTCCCAACAATTCCCCCTAAAGGCCTCATTTTCCTACCACTTCTCCAAGCTTAGAAATTGAAGCCCATCTGGTTAGTGCTTTCGTCGAAATTGAAGAAGGTGAGACAAATTATGAAGAACCTTCTTCGTAAGGTGAAGATGATCAAGATGTCGGTGAATCGACTGGCGACTCTATTATTGGGTATATGGAATTTGAAGATGAGGAATCTGATGAAGAAGAGGGTACCCAAGGGTATGCGAGTGGAAAATCATATGTAATTTTCACTCGCTCATAAGGAAAAGAAGTAGAGGTTATAGCTAAAAAATAAAAGGAAAGGTTGTGGTAACTCCTCCAACGATCACTAAAAGAGGTAATCCCCTTCCTACTCAACCTCCTGTTAAAACTTTTGTAAATAAATCTTTTCCTCCTATTTCTCCTCCAATTCAGCCTTCCTCCAATCCCATAAAGACCAGTAATCCTCCTCTACAAACGTGAAATGAAGGACTCATTCCTTTGTTAGCACAACCCTTGGTCACATTTGATATTATTGATCACACAAAAATAATAAGATCCGATGTCCAAGTTGAGTACCTTCACCAAACCAGAGCAACCTATAAGATTAAATAAGTATATCCAAATCTAGGTGTCGTCCCTCCTCCCATTTCCCCAAAAGGAATTATTCCCATTCCTCCTATGTCTCACATAAACATTGCCTTGACTTCCACATCAAGGAAAATTGAACCTTTTTACCTATCTCTCCTGATCAATGGTCATAAACTAAGTAACTGTATAATTGATTTTGGAGCTTCTGACAATGTTATGCCAGCAAAGGTGCCCATGCTTTGGGCCTCACACTTACCAAACCTTTTGGCAAATGCTACTCCATGGAAACCAAACAGTACCATTGATTGGTCAGATCAAGGATGCGTAGTTTGCATTCGTGGCATTTCCTGAGAAAAGGGTAAAAATGACTATTCTCATAGCTGATATTCTAGCAGCATACGAAATATTGCTAGGGAGGAGATTTTGTAAAGAAGTTGGTGGGGAAATTCATATGGACTGGTCCAAAGCCAAGATTCCTGTCAAAGGGGTGATGCAAACATTGGAACCAGAGTCACAAAATAAATATCTAGTCACCAACTCCAATGACCCTAAAGCTCAGATTCTTTTTGAATCATCAGGGATGGGAAACTATTTCTTGTCCACTAACTTAGATAGAATAATCCCAACTACTCAACCACAAAACATAGCTACATTATTTCATTTACAAGAACATAATAAAATGATACAATAACACTTGTTAATCCATATAACAAGTTTATACTTTACACAACATTACACCAACGTATACCCATGGCTCCTATTTACACCAAACATAATTGACACGTCTCTTGTTCAAGATAAGCCAACTAGAAAAATCTCAATTCCTATTATCCTTATGATTTTCTCTCGAACATATCTAGCACCACATAGTGATTGTTCCTCTTCTAATGTGGATTACTCTAGATAAATAGATATTTTTGGTAGAGTTGGAAATTTCCTCGTGTTCTTACTACTCTTGAGAAACAAAACATCCATGAAAATATATTATCTAAGTTAAGGTTCCATGTATTTCATTCTTTACCTTCTCCCACACACATCATCCCACAATTATTTTCTCTTGATGGAAACCCCCTCGAGACAAAAATCACATTTCAACCTTATGAGACAACTACTCCCATTAGAGGTTTATGTATTTTAAGCTTTTATTATCTCTCCCTTCCCATCTCCCACATGAAATTTTTTTTACACAAGCCAAAATCACTTTGTTCACTAAACATGATATATATTAATAAATTTTCACTTTGCCAATATTCTTGATCACACCATTCACCATGAGCAAGTATGTTGGATATTTATTACCCTCGATAAGAAATTAATTTTTTCTCAATAATATTGATAGTAGAAACATCCTTTTATCTTGTCATTATACCCCCGATCCACACTATATTTATACCATCTGTAATATTCCTCCACTATCATCCCATCATCCTCTACATCAACTATATTATTCTAGACTCAAAAGGGTTTGAGTACACACAAAAGGCCCTTACGCTTTCTCGGCATGTAAAAATATGGTGAACCTAGTATGAGAGGATATGTTATTCTCATATCCTTTTCCTTCACTTATTTCATTCTAATTTCCTCTCATCCAATTATTTTTTGATGTTCTTACACCCCCAAATATTTTGGATCATGAATTTTAATAGCCTATCATAGGCCTTGAGGCTTACTATGCTTGCATGTAATCCCAAAATCACCTTATTTGTCTATATGGGATGAAAAATATTACCAAAATGTGAAATTACAACATATATCTTGTGTTCATGCTCCAAATTGTTAATGTTTGAATATATATCACCCTTTTATCGAGTGTATGCCTTCGAAAAATTTACTCTTACTGGTTTGCTCATATAAAAATGTGTATTTGAAGATATAGACATGGTGAATACGTGTGAAAATATCGTGTTTAGGGTGTAAATCCTCTTTTTTGGTCGAGGACCGTAATAGTCGTGTTGCCTCTCAAAATAAGCACAAAGGACGGACATGAATGGGGTGTAATCATGAAAAACATCCATATATACTATCCTCTAGCTGTTGCTACAAATTTCATATTTTTATCCACCACCTAAAGATATGTGGCATGTTCCCATTGATTTCGGTGTTACGGGTTTAATTTTAAAATTTACAACAATTACATAATACATACAAAATGAAAATTTAGCCCCAAGGCCTGATGACTATTCTTGGGAATATTTGATGTGTCCTATAATTTACTATGAATAATCAAGGCATGTTGGCACATCACTTAGCCTAGGTTGAGTTCTCACCCGAAGTGCACAACGGTATTGTTATCTAAAATATGGCTAACTTGTCTTCATTTTTTCCTTCATTGTGCCTCAGTAAATTTTTTACACATTTCAAGCACTCAATTTTTCTAGGTATTTCTTCATTAGATAGATAATTTTATCTCCTTTCCAGAAAGGTAAAGAAGTCCTCCTAACTCCTTGTATTTTGCAAGTTATATCTCGACGTAGTTTGAGGGGAAATTTTCCCAAGGCACCCGTGGGAAAAAATTTGGCAATTAGCCTTTTGTGGTCAAAGGGTAAAAGGGAAAATTTTGACCTGAAAGCCCGCAAAGAGATAAGAGGGTGCCATGTGGCAGGTCGGAGTGGCGGCGGGGTGGAAGGACTTCAATTTTTTTTCGCGTTGGGGTCAAAGGGTCAAAGGGGAAAATCCAAGCGAAATCCCATTGAGCAATGAGAAGATGCCACATGTCCTATCAACGGCAGAGGTTGGGGTAGTGGAAGGACTTTGGAATTTTTTCCAAAGTGGCTAGTGGCTCAAAGGTAGAAAGTGGAGTGCATCCTGCCAAGTAACCAGATGGTGCCACGTGTCTCGGGGTGGCGGAGGCGCGGAGTAATTTTGGAAAATTTTCTAAATCTTCAAAGGGGCAGAATGATCATTTGAACCTACAAATCAATGAGATGGCACCACATCGCTGCACAAGTTGGGGTAATGGAGAATTTTTGGGAATTTTTTCCAATTCAAAAAGGAGGGAAAATTTTTGAACCTCGACCGACGAACCCTAATTTTTCACTAAATCTTCAGAGGGCCATATCTTTTGATCCAAAGCTCATATTTTTACATTTTTTATATCATTGGAAAGCTGTTGAATTTCTCCACATGATGGACTATTCAAATTTTTTTATAGATTTTGGTGGGAGAAAAATGAGAAAGTATCTCTGCAAATAAAAATACAGAATCGACATTCAACCACCAAAATTAATGAAGTATGGGTCATTTTTTGGATCTACAGAGAAATGTACTTTGGTGTATGGATTTTTCCATGAATCCTATCACTTTACAGGTGAGATTGAAGGGATTTAATTGTTGGTTGAGCTCATAAATCAGTTTTCCCACATTATTTTCTTTTCCTTTGTTCTCGCTTCGCCATTAAAAGCCGCTTTTGGCTCATTTGTAAAGGGTTAGATGTTTTTGTTCTTGCAGACTCCCCTCTTCTCCTTAGCACATGAATTCAAGGAATTTTAGGCCTTCCATGGAGAGTTTGACATGTTTTTTTTCCTTTTTTCAATTGTAATACATCATATTAAACTTGAAAATGGTAATGCATGTTTTGTGAATGATCCTTCAATCCTCTCATGTGTTTATCATTGTCTTCTAATCTTTCATTATATTCTGAAATTTGTGCATGCTTTGGTGTTACATCTCTATGATCTGTGTTTATTTTCAAGAAAAAATTTCATCACTCCTTTGGTGTATCATTGTTTTAGCTTAGTTTTGTTTTCCTTTTCCATGCTTCTTTCAACCCTGTCTCCTTGGAAATTTTAGAGTAAGAGTTTTGAATCAGAACCTCTACAAAAATTCATGCATACACCTAAACAGAGGGGTAAGAACCATATTTATCTGGATATTTTTCTCACCTTGCAAGGTCCCACACCTTGGAGAAAACTCAATGTTGTGCAATCACACTAAATGACCCAATTCTGGACTTGTAGATCTGAAGGTCATTTAAGGGGTGCTATAGATTTTCACTAATAGTTTTGGCACACCTGGTGGGACCTTAGAGGTATTCATATTTATTACAACAAGGTTGATGTGCAATTTTTGTAAGTTTCTTTCTTGAAAGAGCGCTAATTTACACATCCGGTGACTCCAAAAGGATAAAATCAATTGGTTTCAGCAATCTAAGCTTGAAGATTCATGAGAAGAATCTAGACAAGGTCAAGGACCAGAGATGAGGGATTTTTTAACTATCTACAATTATCCCCAGAAAGAGGAGAAAGAGGAAGAAGGATTTAAAGGTATCCATCTCCACCAAACATAACTCTATCAACTCCTCCACCTGGTAGACCTTTCATCCAATCAACAAGGGTTCTCAGGCTAATAAAAATGACACAACCCAATCCTTATGTCAACTTTACTAGAAATAGCCCACTTTCTCTCAATGCACAAAACCCAGTTCCAATTGCAGCATTGAAGAACATCCCATACTTTACTAGAGAAAATCAGACCACCCTTGGTGATCATGTCAAAGACATTGCTAATGTTTGTGCAATCCATGAGATTATTGAGATGTAAATTGTTGTCGAATTGCTATCATCTTCATTCAAAGGGAAAGCCTTGCAATTGTTTAGGATCCTTGAGGCATGATTTATTCAAAATTGAAACCAGTTGTGCATATCCCTCTATAACCAATTTGGAGAGAAAGGGGACAACTTGTCTCTATCAAGCAACTAACAACTATTAAGAGAGCTCCCAATGAGAAGCTAACAGACTTCAATTTCAGATTTCAAAGAACGTGGATAGAATCCCATTGGCAGTGAGGCCAATAACTCGAGGTGCTTTCTTATACTTTCTCAAGGCTTTAAATTATGACATTTCTATGTTGATCTAATCCATCAGAATTGCAACTATACCGCAGCTTACAACATCGCCATTAGGGCTGAGAATTGTTTGATCCAAGCTAGTAAACTTGTACCTAGGCCTCCTATGCCATTATATTTAGAGTTGGAAATCCCAAGTACTAGTTAAGCACCTACTTTAGCTCCTATTCCCACTCCTAGAAATCATATTTCAAATGAAACTTCTACTTCATCCCCTAGTGCCTCAAGTGATCTTCAAGAAATTATGAAACAATTGCAAAATTTGGGTAATGAGATGGATACACTCAAGAGGAAACAAGCTCAAATTTGTAGGCCTTTTTATCAGCCTCAAACTCATCCTAATAGACATCCATATTAGCCTAATAGGCCACCCAAAATTTCCACATGTAAATCAAAATCAAGTAAGTCCTCTTGCCAATAGACCATTTCAGCCCTATAACCCCAATGTTGCATCTACCTCTAAAACCTTAGTCCTAGTGCAAAATAATATAGCTCAATAGTATGATTGGTTTTTCACATACAATGAACCTCACAATCAATCTATGTGCTTCAATGGTGCTTTGAACCAAGCTTTGATGGTGAGAACAACTAGTGTAGAGAGTGAGGAGAGTTAAGAAACAAACCAACAACAAGGAACATCTCAAAAATACAACTCCAAATGAGACTACACTTGTGAATTGGCAGGCTGAAAATTTTTGTGGTATGAATCAAACACCTTCTCAGAGTGTAGCAGCTAACACATGGTCAAATGAAAGGAATATTGGTGAAGGGAAGTCATTAGATCCAAGTGATTCATATCCTTCCATCACTCCACAAGGTGTTGGCAAGAAAAATGCAGTTCCAAATGTGTAAGGAAAGCCCAAGCCACCTTCTAAACCAGCTCAAATACCAGCTATTGTAGCCCATGTACAAGAAAAGAATGTGCAGACTAAAGGGAAACAAAGAAATGGTTCATCCCCATTTAACATCATTGAACAAATGAAGAAGACCAATGTGAACATATCTATATGGGATTCACTATCCATCCCAGTGCCAAAGGGATCTATTACAAGCTACCATGAAGAATTGGTCAACCTCAAATCAAGTAAGCCCATATGCAAAAGAAGGTACTCACAAATGCTACTCACACTGAAGGAAATCTTGGAGGACAGAAGGTAAAAATTTGAAGCCCCCTCCATTATATGTTTCATTGATCATTGGGGATAAACTAGTACATAATTGTATGATTGCTTTCAGGGGCAAGTAGTTCCGTGATGCCCAAGCAAATAGATGATCAGTTGGGCCTTCAATATGAATTCATATCCAAGAGGGTAGTGCAATTAGATGGGACATAAGTAACAATAGTTGGGGTAATTAAAGATTTGAGCCTTACTTTGCATGCATGCCCCAATGTCACTATTTTGTAAGATGTGTCGGTGATAGATTTGCCACCACTTTTTGCCATATGTTTGTCAAGGGATTTCATAGCTAGAATTGGAGGCTACCTATCCACTGATTGGTCACACATGTTTTTAGGATGAGGTATGGAGCCAAGGTCACAATCAGGTCCGAACCTATTGCAAACTTTCACATTGAGCCTCATACTCCACACCCAATCAATGCCAACTATTCAACGTTTAATCAAGAGGATTATCCAAGCACACATGAAGATGACACCAAATTTGGAAGCATTGTAGATTTGACTCTTGATGAATGGGAAAGAAAGGTACATGATTTTTATCCCTACAAGGAAATAGAGGAATCTGAACTAGGAGTCTATTACATGCATGAAGAAAATCATCCTCTTCTTAGCATCACCAAGCCAGACCATAAAGATGACAATGAGGTATGGCAATTGTTCTTTGATGGATCAAGAAGTAGACAAGGTGTAGGAGGGGGAGCTATGCTTGTTTCACCTCAAGGAATTAAGTATTATTCAGCTTTTAGATTTCAATTTGCATGTTCTAACAACACTGCGGAATATGAAGCTTTAATACATGGATTGCATTAGTCAAGGAAGAGAGGCATCAAAAACTTACAAGTCTTTGGTGATAGTGAGATGATTGTTAATCAAGTTAAAGGACAACATGCTACCAAGAATGACCTACTCAAGAGTTATAAGAATAGAGTGTGGGACCTCATTGAGGATTTTGAGGGCTTTGGCATCAACTCCATTCCTAGGAAATAAAACCAAGCTGTTGATAGGCTTGCAGCAGTTGGAGCAACTTTTGATGTTGTGGAGAGTATCAAAAGAGATAAAATGTAGCCAAACATCCATGTGATTGTGAGGCCATCAGTGCCAGACAATAATGTAAGTTGGTAGGTGTTTGAAAGTGACCAACAAATCATCAATTTCTTGCAAGAGGAAGTTGAGTTCTCAGCCAAAAATCAGGAAAAGTTAGAGCAGTAGTATGGTGATCAAGTGGTATAGCTAAGAACCAATAAACTACCAAAGGGACTTGTGACTTTAGAGTCTATTTTTAATCCTAATGATCAATTTAGGAAAGATAAATCAAACATCCAAGTCAAGGGAGAGGATTCAGAGCCCATCTCGATTAGAGAAGGCAAGTCACTTCAAATTGGTAAAGTGGCAATCGAGCAAGAAAGGTATGAGTTCATGCAACTTTTCCAAGAGTTCCCAGATGTATTTGCTTATAGCTATGAAGACTTGAGGGGTTTCAATCCCAAGCTAGCACAACACACAATTGAACTAGATCCAAGTGCTAAGCTCATCAGGCAGAAACAAAGACTGGTCAATCCTCACATTGAGCCTCTCATGAAGAAGGAATTGAATAAGTTAATAGAGGAAAGTATCATATTCCCCATCAAGCATTCAAGCTGGGTTACAAACTTGGTTCCAGTTAGAAAGAAGAGTGGAGAAATCAGGGTGTGTGTAGACTTTAGAGATTTGAACATAGCATCCCTAAAGGATCACTACCCACTTCCTTCGATGGAGTAGATTTTGTGAGTTGTTTCTGGCACTGAGAGGTTTTCATTGCTAGATGCTTATTCAGGGTATAATCAGATCATGGTAAAGGAAGATAATCAGTTCAAAATAGCCTTCACCACCAAATGGGAACCTATGCATATATAAAAGTGCCATTTGGGCTATCTAATGTTGGAGCTACTTTCCAAAGACCAATGGATATGGCGTTCAAGGACTGATAAAAATAGTGTTGATATACCTAGATGATATTACTTTGTTTTCTAAAAGTGCATAAAATCATCTCTTTCATTTGAGACAAGTGTTCCAAAGATGTTGAAGATTTGGGGTATCCTTGAATCCTAAAAAATGCATTTTCCTAGCTCATGAAGGAAAGCTCCTAGGCCACATTGTTTCCAAAGAAGGGTTAGCAATTGATCCAAAGAGGGTTGAAGCAATAAGAGCACTATTATTTCCAAGGCATAAGAAGGATCTTCAAAGTTTCTTGGGAAGAATCAATTTTGTTCGAAGGTTTGTTCTAAACTTTGTAGCCCATGTCAAGCCAATAACTATGATGTTGAAGAAAAGTGTGGCATTCAAATGGACGGCTGAAGGTAAGGAAAGTTTTGAGGTAATCAAAGAAGCTATCTCATAGGCTCCAACTCTCATTAACCCAGATTTCTCCAAAGATTTCATCCTTTATGCATTTGGCGGTGATGATACAATTTCTGCAATTTTGGTACAACAAAACAAAGAAAATGCAGAGTAGCCAATTTCCTTCTTTAGCCAAAGTTTGGAGGACTATGAAGCAAGGTATTCCTTCATTGAGAAGCATGTTCTTGTAGTGATTAGGAGCTTGAAGAAATTTAAGCATCTAGTTTTAAACAACAAGGTTCAACTCGTTTGGTTTCTCGTGGGAGTTAAAGACTTCCTCCTCAACAAAGATCTAAATTAAAAATGTGTAGGGTGGATTACTTGTGTCATGGAGTATGACATTGAGATAAAGTCACAAAACTAGTATGAGGAAAGGGATTTTATGAGTAATTGTCCTTGAGTCAACCAATTGAAGAAAGAAAAGATAAGGATGATGTTTTGGTGCTTTGCAAAGACAGCCAAGAACAAAGAGACATTCAAGAAGAAAATGGTGGTATGTTCACTCCTTATTGGACCCAAGATATAATGCACTTCTTACAAACAGGCCTATGCCCTCTAGAGATGAACAAATCCAAGAGAAGACACTTCAGATTGCAAGCTATTCCGTATGCACTTGTTGATGGTGTCTTGTTCAAAAGAGATATCAATGCAGTGTTCTTGAGATGCATTGGGACAAATCAGATTGAGAAAATGTTAGAAGAGTTCCATGGTGGATTAGCTGGGGGTCATTTTTCTCCAAGAGTGATAGCTCTCAAGATCATGAAGGTTGGTTATTATTGGCCCAAAGTGTTTAGTGATTGTTATGCATGGATCAAGAGGTGCAAGAATTGTGCATTCTTCACAGGAAAAGAGAGGTTAGCAGCACTTCCATTACACCCAATCTCAGTTGACCAACCATTCATGCAATGGGGTTTGGACTTCATTGGAGTCATTAATCCAAACTCAAACCAAGGGCACAAATGGATTCTAATAGCAATAGACTACTTCACTAAATGGACTGAGGCGGTGGCACTCAAAGAGGAAAATGAATCTAGCATTCTAGACTTCTATGAGGGGATAACAACCAAATTTGGTATACCTACCACTATAATATCAGATAATGTGTTAGAATTCATAGGATGAAAGATAACCGAATGGGATGTTAGAAATGGGATCTATTTGAGCACTTCATCAAATTATTACCCTCAAGGTAATGGCCAAGCTAAGTCCACAAACAAGAATCTATTAAGAATCATCAAGAGGAATCTTGATGAAAATCAGAGGACTTGGCACACTAAGCTCAAATCAGCTCTATGGGCTGATAGGATAACTCCCAAGAGATCTATAGGTCACTCTCTATTTAGACTTGTTAATGGGAGAGAGGCAATCTTGCCTATGTCACTTGAGTTGCCAACATTGGAATTCAAAGCAATTACAATTTTTGGATTTTGATCAAGAGAAGATTTGATAGGAAAGCTAAGGCTAGAATTTTCCAAGTTGGAGATTTAGTGTTGAAATGGGATGTAGACCAAGCAAATACAAGAAGGCATTCAAAATTTGATACTATTTGGAGTGGTCCCTACATAGTCACAAAATGTAAAAATAGCAGTGCCTTCCAATTGTCTACATTGGATGGTGAGGAACTATGATTCTCCGTTAATGGAATCCATTTAAAGCATTGCTACTAGAAGGGAAAATTCTTACCTTGTACATATTAGCTTAGATTTTTCCTTTCCCCCAAGTTCCTATGCACATTGTTTAGTTGTAGCTTAGATTTACATTCCCTAAGTGCTTTGGCACAAGTTTTGTTGCCACAAGGATGCATCTTTTGCGAGGCCATGTTCCGGATCAAAGTAATTTTCTACTCACAATATTCATCTTAGATATTTTCTAGTGAATTGAGAGTAGTAAGAAATTAATTTCATGACCACATTGCCCAAATGGATTGCTTCAAGTAGCTAGTCACTTCATCCAGTGGACAAATGACCCCTCTAAGTCACCAAAATTGTTATCCAAAATAAGCCCCGCTTATTTTGGCTAACTTGTCTTCATTTTTTCCTTCATTGTGCCTCATTCAAATTTTTACACATTTCAGGCACTCAAATTTTTAAGGTATTGTTTCATCGTATAGAGAATTTTCTCCCTTTCCGTAAAGGTAAAGAAGTCCTCCTAACTCCTTGTATTTTAAAAGTTATGGCTCATGGAGTCTGGAGGGAATTTTTTTCCCAAGGCGGGCCCAAGGGAAAAATTTTGGCACTTAGCCTTTTGTGGTCAAAGGGTCAAAGGGAAAATTTTTACCCAAAATCCCACAAGGAGATAAGAGGGTGCCATGTGGTAGGTTGGAGCAGTGGGGTGGAAGGACTTCAAGTTTTTTGGCGTTGGGGTCAAAGGGTCAAAGGGAAAATCCAAGCGAAAGCTTGCCGAGCAATGAGAAGACACCATGTGTCCTATCAGTGGTGGAGGTTGGGGTAGCATAAGGACTTTGGAATTTTTTCCAAAGTGGCTATCGATCAAAGGCGAAAGTGGAGTGTATCCCCCGCCAAGTAACTAGATGGTGCCATGTGTCTCGGGTGATGTGCCATGTGTGCCATGTGTCAAAGGGGTAGAATGATCGTTTGAACCCGCAGATCAATGAGATGGTGCCATGTGGTAGTGCAGGTCGGGCCAGCAGAGAATTTTTGGGAATTTTTTCCAATTCAAAAAGGAGGGAAAATTTTTGAATCTCGGCCCACGAACCCTAATTTTTCCTTAAATCTTCTCGAGGGCCATATATCTTTTGATCCAAAGCTTGGATTTTTGAGGTTTTTATATCATTAGAAAGCTGTTGAATTTCTCCACACGATGGACTATTCAATTTTTTTTTTTGGTGGAGTTTGGTGGGAGAAAATGAGAAAACATCTCTAGCACACAAAAATACGAATTGACATTCAACCACAAAAATTAATGAAGTATGGGTCATTTTTAGATCTGCAGAGCAATGTACTTTGGCGTATGGGTTTTTCCATGAATCCCATCACTTTACAGGTGAAATTGAAGGGATTTGATTGGTAGTTGAGCTCATAAATCATTTTTCCCATGTTTTTGTTTTCCTTTGTTCTGCTTCACCATTAAAAGCTAGTTTTGGCTCATTTGTAAAGGGTTGGACATTTTTGTTCTTGCAGACTCCCCTCTTCCCCTTGGCACATGAATTCAAGGAGTTTTAGACCTTCCATGGAGATTGTGACACGTTTTTTGCCTTTCTACCATTGTAATGCATCATATTAAACTTGGAAATGGTAATGCATGTTTTGTGAATGATCCTTCAATCCTCTCATGTGTTTATCATTGTCTTCTGATCTTTCATTATATTCTAGAAATCTGTGCATGCTTTGGTGTTACATCTCTATGATCTGTGTTTATTTGCAAGACAAAATTTCATCACTCCTTTGGTGTATCATTGTTTTAGCTTAGTTTTGTTTTCCTTTTCCATGCTTCTTTCAACCCTGTCTCCTTGGAAATTTTAGAGTAAGAGTTTTGAATCAAAACCTCTGCATAAATTCATGCATACACCTAAATAGAGGGGTAAGAACCAACTTTCTCTGGAGAGTTTTCTCACCTTGGAGAAAACTCAATGTTGTGCAATCACATTAAATGACCCAATTCTGAACTATAGATTTGAAGGTCATTTAGGGGGTGTTTTAGATTTACACTAATAGGTACTAGGTCCCTCTTTAGAGTTTCTTATACAGATGTTCTTGTGATGATGTTTAAACATGTTTAGATTCATAAGTAGACATAAACATTCCACATTGTAAAATCTAGATCTAGATCTTAGAAAATCATAATAAACGAACTAAAAATAACTATGATAAGATTAACCATATAAGAACCAGATTTAGTCATTTCTAACATCATTATCCAGCCAATATATTCCATTTCATAATTACTATAAAACACAAAAGCTTCTTACATCAAATTATCTCCATGAGTGATGTGTGCGTCAAAACTAGTAGCAAAACTCTACAATAATTCACCACCACTAAACTATGAAAGTCAATACATATTTATAGGGGTGGGGTCTTGTCCTTCACCACCCATGCACTTCTCAAAATAGGTCACATGTTGATAATAACCATGTGCCTTTACAATAGTATGCACAATATGCAAGTTCTCTAACAATAGATGTCCTATAGCCAACTCCAAGTAGAAGTCCTATTATTAGCTTAAACTATGCATGACGCTTATCTGACACTTGTTCCCAAAATACCATAGCATGTAGCACAAGTATTCATTTTTATGTGTGCTCCATATGTTATCTCAAAAAATAGTCCTTATCCACAAAACATCCAAGTCCTAAGCTAGGTAAATTTAATACTATTATAGTGTCACATGCTTCTAGTTCCCTATATTCGTGCACCCCATTACTTAGAATGTTTCTAGTTGTTCAAAATTACCCCACACTAGAGTACATTTTCATCCCGTAAATGTAAATTCCTTCATATGTATTCAATAATAAATATTAGGTAATGAAAGAATGAAAATAATGAACCAAACTCTATACTAAGGATGAATTTTATTCTGCAACACCCTCTTCTTCAACAAGAATGATTAATTAGTCGGATATTCATTTTTAGCTCATCCTCCAAGGTCTTTCAAATCACTCAAGACGTTCCTCATTTTCTCTGGAATATCAGTGGTTATGTCATCTAATTCATCCTGAGTGTTCTTTTATTTCTCATTCTTTAGTACCTGGACAACATTGGCCATGCCCAACAACATTCCCTCCATAAGGTCCATCTTCTACGCTATGATTTTTCCAAACTTGTTAATCCTTTCCTTGTGTAGATCATCTCCTTCTATTTATCCTTTATAGGAGTCACACACAATGATTTCCTTACTTTGGATGTAAAGTTCCAACACCACTATCTCCAAGCATGCCTCTTTATCGAAATCCTTTTGGTGTGCAAAAGTCTAGCGTTGTCTTCAGGTTTCTCTTGTTCTAGGATGTTTTCTAGTCTTGTATGTACTAGGTCTTCCTGAGAAGGGGGTGCAGATGCAACATTCCTTGAATTCCCCACTATTTTATTCTTCTTAGGAGGTCTTGGAAGATCCATATCTATTCCCTTCACCACTTTTCCATCCTTAAACCTTGGCCTTAGGTAAATGTAGATGTGCGATGGTTCAATCTTCCCTGTCGCTAAACTCTCTGGCATGATATCAACATTATCAGACTCTATGGTTTCTACATAGGCCTCCTTACTTGGCCATATATATGTTTTACGTAGAATGTGAATGTCTGCGAATAATTTTTGGTGTCAAATTGGAGATGACGTGCGTCATGAAATCTATTTACAGAGTCCTCAAAATACCTTTCGGTAAATGTAAAGGGAAACTTACACCATGGGATCTTCTCCCCAGACTTCATGTGGAAGCACCCCAAGATGAAATATTCTTAGATGTCATGCATAGTCTCCAAAACCACTAGTCCAAGTGCATTTTTTATGTGTTGGAAATAGACCCATGCAATGTGTACTTTCCATATCTTTTGGCTAGGGAATTTTTCTCTAATGGAAACTCCCATATGTTTTCCCTAGGATCGTCTAGTACCCCAAATTCAGTGAACACAATTGATAACAAAATTGCACCCCAAGTTATCTTCTCACCTTTTTCTTCTTGGTTGCATGCCTCATTCACCAATCTCTCTGCAATGTAACTAGTGATATTGTAGTATGTTTTTTTGTCCATTTTTTGTGTTATATGCAACCAACACATGTTTACCTTGTTCCATCACTCAGTGGCCCCTATTTTACTCCTTGTTAACTACACTGCTACTCTGGTGACCATGTCTGGGATATTGGTGACGTTGAAAGCTTAGCCCCACTTCTTATAATTGTATAGGGATGATGTGGTATCAATTCACTTGTCATCTATTAATTCTTGAGTCATTTCTAAACCCGTTTCCTGTAGCCTAGTAACTTTTCCAATCCATTTGGAAATTATCCTTATTTTCCTACCCACAAAATAGAAATAATCTTCATGGACCCGTAACATTAGCCATGAGTACAATTTCTTAGTATTTCTAAATTAGGAAACTCCAAGATTTGTATTATGCCCATTTTCTCAAGAATATTCTTCACCGACACATCTAAAACCCTAATTTCATCCACTAGTCATCGGTTAGTATTTCTATAGAATTCTACCATGACATCCTTGATACATTTTACAGTGTGGCGGTTAATCTCTGTAACCCTAAACTGAGTAATATTTGTTTTCCATGTCCAACAATGAATCCTTCTAGATATAGCATTTTCACCATCCACTCCTATGTTGGATTGTTAACCTCCTTCTTTCAAGCTCTCGGAGCTTTCTATGGTGCCATCACCCCTTTTGATTCTGCAAATGTGTAAAAACCCTAGCTGCGAAATGAAAACCCTAGTCACCCTTCCATCACACACATGCACCACTCCTTAAATCCTACTTCTATGCCTGGGTACTCAACACCGTGCTTCATAATGTGACAAGTTTACTTGATCCACAAAATACTCTTTGTCTCTAGCTCTTCTTTGCACTTCACAATTTTTTTCCAAGTTCGTAAGGTAGAAAATGATGTTGAGAATGCCAAATTTAAACCAAGTTTCAAAATTACCTTCATTAATTGATCCACCTACCACCGTATACAACATTAATTTCTCTGTAGAATTTTGCATTCCTCATTATCTTGTGCTTCAATGTCTCGCACCTCAAACTTTTTCATCTCGGTCATAATTTTTAGCACTTCACTACTTATCTATCACGATATCCTCTACTCGTGCTTCCTTAAGCTGAATTATTTTATCCAATGTGACCCAACATACATAGTCTCCAATGTTGTAGCATCCCTTGAATTATACTGAGCACCCAATGCCTTACGTGTGGTCTTAATTTTTTAGCAATTCTTTGGAAGTTCTCATGAATTTTGAAACCTTTCTCCTTTTGTTCCTCTTGTGGTTACCCGTGAGTTTATTTATTTTCCATACCTTCATTATCCACCCGACACTAATGGTATGTGCAGTCATCTATGCATATAAAAACTTTAGATTGTGATCGTGTTCTAGCCACAAACACGCATTATTACATAAAACATTGAACTAAATTGACAAAGCATAATGACGAAGAAGGAAATACATTGAAATAAAATATAATAAATTAAATCTAATCTAAATGGAAATATTGCCTTATTACAAACACCAAAAAGGATAATTTATAGTAGGGCTTCAGTCTAATCCCATTGAAGTAACCGAGTAACCATGTTCCATCAAGTGCCTCTAACTAGAAAGTGCCTAATTCAAGTATGTGAGTGATAACATATGGTCCCAACCAATGCACCTTAAGATTACTTGGGTGGTGTAGAAACTTTGAATCATAAAGAAGTACCATCTTCCCGACCTCAAGCTTCTTATCCTTGATGTGTCTATTATGCCATGCCTTCTGCCCATTAGGACTTTTTTTGCTTCCCACCCCAACGTGCTATGGTGTGCCTCTCATCCAACTATATTAACTTTTCAATTCTTTCTTCCAATTATTTCTCATCAACTAGACCTCCTACACGTGTAATACACAAAGAAGGTAACATGAATTCCATGGGAAGAACTGCTTTTGTGCCAAACACCAACTAAAAGGGTGTTGCAGCCTTATTCAACCTTTTGTAGGTTTCCAATGTGTACAAAAAAACTTTATCATCCTAATCTTTCCTTCCAAAATCACAAATTTTTGTCAAGGTCTGGCTCAATATCTTGTTAAAGGCCTCAAAAATCCCATTTTCTTGAGGGTGATAAGGTGTAGTCTTTTGGTTCACAACCATGACTTCATCCAATAATATCCTGATTGTCTCATTCAAGAAGTGTGTGCCCCTATCACTTTTCGGACTCAATGGACATCCATACATAGTAAGAATATTTTCCCATAATAACCTTGTTGTTGAAGCCATTGTACAGTCCTTTGTATGTGCTACTTCTACCAACCTAGTAACATAATATGTATAAGTGATGATGTAGGGTGATCCAGCTTTACGCGTAGGCTGGGAAATATGACCCACAAAGTCTATTGCCCATTGTTAAAATGGTTATGAACTAGTAATAGGCCTCAAAGGATTTTCATCTCTTTGCCCGGGTTTTCTAAGGCAACGATAGTGATCTCACACTTTACAATACTCTTTGAAATCCTTGTATAGGGTCTCCACCATAAACCGGTGAGACGAATCTTGCACGCAAATGGCGTCACCTACATAATGCCCACCTGTAATACTACCATGAGCATCTTCCATGATATATTTGTTCTCATGTTCTAGTACACACCAGAAAAATATTTAATCTTGGCCTAGTTTTTATAAGTCACCACTGATCAACATCAAAGGTGCGAGGAGAATTGCAAGTTATTTCTTTTCCAAGGATTTCATTCCTTCTGGTGTTATACCTATTCATAAAAAGACATAAATATCCTCCAATTCCAAAGGTGTGTGGTTTAACCTATACAACTATGCATCCAACATTGTATCTTCAATTATATGTGCCTCCTCTCTGATTGAATTCATGATAAGTGGTCTGGGACATAATTACTTTTATCGAGTTTTAACATGATTGTAAAGTCAAATTCTTGGAATAATAACACCCACCGACATATGTGCCCCTATAAAATGGGATTATTTACCAAGAATTTCAATGTCATGTGATATGTATAGAAAAAGTGTTGCTAGCAAGTACTATCTAAACCTTATGCAATGTGTAGATCATCGACAAGGCCTAGTTCTTTGTAGTTGTATATTTACATTTTACAGGAGTTAACTTTCTACTAGAAAAAAATAGGATGATGTATAATACATTCTCTAGGCTAAGCTAACACTGCACCAATGGCCATGCCAGAGGCGTACACATGTACGTGAAAAGGTTGGTTCCATGAGGGAAAGAATAGAATAGGTTTCATAGTAAGCCTCTCCTTCAACGCCTCAAATGTGCGCTACCGCAATTTTCCCCAATATAATGTCCCTTTTACTTTTAGTAACTCCTCCAAGGGTGTGGTAATTTTAGCATATCCCTTAATAATTTTTTTGTAATACCCTATGTGACCCAAGAATCCACGTACCTCACTCTCACTAGTAGGATCCTCCACACTTACGATAATTGTAACCTTAGTTGGATTTACTAACAAACCTTCCTTACGGATGATGTGCCCCAGCATAGTTCCAAAAGGTATAGAAAATACACACTTCTTGATATTTAAAGAGATTCTTAATTGTCTCGCATCTTTAAAACATTAAGCACAAGTTGTCATAATGATCCTTGACAATGCCATATAGCATCCAGTCATCTAAGTAAACCTATAAGAATTTGTGTAAAATCCTAGAATGCTTGAACAACTATGTGCAAAAATACAAAGCGGTGAATTCTTTAGACCAAAGGGCATCACCGTATATGAAAAGTTTCCCCATTTAGTCATGAATGGTGTTTTCTCTTTATCATCTTTAACAATTCATACCTGATGATACCAAAAGAATCCATATATAAAAGAGTAAATTTCACGCCCTTCAACGCCTTCTATTATTTCCTCGGTGAAAGGTGTAGGAAAAGGATCAATTACACATGTAACATTCACTCCACTGTATTCGACACAAATCCTAATCATGCCATCTTTCTTTATATTTATTAACATGGGGCTAATCGACTATGATTCATCTAGGGGCTTAACTATGCCATATTTCAACATCTTGTCAATTTCTTCTTTAACTTTTACGTGCAGGTTAGGTTTCATCCTACAAGGTCTCTTCCTAACTAGGCACGCACCTTCTGTTAGCTTAATCTTCATCTCTCCCAAAGATTCATGCACTCCTTTTAACTCATGATAGCCTCTAGGAAATAATTTCTAGAAATCACGTATTAACTCATTTACCTTAGCCACTTTAGAATCAAACCAATAATCTCCAATAATGGCCTCCTTAGGTTCATCATCCGTGCCAATGTTCACTTTCTTAGTCTTCATAGGTTCATGATAGGTATGTGCCTTTTTATCCGCATTTTATAAAACCTCACGCATACCTTTTGAATGATAAATGTTTAAATTTTCTACTTCTTCATCATCCACTATGTAGACAATATTTCCTTTCTCCTTCTCAAGACAAGCATGCAGTTTGAAATCGATCACATATACTTCATCAAAATGTGATCCTAGGTCTGCCTCACCAAATAAATCCTGAATGATTTCTTCATGCTTTACACTGTATCCCATAGTCAAGTGCTCCATAGCTCGTAATGCCTCTTTTACCACGCTTTAGTGGAGAATTAGTCAAAATTCTGGATCATTCCCGTAGTCAAGTCTTTCTAATTTCTAGTGTCTCTATGTAGTTCCGCATAAATATACCAAGTGTGTGTGGAGCCCCACAAAGTGAAATAAATTTTTTTGCACCCATAGTGAAGGTGGTAACACTTCCTACCCCTGTGGTAACGCATAGTGCTAAAATATTTACCGTCGAGAGTAGAATCACTGGAAAAATGGGGGGTCCACCGTGTAAAACAGAGCCCACCCACAATCTAGCGTGGAAAGAGGATGTTGTGCTTTGGAACTATCTTCAAATTGGGGGTCTTGTGAATTTGATAGAAAGAATTCAAGGTTTTGATCAGGATATTTCTATTAAATTCACACAGGGATGGAAGAATCAGGTTGTTAAATACAACAACATGGAGGTTGAGATCATGGAGGAGCTCATCACCTAGATCACGGGACTCAGTCTTGATGGCACCAAATTATTTAATAAGAAGGTAGATAGAGAGGTGGAGACAAAGAAATTCCTGGATGAAGGGGAAAATATTGAGTTTGTGACATCCAAAGATCAAGTTGGCTTCGATTCACCGAGCTTTTTTTGAAGCTCACCAAGATGGTTGTTAGGTATGTAACTCTTGAGGGGAGATTTGTTACTATTCCTCAAAAGCATTTGATATTTCTTAACCACTTTCATATAAATATAACCATCAGCTTCCCTCATTACTTGTTAAACTCACTGGAGAAATCCGTTTGGGAAGTGCAGAGTCATTCTAGGGTAGTTCCTCTACATCAAGGGCTAATTCTTCTCATCCATCGTCACTGCTCAAACTATCCCCGCATGAATCCTACTCCACCCTCTTCCTCCATTCCTCCCCCTGCTCACACCGCCTCCATTCCCCCCTGCTCGAAAGGAAGATTGAAACTGCTTCGTCTAGCAAGAAAAGAAAGGGCATGAAAACTAAGATCCCTACTTCTCAGAGGGTTCTTAGAAGCCACAAAGACCTCGAGCTTGCTGAGAACCTCCTGCACATCAGCCAACCGGTGGAGGAGCCTAAGGAGGAGGATTTGATGGTCAGAGTGGGCAGGATGGAAAAGGAAATCCAAGAGCTCAAAAGGGTTATCAAAAATATGGAAAAAGCTAAGGGAAAAGGAATACTACAAAATGATGATGAGGAGGGTGTTATTGCTGAAGTGTTCAAGAAGTTACAATCTTTGGATGGAAGAATGGGAAATGCAAAAATTCATAATGACTGCATCCTATCTGCTCTTAAAAGTATTTACAATTTCATTGAACAACATGTTCATAGTGTTTGCAGCCTAAGCGGGATTAATGAAGACATTTGGGGCCCCAAAGAGAAAAGGGATATGGCAATTTCTCGGGCAGCATGCCTTCTTATCCAGATTTATCCAGATCTGAAAGACTCTTCTCAGGCCACAACCATTTCTTTCTTTGTCTCACTGCAAGTGATCAAAACCAAGATTGACAAGGCTATCAAGTAACGTGGTCTGTGATGCTATTTACTAGGCTATGAAGTTCTTTGATGGTGATGGATCTGGAGCTGTTTTTTGGTAGAGATATTCTAGGATAGATATCTATTGTTTGCTTTTTGATCTCTTCTGCTATTTTTTGGATCATTGTATGACTGGATCCTTTCTTTTAATATGTTGTTTTATCTAGCTGATGAGCCCTCTGAGGTTGGTTGTTTTTCCCTTCTCTGGGTTGTTTCTCTCACTTCTGATATCTGGCTTTTGAGCCCTTTTGTATATAGGGTATAGTCCCTTCAAAACTATTTTCCCTTAATAAAAAAAAAATGCTTCCTACCCCTCTGTTCAGAATCTCTCAGTGTTGAACGTGGTGCTAAACAGGTTGATTACCATGATATATGCATATTTGAGTAGGTTCATTACTCTTAAGAAACTAGGTTGTAAGAGAAAATCTTACTTCATTCCATTCTACTTATCCTTGTGAACCATCCACCAAAGCGTTGTTGTACCGCACAGGGTATACACTAATATATTTCTTATATCCACTTGATCCTTCAATTGTTCCTCCATGGCATACAAGAATACTGCAGGGTCTCCTTTTCTAGTTTACCGGGGTATAGAGTTGTTGCCTATCCTCCTAATACAACGAGGTCTACCTCCTTGTGTAAATGCACTTCTTACTTTGCGCCCAACCATATCATAAGTTCCATGTGCCAAATTTTCACAAGCAATACTTGTAGTATCACTAATAGACTGTATCTTCTCACTGGAGGATTCCTTCCTTATATGGTTCAAGTACTTCCAGATCTTGAATGATGCACACATAAATTTTGTTCGAGTCTTCCTCACTCAAAGGCTCAACATAAGGTGCAAATTTCCCATCTGTTAGAGGGATAATAACTTGTTCTTCCTCCTTGTTATCAAATCTTATATACCCCTTTTTAAACCGTAGATTAACATTATTTTCATAACACCAAGGGTGCCCAAGTAGAGCTAGGAAGTTATTTACTTCCATGAAGCACAAAAACCTCAAAGTCCACATTGACCTTCACCCCTATTGGAGTAGCCTTAGTTCAATTTTACATGAACAATACATTAGAGGATGGCTATAATGGAGGTCTTCCCGTATGCATGCATGCATCTAAAGTAAGAAAATTAACTTCCACGCATGTGCAATCAATATATTGCTCAAAATCCAGGACATCCACAATGAAATTTAGAGTGATCTCCTTGTCATAATCCAAGCTATGAGGGGGAGATTAGCATGCAAGATCTTACACCATTATCAATACCTACACGCAAAGTGTTTCCCTTTAAGAAATTTCCTAGTAATGGATTAATAGTCTCATGGTGCAGCATCTTGTATACCTATTTTAAATCATCAACATCTAAGTGGACTGTCTCTACTACCTTATTTTATTCCAACTTTCATGACTTTTCCTTTAAACACTGTATTTCACCCTGAATATTTTTAAGCACCTTCATGGTCTCTTGATAAACCTCCTTCTGATGTTCAGGATCTAGGTATCTTGCATGTAAAACCTCCTCCTTAGTAATGGTATGTTTTTTTTTACAACGTTTCTCTAGCATGCGCAACTTTAGCACTTGTAGTAATATTCATAGGTATTACCTTAGGTTTCAGTGCCAACTTTGACATCCATTGATTTTCCATTGCACTTTGTATTCTAACCATCCTTGCACCCTTGTTATCCTATTTATGCTACTTGTTAAGATGCTCATATAAGTCTAGGAACTCCTCATAGTTATGATTCTTTCCACAAAAAGAACATGTAATATTTTGAGGGCATTCACACCTATAGTGGTCAAGAGATCTACACGTATAACATGTTCCATAAGCAAACTCACCTCATCCACCACCACAGACCTCAAACCTTGAATCCACCACAATATCCTTGACCTTTTCCATAACCTCCTTCAAAATTCCCTTCATTATGATTATAGCACCCTTGAGTGTGATCATGATCATGGTACTCACTCTTAATTTTAGAGTTATCTGGTACTCTTGTCTATCATACACCAATATCGATAGCATCATGGATCGATCAATCAACTTTGTAATCCTTTGTATTGTGAGTCATGGACCGAGAAAATCTTATAGTACCAAGATAAGCTCTTCCTTATTTCATGTTGTAATAATAGGCATCGGCTTGCATCATGGTATAAATGAAATATCTTACAAAGATATAGCAATAATGAATGCACCACTTATAGGGACAACTATCTTTAGTGTGTCCCTTAAATTTAAAATATGTACACCAAATCCCGATGCATGTCTCATGTCTTTGGCCGGTTGATAAATTGTCCAACTACTTTGCCATAGCTACAATATGAGCTTCTAGGAATGGGCTTACTCCATTATCTAAACTTATGGCTACCTCATTGTGTAACGCTACTTTGAGTGCTTCGCGTGGATCCATCTATGTCTTATGTGACATTGCCCTCATAAAACGTGTGATCAAGCCTATGAAAAACCATTGTGCATGTTGGATTGCATGGATATCATACAAAAGTTTAGACAAAAGTGTTTTAAAATGGGCATCATATTCTTGAACACTCTTAGTAGTGCCCTACTTAATATACTTGAGTGATGCAACCTATAATTTACTAGTAAAAACCGGGTGTATTGGCACATCACTCGGCTAGACCGAGCACTCACCAAAGTGCACAAAGGTACGAGGCCCCTCTTTAGGGTTTTTGTTACAGGATGTTAGCATGATGAATACTTAATGCATTCAATTCCATAATTAATATATCATTCTATAGAGCATGTCCAGATCTAGATCTAAAGAACAACATGTTTAAATAATATCCATAATGAAATCAATCATGCAAGAACCAATTATACTCAGGATTAATACTTTGATTCAGCCAATACACCCCATTATATTAAACACAATAAATACATAGAAGCTCATTACAATGGGTAATACCATAATCTTATGTGCACATTAGATCTAGCAGCATAACTTCATAGTAATTTAGTTCTCACACAGTCCTCTTATTCTACATAGATCATTACATATTTATAAGGGTGGGGACTTTCCCTTCACTACTTGCATAACTCCAAAAATAGGTTGCATGCTGAAAATAGCCATGCGCCTTTACAATCATAGCCACACATGCAAGTGTGCTAACAATAGACCTCTTCTAGTTAACTGGTAGTAGCAATTCTATTCTTAGCTCATACCCATGCAAAGCGCTTAGTATCCACTCTTCTAATAATATCCCATGCGTGTCGTGTAAGTTATTATCCGGTTTGTGTGCTCTACACATTATCTCCAAAAATATCTTGTACATGTAAAAATGGCTAAGTCCCGAATATTCCCTTGTCTTTCGTATGTGTGTTCTTCCCTATCCTTCCACGCCTCGACTACGCCCTATTCTCACATGCGAACATCTTGTGTGCCTTTTGCTAAGTATCATACTCTCTCCCTCAACATTACCCCACACTAAAATGCATTTCTGCCCCGAAAATGGTGGTCTTTTGATATGAAATGAATAAAGAATAAGAAATGGATAAATGTAAAGAATTACTATAAAAATAATAATTATTTACTCTACAACATCCTTTGCTTCAACTGGAAGAATTATTTCTTGATATTCTTTTTTTTTTTTCCCTCTAATGTTTTCCACTCACTCAGCATGGCTTCTGCCTTTTCTAGAATATTTAATGCAATATACTCTAATTCATCCTAGGAAATTTCTACCTTTTCATTCTATAATACTAACATAGTTTTAGACATTGCAGACATTCTCCCTTCATGAAGATCCATCTTCTGTGCTATAAGTTTCCCAAGTTCATCCAACTTATTCTTATGGGGCTCTTGGGCCGCTGCAAGGGCCTCGCACTTTTTCTTTACCAATGCCAATCTCTCCATGTGCCCCAATGTTTCATCCTTCATTTACTTCATGACCTCATTGTCCTCTAACATGGTCCTTATTCTTATGACTACCTCTGGAGCTGTAAAAATATTCAACACTCGATCTTCTTTCTTCACCTCCTCCCATAAGGTTTAAAGCAATGCCTCGTATGATGAAATCTTTCACACTACTACAACCCTTTTCTCACTCTACTTCCTGCTTAGGATCTTTTAGTGGTGGCTGTACGTACCCAAAATTGTAAGGTCTTGTCATCTTGCGGACAGGCGTAATAAGTACCCCAATGATGATACAGGTCTCCTCGCAAGGTGTTCGGGATCCGAAAATCCCTCGAGTATGTGTTAACATCCCACATGCCCCGCTTAGCCCCCGCACCCTTTTTTTTCCCCCTTTTTCTTCTTTCCTTGGCCTTTTTGATCTTCGGTGACGAAACCGCCGCCTCTGGCTGGGCGGCGGTCCTATAACTTGCCACCTGCTCGGGCGGCGGTCTGTGCACGCTTTTCCGTAACGTTCTTTGACATGACTCGCATGAGAAATATCACAATTCACCAGCTTTTCCTTGCCGACTTGAGCATGCATTTATGTTTTTGGTCCCCTAGAATAGTGTTTTTCCTTTGTTTATTGTTTAGGAGTTCAGTTTGGTTTTGATCTTTGGGTGATTGAATTCCTATAAATGCATGGTTTGTGCACAAGCTAAGGGGTCTGAATTTTGGCTGGATTTTGGAGTTTGAGCTTTGCTTTCATTTCTTCATTTTAGTGTTTTAGCTAGTTAGCTTGTTTAGAAGCCATAGCTTGAATTCACTTGCATCTTTTGTTAAATTGCTCAGCTGTTGGTAAGCCACATACCCATCTTGTGCAGGCAGTGCTGTTATTTCATCCAAATCCAGTCTAAAGCTTGCCTCTGAATTCCTCTTTGCTGTAGATTTAATTTTCATTGTTGCTTAGAGTTCTTAGTTCAGTTCATTATATGCCTGGTTAGCTTTATTCAGCTGTTGGTAAGCCACATATCCAGCTTGTGCAAGCAGTGTCTTTATTTTATCCAATCCATTGGAACAGAGTAGCTTAGGAAGCCATTAAAGTTACAGGTTTTGCTCTTCGTATAGGATAGTTACAGGTTCTGGTCGCTTCATGTTGCATGACTCGTAGTAAAATCCCGCTAGGAATCGCATAAGCCAAGCTCTGTACTCTTGCGCTATCCCTCTCCTACTCGCATTTTCAGTCTATATTCTGAGCTGTCCTTCTCCCAAATTCTACTCCTATCGGTACTAGCATTACACGCTTTTCTGGATCCACATGAACACGAAAGAAGGAGGAGATCATACTGAGGGGACGAGATCACACACACTATTGGATTCGCTACTGTTATGCGGAATCCAGGTTTAACTTTCAAAGTTTTAGTTAGAATCATATCAAATAGAGTAGATAAATTGCTTCATTTCAGTAAATTCTATTCTCGATATTGCCAGGGAAGTTGTGAGGATTGATAGTTTCTGAGAAACTATGATTCACTCCTCACTTCTGAGGTAGGATCGAGAATCTTGCAGATAGATTAGACGAGCTATTTTATTTATTTAGAATAATTCTACAAATCGCATAGGCAAATAACTACACTCGGTTATCTTGTCTGTTTTAAATTGTTATTTAATTATTATTTCTAGATACGCTTAAAATAGTTTGCTTTCCTTAAAATTGTTAAAATATTTCTTAGAAGAATAAAAAGTTATATATGTTAGATTTATTTCATGCAGTTAGATTTGCATTTTGTTTCGTATGACAATCACGGGACCTCAGGAGCCCAGGGAATATATATTTGAGCCAATCGTGCCTCAACCAAACCTCGTCACAGCAATAGTTGACATAGACCAAAATCTCAGAATACAAGTATTCCGAACAACCACAGATTTACAACTGATCAGTTCTCAGTTAAGAGGATTAAACATAGAAGACGACCAGGCACATGCATTTTGGTCAAGTCAGCCAAACTACAGATTACCCTAGAAAATCATCCACATGACTGTAGAAGGGTTTGAAAGAGAACAAACATTCGGGTGCGATCCTTTAGTTCCACAGCCAGACGCTGGAGACACCCTCGTAGATATAGATACCAGCTTAAGAATCCAGGTTGCAAGAATGCCTGTGAGGTATTATGAGAAGATTACACAACTGTTGGTTCTAAACATAGAAGCTGAGAAAGCGTACGATTACTGGATACTAGGGATTAGAACTTGATCTCGCGTATGACCATAACAGGACCGCAACAACCAAGAGTCTATGGTTGTGATCCACAGATCCCACAGCCCAACGAATCCATAAGAGAATTAGATATAGACACTGGCCTACGCACACTAGTATTTCAGTCCACTCCACTTCCACCCATCATCATCGAACAATTGTCCTTACTGAATATAGCGGCTAACGAAGCTAGAGAATTCTGGACTAGGCCAGAAAATCGTCCATAAAAGTCAATTATATTCACCATCCACTATATGACCTTATCAGGAGACATACATGAAACTATCCCAGGTCATTTTCCACGTATTCCGCAACCCATAGATCGAATCACGCCAGAGCTCGATATTGATTGGAGCCTTTGAGCAGTCATCCTTGCTGATCGATCTATCACACCAGTCCAAGTTAGAAGGGCCTTCTTTGCCTTAGATTTGCAAATTCCATTAGTGCGTGTCGAAGACATTAGACTGCCTAACTAGTTTGTCTGAATCCAACGCATATTCTACCCCCACCGGCTGTCTCGGCACGACCTCGAGAGGTCGGGTACGCGGAAGAGTCACTTGTAGATTCTCACACTCGCCTGTCGCTTTTCCGGCGTACAATGGCATATGAACTAGTCCCTCCTCAAGAACCAAATTGAATAAGGTACACACATAGTGCATAGCCGAAGGGAACTGTTTTGGTACATTTGGCTCTAAGTCTGGTCTTGCTTAGAGGACATGGTCTTTGATCTCCTTTGCCATGTTGATAAGGACTCTATTCTTCTTCTGCTCCAAGTCCTTCTCTCCTTTCAAGTGCTAGATCTCTACATATTTGGCCTTGATCTCTTCTCTTAGCACTTTGATAGTGGTAGATTTGTCTATGTTCCTCCTCGCCACCTCTGTAAATACTTTTACCAAGGCATTATTTACCTATTCATCAGACATAAATCGTGCGTTTTACGGTTATATCTCTTATTCGAGGTGCATTCTTCAACCTTCTTGACACATAGGATTCTTTGCATACGTCAAAGTCTGGCTCATCCATGTGTGTGTGCATAGACCAAGATAGTTTCTTCCTTGTGTGTGTGGTGGCCATGTCCTCATCCATCAACTCCCATCCATATAAATCCTTATGGATCATCGTGCTTTGAAAAGGTTCAAAAATTTTTACTTTTATCCTCGGTATATCCCAATGCCATAAAAATAAACTCTCCACTTATTCTTTTAGTTCTTGAACCCTTAGGAACTAGTGCACCAAGATTTGGAACTGGATCCCGAGTGTCCTAAGAAGTATCTTGTGTTGTCTCTCCTTCCTTTGCCCCTTCTCCTTCATTCTTTACATCTTCATCTTTCATTTATTCATCCTTTAGCTCTTCCATGTCCTCTGGTTGTGTAGGATATTTGGGCGCACTCTCTTCTTGACTCCTCTGCCTCCTCATTCAATTTCAACTTTTTCCTTCTCTTCTCGGTTGTCTTCTTCGTGGAGAGAGTCACGTGATCTCTGTATTGATTGGGGAGTAACACCTGAGTTCTTGTCCATATGAACACCCTCTTAAAGTGGCATTCTTTAGGGTCTACTCCTACCTCCAATTATTCATCCCCTTCTTCTTGTTCTAGGGTGGAGTACTTGTGTGCTCAGATTCTACCTTGTTCAAGGGTTTCCTTCATCCTTTATGCACCAAGCCACCATTGTCTTCACGCTCTTCCTCCTCATCATCTAATTTTATAGGTTTAATGGGCTTCAAAGATGGTACATTATCCATTGTATGCTTTCCCTTAGGCGGCCCTATGAGTGTGAATTCATTCTCCACTTATTTTTACCCTCCAACTTAGGCTTGAGCCGAAGGTAGATAAGCACAACCCCACTTGTCTCCAATCACAAAACTCATAGGATTCATGCTTATCATATCTAAAATTAGCCTCTCTATGTAGGCAGTCTGACCTGGATATACATAAGTCTTACGCAGTGTGTGGTAGTCGCAGTCTACCTTATCTACAAAAAAATTTAGGCATCGCGCATTGTTGAACCGATGGACTAATTCCTATAAGTAGTGCAATCGTGAAGTTGTATGGAAGCTTACACTAGGGGCTCCAAGTCCCATCCTTCATCGCAAATCATGTGATGCAGAAGTGTTGATATACCGTGAACTAGACTTCCTTGCCCACCACCAAAGGTAACTCCTTGGGGATCGACACTCCTCTTCAAATGTCACGCAGAGCTTGTCATACCACATCTCTTCCTCTGCTTGAATGACCCACTCATTGACCCTTCACACAAGTACTTCTCAAATATTTCTGCAAGGGACTTATTCTACATGGGGTACTCCTAGATCTTGTTCTTTGGCCCATCGGGCACTCCGATTAACAAAAATACTAAGGATAATAGGACATCACTTTGGCGATTCTCTCACTTGTGTGTGCTTCCTCGATGATAGTTTACGTAATTTTACTTGAAATGTTGTAAACTATTCCCTGAAATTATTGTTACAATGTGTAGCCATATTGTGTTCACACGGGACCATATCTCTTGATCATTCAATTTGGTGAATAGGTATCATTCGGTTTGTTGATATCCATTCCGTAAGGACCTTTTGTACCCTAACTCCTTTCACATCTCTAAGATGGTTGCTTTATCTGTCAAGTCACTATTTAGGTCCACTCTTGTGCCCCTCAATCCTATTATAGTTGAAATCGAGTGGTTTTATCCTTACCTTGCGTCCGGTGAAGTAGAAAAATCCTCATATACCCTGCTCATCAACCACTAGTACAAAGGTTCATAATTTCCAAAATATGGAAGCTCATACAACTAGTAAACTCCAATCTACTTTAGTAGCTTCTCTCCAGCATCATCATACACTCTTATGTCCTCTTTTATGCACTTGTTTGTCTTCGTATTCAATAGCATGTCCAACTCCTTTTTTATCTAGTGTGCGGTGATTGTAGTCACCGATCTTTCACATTCGATGTGAGAATCCCATTCTTGTCCTAATATAACACCCTCTGGATATTGCATCTCTAAAAAATTTCTCTTAGGATCAATTTCAACCTCTGCTTCCACTTTCTTCTTCTCTTTTTCTCCTTTGGAAGGTTCTTTCTTTGGTGTTATATGTAAATCGTAACTTTCTATCCTCATATGCTCACCTTATTTCTTCTACAATGTGAAAACTTATACCTTAGCTTGAATCTGCATGCCCTAGTTGAAATCATGTGCCCTAGCTCTTTCAAATTCTCTACTTCACTCAAACCCTTCATCACGTGGATGTAAGCTTCTCTGTGCAAAAATTTACTCCTCACATCCAAGTTAGACACTCATCCCACCTCAATACTCTTTTCTCGGGTCAGGTCGCATCGCTTAGCTCTTTCAAATTTTTGTAATTTACAATAGTAAAAATGAACTCGTATCCCATCTTTATATAGATTTTCAAAATTTGGTGCATTTATTTCTCCTTGACCTACCAAAAATCCTCATTAATTGACCCTTTTCACATTTTTCTGCGTGGTACATCTTTGTGCCTCAGCTATAACCTTTTAGCGCACCTTCCTAACTTTTAGCTACAAGCTTCTCTTCAACTTGCTTCCATCCACTTGAGTACCTCATCACTGCACCTTCTCCTAGTAGTCTCCATGGCTGCCACTTATCTTGTGTTATATTGTTCTTTCATTTATCTCCATCTATGGTCCTCATTTGGAAGCAATCTTTTGTTCACCAACTCTTGAAACTTGAATAACACCTGTAGTAGGTCATTCTTTTATGTGTACCCATTTCTCAATAACCACCCCACACAAATGGTATGTATAGTCCTTTGTGCATGAAAATAATGCAAATGGTAATTATATTACGCGCATAAAGGTGCTTATTTCACAAAACACTAACTAAATTGACAAATAATAGTGACAAAGAAGGAAATACATTAAGGGAATACATAATTAAAAATCTAATCTAAATGGTAATATTGCCTTATTACAAACACCAAGAAGACTTATTTATAGTAGGGATTCAGCCTACTCCCGTTAAAGTAATTGGTAACCGTATTCCATCAAGTTTTTCTAATTAATAAGCTCTTATTTCAAGTATGTGAGTGATAACATATGATCCTAACAAATGTACTTTGAGTTTTCCTACATGACATAGAAACATAGAATCATAGAGAAGCACCATATGTCCTATCTCAAGCTTATTATTCCTAATGTGCCTATCATGCCATGCTTTATGCCTAGCTTTTTCTTGCTTCTGACTCCATCATGTTATTTCTCGTCACTCATACAACTTAATCAAATTTTCAATTCATTCTTCTAATGCTTTCTCATCAACTAGACCTCTAGCATGCACAATACACAAAGAAGGTAACATGAATTCCATAGGAAGAACTGCTTCTATGCCAAACACTAATTGAAAAGGTGTGGCCTTGTTAACCACTTTCTCATTGTTATATATGCCCAAATCACTGTAGAAACTTTATCATCCCAATCCTTTCTTCTAACATCAAATATTTTTGTCAATGTCTTGATCAAAATCTAGTTGAAAGCCTCAACAATTCCATTTTCCTGAGGATGATATGGTGTAGTATTATGGTGTGTAATCATGAATTCATCTACTAAAATTCTGATTGTCTCATTCATAAAATGTATGCCTATCACTTGGTCAAATTCAAAGGGCATCCATACCTTGTAATAATATTTTCCCATAGAAACATGGTTGTTGTAGCCATTGTAAAATCATTTATAGCACCTTCTACCCAAATTTTCAGATATTCTATGTAAGTAATGATATATCATGATCCGGTCCTACACGTGGTCAGAAATAGGACCAAAAAATATATAGCCCATTTCTCAAATGGTTACGCACTAGTTGTAGACACCAAAATTCGGTCACATTCTCCTAGGTCCCTCATCAAATAAACACCTTGAACACATTTACCTAACCATGGCCCCCTTCACCCCACTCTAATATTAATTTAATTAAATTAATTCATTATCCTCCCAAAATTTGTTATTTAAATATCTTAATTGGATAATACCCACACATCCACCTCACCTATCCATCTCACTTAGCCACCTTACCCTAAGACATATTCTTAGTAAGTTACCATAACTAACTAAGAACTACCCAAACCCTAAAAATCAAAGCCTATATTCCCTCTAACCACATTCCTGCACATTAGAAGGAAGCTTCCATTCTATTCCGTGGAGCAAAAACAAGTGAGATCCAAGAAAATCGGAAGGATCTGCCTAGTTTAGAAAACGTAAGAAATTTCATCCTAACCACCATCGGTTACCATAAACCACCATCGGTCAACCCGAAACCACCATCGGTTACCATTTAATCCCCAAAACAACCTTATTTCTAGGTGGGCACATTGTTGAGAGGTTGATACATCTTCTGAGAATAAGTGACAAAACCAAAGCTGCATGCAAGTAGAACCAACATCCATACACGCATTAGAGCATCCAAAGCCAACACCTGAAGTAACCATAGAGCCATTTTCCTTCACGGGAGCATCCAAGGAAGAGCCAGCACCACACATAGTTCCTTCTATTTGATCACCTACCATTGCCAACCGAAATCAAGCTCGCATAAACAGAAGTTTTTTTAACTCGCACTGGTTCATTATCACTTTAGTATATCCTTTCACTTATGTTGTTAGTTTTTGTTCTCATTTCCATTCCCCACCATTTTATCTCCATGCAAACTTGACCATCTCTTTACCCATACCCTTGAAATACCCATATATGGACTTTCATCATTCATGTGCATACCTAAGACCCACACAAACCTTGTCATTTCCCTTCCCTTTTCATCTAGCCTTAGATCTATCTCCTTGCCAAGTTTTTATTGAGTTTCCTATACCCCGACCATACCATCACCAACTACCCACAACCACTGGGCGGTTAACCTAAACCGACACCGCCATATCAGACAGACATCGGTCTCTTTTTTTTTTACTAGAAACCAACAACAGAGCCTAAAACCTCCACCAAATACCCAAAATAGTCTAGAACCTCACCTTGACCAGTACCAATACCTTGATAGTGATCTTGACCTTCAAATTCAATCATAGCTTGGCTTGTTGTGAATGAATTTACTTATTTTAGATGAATGAGATACCTAAATCATTTTAACTATAGTAGGATTTCATTTATTGTTAGCATTAAGTTGTTTTAAACAGTGGATTGACAACCATCTAGGAAGTATCACACTTCTGGATCTAGCACATGCTAGGCAGTCCACTGCATATATTGTTTAACTATTATTTGGTGGTCTTGTTTTCCATTTCAAGTAGTTCCTCCAAGCAAAAAGGAAGCTCTCATGATTAACTATGGATCCAGAAGTCATATGCGTGCAACAACCTACAACCAACATTTCAATAGGTATTCCTCCTAGCCCTTTACCCTTATCTGTTTTGTCAACATTCGAAGAAATGATCTAGAATTAGGTGAAACATTTTGGCACGCCCGGTGGGACCCATTTAGGGTTCTTTACATTCTTTATTTCTAGGTGAAAAGGTTGTATGTTTGTTTCCTTTCTAAACATTTCTTACATTAAATGTTCTCCTGGAACCTTCTCTTCTTCTATTTTATAAAAGAAATCATATTTTGGTGCTTAAAAAGAACACTTCTTCCCTTTCATTAATATTGCATTAGTGAAAGAGCATCCCTTCTCTGTTCATCTTTTTGTCATCGAATGCAACACTTTAATTTGGGTTTAAAAATCATTTCATTTCATTTTGCTTCTCTGCATTAGCTCACATTAATTAAGGGTAACCTATATGCTAGAAGTCATGCAAAATTGATGGTTGACAAACAAATCATAGAAAAGCACTTCCTTTCTTTTTCTCTCTCTGAGTCTTACCCAAACATCAAAAATTTAAAATATATACACATTCTTAAACAACATCTCACCCAGAAGAAGTGTAGGTGATCACACGATCATGACACAGTGGTCACCCCGCTAGTTATCTCTATCCAATACCCCATCAGAGGATGACCCGCCCCACCATAACATACCTAAAACCTCTCCTTGTAGATCTCCTTCTTCGTAGGAAGCCATCCTCACCAAAAATTCTATTCTAAAGTTCATGAGTCAGTCCTTAAATAACATAAGCTAAACAAACATAATAGAAAAATCACTCTTAGGATCATATTTTTCTTAGTGTTTCTACTTGGCTTGTGTTTTGAGGTGAGAGGTCACATTCTTCATTTTTCTTATTTCCCCTTACACACTCCTCATCATAGTTGGTGTATTCCAGCTTCATCTGAGTGTTCCTAGACCTTATTCTCATCATTCTCAGAATTTTGGGTTTGATTCCACATTTAATTTTAACTCACAACCACATTTTCTTCATCTCTATTTCAATTTCACAGTGACCGGTGTCGGTCAACGACCATCATCGGTTTCACTCAATCGGTGTCGGTTCATTGTTCTTTTGGTTAACCTACCCAAAAGGAAACCTATTCACCTTCTTTGATTGTTCAGAGTCTCTGTCACTCTTATCATATTCACTGACCTGGTAATTCCATCAGCTTCTTGCATACTTGGCAAAGTATTGGCCTTTTCCTTGTTTTGACAAATTGTCCATTCTCTATAGTGACCGACAACAATTAACTATGACTGACGTCGGTTTACCCTAACCGGCACCGGTAAGCTCTGTAATTTTCCATCTGATATTTTAACCCCAATTCACCCACCACCGCCTATTCATCCCATCTCTGCTATATTTCGTGTCATTTACAAGAAGCAGTCTTGCCTCATCCGTACTTGTTCACATAGTGCTGACTTGAAGCTAAGAAAATGCCCTCATATTCCATGCCACTCATCAACCACTCCCCCTACTCCTTCACCACCTTCTATTTTATCACCCATGGATCTTACCCAACCTATCACTTTGTTGTCATAGGAGATAAGGAGTTCACACAACTCCTTGACCAGAACCCTATCACCTTGCAGTTTTATCTTTCCCACTCATCCACTCGAGATGCCTTGGGTCAATAGATATACGACATGCCCGTATCTATCCCCCTGACACTCACTCCTACTTCTACCCCAGCCTCTACTAGCTCTGCACTACCTATATCTACATTGCCCCGGTCGTTTCTCGGTTCAGCCCCATACCTGCTATAACCGCCGTGTCTACCACATTTGTTATACCCGCCACATGCAATATACCTTCACCAATCACCTGAACATAACCTCATCCGCACTCTATTATTTCATATATATCTACGTAGCTACACAACCACCCCCGATGTCAATGACCACTACCATTTCCAAAACATTATCCTTTGTATCCCACATTCCTTAGCCCCCATTGCCACCAGGGTCACCACGACCCTTCCACCTCCATATACGTATTTATCGGCATCCTCCCGCTTTCATCTATCATTCATTTTGGGTACGTACTCTATTTCATTCCCTCCTTCTCAATCTACCTATATGGAAGTGCCATATCTTTGGAATGCCACCCTCGTCATATGCCCAACACCAACCCTCTTACACTACACAGAGTCACCTAACCATCACAAGCTACCAACGACCTAATCAAGTTAATGATGGACAAGATGCAGGAATTGGAAGCATCGGTTTCTAGCTTGTGTAACACTCTCACCTATGATGATATTTTTAATGAGCCTATCCACCCATCCATTCCTATCCACCCATATCCCATGCATTGGGAAATTCCTAAATTTAATCACTTCAATAGCAAAGATGACCCACAACAACATTTACGGTATTTCAAACATGGGTGTTATCTCGATCACCCATGATGATGCTCTGGTTACGAGGACCTTTCCCATGTCTCTAATTGGGCCTGCATTAGATTGGTATAGTGGGTTACCTAGACACTCTATCTTCTTATTTAATCAGGTAGCCCAAGCCTTTTTGGATCACTTCTCCATTAACGTTATTAATAAAGTTACCATGACTGACCTCTACTCTACGCGTCAGTATGAAAATCAATCTATCATAGATTTTGTTTCTTGTTGGTGTAGCCTGATCAATCAACTCACATTCCAACTACCACAATTTGAACTCATAGAGCTCTTCATGTGGGCTTGTACTAGACATATTTTGCAAACCCTGCAGGTCCAGACTTTCCGAACCTTTGATGAGGCATTCATCATGGCAAAAAGTTAGAGATTTGGGCCATCAAAGAGAAGAACATCCAACTACACAATAAGAATTTGGCCTTCAAATCAAATGATGCCTCTTCTAATTCAAAACCACAGAACAATTATTCAAAAGCCAAGGGAACCACTAACGCAATAGTACTCAATGTTGGCCTAGCCCATCCATCAAATCAAAGCTAGCCCTCATCAAATATCTCACTCGTTCATAATTTTCAATTCGATGGGATTAACGGAAATATACCCTAATTAGAGAACCTTATTCTTCTATTTTAGAAAAGCTCATTAAAGTTGGGGCCATCACCCTTCCTCCCATAAAACCACATACTAGTTTTGATACTTCTCACCCCATACCTACATGGTATAAGGAGCACAACTTCTGCAACTATCATTGAGTAAAGGGTCATAGTGATGGCAATTGCATCACTTTCAAAAACATTGTCCAAGAAATGCTCGAGAAAGGTGAGTTAACCATGGATAATCCTAATGCACTTGCCAATCAAAACCTACACATCTTCAAGAAACCCTTTCTTAATCATGCACTTCTTCCGATTAAACCGAAGAGACCTCAACTCATGATAGCCATACCCACGAGGTCCATGCTATTTTTAGTGATGCACTCGTTACTTCCTAATTACCTCATATTCCTTCCATAGAGGAAATTATAGCCTGAAGTCCTCCACCTACACTTGAACCCACCTCACCTATTCCTCCACCCACAAGAGGAACACCCTTCACCTCCTTCCTCACTGTGGAGGAGCCTTCTATTAACATCAAGACTATTTCACCTTTGGCTTCTCCACCTAGAGATATGTCACCCACATTACCTCTCCAACCCATAGAAGATGCTTATTTATCTCCTACACCCATGAGGAGCACCCATCATCTCCTCCACCCACAAAGGATCACCCATCATCTCCTCCACCATCTCCTCCATCTCCTCCACCCAGAGGAGAACCCGTCATCTCCTCCACTGTCAAAGACCCAATAGAAATTCCTTTGCCTCTGGTGACCATTCTCCATCAACTACCCAAGATCATGTGGATTTACTTTTTGATCTCTTACCCACGAAGCCAAAGTTAGAAAATTCCCCATCTCTAAGACACATGTTATGGGAATTATCATTAGATCCTTATCAACCTCACCTACAATAGTGTCATTTTCATTCCTACCCAATCACCTAGATTATGTGGATAGAGCCTTACTTTGGCTGCGTCTTCTGCTTCCTATCTCAACACAAATGCAAATGTCACTTGCTGACACTTCCACTATCTACCCAAAAGTATTTCGACTAATTGAACCAAACACAACCTTAACTACCACAAATTCCACGATGATACCCCTCATGACTCAACTTACACCTCTACCCATAACCCAACATGCATCTAACTCCCAACCCACACCTACATCATCTTCCTTGCCTAAACCTATTATTGCTTTAGGGGTCATCCCAACCGCTAGCCTTACTCATCCACCCATCAAATTAGATTTAGCTACATCCTCAAAAGCCGCACCAAACCTACTCCAATAATCAAAGAGAATAACCCATCGCATAAATCTCATACTCCAACCTCATCGATCACACTTTCATCACCTTTTCCCTTTTCATCCATCTTAGGATCTCACCCTTCTAAGCACGTTAAGAAATCTCCACCGCCAATAAACTAAAAACACAGAGCCCATTCCTCCATCGCAAACCTAAAACATACCCAAGCACCCACCACAACTTCGCCCACATTTGCAACATCTTTACCACCTATACCTATAATACCATTGATCACTCCTTCACTACCCATAACGCTTCGGTCTCTTTCCCTCACACCTCCGGCATGACCTACACCATCTACCTTCACAAAGACTCCTCCATTATCCCCATGGGTAACTCACCCTCTTCCACCATTCACTTTTCCCTCTAGATATTGTGTGCCAATATCACCTTTACCTAATAAGGTGCAACCTAAAGACAAAAATAAACTACCCTCCACTAAGCTAGTCAAACCAACCACACATTCTCTTGTCAGTTCATCTACCATACCCATGCCCAATCAAACACAACCAACACCCAAGACCACACCAGCACCTAAAACCATAGCTCGGCCCACTCTTCCTCATGCAAAGACCCTTCCTCTACAATCAGCTACACCTAAACCCAAACACGCTTTCACTTCTCATTGTGATCCACTAGCGAGGATCCAATGCCAAAATCTTAACCAACCTCCTTGAAATTTTTGTCATCACACTACCACCGCTTAGACCTTATGAACCTCTCAAACCCAAACCAAAATGGTTTGACGACACCAAAATTTGTGCCTACCATTGTGTGTCAGGGCACGATATGGAGAAGCTATGAGGCTTTGAAAACTGTTCTTATCTAGTTATGTCCTCTCAAGAAAAATTTGACGATGATGATCTTCTTGATAAGGACCCGGTTTCACCATCACCCATTCCCATAGTGCTTCCTCATTGCCTACTCAACAACCAATAACTCCACCTCCAAAAATATTAAAGCCACCCCCAAGATTCAAAATTAACATGGATCACATCGAGAACTCGCCAAACCTCCACCCAAATGCCAGTTTGCTCAACTCATTTCACAAGGTTTTTTCCCACCTCTGGGCTTCTACCTTTCATGTCACTATACCTTTCATGGCTCACCTACCTTTCCTACCTCTCCACCTTATATCAACATGATCCACGTTCTACCCATGCTCGAAGGAAAAGGAAAGGAAAAGGTATCCGACCCACCAACCAATCCTATACCCAACATACCATCTACACCCATACCTAAAATCACTATCCATGGCCTCACATATCCTATTTCCAATGGGGTTACACATCACACCATGCTCAAAAAATTACACCAATATCCCCTCAAAATGTCCCTATATGATCTCATCCAAACCTTGGAATCCCATCGTCAAACTCTCATAGAGAGGTTCTTGAATCTATTGAGGTTTTACCCAAGGACCCTACACCCGTGGCCTTCATTATTACACCCCATCTTGTAGCCTCTCTCACCAAATTACCACCTTCACCTACTCACCAAGTAGCCTCCCTTAGATTCTCGGATGAAGAGATCTTGTTGTACCAAACCGATGACCCCGATCCAACTCTCTTCATCTCTCGTCCACATCGATGATATACGTGTATCATGTGTTATGATTGGTGGGGGCACTAGCATTAATTTCATCTCTTCCCATGCATTCACTCAAATGCAATTGCTTGAAAATTACATGCATAAACATCCTGTCATGTTGCATTCATTTAATGATGCTATCACCTCTACACTTGGCACTGTCATCCTCCATGTTCGCATGGGCCTCCGTACTATTCCAAAGTTATTTTACATCTATGAGGGGGAATTTCAATATAACTTTGTTGTTGCTTGGTAGACTCTAGATTTGTGTCATGGGTTGCATTCCTTCCAGCTTTACATCATTATGTAAAGTTTGAGCATGAAGGACACACCTATACCATTCTCGGATGACCCGTCACCTTTCAAAACTTGCAAGATACTCTACCGACCTAATGATGTGCTTATACCCATTAAAGTATCTACCTCCACTACCACTACCTCTTCACCTACACCTCCACTCACTATGTCGCATGTCGCCTGCCTTAACCGCACATACCTCCTCAATTCCTACTCACTCGTTCTACAGTAACCTCCACAAACAAACCGTCGACCTCCCCATCCATTAGCTCCACCTCCGATCTAACCTCAAACATCATCCATTCTAGCTACCCACATACCAACCACAGATCCTTGGGCGTCATTTTTCAATGCCTCACTGGGGAGTATTTCCTATATAGTGTCAACACATTCCTTACTCTGCAAGAGTATGGAAGTCTTCACCAGACCCTCATTATGATCACCGTATAGGAGAGCACCTCCTTTATGGTCCTCCCCACCTTTGTACCAATCTCACCTATGAGGGACTTGATACTACCACTTACACACCAGACCACTGTCACAAACTTACCCATTTTCCACTAACTTCTAGTCACTCACCAATCGCCATTTTGCCCACACCTTCCTGCACCGATGTGCATGGAAGGGTTTTGGTTTTGGATTTTACGAGAAAGGCCACCATACTATTATTCCATGTACTACCCATAAACATAATGACCGTAGTGGTATCGGCATGTTGAACCACCTACCAAGAAGGCCCGCATTGAACTCATTGAAGACATCATCCCTTCTCCACCTTCGTCACCACCATCACTACCTTTACCGACAGAGTCAATGGATCTAGAATCCATTCCTCCTAACTTTTTTTTTCATAAACACCATTTCCTTGGGGCCTCTGACTTATCAACGTGAGGGTGAGGCTCCCTCTTCTCTTCCATTCTTGTACCCTGAAATGAACGATGGTGACACACCTTCGATTAACATCATTCAATGCCAGGATCATGAATCTATACTCACCTACCTTGGTTTAGAAGAATTATATATTCATCGGTCATTCTCCTCTGAGATGCAAACCATGTTGAATGAATCAACAATTGAGATCAACATTCATACTCAGGATGACCCACACATTCTAAATATAGGACAATCTTTAGATGCTGCTAAACAAGAAGCCATCACTTCTCTTCTTAGAAACCATAACCACGTTTTTTCTTGGTCTTACGTAGATATGCCCAGTATTGACCCCACCATAGTGGTCCACAATATCCTAACCATTCCCGATGTTAAGCCCATAAAAAAAAAGCTGAGGAAAATGCACCCTCACATTTCCCTTCTCATTAAAGAAGATCTTCAAAACCTTCTTTTTGTTTCCTTCATCTTACCCATTGATTATCCTCATTGGATTTCTAACATTATCCTTGTCACTAAGGTGACAGGGGGACTTTTTATTTGCACGGATTTCCATGACCTCAATCTATCCTGCCCAAAAGATGACTTTCCTTTACCCGGTATTGACTAACTAGTTGACATTATTGCTGGTCATGAGATGTTATCACTCATGGATGGCTTCTCAAGTTATAACCAAATCTTGCTTGCCCTAGAGGATCAACACAAAACCTCATTCATCACCCCTTGGGGGACCTTCTGCTATCGAGTCATGCCTTTCGGCCTTAAAAATGCTGGTGCCACATATTAGTGGGCTATGACTTACATCTTCCATGACATCATGCATTGTATATTGGAAGATTATGTGGATGATCTCCTTGCCAAATCTAAACACCGCTCCGAGCACCTCGCCGTCCTCAAAACCATTTTTGACCGCCTCATTAAATATTGCATTCACCTTCAGCCCAAGAAGTGTGTCTTCACGGTTCTCTTAGGAAATCTCCTGGGATTTATCATTTCCTTACGTGGTATAGAAGTTGACCTGCTAAAGTCAAGGCCATTCTTGAAATGCCTCCACCCACTAACCTTAGACAACTCTGTATCCTGCAAGGTAAGTTGCAGTTTATTTTTCATTTCATTTCACAATTATCTGATCGGTGTCAATTGTTTCATCATCTTCTCAAGAAGGGTGTCTCCTTTAAATGGGATAATGACTGCCATAGATATTTTGAGGCCTTAAATTAATACCTTCTCCAACCACCCGTATTCATTCCACATAAAGATGATCAACCCTTCTACCTATACATCTCATCTACCGATCACTCCTTGGGGGCCATGGTCTCTCATCGTGATGAACAACATAGAGAGCATGCGGTTTATTACATAATCCGTACTCTTTTAGACTACAAAACCCAATACACCCATGCTGAAAAACTCTACTTATCCTTAGTTTTCATTACCATGAAACTTTGTCATTACCTACTTAATCACAAAACTTATGTTGTGACCAACACTGATCCCCTACACTTCATGTATGCCAAACCTTACCAAAATCAACGTTTCACATGCTGGCTTATGCTTCTGGCTGACCTCAACCTTAAATTCATCCATCAAAATTCCATCAAGGGCTAAGCTATCACAGACAATTGACCGACGTGCCTATTTCTCGGGGATCAACCCTCTAATTTTTACTTTCCAAATGAGTCAATTGCCACCATTTTCCTAGACAAGCCCGCTTACCAAATGACACTCTTCTTTGATAGCTCCAAGTGTCAGCATGGGGGTAGGGCAGGATTTATCCTCATTTCACGTAATGGTGAACCCATGCCTTTGTCTTTTAAACTATATTTTGATTGTAAAAACAAGATTGTCAAATACGAAGCGCTCGTATTAGGTCTCTAAGCTGCCTATGCCTTGGATGTCAAATCCATCAATGTCTTTGGTGATTCCCAATTGGTCGTAAACCAAGTCAATGGTATATATCAATGTCATAATGAGACACTTCAAAAGTATAGATATCACTTAGACATACTTTTGACCACCTTTGATCGCTATGATCTTTAGATCGTCCCCTTTTAACCAACAAATTTGCAGATACCATGGCCTACTTGGCCTCTCAAATACCCGCTTCGCCCACCAATTCTAAAATCTTTATCACTGTACAACGACTCCAATCACCCTCTTATTTACCTTGTGAAGTTTACTCTATCGGAACCACTGCCCCCGACCCAAGTGACCTTTGGTATAAACAATACTCTGACTATCTTTCTCTCTCTGTCTTACCTCCTGACCTCACCCATAATGGACAACGTGCCTTTCTTAAAAAAATTCTCTCATTACGTCATCATAGTGGGTGGCATCCTCTATAAGCATGGATTTGATGGTATTCTCCTATGATACTTCACGAGTTCTAAAATTCCTTATATCATCAAGGACGTTCATGATGGCATATGTGGAGGTCACTTTAGTGGCCTTACTGTTACTAAGCGTATTATTCACCTAGGCTATTACTAGCCAACCCTTAACCATGATTGTTGCGACTACATTAAGCATTGTGTGAAATGCCAACAACATGCCAACCTTCATCATACACCCAAATGGCCATGCCGCATGGGTCACTTGTGACCTTTGGCCCTTTCTCAATGGCATTTGGATCTTGTTGGAAAGATTAATCCCCATTCTTCCCAATGACATCAATGGATCATCACCGCTACCGAGTATTACGGATAACGGAAAAAAATTCAAAAATAAAACCTCGCGAAAACTTTGTGACGCCTTCGGCATTCATCTAAGTTTTTGTCACCTTATTACCCAAAACCAACAGCCAAGCCGAATGCACTAACAAAACCCTGAACAAAATTTTCATGAAAGTGGTTAACGATCATCGGGAAGGACTTGCATACACACATTCCTTTCACCCCGTGGGCATATACCGTACTAGTATTTACACTTCCAAGCCACATTGCCACACCTTTTTCTTTTGTCTACAAGACAGAGGTTATTCTACCTCTCAAAGTCCGATTCTATCACTCCACATTTCTCTCCATGACATGCTCAATGATGATGAATTTTGTCAAAACCATTTAATAAAACTTGAGTTATTAGATGAATGTCATCTTAATGATCTTGATCATCTTCAAGTTTACCAAAAATGTATCAAACGTTCCTACTAAAAAATGCAACCATGAACGAACCTTCCAAGTCGGTGACCTCATCTGAAAGAAAATCAACATGTAACCAAAGTAGAAAAAAATTAAACGGGAAAATTGCTCCTAATTGGCTTGGACCATACATCATGACTCATACTTACGGATCATGTGCTTATCATTTATCTTCATCGATGGTAAACCCAAACATGAGCCCCTTAATGCTCTCGCATCTTCGACCATTCTATTGTTGAATTTTAGTCTTACCTCAATTTTTTTCTCTTTCATGCTCATCCCTTGAGTGCTATCCACTTCCTACACCTCACCAATGATTAAACAAGAATCATGTGTGTACTTTTCACTTTTTATCTTCTCTTGAATATGTGTACCATGGTGTTGCACATAGCATGATTCTCATGGATACTTCTTGTCTGCTTTTAGGTGAGATCCCTTGGTTTTTTCACCCTACCTTTTGAATAAGAATCCTATTCTTCACCTTAGTCTTATCCATGACTTAAAATCCCTCACATGGGATCCAAATCTTTGAGTCAAACTTCCAATAAAAATATGACTCTCTCAAAAGGACATCTTTCTCTCTACAATTTCTGCTATAAATAGACTGCTCCCTCGAAGGATAGCTATGTAAAACTCTTTCAAAAAGAGACAAGAATCTGAAGCTTCCCGCATCGATCAGCTTCACGAAGACCTCAAGGAGTTAATTTCTTCATCCCATATAGACTTCCCACATCGATCAGTCTATCTCAAATACAAGTCAAAATAAAAACATTTTCATCATGGACTTGCCCATTGTGACCTTGGATCTCTTGCCAAAAGGCATGATACCTACTACCATATAAACTACCAATTTTCACCCTCTCACCATTCACATTTTCATTTCCTACCGCCTCAAGGGACCTCTTGGAACCATGACATTTGGTGATCATGTGACTACTTTTCACCCTTAGAACAATCAATCATGCAATGTTTTTAGGGTCTTACATTCATCAGCCCCTCCAAGGTATGACCTACTCATTATGATCCTAACCAATCAGGTGGCTTTCTTACCTCCTCTTATCTTTTAACCTTCCTTATTACGTATTGATTACCTTATACAGGACTTGGTCCTCGACACTTACCTTTGGGTAATCTTCTTCTTCCACCACAATCAAAATCACCTATACCAATTTTCCCACAACTCACCCATACCTAACAGACCTAAACTCAATCATGCCTAAAACCTACCAACTCATTCTCATACCTCCTCACATTCTTACCTAACCTAAGGTCCCTTTTCGCACGGGACTATGTAGGTAGCACTCCGAGGGCATGGGGCCCTTGGAGGTTAGCTCGGCCACTCTTTACCCTAACCCATTCATCTTTTATTTTCCTAAATCACATTCTACCTTACTTAGTTTCCTTTTTATATCAAAAATTGGACATTAAACCAAACAAACAACAAGTTGCTTCACATTTTTATCATCATCAAAGAATACATTTATCATGATTACCATTTCTTCACCATCATCATGCATGTATTATAAAACATCTTATACATGACCCATATCATCATTCATTACACATATTAATGAATTACAACCTCAACCAATTTTAAAATCAACCATGCCTAGACCAAAACCTAACTCAACCATGCCTATGACCTAACTCAATCCATGCCTAAAACCTAACTCAATCCATGCCTATACTAAAACCTAACTCGATCCATGCCTAGACCACAACCTGACTCAACCATGCCTATGACCTGACTCGATCCATGCCTAGACCACAAACCTAACTCAATCCATGCCTAACACACCTATCATGAATCCATCTATGCATAATAATAAAATGCTATCAACACAAACACATAATGACCATAATCATCATCATCTCTATAAATAGAATATCCATATCCATAAATATCCAATGTCTTCAGCATGTAGGCCAGTGTATATAATCCAATCTCTCAAAACTCTCATATACAAATGACCTCACCATATGCGGTGCACGTGTTGGTATATGATCAAAATATACAAAACTCTAGTACATCCTCACCATCTTTGGCACACAGGCCAATATATATCAAAAATTACTACAATACATCAAAATACAAGGATGGGCATCAGGATCATCCTTTCGGACATCCTCCATGTCAATCTCTCTTGTCTCCTCCTTGGCTCCTATCTGACGGTCTGATAGCATCTCACCACCTACCATAGGTCACGGTCAAACCCCTACTAGTTAATCACCTGGAGCTGGTCTCCATGAGCTGGTGGCCTCTCCCTGATCCTATCTTAGAGCTCGATGGCCCCCTGTGCTCTCTACACTATGAGTCTAGGATCTAGTCCTCTCACTCAAGGCTTGTTGTGCCATGTACTCTCCATAGGATAGAAAATCTATCCCGCCACCATCAACTAATTCCGTAGTATCTGGCCTCACCTAGGGCATCCCATAACCTAGATATGGGTATGGTATGTGGTGGCCCCATTGGCCTCGGTCCTCTGTGCTTGTCCTGTGGGACCCTGTCCCACCTCGCTTGTGAATCGAGACTCTATCCCGATGCTTGTGGAGGTGCCATTGGCCTCGCACCATGTGCCTATACCTATGCCTATAATGCTTGAATCTATGCATATGCAATGGCCAACTAGCCCTGTAAACCTGAAACCTGTGCCTATAGGGCAGCCACCTAACCATCATCATCATCTCCATCTCCACCCTGGGCCATCTAAGCCTAAAGACTAGCCACCTGTGCATGAAACTCGGCCATCTCTCGCCTCTAAACTATCTAACTACCCCTGCACCATCCCAAACTAGGTAATAAGTGTCAACACATATCCCTATAAGGTGTCTCTCTCGCACCGTGATAGTGGATAAATCTGATTACCTTGCCTAGGTGGTACTACTCATAAATGAGTCACCCACCACTGTTTGTATCTATCTGTCACTCTGGCATCATCAATATTCTAATCTATCACCTGTTCCTCCTCCCCTATAGGTGTTGTTAGTTGTGGAAGTGGTAGTGGTCTTTCCAAATCATCCCTCTGATCATCGTGGGAAGGGCAGAGGTATATCGTGTCGTAATCCCAACTTCCATCTAACTCTGTCAATGGGGATCATCTCATGCTATCCTGCACGGTGCCCCTCTATCCATCTAAGTAGTTACATGCTAGCTATCTCCTCATCCATCTATCTATATGAGGGATAACCCACATACGGTCTCCATATAATATCTACCTTGGACAATCCCTCCAAAGAGCCACCAATAATAAGCTACATCATGTGCATCCCTGTCTGATCGCCACTCTCTAATAATAGGCACCCATCGCCTATACCCCACCCATAGCAAACCCATCTCAAACACATATGCTCGGGGCATACCCACTGGATGCACATAGATAATGTGCTAATAGGCCCAACAGTGTAGAATAAAAGTGCAACATAGACTAAACCTACGGAGCCACCCATACGCCCATAGCTCTCTATAAAGCTATACCAGGAATGTTGGCACCCAAGAAAAGTGTGTCCTCACCATCATCATGTCATGTAAGACTCCCATCAGTGATCATGGGAATCTCCCACCCTCTGCATCTAGCAGTGCAAAATAGTAGACTGCCTCCATCAGTAATACTACTAGCCTCATCTCCTCTGGATGGGCTAGGTACATCTCTCCATAGCTAAGACTGGCATTGTGGAATGTTAGCTCTGCCATCCCCTCCCCAAATACCATCAGCATCAACTCCTTAGATGCCTCTGAGGAGATTGAATATACCTACATCCCCAATATGGGTAACTACAGGATCCTGAACACGTCCTCCAGGGTGACTATCATCTCACCCGTTAGTAGGTGGAACATGTTGATCATGGCATCTCATCTATCGATAAGAGTGACCATCAAAATCGGCTACTGGACTACATGTTGGTAGCATTGGACCCCACTCAAGCCCACCTCCTCCACATGCTACAACTCCTCAAATTTTGTTGCACCATGAATCATGAGCAAGGGTGGCACCCTGTCTTGCATCCTCAACTGATCTCTCACCTACATCCAAAAACAATCACATCATTTAAACAAGACTATATCTACATTCACCCATACCCATTCCCATTACCCTACCTCTTTTACTTTGCTACTTACCCATTTATCCCATGGCCTACCCTCCATTGAAACCAAACCGACCCCAACCCAACCCTAACAACCCAACTTACCTACCCTACACCTACCAAACCCAATATCACCTTACCTATTTACACACACCTCGATCCCTCACTTACTTCCATTTTGACCCACTCCCCGACCTTACCTATTTTCCCACACATCTATACATTTTTCCCTAAAAACTCTCTACCCTTACCTATTCTTACCCCTTACCTATGTTATGATCTTCACCAAAACCACTCTTCTCACCCCTATCTACCTCACCCACCCGAGTCTTGGACACCTTTTGGCCCCCTTTTCCCCAATTACGACTAGTACTGCTACCCCTAACCGACCCCAATCCCCTTTAACCAAAGATCGGTCACCTACTTTGCGACCTATACCGGCACACTCACACCAACATCGGCTACCATCCAACCGACGCTGGTCAACATGTTACAAGGCGTCAAAAACCCATGATTTCCCAAACCCTCATTTTTCCTTTAATTTCTCTTTTCCTCCCTTCTACCCACCCAAATACCTCCTACACCCTTCCTTACCCCTTCTTCACCTAATCCCCTCCCCCATTCCTATTTTACTAGATTTCCCTCCCATAATTCAAAATTTCTTTTCCCCCCAAAAAGAAAAAACCATTTTTACCCACCTAACCTTTAATTCAATTTAACAAATAAAACAACAAGTGGGATTGAATCCTACCTCATTACATTGTTGTCTGCGTGGTGGCACCTCTGGCCACTACACTGGTGGTCCCCAATCCCTCTCCTACCTCTGCCATCACCCAATGACTACTCACTCTCCAATCACTCAATCCAATCAAATCGATCCAACCTAGCTTGTGGATCCACCTATCAACCAACTCTCACTAGCCATGTGGCTCGCCAACTCAGTCCTCAGCCTCACTCTGTCACTTTTCACCTTTTTCTCTCTCTCTTGTCATTTTCCCAATTTGCTAAAAGATAAATGATTTGAAAAATGTGGTAATTTTTCTTTTTATAACCTACCCGACTTGACCGGTGATGGTTTCACCTTGACCGACATCAGTCATGTGCCCTAGCTTACCGTGGTCGGTCCCTCTTGACCGGCATTGGTTCCTTTTAACCATCATCGGTTTACTTGCTTAGTATTTTTCCTACCTTCTACCCCCAATTTTCGACCTCGAATCCTTTTTACCTCACCCATACCTCACTTGGACACTTCACTATATCCTCTTGACCTTATCATTTTCTACCTCACTTTGTTCTCATTCGGGACTCGTAACATTTACCTATACCTCAGCCCTACCCATGTCGTGACCTAGATATTTGGACCTGGAACATTGCTAGTGACCTTTGACCTCATGTGTTTACTATACCTTGTGGCACTATTACCTATGTTGATGGACATTCTAACCTTACCTTACCTCTTGTCATAATTATTTATCCTAACCCAACCCTTAGTGTACAGAACATACCTAAACATTCCTGCGCTTTGAGCTCACATGTCATGTTTCCTGACCATATCCTATACCTTGGATACCAGAATCACCTCAACCTTGTTTGGATAAACCTATTGACCTTAGACAATGTAGAGTTTGCCTACTCTTCAACCTGGTATTGTGCTACAGTTTATACGTGTGCGTGTGTTTGACTATTACTACCTTTGACCCTGACCCATTACCTAGATTACCCGAGTGGACCTTTTTCCCTTTTTTACCCCTGTCACCCACCTTCCTTTACATCACATTCACCTTTTATCAAACCACTCACTAATTATCCCTTCTACCTCATCAGTTCCTAGTTTGATGGGGATCACCTTCACCCACACATGGTGCAACCACATCTTATTTTTTTCAGTGTCGCTTACCAATACAAGCTACATGACAAAAAGGGGTAAAATGTAGACACCAAAATTGGGTCACATTCTCTTTGGTCCCTCGTCAAATAAACACCTTGAACACATTTACCTAACCATGGCCCCCTTCACCCCACTCTAATATTAATTTAATTAATTCATTATCCTCCCAAAATTTGTTATTTAAATATCCTAATTAGATAATACCCACACATCCACCTCACTTAGCCACCTCACCCTAAGACCTATTCTTAGTAAGTTGCCATAACTAACTAAGACCTACCCAAACCCTAAAAATAAAATCCTACATTCCCTCTAACCACATTCCCACACATTAGAAGGAAGCTTCCATTCTATTCTCAGGAACAAAATGGACGAGATCCAAGAAAATCAAAAGGATCTTCCTAGTTTAGAAAACCTAGGAAATCCCGCCCTAATCGACACCGCTACCCTAAACCACCACCAGTCAACCCCAACCACTTTATCAATTACCATTTAACCCCCAAAACAACCTTATTTCAAGCTGGGAACATTTTTTAGAGGTTGATACATCTTCTGAGAACAAGTGACGATACAAGAGTTGCATGCAAGAAGAACTAGCATCAATACATGCATCAGAGCATCCATAGCCAACACCTGAAGAAACCACAGAGCCATTTGCCTTCACATGAGCATCCGAGGAAGTGCCAGCACCACACTGAGTTCCTTCCATTTGATCACCTACCATTGCCAACTAGACATCAAGTTCGTACAAACAAGTAAGTTTTGTTAACCTGCACTGGTTCATTATCACTTTAGTAGATCCTTTCACTTCTGTTATTAGTTTCTATTCTCATTTCCATTCCCCACCATTTTATCTCCATGCAAACTTGACCATCTCTTTACCCACACCCTTGAACTTCCCATATCTAGACTTTCATCATTCCTGTGCATACCTAAGACCCACACGAACCTTGTCATTGCCCTTCCCTTTTCATCTAGCCTCAGATCTATCTCCTTGCCAAGTTTTTATTGAGTTTCCTGTACCCCAACCATACCATCGCTAGTTACCCACAAGCGCCACCTAAGTAACCTAGATTGCACCAGTCATACCAAACCAACGTCGGTCTCTGTGTTTTTGACTAGAAACCAAGAACAGAGCCTAAAACCTCCACCAAATACCCAAAATAGCCCAGAACCTCACCTTGACTAGTACCAGTACCTTGATAGTGACCTTGACCTTCAGATTCAATCATAGCTTAGCCTGTTGTGAATGAATTTTCTTATTTTAGATGAATGAGATACCTAAATCATTTTAACTATAGTAGGATTTCATTTATTGTTAGCATTAAGTTGTTTTAAATAGTGGATTGACAACCGTCTAGGAAGTATCACACTTCTGGATCTAGCATACGCTAGGTAGTCCACTGCATATATTGTTTAATTGTTATTTAGTGGTCTTGTATTCCATTTCAGGTAGTTCCTCCAAGTAAAAAGGAAGCTCTCACGATCAGTTGTGGATCTAGAAGTCATACATGCATAACAACCTATAACCAACATTTCAACAGGTATTCCTCCTAGCCCTTTACCCTTATTTGTTTCATCAACATTTGAAGAAATGATCTAGAATCAGGTGAAACACTAGTAATAGGTCTTAGAGGCATTTCATCTTGTTAACTTGGTTTCCCAAGGTGCTTGACAGTGGTCACAAGCCTTGCAATATGCCTTACAATATTTATACAGTGGTCTCCCACTATAATCCAAAGTGAGTAGAATCTTGCATGTAGTGGCGTCACCTGCATAGTGCCCACAATAATACCACCATAAGCCTCCTTCATGATATCTATGTGCACCTATTCTAGTACATAGCATGTGTAGTACTTCATCCCGACCTAACTTGTACAAAGTCACCGCTAATCAACATAAATGATGCCGCTTAATAGTGAGTTATTTCTTCTCTAAGGATTTCATTCCTTCGCATCATACCTATTCATGAAAGACAACAATGTCCTCTAATTCCAATTACGTGAATTATAAATTATATAATTGTGCATTGAGCATAGTATCTTCAATTTCTTGTGCTTCTTCTCCGACTATATTCCGGATAGATGATCCACCGAATTACTTTTCCCATGTTTTACCACAACTAAAAATCAAATTCTTGGAATAAGAGTACCCATCTCGCATATGCACCCCTGTAAAATGGGCTTGTTTCCTAAATAATTCAATGCCATGTGATCAGTATAGAATATAAATGGTGTTGTTAGTAGGTACTTTCTTAATTTACGAGTGTATAGATCATCGAAAAGCTTCACTCTCTCTAGTTGTATAATTTTTTTCTACAAGAGTCAACTTTTTACTATCAAAATAGATAGAATGATCTATAATACCTTCTCTAGGTTGATCCAACACTAAGCCAATGGTCATGCTAGAGGTGTCCACATGTACATGAAATGGTTGGTCCCACGAAGGAAAGCATAGAATAGGCTTTGTAGTAATTTTATCCTTCAATGTTCCAATGCGCGTTGCTATAATTTTCCTCGGTGGAACGTCCCTTTTCCTTTTAGTAACTCCTCCAAAGGTGTGGAAACCTTAGCATACTCCTTTATGAATTTTCTATAATACCTAGTGTGACCCAAGAGTCCATGCACCTCACTTTGATTGGTAGGCTCTTTTAGGTCGATAATAATCGCAACCTTAATTGGATCAACCAATAAACATTACTTACAGATGATGTGCCCTAATAGTATTCCAAATGATGTAACAAATACAAATTTATTGATGTTTAATGAAATAATCAAATGTCGACATCTTTCAAAAATTAAGTGTAAATTATCACAATGATCCTTAATAAGTCCAGATATCATCCAATCATCTAAATAAACATGCAAAAAGTTTTGAATAAAATCTTTGAATGTGTGAACAACAATGTGCAAAAATATAGCAAGAATGTTTTTCATACCAAATGACATCACATTATAGGAAAATTTTCCCCATTTAGTAGTAAAAGCAGTCTTTTCCCGATCCTCCTGTGTAATCCTAACTCGATGATACCTAGAGAATCCATCTCGTACATGAATAGATTTCATTCCCTTCAATGCCTTCTAGTATTTCCTCGGTGATTGGTGTAGGAAAGGGATCACTCACACATACAACATTTAGGTCCTTGTAGTCCACATAAATCCTAATCCAACAATCCTTATTGATATGGATCATCATTGAGATAACACATTCTCACTGGTCAGGGGCTTGATGATTCTAGACTTCAACATTTTGTCAATTTCTTCCTTGAAATTTTTTTGCAAGTTGGGGTTCATCCTATAGGGTCTCTTTCTGACTAGGCATGCACCCTCCTTAAGCTTTATCTTCATCTCTCCTAATGATTCATGCACGCATTTAATTTCATATTACCCCTAAGGAAATAAGTCCTGATAATCCCATAGTAACTCAATGATTTTTTCCACTTTGATATCGTACTCAATAGTCCCCAATTATGGCCTCCTTAGGCTCAAAGATCTCGATCCAATATTCAATTTCTTTGTCTTCATAGGTTCATGATAGGTGCACATGGTCTTATCTGCACTATCCAAAACCTCACACCTACCTATTGAATGTTCTACATCCAGATTTTCTATTTCTTCATCATCCACTAAGTAGACCATCTTTCCTTTTTCCTTCTCAAGGCAAGCACACCTAAGTAGTGTGGCATCTGTCTCTATTTATTTATAAAAAGGCATTCCTAATTCTCCTTCATCAAATAAATCATGAATTAGTTCTTCTACCTTGGCACTATCTCCCATAGTTAAGCACTTTATAACCTTTAATGCCTCTTCTACCGAAGGTTTAGTAGAGAAAATTCAAATGTCTGGTCATTCCTACAATTAAATCCTACCAATTTCCAATCTCTCTCTGGGAGTTTGGCATATATTTACCAAGCACGTGCACAACCTTGTAAAGTCGAATAAAATATTTGCACCCACAACGAAGGTGGTAAATCTTCTTTCCCCTCTGTCCGCAGTCTCTCGCACCGCTTCTTGAATGTGGTTCTCAACAAAGGGTTGATTACCATGATAAGTGCATATTTGAGTAGTTGCATTGCTACGGAAGAACATAGTAGAAAGAACAATCCTAATTTCATTCCATCCCACAAGATTATCCTTGTTAACCATCCACCAACACACTCTTGTCCTATGCAAGGTATACACTAGCATATTCTATGGCTACAACTAGTCTATCCACTATTCCTCCGTAGCGCACAGAAATACCATAGGATCTCCTTCCCCAATATAACTAGGTACCGAGTTGTTACCTATTCTCCTGATACAACAAGGTCTGTTGTCCTTAGCAAATGTAATATTTACTTCGTGCTCTACCAACTCATAAGTACTATGAGCCCAATTATCACAAGTAACACTTGTAGTATCGCTAATAGACTATGTATATTCCCACTAAATGATTCATTCTTTAGATGGCTCAAGTACCTATAGGTCCTCAATGAAACATACATAAATCCTATTCAGGTCTTCCTCACTCAAAGGCTCAACATCTCGCGTAGATTTTCCATCTGTTAAAGTGATAATAACTATTTCCTCCTTTTTAAAACTAATATAACCCTTGTTAAACTGAAGATCATCATTATTTGCATAGCACTAAGGACACCCAAGTAGAGATGGGAAGCTATCCACCTCTCCAAGTGCTAAAATCTCAAAATCTCCAGTGAACTTGGCTCCTTGTATGGTAATGGATGCATCTTTTAAGACTCCAATTAGAGTGGCCTTAGTCCGGTTAGCCATGAACACTAAATTTGAAAATGGCTGCAATGGAGGTATCCCCATTTGTACCCATGCATCTAAAGTAAGAACATTAACTTCCACACATGTATCAATCAATATATTACTCCAAAGTCACCCATCCACAATAGTATTCAAAGTGATTTCCTTATCATAATCTAACCTATGAGGGGGAAAATTTGCATGCAGATTTTATGTCTAGCCTCAATACTTGTGCGCGAGTGTTTCCTTTAACCAATTCCCTAGTAGTGTAATAATATTCTCCTGGCATAACATCTTGCATACTTTTTCAAGTCATCCATGTCGATTGGACTATTTCTACTACTTTATTTTACTCCATCTTCCGTGATTACTCCTTTAAATATTGTATTTCACCTCAAGATTTCGTGAGTACCTCCATGGTTTTCTTGATAAACATCCTTCTAATGGAAGGATCTCGAGTCACCGTGTGCATGTAGAACATTCTCCTTAGTGATGGTAGGATTCTACTACAATGCTTCTTTAGTGTGCACCGCCTCAGCGCGGGTAGTGATCTTTACAAGAAATGCCTCAAATTCTTATTCTCAATTAGGCATCCACAAATTTTCCACAAGACGTTGTATCCTAACCATCCTCGTGCCTTTTTGTTCTTTTTTATGCTGCTTACTAAGATGCTCATACAAGTTCAATAATTCATCATAACTATGATTCTTTCCACAGAAAGAACATGTAATATTTAGAGGAAATTCGTGCTTGTAGTGGTTAGGAGATCTACATGTATAAAATGTTCCATGAGGAAACTCACCTCATCCACCACCACAGCCTTTTCCTCTGAATCCACCATAGTATCCTCTACCTCTGCCATAAGCTCCTTCAAAATGCCCTTCATTATGATCATAGCATGCTTGATTGTGATCATGATCCGGATGCTCGTTCTTTCCTTTAGAGTTATCTAATACTCCTGTCTATCACACACCAATATCTTTAGCATCATGGGTCGAATAATTATCAAGTAGTATTTTGTGTCGAGAGTTGTAGACCTATAAATTTTATAGTAGAAAGAGACGTTCTTTATTATTACGTGTTTTAATAATGGAAAGTGGCTAACATCTTGGTTTAAATGACATATCACACATGCCTAGCAGCAATGAGCATATTGATATGTGGGGATAACTATCCTTGGTATGACCTTCTACCTTGTAATTTGTACACCAAATACCCATGCTCATCTCATGTGCTGAATTTTCTGATAGCTTCTCCAAATTATTTTCCATGGCTGTTATTTGTGCTTCCAAAAATGGGCTCACCCCAGTGTCTATACTTTTGAATTCCTTAGTGCATAAATCTACTACAAGTGCTTCACATATATCATTGTATGTCTTATGTGATATTGCCTTTCTAAAAGGTGTAATCAGACCTCCAAAAAACCATTGCACATGCTGGCTTACATGAATTTCATAAGAAATATTAGACAAAAGTGTTTTGAAATGGGCATCATACTCTCTAACACTCTCAATAGTGCCTTGCTTAATATCCTTGAGTGCACTTATACTCTTCTAATCAAACTCAATGATGTGAAACTCTTTAAGGAAAGCATATTTTAAATATGCATAGTCTACGTAATTCTAATCACGGTCAAACTTTCTCTATTAGTTATGTGTGTGCCCTTGTAACATGGTGGAAAATTGGATTTCGCTACGCTCAAAAGCCATGATTCCTTTTACGCACCACAATATTTCAAACATGTGCACATGTTTAGCAGCATCTTCTATGCCCCTATACTTTAGAAGATGAAAAGACATTTCCATGTAAATATTTTGGGGTTGTTGTGGACCTTTCCCACATGATCAAGAACCCCATGTGTTTCCTCTACCTCTAGAACCACCTATACCTCCTGATCCTACACATGTAGCCGATCTGACTAGAATATGTACTTCCCGTGTCCCGATAGTAGTACTAAATTACATCCCTATAGTCTGTGAAGTGTTACCACTCCCAGAAGTGAGTCCAAAATTCTACGCACTTGAATTATGTGTGGATGATACACCTGAAAAGGTACCTCCAAATAATAATGAAGACATTTTGCTGCCATCAATGTGCTTGTTATATGACTTACTCCTACTCTCCCACTTCCTAAATTAGCTTATTAATTATTTTTCATACTAGATACTAGAAAACCAAGTGCAAGGGAAAGGTTTCCAAGTAGATTCAAATGTGTGTCTCAGGGCCCGTGTTAGCTCTATTGGTGCATTTCTACATGAGGCCGAGGGGGTTCCTTGTCATGCTTTCCCAAAAGGGGAAGTTCATGATGCTCTGCTCCACGCCATCTATATGAGCTTCAAATCCTTTATGAGATGTCTCTCTCCTCAACACCATTCTCTCTTCAACATCCTGTTACTTTTCCATCTCCCTCTCACATGCCTCATTATACTTAAGCCACTTTTCCTCTCTCTTTCATTTTGTCACTCGGTCTGCCATCTTTCACCAAACCTACTCCTGGCCCCGTGCGTGGTGGGGTTTAGTTAGCCATTGGTTTTCTTTCCAAGTTCAAGGTTACCATCAAAATTTTGATCACCAATGGAATGCCTTACAGGTAAGTTCCCATGGGATATCATAAAAATTGGAATTTTGCTACCTCTAGGCAAGAATAAGTGGAAATTGAGTACTCCAGAATATAGCTATTCAGAACACCATGAAACCAAGTATCTACAATGCATGTACAAATTAGATCAACATCATAGAGGGCATGAAATTCTTCCTATATCTTAACAATTACATGATACCTCTAATACCTTTTAGATGCATAAGCAACCATCCACTCGCATAGCCCACTAGAAAAATAGTGAAGAATATCTCATACAAATTTTCATACAGATTTTGTTCCACCCATGTGCATGCATTAAACGTAGATTTGGTGTTGAACCTCAGTGCATATTCTTCTTCTAGATCATGTATCCACTTCTCAACACTTTATAGGGTCAACCGATATGTCTTCATCGTGAACCATCCTGAAAACAACTTAAAAGAAAGAGGCCCTAAAACGGAACCAATGATGTAGCCTAGAATTTACCAAGAAAAACCCGGGTGCAAAGCATTGGCACATCACTCGACCTAGAATAAGCACTCACTTGAAGTGCAAAAAGGTAATAGGCTCTTCTTTAGGGTTGTTATAGGATGTTAACATGATGAAGACTTAATGCATTTAGATCCATAAATAATATATCATTCTATAGAGCATGTCCAAATCTAGATCTAAAGAAAAGCAGGTTTAAATAATATCCATAATGAAATCAATCATGTAAGAACCAACTATAATCAAGATTAATACTTTGATTTAGCCAATACACCTATTATATTAAACACAATAAATACACAGAATCTCATTACAATGGGTAATACCATAAGCTTATGCGCACATCAGATATGGCTGCATAACTTCATAGTAATTTAGTTCTCACACACTCCTCCTATTCTACGCACATCATTACATATTTATAAGGGTGGGGAATTTCCCTTCACTACTTGCATAACTCCAAAAATAGGTCGCATGCTAAAAATAGCCATACACCTTTACAATCATAGACACACATACAAGTGTGTTAACAATAGACCTCTTCTAGTTAATCTGGCAAGATCAATTCTCTTCTTATCTTGTACCCATACAAAGTGCTTAGTATGTTCTCTTCTAATAATAGCCCATGCGTGTCACACAATTCATTATCTGGTTTGTTTTCTCTGCATGCTATCTCCAAAAATATGTTGTACATGTAAAAATGGCTAAGTCTTGAATCTTCCTTATCTTTGACACGCATGTTCTTCCCTATCTTTCCATGCCTTTGATTACACTATGTTCTCATGCGTGAACCTCTTGTGTGCCTTCTGCTAAGTATCATACTCTCTCTACTCAACATTGACCATGCTTATAATCTTCTTCTCAAACTGAGGGATATAAAATTACTTAAGGAAAGCATCTCGTAATGTTGTATAATCTATGTAAGTCTAATCAAGGTCAAACTTTTTGTACCAACTGTGTGCACATCCCTATAATGTAGTTACAAACTAACATTCCTTGTGCTCATAATTAATTCGTGATCCCTTTTCCATACCATAGTATCTGACACATGTGCACATGTTCAACAACATCTTCTATTCCCCTATACTCTTGAAGATGAAGTGACATATCCATGTAAATATTCTGGGGTTGGTGAGGACCATGCCCACTAGATCTAGAACCCCCTTTGTTACCTCTCTCGGCTCTAGATCCACTAGAACCAGAGCCACTTATGCCCCCTTATCTTCCACCTGTAGCCGGAAGTGAACTAGAGAATGTACTACCTTGTGTCCTAACAGTGGTACTAAACTGAACTCCTACAGTCTGCGAGGTGGTACTACTCCTAGAGGTGAGTCTAAAATTCTACATGCCTGATTTCTACACTAACGATGCACCTAAAAAGGTACCTCCAAATAATGAGGAAGATGTCTCCCCGATCATAGATGTACTTTCTATTTGATTCACTCTTGTTATTCTATTACCCAAACTAGCTTGTTGACTACTGGTTATACTAGAAATTGGAAAACCAAACACAAGGGATAGGTTGTCGCAGTAGATTCGATGCACACCCATGGACCATGTTTTCTCTACTAGCACACTCTCATAAGAGGCTGATGAGGGTTCCCTGTCATGCTTTCCTAGATGGGGAGTTCTAAATGCTCTGCTCCACACCCTCTACGTGAGCTCCAAAACTTCACAAGCCATCTCTCTCCTAAACACCATTAGTTCTACAATATCCTGTTTCTTCCCTAACTCCCTCTCGCATGCCTCATTATACTTAAGTTGCCTTTCTTCTCTTTTCCTTTGTGCCACTAGGTCCGCCATCCTTCACCAAACCTTCTCCCGTCCCGCGCATGGTGGGGTTTAGCTAGCCATCAGCTTCTCTTCCAAATTCAGGGTTACCATCAAGATTTTGATTGTCGGTGGAATGCCTTATAGATAGGTTCCTGGGATAGTGTAAAACCCGGAACTTAGCTACCTCCGAGAAAGAATAAGTGGAAATTGAGTACTCCAAAATATAGCTATTCAGAACACCACAAAACCAAGTTTCCATAGTGTGCGTCCAAATCATATCAACATCATAGAGGGCATGAAATTATTCTTGTATCTAGACAAGTGTGTGAAACCTCTAATTCCTTTTAGACACATAAGCAACCAACCACTCATACAACTCTATTGGAAAGATAGCAAATAAACTTTCATATAAACAATCATACAAGTTCTTCTCCACCCACATGCATGCGTCAAACTCAGATCCAACATTGAATCTCCAAGCGTATTCTTATTCTAGATCTACTATCCACTCCTTAACATTTGATAGGGTCAACCGGTATGTCTTCATCATGAAACATCCTAAAAACAACTAAAAAGAGGTCCCGACAACGAAACCAATGATGCAACCTAGAATTTACTTGTGAATAACCTGCATGTTGGTACATCACTCACTGAGTTGAGCACTTACCTAAAGCACACTAAGGTACCAGGTCCCTCTTTAGAGTTTCTTGTTTAGGATGTTATTGTGATGATGTTTAAAAATGTTCAGATTCATAAGTAGACATAAACATTCCATATTGCACAATCCAAATCTAGATCTTAGACAATCATGATAAATGAACTTAACAATAACTATGTTAATATTAACCATATAAGAACTAAATTTAGTCATTTCTAACACCATTATCTAGCCAATATATTCCATTTCATCATTATTATAAAACACGTGCTTTTACACTCAAAGTATCACCATGAGTCATGTGCGCGTCAAAACCAACATCACAAAATCTCAATAATTCACCACCACTAAACTATGTAAGTCAATACATATTTATATGGGTGGGGTCTTTCCCTTCACCACCCATGCATTTCTCAAAATTGGTCACATCCTGATAATAGCCATGCACCTTTTCAATAGTATGCACATTATGCAAGTGCTCTAATAATAGATGTCCTATAGTTAACTTCAAGTAGAAATCCTTTTAGTAGCTTAAAATATGCATGGCACTTATCTACCATGTATTCCTAAAATATGATATTGTGTAGTGCAAGTATTCATTTCTATGTGTGCTCCACACGCTATCTCCAAAAATAGCCCTTATCTACAAAACAACTAAGTCCTGAGTTGGGGTGCTTTAATACTATTATAGAGCTACACGCTTCCAACGCTCTTATTCATGCACCTAATACTTAGAATCTTTCTAGTTGTTCAACAATATTCAAAGTCAAAAGATGCAAAACAAGAAGTTTTCCTCTCCTAAAAGTGGTATATGTGTTAAAAGATAATTGGAGCAAGGAATCGGGGCCGATGATGTTCTCTTGACGTTAAGTCAACAAAATTTCAAAGTACAAAAATTCTCGAGACACGCTAGGGACATGTGGCATATTGTCAAGCCAAGGTCATGTAAGTAGGGACTTAGGTGGAATTTGTAAGATTGTTCTGGTAAGGAAAATATACCGATATGTAATAAAGTCTCATAGCTTCATTATCGCTAAGATTTGAACATGTGTCATGATCACAATAAAAGTCGATGGCAGGTGATCGGGTCAAATTTGTAAACTTTTTTACGTTTAAAGGTAGTGGAAAAATATAAAGACTCCTAATCCCGTAGATAACATGGAATTGCTCCACATGGATGGACCACATTTAAAAGGGGTGGAAGAAGGACTGATGGCCATGATTTAATGCGCTTTTACACAAATCAAGGAAAATTTGTTTAAAGTATTCAAATATTTTGAGCTTTTTCATTATCATATGTCAAGAATCGAGTGCCCTTGCTATCATAATTTTTATAAAAATGAAGTAATATTGATTGGGAAACATTAATTGAGAGTCATTCAAAATCTAAGGAGGGAAGAAGAATTACATAGATATTTTCATAGGAAATTGGTAAGGATTGTATTACTCTCATACTTTCATTATCTTTTACTCCAAATTCATGAAGTAATTGAAAGTAAAATCTAGGGCATAAAATATGAAGACAATGTAAAGATTGAGTATCCCAAACAAAAGTGAACTCATGGAAGAAATCGAGGCTAGTAACATTTCCTCAGCTTGGTGCCATACCTCCCTCTATGCATTGCCCTGAATTGGTGAGGCTTTGTTCCATGAACTATAATCCAGAAAAGAGAGAAGTCTTAGATGGGAGTGGTGAAGCAATATTGACTTTAACACCCCAGGATTTTAAGATAATGTTGAACTTACCAATAATCAAAACTCGATAACCTTGGGTGTTGAATTAGCCCTTAAATATTATGAAACCAAGAAGAGAGAATATGATAAACTTATAAACACTAAGTGGATGTTATCAGAAAAGAAGGTAACCACTAGAATTCCCAAGAAGTTGGTTAGGGCACAATTTGTGGAAGAAGCGAAAGATGTAGTTGTGTTGCTAAGTAGGATGGTTGGTTTGGAAAAAACAAATGAATTCAAAGAATGGATGTGCCCATATATGTGGATTGTTTTAGAAAGGAAAGGGAGCATTTTTTTGGCAACCCTTATTGCTGATTCAATTCATGATCATATTCTAGCATTGGCTACAAATATCCAGTTGGGTGGTGTTGGGGAGTTCAAATTTTACATGATGACATATCTAATTTACAATATTACAGGCCACAAATGTTTCCCTGTCCTTATACCACATACCCCTTTCAAAAACAAGAAGTGCATGAAATATATCCCTAATTACAATTGAGTAATTGGAAGGGAAATGTAATATTGGTGAATGATACATTTTTGCACCTATCATATAATTTTTCAAACCTGAATGGGAGCAGTATATGATATCAGAAGAGGCTAGAAACACAATAATGGAGTTTGGTTGTTTCTTTATTCAGTATAGAAAATTCACTTACATAAGAGCTAGTGGATTTGAAGGACAACATGTAAATTACCAAGGTATTTAGATGATAAGATGGATTTATGTGAGTTGACAAGATAATTAACACTGTTCATAAGATGATTTCTAGGAGACATAAGACAAACATCAAATTTCCCATTAGGATTAGAAGGTATTCTTGCCCCTCTATTATAAAAGCTAGGTTGATGGAGGAGGAAATGGAAAGGTTTGATATGGAGAAATTTGAGGTGAGGTCTAGCTATGACATTAGGTGGGTGGTAAATACTTTGGAAAATTACTTTGAGCATGAGCCTCACTTTGAGGAATACTTGGATGAATTGTAGGGATGAGGAAGAGGTCAGACTTAGGGACTTCTCAAGAATGACCCTCACACAAATCATTGATTTCAAAATTGTTGTGGTACCTAAGGGAATTGTAGATGACCAACAAGTTGTGAGTCAATTTTATATTGACCAAGGAATAGAAGGCCAACCAATGACCCCCATGAAGTGGGATGAGGAAGAATCTGATGATCAATATGGTAGGATTGTTCATGTAATGAGGAGAACTTTGACTTGGTTGAAAACAAAGAACATTGATTTATCCATTTAGAATACAAGAGTGCTCAGTAAGTTCAGAGAATTAGGGATTTTGAAGGAAGATATCCCCCTTTGAAGGAGGGAGCTGATAAGATGGATCCACTAGGAGGAAAAGATCCTTAATTACCTTCAAAGAGACCAACTATAGGAATTATTGATGAATGGACTTCTGCTACTAGTGGGACAGTAATTTCCATGTCTACTTTGAAGTAGAAAATGAAGAGATGCTTCTAAAATCTATGGAAAATGCTCCTATCACTTTTGCAGTACCACTTCAAACAAAAGGAAAGGGCATAACTACACAAAATACCCTCCATAATTTTTACCAAAGATCCCAAGTACTGAAAATTTGATGAGAGGAGCCATGAAAAGTTCCAATGTCCAACCTAAGCCACAAAGTGCCAAGGAAAGGGCGGCACCAAGCATCAAGCAATTTGAAAGGACAAAGAAGAGATACAAGATTGTATTTGAACAACCCTTAGTAAGAGAAGGTGATCATGCACATAAGAAACACAAGCATAAGAAGGTTGAAGTGATTGATCCTCCTGTAATCACTAAGGAACAAGAATAAATAGTTACCTCTCTAGCTCATCAAACAATTCCATCACCAAGACAACAAGTTGACCGAGACAAGCCAGTTATACAACCTAGTATCTCTTGCTTCACTAATGAAAGGTATGAGTGTCCCTTCTTTTGATCAATTACATGAATCCACAATAGGCCCAATTGAGATAGTAGATATAGATGCAAATGAGGAAGTTCCTACATCTAAGGCATCTGAAATAATATTTGAAAATAAGAAGTAAAAGATACAGATGTTCCTCAATTAGGTGAGGAAGTCAAGGAATCTATCCATGTACCAACTGTTACATCAGAAGTTCTAATGTCAGAGGTATCTCCTAAAATTCAAACCACTTCAGAAGTGAAAAAGTTAGAGGTCCAAGGAATTTATGGTGGGAGGCTATGGACATTGAGACACTAGTTGAAAAATATCCCCGAAAGGAAAACAAGGTCACCCAGAGCAGTGAATCACCATAGCAAGAAAAGTTGCAAAATAAATTGGTACAATGGAAAAGGCTGATGACAGTGAGAGTATGAAAAATATTGATAAATGTAAAGAATTGACTACTGAGAGCTATCCTACCATGTCACCAAATGAGGAATCAAAAGAGAAAAAAGAGATCAGTATGCCAGTTTATGACAATATTCCCACCAAGCAACAACCTCTAAAGGAGGAGGAAATTACAGAAAGAAAAGAATTTCCCAAGGAAACAACATCAACTCAAGAATCCCCCAAAGAAAATGTAGAATATGTGACTGCACCAAGTGGGGAGATGAATAGAGAAAATATTCCAACTATTGATATGACTCCAAAAGAAGTTGGTCAGCCCCAAGTCCAAGACCAAGGAAAAGAGAAATTGGGTGAAAAGCCAACACAAAATGAACCTAAGGAGATGACAATGGAAGAAGAAAAGGAACAACACAAGGATCCATTAGTGAAAAATATTCAAGAAGTATCCAAACAATTGGTGGTTGTTCCAAAAACCTCAACAAACACTGCAAGAGACAAAGGTGAAAACTACTCTTGCAAAAGGTTGGATAGGAGAATTGATCTCCAAAGAAGAAGAATAAGTGGTGCCTGTGAAGGCTATATAACTTACAAAATTATCTTTCCCAAAACCTACCAAGACTCCTAAGAAGGCTAGGGTCATCACAAAGACTCATACTGATCCATTCAGATCCAAGAATTTGGAGGTAGCAATCCCACATGAGGGGAAGATAAGGAGTGATATAACAACTAAGGATTATAATGTTTAATTCATTCCTCTAGGAAAACCTTCAAGAGATGCATTGAAGCAGGGAGTTTTAGAAGCATTAGATGACTTGTTACACAAAGTGGATGAGGATAGGGTAACAAAGAGACAGCTAAAGGAATGAGTTAAATCACTGACTTCATGCCTACAACAATTAGTTGTCCAATCTAGTGTGAGCTAAGAAGAAATCTCCACAACTTGCCCTGAAGTTATAGAACATGTTGAAAAATCTGTTAAGAAGGTTCAAGTTGTTGACACTTGGGTAGAAAAGGTAATTGAAAAGGGAAAATAAGCCATTGGAAAAGCCATAACAAAATATGAAGAGCTCAAAAACAAACTCAATGAAATTGATGAGTTAATTGAACAATGTGATAATGAGTTGTTCTATTTTGAAGGAATTCTCCCCAAACTGAACCATATTACTCAGCTTGATGAAGATTTGGTTGAAAGGGAAGGAATTGTATCACTTGAGCATATGGGAACTCAATATGTTATTGAAGAATTGGCTACAATTAGGATTGAGGTTTTGAAGGAGATCAGGAGAAAATGGAGACAAAAAAAGAAATGGGTGGATAAGACCATAGACACCATTGATTTGAAATTAGAGGACATGGTATTTGAAAAGTTCAAAAAGAGTTATGGTGATCTGAAAAATGACTTCTTATTTGGTTCCTTTGAGAAAAACATCCAAAATAAAACTTCTCCTATGAAGTCATCAAGACATTGATGAGGATGGAAACCAGGATTTCAGAATTAAAAGCAAGACCATGGGAGTATAAATAGAGGATGGATCAATGTGTGAATGCACTAAGCAAGAAGTCCCTCATATTCCAACATCACACAGGGCTAGATGAGGATGAGATAAAATATTCCAGAAATATGATGCATATATAGAGAGACAACCAAAGGAAGAAGAAGGTGATGAAAATAAAGATGCAGACATGAAGACCAAGGAACAAGCCTAGGCTTGTTTTCTTTGAACTTTCTTTTCATCATTTTTCAATTACTACTCTTTTTCATAAGAACTAAATATTACTTTGAAGTTGTTATTTTCACACATGAATGTAATTTGATACAATGCATTATATTTTTATATTGCTTGGATAATATTTCAAATCCATTATGAAGCATATGAACTAATGTAAATGTTGTGTTATCTTTTGTATTGTGAAAAAAGAAAAATGGGGTTCTATAGGGGCCCAAGACCATGAATAAAAATATAAATATATTTGGTCATCACGAGAAGAAAAATATCCATTAATTCTTTACTCCCACCTTAAGATATTCTCTAAGAGGCTATTTTTCTCAATAGCTTGTTCTTTCTTGGTATAAACTCCTTGAACCCTAAGTTGATTGAACAAATATGACTACCCCAAAAAAATTACTGAAACATCCCCATGTCCTTTAATGTGTTCATGTCCATCTTGGGACCATCCAAAATCCTCCCCAATTCTATCTTCTTCTGAAGGAAGATACCCAATCCAAGAGATCTAAACCACCACTAAGAAATGTTGTTTTCCCTTTCACCTTATAAGGAGTAAATGCAGGGTAAATGCAGGTTGAGTAGGAGCAATTGGAGTGGCTATAAAAGTAATCATTATGGTTCTTAGAACCAATGCGACAAAATATCTAGAAATGGACTCACCTTTGTATGTTCTTGTGAAAGGTGGATGTTCCCTTGGGAGGGGAATAGGTCGAGGTCCTAACAACTTGTGCTCCATCAAAGAAGATTTTTTTTTTGAATGGATTAAGGGCTGTAAAATAGACTTGCCTTTAGAATTTGATGCCCTAGGATGTTGAAGAAATGAAGGCCCTGATTCCTCTTCATCTAAAATAATAATAGGGGGCTAAGAACTGGATTCTCTCCTTTCCTTTCTTGTTGACAGTGGTGGTGTTACAGATGGTTGAGATGACATAGGTCCTATTGGACCTTTTTCCAAAGAATAAAGACACTACTCTAATTCACCCATCTTATAAGCAATGGTAGGAACAACATCAATTGAAGTCTTATCATAGAGCACATAAGACTCAGAAGGAATCTCTTTTTGAACAAATATTTCATCACACAAGAAAGGGCATTCATATTCAGTTGCTCCTACTACAACAAGCCTTCTCTCAATCCAAAAAAATTCAACACCTCTAGCTTTTTCTAATTCTCCCATCAAAAGAGGTGATAATACATAGATTGAAATGCTAAAAAAATAGGATTAATCTTGATTAACCTTAGCATGAGAGAAAACTAAACTACCTAGTGTGTCAAAGGCCCTTTGCTGTCCCCTGGGTCAACTATCTAAAACAAAGCCCTAATAAACGCTTTGTCTGGGCTTGACAAGTCAAAAATATGATTTAAGTCCTCTAAAGATATTTCTTTCAAGCTTGGTGCTACTGATACGTAAACCAGGTTAAACAATTTTACACAATGGATATTGAAGTTCTCAATTCCTTTTAAAACATAGAATTGGAAGCGGATTCTCAACTTTCCTTTAGTATTGAATAGAAAATTGGATTCTTTTACTATTCTAGGAATGTAAAAAAATCTCACTTAGAAACCTCTGATGAATTCATTCTTTCTTAACTCTTTCATGTGTCATTTTGAGAATCTTCACAAGTTTGTTAACTGATGCATTCAAATCCATTTGCAACTACATTTAACTGAACAATGAACAAACTGAAAATGAAAGACACAGAAGTTGATAACGAAGTTCATCCCATTTGGGACTACATCTCTAGGTTCAGAATAACGAACCATTTCCATTAAAAACCAATGTAAAACTTTCTTTTACAATTTACATCAGTATGGATATTTAAAAGAAACTGAAATAGTACTTCACTGAGTGTGGAATTCATTGATCTCAAGATCAAGTTTCTGTTCCCAAAAACTCCAAGTACCTACAACTTTCTCCACCTTGTGGGTATTCAAAACTCCCTGATCTGGGTATGCAAATCAACTATAAACTGCATAGAAACCCATTAGAGTAATAATTCAAATCTATAGAGGCCCTAGATCATTCCTGTAAACTGCAATTTTACTTCCATAGTTTCTTAGCTTCATACAACAAAAGATTACATATGTACATACAAGATAAACTGATCAATATATCTCTCTAACTATGTTGCAATAATAATTAAATTATGTAAATACAACATAAAATAGATGAACCTGTAAATAGTACTGAAAATAAACTTTAAGAACCTTTGAAACCATTTAGAGAAGCGTCTCCACAAGTTCGTAGCACCAGTTCATCATCTCTACTCCTTCCCTTGAGTTCTCCATAAAAACCCTCACATTTTTCTTCCAAAAATAGGTAAAACGAACTCAAAATAGGAAAAGAATCACATTAGGAATCTTCTCTAAATTCCTAAAAAGTTCTAGAAGACATCAAGTCTCCATTCAGCCTCCAAGACCCTCAAATATGGCCTTGAATCAAAATTGCCGAAGACAGTCAAATAATAATACACTTGTGTGTATTCTTCTTCCTCCTTTTTTTTAACCTCACAAATATATATATATATATATATATATATATATATATATATATATATATATATACACACTTAAGTGTATATTTAGTAAATTTAATCCCATTTAAATCTCCCAATAATCCTCCCAAAGCCCATGATTTTCTCTTATCCATATGAGTGGATTTTAGCATCAAAAATGGAGGAATAATCCCACGTATAATGGGATATTACCAATTTTAGACCTTATCAAAGCCTTCAAATCCTCCATTTAATGTGCATACCAAGTCCACATAATGCTAACCACCCTCCTTCTCTCATGGATATTTTCTTGGTTGGAAAAATGGCTTGCCTTGAAAAATGTGCCAAAACTTGGGAGAGAAGATTTGGTCAAAATTTGAGAAATTTAAGGTGCTTAATTAGGATTAATCAAATGGATATCTTAGGATTAATTTATGAATTAATAAAATATGTTAACTAAGGGTATCTTGTAGTTGGAATATTGGCCAGATGTTCCACCTACATAATATCACTAGTTAGCATAAATAATTCAAAAATTTGAAGATTTAAAATAATTACGACGGTCCAGAATCAACTTCTGAAATGCATAACTTTTGCATACGAACTCAGATTTGGTCTGTTCAAAATGCGTTGGAAAGCTTGTGATGAGCTCTATACCATGGAACTGATTTTGAAACATTACAAGACCATAAATTTTTTCTTGTCGCCAACTTCCATGTGTCACCTTGCCATTGGTCCACTTGTTGACCTATTGACTAGGGTTGACCCGTTTACGACCTTAACTTTGACCGGTGATATAATTTGCATACAAACTCTGATTCTGAATTTTAGCACACTATCGTAAAGGTATCGAGAAGCCCTTTAACATGGGCTAGGTTTATGGAATTTTAGGGAAGATATGCATAGTAAAAAATCCTCTAGATCACTCCTCCCCAGTAAGACCATTTTGACCTCAAAATGGAAATTCACTCTATTGAACTATACACACATTCTCTAGCATAATACAAACACATAACCCAGTTTATAGCATGGTAAGTTTTCCAAAATATTGCAATATTCAAATTCCAATAATAGTAACATAACCCAATGGCCTGAACTGCAATTGATATGACATTACAACTGTCATATTTCTATACATCCTGATCCTGCACTAATCCAACATATACAGGAGAAAACTCATATCAAGGTGTTATGAAGTCAATTCTATCAACTGATGTAAAAACTCCATTTCACAAAACACCAATTCTATCAGCAAAATAAGACGAGATATAAAAACTTCCCTGCAAGAAATCAACCATCTCACTGAAATTGTATACTAACTGCAAAGAGTAAATACCAACTCTGTATATCCCCATCTTCCAAAAATGACTTGTTACCCAAAAATAGTCACTGACTGATGGATTCTCTTAACCTCTACACTACATAATGGTTAAGGTGTTCTCCTTGTTTTATCAATATCTAGCTAAGGTGTTGTAACATGATGTTAAAATCATATGTGTCAATAATGCATTATAGGCCTTTATAAATCACTGCAACAAAATGTATACTTGTATGAACCAATGTGTCATGTTGTGGGTCTTTAAAAGTTTCGTACAATCATTGCCCAATATAGACTTAAACATATAATCAAGTATCAAGTAGCAGTTATATTTCCTAATATAATTGCATCCACATTTGTCCACCTTATAAATGACAACACTTAAACTGAGCTGCAAGACATGTTGATCATGCCCAAAAGTAATCATGTGTACCCTATTGTCAAAGTCCACCAATGAAGTTCACAAATGAAGTTTTCCATAACCATAACTATGAGAGTAATATGAGTATGATGACCTATCCCTCAGACTTTCTCTATAGGTCACTTCAATGAACTGGATAATCTCCAAGTTAAAATATGAGTTAAATCCATTACCACATTTGATGAGGAACTCAAAAAATTAGTAGGAGATATATAAAATAGAGCTTACAATACCATTAACTGTGAGAAGAAAACTAAGTGTGTTAAACTTGCCTCTAAGTTTTCCCACTGTAGGTAGCTCAAAATTGTATTCAACAATCTATTAGTGATTCCTTTCAACATTACTATGGAATCAAAAGTATAGTCAACTGTATATATATGAAAGGATAATCTAAGGGAAAAATAGATGAAAAATCCATCCTGTAATCAACATTCACTATTTTATCCCTGCAACTGATTATCAAAACCCTTTCACTGCATCTGTCAAACCCTAATATCAACTTAGAGATTTTCACCAATAAAATAAGAGTCTCTTTACAACTTACAACCTCGTAAGTAACTGTAAGCAAATATCATAAATATGAGGAGTATACCAAGAATTTTAAACCTGTCTCGAGGTGTCCTCACTGATGACTACTCTCTGTCTCATATCCCCCTGCTTATCCATCTGAGTTAGTTTTCCAAAATATCTAAAAATAGAAAAATGCAAAATAGGAGATAACAAATTTCTTCCCGGATCCCATACTCCAAAATCTCCTAATTAAGTGTCTGAATGAAAACTAAGCATACTATTCATATCATAGTAATTCCTATTAAAACTATTCATTAAACCATTTTAGCAACATATGTACTTTTGCATGGTTTCAATAACATGAATAGGAAGTTTTAACATCACCCTTTATTCAACTGACTTAGTGATAAAAACCTCTTTTAAAGTTCTGAACAATCTCAAAAAGGTATATTCCCTTCTAGGATTAGCCACACAAAGGTCATCCCATCTAGTTATTTTAAACCAATACACTATGTTCAAAAATCCATTAAAAATCTAGAAGAGTCGGAATAGTTTTACCTTCCTTTGAGAAACTATGAAATCTATGAAACTCTATCTCGAAAGAGTTAGATGACCCATTATTGTTGAATTTTTAAACCAATTCATTAACCATTATCAATACAAGGGACTTCTTCCTCTTGTTTGGTTATACAACTGAACCAAAAATTCCAAAAAGGTTTATAAATAATTCCCTATCAAGGTATATTTTTTTACTTTCAGTGCAACACACACGAAGGAATCAAATCCATAACCCGTGTCACATAGCTATACTAAAAACAATTATTACCTTCTTTAAGAACTATGAAGTATGCATACTTGATTTGAGAAAGGTTGGCACTTTGTCGGAGCTTCTAAACAACTCATCCTGCTTGCTTCTGCAATACTTACAAGCTGTGAAGACAAATCAACTGAACAACCAATATAAATCTCAATGTCTTAAAAATGTAACTTAGTAAATCCAAATAACCTTATTGCCATTTCCATGTCTCATAATGGAATCTGGTCTTTTCACTTATAACTGGTAAGGCAATAGAATTTCCATAGTATGATTAGTTATCCAAAAATGTCTTACCAAGTGTCATTATGCTCGTTCCTTAACTGGATTGATCTTACAGGACTAGTGTTACAAACTCTTAGCTTGTTAGAAGCTTGTCTTCCTTCAGTGGATTGGAACGTCTTCCAAGAATCCTTTGCACTAGTTCCCTACACAAATAATCAAACCAAAAGAACACATAATAATATCTGATATAAAACTCCAAAAGAAGTAGATCAATAACTGAAGAAAATCCTGAAAATGAACTTTTCTCTAATACCAAAATTGATCCATAAACTGGGTTAAACAATTTTACACAACGGATACTGAAGTTCTCAATTCCTTTTAAAAAATAGAATTGGAAGTGGATTCTCAACTTTCCTTTAGTATTGAATAGAAAATTGGATTCTTTTACTGTTCTAGGAATGTAAAAAAATCTCACTTAGAAAACTCTGATGAATTCATTCCTACTTAACTCTTTCATGTGTCGTTTTTAAGAATCTTCACAAGTTTGTTAATTGATGCATTCAAATCCATTTACAACTACATTTAACTGAACAATGAACAAAATGAAAATGAAAGACATAAAGTTGATAACGGAGTTCATCCCATTTGGGACTACATCTCCGGGTTCGAATAACGAACCATTTCCATTAAAAACCAATGTAAAACTTTCTTTTACAATTTACATCAATATGGATATTTAAAAGAAACTGAAATAGTACTTCACTGAGTTTGGGATTCATTGATCTCAAGATCAAGTTTTTGTTCCCAAAACTCCAAGTACCTGCAACTTTCTCCACCTTGTGGGTATTCAAAAACTCCCTAATCTGGGTATGCAAATCAACTGTAAACTGCATAGAAACCCATTAGAGTAATAATTCAAATCTGTAGAGGCCCTGGATCATTCCTGTAAACTACAATTTTACTTCCATAGTTGCTTAGCTTCATACAATAGAAGATTATAGATGTACATACAGGATAAACTGATCAATATATCTCTCTAACTATGTTGCAATAATAATTAAATTATGTAAATACAACATAAAATAGATGAACCTATAAATAGTACTGAAACTAAACTTTAAGAACCTCTAAAACCATTTAGAGAAGCATCTCCACAAGTTCGTAGCACCAGTTCATCATCTCTCTGCTCCTTCCCTTGAGTTCTCCATAAAACCCTCACATTTTTCTTCCAAAAATAGGTCAAATGAACTCAAAATGGGAAAATAATCACATCACTGGAATCTTCTCTAAATTCCTGACAAAATTCTAGAAGACATCAAGTCTCCATTCGGCCTCCAAGACCCTCAAATATGGCCTTGAATCAAAACTGCCGAAGATAGTCAAATAATAATACACTTGTGTGTATTCTTCTTCCTCATTTTTTTAACCTCACAATATATATATATATATATATACACAATTAAGTGTATATTTATTAAATTTAATCCCATTTAAATCTCCCAATAATCCTCCCAAAGCCCGTGACTTTCTCTTATCCATGTGAGTGGATTTTAAAGCATCAAAATGGAGGAATAATCCCATGTATAATGGGATATTACCAATTTTAGACCTTATCAAAGCCTTCAAATCCTCCATTTAATGTGCATACCAAGTCCACATAATGCTAACCACCCTCCTCCTTCTCTCATGGATATTTTCTTGGCTGGAAAAATGGCTTGCCTTGAAAAATGCACCAAAACTTGGGAGAGAAGATTTGGTCAAAAATTGAGAAATTTAAGGTGCTTAATTAGGATTAATCAAACGGATATCTTAGGATTAATTTATGAATTAATAAAATATGTTAACTAAGGGTATCTTGTAGTTGGAATATTGGCCAGATGTTCCACCTACATAATATCACTAGTTAGCATAAATAATTCAAAAATTTGAAGATTTAAAATAATTACGGCAGTCCAAAATCAACTTCCAAAATGCATAACTTTTGCATACGAACTCAAATTTGGTCTGTTCAAAATGCATCGGAAATCTTGTGATGAGATCTATACCATGGAACTAATTTTGAAACATTAAAATACCATAATTTTTTCCTTTTCGCCAATTGCCACATGTCACCTTGCCATTGGTCCACTTGTTGCCTTGTTCACCAGATTGACCCATTTATGACCTTAACTTTGTCTCTGCTATAGAATTTGCATAGGAACTCCAATTCTAAAGTTATGCATACCATCGAAAAGGTATTGAGAATCCCTTCAACATGTTCTAGGTTGTAGGGATGTTTAGGGAATATCTCGAATAGTGAAAATCCTTCGGATCAACTACCACTACCCTTGCCATCACACCAAGCAAAGAAGTCTAGCAAAAGTCTATCACGTTCAAAGGTAAAGAAAAAATGTGTTTTAAAGGAGAGGTAGATGAGATAAATTTATAGAAATAACTATACATATGATCTGAACTAGACAGAATCATTTCCATTGAATGAGAAAATATTTCTTTCTCAGCTCGCACAAGGGAGATAAATATGAAGCAAAACAATATCTTACAAAAGGATGATAATCAGCTTGACATGACACAAAATAGGTAGAAAACGTCCAATTCTGAGCAATGCAGAGAAGAGTGTGTGTATCCCGAGGGAATCATGTGAAAAGTAAGAATGATTATCAGTCACATCAAGCCATTTTGGGGGCACCCAGGAGTTATGGAAAGGAATTTCCAAACCAACCCAAAAGAAGCCAAAATTGATGATGTCAGATAAATGATGTAAGCATTTTATTCACCACATAAGAATAAAATACACACCTAGAAATATTTGTGATGCATTTCTCCACTTGGCACAACAAAGGATAAGATACCCCAACAAAAGAATAAAAAGTATTCCTTTGGAATATCCGGTGGAAAATTTTAGATTTTGAGGGGGAAAACTCAAGGAATGAAAAAAGAAGTTGTATAGATATGAGAGGCATGTTCTCATATTGAAGGGGGTTAAAATTTTCTAAAATTATTTTAGAAAAAGGTGTAAATTGAGAGAAACCATTTTTTCCAAGAACTTGTCTGAGAAACTTGTTAATTTCCTTAGCCTTCAAATCGAATCATGTCAAGATGGTTACGAGTGTACAACCATTGACAAGCATTGAGACTGTAAATGAAACTTTCCCTTACTAATAAATTTGATGAGCCCTGAGTTAATTGTGTTAATCATGAGCATTATTATGTCTACTTTTAAGTTGAGATGTTTCAAGTAGCTATTCATGTTCCTATTGCAATATTATGTTAGGAATTCCTCTAAATCACACAAGATCTTATCCTTCTGGTAGTATTGTGGTAATTGCAATTGTGCTGTGAGAAGATATTTCATTTCATTGTGCAATAAATAATTTTAAATTCACTTTACTTCTATTTTGTTAATACAGGTTTTTTTAGTCTATGAGTGTATCTTAGGCATGATAGATCTAGGATTCTTGATGTTTAATTGAGTCTTTGACATGAGATTTTATGTTTAAATTCTCAAAGAATGTGTGAAACCATGTATCTTTGGGATTCCATGGGTGAAGGTTCATTGTTGGTTATTTGAAGTGTTTTCATCATCTTATTTGGTATATTTTCCAGCCTTTGTTAAAAGTTCCCAAAAATTTGGTATAATCAAATTTATCCTACTTAATTCCCCAAAAATTACATCCAAAACTGATAAATCCTACAAGAAGTTCTATGTATACTCATGTGCTATAATTTAACAAAAATATGCAAAATCAAGTGGGTTTTATTGTTGTCTCTAGTAACCTGAACCTTGTCTAGGAGGCATCTGCATTTTCTAGGGTGACAACTTGTGAGAGTTAGATTATGTTGCATTGACCATGTCTTCTCAAGGTTATTTTTCAAATTCCCTAAAAAGGAGAGTCAAATATTGTTGATCCATTCATTTCCCTTACAAATATAGGTTACAAAACGGGTCCTCTCACCTTGGTTAAAGGAAGAACCTAAAGTAGTAGGGTAGGTCAAACCCTTAGCACGATGTTATCCAACTTCTCCAAGCTCAAGTGACAAAGAGCCAGTTAGACCCTTCCTTGGCTACAAAATGACTAAAATTTTGATCTATCTAGTCTCTAAGCATCCTGCTCAGCTTGTTGATGTTGTTTGGCTTCAAAGGGAGAACCAATTTGGGTACCAACACAACTCTCTCATCGAATGTAAGGATTGAAGAGATCAATCAACCATCAACTTATCAAAGATCTTCCATGGACCCCTCCAACACTAATGACATGACCTTTACTGGAGAAGTTGGGATCTATCTAAGAGTTGTGACTAGGTTGTAAATTAGTATACAATATGAATATTTTTCATCATATCTCCATCCCAATGATGAATTTATTACACATTATGATAAAAATTATGATCAGTTCACAACAATAGATGATTTGCTAGACAAGATGGAATTTAATACCAACCCTCTTTGGCATACCAATGTTACTTCCCCACAAGTTAGACATGAAATTATACCCATAACAGAGGAAATAACTACAAAACATTTTAATATGGAGTATTAACCCCCTTATAATCCAATATTAATCAACATGTCAAACAAGACCAATAAGCTCCTTTATGTAGCCTTGTATCTACTCTAGTTTAAAATATTTGAGAATTAGAGAATGTCTTACCTTCTCATGACATAGAACAAACTTTCTAGGACAATAAACATCACCAACTCAGTAGACACAAAATCTATGCACTTTGGTACATTTCTACGTCCTAAAACATACTAATCTATACATGATTCCTAAGTAATAAAACTAGTTATTAACAACTCATTTTGGTATTTTGGTTACTTTATCCCTTACACTTTACTATCCTTACACATCTTAAAGCTCTTCCTAGCACTTGAATCTTTTATCTTTTTATGGCCTCGTACACTAGCACCACGTTAGGACATAAATACTCATGCACTCTTGTCCCTACTAATTTAATAAAATGGAATTTTTGTAAAACCCTAAGTCAGAGTCACAATGCAATAATAAACAATAAAGTATAAATATGACACAATCATTAAGCTAAAGAAATATGAAACCCTAGGTGTAAGAGAGAGGATAGAGGACTTAGTTGATTTTGCAATATATCCCAAAGTGTGACATGCTGGAAAACTACTTAACAAGAGGAGGAATATTTCGTAACCACACTCATAAAATTACAGAAATATCGAAATAATATGGACCGGGAGCCTACATTGGGTCAAGGGAGCCCGGGTGCAAGAGTCTACTTTGTTAGGATTATACCATTGTAAAAATAAATAATCATGTAATGAATAATGCGTAAAACATAAAACAAAAAATAATGCAATAAAATAGAAACGCAGATTTAACGTGGTTCACCCAAAATGGGCTACGCCTACCGAAATAGCCAATCCTTTTATTCAGTCCAGCAAAAATCTCCCTCACATTACAACCACTAGATACAATGAGCCTCATACATAACGACCCTTTAAATATATTAGGGTTTTTATCATTTCGGGGAAACATAGAAAAACCACCTGCTAGATCTCGTGACCTAATACGTAACGGTCTAGATTTCACAATGCATAAATACATATAAAATGTGGCATATGAGGGCACTACAACCCCATCACTATCAGAATCCACAACCAAAATCTCCCACTTAGAGACCGATTTCTATAACTCCACCACTACAGCCTCCCGCTGGACTTTTCTTCTTGGCTTGTTTCTTCCACTTCAAGATTAGTCTTGAAGACCCATAGAAGTTTAATGAAAATCCAGCTTCTCCTTTTCATTGGCTTATTAAACATATCAGTAGGATTATCATTTGTATGAATCTTCACTAAATCAAGATTCCCATCCTCTAATACTTTCCGTATGAAGTGATATCTTATCTGAATGTGTTTGGTTCTTGAAAGGAAGATTGAGTTCTTTGCTAGGTGAATTGCACTTTGAATATCACTGTGTAACTTACAATCCCCTTACTCCTTACCCAACCCCTTCATGAACCTGATCATTCATAACATTTCCTTACTTTCCTCAGTCACTGCAACATATTCTACCTCTGTAGTAGATAGGGAAACTACCTTCTGCAACTTTGAGATCCAACTCACTACCGCACCACCAACTGTAAACACATATCTAGTAGTGCTCCTTCTTGCTATCCACATATCCTTCCATATATGAATCCACAAATCCCTGTAAAGTATAATTTTACCCTCTAAAGCACAAGTGCCTACTACTGGTCCCTCTCAAGTACCTGAGAATCCATTGGACTACCTTCTAGTGTGCTTTACCCGGATTTTCCATATACCTGCTAACAACTCCCACTACTTGGGAAATGTCTGGCCTGTACAAACCATGGCATACATGAGGCTCCCAACTGCTTGAAGAATAAGGAACTCATGCCATATAATCTTTTTCCTCTTGTGTTGTTGGGAATTTCTCTTTACTTAATCTAAAATGCCCAGCCAATGGTGTACTAACTAGTTTTGCATTCTAGCATATGAAACCTTTCTAACACCTTTTCTACATAGTCCTCCTGAGACAACACCAATTTTTTTTATTTTTTGGTCCCTCTTGATTTGCATACCGAGGATTTTCTTTGTTGCACCCAAATCCTTCATTGCAAATGTTTGTGCAAGATTTTCCTTAAGCTTTGCAATTTCCTAGCATATTAGACCCTGCTATAAGCATATCGTCTACATATAACAAAAGAATAATGTAGCTCCCACTATCCAACCATTTAAAGTACACACAATGATCTGATTGACATCTAGTAAAACCATGCTCATGCATAAAACTATCAAACCTTAGATACCATTTTCCAAGGAGCTTGCTTGAGACTGTTTTTGCTCTTCTTCAACCTACAAACCAATTTCTCCTTACCCTTCACCTCATACCCAAGTGGTTGCTGCATATAAATCTCCTCCTCCAAGTCATCATGGAGAAATGTCATCTTGACATCAAGTTGTTCTAAGTGTAAATATTCAACAACAACCAAACTTAATATAGTACAAATGGAAGACATATTTACAAAAGGGGAGAAAATTTCATCAAAATTGATACCTTTCTTCCGGTCATACCCTTCACTACAAGCCTTACTTTGTACGTTTTCCATCCAAATTCTTCTTCTTTCACACTCGTAGATTCATTTGTTTTGTAGTACTCTCTTCCCAGCTAGAAATTTGACTAAATCCCATGTTTGGTTCTTCTCTAGGGAGTCCATCTCCTCATTCATGCCATGCTCCCACTCCTTAGTGGACTCCACCTACATTGCCTCATCAAAGCTCTCTGCTCACCACTATTTGTTAGTAAAAAATAAAAAAGTAGGGGAAAATATTTTTAGAGGTCTACTAATACGTTGTGACCTTCTTACCAAAGATGGGGGTGTCATGGGATCATTATTTTCTTGCTGCTCATTTTCTTGAATTTTTGACAGAGGTGCCGATGCTGACACTAGATGTCATGCTCGGCCTATAGAACTATCAACCTTGTACTTGTAGGTGGATATTTTCCACCCGAGAGTTCATTTTTAGGAGCTATATCCTCAACCAATTCTTCCTTGGGATTTTTGTCATCATGTACATGATCCCTATACATTCTATTTTCACGCCAAACAACATCATGACTCCTAATTATCTTAGATTCATCTAGATCCAAAACCAAAATCCACAATCACCATTGGAGCCATAACCTATGAATGTACAACGTTGGATTTTAAATCCAATTTCTTCTTGTTTTCTTTATTAACATGCATAAATTACTTTGAACCAAATACTCTCAAAAATGAAAGATATACCTCTTTCCTAGTCTAGGATTCTTTAGGAATTCCTCCATCTAGTCCACTCAAAAGACCACAATTTATTAATTACATAGTAGTATCTATGAACACTACCCAAAACTAAAGAGGCAGCCCCGTGTGTAATCTCATTGACAGCACACTCTATTATTGTTCTATTCATCCTCTCACTAACACCATTTTGTTGTGGAGTCTTGGGAACTATTTTCTCTCTACGAATCTTGTTTAAGGAACAATAATCATCAAATTTCTTACTACAATACTCACTTCCATTATCAGATCTCAAACATTTTAATTTAAAACCACATTCATTCTCAGCAAGTGCTTTCCATTTCTTAAATGTATCAAAGACATTAAACTTACGCTTAATGTAATATACTCATACCCTCCTTGTGGCATCATCTATGAATGTGACATAGTATAGAGAACCACCATGAGATGCAACATGGGCCGGCCCCCACACATTTGTATGAACTAGCTCCATCTTTTTCTCTTTCTTGGTATTCCCTTCCTTAAGAAATCTAACTATTTTATGTTTCCCAAAAATGCAATGCTCATAAAACTCTAAGTCCAATCGCTTCAAACTTGAAATCTTACCTTTTCCTATAGAATTTTCATACCCTTCTCACTCATATGTCCCAATCTATTGTTCCACATGTTGGCATCCTCATATGAAGCACACAATATGGTAGAAGAATTACATGTACAAGTAGAAAAATAAAGAGTGAATACCTTCTTACCCAATGCCACTACTAGGGCACCCTTGAAACCTTCCAAGCATTTGAAGTGAATGTGACCGTGTAACCTTCACCACCCAATTTCTGTAGAGATGAGATTACTCACATCTCTCAATATCCATGTATTTCCATTCTGTAATTTCAGGTGTACATTGCCCTTCCCGACAATGTTACATGACTCATCATCACACAAATAAACCTATCCAAAATTTCCCTAGACATACTCTTTAAAATAGCCCTTATCAGGGGTTTCATGGAAAGAGGCACCTGAATCTATTACCCAAGATTCTATTCTAGTATCAAGAGAAAGTATAAGAGCATCCTGGATAATATTACCTGTTGGATTTTCCTCTTTAATACATTCAGATGGTTTTCTTTGTTTCCTTTGAACCAACAATCATTTTTAGCATATCATCTCTTTCCATAGTTCCAACAAGTAATGCCTCTACTCCTAGATTTGGATATGCCCATATTCAATTTAGATCTCCCACGAGCCTTACTCTTTGATTTCTCCTTGCTCCTCCCTCTACTCTCCATATTCAATGCATTTCTAGAAGAAGAATTTTCCCCTGTACTTTTCCTATGCATTTCCTCATTTAAAATGACACTGACTACATCTTCAAATTTAAGAGAAGTAGATGATGTATTACTAACTACCATTACTAAGTTGTCCCAACTTTCTGGAAAAGAACATAGGAATAATAATGCTCTAACCTCCTCATCAAATGGGATATTAACTGAATCTAATTGATTTATAATAGTGTAGAAATCATTAAGATGGTTAGATACAGATCCACCTTCTTGTATTTGCAAATTAAATAATATTTTCATCAAATAAGTTTTATTGGATGCACTAGGTGTTTCATATAAATTAGCTAGGGTTTTCATCAACTCTACTGTACTTTTGCCTGTGAGATATTTGAAGCTACAGACGATGCAAGACTCAATCAAATCACACCGAGAGCCTTCCTGTCCAGAACCTTCCACTCCTCATTAGACATGATTGAGGGTTTTGCTTCTTCACCTCCCAATGGTAGGTATAGATCCTTTTGATACATGTAATCTTCCACCTGCATTTTCCATAGATGGTAATTTCGGCCATCAAACTTCTCAACTCTGAACTTATTCTCCTCTAGCCATTGCTGCTTCTCCCACTCAAATAGAAATCCCTCTATGAGTATACTACCAACAAATAAATATCAAACATGCTCTGATACCAGTTGTTAGGATTATACCAATTGTACAGATAAATAAGCATGTAATGAATAACGTAGAAAATGTAAAACAGAAAATAATGCAATAAAGCAGAGACACAAATTTAACGTGGTTCACCCAAAATGGGCTACGTCCACCAAAAATATTCAATCCTTTTATTTAGTCTAGAAAAAATCTCTCACATAGTACATCCACTAATATAATGAGCCTCATACATAACGAACTTTTAAAGATATTAGGGTTTTTATCATTTCAGGGAAACATAGAAAAATCACCCATTAGATCTGTGACCTAATAAGCAATGGTCCAAATTTCACAATGCATAAATACATATAAAATGTGACTTACAGTGGCACTACAACCCCGTTGCTATCGCTCCACAACCAACATACTTCGAGCACCCATTACTACGAAAATAGTTAGAATCTGAATTTTATTGTGTCACACTATTGAATCTATCATTCATTGTTAGTTTCCTATATGTGACATTATGCCCGTATAATTTACTTGTAACCTATAAAATAAATGATCTCCTGCGAAACCCCATGACACATCAAATCCTATAAATAAAAATATGCAAATGGGGTGTAAAATCGACCCCATACGTCACCCAATAGAGTGAACTTATGACCTAGTGTTAAACTACATCTCATACTCCATGTATTTTTGTGTACGTGTGTGAAGAATCATGCCTAGGAAGCTCTTATGCAATATGCATTGAATAATGAGCAATAACTAGATGTAGAAATATAAATAGATATGTGGATGTAAAAATTAACTTCCCCTCCTATGAAATGTATGCAAAGAAATGTAATCCCTTGTCCCTTTAATGAAGCTAGATAGATGCTTTGATGCTCTTGAAATGCCTTTAGATGCTTAGAGCTTGGTCCTTTATTTTGGTCACATAGCTTTGCATTTATATGATTTCCTTGTTTGAATTTCCTAACTGAAAATAAAAGTTTGACCCATAAGAAAACATGATGCTCAAAAGATAAAAATTTCCCAAAATAGGTGAGTAAGAAACAAAGATTTCAGGGGGTTTCCAAAGGGGACAAGGGCACTGAGCATTAGCATCCTGATCGGGTGCTAGTGTCAGAGACAAGTAAGATAAATTAGTAAAAGTCATATTAGATAGTAAGGTATACAAGACCATTATGAAATCAATAATTAAATTAAAGAGGCCAAAGACAGATTTCAATTACTAGTTTTCTCACTTAGGAATCATATAAATAGTGGTATGTGATTAGGACCTAGAAATGTACCTAAGTACATGATTTAGTGCCTACATATTCCACCACTTCATGTTGTTGATTAAACACTCGATAACATAAAGTATATAAGAGGTGTGTACCTAATAACCATGTAGATCGATGATAAAATCATGCTAAGGAGACAAGAAAAATATTAGAGTGATAAAATGAAGCATGGAAGCTAGAGAAGAGGAAGTGACCCTAGGGTTGATAACATGTGTGTTATGTCATGTTGTACCTTTTTCATTATCGCTTAATGAAGGTTTGATTATTATTTTGTATTAAGGATAAAAATTCTAAAGAAGAGAAAAATATTAGTCAAAGTCATGTATATGTGAAAAATTTAATCCAAGTATGCAAAAAGTATGTAAAAATGTGAAAAAGTAATAAAAGGAACATGTGCACCTAATCCATGATAAGTGAAAAGGATAGAAAGGATCCTAAAATTTTTGTAGAAGTACAATTTTTTTGGGCAATCTCATGCCAAGTTCACGTTTTTGGGAATCTCACGCTAAGTGTGAGTTTTTAGGCAATCTCATGCCACGACATAAGAAGTGTTGGGGAGAAAGTTCTAGTGTTATTCTCCATCCCTGTCTGCTTCCCGAAATTTATACACCATTGTAGATAGTGTTATCCTACTTTGTTCTAATTCAATCAAATTTGATCTTGTTCTATCCAAGTAAAAATATTTAAAAATGGAGATAAAGTGCATTCTGATTGCTAGAGGATTGTGCGTGTACTTGTGAAAACCACTATGAAAAATGCTGAAAACTATGTTGATCTAAGAAAAATGTTGTAACTTTCCCTTGTTCATAGGTGCCCAAGAAGGATCATGGGTTCCCAAGAACTCATATATGTATCTAGGAGTTGGCATTTTTGTTGTGTTGAGGATGCAAGAACTTTATGAGCCCTTTCTATGACTGGAGAGTGTGTTATCCCTATAATTTGAGGTCCGAATCGTGATTGTGTACTACTGGATTAGGTGACTAATTCACCCAATGTATGCCCCCTTGTTTGGGTGCATGTAACGTCACTAAGAGGATGCGGCCCAAAAGAGAGGACCGTACATTGATATGAAATTGATACCTTGCATGAGGGAGGGAATGTGCTTGGTAGAAACCAAGGAATATGATAACAAAGTTGCTAGAAACATGTGTTAGTGAGAGGAAGAAAAATACGCAATTATAAGACAAAGTGTAAGCTAAAATAAATAAGAAAATGTAGACCATGAAAATTGGTTTTAAACATGGGACATCACTCACTATTTTGCAAGACAATCAAGTCCAAGCAAATGCCAAAATCATATAAGTAATAGACATGCAAGATATAGGGCAAAGCCTCAAAATAATGGCAGACAAATAGAAGAAAATAGAAAACAGTAGAAAGAAAAGTATCAGAAAACCATGGTACAAAATAGATCTTTCAAAGAAAATATTGCACATGAAGCACTGTTAGCATGTTAAAAATATAAAAACTATGTCATAGCGTGTATGATCCGATATAAAATATTTTACTAGTAAGAATAGGAAGTAGTATATAATGAAACACTAAAGCACTGTAGTGTTTACGAAAGAAAATTCCCTAGGATCCTCAAAGTGATTGGTAAGAGGTACAATGACAAGCATCCATGCTTCTTGTAAATATATTTGTAAAGGATACACTCACAACTAGAGAACAAGTGAATGCACATGTGTATATAGAAAAGATAATGACATACTAAGTATATGTCTAGCATGTGAAACAAAGTGTACATGTAACTAGTATAAGCAAGCAAGATTATGTGCAACCAAGATATGTAGTATGTTATGAGTGAGAGAGATGGATTCATGTGTAATGTGAATGTGATAGGAGCATAATAACCCCGAGAAAATTTGTATGAGTATGGGATAAGGTTCATTTATAAAATACCCTCGATAGTCAAGAATGAACCATAGAACAAGAGTGCATCATCGGGAAATGGTTTAATAGTTTACGCTAGAAATATTTGATCAATGAAGTATAAAACGTATAGAGTGAGTGATTGTGGTGAGGTTCATATCTAATTTATAACCTCAGCAGTTGAGTATGAACCGTGGAACTAGAGTGCATCACAAGGTAGTGTGTTGTGATGAATGCACACTAGAAAGATGTGTCGTGAATGCATCAAGTGTGAAATGTGTGGTGTGTATGGTCTGAGGTTTATGGATGTAGTATGCCCTCAATAATAAAGTGTGAACCATAAAACAATATTGCATCATATGGTAATGATGATACAATTTTTGTGTATCAAGTTATGTAAGAAGAATGAGAAAGACTATATGTCAAGCATGGATTGTAATAGTTGAATTTCCGACACCCGAGAATGTTAGGAGGGGGGACGTAAGCATGATGACCCCCAAGTGTATGAAAGATGGAGATATAGTCAATGTTGCTAAAGGGATCAATTTAAGGAATATTTTCCTTGACAAAAATGATTGGTTTCCAAAGTGGAGGTTGTGAAGGGATCTTGAACAACGGAATTCGAAAGAGGCCTCGCTAGAGTTTTTGGTTTTGTTTATTGAGTGGTTATTTTTATGGGATTGGTAACACCCTAGAAGACTTGAGAGGAGGAGGTGATGAATGATACACCTTGAGAGGTGATTGATTAGTTATAATGGGCTAGATAAATGGCCTTTGAATGACCAAAGAAGAAACATTAGAAGTGATAGCATGATGCTCATTAGACATAGATGAATCAGATTTAGGAACCCATTTGGATGCAACATTTGGAGATGGGCATGTAACATAATGTTGTGTAGAAAATGAGATAAAACCTTGAAACTCAAGATGTTTGATTCTTAATTATAAATAATAGAAATCATTTTCATTATGTCCATTGATTTGATGATAAGCACAAAATGGGAGACCTTGATATTTGACCAACCGATAAAGAGGATAACAATGATTAATTGGGAAATTGATCAATTGATGATTAAGGAGTGCAGTAATAATGTCATGTTTCTTAGCATTGCAATAAAACTTGAGGTTCACTAATATGAGCACATGTAGAATAAATAGAAGTGGTGTGAGATGTATAAGAAGAAGAGTGAGCATGGGCTTAAGAAGCATCCTTGAGATGTTGAATTTCAGATTTTAGAGATGTAATCATTGATTCCATAGCCTAAATTTTGTCTTGAAATAAAGAATGCAAGGCTTGAATTGACTCTAAGATGGGTTGATTGGATGGAGGATCACGAAGGCTAGGGTCATCAAAGAGATGATCGAAAATGGCACTTACTTAAGCGGGTGGTATATCTTTAGGGAGAAACATGGTGTCTAGGGATTTTTGAAGAACCTCTTTGCAAGGTGAATGCATTTAAAGTAATTCATACAAGTATATTTGATGAACCTTAGTAGACATGATGAAAAATATGATGTGCCAAAGAAGGATCCAAAATACCAATCGTGAGTGGGGTTCACAAAATTATTTAACAAAAATGGAATTTTTTTACAACCCTAATCAGCAGATCACAATGCAATAATAAGAAATGAAGTAAAAATACAACACAAGAACTAATCTAAAGAAATATGAAACCCTAGGTGCAAGAGAGAGGATGGAAACTTAACTTATTTTGTAGTAGATCCTAAGTGTGCTAGGATGGAAAACTACTGAACATGAGGAGGAATCTTTCACAACCGCACTCAAAAATTAAAGAACTGTTAGAATAAGGTGTACTAGACGCTTTGGACTAGGTTAGGGGTGTTTGGGCTCTAGATTCTTATTATGGGTGCTCGTGACTACGAAAATGGCTGGAATATAAATTTTCTTATGTCACACCATCTGTCACTAGCCTTTTTGTTGGTCACTTGTATATCACAATATGCCCGCATAATTCATATGTAACCCGCAAAAATAGATGATCTCCTACAAAACCAAAAAACACAGAAAATCCTAAAAATTAAAAATATGCAAATGGGGAGTAAAATTGACCCCGGTGGTCACCTGACAGATTGAACTTATGACTGATCATTACACTACATCTCAGATTCCATGTAGTTCTATGTGCATGTGTAAAGACTCATTCCTATGAATCTCTTGTGCAAGATGAACCAAATAGTGAGCATTAACTAGATGCATTAATTTAAATAGATGTTTGGATGTCAAAATGAAGTTCCCCTCTTATGAAATGTATGCATATAAATGCAGTCCCTTATCCTTGAATGAATCTAGATTGATGTTTTTATGCTCTTGAAATTCCTTTGATGCAACCTTAAGTGATATTAATATTTTCTTAGAGCTTGGTCATTTATTTTGGTCACATATATTTGTATTTATATGATTCCCTTGGTTGAATTTTGTAATTTACAACTAAAAGGATGGACCAAAATAAAACAAGATGCCCAAAATATAAAATAGGCCAAAAAGGTGATTAAGATATAAAGAGGTTGAGGGTTCCTAGAGGGGATGAGGGTGCATGGGTAGTGTCATCCTAGCTGGGAACCGGTGTGCAGAGCCAAGCAAGATAAATCGCTGAAATTCATACTCGGGCCATGAGGTGGACAAGACCATAGAGAAAACAAGAAATAAAGTAAAGAGGCCAATGGAAGATGTCAATAACTATTTTTCTTGCTTATGAATCATATGAATAGTGGTATGTGATTAGGACCTCGAAATGTAACTAAGTGTGTGATTTAGTGTTTACACCTCCTAGGTTCCCCATCCCTCTATATCTTCTTCTTACTCTTTTGGGTCCTTTTCACTTCTTAGTCACCTTTTAAACACTTTAGGTCATCCTTTCAATTGTTAATTACAAAATTCAAATAAGGGACTAATATATATACTTAGTTACTTCTTCTAAATAAAGGGACAATCATCATAAGCATTATGTATCACCACATAAGCTTGCATAAAGGAATAAGAGCACTATAAAGCATACATATAGCACATTCATATAAGGTACAAGGGTTGTATTGATCTATATACATAACATAGGAGGGGATTTCTTTCTATTCCATCACACACATTTTGCATACTCGTTAGAATCTACATCGAGCATACTATCATTGTGCAACTTCCACAAGGGAAACCTAGGGCATGGAACACACACAAACAAATAGCTACATGGATTATGAGATGTAGTATAGAGTTCATTCGTAAGTTCACTCTCTCAGTGATCACCGAGGTCATTATGACTCCACATTCTACATCTTGTTATTATATTTGATGTCGTTTGTAGACATATGTAGGTAGACATTTCTTTTGGAAGTTATAGGTGGATCAACAATCTAATAGAAACAATAGAGTGACAAAGAGAGAGTAGAAGCGAAGATCATCCAACCCAAAAATACCAGACTAATCATTTGGTGAATCCCACTCTCCTCGAACATTATTCTCATCTTCTTCCATGGCAAAGACTTTGACCCCTTTACGTATGTAGATCTCCATGACCTAAATGCTCATCTTATTGAACACCCTCAAGACATAAATATCTTATTATTCATTGTCACTAATGAGGCTAAAATGTTCTATGAGCTCAACCATTTGATCTCGCAATGGTAATTTTGTTCCTATTGTCACATCTACACCTCCTCCCGCCACCAATATTCCACCTACATCTACTATCTCATTTTTATGCCTACGTCTACAACCTACTTTACCCTCCCTATTAATTCTCACACATAACACAGCTCCTATTCAAGAACACATGACCTATATTTTTATACCATGATTTACAATCCCAAATTCACTAATTACAAAAAGCCACTTCATATTCCTCCTCATATCTAGATTCCTAAGTCCTCCTTCATATCCCTTTTGCACCTTCCATATCCTCTTATCTATTTCATCTTAACTTCTTCAAACCTAAGATTCCCACCTTCAATGGCCATAGCAACCCTCAAGATAACCTTTTATCCTTCCACTTTGCATGCCTTGACTATGTTGATGTCCTTACACTATTGGATAATTTTTTTCCTCGAAGATTACATGACTATGTTATGTGATAGTTCTATGATCTACCTATCCATTTATTAATATCTTTTACATATTTAGCTGATGCATTCCTTTCTCACTTTTCTATGAATATCAACACTAAGATATCATATGCACAACTAACTAAAATCAAACAAGGATCTAATCAACATCTTGTGGACTATGTCTTATGGTATAAGAACAACCTTTCCAAAATGACCAATGTTCTAGCTGATTCAGAATTACAAGATCTATTCATTCAAATTATTTTACCTCCACTCCAAGAGAGTGTCATTTTTGAGACTTCTCCTTCCTTTGATCACTTGTGTCACACACTCAAATTGTGTGAAAGAAAACTACTATCTATGGGAAAATTGAATTATTATGATAATTCTTCCACTTCCTCTTCCAACAATTTTCAAGAAAAATCAACATTTAAACCATCCACTAAGGCTACTAAATCTAAAAACATTTTCAACATTGTTTCTCCACCAGAACTCTTTAATTGCAATCCATGAGACACACTTTTACTAAGCTACCTTACGCACCTTGGTTCCTATTACCACAACTCATTGAAAATAATCTAATTACTCTCCCTCCACCACTCAATCTAGACCCTTCTTGACCACATGGTTGTAATTATGATGAAAATACACACTATGATTATCACTAATGCAATGGGTGCATTATATTGATTTATGTATTAAACTCAAAAATATCATTCAAGGCCTTATAAAAAAACAATGAAATTGAGCTTCTAGAGCCATCTACTTCTAAACTGATCAATGATAATAAAATTTTTAAATTCTTCAATGACCCATTACCAAAACATGACAAGCCATCTATTGAGTCCTCTAAAATAACACATATCATGTTTTGCCTCCCCCTTCATTAGGGATGCTTTATTTTCTCATTGCTACTATTGATGCACCACCACCAATTATTAAGTTTTTAGATCAAGGTTACCATGCTACATTTTCCTATAATGAGTTGCATATTGAGGCTTCTATTGGTACTCATATAGTTAGAAATACTATGTTCCATCCTTTGAAAAATTCCAATGCACGCTCCGTAGCACTCTTACTAGATATCAACTTTCATATCTCTCAAATAACATTTCCATTTCCCAATTATTATGAATGTGTCATCCTCGTTATTGTTAGGTCCCTTACCATTCCTTGTTACATATAAAATCAAGCATTGCAACATGGTCTTGGGTCTCCCTTTGCTTTGAGCCACCTAAGTTATTCCTTCCATAATCTACTTATGCCTTAATTTCATTCATAATAAGTGAGTTGTCCCCATTCAAGGTATTCCACTACACACAACATTATATAGGCCCAATCTCACCTCTTTTTCAGCCCCAGTCATGGAATCTAGGCATCCTTCACCTCTTAAGTCTATATATATATACCTAGATCTTCTATTTGTACATGTCCTACATCATGACCCAGCCATCCTCACTAGTCCATTAGTCCACCCCATCAGCCTAAGTCACCTACCCAGAAACACATTCCTATAAGTGTTATCTACCTCCATTACCACATATGGATCCCTCACATACACATATTTACTCTCCTATACCATTGGTCCTAGACCATGGTCACATGTTTTCTCTTACTTGGATATCAAATAAGAGGCCTTCACTCTTCACTATCATTGAATAGTTTTTATGCCTCTCACACTTAGGGGCATTGCACTTCTTTCTCCCTCCATCACTATTGGTTGTCTCTATTTTCTACTCATAGGTTATTTACTACATTTCACACTCTATGCTTCATGTCTACCTTTCCAAGAACTAACACATCTCTGGTTCACAGATTGTACCATCATTACCCGATGATGCACTTGTGTTCTCAAGGTTCATACATAATTGTTGAGGGCATTAAATGAACCTTACTCGCACATTAGGGGACATCACATTTTCTTCCCCCCTCCATCACTATTGGCTATCTATTTTATCTACTTATAAGCTTATATACTACACTTCACACTCCATGATTCATGGTATATATTTCCTAGCATCTCCACTCAATCACATATAATACCTTTACCAACCGATGATGCACTCTTCTTCTATGGTTCATACTTGATTGTTAAGGGATAAATTATTAAATGAACCTCACATCATGCACATTTTATAGGAAAAACATGGATCCCCTCATCTATAAATTTTACATATGACATCACACCATTACTTTCACACAAAATCTACACATCTTGGTTGTATTTTCTCTTGTTATCTTATACTATTTACATGTTGTGCTTTATTTCCTATGCTGGTTGGATACTTAGTATGACATTATCATTTTTTTTTACACACATGCACGTTCATGTGGTATCTTGAGGTGAATGAAAAACTTCTATATATTCTTACATGATGCATAATGCTCAACACTACTCTTTACCAGTCCCATCGAGTATCTTTGGGGGATATACCTTTTATAATCTCACACTCTACACATCGAGGTCTTATTGTTACATTATTTACTACTTATCGTTACTATAAATTTACTCTTCATTTATTTATACATGCATTGACATACTATTTATATTTCTAACATGTTAACATGCTTCATGTGTAGCATTTTCCTTACATGATACTATTCACCATGGTTATATGTCACTTCATCCTATATGTTATGTTTTCTCATTGTTTTTTTATGGCCCTTCGGACCTATTGTCTTGTGACATTGTATGATGTCCCATATGCATGTCTGGTAATCTTCATATTTTCATATATTCTACTTTATTATAGTTATTAACACTTATTTCTAGCCTCATTATTTGCATGTGAATCGCCCCTACCCTATAAGTATCTAATCTAAAACAAGCACAATAGTTTTAGGTCCTCTCATTTGGGCTACATCATCCTACATTTGTCACATGTACCCCAAACAAGGGGCATCGGGTGAAAAAATCACTCTTCATATAGCACAGAGATCAAGAAAAAGAACAACACAAAGTAGAAATGGAAAAAACACACAATCACAGAGTGGTCTAGAATCAGATTTAGATCACAAACATAGAGAAGACACTAGCTCCCATTATTAGACATGAATGGTGGGTACTTGTTTCCTGGGGGAAAAAACAAACAGTTTCTCAGTTCAACATATTTTCCATCGTGTTACAATACAAATCTACAAGTATTAGGCACTTTCCTTTAGTCACATAATTCATTCGATTGGCTACATTTGGGTACAAATTGGATGTTCTAATTTACAATGGTACTTATCATTTGAGAATTTTCATGGATGGAGAGAAAAATAGACCTGTATCCCCAAAACTCTTCTCTTAGTTTGAGATCACCCAAAAACTCTCTCTTGGTGTGAGATCACCCGAAACCTCATCCTTTGCGGAAAGACACTCAAATTCATGGCTTGAATCTTTCTTGGTTGGGAATTTATCACCCTAACCCCATCCAAAAACATCTCCAATAAAAAGAGGAAAAATTTATATCCTATACCCTCTCATACATTCGGTGCACTCTTTCCTTAGCTACTAATTTTACATACTTATAGATACATTACTTTGATTTTTCACATACAAGACTTTAACTAATCTCTTGGTCTTATTTTATAGATTCATCCTTACAAGTAACAAGAAGCATCTCACATATACAAGAAAAATCTCCAACAACATGTTGTTACACATACGCTTCACCATAGGGTCTAACTCCTTTTCCCGATTGTAACACTTCACATTATGGTCACTTCATGCTTCACATTACTACTTGTCCACTTGGCACGCTATCAGCTACACTTCTCTTTGGTTTAAAAGTTATGCATTTTTACCTACTTTATGCTATCGAGTATTCACTCAACATTATAAAGCGGGGAAATGTAGACACAAAATCTATACACTTGGGTACATTTATAGGTCTTAAATAATATTAATGTATACATGATTCCTAAGAAATAAAACTAGTGGTTGAAAAATCCTTTTGGAATTTTGGTTTTATCTCTTGCACTTTACTATCCTTACATATCTTACATCTCTACCCAAAGACTTGACTCGATTTATCTTTTGATAGCCGCAAACACTAATGCCCATTTAAGATAGAAGTTCCAAGGAAATCATATCCCTCCTCAATTCCCCTTGTCCCTCCCTATCTTATTCATACTATTTTGGGTCCTTTTCACTTCCTAGTCACCTTTTAACACTTTGGGTTGGCCTTTCAATTTTCAATTATGAAATTCAAATAAGGGAATCATATATATACTTAGTTACTTCTTCTAAATCAAGGGCCAAACATCATAATCATTATCTATCATCACCTAAGATTTCACAAAGGCACAAGAGCACTAAAAATCATACATCTAGCACATTCATACAAGGGAAAATGGTTGCATTGATCTACATACACAACATAGGAGGGGATTTCATTCTATTCCATCACACACATTCTGCATACTTGGTAGAATTTACATCTAGCCCGCTATCATCATGTAACTTTCACAAGGGTAAATTAGGCATGGAACACACACACATAAAGAAATACATGGAGTCTAATATTTAGTGCATTTTTAGGTCATAATTTCATGCTTTAGGTGATCATCAGGGTAAATCTGACTCCACATTTTGCATCTTTTTTATTATATTTTTTGTGGTTTATTTACATGTGTAGGTAGACATTTATTTTTTATGTTATAGGTGTGATCAGTGATCTAACATAAAAACCAAAGTGATAAAAATAAATTAAAATAAAATATCCTCTAACCTATAAAATACCATACTCTAAGCATCTAAGGCACACATGCACCTAGATCACCACTAGCACTTGGGACACTCTTTTCGTATCATGGGTAGTTCTACCATATACATTTCTAGGGTTATAAGCCCTCATCGATCCTTTGTGACATTATTCATAGCCTACTCCATCATATATATAGTTTAGATCACTCCCAAGTTCTATGGAATCATCTAAGTCATCATCTGTCTCTCATTTTCTTAGGGTTATACACTGTTGAATGTTTATTGCTAGTACGTTACTGTATTTTTTTGCATGAATATCATTTTTTACAATAGTTACTCTAAAATAAGATTTAATTTAATTTATATTAAATCATTTGGTGAACCCCACTTCTCCTCAAACATTCTTCTCATCTTCTTCCATGGTTGAGACTTTTAACCCCTTTACCAACGTAGATCTACATGATTTAAATTCCAACATAAAGGCATGTGTCGCTGTGATTTTTGAACTAATCCCATGGGATAGGGTTTTAATGAAATATTCCCAATACCCTCAATGGCATAACACTTTATTAGTATTGCCACTTAACTAAAGGCTCCATTCACTAATTTTAATAGCTTATAGCTGAATTCATTAAGGATTTCTACATGAACAAACTTATATAGACTACCATTTGGGAATTTCTTCATATCTAACAATAACCAAATGAGCCCACTACACACTTCATAATATATGGCTTCAGGTACTCTATTCCTCTTTCAACACCCTAAACATGGATCTATTTTATCTATGTGACCCTTCCTTCAATCCTTTGATAGGGAAACTAGGAAGGTGTACAAAAGTTCCTACACAAGTCTTGTAATGAAGCTTGAGAGAGTGCATTATGGATCAACCATCTAGTGATTGTTACTCCCATCTAATAACACACAATCTTCCAAAATTCCCAAGGTCCAAAGATACTCAACTAAAACCACAACACTACTATAGATGGCATTACCGATAAACAAAAATTATCCCAAAATCCATAAGAATTTGTTTAATCACCCCAAAAACAATAATAATAGCAATGGGAAATTTTATGTTAACAAAAACCCCTATAATAAATGTTATCGAATTTAACCGATCTTTGAACAACAGTCCAAACCATAATCTAAATCAAAATAAAAAACAACATAATCAAAATAAGAACCAAGAGGCCTATATTAAAACAATAATTTTGGTCCCATTCATGGTTACCTAAATAACTTTAATGATTTATAAGAAGTCATAGATAAACAAAACCATCACCCACAAAACTATGATCCCAACCTATTCTATTTTCTCCATAGGATTTTTAGCCATAATGCCAACACCTATAGGGAATATAATAAACTCATCCAATGCATCCATAAAAATGAAGGTAAAAATTTAATGAATGATTCCTAGGGATGATAAACCTTAATGGTCATCTAATGGCTCATTCAAGTCCCATTGCAACCCAAAATGCCCATTTGGGTATGTACCAAAACCCTTTCCCCAACCATTTAGAAAATTCCCTTTAAGAAACACAAAAAATAATACACAACAAAAAATAACAGTAAACACAATATAAAATTAAAATAAGTCAGAAATCATGATGCCAAATCCTCAACTTCCAATACGACTAACCTAATGTTTCATTATGCCTATTCTTACAAGGGAAAACATGCATGATCGGTGTGAATTAACTAGAAACTGATGAAGAGGTTAATTTAATTACACAAACGAAAGAGTATCAATCCCTTAATTTTCACTTGTAAGGTCCTCTAAAGATAAAAAATTATGGGATTCCCAAACAAATATTGAATAATGACATCACCATTGACCTTCCCAAGACATTCTAACACATATCATTTCTTGATCTTTTGATGAATTACCCAACACATCAAATTGTAATATTAGATGTTGTGGGACTTAGAAATTTATCTTATGTCCCACCCTCACCTAAGGGATAAATTAATCATATTAACATATATATTTCCTAACCAAATACCATAATGAGGGATGCGGGCTATTTATTCTATGTGCACTAACTACCTATAGATGTGGAAGTTGATAGAAGAGGAGATATATCTTTTCATATACAAATATTGGTCTAAAAATACTTATTGAAATGAGCTATGGTAGATGATTTGGAAATAATTAATATTGTCCTCTTTTCCTTTTTACAAAATCTAGGATATGGTGAAGAAAATTTCTCAACTTGAAACACCCTATTAACATATGAAAACCTTATAGCCGATCAATAAAAAATTCTATCTTCCCCTTAATCCTCGTGCCTAAAATAATTCTTATTGAGTTCTATATCATAGATCAAGAAACCAACTATAACATGATTTTAGGACTACCCTAAATCCATTAGATTAAGTTTGTTCTTTCAACACTCTTCTAATAGATTTTCCTTTTACATTTAGGAAAGGTTTTCATTCCTAAGGGATACCCGAGTCCTTTTGATATAGTCCAAGAATACATTAGAAAGTTACCAGTCATCACAAATTACCCAAAACTGACCTGTAAATTCCCATATTATGAGAAAAGGGAAAGAATATTATTATGAACTTTAACATTGAGCCTAAACATTCTCTTCTAACTCTTGATCCTTCCCATGTAAGGAAATTTTACAAGAATATATTTGAAAGGAATGATAAGAAGATTGTTCTAAGCTACGATCTTAGATGATGATAGCACACCACATTAGATTTGCAAAACAAAAGAGCTAAAATACCATATATGGAAATCCATCATAATCCATAATGCTCAATACATTACAATACAATGACTTGAATTATTCAATAAGAAAGATGTACATATAGGAGGAGGGAAGTGCAACTACTACCTAAATCAGTGGTAAAGAACTCCCACTAACTGATACTGGTAGTTAAGTTAACTCCAAAATACTAGTAAGCTAACTCCACATAACTGAGAAGATAACTCAACACAACTAGTAAGCTAACTCCACACAAATAGTAAACCTAAACAAGCTAACCCAACAAGTTTAGGGCTAACACAAGTGTAAGAATTATCCTAATAAATAAATAAAAGGATAAATAATAACCTACACTAACAATATTGAAGTAGGAAAAAAATTCTGATCGATGGAAAACCCTTAACCACAAATCGGTATTGTATACTTGATTACTACAACATAGATCATTGATATCATAGAGAATGATTTACCTCTTGTACTTGCATTTAACACAAAGGGTCCTTCGCATATCATTTTACCTCCTTGATAATGGAAAGGAAAATCCTCTCTTATTATGGTGGATGATGTGAACATGTTTGAAATTTTTTACAACCAAGTCCCTTTGTCCATCATATCTTATGATCCCCTCAATATGTGACTCATGGACCCTATATTATGTTGAAGTAAAGTATGTTGTTGGAGTAGAGGCAAGTGTAATTTTGATCTCTCATGGGAGGAGAATAATACCCTTTGGTTTCCTCTTATACTTTAAATGTACCAATAATATGGTTGAATACAAATCCTTTTCAACCCAACTTCTCTTATCCCAATGACTCGGCATACAAAAACTTTAAATAGTTGATGATTTACAGCTTGTCATTAACCAAGTTGCATACATGTATTAGAAAAATCCTAATAATTTATAGTTATACAAGATTGATTCCCAAATATTGGTTCAATACTTTGACTTCATATTCATTGATTTTGTTTATAGAACTTTAAACCAATTAGCTAACACCATGGAATCCACCAATATTGTCCCATTATGGTCTTCTTGTAGAGTAAAATTTTTTAATCTCTAAGAGGCAGTCCCCTATTAATAAGGGATTTCAATTTGAATAAGGTACTATTGAGATAGATGACCTAAGTTTAATGTACCTTGAATTAGCTAAAAATATGAGGTCATATTATTATACCTTCATGTTGACAAAGACATTCCTCCTTCACGCCATAAAAGGGTATTTTCTATGACACTTTATCCTTCCTCTCCATTTGGACACATGTACTATGATTCTTACTAACAGTTTTAGGATTCTTATTCCACTACATAAGATCTCAATACATTTGTGAAATGGAAGAATATGTTTGAGACCTTCCCCCTGTGCCACCTAAGTGTATATAGGGTAATGCCTCTCTTATTCGTGATACTTTCGACATAAATATTGGAACCAAAAAATATCTAGGAATTCTAAATCTCAAATATTCACTTTAAAAAAATAAGTAGAATACCATAAGGGTTTTCTCACTGAACTATCCAAATATTTTTCCTTCTCTTGCATTGAAAAACATGCATAAAGATAGATGTCATTGTGCACAATCTAGAGATGAAACTCAAGCCAAGTTTGTTAAAAACAAAATTCTTGCAATGAAACCTAAAATACCACTAATGGTAAAAGATGAAGTTAATAAATCCTCAAAGTTGGTTTGATCATGGCATTATATTATATGAATTGGTTCTCTTGCATTGTGTTCATTCTAAAAATAATAGTAAGATTCAAATTCACATTGATTGTTGTGATATTAACAAATTATGTCCCAAGGATGATTTCTCATTGCCTTCTATTGATGTGATTTTTACAAGACCATTGGTTATGGTCTTCCTTCTCTCATGGGTGGATTCTCAAGTTAAAATTAAATCCACATTTCTAAAGAGGATAAAATAAACCTTATTTACCACCCCTATGGAATCCTTTATTGTGCACTCATGCCTTTTGGCCACAAGAATGCATGGGAACCTTAATAATGAGTAATGATTGATATCTTCCATGACCTAATCCACATGGTCATCAAGTCTTATGTTGATTACATGTTACTAAGGCCAAGAAGAGAGAAGATCATGTAGATGTGTTATGCATCATTCTCATGTGACTCATCAAATTTGGTGTTACTTTAAATCTGATAGATTGTGTATTTGGGGTAACAGTTAACAAATACTAGAGTATATCATATCCAAATGAGGTATCAAAGTCAATCCCACAAAAATCATAATATCCTAGAAATGGTACCACCATCTAGTGAATTAGGAATTTATTCATTCAATGGAAAACTAGGATATATACAAAGATTTGTCCCAAACCTCACATATGATGTTAAACTGATTAAAAACTTGTTAAATAAGAATAACGCCATCAAATGGACCCATGAATGAAAAAAAGACTTAAAATTTATTAAGTGATTTATCATATCCCATCCAAATATCATGGAAATATGATCTGATAGACCTATTATCCTTTATATACATGCAACTAAAGTCTCTCTTAGACTACAAAATGTGGTATTCTCAAGCTAAGAAATAAGGTCTCGCCATAGTGTTCACAACCAAGTGGCTAATACACTACATGGTAAATTTAAGAAACCAAGGAAATTTATAAAACCCAAGGAAATCATATGTTCTTGACATAATTGGCCCTCTCTAAGAAATCCATTCATTTAGTCACATTTATTCGCAAGTTTGAATTGATGTATGTCAAACTAAAGTCCATCGAGGGACAAATAGTTGTTGATTGGTTAGAAGATGAACCCTTTGATTCAAGATACCTAATAGACATGGAGATCCCCGACGAGTTAATTTTTTATATTGAAAATAGTGGCATCACTTATTCACCTTGGTATGTAAATATAGTTACCTACTCATTAAGCACGCTTATCCGTAAGATGTTAACTCCCAATAGAGGTGGCATCTTTGTGTCCTTTCCAAAAAGTATATTATTTCAGATATGGTTTTATATAGGAGAGCCTTTGATATCATGTTCCTCTAATTTGTAGATGAGGAAAATCTAAACGTGTTTTATTTCAATGTCAATACGAAGTTTGTGGTGGAGAATTTGGTGGCCATGAAACTACCCACAAAATCCATAGCTTAGGATACTTCTTGCCCACCCTAAAAAGTTACACGATCAAATATGTTAGGAAGTTTTCAAAGTGTCAATATTTTTCACATGTTATACACACCTAACATAGGATCTTTGACCCATTATTACACCATTTCCCTTTTCCATGTCGGATCTAGATCTAATCATTAAGCTAACTACTATGTCTATGGATGGGTACAATTGTAACAATACCATTGCTAAGTATTTCACGAAATGGGAAGATGGAATGCATATAACCAATTTCACTAGATCATTCATAGGAAGTTTTGTCTTAAATCAGATTATGTGTATATTTTGAGTTCCTTAATTCATTATTTTGGATAATGAAATATTCTTCAAGAATCCCGAGATACGCGAGTTATGAAAGATATTTTTAATCTCACACCACATTGTGTCTCTTTACTACCCTCAAGCTAATGGAAAAGGTGATACAAATAATAAACCTTAAATTCTATTTAAATTAAAATATTTAAGAGAAATAAGAGGGATTGGCACATACAACTATATACCACATTATGGGCTTATAGGACTAACATACACACACCCACATGTACTAACCCTTTCTTCCTCATCTTAGGTGACAAATTTTTCCTTCCATTATAGGTTCATCTCTACCCTATGATTATATATTCAAGGTATTTTTATGAAAATGAGTACAAAGAATCACATTTCATTCCCTATAAATGTTATACTTAAATCATCTCAAATCCATGCAACACCATGAGGTATATGTCATCTTTTAGCCTTAACATATAACAATAACATCCACTAGCATCATATTCATATTTGTTGGCATGTGTGAGTATAGGTGTCATCATTGATGTAAAATCCCATTTTTAATAAATAAGATGATTGGGGTATGTTAGAATATGCTCAATATGATGGTGACATGGACATTCAGGTTCTTTCATGATTTCATAAGTGGTTAAAGTGAGATTGGATTGGTCTAGCAAGCCTAGTCAGGTGACCTAGCTAGCCTAGGTGATAAAGTACAGTGTTTAGTTCACATGATCACTGAGAAACATGGTAGTGGTATGAATATACTTTTATGATATTTTGGAGACACTCAAATGAGTTTCAAAGTATAGGTACGGGTGGAAGACCTAGTTTTAAGTGTTCATATAGACCTATTCTAGATGCTTGGAGGCCAAATGAAGCATGTGGATGAGTCAGAGAGACATTTTATCTCATGGAATCATGAAAGGATGTGATAAATTTTATCTAAAGTGTGTTAGGGCCTTTTGGAGAGGTTTCATGATAAGGTTTATGAATTAGCCTAAATCATGTAAAGCCCCAAGGTCTAGTCACACAAGTCATGGTGGTGGTGAACATGGAGAGATATTTGAGATATGATTATTTTAAATGATGCATATGGGTGTCATAAATGTGTGAGGAAAATTTCAATTCATTATGAAGAGAAGATTACAAGTTATGATGTTTTAAGCAAAACAAGGTGCTTGAGAATGCATTTTCTAGCTCGAGTAACAACTTCTAATGCTCATTTTGAATTGTGTGCTTTGCATGGGACCTTATGGATTACAGATTTTTTTCCATTGATATAATATCATTTCAAAAAATAATACAAAGGGTTTCATAGTTAGGTTCTTATGAACAAATGTTAAGGTAAAAATGTTATGGCTTTGAAACCCTAGGTCAAGAGCGATGGATAAGATCTTCTTGGTAGGTTCCTAGAATGGGTTTTTTACTAGTATGAGAATTGGAGGTTGTATACGACTCCTTCATATTTATATAAAATTAGGATAGAGTGTGTGACAGGTTTGTGGACCCCACTCAAATAGGCTTGTTTATGAAGATGTTTAGTTTTGGGGGAAATTTTCCATTAAATGTATTGAATAAATTGACATTTTTTATAGGTTGGGATTTTGTATAGATGTAAATGATTTTTTTAGTTCATGGTTGAGGTTTTAAATGGAAAAGTGTTCCTTATTTATGAAGACTGGTCTTTGGGCCCTAAAAGGGTAGTTTTGAGCAATTTTAGAGATTGACTTGGTTAAAGAATTTTCACTAATTAGAAGAAAATTTAAGATTTTATATAAATTAGATTAAAATACCTTTCCAATTATGTATGGTTTTTTTCTTGATGAGGATTTTTGATAGGTGAACCAACTCAGTTTGTTAAGAACAAGTTTGATTGTTTTTTGGACAAATTGCTTTGGTGAGAAGATTGATGTAGAAAACTAATGATTTGTCTTATATGATGCTTGATATCTATTTTAGAGTGAATAAGGATGAATTTTTTTCCTATGGAAGGAAATTATAAGTCTTAAAAGTGTTAGAAAAGGTGAAAACTATTTGAGTTTTTAAAACTACTTTCTGGGCAACTCGGTTTGGTGAAGAAGAAAGTAAGTGTGGTTTGCATTGATGAATGTTTCATGAGGTATAACAACCATTAATGCATTTTAAAGTTTTTTGTATTTATAATTATTGATTACATGGCATGGTTGAGGTGTTCTTGTGTGATATTGAGCATGTTTGGTGAAGACTGGTTCCTAAAAGTAGTTGTTTTGTGAAGGAAATGAACATTCTTGATAGAATTATGAAGAATTTGATTGGTGAAAGTTAGTGTGTGAGAATGTATTATTTTTTAATGATATATTCGACATTTTTTAGGCATTTGGAGTCTTTAAAAATTATGGTGATGAGTTTTGAGGTCTTTGATGAGCCAAGTGATGGGGGTTTGAGCCTATTTTGGGCTTGTTTGGTGTCTTGGAGCATGGATGACCTAAATGGGTCCATATTATGATTTGTTATTGATTTTTTTATGTTTCCAAGTATTATTTTTTGAGATCCTTGGTATGGACCAAATTTTGTTATGTTTTTGAATTGAAAAGCATATAAAAGTGCATTTTTTTTTCAAATTTGAACTATTGAAAATAGAGGGAAAGTACGAGCTACTTAAGAGAGTGAAAGAGGTTCAAAGGAATAAAAACAGAGCTGAGGAAGTGATTGAAATTAAGAATATGGTTATATAACTTGTGTGTAATAGTTTGAGATCAAATCAGGTCATGAAATTCCAAGTTTGAGCGAGCTAGGAGAAAGAGGGTTTGAAGGTGTGTGAGATGAAATTGTGATCTCGCATCGCTTTGGTATAAAACATACATCAAATATCTTCATATAAATTTTGTTGAGTTTGTGATTGATCATCTTATGGGGTTTTATCCTCCTTGTGGAGTTGGTGTTCCTTGTAGGGTTGGTGCTCTACTAAACTAGGGGTTAGTGCTCCTTGTGAAGTTGGTGATTCACTAAATACTTTTGATTTGAGTAATATAATCATAAGTTTTAGTGGGTTTTATTCCCTTGAGGTTTTCCCACTTATATCTTGTGTTCTTGTGTCTCTTTCATGGTTATGCTCATTTGAATGAATGTTAAGCACACATTAATGTATGGTTGAATGGTTTATGGTTTAAGAAAGTAAATGAATTGATTAAAGTTTTGAAGGACTGATTCACCCCCTTAGTATATTTCACTTCTAAAAATTTGGTATCAGAGTAGGTCCTTTTGGATAATTTTGATCAATTTGAAGGATATCCTTTGAAGCACAAAAATGGTGAGTCAACAGAGTGGCTCTTCTTCCAGAAAGGAACCATTGTTTGATGGAGTGAACTATGATTTTTGAGTCTAAGGATGAGGAATCATATCATGTCTCTAGGGTTTGATATTTAGTAGTCTATGTTGGATGGTTTATGGATTATGCAACTCCCCAACAACTATTGTAGACAAGAAGATGCATAGTGAAAATTCAAGGGCCATGAATGTAATTATGTGTGGTCTAGTTGAACCTGAACTTGTGAAGGTGATGCATTGAAAATCAGAAAAATAAATGTGGGAGAAACTTCAAGTCCTTTATGAAGGATATTCCAAGGTAAGGATAGCCAAGCTTCAAACCTTTAGAAATCAGTTTGAAGGGATAAAAATGAGTAATGATGAGTCTATTGTTGCATACTTAGAGTTGACAAGGTTGTCAATACCATGAAAGGTTTAGGTGAAGAATTGAAGGAATAGGTTATGGTATAAAAGGTATTAAGGTCTCTTACTCCTATATTTGATTCCAAAGTGTCTTCCATTGAAGAAGCCAAGGATTTGACTCTCTTGAAAATGGATGAATTACATGGAACCTTGAATGCATATGAGATGAGGACTCATGTTGATAAACCATCAATAAGGAGATAACTTTTAATAGTGAGATGAAGTTTGAGGGAAAGAAAGCTAAGGATGATGGAGATGTTGTTGAGTTTGATGATGAATAACTCTTTGCAATGCTTGTTAGAAGATTGAAGGTTGGATCTGGAAAATATAAAGGTAAGCTTCCTTTTAAATGTTTCAATTATGGTAAATTAGGTCATTTTACATATAAGTGACCTCGTAGGCATGAGAAAGAAGGTGATGGAAATCATGCAGATTATCATAACAAGAAAGATCACAAGTATGGTAAAGGAAAGAAGAATTTTAAGAATTTTGACTACAAGAAGAAGGGAAAGAATATTTTTTACACAAGGAAGAGGTTTGTTCATCTAAAGAAATTAGTTGTGATAGTGTTTCAGATTCTAAATCTGAATCAGATCATGAATATTTTGGATATGAGGTCTTGTTCATGACCAAAGATGTTGCTAACTCTATGAGTAATGGTCCTATCATTTTTGGTGACTCCATACATTCTGAAGATGAAGAAGAAGATGATGACTATGAGACTGAATTAAAGTGTGTTTAGACTGAGTTGAAGTATGTTGAAAGGAAGAATAATAATATGAAAAAATTATTCAAATAATATGAAGACAAGATTCATGATCTAGAAGGAAGCATTGGTCAGAAACAAGCAAGCTAAAAGAGACAGTCAGGATGCTAGAAGAAAAGGTAAAGTTCTTGATCACAATTCTACAAGACAAAGAGGGTAAGTGCATAAAACTTGAAGAATATATAGAGTTTCTAATGACATAGATATCTAAATTTGTCAATAAGGCCAAGACCTTTCAAAAATTTGAGAAAAGTACCAAGGATCTTGACAATCCCTTAGCAGTCAAAGGTTTGCAAGTAACAAGACAAGTTTGGGGTTTAGGAATGAATTCAAGGGAAAATAATTGATGAAATAAGATAGTGTTCTAAGAAATGAGGTTTTAGAACCAAACATCAATGAAGGAAACAAATAGAACTCCGCTAAAGACAATGTGAAGACAAATTCAAGTAAGCAACCTAATGCTTCAAGGTATGAAAGATCATTTAATGGTTATTGTTACACTTGTAATGGATTTGGTCATAGGAAAATAATTTTAGGATTTTTTTCTAATATGATAACCCATGGAGGGATAAAATGAGTGAGAAATAAAATAATGTAGTTTGCTACAATTTCCATGAGATAGGTCATGTTGTTAGATACTATTTATATGAACCCTCAAGTCATAATTTGAGTAATGAAGGTTATAAGGATAGGAGTAGAGTTGTGCGCTTCAATTATAATAAGAGTGGAAATTTTTATAGGGAATTTTACGGCCCTAAAAGGAAATAAAGGAGATTTTAATGTTCTAGGATACATGATAGAAGATAAGGTAGGATATGGGAGCCAAGAAGGGGTAATATGGTTTTACCTAGAATAGATATGAATACTAATCAAAGGGATTCTTAGGGTACAAATCAGAAGAAATATGGAACATATGAGATTTAGGCATCTAAGAGTGCTTGGGACATATTAAAGTCACTCTTCTAGGTTGATCATGAAGAATTATGTCTCTACTAGGATTCTTAGAGACATTATTATCCATATCAAGCATTACAAGATGGGGGAATTATTAGATTAAAGTATATTGTTGGGTAGGAATGAATTCAATATATCAAGGTATGTAGTTTATGATTGAAAAATATTGTATTCTAATTGGGAATGTTTTGATAAACTATCATGAGTTAGGGATGCTAGATTCATGGTGTGCAAGTCAATCATTTGTATGATGATTTGATCAGACCATCAAAAACAAGGAGTTTTGATGTTTTTCAAGTATGTTAAAGAGTTAAATGTGTATGCAGGGGTATTTTCCTTTAGTTTTTATTCATGTTGAGAATCATCAAGCAAGGATAGGAATTTCCTTTATGTAAGGAGATTAGATTCAAAAATATGTAGTCAAGTAGTTACAAGTCTATGACAACCACCAAGAAGGTAAGTTGATCAAGATTTTATGCATAATGTGAGCTCCAGCTATGTATATGATGTTCCTAAGTGATCTAAGGATTTAGATTCATTGTTACAATGGAAATCATGATCATTATGCTCTTAAAGAGGTCTGTGTAGGTATTTTACAAGACAAGTGTGTCGAATTCAAGAAGCAATTCTACCATACATCATCATATTATCAATGGAGGGATAGGTTGATGTCTCCAGGTCTATGAATAATGGTGTTAGGTATGTAATAGTGTATCAAGCCTAGAATTTGGTTATACCTACATGGTTTAATCAAGTAAAAGAGTATCAAAAGTGGATATGTATTACGAGTTGACATGAGCAAGGATTAAGAATCGACATGTTTGTCATGTTTGAGATCGAAACAGTGGTTGATGTGCACCGTGTCAAATCTCGTGCATGATGGTCTTTCTCTCGTGATATTGTTTAAAGCATAAAGTTAGGGGTGAAAAGAATTATTGAGAGGCCATTCATGACTAATGTCGAGTGTTCAACCTTAATAATGACTCACAATCTTGTACAGAGGTAAGTTAAGATCATTTCTCAAGTAGACATAGGGTTATAGTATGAGAATGAATATCTTTTTTAGGTACTATGATAGGTGGCCTTGAGCCATGTTATGGAGTGTTAAAGGTTGTTTATGCATCATTGAGATTGTATTAATAGAAATTAATGCTTATCATGATTATCAAGATCAAAATTTAGTTATCATGTGTCATACTCTATGAAAAGTCTAAACATAGTTATCTAAATTCTACAATGTTGTATCATGCATGAGCATAGTGTTCTTAGAGATTTATTAGATCATATATGACTAGAATAAAGTGTTGAATCTTATATGAAAAATATTGAAGACTAATAATCTTTTGAAGGTAAATAGGTATCATCTCCAAGTTAGTTTTGCATCTACATAATCCACAGTTGGATGTATATTGTTATTGAGTACTTTTAGGATGAAAGTGTCCTATCATACTGGAAAAGAGATTATCCTTAAAACCTTAAAGGTTAAGATGATGTTAGTATGTGCATATATAGAACTTGTGAATTTGATTCAACCCAAGGTACAACTTTGAATTTCATTATTTAGAGATGGTACAAGATTGCAAGAGCATGAATACATGGAGTTGTATGGTGTCAAAGACAAGAGATTATTTCTCAGGTTTGTGAGCAATTTTAAAAATCTTGAAGTGTCTTCTATAGTTGAAATGAGAAGACAAGTAGGTTACATGACCATGTATAGTTGATCTCTTGCATCTTTTTTTGTAATAAATATCATGTAGTTATATGAATGGAGTTCTACAGTCTAAAGAGACCTATTGAAATAGAGAAAGGTATTCTTGATCCTAAAGAAAGAGTTTCGATCAACATGAAGATTTGAGAAATAAGATGATAAATGTATATGCAAGCATAGTGACATATTCTAACCAAAGAAAATGGTACATTAACTGTGAATGATAGGAAAGATGAACTACATGTCTATATAGGTTTTTAATGGTGTTTCGATAGGGATATGTGAATTTCTAATATTTGTTAATGGTATGCAAACCTAAATAATATTTTGGATCATGATATAGGATAATAAAGTCTGGGTGGAATCTTCAAGCCAAGGTATGAGTCTGAGTTTCATCATTTGAAGAGGTTACAATATTGAAAGGGATAGTGCTTACAATATTAGACTATGTATGAAGGAATCATTTTTCTCTATGAGGGTATATGTTAAGGGGGAGCCTAAGTCCCCACTAACTCAATAAAATTAAGCCATGAAGGACATATGGCAAATATGAATTGATAAGTGAGTCATGTTTGGTCTTAGAATACTTTGTGATAGAGTATAATTGGACTATGAGAGAAGATAAAATATGACCTATAGGATCGAGAAAGTCTTTCAAGGTAAGAGAATCTTGATTTTTTCCTTTATTAGGTGTGAAATTTATATATAAATCTTGTTAGACAAAGATGATGGTAATTGCAAGCACGTTGGTAAAGGAGAAATCTCTTTTGATCAAGTGAAGTGTAACATCATGCAAAGAAGGTAAAAAGAATCAAGGAGTGATTCAGATCAGGTAACATGTTTGACCCTTCTCCATGAAAAAATTTCAAGGTAAGAGCTCAATTTTTGCATTTTTAGTTAGAGAAGGATGGTACAAACCCAAGGAAAGATATAAGGAGTTAATTCATGATGTATGAGAGATTCTAGAGAAATGTAATTTTTTTCAAAGATGCATTAAATGATTTTTTTAGGGATCTCAACCCTACAAGAGGTGTGTAACAAAGATATGGAGGAGACAAGCTAGTAGGTGAGTACGATTAGTTTATATGGATAAAGAAAGAGGTAAGTATTTTTTTATCTGTGAGACATGATTTTGGCATTTGGACAAGTTGTGTACGCCTTTCCAAGGATTATTATAGTAATTTCAAGATGAAAAAGAAGACAAAATAGAGTTTAAGAATGTATAAAAGGTTTTTATACTTGATTGATGAATTTGGTTAATATTTTCAACCAAAATATGATCATAATACACTAAATAAAATGAATATCATGCATGTACATGTATTCTTTGTCATTAATGTAAAAAGGGGGAGAAGAACTAGGTTTTTTTCCATTAATGACAAAGGGGGAGATTGTTGGAATGTGTGAGTATAGGTGTTTTCATTGATGTAAAATACCATTAATGAAAAAGAGGATGATGGGGGTATCTTATAATATTCTCGCATGATGGTCACCCTGGATATTCACGTTGTTTCATGATTGCATAATTGGTTTCAAAGTGAGATTGGATTGGTCTAGCAAGCCTAGTCATGTGACCTAGCTAGCCTAGGTGATAGAGTATGGTGTGTAGAGTTTCATAGTGACTTGAGAATCATGGTAGTGGAATGAAGAGAGTATTATGAATGTGTGAGAAACTTACATGAGTTTTAGAGTATAGGTACAGGTGGAAGACCTAATTTCAGGTGCTCATCTATACCTAGTCTAGGTGCCTGGAGGGAAAATGAAGCATGTGGATGATTTATAGATCTATGTGAGCTCTTGAAATCATGAAAGGTTTTTATACATGTTGTTTCAAGTTTTTATGGTATTTTTAGAGGTTTCATGATGAGGTATGAGGTTCTTCAATTATGACTTAGCCTAAACCATGTAAAATCCTAATGGCTAGTCATAGAAGTCATGGCGGTGGTGATGATGGAGAGATATTTGAGATAATATTATGATTGTAAATTATAAATATGGGTTTCCTAGAGGTTTGATAAAAATTACAAGTCATTATGAAAAGAAATTTTGAAGTTATGATGTTTTAAACAAAATAGGATGCTTGAGAATGCATTTTCTCGCTTGAGTAGAAAATTCTGATCCTCGTTGTGAATTGTGTGATTTACATGGGACCTTTTGGATTTTAGGGATATTTTTCAATCGATCTAGGATAATTTCAAAAAAATAATGGAGTGGTTTCATAGTCAGGTTTTTATGAATGGATGTTAAGAAGGTAAACATCTTTTTATGGCTTTGAAACCCTAGGTCAAGAGTGATGGAGAAGATATTCTGGTAGGTTCCCATTATGGATTATTTTTACTCGTATGATTATTGAAGTTTATAGATGTCTCCTATGGATTTACATAAAGGTATGGTAGATTATGTGATAGTTTGTGGACCCCACTCAAATAGGATTGTTTCTGAAGATGTTTAGTTTGTGGCTAACTTTCCCATTAAATGTATTAAATAAATTGACACTATTTGTAGTTTGATATTTTTAATATATTTCCATGATGTTTTAATGTCATGGTTTGGGTCCTATAGGGCGAAGTGTTCCCTATTTATGAATACTGGTCTTTGGGCCCTAAAAGGGTAGTTTTGAGTAGTTTCTAAGATTAACTCTCGTCAAGTCCTTCCACTTTGATTTAGAAGGAAATGTAAGATTTTATGAAAATTAGATTTATATACATTTCCAATTATGTATGGTTTGTCTCTTGATAAGGATTTTTATAGGTGAACAAGCTCATTTTATGAAGAATAAGTTTGATTTTTTCGGGACATGATTGCTTTGGTAAGAAGATTGATGTAGAAAAATAATGATTTGGCTTATATGATGTTTGATATTTCTTAGAGAGTGAAGAGGGATGAATTTTTTTCCTATTTAATTCATTTATAAGTCTTGAAAGTGATAGAAAAGGTGCAAACCATTTGAGTTTCTAAAAATACTTTCTCGAAGATGATTTTGGTGAAGAGGAAAGTAGGCATGCTTCATGAGATTTAGAAAGAATGAATGTATTATAAATGTAATTGGATTTATAATTAGTGTTTAATTGGCATATTTGATTTATTATTGGGTTATCTTGAGCATGTTTGGTGAAGACTGGTTCCTGAAAGTAGTTGTTTCGTGAAGGAAATGATCATTCTTGATAGAGCTATGAAGAATTTGACTAGAGTAAGTTAGTGTACGACCATGTATGATGTTTTTATGATATATTTGACATGTGTGAGATATTTAGACTCTTTGAAAATTATGGTGATGAGTTTGGAGGTCTTTGATGAGCCAAGTGATGGGGTTTTGAGCCTATTTGGGCTTGTTTGGTGTCTTAGAGCATGGATGACCTACATGGGTCCATATTATGATTTTTATTGATGTAGTGTTATATTTTTAAGTTTTATTGGCCAATATCCTTGGTATGGGCTGAATTTTGTTATGGTTTTGAATTGAAAATCATATAAAAGTGCATGTTTGGTTCAAATTTGAACTAGTTAAAATAGAGGGAAAAGTGTGAGCTAGTTGAGAGAGTGAAAGAGGTTGAAAAACATCAAATCAGAGATGAGGAATTTATTTAAAGTCTTAAGAGGGTTAGAGAACTTGTGTGAAATATTTTTAGTGATATAGAGAAAGAGGGTTTGAAGGTGTGTGAGCTGAAATTGTGTTCTCTATCAGTTTTGCGTAAAAACAATACATCATAGATCTTCATCTACATGTGGTTGAATTGGTTCTTGATAATCTTAGGGGTTTTGTCCTCCTTGTGGAGTTATTGCTCCTTGTAGGGTTGGTTCTGTACTAAACTAGGGGTTGGTGTTCCTTGTGAACTTGGTACTTCACTAAATGATTTTCATTTGCATAATATAATCAGAATTTTTCAAAGGGGTTTTTCTTCCCCTTGAGTTTTTTCCACTTATATCTTGTTTTCTTGTGTCTCTTTCATAGTTATTCTCATTTGAATGAATGTTAAACACACATTAATGTATGGTTGAATGGTGTATGGTTTAAGCAAGTAAATTTGAATTAGTTAAAGTTTTGAAGGACTAATTCACCCCCTCTCTCATTCTATTATGATTCCAACAATCTTGGTTATCTTATGCTTTTCCAAGACATACATATATAAAATAAGATTAGAAAGGGCTATAAGTTTAGGTCAAATTAGTTGTGACCTTACTTAGTCACTCGAGGGATTTAACAATGGGGATTTTTACCCCTACACACTTAAAGGTGATGAATTTGGTGTTTCTATCAATTATCTCCACATCAAATTTTATTATGTTAGTTTTCACATTTAGTATATCCTTTTGAACATGTCATCTTTAATTTTGTATCAATTTAATGTCATCCTCTTTGCATACCTATCGAATATTTTTTTATGTTGATATTTGGTTTTCCTTTTATCACTTTAATATTTTTGTTTATCTCCCATATTTTTTTGTAAAATAAATTTACTCTCTAGTCATAAGGTGAACCATTATTCCCTAGCAGACCTTAGTTGAACATATAGAATTTATTCCATGTGAAGATCTAGAGACTTGGTCATAACATACTTCCCTACATTATCACTCACCAAGTACAAAACACTAGTATATATCTTCCCATGAGACCTTCCTCATTTATTAAATTCCTTGATGATGATCCATTTTATTGTACTAGATACATGAGGTTGAGGCATGGGAGAAATATCTCACCATACTATTAAAAATAAGAACAAGAAACATAGTCAAAATAAATTATACATGTGAACTATAAATTATAAATTTTTAACTAGCGATGGAGAGAACTATGGTGACGCGGTCTCTGCAGCTTTAACCGCACGAATGTCTGTGGACTACGATCCTAAATGCAGGAAAGGCTGTTCTATAGCCATAACCGGACGTTTGTGGACACGGGTACGAACGATGCAAAAGCGGGAGGTACAGTCGGTGCGGTTTTGAAAGTCTCGCGGAAAGTTTGCGCAATATGACAAAGTTTAATGAGGAAAAGCAGATCTCAGACCACAATCGGATGGCTGGAAAAGAAAATGAGAAAAATGCCGATCCATACCTTTGCCTCCGAATAAGATTTTTCAAAGCCCTAACCTCAAGGTGGGTCCTAAAATCACTGATCATTTTACATGGGAAACGGACAAAGAGGGTGCCACCTGTCTTAAGGTCCCAGATGGATTTGTTGATAGAGCCTTAAGCAAAACAAACCTCTCCCTTGTTGGTAAGTTTCTTGGCTCTAGACCTAATATTGATTTCATTAGAAAATGGGCTTTGAGAAAATGGAAACCTAAGGGAGCCCTAAACATTACTGTTATGCCAAAAGGTTTTTTCCTGGCTAAGTTTAACCAGCAAGAGGATTTAGATTCAAGAGCGCTGGGAGGCCCCCGGTGGCTGGGAAATATGGGTCTTTTTTTGAAAAAATGGTATCCGGGTTTTGATCCAAATACTGAAAATATAAACACCATTCCAATCTGGTGTAGGCTTCCAGGAGCTGCCATTGCATCTATGGGATGATGAAATACTGCTAAATATTGCAAAATCCCTAGGCGCACCTATTGGGCTTGATGGACCCACAAGAAACAGATCCAGGCTTGCTTTTGCTCGGTTCTGCATTTTCTCAGCCATAGATCAGGAGATTCCGGAGCACATAATCTTGAAAATTCGATTTGGATCCTGACCCAAAATTGAAGTTGAAACCTTAAGATGTAAGTTATGCCATATCATTGGTCACTCGACAAAATCGCTTCCAAGAAGATGACCCTCCCTTTGACTTCAACATCCCGGGATAGACTCAGATCTGAACAAAGTTAGCATGGACCCAAGCAAGGATAGGAAGATTGATGACAAAGGTCCCAAATGTAAGGATTTGCATCTCAATAGAAGGGAAAAAAAGGGGGTTTTAGAACTCATATAAAGAAGCATCTTGTCTGGCGCCCCAAAGCTGCAACATTAGCTTTTCCTGAAGCTCCCAACAAAGAAGTACTAGAAAATTCGGTGAAGGCTTCTTCGGATATACCTTTTGAAACTTCTGTGAAAGAAGACTTTGTTAAGGTATCCATGGAAGTAAACGAGCATGATGGTTCAAATGATGGACATTTTAGTCCCTTCTGATCAAGAGAAAGAAAATCACCATTAATTAGGAAGAAGCTTGTAACAAGGAAGATAGGACAGAGATTGAGCCTTTGGAGATTCTCTCTCTCGGAGAGAATGGTATCATGCGATCCGCCGCCTTGTCCCAAAGATTACAACAAAGGGCTTCGCCGGCTATCGCAGCACTGCAACATGCTTCTGATCACTTGCCTGACAGTTTAGAACAAGAGAAAGAAATTCAGCCATTAATTAGGGAGGAAGCTGGTAACAAGGAAGATATGACAGAATTTGAGCCTTTGGAGATTCTCTCTTCTGGAGAGAATGGTATTGCAGATCCGCTGCCTTGTCCCAAAGATTTCAACAAAGGGCTTCACGGCTGGTCATGCAGCAGCACTGCAACAGCTTCTGATCACTTGCCTGACAGTTTGCATAAAGGACATGAAGAAGGAGAAATCACGCCTGCCAAGGAAATGGAAGATCCAGACTCTGGATTCACATTGGTCATCTCAAAAAAGAAAAAAAGAATGAGAGGTTTTGAAAGAATCCTGCATTCATCAGATAGTGATAAAAAAGGAAATTGATAATTGGGACACCTCTTCTTCTAGAACAACCAGTCTTCTCTGCTAGACGAATAAATGATTTTGAGGCAGCTCAAAAGAGGAAGACCTCTAAAAGACTCTCGTAGCTAAGAAAACGGAGAGGGATATTGCAGATGGGGTTCAGCGACAACTGAACCAGCAAGCAATTCCAACTACCAACCATTCCAAATGAAGATTATATCCTGGAATATCAGAGGCCTAAATGGAAACTCTAAGCAAAGAACCATCAAGGAGTTACGGGATTCCAGTAACCCCAGCATTTTGATTCTTCAAGAAACTAAAATGAAAGCAATGACCATGGTTAATATTAAAAAAATTTTTTTTTTGGATAGTTCTGAAATGGCGGCTGTTGACTCTCAGGGAGCTTCCGGAGGATTGGCTACTCTTTGGGATAGAAGACACTGTACTGGTATGATTCTTAGTGCTAATATTAATCATCTAGCAATTAAATTCGTCACTATTGAGAAAAAGTGTGAATGGATCTTGTCTAATATTTATGCCCCTAACTCTGCTAGTGGTAGAAGAAAACTATGGGCTGATCTTAAAATCTTTAGAAACCAACATAGCTCTGCCAACTGGCTCATTATGGGAGATTTCAACTCCCCTCTAAACCCAGTGAGAAGTTTGGTGGAACCCCCACCTTCTCTAATGGTATGGAGGACTTTGCTGACTTTATTGCTGAACAAAACCTCATTGATGTGGATCTGCATGGTAATAAGTATACTTGGAACAATAGAAGGCTGGGAAAGGAGTTCATTCAGTGAGATCGATAGGGCTTTAATCTCAAAGAACCGGATTCTAAGCCAAGACTTTTACCTATCTTCCCTTCCAAGAATTGGATCGGATCATAATCCGATTGCTTTAAGCTTTCTCAATTGGACTAAACCAGCAAAAAGCTCATTCAAATTTGAAAAAATGTGGATGGAGCATGATGATATCTATGATAGGATAAAAGAATGGTGGGAATGGAATGGGGAAGGCACGCTCGCCAGATTGGTTCAAAAACTCAAAATGTCAAAAAGCAAGTCAAAATCTGGAACAAAAGGGTTTTTGGAAATATTTTCGAAAAAAAGAAAGAGTTAAAACAGAAGCTTCAGGATCTAGAGTTAAAAATGGATACTTTGGGAAGATCGGTTGAAGATGAAGTAAATGAAAAGAATATTCTTTCTGAGTTGCATACGATCTGCAGTAGGGAAGAGTCTTTTTGGCGCCTTAAATCTAGAGCTATCTGGCTTAAAGAGGGAGACAGGAACACAAAGTACTTTCACATGACTACTCTAAAACATAGAGCCAAAGAATGTAATCCTTAAGGTTTCTAAAAACAATGGGAACAACACTAAAGATCCAAACAAAGATCAAGAAACAAGCGCTTGAATTTTACAAGAATCTTCTTAAAGAGAACAACGTCAAGAACCCCAAGCTATTTCCTTCATGCCGAGGCCATCCTCGAATAACATTGAGGACCAGAAATTCGAGACATCACTAAAGTCACACGCTTGAAGAACCGCAAAAGGCTATTTTTTTCTCTTGGGGGGGATAAGGCTCCTGGACCGGATGGGTTCTCTATTAATTTTTTTCAAAAGTTCTGGGAAATATGCTCGGAGGATCTTCTCAAAGCGGTAAATGAATTCTATAGAACAGAAATCTTCTAAAAGAGCTTAATAACACGCACATCAGTGGCTTTGGCACCTAAAAATGGATGCAAAAGACTTCAAGGACTTCGACTATCACTTTGTTAATGCTATCTTTAGAATCTTCACCAAAATCATCACTACTAGATCGCAGCTCATAATGAATGACCTCATCTCAAGGCAGCAGAGTGGCTTTATTAAAGGCAGGATAATACAAGACGGAGTGATTATGGTGCACGAAACTATACATTCCATGGAAAACAATAAAAGGCTAATATGATCCTCAAGCTTGATATGAATAAAGCTTTTGAAAAGGTTTCTTGGTCTTCCTTGACAGGATTTTATCTAAATTTGGGTTCACGGAAAAATTTAGAAAAATTGTTAAGTCTTGTATAACTACAAATGTGTTCTCTCTGGGTTGTTAATGGGGAGCCTCGTGGGTTTTTTCACCAAAGAAGAGAGGTCTAAGACAAGGAGACCCCATCTCCCCTTACTCTTCATTCTCTTAATGATGACCTTTAGTAGAACAATCGCGTAGCGGTTGAGAACGGCCTTTAAATGGATCTAAACCCGCTTCATTCAGCCAAGCTGTCTCTCATCAACAGTTTTAGACGACACAATCCTTCTTCTTCTGGCCTCAATTGTAGAAGCTAAAGCTATTAAGGCTTTATTACAACTCTATGAATCTGCTTCTGGGCAAGAGATTAATTATGACAAAAGCACCATTTTTTTCTTTAACACCCCTGAGGAAAGACAACTCAAGATTGCTAAAATTCTGGGCTGTAGAATTGGTGCTCTTCCAGCAACGTACTTAGGCCTCCCTCTTGGCACTAAGAAAGTCTCTCACATGGTGTGGGATGATTTGTTGATGAGATTTCAGAAAAATATGGCAGGTTGGAAAGGGGCCACTCTCTCTAGTGCTGGTAAGTGCCTTCTCATTAAAAGTACACTCCAAAGTCTGCCCATCTATATCATGTCACTTTTCAAAATTCCTTCTTCCTTCAGAGAGAAAATTGAAAGGATTCAAAAAAAAATTTATGGCAAGGCATGGAAGAGAAGTTCAAATTTCACCTAGTGGCCTGGGATAAGGTCTGCACCCCAAAATCTATGGGAGGGCTGGGCATAAAAAATATTGAGAAAATGAATGAGGCACTCATCACTAAGATGGGCTGGAGATTGCTATCTGAGAAACAGCCCTGGATTGATGTTATTAAAGCAAAATACTTGAATCAACAAGCTGTCTACTCCTATCTGCATGAAGAACAACTACCCAATGGTTCCATTTTTTGGAATAATCTGGTCAAGAGTAGAAACTTCATCAAGCAGGGCAGCAAATGGAAAGTGGGGGATGGCAGTGAGATAAACTTCTGGGAGGATAACTGGTTCAGTGACAACCTCTTGGAGAGATTTGGGACAGCTAAGGACAGCCTTATAAGCAAGTATGGAACTAAAGTCAAGGACTATATTGAAGGAAATGGCACCAACAAGACTTGGAAAAGACTTTCTATGGAACGAATTGAGCTGAAACAAATTACTTCCTCCCTTTAGATCTTTTAGACCTCTTCCCTTTAAGTCACCTGAATTCCAAGGATGAGCTGGTTTGGAGCAATTCACAAGATGGGAAATACTCACCAAATCTGGTTATACCAATCTTTCTCACAAGAACTAATCTGACTTTTAATCGAACAAGATCTGGATGCCCGAGTTAACCCCCAAAATAAATTTTTTTCTTTGGCCGCCATCGAGGTAGAATTCTCACCACCGACAATTTGATGAGAAGAGGATTTATAATTCCTAATTGGTGCCACCTTTGTAGGAATGACTATGAAGACATTAGTCATCTGTTCATACATTGTGCTTATGCCAATAGAATTTGGAGCTTTGTTCTTTCTAAATTTGATGCTCTTTGGGTGTTGCCGAAGAACCTTAATCAGCTATGGAATCAATGGAACCCACCATTCATACATTGTGCTATCAAAAGAATCTGGAAATTAGCAATCCCACACTTAATCTGGAGGATTTGGAAGGACAAAAATAATATCATTTTTAGAAATAAGAAGCAGAATTATAAAATCAGTATTGGCAAAATTTCTCAAGGTATCAAAGAGGACATGGCCAGATTTAAACCCCCCAAGAACAAGTGTTATCCTGAGAATGAAGAGCACATTTTATCTAATTGGCACATTGGAAATTGGAGCAACCCTGGGAATAGTGTAGATAGATCTTTGATTAAATGGCATCCTCCTGACTCTAATTGGTACAAGCTGAACTTTGATGGCGCCTCTAAGGGAAACCCTGGGACAAAGCAATTGGAGGAGGAGCAATACGAGACCACAAAGGTAATTTGATTGCTGCTTATGCAGGAAAAATGGGAATTCAAACCAATCATTTGCCAAGCATTATCTCGCTCTCTCGGGCTTGAGAGTCAGCACGGGCTCAAAATATTCGTAACCTTATTGTTGAAGGGGACTCTTTAATATCATTAAGCTTCTTAATCACCCTCATCTCCCACTGAGTATTAAAGACTTTATCTCTCGAATCCATAAGCATTTGCCACACCTTCAATAGTATCAGAATCATACATACTTACAGGGAGGGCAACAATCTGGCGGATGCACTGGCCAATTATGGCATTAATATAAATTTTACTGTCTGGGATAATGATAGTATCCCTAATCAGCTTCACAACAGCATCCATGCGGATCTTCACAAGTAAGCAATCTCTAGAGATAAGCCTTAATCTTTGGAGGAAAATCAAAATCATCAATTCTTTCACAAGTGCTGCTTTATTCTATATGGTGAGGCAAATAATATCTTTTTCAAATAATAGCAAGATCTATTTAAGAAACTTCAAGTGGAGTCATCCAGATTTGAAAATCACGCACGCGGGAGGTACAACAGCTGTTGATATCCGGATGCCAAACTCCACGAAAACCGATGATAAATACAAAGTGATTGTTGACAGGGAAAGGGTTTTCACACGCGACTTCCCGCAGCTCGCCTCAAGCAATTACGCACTGCTCGTGAGAAGACCAACGGCTACAGCTCCCCCTTTATGCGATCTTCAACAAGAAGAAACGAACTGCTCTTCACGCTCGCCGCATTCTAGAATTTGTTGTAACTCGCACACCACCGAGAAGATGGGAGGACCTCCTCACAAATTGAGCCATGCGCTCCCGATTGGAAGGATAACACCGAGCTTTGGAACATTCTCAAGATAGGCGGCTTCACCACTTTGTTGAAAGGGTGCAGGACATGATCAAAGTATTTCAAGATGCTTTGCTAAGGAATGGAAAGAGAGGACTGCATTCGACTATGGGGGACAAAAAATTTTTGTCAATGAAGAGCTCATCATTGTCAAAGCGACTGGCCTCACTGATGGGTACCGCTTCTTCAACAAAAGGGTTATCAAAGAAACTCAAGAAAGAAGATTTGTGGAGGAAGATGAGAAGCTTATATTTAAGACAATGGTCCGTCTTGTAAGCTCAATTCCTTCACCGCTTGATGAGGTCACTCGCATGATGATTCGCTTTCATCTCCTCGAAGGTAGGTTTGTTCATCGTCCCAAATAAGCATCTCATCTTTTTAAACCACTTCCGTAGGAATAGATTGGTTTGCTTCCTCATTATCTTTTAAACTCTCTGAGCGCTCCATTTTGGAGTTCCAAAAGTACATACCCAGAGTGGTTCCTCGCATCAAGGGCTTATTTTGCTAATTCACAAATACACGCTTCTCAAGTACCCCCGGTCTTCCTTCCTCTCCTAGCCCGGCCCCCTTTGATGGGCTCCGCACGCTACCAATCCCCGCTTCCCCGCTGCCTCGCTGCCGCCGCCCACCCCCGCCCACCGGTGCCGCTACCCCCATGCCGGCCGCACATGATTCTCCTTCTATTCCTCCCGCGCTCTCTCCCGCCACCCACCTCGCCTCTACCTCTAAACGTCCATTCACCAGGGCTTCTAGGAGACTAAACCTTGAGACTCTTGTAGCAGGGAAAGAGCCTCTTGATCTTGACATTGCACGTGACCTGCTAAACATAAGTAGTGCCAGTCCCCGGGAAGCACAGATGGATAACCCTTCCAAGAGACTGGAGGCCTTAGAGGCTGAGATAAAAATGCTGAAGGATGAGGTCAAAAACCTAGCTAAGCAAAAAGGTAAGAAAAGCATGGAGGGGGAAGGGAGCATCGACAATAGTCGATTGAAGACATATACAAAAAGCTGACCTCCTTGACTCCCGCCTTGGGAAGGCTAAGACTAGGCATGATTACAACATTGCTACCTTTAGGGCCATTGAGGAGTTCATCGTGGGACATGCCAAAAGTGTTTCCAACCTCAAAGTGTCCCGCCGCACTTTGGGGCAATGAAAAAGAGAGCAAAGGACCATCGAGGAGCTCGATAAGACGGATGCTGCCACATGACCGCTTTGGGTATGTTTCATGCTTGGAAAAAAGTCAAGATCAAGTGTTGATCAAGCAAGAAGTAGTCCCGCATGCTTCTACTGCTTGCTCTTTTGTTATTCTTACTGCTTTCTTGGTCAGCCAAGTTCTTGTTTTTTCCCGTTGTTTTTCTTAAGTCTCGCCAGGTAGCTGTTTCTCGTTTTCATTTACTTCTTGGACTTGGTTAGTCTTTCTGGCGCTTCTCACTCTTATTCCGGCTTAAAGGCCTTATTTTGTATTCAAGGGTATAGTCCTTTCAAAAACTATTTTCCAATATTAAAAAAAAAAAAATTATACATGTAGCCACAAAATCAATTGATATGCCACATTACTCTCCCTTGTTGATCTTCAATATTGATACGTGGAATTCTTCAATTATGGAGGACAATATTTAGGAGTGATGCCTTAGCCACCCATGTCTAGTCTTTATTGGTGATCTCATGCATCTTCCTAGTCACATGAGATTATACATGTGTTTCCTAGTCAAAAAGATGAAATAAAATAATCTATATACTTAAAGAAAGGAGAAAATTTGAAGAAATGAGAGTTCCCAATCCAAGAGAAAAATAAAGTCACAATCGAAAGAGAGTTAAAATCCCTATCACTCATTTTTTCATGAGTTTCCGCCAAAAGGTTTAAACCTAAACCTCTGCATAAATCCATTTTCTTGTTGTTCCCTAAGAGTTTCCTAATCCTTTCATCATGATATCTAATCAGCTACTTGATTTTTTCATTTACCAAAATGTTTTCATCTCCTTTTATCATGATTTCCTCACCTACATCCATCTTCAACTATCTATCAAGATCCACTCTGTAACTTCCATCTATGTGACTAGGAATATTTATCTCAACTATAAAATAGTTTGGAAACACATAGATTTATATCATCATGTGCACTACCATACATTTATTATGACTCTAGCTACAAACATTTCATATCCTTTTTGTTATCCTTTAGATTACATACATGTATAAACAAGAAAAGTGACAAATAAAATTACATAAATAATAGAGTCTCATAACACCATATAACCAAAAGTACAATATATCAATTAAATTTTTTGTATAATTGTGTCATTACATCCACATTGAAAGGGAAAGTGTAGGCCCAAAAATTAAAAAAAAATTAAAAATGGGGCATACAAGTGCCTTTTACATGATAAACATTAATATGTTAACTAAAAATAGAGAATCACTGGTGTGGTCCTCCCATAGAATGGTGTGGAGGAATCTTATTCTTCTACCTATGATACCTAGTTGTAGAATGGTGAGGACTCCTCGACTTACTCCTATGGTGATAACCCTTGCATGAGATCGGGTGTTATTTGTGTGAATGTTTTTGGATCAAATAAGTTCCATTCCCACTTAAATGACCATACATCACCTCCTCAATGTCCACACCTCCACCTCAAGTATAGCATGCAAGAATTGGGCTCCATTACAAAAAACCGTAAAGACATATATGTGTCATATAGAACTGTAAGGAAGCTCAAGATCCACCTATATATTTTTGAGACATTCCCTAAGGCTAAGACAAACATATCTACTAAGGTATCCCTATCAATTGTCTCTACTCATAGATCATCTCTACACGTGCAAGTGCACACACATGCCCACACATACACAAACACACACACACACACACACACACACACACACACACACACACACACACACACACACACACACACACACACACACACACACACACACACACACACAAACACAAATGATAGAGTTAGATATTGTCTCTACAAGAAAACCATTAATGCTAGGATGAAAGTGTGTTAAATATAACATAAAGATTCTAAATGATATTAAAATATAGAAAATAAAACAAATCAAAATAGACCTACCTAGATCCCCTACCTTTCACTCTATGTTTGACCCCACATTAAAAATATTGTATTCCTCCTCCTCCTATTTGGTTGTTCCCTCACCCTCTCTATCCTATCCCTAAATGTCTACACCTCCTCTCTAACTAACTAGGTATGTAATCTAAATCAGCACTAGTCCATAACCATGTGCTACAACTACTATTACCAATAATTATTGTAAAGGTTATCCTAGTATCTATGGTTTCCCTTGTGGTAGTTATGGAGGTGCTACACCTATCCTCCCTCATCCCCTTATACGAGTATGAACTACCCCTCCTACATCCATTACAATGAGAACTCTTGGGGTTAATGGAGTCTAGTGTAATATCCTTAGGTGAGCATCCTTTTCCTTGCGAGACCATGGTATACTACAATTATGTCTAAAATAGTTGTCATTGGTGATTTTCTAAACTATTAGGGAACCCTACTCTTTGGATGCAACTCACTATAACCAAACTTGTCATTAACCTTCCCCATAATTGAGGAGGCCATCAATGAATATCCTTCCTAGGCCCGCACCCTCTCTTTGTCAAGTGAGGTTATCTAATCATGTCATTATATGTTCCCAAGGAAAAATATTATCCAAGGGTCCATTGGCTAAGGAGTCTCTCTAAAGGGGGTATGTTCTCCAATGGTATGTTTTGATAGTCTTGACTTCACCCACTAGTACTATGTTGGCATACTTCATGAATCGATTATATATTCAACTCATCACCAAAATAAAGTATCTAAAATCTTGACTCCTAGATTTTCCAACCTATATAAGTCCATCTATGTATAAGATAATGCACCTAGTTGAAATGGCACACATGTTCCTATATCTCCGTCACAATAAGAGCCTAACATATACCAGGTGATTTTTTTGTTGTTCATGACTACATGAGTGAATAAGATATTTATGATCACCTTTTGAAAAATTTCAATGCATGCATTCCTCACTCATGTTAGTCTAACCCCCTACTTGTTACCATCATCAGAACCTATGCATCTCCAAAATAATTGGCCCACTTTAAGGTTTGGGTTTCCCTTATCATATCAATCACTAACAGATCTCTCCCTCGGGACTATGATACATGTGATCTTATAAACATCCTCAAGAGTGATATTCCACTCTCCTTCCACCAATTTAAATTTTAATGTGTTTCAGCCATCCCAATAGGTAAAAACATCACAAATATATTTCTCACATGAGTAACTAGAGGATTCTTTATAATCTTTAAGAGCCATAATCATTCCTAAAGAATTTTTTCATATGGAGTGAGATTACTTATGGCTCCCTACATCTAATTAATCTCTTTAGCATGGTTCCATATCATGTATCCACTCTATAACCATTTGAAATAACAAAAATAAAATCTAGTTAGGTTCAAAATGAAGAAACAAATTCACAAAAAAATTATAATTATTCTAAATAGTAACACATAATTGTCACTTCCTATAGGCATTAGTCACATTTCCATCATTGAAAGTGGCATGTTTACCTCCGGTGATTGCATATTTAACAATGTTGAGTGTGCATCCATCAAGAGATGCATCCATCATAACTCGCCCTATGAACTACCCTATAAACTACCTTATATGAGTAAAGGTTAACAATGTTGAGTGTGCATCCATTAGTGAGTATTTAACAATGTTGAGTGTGACTCCGTAGTGGTGGTTGAACATTCAAAACTATTCAATGCATAACTGTTAGTCTTCCTAGACCTACGTTTCCATCAGTAAATCAACATTTCCGTGATGTCAAATACTAAAACCTATAAAATGACTAAATAACCCCAAAACTCTCAAAATTTCAATTTCTGAGATTTTTCTTCCTCTACCTCTCATACTTGACATTTCTACACTAATGTCATGGAAAATGATGCCCCCAAACTATAGATCTCAAAAATCCAAATTTTATCCCCCAAAACACATAACTCACTTTTCCTCCTTTCCCACATATTTTCATTTGTATCCCTACCACTTTGATTTTATCACAAACCCATAGCCTATCCTAGTTTGTAAAATTGTTACCATTTCATCAAAAATCAAAAGTCAATCTTCTTTGTTGTACAAATGATTTCTCACGTATTATTAAGATTTTTAATATATAAAAAAATTTGGGACCCAAATTAAAAAATTTACTATTTTAGTGTTTTGCATTATTTCACTCCATTTTGGATTATTCAGAGGCCACAAAATTATTTTAAACTTATCTTTCTACCTCCCTTTCACGTTTATTGTTTTATACTTATGTTTTTCCAAGTTTTGTAGGTAACACACTTACAGTGAAAAGGTAATATTTCTTCAACCCCACTCAAATTGTGAGACACCTCTTTCAATTTTGATTATGTAGTCATTTCTTACTTTGTTTATTTGAAACCAATCTTTTTTATTTATTTTCATATGCCAAACAAAATGTAAGAGTTTCCTCAAAATCATAAATCTCTTTATCTTCCAACACCATCCTATAATTTTATGGAAAATCATTGCAATAATACAACCGTGCAAGAATTTTAGGAGTTCTAACTTTTACTAGTATCCTTTGTCTCAGGTTTGGCGAAACAAATAGTAAAATGATAAATGGTTTCACCAGTTCCATGGTCATATTAGAACTTAGTTCATTTACCAATTCAAATTCATCCTTGTCTTTTCCAAAGTAATATTCTATCCAATATTCTATGTCAAACCATTTAGTGAGGGATTAAAAAGGTAGACTAATGAAATCTTTATAGGATCTTCCCTCACATGTTTGTGAAAATATTCTTAAAGAATTTATTTTGTTAGTTACTCCTCTTGCAACACATATCAATTTGAAAGAGTCGATATAATATTCCCATGAATAACCATACTCACTAGAAAATTTAGGAATTTGAATACCCTTAAAGGATGGCAGCTTTGGAGGGTTTCTTTCAATTTCAATAGGATTACCTGTAAGCCTAGGACTAAGTTTATCTTCATCATTATCAGAAGCTTCATCATCGATTACATTATCTCTATTACATTCAAAACTAGGTATACTATTTCAATTGTTATTTGTATTAGGCCTTATTTATCTTTCTCCTTCAATATTTATATTAAAAATCAAAAAGGAAAAATAAAAGGCAAGAAAGATGATTTAACAATTGTTTAAGAAGATTTTTATAGTTTGTAATATCTAAAGGTGATAATTTAGATTTATTCCCGATTTAAAGGTTTGTTCTCTTTCATTTTTAACTCGTTTATACTTTTCTACAATGTCTTGTTGATTTTGGATATTATACCTTACAAGCAATTGAATATCAAGAGCTTTATCTTCCTCATCATTAAGAACTTTAGTAGCTTGTGGTAACTATGAAATAGTGGTAGCAAAATCATAAAGTGTAGTTTGAATGTCAAAATTGATGTCTAATTGAGTATTCCAAATGAGAAAACCAACTTGATCAATAGGAGAAAAATCCCTAATGGTCATTTGAAATATAATAAAGATTATATAGTTAGAAGCAATATACTCTTAAGGGCAGAAATAGAAATGAAAGAGTGGATAGTTAGAGGAAATCCACTCACATAGGAGAAATAGAAATTGATCCTTAGTGGAGTCTCCAAATTTATTGTCGATGAAAAGTAGACCAAAAACTAATCAACCCTTTCACCTAACACAAAAGGTTAAGTTAGAATCAGATCAATTTAATCATGATAATCCTTAAGAATAGATTAAGCATGGGTAGTTTAAGTGTAGGTTAATCATAGACCACCCTTAGATTCTAGGAAAGTTTCTATCTTCTAGGAGAAAAGGCCATATGTAAACAACAACAAAATAAACCAACAAACACACAAGAAAAGGACACAAAATGCTCGAAACTCCAAGCTTTTTCCTAGCTCAAGACCATTAGTGACGTGGATTTAGTACTCATGTACACATTCAATACACCCACTATGAGCCAACCACTACAAAACCACCACCTCTATACTTAGCAATTACCAATTCTGAAAATTCTTTGCAAATCAAAGTATACACCCTAGTCTAAAACAAGGTGACGTGGTTGAATAAAATGATGGTCACTTTTAATATCACCTTCTAACCAAATATGTCATACCATATCAAATACTTTTCATAGAAATGCAAATTGATATCAATATTATCATTTGAAACACATATGCCCATATCATGCATGTATCAAAACTTGGGTAAAAAGGCCTACTAATGTGATCCAAATCATATAACAGTTCAATGATCTCATTAAAAATGATAGAAACCAGTCATAAAACTCATCAAAATATGTGAAGTGGAATCCCATCAACGAAATTAAACAAAACAATGATCACTTCAAACCCACCACATATTCATCATGTCAATCAAACAAAATTTCCTTTCCGTAATGGAAAGAATAGGTATATTATAATGTGATCCTAAAAACAAAAAATGATATAATAAAACAAAACTTTATCTCCATTAGCAAAACCATGTAACCAATTTGACAAATAAGATTACGTATATATAATCTCCACAAATCAATAACCATTCAACAGAGTAAAGAATTCCACAAAACCACTTAATGTTATATATATAATGTATTAAATATCAAGTGGCCCCCACCAAGCTTATCATAAATACATGTAGGTAAAATGTCGTATAATGAGGATAGGGAAGTTTTGAAATGATTTCAAAAAAATGAGGGTATGTAAAAAAATTCAATAACATGCTCTTTACATTAAACTATAATGAACTTTGTAAATCTGCAATCTATGTTTAATTCATTATACTCTTTTCTACATTATAAATTATAATCCTTGGAGAATTCATGATGGATATCTAATATTTTTTATTATTTATCCCCATATTTCCTAATAGGATACCCACAAATAATTAAGTGTGTAAGTACAAAAGAGATATAGATCCACAAACATGAATCACCCATTGTTTCACAAGACAATTGCAATCAAGTAGTCAAGAAACTAAGTAACATATTAATATAGCAATCAAGTATAGTAAACAATATTCAAAAAACACATAGATTGAGATATATCAGAACTACAAAGACATGTGTGATAGTATTGTTATCCTACAAGATATCTTATACATCATCTAAGTAATTAAGCATAATGAGGAAGTGGAAATTACTGAAATGGAACAAAATCACATCTATAGTGTAGTAGAATCCCCCAACTGATTAGTGTTACTAGGAAGGGACTAGGCCAGCACCTATCATCATGTATTAAAATGTGTTTCCTAAATCAAGCTCGACATACCTCATGAATTTATATGTGTAAAAATTATAGAAAAATATGTTATCTATAAAACCAATATGAAAAAAAAACATATGTAGGGTAAACAACTAGCAAATCAAGGCATGTGTAGGTCTTGATTTTTTATTTTTCCATATTTTTGAATGTTTTTTATATTATATAATTATTTTAATGTTTTTCTATTATTGCAATTAGGTATATAAATTGTAGTATTATAAAAAAATTCATGGTATTCATAGTATTTTTGATAGGTTTTCCTTCTAATTGGCTAAGTGATAAACACTGGACCAAGCCACTTAGTAATGACATTATGGAAAAGAAAAATGGGTTTAAATTTTAATTTCAGTGTAGCTTTTGCATTCATATTCTTCTGATTTTCCTTTAGAATAAGGTCACTTAAGTAGAATTCACGAATATGTATATCTTTTTATTCTATGCTCATTTTATGCATTCTTGGTACACCAAGGGTGTTCAAGAGCTTGATATGTCTTCAATCGTGGCATTTCAAGTTCATGTAACCACTTATCATGATAATCATTTTCCTTAACAATGTCTTTCAAAGAGACCCAAAATAAGGAAAATTCTAATCATAGTAGGATAACAACTTCCATTTCATAAACTAAAAAAATTAAGGGCATTAGTAAGTACTCAAACACTAGTTTGAGAAGCCTAAATGGTATAGATAATATTATTATTCCAGTCAACTCCATATTTAGCAACAATTTTGTGAAGGTTTTTCACAATAGTCTTATTAGTAACCTCAACCTAGACATTATATGTTGGGTAACAAGGGGTGGAAAATGTGTGTTTGATTTTGAATCTAGCACAAAACATTTAATTGTCTAATTTTTAAAGGAAGAACTGTTGTCCATGATAATTTTTTATGGTACACAAAAGTGGGTGATAATATTTTTGAGCATGAATTGGAAAATTTCATCACTCATGGTTGATTCTAAGGGTACATACTTTACCCATTTATTAAAATATTTGGTTCCAAATGATAAATTTATGACCTTGAGGAAATTTAGGGTTAATATTACCAATAAGATAAAATCCCCATAATGAGAATGGACATGGTGAGGAAATGGTTTATAATGTATGAGATGTAACATAATATAAATAAATATTCTTTTGACATTGATCACATTTTTTATCTTATTCATGACACTCATTCTATTGTGTTCTAATAATAACCATGATGAAGTAACTTTTGACATAGATTTTTCACTAAATTTACCACCACACTTGTGATCATGCATTTCAAAAAGATCCATTTTTAAATCATTGGATCTCAAACATCATAAAAATTTCCATCAATTTTTTGTTTGAAAATAACCACCAATGAGGATATAGTAGGCTTCCTCATAGTGTAAATGGTGCCCCTCTAATGATGATGGATTTTTGGGTAACACCTGTCGATAAATTTTTTTTATAGATATTGGTATACCATTTAGGAATGTCAATAATGTGTGTAATATATAAAATGCATGATGCATAACTAATATAATAAGAAATAGACATTTCTAAAAAAAATTAAATCATGAAGGTAGCATAATCATCCATGATATCGGGATAATCAAGCATCAATAGTCATGGCATCAACATGTTGATTATATTTACATGGGATATTGGGAATGGATATATTACTTTATGGAATTAACCAATATTTGTTTTTGATAAACATATTTTACCTATTGAGTATTCAACTGGTAATCCCCAAAATAATTAGGTTTCGAACATGCGAATGTTTGAATGGTATATTGACCTAATATCAAGGCTTCATATTCATTTATATTGTTAGTACATGAAAAATTGATTCCATAAGCATATAACATAGTTTCACCATGGGGTGTAATAAGAACAATTCTTACCCCTCCTCCAAAGAGTACACTTAGATCCATTAAAATACATGGTATACATTTTTTATTTCAATTTTATATATGGTGAATTTGGACCTACATTCATCATTAATGGGTGAAGAGTCGAATGATGGGACCTCCATGAGTTGATCGAAATTATTAATCCTGTAATCGACTACTAGATTATAAACTTGAAATTAATTGTTGTTAATACAGTCACCTGTTGAGCTATTTTACCTAAAATATGGGTTCAAGATAATAGATAGCACAAGGGATCCACCTTGTTAATAACATATACATCATTGTTAAACATACATTGATGTTATTTATCAGTAAAAAAAATGAAGGATGAGTACATTTTTTCAATAACACTATAATTATGTTCATATGGAATCAAGGTGAGACTGGTATAATAAATTGCAAATTCATCATTAGTATCAACATATTGTGCAAGCAAGGCACCAAGTGCATGGTTTGTAGAATATATATGTGAGAAGTGGTATATCAGGTATAAAAGCCACAAGAATAACTAGATTGAGAAAAAATAATTTAATATCAACAAATGAATTTTGAAATATGTTTTCCCATTAAAATTTAGTATCTTTATTTAATATTCATGTGAAATGGTGCATATTGTTAGCTAGATGATCCATAAATAATTTAATAGTTTATATATTTCCTTAAAGTGATATAATTTTTTTGAGATTTCGTGGTGGAAATATTTTGACAATGGGTTGAATAATATTTGGATTAACCTCAATGTCATGTTGGAAAATAATGAATTTTTTTATTTTTCTAGAGGTGAGTCTGAAGATACACTTTTTGGGTTTAATTGTGAATTATAATATCACGGCCATTAGAATATTTTCGTATATCATGTGCATGTTCTTGTCAATAAGTGGATATTGTTAATAAATCATATACACAATCTTAAATAATTGTATGGATGTATTTGTGAAATATATTCATCATAGCACATTGATAAGTAGCACTAGAATTTATTTAATCCAAAATGCATGACTATATAACAAAAGGAACCCCATTGAGCAGTAAAAGATGTCTTTTATCAATTAGTGGGGTTGATTTTTATTTGGTTGTATCCCATGAAACCATCCATAAAGGATATAATATCATATCTTGTGGTAGATTCAATAATTACATTGATAGGTAAAAGGAAAACCATCCTTAGGGAAGGCTTTATTTAAGTCTCAAAAAATAGTACAATAATGAAACTCACCATTACGTATAATGACAAGAATTATATTGGAAACCCATTGAGAATAATCTACCACACAGATGAATCTTGTATTAAGGATCTTTTAAATTTAGTGTTTAATCATCAAGGTTACATGAGGGTGCATTTTACAAAATTTATGTGGTACATGTTTAACATACTCATGGAGAACAACATCACGCATGATGATCGATGTTTCAATACTCGGCATATTACTATATCCAAGAAAAATATCAAGAAAATAATGTGATACTTGTTGAATATATTTCCACTCATCATCACTAAGGGAGGTGACAAGGATTACTAGATAAGGGTTGGTGACAATGTTAAATTTATAAGAATCGGTTTCTTCTTTTAGTAATATGGAACAATATTTGATATAGGGGTGAGTAGGGATGGCATCAAACGTGTTGGAAAAAATATCATAAGTGTTTCCTTCACCAAAATACATATGACCATGTGTAGTATGATGAAACTTATTATTATGAAAGAAGATATATCCTCATATACCCCTAAGTATTTGATAAAGGACTCTTCATTAGTGAATTCATCTTCCGATTGAATATTATGTGAGGGATTTTCATCAATTAGCTTAAGGTATACAAGATACATGGTTAATATGTGATGAACCTCACAAACATATTAATAATATAGCCATGAATTTGGAAGAAACATCATATGTAATGAAGGGTTACATAATGGACAAGTAGTATAGCCAGGACCTTGCTGAAATTTTTTCTTATGAGATAAAATAAGCTCACCGATTCCTTTTCCATGTCAACCAAGCCCTTATCTAATGAAACATTTTTTGTAAAAATACTTATAAATAACATCATATTGATGATTAGTGGGATGAAGTTTTGTATTATTTATTTCTAATTAAGGAGAAATGTGGGTCCATATACAAGGAGTTTACATGTCATCAACATTGGTGTTGAGACGATACTTAAATGGGGTAGGATCAGTAGGAGATGCATATATAATTTTTTTATAAGAATATTTGGGACAAACATGAAGAGTAGTAAGGAAAAAATTCATGGCATGTATCAAGTATTCCCTAACAAAATAATGTAATTAAGATCATCACGCATTACTTGAAAAATAACATCAAGGGTATGCATTCCCATGGTAATTGGTAACATGATTTTCCTAAACACTTGGCGTAGTATATTATCAAAGCCACATATACTCATATTGAAAGGGATAAGGTCCTAAAAATAGATACCTAACTGATGGATAAATGATATATTACATATATTAATACTTAACCCATTATCGATAAGGACATGTTTTTCTATTATATGATGTACCTCGACCTATACATATAAAGGAAGGTCGTTGTTTTAAACATATTTTGAGTGAACATTTATAAGAAAAAGGATATATTTATGCATACTAAAATTCCTCACAAATAATATCCTTACATGTATAATTAATGTGAAGCTACTCGGTGAAATACAAGGTGGAACAAGCCATGATAACATAAAGAATATTTAGGATAACAACATGGAAACCTAAGGGAAATTTTGAACACTATATCTAGGGAAAGAAGTAGATAGAAATCATAAGTAATGATCAATTCCAACCCTACAAGATTGAAGAAATATGAAATCCTAGGGTAGGAAAAGGTTGTCCAAGAAAAATAATCAATTTCACCAAATGTTTTTACAAATCCTAAATAAATGAATGGGGAATTAGGAATGTAAATGATATGTTAAAATTTCAATATTCTTTATAAATTAATGAACACTAGTCATATAATCCATAATAAATATTTTAATAATTTTCACTATGATACCATGATATAATGATTTTGCAAAACAAAAGAGAGGATAAATAATTCATTTTGAAAAGTGGTACAAGAGTGATCTAGGTGTGTATATTGGGTGAAAAATGATAATTTGGATATAGAAATGCTTCATCTCTATAATTATGCCTAAAAATTACTTCTATGTGGAACCATACAACTCATGTTCGGGTGTAGTATGGTCTAGACCTGATTTCTATGGTTTCACCTATGTATAGTAGATTTTTGTAACTTTAATTTCCCTTTGTTGGTATTGAACTAATTTTTTGTTGTCTATGCTATGAATTTCATAAATTTGGAACCACTTGCAATGACCTACAAATTATAAAACCTTATATACTTAGAGAAAACTTCATGAAGAGATTTGATAACAAAAGTATACATTTATGTGTGCGTGAGGATATACTGACAATAGTAATAAACCCTTGTTAGACTAATCCAAGAACTATACTACATCCCCTCAATACATATTAAGCCTCATGTAGTTCTACTAGTATTAGTGCAAGTAGTATATGTAATCTAATCCAACCCATTATGTGTTCCCTCATATTTCTCGACATAAATATAGTAGGCTAACTATAGAATAGAAAATATACCCGACACAATAGTGTGATGTGGTGTGCTCCAAATGTTAGCATTAATTACATTTGTCTCTTGAAGACCTTTAACAATCCTTGGAATGACTTTCTCTTGTTAAGATATGGCTCAAGAAATTTTGCATGGTTGGAAATGGAGTAAGCTAGGCTCTTGAACCTAGTTTGAGTGATTCATACTTGTTTGGTGGCTTCTCTAAAGTATGTATAAATACTTTTGGAATATTTAGGAGAGAATTTAGTGCTTTATTGTTGATATTTTTAAGGTATCATTATGAGAATGCCTAGTGAGTTATGAAGTGCATTTGAATTTCTTATATAGGTTTCCAAAGGATAAACATTTGCATTATGTCTGATATAGGAAGATGAACCAATGCATATAAGATTTAAAATTTAAAAATCTTCATTATATGATAGGGAAATATCATACAAGTCAGATCACATTTTAATATGACATGGACCTATTTTTTATGGTCTCGTAAAGGTAATTAGTGATGACATAGCTGAATTCCAAAAAGATTTATGGAGATAGATTATTGCTCTAGATAATTAATATTTCAAGGATGGATTGCATAGGATTGTGTAGAGGTCAACAAGTCATATGAGAGAAATAGATACGGATATGTCAATGTATATTAGAATGTGAGAATTTTTCTTAGCATATGAACAAAGTCAAACTTATCATTTCCAAAAGATAAGTTACCAAATTTGAGTACCTACAACAAGATCATACGCCACATTAAGGGGAAACATCCTTTGATAAATCTCAATAAAATATAATTTTTGGATGATTCTCACTAGCTCATGCATCATATTTATATTATTTCTACTCAAGAAAACTACTACTTCACATACATGTGGGATTATTTGTAATAGCTTAATGGACAAATTACAAAGCATATGCATCCATAGCATTTACTATAACTATAAAGAGGAAGGTGTGATGAAGGGTACTAAAAAATATAAGCTAAGGGGGTCTCATGGAAGGATGATAGGATATTAAGTAGGTTGGAAATGTTGTGGGTAGGTTCTATGTAGCCAATAGATTATAAGTATGTTAGAAATTGGTAAATGGTGAAAGAAGGCATGATAAAAATCAAATGCATAAGGATCATAGGCCTGGAAAATAGGTGACATTTGAAAATTATCATAAAATATTTTTCGATTCATTTCAATCAAATGATCATAACATTCTTCCGGAATTGAAATCAAAGTTACATTTGTAATGATTTCACGTTTGAAGAAATTAAGATATCACACGATAAGGCTTTAAAATTTTCAATTGAAATCTATAAATTGAAATTTAATTTACTCATTTGTCAATTTGTGTTAATTTATTTTAGAATCTAGGAGCTCTGATTTTTTCAATTTTGATTAAATGAGATATGTTGGATAGAATGTGAGGATGCAATGTGATTGGATAATGTGGTGACCAAGGAGGGAACACTATGGTGAATCCTTGGGTGAGATTTTTTTAAATTGGGAAAGGGTAGCTAGTATAATAGTGGAGAAGTAATTTATGGGGTGAATTAATCATGAAAATTTTACTCCAAAAACATTTAAAATGTATATCAAGTCTAATCGTAGGTATATTTGGGTGCATTTTACTTTTAAGTATCATCGAGGTTGATTTTTGAATATAAATGAGAAAATGGTGCACTAATTTTTGTCATATGACATCTAAGATGGTAGGAAAATGACATTGTGTGGTTGTGTATATAATTTATGAGTTTAACATGGTTGATATTTTCTAGGAGGATTTCTAATATCATAAGATATTATTGCAGCGGTTGATTTCATTAGGCTAGCATGGTTGATATCATATTGTTAGTTAGTATTGGATAATTTTGTAATATTAACTGATGAATTATGATGGTTTTCTTTGGTTGAGTTGATGGTTCCTTGTTGTTTTATATTTTTCATATTTCATGCAGGATCTAAATTTGGAGGTTAGTTGATGTGGAATAGTTTTCATCCTTATTGAATATATTATCAATTGTAACAAGGATTTTATTTTCTTATTTTATTTTTGGAGATATTTTGCATGTGGTATGGATCCCTTTGGATCCCATTTTGGTTCATATGTTTATTGGTGCATGTGAGTATCATACCAACACCTTTATATGGTATATTGGTTAAGATGTAATCAAGATATGAATTTTACTTAATATGATGTCAATTCCATATTAGGAATTCCTATATCAGGGCATGCATGTTATGGGATGTTCTGAGAGTGTAGAGGAGAGAGGAGGGAGCTAGCATGGTAGGTGAAATAATATGATGAATACCAATAGAGGTCACTTATTCTCTGACTCAACACCATTTATATTTAGAGATTCTAAATATTTGCAAGTCAATTGTTGGGATAGTTGTTACAAGGATTCTATGTCAAAATTAGATGGAGTGATATGTTTCCTTGGTAGCTTACAAGAAGGTTATAGAAGAGGTTAGATAATTTAGCTACAACACAACCATATGGGTGAAACTATCCCATGATTCATACAAGGTATGAGTGATACAATAGTGGAAGGATGGTCTTAATATTGTTCTAATGTCTTGCATATATGAGTCTTTTCCTATGTATGATCCTATAAGGACAACATTGTAGATAGTTACATATGTCCCTAGGATGTTTTATTAGAAGATATGAGAGGTAATAAGGGATATAGTTGGGTATTTGAACTTAAACATAGTTTACTAAATAGAGGTGATATCGACCCCATATGTTAGAAACGTAGATGTATAGTTGTCATGGCCCATGCAAAAGGCAACATAATAGAATATGAAGATCACGGTCACTACCAAAGTGGTGGCTAGAGACACTTCTTATGTTAAGAAAATTTGGGATACCATACTCTATTATACAATTTCTAGTCCTAATGTACCATCCATGACATTCTAGAGAGCCATGAGGTAGATTAGGTGAGGAAGTAGAGGTTTTCATTCTTCCATTGACACCACACCAACATAAACATGCCCCAAGGAGAAAAAAAGAAGATGATTGAATAGGAACATATAGGGTAGGTATATATTATAGAGGTGGGGACATCCCATAGATTAAATCCCCAAGTTAGGAGGAGGTAAAACAACCCCATGGAGGGACTCGAGAGTAAAAGTTACAATGGTTATAAGGGGTCTATTTTTATTCTTGAGTTGTATAGAGTATTTTTATTCTTTTCATGGGTCTAGCAAGATTATCTCAAGCATAGAGGCAAAATTCATGATGTTAGTACAAATAGATATGGAAGTAGTTGGTTATTGTGAGGCTGCACTACTATTAGGTTTTAGATTTGCACTTTTAATGCAACCACACGGTGGGGGACAAGCAAGTCCCTCCTCTTTAATGGGAGAGGTTCCCTTATTGAAAGCAGGGAATAACCTATGTACAAATGCATTGTCTTTCATTCAATGGTGGTTTCCTGATATCATGAAATGTGTTTTAATCCTGGAAAGTTATCATTACAGGAGGATAGAAGAATTTGAAGAGAGGAAGGAGGAAGAAGAAGACAATACTTTCAGGGAAAAGAGATGGTAGAGAAAACCCTTATATGTATTGTGCAAATGAGATACAAAATAGAACCATCCATGTTTATAACAAACACAATTCACAGACTCAAAGTTATAGAAATTGTACAAACTAGAACACAAAGTTTCCAAGCACACAAGGATTAGATGATTCATAGATCAGAACCAGAAAGAAAGAGAAAGTAGAAGAAAAGGGGAAAAACTTTGTATTGATTTCTTCCAATTTGAAATTACAGTTCCAAAATAATCAAAATTCCAACCCATACAATGGCTTTGAAAGCCCATGATATAGCTCGCAAGAGATGGTTACAACTTCCTCAAACAAGCAAGAAATAGTTACAACTTATTCTAATCATTCGCACCCCTTCAAATTATTGATTCATAGAGAAACATTAATGGCGAAGAACAAGTTCAAAAATATATGGCCGTTACATAATGTTTTCCAGTTAAAACCTAGGTCATTTGATTTGCTTTTATAACTTCAAATTTAGGCCACCCACATGGGAGAAATTTACTAGAGTGAGCCTACAAACACCTTCATTTTCTACCTTCTATTTGGCGGGCCATATATCTCGACCCTAGACATGTGGCAGCCAGCGCTCATTTAGAACCTGCCTCTATATTTTTTCTTTGAAGTTGCACCAGGCTGACATGTGAAGGATTCTAATGATTCTTCAAACTTAGCTGATCCTAGGTATGTTCTTGTTTGACTCATGTTGACCCCTAGACATGTGGAGGGTCAAGCGCTCATTTGAGTTTCTTTTTGGAGGCACCCCTTAAAATTTTTCCAATCTAACGTGTGTCTCCTTCCACCGGGGTTATACTTTTCAATGACCAACTCTATCTCGTCTATTGATTTTGAACACATGGCAAGTCAGGGATACTTGGAGACCGACCCTTTGATTTCACTTTCAAACTAGCACCATTAAGGCACATGGAGACTTCCGCCAACCCGCCCATACTTAGTTAATTTTAACTATTGGCTCTGTCCCTTTTTGGACCTAGGACACATGGAGGACCGACGCAAGTTTGAGAACTACCCCCATCTTTGACTCTTGAAGTTGCACTAATGATCTACATGGCATCATTGTTTGAGTCTTCCATACTTAGCTGATTTTAGCTTATTTTACCTTCATTTTGAACCCGGGACATGCGGCGAGCTAGCGCTTATTTGAGGATTGTCCCTTAGACCCTACCCCTAGATTTGCGTCATTTGGACACATGGAGGCTTCTATTGAACCTTAAAATATGGCCTGAATGTATCTAATCAAATATATACATGTATTACCCATGGGCTTTGGGGAAAAAATTAACGAGGAAAATACACCTGCCATTCCCGACTATGGGAAGAAAATAAAAAGAAGGGAAAATACTCCACTGTTACGCCTAATTTTAAACTATTCTCCATGAACTGGAAAATTACAAACAATACTAGGCTCAACACAATTCAATACTCCAAGGAATAGACTCAAAATTTTTAAAAACTGACTCCAAAAGAGGGGAATTTTGGGGCCGACAACAACTGGCTCTTTTTGGGGATGACTTGGCTTGGAACGAAGACACAAGGCAAGATCAAGAACTGTAGATAACTCTGGGGAAAGAGGACCAGTGCCTTATCCATTGGGAAAAGGATTTGAAAGAAAAACCAATACAAGGCAACACACACAAGGAACAAGAAAGAAAACAAGCCAAAACTAGGAAAGACCCAAAACAAAACACGAAAGAACGGCCAAAGCCAAAACACTGTACATAATATACAAAAGGACTTCCTAGTCACCTAGGACTTGAACAACTTAAGATACTTCCCACTATAAGGAAGTGGGAGAGGGATCCATCCATGTAATCCAGATAGAAAGAGTTCTCTCTAGTAAAATTTCTAATTCTAAAAGGACCAAGCAAAAGAGAATCAAACTTACCGTGGCTTCCTCGTGGCTCATGTCTTTTGTCCCAAAGCAGCATAACGTCTCCCCACTTGAAAAACTCGGGTTTGGATTTCTTATCAAACAAAGCCTTCACTTTCAATTGATGAGTTGCTATCATGTCCACCACTTGCAATTTGTCTTCATCGAGCTTCTGAAGGTACAAAATTCTCTTATCCAAAGAGCTACTGAAACTTGAATCTTCAATGGTTTTCATCAGATGCAAGGCTAGAAATTCCACCATGACTGGTAGTTGAGCTTCTACACCATACACCACTTGGAAAGGGGACATTCCAATTTCTCTCTTGGGTGTAATTCTATCAACCCAAAGTGCATCATATAGCCTCTTATGCCAATTCCTCTAAGAATCATTTACAAGATTTCTAACTATAGTTACCGATTCTTGTTTGTCGATTTTTTCTATCCATTCCTTGGGGGTAGTAGTAATATGAAGAGTGAGAAAAGGAGATCCCATATCCATAGCAGAATTCCATCATCTCAGTAGAAGAAAAGTTAGAAGCATTTTCCATCACAATCTTGTTTTGGATCCCAAACCTGATCAATATGTTTTCCTTAATGAAGTTGCAAACTACCTTAAAGGTAGTGCTCTTGACTGGGATGGCTTCTACCCACTTGGTGAAGAAATCTATGGCAATCAACACATGAGTATTTCTAGCACTAGAAGATGGATTGAGTGCTCCAATGAAGTCTAAACCCCATTTTTGAAATGGCTCTTCAATCACTACAGGCTTGAGAGGCAAAGCAGCCAACTTAGGTCTTCTAACAAAATTTTGGCATGCTTCACATTTACCAAGCCATTTTGATGCATCTCTAAATAGAGTGGGCCAATAGTAACTAGCATGAATTATTTTATGAGCTGTTATAACAGAGAAGAAATGACCTCCACAATCCTGGTCATTAAAATTAGAGAATAACTTCTTTTGTTGTTCCTTGTCTACACAATTCAAAAACCTTCCATCTATGTCTTGTTTGAACAAAGAATTATCCCATAGCACATATTATGCAGACCTTATTTTGATGGCTCTCTTCTCTTTGCACTCAAGTGAGATGGAAATTCTCCATAGGTCAAAAAGTGAGCAATGTCAGCATACCATACATCTATCGAGCTAAGGAACAAAACAACAGGGGATCAACCTCATCTTTAGCTAACTCCTTGGCATCTCCCTCAGCAATGAGTTCACACAGGCCCTTACCCTAAAATAGCTTTGTTAGCCTGATATCAAGATCATACTCTTTCACCTTTACAACCCAATTACCTCTCTTGGTTCCAAATTCTTGCTCAGTAAGAATGAATTTGATTGTTGTACTGTTGCACCAAAGCACCACGAATGAGAATTAAGAAGGTAAAACCTAAACTACTTGACAACTTTGACAACTATAAAAGCATGTTTCTCCATCATGGTGTACTTCAGCTCATGAGTTTTCAAGACATAACTCATAAATGTAATTGGAAGCTCAAGATCTTCAGCATTCTTCTAGGCTAACACACTAGCTAGGGTATTTTTAGTGGAATAACAATAGATAATGAAATCTTTGTTAAATTATGGGAATGAAAAGTTTGGAGTCTTTACAATAGCCTATTTAATGTCTTCAAATGATTTCTTCCCTTTAGAGGACTAACCAAAAAATTTCTTCCTCGCATCATGTGAGTAATTCTCATAGTAAGTTTTACAAAATTGGGGATGAATCTCCTCGTAAAATTGAACGTACTCAAAGAAAGAATGGACACCTTTCTTACTTGATGGAACATGAATTTTCTAGATGGCCTAAACTCTTTCGAATCAATCTTAATCCCTTCCTTTGAAACGACGTGTCCCAACGTCTTTCCTTTTGTGCCATAAAACACATACTTCTTAGGGTTTAAAGAAATCCCATGCTCTCTACACTTCGCAATATTGTTTCAAGGTGTTGGAAGTGATCTTTTCATGCTTTAGAAAACACTCACCAAGTCATCCAAATACACATCAATGCATTTCCCTTTCAAACTAAAAAAATTCAAGTCCATGGCCCTCTAGAAAGTAGCACTTTGTGATTTATGAGACCAAATGGCATCCTTTTGTATGCAAAGGTTCCTCAAGGAGTAGTAAAGGCATTCTTGTGTTGATCACCAATATTCACCTCTACTTGATTGTACCTCGAGAATCCATCCAACATAGATAGCATCTCCAAGCCTGTAATAGCTTGTAAAACTTGGTCCATCATTGGGAGAGGGTAGTTGTCCTTCAAAGAACCCTAATTTAGATTTCTGAAGTCCACATAGATCCAAATCTCACCATTCTTCTTCCTGATAGGCACTATATTAGCAATCCACATTGAATGGTGGTTGGGGAAGATGATCCTAGCCTTCAGAATCTTTTGTATTTCTTGGAAAATTGTATCAACTATCTTTGGATTATATTGCCTTTGATTATGTTTGAAGGGTTTGATCCCATGCTTAAGAGGAATGAAATGTTGCATTTCTTTAGGCTGAAAATCCTTAAGATCATCATAAGAGTAAGCCGAACATCAACATACCTCTTCAACAAATTCACCACCTTCATTTTTTTCTTCCTGAGTGTAGCATTTTCCAATATTGATGAATGACTCCCAATATTCACTTTCTTAGTCTCAACAGATTTTCGAGCTCCTTGGGAAACTTTAGACTTCATATATCTATCATGTTTATCAAAAATATCCTCTAAACTCACCAACCCTTTAGGGATTTTGTTGCCTTTTAGTTTGATGCATCCATCTTGATCCATCTCTTCTTTGACGCCCTCTTCATTTGATGACACACTCTCTAGGAAGATTGTCACTTCCTTCAAAGTACAGCTAATCAAAGTTTTCTCTGAGCTCCAAGAAAGAAATCAAATGCTGGTCATCATTAAAAAATTGCCAATTATTTGCATTGTCAGGCACACTGGGTCTATGGATCATCTCAATGGTGAATTTTTCTTGAGGAAAATCAGGATGAGGAATTAACAAGGACCCCAAAATAGCTAGAGATTCATCCCTAGTGTTCCTTTCCCTTGGCACAACTTCAATGGAAAAATCATCAAGGAATTCGATGGAATCCTGCACTGCATTTCTATAGTGTTTCAACCTTCTGTTCTTTACCTGATAAAGGTCTCTAACTTGTTTTACAATTATCTCTGCATCTCTATGAGCAAGAAGGTTCTTCACTCCCATTTCCTTCACCATGCTCAACCCAAGAATGAGGGCCTCATACTCAGAAGTATTATTGGTATTTTCAAACTGAAACTTGAAGGAGAAAGGATGAACCTTACCCTCAGGAGAAATGAGCACTACACCAGCCCTAGAACTAGTTGAAGAACAAATCCCATCAAAATCCAAATTCCACACACCATTAGGGTCAAGTAACACTCCCTTTAACAGACTTGTCTCCTTTTGTGACATGATCATGTAGTTCCCATGCCCAATGTCTTCATACAATATTTATGCTTTAGGATCACCTGTCTTTTGCACAATATACTCTTCTTGTTTCCTAAAAAGGAGTCTTTCAAATCCAAAGAATCCACATTTATAACACACACAATTCACAAACTCAAAGTTCTAGAAATTGTACAAACTAGAACACAAAATTTTCAAGCATGCAAGGATTAGATGATTCAAATATCGAACCGTAAAGAAAGAAAAATAAAAAGAAAAGGGGAAAAAAATTGTATTGATTTCTTCCAATTCAAAAATATAGTTCAAGAATAATCAAAATTCCAACCCATACAATGGCTTTGAAATCCCATGATATAGCTTGCAAGATATAGTTACAACTTCCTCAAACAAGAAAGAAACATTTACAACTTATTCTAATCATTTGCACCTCTTCAAATTATTAATTCACAGAGAAACGTTAATAAAGCGAAGAACAAGTTCAAAAATATATGGTTGTTACATTATTTTTCTAGTTAAAACCTGGATGTTCAATTTTATTTTACAACTACAAATTTGGGCCACCCATGTGGGAGAAATTGGCCGGAGCAGCCTCACGAACACCTTCACTATCTACCTTCTGTTTGGCGGGCCACATATCTAACCCTAGACATGTGGCGGGCCAGTGCTTATTTAGAACCTACCTCTAGGTTTTGTCTTTGAAGTTGTGCCAAGCTGACACATGGAGGCTTCCACTGATTCTTCAAACTTAGCCGATCTCGGGGTCTATTCCTGTTTGACTCATGTTGACCCCTAGACATGTGGAGGGCTAGTGCTCATTTGAGTTTCTATTTTAGAGGAGCCCCTTAAAATTACATCGAGCTGACGCGTGTCTCCTTCCACCGGGGTTAGAATTTTCAATGGCCAACTATGTCTCTCTATTGATTCTAACCACATGGCAAGTTAGCGCTACTTGTAGACTCCACCCTTTGATTTCACTTTCAAACTAGCACTATTAAGGCACATGGAGACTTCTGCCAACCCACCCATACTAGTTAATTTTAACTATCGGCTCTATCCCTTTTTGGACCTAGGACACGTGGAGGACCAGCGCAAGTTAGATAACTTCCCCATCTTTGAATCTTGAATCTGCGTCGATGAGGCACATGGTGTCATCCACTAAGTCTTTCATACTTAGCCGATTTTAGCTTATTTTACCTTCAATTTGAACCCGGGACACGCAGTGAGCTAGCACTTATTTGCAGATTTTACCTTGGACCCTCCCCTAGGGTTACATCTTTTGGAAATGTGGAGGCTTCCATTGAACCTTGAAATATGGCTAGACCACATCCAATCAAAGATATACACGTATTACCCATGGACTCTGGGGCAAAAATTAACGGGGAAAATACACCTGTCATTCCCGACTATAGGAAGAAAATAAAAAGAAGGGAAAAGACTCCACTGTTACACCTGATTTTAAATTGTTCTCCATGAATTGGAAAATTACAAACAATACCAGGCTCAACGTGATTCAATACTCCAAGGAACAGACTTAAAATTTTCAAAACCTGACTCCAAAGAGGGGAATTTAGGGGTGACAACAGCTACAAACATGATCATTATGTCTTTTTAGAAATATGGACCAATGGGGAAACCATATAAGATCATTCCAATCATCACAAAGATGATTCGATTACTAGTGTAATGTATTTCCTTTCCTAGAGTATATATATATGTGAGGATGTAACATGATATAAATAGATTGTAAAGTGTGTTAATATGTGGTATGTTTGATATTTTTAGAGTATTTTGTATTTTATTGGATATTCTTGATAGAAATTTGGCATCATGAATTTTTGGATAAATTTATCCAAAGGAAAAACAAGTTATTTATGGTGGATTTGCACCCTTAATAGTAGAGTACGAAGGAACTTTTCTGTTATTACAAGATGTAGGTCAAGAGCTAGAGTGAAACATATATGCACTCACATATACATAACATGGATATATAGGGACACTTATACATATTGTTGGGGAATACTTGGATGGACCTAGTTTTTGAGAAAGATAGATGATTAGTTTATGCTCATATTGATGTGGGTACTATAGGAATATTAGATATTTTTCATGGGCATAGGATGAAGCCTCAAGTTCCAAGTTTAAAGAAAAATCCTTATCTCATTTTATTTATGTAGTGATTTATACCCTCTCTACTCATAGCATAAAGACCTCCTCCTCCTAAAGGTGAGAAGGATGTATGTGAGTTTCAGGGTATTGTGTATGATTTGTATGATGTACCCATTTTTGAAATATTTTATATAGATGTCTATGAAATAATTTCAACCCAATATATACATGTCTTATAGGGTATGTTTTTGTTTGTAAATTTACATATGTTTTACCTATTTTTTCATTTATATTCTTACAAAAATGTGATGGAATCTATCTTTTATAAAAGTGAAAGGGAAAAAATAGGATAAATTCTAAAATATAAAAAGATATGAAAATATGTGAATCAAAAGATGTGTTAATAAGTTAAGTAGGATGGTATTTCATAAATTATGTGGAATTAATCAAATAAACTAAGAAGATACAAAAAAATTTAAGAAACCTAAATATATATAAGAAGGAAATCAAATAAGTTATAAGGCATGGAAAGAGATTATAATACACCTAATAAAATATAACAATTAGGTAAATCAAATAAATTATAATGCATGTAAAGAAATTGTAATAAATATCAAATAAAATCTAATTCTTCATAAAATTAAATATAAGATATAATATAATAAAATGCTCAAGAAAACATGAGATTTTATAAAATGAAGAAATAACAAATAAATAGGAACACCATAAATACTTGTAGTGGATTTATTTAGAGGTGAATCACTACCATCTAATATCATGGATAGGATGAGTAAAGATGGATTGGATGAGAATGGATAAATATTTTTGAGGAATGCTTGAAGTTCATAAAATTATACTCACAAATCTATGGCATGGTTTTCAAGGTCATAAAATAGATAATGTTGTAATGGTAAAATAGTAGGATAGAAAAGGATATAAACTCATGGTCAACTATTGAAAATATCCAAGCAGATAAAGGGAGTTAATATGAAATATTGATAATTAAGGTTCCACAAGGGTGATACAATATCCTTAGGAAATATTATACATCTAATCAAGAGGATATGACTAAAGGTTTTCATCATCTAGGTGAGAAGGAACCCGAATAGTTGATTTTGGCTTCAGCCAACTAGTGAAGTATAGCTCGATATATCTCCATGTCATAAATGATATTAAATATTTATCCTACCTCCCAACATTTTCCTCATTCCTTGGGACCTCACTTAAGGAATCAAAGGAATACTACAAGGATTTGTTATTGGCGTGAGATGGAAAGGGTATTGAATGATAAATATGAGACCTCCAACCATGGTTGAAAAACCTACCATACCCCAAAGGAAATCAAGCTATATAACAAGGAAAATTATGGATTTTTATATTTCAACTACGATAGGAGATGTGCCAAATAAGTTTATATCACATCTTTCATGTTTTTGATTGACTTTTATTGCTTACAATAATTACGCTTTTCTATTTCCTTTTATTGATTTTTATTTAATAATATGGATTTTGAATTTTATTTTGGATTTTATTTTTCCTACTTTTTATCAATTGATAACCTATAAACCATAATTACTAAATGCCTCTATACCTAGCCTAGGTAAAAAAATGTGATATCATCTCCAATCTAAGTGTGTCTCAAGTAAGAAAAGTAAAAGGATAAGTGGAAGATACAAGGACATAAGAGTTATACAATCACGTATAAATCGAAAAGATAAAAATAAGGGGTTACAAAGGGTTTTTCTTATGAGGTGAAGGCTAAAATGGAAATACTAGGTAGCATAGGAATTGTAGGTCACTAAAGATGGCAATATATATAAGTATAAACCTATACTAGGTCCAACACAAGAATAAAAGGTGATAATACCAAAGATAATGTAAGGTCATGAATGGATTAGTAACATACCAAAATATAAAGTAATAAACAAAGGGTTGAAATAAACCCTAACAATGTCGAAGGAGTTTGTTAAACATGAATATAAAAGCTTATAATAAATAAATCATACTAAAAGATCAAGTAAGGGAAAAATAGTAGAATTAAATCCAAGGCATGTCACAAGGAGTTTGTAAATTGTAACTAGGATGTAAAGGGGTCATTAACACTCCATGAATTTTAGGTAATATAACAGTAAATAACATTAAAATTCAAGCATATGACACCAATTTTTTTTCAACAACGTTGGTGTTATTTGTGTGGTAGTTGCTAGATAACATCAAAATCCAACAACACTAAAAAAATGTTGTGGAATAAAACACCAAATTTTGGTGTATATATATATATATATATATATATATATATATATATATATATATATAAAGGGTCGTTAACACTCCATGAATTTTAGGTAATATAACACTAAATAACACTAAAATTCAGGGATATAACACCAATTTGTTATTCAACAACGTTGGTGTTATTTGTGTGGTAGTTGCTAGATAACACCAAAATCCAACAACACTAAAAATGTTGTGGAATATAACACCAAATTTTGGTGTTACACACACACACACACACACACATACACACACACACACACACACACACACACATATATATATATATATATATATATATATATATATGTATATATATGTATATATATATATATATCTATATATGTATGTATGTATACATATATATGTATATATATGTATATATGTATATATATATATATATGTATATATATATATATGTATATATGTATATATATGTATATATATATATGTATATATATATATATATATGTATATATATATATATATATATATATCTATATATATATATATATATATATATACATATATATATGTATACATATATATATATACATATATATATATATACATATATATATATATATATATATATACATACACACACACACAGACATACATACATACATACATACATATATATATATATATATATATGTGTGTGTGTGTGTGTGTGTGTGTGTGTGTATATGTATATATATGTATATATATGTATATACATGTATATATATATGTACATATATACATATATAGATATATATACATATATACATATTATACATATATATATATATATATATATATATATATATATATATATATATATATATATCTATGTGTGTGTGTGTATATATATATATATATATATATATGTATATATATATATATATATATATATATATATATATATATATATATATATATATATATATATATATATATATATATATATATATATATATATATATATATATATATATGGTGTTATATGCAATTACCAATTTTGATGTTAGATTTTAGTGTTACAAAACAACTACCACACAACTAACACAAATGTTGTTGAATCACAAATTGATGTTTATGCCTAAATTTTAGTGTGTGTTTTTTGTTAATTATTTGGTGTTATTCACATTTGTTATCTAATTATATATAATCTATTTTTGTGTTTGAAGGTAGTGTTAGAGACAATATCACCTCATATCCTCTATATTTTAATCTATCATCAATGGAACCAAAGTGAGCTTGTGATTAGTATTATAAAATAATTACAAAAACAATTTGGGCTTAATCTTGTGCCCACAAGTGAGTTCACAAGAATTTTATTAATATAAAAATGAGAAAAAATTAAAAGGGTGCCTAAATTTTGTTAACCCTTAACATAGAATGTTACAATAGATGGCCAACACACATGATTCAATTATTTTACTCCATAAAAGGCCATATATCAACTAATTTAATTATAATAAATCATGTAAGCATATGAATTATTTACGTTATTAGAAGCCACATATTTTACCAAACTCAAAAATCATGGCCAATAAATTTGAACCCACATGTAGATACTTGTACATAAAGAATTAGAATATTATTAAGTTTCATGATATGTAAAATAATACTACCCAAATGGAACATAACAGTTCATAGGTGCATTTTTAAAAATACTACCTAAAACTATTTTAAACATCAAAGGCATCTTTAACAATTTTAAACATCTAAAATTTTGTTTAGTATAGCTATAATGTTTTTCTATTTACAATCTAGAAGTTCAAAAATCAGCTACAAGTGTGTCATGGCTATTTAGGAAATGACCCTATTTAAGAAAACCTAAGGAGTTGGAGGTGAAAGGGAAACATCTACTAGATATTGAGTAACATCCCTATTTGTTAGAGAGTGCAATGCCACAACACCATCATGTTACTATTTTGAATTTGCACTAGGAAAAGAAGTCCAATAAGTACTTATAAACCTATACATCATATTATCAATGATAAGTAACATTTATCATTTGTTGAAAATTTATCCCTCCTCTAATTTATCAAGAAAGAAATTTTTATACCATTAAAAATAACATAGTTCGTTAAGAGACATGTCATGATAGAAAGCACCCGCTTTTACACCTAGTTTCAAAATATTTTTGTAAAAACTCCTAAAACCTATCACCTGTAAGTGGATTCCTAATAAAAAAACATTCAAACGTCTAATTTTGTTGTTGTGAAAATTCAAACCCTTCTTAAGAGTGATTATAGAAGCTAAGAACAATGAAAAATGTACTAAAACCGTAACGCTTATTTACACAATCCATTTAACAAAGTTTTGGGATTTACAACTTAGTTTATTTTCGCTTGAGGATAATTGAGATGTTATAGATTTTGGTAGAATTTTGGTTCAAATTTTTCCATCTCATTTAATCCTTAAAATTTTCATTGAACCCTTGTAAAGCCAAATTAAGGTCTTAAACCCTCAAAACTGTCATTAAGTCATAATCTAGCAAAAAGGATTTACTAGATTGAATAAGGTTTAATTACTCCTTTTCATTAGACATATTATCCTTTAAAGCTTTATCTAACTCATTGAGTCCTAATATTTACATGTTGACTTTTGTGAATCACTAAGAAGTTGTACCCTATTTTTGGAGATAAAGTACAATAAACTTAAGGTTTATGTGTTTCTAACCAACTTTTTCATTTGACAAAACACCTCTACACCTATACATCACCAAAATTTGAGAAATTCAGAAAAAATAGTAAAATACACAATGTTAAGGATTAAATATTTGGAGGAATGATGAAAACATACTTCTAGGAAGAGTGAATAAGCATACATATTTTTCCCCATTATCACCTTCTAACCTAGATTGTCTTTGAAATTACTTCTTCAACTCTCTTCCAAATGTAATTAGATATTCACCTCCCTCTCCATTACCTTCATCTTCATCCTAAAATATCCAAATATAAATATCACTACTCAATCATAATATCAATACACTAATCAATGTCATTTTACTTATAAATTGGTAAGAAATAAAAATGATATAAAACAAAAGCCAATAAATATTTATATAGTATGCAGGGTTTTAGGACTAAATATTAGTCTTGTTGGGATATTTCACAATAAATTTACCAAAATAAAACTACACCTATAGAATTAGAATATGATTTCCATCCATTTATACTCATTTCTTTCTTAATTTCTTTGTAAATTCTATAAAATTATTCCCTAGGTTGTTGATGTAGTATTAGGATGAAATGTATACACTTATTATTGAAACAAAGCCAAAAATATAATAATAATCCAAAAGACACAACTAAAAATCAAAATCATACACAATATGATTAAAAAAGAGAGAGGTGAGATCAATTCTTTTTTATTTCAAGGTTAAAATAATGTGTTACAATCTTCAAAAGAGAAGGATTTCGCTACACAAAAGTAAAGGGTTGCCTCTTGTCCTTTTTACAGTCCTATATAAGTGAATATTAGTATATAAAAGAGAAATAATACATTTATGTATCTTCAATGCATATAAAAAGAAAGAGATAAATAAGGAGATGAAGTTTGGGGTGAGTCATCAAGTCTCTTTAATGTTTGAAAGTGTCTTTCTTGACCAAAACAACTCACATATTTCTAAAATCAAGGGAATATCCCTCTATTCATTCCTTATGTTCTTAAACTACATATTGTATATATTTAGGATCCTCCAACTCACCATTCCTTATATTTCATACATGTTTACTCAACATAATGGGGAGTTAACACATTTTACTTAGTCAAAATCATTATGGTAGTTTCTTCCTGGAAATTTTCTTCATGGAAGTTTTAAGTTATGCCAAGCATTTGAGGATAAAAACAAATGAGTTATGAGCTAAAACTTGTAAGATGTAATATTATGGGTTTTATCAACCTACATAAATATGGAGTAGCCTTGGAGAGGCTAGGAATATTGATATATTTATGACATTCTGAACACTACTCATAAATTGAGATGTTGACCTATCCTAAATTATGTCATGATTTTGATTCCCAATATGGCCTTCGTTGGCTCCCAAAAAAATTTTAAATGTTTTTTTTTCTTAATATCATGTGGAAGAAATTCGCTACCATGTAAGTGATTATAATTGCATGATTTTCATGATAGTCCTCCTTGCTTCCTTGTTTTCACTTATAGTTGGAGATGAAAATTGTTTCAATTTCTTTGCTTGAAAATACCCAAGATGATTGATTTAGGAACTAAAACTTGGAATATATTATATTTGGGGTATTAAAACATACCAAAATTTAGTGGATACTTGGAGGTTCTAGGAAGATTAATATTTTTATGACATTCCTAAAATGGTCTGTTTCTACTTGTGAAATCTCCTTGGTCCCATGTGGTCTTACTAATGCAATGAATGGATTAGAATAATGTGGATCTACTAAAAATGATATATTTACCTTGAAATACACCTCTTAATTGTGGTTTTCCTTTTCTAGGAGTCATTTTTATTAATTTAGATACACCTTTGACTCCTTATAACTTGTAAATATCAACCTTGTCAAAAATGAGTCCTCGTGACTTTGGAGGCACCCTTATTTGATCTTCAAACCTTTGAAAATTAAAATTGAATAAATAAAGGATTAGCATGACCCCTTTTTTATCTCTATATTTTATCATAAGAGCAAAGTATTTTTTCATAGAAGTGTCATAGTTTATCATAGAAGCTCCGAAGTTTATCATAGAAGCTCAAAGTTTATCATAGAAGCATTAGAGTTCTTGTCACAGTAGAAAATGGGATGTTCCAAATTATTTGGTCCCATTTATTTTTTTGATCCATAACATAGGATAATATCTAAAAATAACAACAATCCATTTTTTTGTTCAAAGTCAAGTGCTGAGACTGCTCTCTTAGAATCGATTTTGTCAATAGTGAACTGTCATGCACCATTTACATTTGAAGCATTTATAGAGGACAAAAGTAACTCTATAATTATATAAAATTACCCAATATTATTATTACCAAGTTTTTAGTTATTGGATTAGGTAAGTTCTCCAATTTATTATTCAAATTCAATGCAAAATTGTCTCCTAGGAACCAATTTTGGTCAATAGTGAATTGTCATGCACCATTTTCATTTTAATCCTTGAATTACATAAGATGAAAAAAATCTATAATGATATAAAGGTGCATAAATTTTTTACTAATTTTTTAAGTTATTGGATTAGGTTAAGTCCTTCATTTTCCTATTCAAATTCAGTGCAAAATTGTCTCCTAGAAACCAGTTTTGGTATATATTGAAGTTTCATACACCCTTTAAATTTCAAGCCTTTATGAAGGATTACACCATCTCTAGAATGATATAAAGGTATCCAAAATTATTAATAACAAGTATTGAAGTGATTTTATTATGTTAAGTCCTCCATTTTCCTGTTCAAAGTCAATGCAAATATGTCTCTTTGAAATCGGGCTTTGGTCAATAGTGAATTGTCATGCACCATTTAAATTTAAATCCTCTACATAGGATGTCATCAAATATATAATTATCTAAAGGTAAAAATATTATTATTACCAAGTTTCAAATTGATTAGATTAGGGTAATTCTTCCATTTTCTTGTTCAAAGTTAGTGCAAAACTATCTCCTAGGAACTAATTTTGGTCAATAGTGAATTTTCATGCACCATTTACATTTGAATCCTTTACAGAGGATGCCACCAAATCTAGAATGATCTAAAGGTACCAAAAATTATTAGTACCAAGTTTGGAAGTGATTGGATTAGGTTAAGTCCTTTATTTTACTATTCAAATTATGTGTAAAACTTTCTTCTAAAAACCAAATTTGGTATTTATTAAACTATCGTGATACCACAACCTCTATAATAATGTAAATTTACCTAAAATTGTTATTACCAAGTTTTGAAGTGATTGGATTAGAGTAACTCATCATTTTTGTGTGAAAATTCAATACAAAACTATCTCCTAAGAACTAGTTTTGGTCAATAGTGAATTGTCATGCACCATTTGCATTTGAGGCCTTTATGCAATTTGGTGCTCCTCAAATAGACTCCAGGACTCCTAAAATTCAATATGGAACTTTATATACAATATTTTATGCTAATTTTCCAAAAATTGGAATATTTTTCAGAATCTGACACTCTTTTTCTAGACATTGGTACTTTGTAAGTAGATTATGGCATTCTGCAGCTAGACTCCAACACTTTATAGGAATTCTCCAGAGATGAGTAACTAAATTAAAAATATTTTTAGCTTATCTAAATAAAAATTAAATTTCCAAAATGGTGTTTAAGGTGGTTCAATCATGTTTTTGGAGGTTAAAAGTGTTGATTACACTGAGTTGAGTATAAATGTTGAGCATGTATTATGGGAGGACTACTAAGGTAAAACAAATTTTACAAGATCTTTTCTTGAGTGGAAAATCATATCAGTATAATCTCCAAGAAAATGTGAACTAATGAGTCTGATTGATATCAAAATATTATGTCAAAGGCCTCTCATTTGGATCTAGAGTTAAAAATCAGATTCGAGCATGATCTTTCATATCATTTATGAACCAAAATGCACTCTAATGCTCCTCTAATGAACTTCATTACTCCTCAAGAGGACTCTAATACTCATCAAATGCAATCCAACACTCTATAAGAATACTCTAACACTCTTTTCTAGACTTTGTTGCTCTTTTTCTAGACACCAACGCTCTATTACCGTGACTTTGGCTCCGTCTGACTAGACTTTGGTTCTTTACAGATATTTTGGTGCTCTATAGAAAATACCCAAAGATTAATAGCTCAATTCTGAAATTTTTGGAACTTATCTAAAGAAAAATTCAAGTGAAAAATTTTATTTGAGGTGGTTCAATCATGTTTTGTGGAGGTTAAAAGTGTTGAGTGCAACCTAAGTCGAGTATAAATGTTGAGCATGTATTATAATAGGAATTCCATGGTAAAAAAATTACAAGCTCTTTTCTTGAGTGTAAAACCATATTAGTCTGATCTCTAAGAAAATTTTAACCAATCGCTCTTATTTATATCAAAAATCCATTGTCAAAGGACTCCCATTTAAATCTAGAGTTTAAATATTAGTTTCAAAGTATGATCTACTATATTAAATAAGATCCAAAATGCACTCCAGGGCTCTTCTAATGCACTCTAATGCTCCTCAAATGCATTTCAACACCGTATACAAAGGATTTGGTGCTATTTTTCCACTTTGATGCCTTTTTAGACTTCGGCGTTGTTTTTCCAAACTTTAGAACTTGTAGCTATAATCCAATTATCTGTAGGAAGTATCCATATATGACTAACTCATTTCCAAAGTTAATGGAGATTATCTAGAAAAAAAAAATTAAGTGCAATTTTTTTTTAGGTGGTTCAGTCATGTTTTATGGAGGTTATAAGTGTTGATTGTATCTTGAGTTAAGTATAAATGTTGAGCATGTATTCTAGGAGGAATTCCAAGATAAAAAAAAATTTACAAAATATTTTCTTGAGTGGAAAATCATATCAATATGATCTACAAGAAAATATGAACCAATGAGTTTGATTAATATCAAAAATCTAGTGTAAAAGGCCTCCCATTCAGATCTAGACTTTGAAGATTAAATTTAGAGCATGATCCACCATATCAATTAAGATCCAAAATACCCTTAGACTCTCCTCTAATGAACTTCATCACTCCTCAAATACATTCTCGAACTCTACAAATAGAATTTGATGCTCTTTTGCTAAACTATGGATCTTTATAGCTCACTTAGACACTATACAACTATAATATAGTTCTCTATAGGAAGTATCCATAGATGACTAATGGAATTCCAAACTAGTGGAAATTATCTATATCAAAATTCAAGTGAAAAAAAATGGTGTTTGATGTGGTTTATTCATGTTTTGTGAAGGTGTTGTCTCATGGATCTTACACCTACTTGATCGAGTTAGTTGATCCATTGCAATAACGGAAACATCCCCATGGTGTGGGACCCTATCTCCTTGGTATTAACCTCTATATAATACCATATCCTACCTAAAATAAGTGTATCTACTCTAAAATCAGTCTACATGACTATAACATTACTTAACATACTTATTTTAACATTAAATAGGTTTCACTTCATGGAAAAAGGGGAGAATAAACTAAAAATGCAAGTGGTGATACACCAATAGTTTATAAAGATCCTCAAATTTATTTTAAAATTACAAGGAAACCTCAATAAATGATGAAAATGTGCACAAATCTCATGAAAAATCATTGTTAAAAGATAGAGCAGAGTAGAGATTCAACTAGAAAATAGATGAAATGTATACAATTCACCTTGAAACATGCCAAAGATATTGATAATCCATAAGACACAACTAAAACTTATAAACATGGACAATATTACATACAATTAGAGAGGAAAAAATAATTCTTTTTTATTTCAAGGTTAAAAGCATGCAAAGATAATCTTCAAAAGAGAATAAATTTTCTACACCAAATTAGAGGGCTCTTTTCGCCCTTTTAACAATTGTATATAATTAAATATCAATAGATCATAAAGAAAAATAAATTGATGTATCTTTAATGAATTGAAAAATAAAAAGAGAAAGAATAAGAAGAAATTGGTTGGGTTATCAAATCTCATCAATTTTTGAAAGTGTCTTCCTTGACCAAAACAACTCACATGTTCCTAAATTCAAGGGAATGCCCATATATTTCTTCCTTGTGTTCCTAAACTCCTTATTATATGTATTTACGAGTATTCAACTCAACATTCCTTAGTTTTCATACATTTTTACTCAGCATAATGGGGAGTTAACATGTTTTACTTAGTTAACACCATTATGATAGTTTCTTCCTAGCAGTTTTCTTCATGGTAGTTTTGACTTCTGGAAAGATTTTGAGGTTGAAGAAGAATGATTATAGATTTTAAAATTTGAATATATTATCATGGGGGTCATAATACTCTATATAAACTTTGAGGGGCATTATAAATTCTTGGAATCTTGATATATTTGTGACAATTTGAACACTTCCCACAACTTATATGCCAACCAATCCTAAATTATATCATGATTCTAATGCCCAGTATTACCTTGGTTGGCTCCAAAAAAAATTATTAAACTTCCTTTGTGTCTTAATATGATTTATAAAAATTAGGGCCCATATAATTCACTATAAGGTCTTGATTTTCATGACAATCCTCCTCGTTGCCCTATTTTTGCATATAGCCAAAGTTGGCAATGTTTCCACTCTCCTTGCTTGAAAATCCCTATATGATTGATTTAATACCTGAAACCTTGAATATATCATCTTTGGGGTATTAAAAATCTACAAAAATTAGAGGATCCCTAGAGAGGATAGGAAGAGAAAGATTTTTATGACAAATCCTTAAACTCGGTCTCTGCTTTTACATATGAAATCTCCTTGGTCCCATGTAGTCTTACTAATGCAATTAATGGATTATAATCATATGGATATAGTATAAAAATGATATTTTACCCTTGAAATCTACATTCTCATGATGTTTTTTATTTTTAGGGAGTCATTTTGATCACTTTAGATGCACTTTTGACTCCATACAATTTGTAAATAATAACCTTGCCAAAAGTGAGTCAAAGTGACTTTGGAGGCACTCTTCTTTAATCTTAAAACCTTTTAAACATCAAGTATGACTAAAGAAAGGATCAACATGGCCCCCTTTGATCTCTTTATTTTATCATAAGATCATTGGAACTTTTCATAGAAGTATTGGAGTTTATCATATAAGAATCGGGATTTATCACGCTGAATTAGAGTTTGTCATAAAAGCGTCAAATTTCTCCTCACGTAAGAAAAAAAGGGATGACACATGAGAAGGGATAAAAAGGGAAACATGAGGTTAAAAGTGTTTATTGCATCTTGAATTGAGTATATATGTTGAGCTTGTATTATGAGAGGACTCGCCAAGGTAAAAAAAGTTTACAAAATCTTTTATTGAGTGTAAAATCATATTAGTCTAATCTCTAAGAAAATTTAGACAAGTAATTCTAATTGATAGAATAAATCTAGTGTGAAAGGCTCCCATTTAGATATACATTTCAAATATTAGATTCATAACATGATCTTTTATATTATTTAAGAGCCAAAATACTCCAGTTGTTCTTGTAATCCACAAAGTGGCGCTCCTCAAATAGACTATGGAAATCCTAAAATGAACTATGATGCTCTGTATGAAGTATTTGAGAATATTTTTCTAGAATTTATATATCTTTTTTAGACATCAACACTATTTTTATAGACCTATGCTCCTCAAATGGATTTTATCACTCCTCAAATGCACTCTCGCACTTTACTCGGCAACTCCAAAGACTCTTTTCTAGACTCCAGTGCTCATTTTTTATAATTCATTCATATTTTTCCATATCATGGAATCATTTGGGGATGTGTATGGAGGTTTTTGGAGAATCAAGGGTGCAAAAATTTGAAGTGCAGGTTTTAGGTGAAAGAAACAACCACTCGGGAGGGTTTAGAGGCATGGAAATAAGTGTTTTGTGAAGTAAATTTGATCAACCAAGACAATTCCATATGAGAGAAGTAGTTTATAAGAGTAAAAGTCCCCTGAAAGAGGTCATTAAGTTCATTTATCAATTATATCTCAGGGTGAAAGCACAATAACATGTCCCACTTTTTTGTATTTGTTGTACTTTTATAAACATGAATTTTGAGTTTCATTGATTTTCCAAAGGTAATAGCCACAAAACCATACACATTCATGAAATTCCACAAAGTAACAAAATGTTGTGCTTAGAGTGTAGAATACATGTACATTTTTATAAAAAATTATTAAAAAATCTTGTTATTTTCTTAATTTTATTCATATATTGTTTCTTATTTTATAATAGAGGAACAACTTGTCCATGGTGGTGTTTTTAAATGAAAACTTATTTTTTCACCATGAAATTTTAGATATATGTTCTAGATTCGAATATCGAGTTCCTATCAAATTTTTCATATTTTTTAATGAATTATTTAGTGAAGATGTTTTCTTAAAAAAATAGTGTACTATTTTTCTATTTTTCAAATTGTGTTGAATGTGTACTATTGATTGTCATAAAATACCATATGTTGGAAAAAATTAAAAATAAATAGTAAAATAAATTTTTTAAAAATGAAAATTATATTTTTAGAAAGGTAATAAAAAACTGTATTTTGGGTTAAAATTTTGTAATTTAACTAATTAATTTACCCTAAATATGTGGCACCTATGTGGCACATTTTGGCCAATAATTATCCTCCAAATGGATTTAGAGCCAAAATGTGCCACATAGGTGCCAAATAAGCATGTTAACATGAAGGGGTTCGCGCAAAGGGGTTCACGGAAAGGGGCTTCGTGCAAACCCCTTCTAAGTATAATTCTATCGGTGCACACTCTAGAAAGTGTGGAAGGTAGAATATGGATTTTGGAGTTTTCCCAAACCCCTTCACCCGAAGCCCTTCACCCAAAGTGGGGTTCACTCGAACCCCCTAAAATTTGACCCAACCTAATTCCTCACTTGCATTTTTGGAAAACCAAGTGGGACAGAGTATTGTGCTTTGACCCCTCATCTTCTAAGTATTGTATTCTTATGAAATAAAAAAGGAAAAAAAGGAATTGAATGTTTCAAATTGTTCCTCAATGAAACCTATTGTGGTTGAGTATAAAGGTTATTTTTATGTGTTAGTTTTTAGATAATGGGGTAAAAAGGGTTTTTCTAGGGACCCTACTCTGTTACAAAAAGGATCTTTCATCCAAATATAGCATTATACATTACAAAATTCATAATAAATTCAAAAAAAAAAAACACATTTGTAAGTAACATTATAAAATCAGCCCAAATACAAACAAAATACAACCCAAGTGTAGCCCAAAACTATCCAAAAATAGTAAAATAGTAAGGACATCATTTGTAGTTATACACTCTAGTAGAAATCTCAAGAAGATATTTCATGTATTGCTCTCTTTTCTCCACTTCTTTTTTTCTTTCTTCCTCTTTATCTTTTCCTTTGATGTCCTTATTATTGAGATCCTTCATAATAGATTTAAGGATGACATATTGAAAAAACAAAACCATCCACCAAGAGAGAGCACTTGTTCTTAACTTCCTCTAGCTTATCATCCATCTCCTTCAAATCTTGTTTTCCTTTTCATTATTTGAATTTATAATCTCCTTCACATTCCACCTTAAGGTATGGATATCCCTTCCGATCCATTTTATCACATCCTTTTGATACTCTAATTCAGTTTGAAGAGAAGCATTGATTTCCTTCTCTTTATCTTTTCCAAGGATTAGTAATATCTTTTCAGCCATATCCCCTCTTTAATTCCTGTTGGGTATTGGCATGTGAATAACTAGGGCCAAACACATTTTCCCCTTGTTAACGCTACTTCAAAGGACCCTTGTGGAGCTGATTTCTTCCCCGCCTCTTGTTAGGAAGGGATGAATTAGGGTTCATAGGTTTTGATTTATGAAGTGCATATAGATTAAAATAATAACATATTGATGCAAAGGGAAAGTCCTTTTCCCCCACTTAACTTCCTTAATAAATCTTTCGAGTGACATGAGAAGATGAAAAGGAAGGTTTACCAAAGATTTATTCTAAAGTGATTCAACAACACCAAGTGATAGGTGTTAATGCGGTGTAGATTCCCTTCCAAAGTTAGGTACTTAATTATTATTTGTAAATCTCATCATATGGGGTAGACAAGGACGTGTGGAGAAATCCCCTGGTATTTTTATAAATTGTTCCCCCTTTCTAAGAATCGCCTCCGCTCATTCCTATCACATTTGTTTTTGTAAAATTTAGTACCATGTGTGCTCATACCTATGATCTCATGCAATGATTCCTTCATAAATTAACCACATTTACCCATGGAACTTAACAATACGATCTTTCCATACAGCTACAAATTCCCATGGATATATATGGGTCATACCCATGAAATCTTTCAAGAAAAATGTTGAAGTTCTCTGCTCCCAATATGCTTCAAAGATTCTCATCTTCCTTCCAACCTTTGTTGAATGGAGGCTCCACCTAGAAAGGTTCTTCACCCATCCTTAGATCCAATTCTTTTCTCTGATACTTGGCTGAAAAATAGGGTAAATTCCAAGAAAATGTGTCATCTTCCAAAACACACACACTCAAGATAAAGAATACATGAGTGGTTCAAGCAAGAAAATCATAAATAGTATCCATTATAAGATATAAGGATATTTTTAAAAATATTTTTAAAACTTCGATGGTTAGCCATATTTATTATCTCAAAAGGGGTGTTTAAATTCCCACCCAATGATGGAGACTAGTGGAATTGACCCTTAAACTAGCACATAAATATGCCAACTTGTTATCTTCTCTATAAGTATACAAAAAAAAACTTGTGGGAAGGTATTGAGGACTAGAATGGCATCTTTGATAATCTTTTTGATAGCCCAACTTGGATTAGACTTGTTTTTCATAATATTTATGATGTTGAGGGAATCTTCCTCAACCCGGATATTTTTATTCCCATTTGATTGAATAGATTTATTCCCCACAGAGATGACATTGCCTCAAAGCAAATTTTTCTTTTATAACCCAAGATTCCAACGTAGACTACAACTAATTCACCCTTACAATTTCTAATTACACCCCGACCCCCATATTTTCTTGGGTTACTTTTTACTGTACCTTCAAAATTGAGTTTTATCTAGTCCTCATGAGGTCAAGCCAAATTGTATCTTTTCTGGAAGGTCTACTTGTATCTTGATTTGAGACCTAATCAAACCTAAAGTTCCATTGATAGAGGAAAGTAATATCATAGTCTCTCAAAATATTTTTGCCAGATAAATAAAGGACCTAATATTTTCAATAATAATCAAAACAAGATTCTTGAAAACTAATTTAACATAAAGACTATGCTCTTCAAATATTATGCTATTCCTTTCTTTGTGTATATCCCAAACTGTTTGAGAAAGAATACTTTCCTAGAGAAGTCTCACTACTTTTCATTTAGTTTGAAAAATTATTGAGTCCAAATCTCATTCAAGGAGTAAGGAAAATCCCACTTCAAGACAATATTTTCAAGGACGATTTCCCATAGTGAAGTGGATAATTGAAAATGTAATAAAATATGGTTGCCACTCTCCTCTTCATTTTTACATAAAATACATCCATTAGGCAGCATTTCTCCCTTTATTTTAATTTTTTCCACCATGAGAAATTTGTTTTGTATAGTAAGCCACCAAAATAAATTTACTTTATGAATGAGCTCTTTGATCCAAATTTTCTTCTAGAATATTGTATGGTTCTGATTTTGATTTTGCTTATTTCATCCTAAGTGTACACTTTTATATTCCATCTCATGTATCTTCCCATATCAAGTCAACTTCTATTTTATTGCAAGGGATATAAATTTTTGAAATCATATTTTGAATTACACTCATGTTTTCTCTGTCATTATTAGTGTCTTCTTCAAGAGAGAGCCTTCTCCATTCAGTTTTCCATCATTGGTTCTAAGGTAGTCACTTATTTTTCACCGTATTTTTATCTTATCTTGGTCATTTTTTCCGGCATATTCTCTCTTTTTGTTGGCTAAGACTTAGATCCCACTTATCCTCCCAAAACTATATTTTGTCCCATTACCGAACTCCCACCTAAGGCCATTGGATATCAAATTTCTTCTCTTTATCATATAATTCAAAAAGTATCCTCAAAGAAGGTAAAATCCTCCTTTAAGTATTTATCTTTGATTATTTTTCTCCAAGGAATATCCTCCTTAAGAAGTCTCCATCCCATCTTGGAAAGAAGAGAATTATTCATATGTATGATATTCTTTATCCCCAATCCACATTGTAATTTGGGCTTACATACCTTCTCCAAAGAAAAAATTGGGATTATATTTTTCTCTTCAAATCCTCTCCAAAAGAACCATTTTTGAATTTTATCAATCATTTCCACAACATTTTGTGGAATTCTGATTAGAAAGAGAAAACAGATAAGAAGATTTTACATCATGCTTTGGATCAACCTGGCTTTGGTGGAACTAGATATTACCACTTATTTCCATCCTACAAGTTTGTGTTAGAATCTAGCAAGGAGGGAATTCCAAACTTCCAAAGGGAAAGATCCATTAAACAATGGCATACCCAAATAAGTGGAGGGAAATGGATTTATACAACCAAGAATATTAGAAATATTTTGTCTACTTTAAGGGGTGTTGATTAAGAAAATAGATCTTTTTTCATAGTTTATGAGTTGTCCTGATGCTTCTTCATAACAATTCAGCAAGAATTTAAATTGTTTTGCTTCAAGAACCAAGGAAATGGAGAGAAAAATAGTTTCAGCAAAAAAACATTTGTGGGAGACATTTAAATTCTTAGAAGAAGGATTGAACCAAAAATATTTCTAGAAATAATACATCTACTTATAGCTCTACTTAGACTCTTTGTCATGATAATGAAAAGGAATGGAGATAAAGGGTCACCTTGCCTAATTCCCGTGTTGTTGCAAAAGAAACCAGCAGAAGTACCATTTAGAAGAACTAAAAAACTTAGGATTGGAAATGCATTCCCTTACCAACTTTCATATTTAAGGATTGAAATTAATATTTTCAAGCAATTTTTCTAAACATTCCTAGGAAACTTTTTTGAAATATTTGTTCATATCTATCTTGATTATCATAATGCTTTTTTATTTTTTTATATTGAGTGTATAGTTTCATGCACCACCACAATGCCATCTTGAATTTTCCATTCTTGAAAAAAACCACCTTTCTTGCATGAAATAATATTTTTAAGAAAAGGATGCAATCTTAAAGCTAAATTCCTTGTGAAGATTTTATAGATTGTGTTGAGAGACTAATAGGATGGAAAGTTTTGAAATCCTTTCCATATACTTGTTTAATAGAAATGAAAATAAAAATTTATTTATCTCTTTTAGAATTTTTCCACAATGAATAAATTCAATTACATCTTTGAGAAGTTCAATCTTACATATTTCCCAAAGAGACTTGAAAAAAAAGCTAGAAAATCGTCAGCCCCTGAGACTTTTCTCCTTCAAAAGAGAAGAGAAATTTTCAGAGCTCCTCAAGATCCATATAATAAGTAAGTTATTCATCCCTTCTTAAATTTATAAGTATTGGGGAATACAATCCGAGATAAAATTAATGATGTTTTCATTCTCTTTTCCTCTTTAGCAAGTAGTTTTTTAAAAATCAATAACCTCTTTTTTTTTATAGTATCTTTATACATGTTTTCTTGTCCATTAATCCTAGTTATAGAATATATCTTTGTTATGGCTTCTATGTTTAAGGTTATTCATGTGGAAAAAAATTGTATTTTTATCCCATTATTTGAGACAAATGGCCTATCATTTTTGTCTCCGATAAATTTTCTCAAAAAAATTGATGCTATTGAGTTCATTAAGCATCTCTTTTCCCTATAATAGTCATTAATATACATTCCCAGTTCTAAAATTTTCTTCCAAAAGAGATAACTCACCTCTAATCTTTTTTTCCTTTCAAAAATATTACCAAAAACTAATTTCTTCTTGTTTTTATCATTGATTTTCACATTTATGAGCTTTCGAACCAGAATATACATGTTTGGCCCTTCTTTTCAAAAGATTCCACCAATCTTGCACTCTGTGTTGAAAATCATGATGCTTTTTCCACATTTTTCAAATTTTAATGGTTTTGGAGGATTCTTTCCTTTTTTATCAAGACTAGTAACTAGAGTATTATGATTAGACCCAATTCTTGGAAGAGCAGAGACAAAAAGTCTTGGGTAAGAAACCAATCGAGGAAACCAAAATTTGTCTAGTGTAACCATAATGAGGTTATCTCCAAGTCTTCTATTCATCTATGTGATTTTGGAACCCCTTAATTTAATTTCATATATATTATTTTGAGAAAGGAAATCAGCAAAAATTCCATGTTAATATTGTAGTCATGGTTTCCTCCTTTTTCATTTGGAGAAATGGGAGTGTTAAAATCTCCTAAAACAAGCCAATAAAAATTTACACAATTGTTTCTGAAATTACAAACCTTTTTCCAAAGAATTATTCTTCCAATCATGCTAGTGGGGGCATATATATTGGACTAGATTCAAGTTTAATTATTTTGAAGAGAAGAGAAAAGGATAGCAAGATGATTAGATTTTTCAAGAATTATACCTCCTTTTACCATTTTTATCCCACATAACATAAATACCTCTTGAATCTTCATTTGAACTCACACAACTAGTCTAAGTATTTCTCTAAAAACTACTCATCTCTTTGAAGCTTTTATCTTCCATTTTAGTCTCTTGCAACACTAATATGGTGGGTTTTTGGGTAAAAATAAAGTCCTTCAAAAATCTTTGCTTATTTACACTATTGAGGCCTCTGATATTCTAGGTTATTATCTTCATTTGAATCTTATGATTTTTAGGTTCCTTTTTTTTATTTATATTGGATTTATTTCCTTCTGTTATTTCTCTTTCTATGGCTCTTTTTTCTCCTCCATGGTTCTCATTTTCCCTCTAGTTGTATTCCCTCCTATATCTTCTCTCGGAGCATTATTTGGAGTTTGTGAGGAAGAGGATTCTTAAAATTTGTGTTTCCCATTTATTAGTGTCATCATTATTTTGAGGTTATCTTTCATATCACTTTTATCTTCTCCATTTTTTTCCATTTCTAGAGTTTTATCTATTTCTTCTATCAAATTCATTTTACTCTCTTTTATCATTCCCTCTTTTCTACCATCTCTTCCTCTTCTTGCTAAAAAAAACATTTACTTCTTCTTAGGTTTCCTCACTATCATTTTCTCTCTCTTATAGATCTATGAAAGGCATTAGAATCTCATTAACATATATTTGACCAAATATCTCTCCTTCTTCTTCTGTGTTTATATGTCCTTCTATTTTTATTTCTTCTTTGTTGTCTATAGGAAGGATTTCTTGAGTATTTTCACTTTCTTTCTCATCTTCACTTGATTGCTCTCTTATTTTTTCCATAGTGTTTTCCTTCCATTCCTTTGTATTGTTAATTTCCTTTCCATGATTTTTTGGACAAATTTTTGTGTTGTGCCCAAATATTTTTACATTTCTTGCATCTCACCAAAAATTTTCATATTCTAGATGTTGTCTCCAAATGCCTAGATTTGAATGTAAAATAATGATGTCTAGTAGATCTATTTCCATATCCACATTTACATTGAATCTTGCATATTTTAATCTTTTTTTAGCTTTTTTGGCTCCATCAAAGGAAACTAGAGTTTCAAATGATCTTTTTATGGAGGTCCTACCATTACATCTTCATCCCAAAATTCTAATGACAAATCCGGCATTATTTTGTTAGTTTTTATGTGTTATTGATATGATAATGATTCAATGATATTGGTTTATGAATTAAAATGTGTTTACAATGATTCCATATGCATTAACATGGCATTTTAAGGTTTTTAGGTCAAGCTAAGAGTATAAACCCACTTTTGTGACAGTTTTAGACCCCTTTTAGGACTATCATGCACCATTTTCATTTGAATCCATTACATAGGATAAAACCAAATCTATAATTACCTAAATTTACCTAATATTAATATTACCAAGTTTATAAGTTGTTGGATTATTGTAAGTCCTTCATTCTCTTGTTCAAAGTCAATGCAAAAGTGTCTTTTAGGAACCAGCTTTTGGTCAATAGTGAAGTGTCATGCACCATTTGTATTGTAAGAATTTAGAAAAGATGAAAATAATATAGAACTATCTAAATGTGTCCAAATTTATTACTAACAAGTTTTGAAGCTATTATATTAGGTTAATTCCTTTGTTTTCATGTTCAAAGTTAGTGCAATATTGTTTCCTAGTAACTAGTTATGGTATATAGTGAAAGAGCATTCATAATTTTCATTTGAAACCTTTTTAAAGGATGAAAACAATTCTAGAATGATATAAAGGTACCAAAAATTATTATTACAAATTTTGGAAGTGATTTTATTAGGTTAATTACTCCATTTTCTTGTTCAAAGTTATTACAAAATTGACTTATAGAAACCGGTTTTAATATAGAGTGAACTATCATGTCATTTTCATTTTAAGCCTTTTGAAAGGATTAAACTAAATCTATAATGATATAAAGTTACCCAAAATTATTATTTCCAAGTTTTTTTACTAGATTAGGTTAAGTGCTCCATTTTCCTATTCAAAGTCAAGACAAAACTATCTTCTAGGAAACAATTTTGATCAATAGTGAATTGTATGCACCATTTACATTTTAAGTATTTCCATAGGATGACACCAACTCTATAAAGATATAATATTACCCAAAATTATTATTTACAATTTTTGAAGTTATGTTACTATGGTAACTCCTCCAATTTCTTATTTAAATTCGGTGTAAAATTATCTCTTAGGAACTAGGTTTGTTCAAAGTAACTATCATGCACCATTCAAATATAAAGCCTTTACAGAGGATGCCACCAACTCTAAAATGATCTAAAAGTGCCAAAAATTATTATTACCAATTTTTAAGTGATTTTATTAGGTTAAGTTCTCTATTTTCTTGTTCAAATTCAGTGTAAAACTGTCTCCTATAAACCAATTTTGGTCAATAGTGAACTGTCATGTGCCATTTGCCTTTTAAGCCTTTCTAGAGGATACCACAAAATATAGAATGGTATAAACATACCCAAAATTATTATTACCAAGTTTGGAATTTATTTATTTAGGTTAATTCATTTGTTTTCTTGTTTAACTTTAGTGCAAAATTGTCTCGTAGAAATCAATTTGGGTCAATAGTGATGTACCAAGGCCAAATTTGAGATTATATAAGGTTGAGAACATATTGGATATGGTTGAGAAGGGATTTAAGGACATCATAAATCGCCATTTTCTTAATATAAAAAGAATAACCAACACAATTAAAAAAAAATTGTTTTCTTCCTATACTTTTATGTGTAGGTAGACTTAGCCAATAATACAATAAACTTGTTAAAGTGTAGAGATGTCATATTTCTTTCTTCAAGAAAATAACATGACTAATGAAAAAGAAAAGTTAACTCTATTTTCTATGATGCTAAAGTTTCATCCAATCATTTTCTCCCCAACTGGATAACTTGACCAGTTTGGCAGTCCCATGTGGGAAATTAAAAACACTAAAGGGACTCATGCACTTTGGAATAGGGGAGATATTAGAATTTTTAATATTTTAAGCTAAAAATATAAAAATAACTCAACCCATCAAATTATATCATTCATAAGAGTAATATTGTATTGGATAATGGTTATAGATTGAGACTCAATATGATTTTTAACATTGTTATGATTTGGAGAGACTTTCATTATTAAAAAACATAGATACTTTCATTATGACCACCCATCATTGAAATCACATAAATGACATACCTTTCACCTATAACTAATTTCCTCTTAGTCACAACCACAACCTCTCAGATCTTCACAAATTTTAGGATTTTTCAAAGAAAAATGGTATGGGAAAAATGATTTGGTTCAACATTCAATGAATTACATCATTGATGAGACTCTCCAAGATCTTGGTATCCAGGTGACTCTCATTGCTTCAGTAGAGCACTTAACACTAATATCAAATAACCCTCTTCTTTGGAAAAAATATTGGGTGGAGGGAGAAATTTTGTAGATGCATGGTATTAAATTTTTTATTTTTCAAATGGTCATTGTATTGTAATGTTCTAAACTAAATTAAAGTTTACCCTAACCCTAATCCTACAAGGGAATAATAATTTTTTTAAAATTTTAACTTTGGATTTATTTTCAAGCTACATGCTTAGCATGAAAAATTGAAAAAATGGTCATGACAACCAAGAACCCACTTGAAAATTTCCTCTCCCAGTCACTATAAACCCTTCCTCTAGCCATCCTGCTCACATTTCCATCCTCATTATATTAAGAGGAATTTCATAACATTATTTTCAAGTTTGTTTCATGTATAGGGATGTATGTCTAAGGTAGTTAAAGAATGTACTCCAATCCAAAGCCGAACAACTATACCTAAAGGCCTAGAAAGGGTCATTTTTGGCCATTTTGTAATCATGAATATTTCAAGGGTACATGATGTAGATAAAAATTATAAAAAAGCATAGACTCAGCTATCAAGGTGTTTACAAACATCAACTTCAATCCTTACTCTGCAACCGAGGATCAAACCAAGGAATAAAAGGTTTAAAAATTTGTAAAGTTGATAAATAATATCAAGAATAGTTTCATTATCATCATCCCTTGTCTCATTATCCTTAACATTATCATTTCAACTCCCTAAATCATCCCTCCTCATGAAGAATTCATAAATACTCACCATCCTTCAACTCGGCTTTTGGTCTCTTGTGCCGGTCCTTACTCAAGATATATATACTTTTTCCTTTCAATGCTTCTCATCTCATTGCCCCTGATTACACAACTTAACACAATTATACTAGCCAAAAAAACTCAAACAACCAAAATCACATAGCTCACTATGGTTTGTCAAGGCTATCCTTAAATCTTCTTCACTAGTCATTCACCCAAGATAGGACTGTTAGGATTTTAGTCTCCTTTAATGTCTTATAACTCCTCTGCCTCGCTCCTACACCTCAAAAAATGTCAACTCAACCTTAATCTTGAATAAAAAGGATCAAATTTTCAATCTTGAACCTATTCCCCTTCTAAACTTCCCTTTTCCCTTAAAACAAGGTATATTTGGTGTATATAAGGTTAAGGAATTTTGAACCAACCCATGAAAACATAAAAACATCTTTAGGATTCTCCCAACATCCCTTTAGTTAATGTAAAATATCATATTCCATCCCTTTGATATACCTTCTCTAACTCCACTTTTGTCCCTAAGCTTGCAAACCCTTCACTAGGTCCTGGAACAATAATTTTTCAAGCCAATATTCTGATCTTAAAGGTTTCAAGTTACAAATTGTATTTTTATGAGCACCCATTAAGGATTTATAGGTGTATGAAAAGTTTTAGGGATTATCTCAAAAGATGCAACATGGTTCATTTTTTAAATGTTTCTTCCAATTAGTCCTCCTTACCATGTTTAACGGTTTTCACACCAACTATCAACAAAATATCATGTGTGGGAGCTTGATTTTATATCAAAATTTTACCAACACTTATCCAACTAGGACAAATATTATTACCAACTTTCATGAAGTTTCACTAATTCAATCAAAAGATAATACAAATTCTCTCCTCAAACCCTAAGTGTGTTCCTTATACGCATGAGAAGCTAGTTTTGGTTATAACTCTCATTATAACTCAATTCAAGGCCTATAAAATGTCATAGAGATTTTTATGATACTAGGAGTAGTAGTATCTTACTAGTAAAGGTGCAGGATCCCAAATATATGTGGCTTAATATTTTTTCTTCTTTGACACCTGGAAGAGACAATCATAGTTTGAAGAAAGAAATTGCATGTTCATCCTAGAAGAACTTGTAGTGAATGAAATTGCATGAATGGATTCATATAACCTCTCTTTATAACTTTCACTCTTACCCACACTCTACATGCAACCCCCTTCAAAGTAACACAAATCTCACCCTTAGTTTTAGTCATAATTTCCTACACATGCAATGCATATCATATATCAGTCATCTTAGGCCACACCATGGCTTACAAATCATTCATTTATCACTTCACACTCCATAAAACACAATAAAAAAATCTAAGCCTTTATATTAAAAGGATCACAGTTAACATTTAATATTTTTCTTACAATATCATAGATTTTACTATGTAAGCATGGAGATTACCTCATTTTATGGATTTACTAGTGTATTACCATGTTTGATACAAAACTATAATCACAAAAGAGAATAACAAATACATGCATCTCTCATAAATTCATTGAACACTGAGAAAATCCATTTCTTCAAGAAGATACTATCAAAATAGATTAATTTTATTATTCATGATATATGCTTCTTAAATCACTCAGACCTCTATCTTACTACCTCCTTTCATTACTTCCTCCTAAACTACAAGGAATGAGTTTTTAACTGAATCCTATCCACCTTATACAAGAACTCTCCTATTGCATGTAACTCCTATTGAAATGTAACTTCTCTTTTAGGATCATAATGACTCATTAGCCAAAATAGGCACTTTACAACATTTGTACACATGTAAGGATTCTTGTACCTCCTACTTGACCTATGACACCACACACACACTCCATAAACCTAAAAAAACATTTCACATCTTATTAAGTCACAATCCCTTAAGTACATAATTAAGACACTTGAACACAAAAATGGAGGGAAAGACATGAATTTGAAATTTTAAATTTTGAGACTCCCTCTCTAACCTCCTAACTCATCCACTTGACCTCATAACTAAGGAAAATTTCACTTTTGTAGTATTTCAATGATGCCCCTACATCATACTCCCAAGGAGGAGAAAAATTCCCTTGTACTTGTTTGTATAACCTTGTCTACATTTTCCTTGTATGATATTAGCCTTCTTTACATTCTCTCACTGCCCATATGGACTTTAAGACCACCTAGATCCCATACTTGGTTCTTTAACATTGCATCTTCTTTGAAATGGCTTCCTTCAATCTTTAGATTTTTCTTCATATCTACCATCTTCCATCCTTTATCTTTTGTACCTACAAAATTAAGCACAAAAACAACAAATAAGCATTGTATTTCATGATTCTTAATGTTGTCCACATGATTCTATCATTTTTATTTCTTAAATGGACTATATTCTTTCCATATGCCTCACTTTTCCTTTTTTCATCATCCTCATTCACTTCACAAACTAAATCTTCTTCTCTTAGACCCTTTGCTAGGTCCAAAATCTCTTCATCATGAGCTTCTTCATTCTCACTTTCATCTTTCTCTCCTCTCACTTCACTATCTTCCTCTTTCTTGACCTCTCTCTCTTCACAAACCTACTTCTCAACCTCATATGTTGTTGCCACTTTCTCTTTTCCTCTTACTTATTTCTCTTCCTCTTCTTTCTCAAGTTCTTTTTGTGCACCATACCTGTCTTACTGTCCTTAAACAAGTAAAAACATGTCCAAGGCCTCTTCTAGGACCTTATCTTCTTCTTCTTCACCTATTTCACACCTTTGATCTATCACTTCTCCTTGCTTTTCCTCATTTTATTCTACCTATATACCTATTTTCTTGACTTTAAACAAGAACCTCTTAGTAGCCATCATCATTATCATGCCTCCTAAATAGATCTCTTTCCTTTAAATATGTATCTCACATAATTATTAATCATTCACAAGACTGTAAAACTTATCCTTTTCATCTTTTTGACTATTTACAATTAAAAACTGTCATTTTGCATTTGAAATGGACTACATACCTCATTCATGGCTCTATATGTTATTATTTCACCACAATTGTTCTCATTTATCCTCTAAATTATCTCATACACAACTTCTTTGACTATCTCTTCCTTTTCTTTGTTTGCATCTTTTCTCATGTGCTTTAGATTTTTCTCTTCTCCTCTAATAACCTCTCTTAATTGCATCCTTTTTTTCCTCTTTACAATCAGATCTATAGGTCATGTTGGAGCTCAAATAATATCACCTCTTTTCTTTGATTAATGCCTCTAATGTTCGCATGTCCAATTATTCCACTTTAAAATATGTTGAGAGGAAAATTCATGACTCGGACCATGTGGGACCCTATATCTATTTTTAAAAACCCCCTTTTTAAAGTTGAGGGTCATAAAGGTTTAAAAAAATTATAAAATTGGCGGAGGGATTAAGGACAAAATTCAAGAACCATTAAATGGGAAGCCCCCATAGAAGATGAGAAGAATTTCCACATGTTTCCTCGATGCACTTTTGAAAAGGAATAGCAAGTCGGGACTCCCCAAGTTGTGAGCATTCACCACGTGGCTTATGCGTGGCAAGGTAGTTCCAACAAGTTGAAAATTTAGAGAAAGGGGTAGGATGCGGATGTTTCCACGTATCATACAAACCCAATTTAAAGAAAGGAAATGCCTGGGAGGGAAGGAAATCCCCACAAAGTGATGTTTGGAGCCGTGCAGCTCATAAGTGTTGCAAACTAACAAGACAATGCGAGGAGAATTGTAAATCACCATGAGATGAATCATTTGTTCTAGATGATTTACAATAGGTTTAAGATGATGTAATACATTAAGAGGTTGAGGAAAAGTGCATAATCACAAACCATTGAAAACATAGTACTAGTTTCTTTTCATTACTGGTGTCAATACTAAGCTAAGGAGTCTAGTAATGTGGAAACAGAAAATAATTGCATATCGAAGGTGAAAATATGAATGTGACATCATTTGAAATTTGTCTCACATATAATTCAAAATGGGGATTCTATAGGGGCCCCATCCCATGGTAAAAGGGTCCATTTACATAACTGAAAACAAAGGCATAAGAGACAGACATACTACTCAGAGACCTCTCACTCCCTCACAAGCTTTCCCTCCTAAAAGAGGTAATTTGTTCATAAGCTTATTCTTCCTCAGCGTGAATTCATCAAAGCCCTATGTTTTCTGGATAAACATGATAGACCCTACTAAATCTTATGACATCCCCATATCCATTAATGACTCAAGATTCATTTGGGGTTCATGCATGATCTTCTCCAGCTCAATCTTCTTTTGGTAGGAAGACACCTAGTCTAGAAGATCCAGGCCACCTGTGAAGAATGTTGTCTTCCCCTTCCCTTTGTGAAGGGTAGACTTGTTGAGAATAGATTGAGGAGGAATAGATGGAGTGGTTGGAAGACCAAGGACTACATCACAGGGGATAGAAGGAACAAGAGACTTTGAGCTAGATTCAGATTTCCATCTCCTTGAAAAGGGTGGGTGATCTCTTGGAGAAGGGATTGGTTGAGGACCTGAGAGGCCATGCCCTGATGAAGGAGCATAGTGCTCGAGTGAGTGGACAACTGAACTACAAACCTACCCCTGTTATCCCGAGTAGAGGATATTACTTCTCTTGAATGACGAATAGATAAGGAAAGCTCATCTTCTCCATCTGAGATAATGATTGGGGGATGAGAGCTTGATTCCATTTCTCTTGCCCAAAGATGGTGCTAGCATTAAACTTGGTTGTGAGGGTTCAAGTCTCATCTACCCCTTCTCCATAAAGGAAATCCTCCACTCCAATTCATCCACCTTGTGAGAAATGGTAGGCATGGTGTCAATGGAAGATTTTTCATATAACACATAATATTCCTTGGGAATCTCCTTTAATACAAATTATTCATCACATAAGAATGGACAAACTGAAATTCATTTTTCCTAGACACTTGGGGCCTCCTCTCAATCCAAAATTTCTTCAGGTTTTCAGAGTCTTCAAATGTTCCCATCGAAAGAGGTGAAAATGCGTGAGTTGGAAGGATGTGTAGATGAGACTCGATCCTAATTAGCCTTGAGAAGTGTGAGTTGGACTTGCGATAATTCAAGGGCCGTGAAAAAATATTCATCAGGACCACACAAGTTGAAGATTTTATTCAAATCTTCTGAAAATTTTCCTTCAAACTATTTTCCATGGGTACTCTCACCATGTCACTGGTAGAAGGTAGTAAAAAAATTCCTCACTTATAGGATAAGAAAAGTAATGCATCCTGTGATGGGATAAAGTTGGGTTTTATAGTAGAAGTAGCACAAATTGATTGAATTGAAAGAAATAATTTTCACCTGATGAGGGAAGATCCTGCTCAATTCACATGAGGATAATTTAGAGGTTGAAGTGAATCCAAAATAAGCATGGTTGATGAATTGACAAGAACCACATGGGATAGTTGAATCAAGCAGATGTGAGAAGGAATGCATAGTACCCAAGGTGTATTTTTGGATAGTAGATGAAAAATCATCTGTCACCTCAGGTCACCTCAAAGTGCTCAAAGGATATCAAAAGCAACTATCCAATCACCAGATGGAGGGAATCATGAAAACATTAATCATAAGAAATGACATGGTTATATATATATATATATATATATATATATATATATATGATAAGAGTAAAATGAAGGAGGCTCATACTCTTCACACTTGGCAGAGTTGGATAAAGTATTTTCATAAAAAGTGTCATCGATACACTTGGCATTTTGGGAAAGCAAAATATACTTGTGAAATATCCATGTTTTTGGGGAAAATTAAAAGGAAAAATGGGAATGGAATTGTATAAAGGCAATGAGAACACTCTCACAAAGGGGTTTTAAGATTTATGTGAAATTGGGAAGAGAAAAGAGAGAAGAGACTAAAACAAGCCATTTTTCCAAAAGACTTGTCTAAGAAACCTATTAATTTCTGGAGCCTTCAAAATAAATCATGTCAAGATGGTTGCAAGTGTACAACCATTGACAAGCATTGAGACTGTAAATGAAACTTTCCCTTGCTAATGAATTTGACAAGCCCTGAGTTAATTTTGTTAATCGTGAGCATTGTTGTGTCTTCTTTCAATTCAAATATATTTCAAATAGTTATTCATGTTCCTATTGCAATATTATGTTAGAAATTCCTCTGAATCACACAAGATCTTATCCTTGTGGTAGTATTGTGGCATTTTCAATTGCACTATGAGAAGATCTTTCATTTCATCGCACAATAAACAATTTAAATTCACTTTACTTCCATTTTTCTAATACATATTGTTTGTTAGTCTATGAGTGTATCTTAGGCATGATGGATCAGGGATTTCTAATGTTTAGTTGAGTCTTTGACATGATCTTTTATGTTAAATTCTAAAAGAATGTGTGAAACCGTGCATCTTTGGGCTTCCATGGGTGCACACCTTCTAGTTGAAGGTTCATTGCTAATTGTTTGAAGTGTTGTTATCATCTTGCTTGGATTTTCCAACATTTGTTAAAATTTCCTAAGAATATGGTATAATCAAATTTATCCTGCTTAATTCCCCAACAAAATCCATCTATAAATGATAAATCCTACAAGACTTACCCCTACTTGCACTGTTTTTCCATAAATGCTAGGGAGATTTGTTGAATTTACCCATCCCTTACTCAAAACATGTAGGAGCAATTAGGTTTTATTGTTGTCTTTAGTAACCTGAACCTTTTTTAGGAGATATCTTCATTCTCTAGTGTGACAACTCATGAGAGTTAGATTATGTTGCATTGACCATGTCTTCTCAAGGTTTTCTTTCAAAATCATAGAAGGAGAGTCAAATATTGTTGATCCATTACAAATACAGGTTACAAAATGGGTCCTCTCACCCTAGTTGAAGGCACAACCTAAAGTAGGAGGGTAGGTCATACCCTCAGCATGGTGCTATCTAATTTCTCCAAGATTGAGTGACAAAGATTTAGTTAAATCCATCCCCGGCTACAAAACGACTCAAATCTTGATCTATCTATCTCTAAGCATCCTTCTCTACCTGTTGATGTTGCTCAACTTTTCAAAGGGAGAACCAATTTGGGTACCAACCGGCCATTTGACTCTTTTCTTCATCACAAATATAACTTCTTTATCTTCTCTCATCAAGTAAATATTCTAGTTTTTTGGCATTATCTCAATGCTTTCAACTCTCTCTTCATCCATGCCTCTTGTATTATTTTATCCTCTCTCATTTTTTGGGTTTCTCTTTATTTTCTTTCTCTCTCCTTCTCTCCTATCAACTTCAGAAACTCTACCACTAGTTCTTCTATGTCCATTCTCATCTTTGTATTCATCTATAACTTTCACATTCACAAACAACTTCTAAAATGCCTTTTTAGTAATCAACAATAAAATTTCACTCAAAAATTAAAACCACACTCTAATACCAAATGATGTAGAGAAAAATTATAAACAATCATAGACTCAACTATTAAGGTGTTTACAAACATCAAATTTAACCCTTACTCTACAAATCAGGATCAAACCAAGGACTAAAAGGTTTAAAAACTTGTAAAGTTGATAAATAACATCAAGAATGGTTTCATTATCATCATTCCCTATCTCATCATCCTTAACACTATCAAATCAACTCCCTAAATTATACCTCCTCATGAAGAATTCATAAATACTCACCATCCTTCAACTCGGATCTTGGTCTCTTGTGTTATTCCTTACTCAAGTTATATATACTTTTTCCTTTAAATTTTTCTCATCTCAGTGCCCCTGCTTACACAACTCAAAATATAGTTAGACTAACTATAAAAGAACTCAAAAATCCAAAATCACATAGCTCACTTTAGTTTGTCAAAGCTATCCTTAAATCCACTTCACTATTCATTCACCCAAGATATAATTGTTAGGATATTTGTCTCTTTTAATGCTTTATAACTCCTCTACCCAAAAACCTCAAACAATGTCAACTCAACCTTAATATTTAATCAAAATTAAAAATATATATCTTGTAATTATTCCCCTTCTAAACTATCCTTTGCCCTTAAGACAAGGTATATTTTATGTATACAAGGTTAAGGACTTCTGAACCAACCCATGACAATATGAAAACTTCTTTAGGATTATCTCAAAATCCCTTTAGTGATTGAAAAATATCAGATTCCAACCCTTTTATATTCCTTCTCTAACTTCACTTTTGTCCCTAGGCTTGAAAACCCTTCGCTAGATCTGAATGTTATTTTTCAAGCCTCTCTTCTCGATGAAAAAGGCTTCTCGATACAAACTGTAGTTTTATGAGTACCCATTCAAGATTTATAGGTGTATAAAAAAATTTAGGTATTATCTTAAAAGATACAACATGGTTCATTTGATGAATGTTTCTTACAATTAGTCCTCCTCACCGTGTTTCACGATCTTCACACCAATTGTCAAAAAATATCATATATGGGAGCTTGATTTGATGCCAAACATTTACCAATAGTTATCCAAACCTAGGATAGATATTATTACTAAATTTCATGAATTTTCACCAATTCAATCAAAATATAATACAAATTCTCTTCTTAAACCCTAAGTGTGCTCCTTACAGTGCCCGAGAAGCTAGTTTTGGTTATAACTCTCATTGTAATTTGATTCAAGGCATATAAATTGTTAGGGATATTTTTATAATACCAGGAACAATATTCTCTTACTAGTAAATGTGGAGGAGCCCAAAACACATGGCTTGCTAATTTTTCTTCTTTGACACTTGAAGGAGAAAGTCACAGGTTGAAGAATTAACTTTCATGGTCATCCTAGAGACACTTGAAGTGAATGAACTTACATGGATGGATTCACATAAAATCTCTTATACCTTTCTCTCTTACCAAAACTCTACATGTAACCCCATTCAAAGTAACATAAACCTCACCCTTAGTCTTAGTCACAGTTTCATAGACATGCAATGCATATCTTATCTCTATCAGCTTAGGCCACACCATGGCTTCCAAGTCATTAATGTATCACTTCACACTCCATAAAACATGAGAAATAAATTCCAATGCTTTATATTAAAAGGATCACAATTAAAATTTAAGATTTTTCTTGCAAGCTTGCAACTTTTACTATGTAAGCTTGGAGATTACCTCAATTTATGGATTTACTAGCTTATTAGCGTGTCTGATACCAAAATATAATCACAAAGGTAATAAGAAATAAATACATATTTCATGAATTCATTTCACACTCTGAGAATTTTTTTTTAAATAAGATACTATCCAAACAAATTATTTTTATTATTCATGATATATGCTTCTTACTAATCACCCTATCCTCTATCTTACTACCTCCTTTCATTCCTTCCTCCTACACTACAAGGAATGAGGTTCTAACTGAATCCTATCCTCCTTATACTCAAACTCTCCTATTTAATGTAACTCCTCTTGAAATTTAATTTATCTTTTAGGATCATAATGACTCATTATACTCTCATCAACTAAAATAGGCAGTTTTACAACATTTATACACATGTAAGGATTCATGTACCTCCTACTTGACCTATGACACAGACACACACTCCTTAAACCTAAAAACAACCTTTCACACCTTATTAAGTCACAATACCTTACTTACATCTTTAAGACACTTGAACACAAAAATGGAGGGAAATACATGAATTTGAAAATTCAAATTTGGAGACTCTCTCTAACCTCCTAACTCATCCACTTAACCTCATAACAAAGGAAAAATTCAATTTTACAGCTTTTTAATGATGCCCTTCTATAATTACAAACCATATTTAATTTTTTCATAGAATGTTTTAATGTATTTAAGGAATATTGAGGAAATTTTATACACCCATGTGATATCGGGAATTAAACAAGCAAAACAGGGTCATTGTGGGTATAGGGAATGTTATACTCCAACGGAGAAAGTTGAATTATCTGGATGATTCTCGGGAGTTTTATGAGGATTTTGGAGGTAAAAAAAAATAATAAATGGAAATATCTTGGAATCCTCCACATGATTGAAAATCCACTTTTGTTCCAAGACTTCAAAATTTTTGATACTAATCCATAACTTTTAAACCACCCCTTCGAGCCAAAAGTGGAACAAGCCTTAAAAATAAAATTTCAATCATAATCGCACCTGAAAGTGATTTTGATGATCTCAATATGTTTGACCCCAAAACATTCTTCCATGTTCCCATGCATGGTGTTCTAAAATGGAGTTGGCAAGCTGACATCAACATAAAAAAATGCATTAATGCATTTTGGAGCATGTTGTGTCCCCTCACATTCTCCCCAAGGTGAAATAGGACATGGAGGACACACAAGTTTTCTCCCCATCTATTCATGTTATTTTATCACTTAAGATGTAACTTAGAGTGTTGAAAGGTGCATGCATTTGTTTCACTTCACCACCTTCCCTTCTCATGAATTGAATACCCTATGGTGCCCTTGGAAGTATGTGGTGTCCCCTTTAATTTTCCCTTAGGTGAAAATGTGACATGGGTGACACAAAATTATGCTCCCCTATGGAAGATTGGTCGTGTCACTTAAGTGATATCATGTAGTGTTAGAAACAAGTTAAATTACTCCTACTCAAACTATGACCCTCTCTCATGTTCCCAAGACCCCATGGCACACTATGAAGAATATTTTTCCCCTTAGATTTTCCCCATGGTTTAAAGGGACATGGGGACATAAAATTATTCTCCACATGAGCCCTCTCTCTAGAACTTGCACAACTTCACTTTCGCCCCTAGAAACATGTCAAAATTACATCTTGCTTCACCACCTCCCCCTTCCCATGTTTCCATATGCCATGGCACATTTCTTAGCTGGTAGTGTCCCATCACATTTTTCCAATGTCAAAATTTACAAAGGGGACATGAAAATGTGGACCTCTTCCATCCATTCAGCCCCTAGACATGTGAAAGACCATATTCGAGCCCCTATAAGCCATTTTTAGTTACATCTCCTCACCATACACCACAACCTACCACTTGTCATCATCATGTGTAAGGAACACTTTATTATGCCTCTTGTGCCCTATTTTTAAGGATACAACCATATGCCAACCCCCATCTAACCCTAGTTTGTCCTACAAGGTTAAAAGTGAGTCACAAATTACAAAGTGAATGTAATAAACTCTAAAACCAAAACACTTAACCATTATTTCATATTTAGAAATATTTTTCCCCTCGTAACTCCATTTTTCCCAAAGTGATGCTATTTAAATTTTCTAAAAACCTCCCGATCCAAAACTTAAATCCTCTCATATCTCATAATCCATGCACCTGATCTCTATAAACATTCACTAGTGTAATCCTCGCAAAACTACTTTCAAATTGAATGTAAAAGAAAAAGCATTGATGCTCTATATAGTTTATAACAGCCAAAACAAATTTGTGGCCCTAGAGTTTCCTTATTAGATCAAGAGACTTCGCAAATAAAATTCCTTAAAAACTAGAGCAAAAGGTCCATATACAAAACATCATAATTTGAGACTTGTTTCGTTCCATTCCGAAACCCATAAGACCTCCATCTAAAAATAGTAAGTTTCTTTAGGTACCATGTTGAGAGGAAAAAGTATGACATGTAGCAGAAGGCACAAAAAGGTTCACGTGTGGGAACATGGCACATTCAAAGGCACGAGAAGGATAGGAAGGAAACGCATGTGAAATACAAGGACATATTCGATACTTGGCCATTTTTAGGATTTAGGGCTATTTTTGGAGATAGTGTGCAGAGCACACAAACTAGATAAAGAATTTCATGACACACATAGGCTATTTTTGGAAGAGTGTCTACTAAGCACTTTGTATGGGTTTGAGTTGATAATAGGATTACCACTGCCAGTTAACTAGAAGATATCTATTGTTAGCACACTTGCATGTGTGTCTATTATTGTAAAGGTGCATGGCTATTTTCAGATTGCAACCTATTTTTGGAATTATGTAAGCAATGAAGGAAAATTCCCCACCCTTATAAATATGTAGTGATCTACACGTAATAGAGTGAGTGAGTAGTGAGCTATTATCGAGTTATGTTGCTAGATCAATGCACACATAAGTTTATGATACTAAATATTTTAAGAAGAATCTATGTATTTACTATGTTTAATATAATGGAGTGCATTGAATGATTCAAGTTGTTAAACATAATCATAAATAGATCTTGCATGGTTGAATTCATTATGGTTATTGCTTAAATCCATTACTCATATCTAGATCTGGAATATGCTTTGTAGAATGTTTATACTATTCATAGATCTAAATGCATTAACCATTCATCATGTTCACATCCTATACATGCAACTCTAGGGAGGGTCATGGTTCCTTTACATGCTTTGGTTGAGCACTCAATCTAGGTTGAGTGATGTGTTAGCATGCATGGGTTATTTCTAGTAAAGTCTAGGTTGCATCATTGGTTCCATCATCGGGACCTCTTTTTCAAAAAATTCAGGATGGTTTGTAATGAAGACATACTAGTTAACCTTAGCAAGTGTTGAGAAGTGGATAAAATATCTAAAAGAAGAGTACGCACAGAGGTTCAACATAGGATTTGAGTTTGATGCACACATGTGGGTGGAATAGAATTTGTATAATAGTTTGTATGAGAGATTCTTCGCTATTTTTCTGGTAGAACTATATGAGTGGTTGGTTGATTATACATCTAAAAGGAATTGGATGTATCACTCACTTGTTTGGATGCAAGAAAAATTTTAGGCCCTTTATGATACTGATCTGATTTGGACATGCGTTGTGGATACTTGGTTTTGTGATGTTCTAAACAACTATATTCTAGAGAACTCAATTTCCACTCATTCTTGCCCAGAGGTAGTGGAATTCCATTTTTTTACTGTATCTCAGGGGAACTTACTTGCAAGGAATTCCACTAGCGATTAAGATCTTGATGGTGACCCTGAACATGGAAAGAAAACCAATGGCTAACTAAACCCCACCACATGCAGGGGTAGGATTAGGTTTGGTGAAAGATGGTAGACCTAGCAACACAAAGGAAAAGAGAAGAAATGTGGCTTAAGTATAATGAAGCATGCGAAAGGGAGATAGAAAAGTGGTAGGATGTTATAGATTGAATGGCGTTGTGAAGAGAGATGGCTCGTGAAGGATTCGAGCTCACACAAAAGGCATAGAGTTAGAGCATCGTGAACTCCCCATTTGGAAAATCATGACAGGGAACCCCTTGGCCTCACATGGAAGTGCACCAGTAGAGATGACCTGGGTCATAGGTGCACATTTGAATCTACTGGTAATCTCGCCCGCACTTGGTTTTCTAGTATCTAGTATGACAAGTAGTCAATGAAGCTAATTTAGGTAGTGGGAGAGCAGGAGTAAGTCACATAGAAAGTACATCAATGGTAGGGAAAATGTCTTCATTGTTGTTTGAGGTACCTTTACGATTGCATCATCTGCAAAGAATTCAAGCACGTATAATTTTGGACTCACTTCTAGGAGTGGTAACACTTCACAAACTATAGGGGTTTAGTTCAGTACTACTATTGGGGCACAGGGAAGTACATCTTATGGTCTAGTTCCGGCTACATATGGAGGATTAGGAGGTATAGGTGGTTCTATTTCTAGTGGATACGGTTTTTCTAGAGGTAGAGGTAACACAAGAGGTTCTTGATCAGGTGGGTAAGGTCTGCACCAACCGTAGAATATTTACATGGAGATGTCTCTATGTCTCGCCAAAATATAGGAACATAGAAGATATTGTTGAGCATGTGCACCTATGTGAAATATTATGACATGTAAAATGGATCATAGCTTCTGAGCACAAGGAAATTCAATTTACAACTACATTACAAGGATGCACACATAGTTGGTACAGAAGTTTGACCCCGATTAGACATATGTAGACTATGCGGAATTTAAAGATGCATTCCTTAAAGAGTTATATATCCCTGAGTTTGAGAAGAAGAGTATAAGCGTGCTCAAGGATATTAAATAAGGCACTATTGAGAATGTCAGGGAATATGATGCCCATTTAAATACTCTATTGTCTAAGCTTTCATATGATATGCATGCAAGCCAAAGATGCACACGCTTGTTTGTTGGAGGTCTGATTACACATTTTAGAAGGGTGTTGTCACATAAGATATACACTGATCCATGTGAAGCCCTTGAAGAAGCTTTACACGTTGAGGTAGTTGGAAGAATAGACACTAGGGTGAGCCCATTTTTGGAACCAAAAATTACATCTATGGAAAAGTAGTTGGAGAAACTATCCTCAAACTCAAAGACATCGACATGCACAAGGATTTGGTGTAGAAATTGTGAAGTAGAACAACACACCAAGGATAGTTGTCCCCGCATATTAGTGCGTTCATTATTATTGGAATGTGAGATATGTCATTTGAACCATGAAGTCATTCAATTCCCACTATTGCAATGTGTAATAAGGAAGAACATCTCTTGCTATTGTAAAATTTGTAGGTCCATGACTCACAATATAGAAGACTATTAGCTGATTGGTTAGATCCATGATGTTATAGATATTGGTGTATGATAGACGGAGTATCAGATAACTCTAAGGGTAAGGGTGAGCATCAGGATTGGGATCATAATCAAGTGTGTTATGATCGGAATGAAGGGAATTTTGAAGGAGGTCATGGCAGAGGTCGAGGATACTGTGGTGGATTTGGAGGTCGAGGCCGTGGTGGTGGACAAGGTGTGTTTCATGAACATGTTATAAATTTGGATCTTCGTACCACTAAAGGTGTGAATTTCCTCAAAATATTACTTATTATTTTTGTGGGAAGAATCATAGGTATAAGGAATTATCAAACTTATATGAGAATCTTAGTAAGCAACATTAATAAGAAAAAAAGATACATGGAAGGTTAGGATATAGTGTCTCATGTGGAAAATCAAAGGATGTCCAAGTTGGAACCAAAATTTGAGGTATTGCATGTAAATATCATTACCCACGTTGAACTTGCATGCACTAAAGCGGCATTACAAAATAATCCTACTATCACTAAAGTGGAGGTTCTACATGCATGGTACCCAGATCCTTCCCATCAGAAGGAGGTTTATTAAGAGACCATGGAGGTCCTTAAAAATATTTAGGGTGAAATACAATGTTTAAAGGATTAATCATGGAAGATGGAACAAAATAAAGCAAAGCAGAGACACCAATGTGATATTGATGACCTAAAGTAGGTATGCAGAATGTTGTGCCATGAGAATATTATTCCATTACTAGGAAGTTGGCTAAAGGGAAACACTTTGTGTGCTAATACTAAGAATGGGTGACATATCCTACATGAAAATATTCCCCCATAGCTTAGACTATGACAATTAAATCAATCTAAATGTTGTTGTGGATGGATGGATTTTGAGTAATATATTGATTGATATAGGTGTGAAGTCAATGTGCTTACTTTAGATGCATGGGTATAAATGGGGAGACCTACATTGTAGCCATATTCTAATGTATTATTTATGGCTAATCGACTAAGGCCACTCCTATCATAGTTTTAAAAGATGCATCCATTACTATACAAGGGGCCAAGTTCACTGGGATTTTGAGGTTTTAGCGCTTGCAGAAGTAGACAATTTCCCATCTCTACTTGGACACCCTTGGTGTTATGCAAATAATGTTGATCTTTGGTTCAACAAGGGATATATCAGTTTTAAAAACAAGGAGGAAAGAGTTATTATCCCTTTAACAGATGGAAAATTTGCACCCTATGTTGAGCCTTTGAGTGAGGAAGATCTAAATAGGATTTATGTACGTGTCATCCAGGACCCATAAGTGCTCGAGCCATCTAAAGAAGGAATCTTTCAAAGTGGGAAGATGCATAGTCTATTAGTGATACTACAAGTATTTCTTATGATAATTGGGCTCATGGTACTTATGAGTTGGTAGGGGAAAATTAAAGAGCACATTTGTTTGGAATAGTAAACCTCATTACGTCAAGAGAATAGGTAACAACCCTAAACCTTGGTACACTGGGGAAGGGGACCCTATGGTATTCCTATGCACCATGGAGGAACAATGGATGGACCAGTTGGAGAGAAGAAGTATGCTAGCATATACCTTGCGCAGACAACAGCGCATTGGTGGGTGGTTCACAGGGATAATCTTGTAGAATGGAATGAAGTTAGGATTGCTCTTATAACTCAGTTTTCCAAGAGCAATGCACCAACTCGAATCTACACATATCATGGTAATTAAACTATTCAGCACCACATCCACCAAAGTGTAAGAGGATATGGACAAAGGGGCGGAAGCTTTACCATCATCGCTATGGGTGCACAAACTTTATTCTACTTTACAAGGTTGAGCACGCGCTTGGTATGTATATGTAGAGCTACATAGAGAAGCTAGAAATTACCTGGATTTGATTATAAGTATGGTCAAAACTTTTGACTACTTCTCTACTAAACCTCTAGTAGAATTGACATTAAGGGTTATAAAGCGCTTAACTATGGGAGATAATTCAAAGGAGGAAGAACTCATTCAGAGTTATTTGATGGAAATGAATCAGAGTGCATTTTTCTACAAAAATAGAGACAGACATCGCACTACTTAAGAATGCTTTCTTTGAGAAAGAAAAGGAAATATGGTCTTCATAGTGGATAATGAAGAAGTAGAAGAATTAGATATAAACCATCCAATAGGTATGTGTGAGGTATTGATAGTGTAGATAACAACACATATGCCTATCATGAACCTATGAGGACCAAGAAAGTGAATATTGGTATGGATGCTAAGCCTAAAGAGGCAATACTTGGAGATTATTAGTCTGAATCAAGTAGCAAAAATAGTGGAGTTACTCCGTCATTTTCAAGATTTATTTCCTAGGGGCTACCATGAATTGAAAGGAGTGCATGCATCATTAGGAGAAATGAAGATAAAGCTTAAGGAAGGTGCACACCTAGTCAGGAAGAGACCCTACAAGATGAACCCCAACTTGCGCAAAAAGTCAAGGAAGAAATTGACAAAATGTTGAAATCTAGAATCATCGATCCCCTAGAAGAGTCAGAATGGGCTAGCCCAATGGTGATTAGTATAAAGAAATATGGTCGATTAGGATCTGTGTGGACTACATGGAGCTGAATGTTGCATGTGTGACTGATCCTTTTCCTATGCCATTCATAGAGGAAATATTAGAAGGCATTGTAGGGGCACGAGATCTATTCCTTTATAGATGGATTCTCTGGGTATCATTAGGTTAGGATTGCACAGAGGATTAGGAAAAGACTACTTTCACCACTAAATGGGGAAGTTTTGCATATATTGTGATGTCATTCAGACTGAAAAATACACCCGTTGTATTTTCGTGAATAGTTGTTCAAGCATTCCAAGATTTTATTCATCTTTTCTTACAAGTTTAATTGGATGATTGGATGGTATATGGGCTTGTTAAGGATCATTGTGACAATTTGTGCTTAATGTTTGAAATATGTAGACAATTAAGCATCTCTTTGAACATCAAAAAGTGTGTGTTTGCTACACCTTTTAGCACTCTGTTAGGGCATATTATCTGCAAGAAAGGTTTATTAGTATATCCATTAAAATTACAGCTTATCATTGGCCTAAAATAACTTACCAATCATAGTAAGGTGCATGGATTTTTGGGTCACACTGGGTATTATAGAAAATTTATCAAAGGATATGCTAATGTTTTTATACCCTTGGAGGAGTTACTAAAAGGAAAAGGGACATTCTATTAGGGGAACCGTAGATAGCGTGTATTTAATACGTTGAAGGGGAAACTTACTACAAAGCATATTTTGCGCTTTCCTCATGGGACCAACCATTTCATGTACATGTGGAAGTTTCTAGCATGGCCATTGGCATAGTGTTGTCTCACCCTAGGAAGGTATTATAGATCATCCTATATGTTTTTCTATTAGAAATTTGACTCATGCAAAGCAGAATTATATAACTACAAAGCATGAAGCTTTGTCAATGATCAATGCACTACATAAATTTAGATAATACCTACTAGCAACACAATTTGTATTCTATACCGATCACATAGAATTTAAATATTTAGTAAACAAGATCATTTTATAGGGCACATATGTCCTTTGGGTGCTCTTATTTCAAGAATTTGATTTTACATTTGTGGTAAAACCAGGGAAAAATAATTCTAGCCCAGACCATTTATCAAGGATACAATCAGGGGAAGACACAAATAATTGAAGATACAATGCCATATGCGTAGTTATACAGGTTACACCACACACCTTTAGAATTGGATAATATTGTTGTCTTCTATGCATAGGTGTGGCATCGACGGACTAAAATCCTTAGAGAAGAAACAACTTCCAATTCATGTGGCACCATTTATGTTGATCAGTGGTGACTTATACAAGTTAGTTCAAGATTAAGTACTATGTCAATGTGTATTAGAGCATGAGAAAACAAATATCATAAAAGAGGCTCATGGTGGTATTGTAGGTGGGTACTATGTAGGTGATGCCACTGCACACAAAATTCTACTTGTTAGATTGTGGTGGGAGACCCTGTATAAGGATTGTAAGGCATATTACAAGGCATGTGATCATTTTCAGCACCTTGGAAAACTAGGGCAAAGAGATGAAATGCCTTTAAGACCTATTCCTAGTGCAGAACCATTTGAAAAATGGGCTATAGAATTTTGGGTCCTATTTCACTAGCCAAGTGTAGGATTGGATCGCACTACATCATCACTTGCACATATTATCTAACAAGGTGGGAAAAATTAGCACCTACAAAGGATTGTACTTTAGCTACAATAGTCAGGTTTTTATGGGAAAATATTATTACAAGGTATGGATGCCTCGCTAAGTTTGACAAGTGATAGGGGCACACACTTTTTGAATGAGACAATCATAATTCTTTTGGATGAATTCATGATTGCACACCATAAGACTACACCATATAATTCTCAGGAAAATGGGACTATTGAAGCTTTCAACAAGATTTTGAGAAGGACATTGACAAAAAAAATTGTTGTTGAAAGAAAATATTGGGATGATAAATTTTATGTCATGCTTTGGGTGTATAGAACAACATAAAAGTGATTAAACAAGGCCACACCCTTTTAATATGTGTTTGGCGTAGAAGAAGTTCTTCTTATGGAATTCATGTTACCTTCTTTGCATATTGTGTGTGCTGGAGGTCTAGCTGATGAAAAATCATTAGAAGAACAAATCAAAAAGTTGAAAAAACTAGATAAGAAATGCGAAATAGCATGTTGGAGTCAAAATCAAGAAAATTCCAGGTAAAAAGCATGGCATGACATGCACATCAGGGAAAAATTTTTGAGATTGGATAGATGGTGCTTCTTTATGATTCTAAGTTTCTGTGCCATCCAAGAAAACTTAAAGTACATTGGTTAGGACCGTATGTTATCATTCACATAATTTAAACAAGTTCTTTTTAGTTAGAGGTGCTTTATGGAATATAGTTACCTGGTTACTTCAATGGGAGTAGGCTGAAGCCCTACTATAAATAAGTCTTCTTGGTGTTTGTAATAAGGTAGTGTTTCCATTTAGAGTAGGTTTTCATTTATGTATTCCCTTAATGTATTTCCTTCTTCTTTGCTATGATTTGTCATTTTAGTTGGTGTTTTATGTAATAAACATGTTTGTGCGCTGGAAGATAATTACCATTTATAGAATTTTTATGTGCAGAGGACTGCACATACCATTTGTGTGGGGTGGCTATTGAAAAATGGGTACACATAAAGGAACAAGCTACTACATGTACTACTCAATTTTGGAAAGGAGTTTGTTATAAGATAGATTTCTTCTAAATGATGACTGAAGGAATAGTATAACACGAGGTAAGCGGCGGCGTGGAGACTACCAAGAGAAGGCACAGTGGCAAGGTACTCAAGTGCATGGAAGCATGTTGAAGAGAAGTCTGTAGCCAAAAGGTAGGAAGGCATGCTAGAAGGTTATAAATGAGGTGCAAAGATGTACTACATGGAAAGTGTGAAAATGGTCAATTAATGAGAGGATTATTGGTAGGTGAAGGAGCAATAAATGCACCAACTTTTTGAAAATCTATATAAGGATGTGATGTGAGTTCATTTTTACCATTGTGATCACAAGAATTTGAAAGAGATAAGTGTAATCAAGTTGAGTGACATATATTGAGGTGTGGAGAGTGTGAAACTAGATGTGGAGAGAAGATTTATGTGCAGAAGAAGATTACGTCACCATTGGTGAAGGGTTGGAGTGAAGTAAACATGTTTCAAAGAGCTAGGGCATGTGATTTCAAACTAGGGCATGCAGATTTGAGTTAGGGTTTGGACCTACTCTCTATAGAAGATATAAAGTAAATCATTTGCACATTACAAAGGATAGGAATGTGATATTTTCATATGGCACCAAAGAAAGTACCTACCGCAGGAGCCAAAGGAAAGAAGAAAGTGGAGGAAAAAGTTGAAGTTGCACCCAAAAGTAATTTTTGAGAGATGCAGTACCTAGAAGGTGTTATAGCTGGGAAATAATGGTATTCCCACATCCATAAGTGTAAAATAAGTGATTACAACCACCACACATTGGATAACAAGGAGTTAGATGCATTGTTGAGCACAAAGACCAACAAGCACACAATGCAGAGGACATGCCAGTATATGATGACACTAGGGAGAAGTTGTTAAAGCAGGTTGGAGTCTATCAATTGTACGAGCTCCCTTATTTTGGAAAGTATGAACCATTATACTAGTGGTTAATGAGTGGAATCCATGAAAATACTTCTTCTATTTCTCTTGATGGAGGGTCAGAATCACAGATAGCCTTGATTATAACACTCGACAGATTAAAAGGAACAAGGATAAACCTTACCAGGTGATCTAATAAATAAAGCAATAATAATGGAAACACGTAAGGATTTGGGATATATAAAGGGTCTACGCGGGATGGATGGACATTGACAAGTTGAAGAAGTACCCAGTGGTTCAGGTAGCTGCACATCTGGTAACAAAGTTGAATGACCAAGAGAGGTGGTCACAAGTGAATATAATGTGGCTACATATCGTGAGGATAATGTCACAGGGAGTGATCTACAATATAGCAGGCTACATTGTAGAGAACATTATCAAGGAAGTACGCACAGTGACAAAATTAGTTTTGGCGCTATTTTACTTTCTTTAGTATTTATGGAGATTGGAGTTCTCGATGGGCCGAAGGATAAGATCTAGGAGTATCCCATGGAGAAAAATCCCTTGTAGAAAGGTTTGACAAATATTTATGTGAAGGGTCGATGAGTGGGCCATTCAAACATAGGGTGGAGATGTGGTATGATAGGATCCGCATGGCATTTGAAGAGGAGTGGTGCATTCCTAAGGAGTTACCATCAATGGTAGGAAAGGCATTACAATTTGTGGTGTACCAACACTTCTGCATCACACGATTTTCTATGAGGGATGGGACTTGGAGCCCATGGTGTAAAGTGTCCTGTGCCTTCACAACATGTACTTCCAAGAATCAACCGATCATTTTACTAATGCGTGCAGCTTGAATTTTATTGCAGATAAGGTAGAATGTGAATACCACACTCTGAGGAAGACATATGTACTTCTAGGTTAGACTGCCTATGTTGAGAGGCTCATTTCAAATGTTATAAACATGAATCCTATAAGCTCAAAAATTGGGGACATTAGAGCAGCACTCGTATACCTTCACTTTGAAGCCCAAGGTAGAGAATAAAAAATATGTGGAGAATGAGTTTACGATCATAGGGCCACCTAAGGGAAAACATATAGTGGAGAACGTACCATCTCTAAAGCACATGGAACCTATATATGTAGATGACAAGGAAGAAGAGCATGAAGATAGTGGTGGATTAAAACATAGGGTCTAGAGGAAACCCATAGATAGAATAGAGGCTAAGAACACAAGTACCCCACCTCAGGTACAAGAGGAAGAAGAGGACTTGGAAGCAGTCCAAGGAGAGCACCGTTTCAAGAGGGTGTTCAAAAGAACAAGAACACAAGGCATGGGAACTCCAAATTTAGTATGAAGATCACCACAACTCTCTCCACAAAAGAGGAAATTATGAAAATATGGAGAAATTTTAAGTTGAATGAGGAGGTGGAGGAGTCTATAGAGAGAGTGCTTGGAACTCCTGTACCACTAGAGGATGTGGAAGAACCCAAGGATGAATAAATGAAGGATGAAGAAGGAGTAAAGGAGGAAGGAGAAACAAAACAAGATATTACTCAAAACATAGAAGATCCAACTCCAAACCTTAGTGCTCAAGTTCCTAAGGGCCAAGAACAAAGAAGGCAAGTGGGGAGTATGTTACACCAATCATGGGCTATGATGAGGACACAAGTAAAAATTTTTACACATAATTCTAGAATACATTAGGCTTCAAGGAGTTGTATGGATGGGAGTTGATGGACCCAGACATGGCTACTACACACGTGAGGAAACAATTGTCATGGTCTATGAAAAATCACATGGACAAGCCTGATTTTGATGTATGTGAAGATTCTTATGTGTCAAGAAGAATGAGGAAGGCACCATAAAATAGGCACATAACTATCAAGCCCACTATTATGTTTGATGAATAGGTGAGTAATTCCTTGGTGAAGGTATCTACAAAGGTGGTGCGGCAGAATGTAGATAAGGTTGTAACTATTAGAGTACTAAGAGAAGATATCAAAGATAAAGATGTTGAAATAGTGCGTCTAAAAGGAGAGAAGGACCTATAGAAAATAAGAATGGGGTTCTAATCAAAGATGGCAGAGGAGATTGGCGATTGTGTCCTCAAGGCAATATCGCACCAAGTCCAAGGTACCTAAGAGATTCCCTTCGGCTATGCATTATGTGCATACCTTAGTTGATTTGGTGCTTGAGGATGGACCGATTCGGATGCCAAAACCAAAAGACACTTGAATAGGAAGCAGAGAGAAAGGGGCCTTAGTACTTAGAAAATTTCATCTTATAAAGCCTTGTTTTAAACTTTACAGGAAGAGTTGAAGAAAGCATACTAGACATTAAATATTTGTGAGGCTCTAGAAGAATTTATCCGAATCAGGAAAATCATAGAAGATAATGAAGTCCAGAAGGTGATGAGGTATGAGACATTGGGGCGTATAGAATGATTGGACCTGGTAAAGCAAAAGCATGAGGCCCTTGCACCAACCCAAGACCCACATAAAGAAAGGATGGATGAAATTGGAAAGCTTATAAAGAGAAGATGGATCTTCTTGAAGGAAGATGACTACACTATCCAACGTTGTTATAGTATTACATAACAAGAAGGAAGAGATTGTGCAAGAGGAGTTAGATTCTATTGCATCGGATATTCCAGAAAAGGTAGAAGTCATGCTAAGTGATTGGAAAACCTTAGAGGCTGAAATCAAATAAGAATATCTAAAGTTAATTCTTCCAGTTGAAATAGAGGATGTTACAGGGTGAAATTTCATTCTTTGTATAGTAATTCTTTAATTTCCTTTCATTCCCATTCTTTATTCTTTAAAGTATCAAGAGATAACCATTGTCGGGGTGGCAATGCAGTTTAGTGTGGGGTAATGTTGAGTAGACAAAGTATGACATGTAGCAAAAGACACATAGAAGGTTCACGTGTGGGAATAGGGCATGTTCACAGGTGTAGAAGGATAAGGAAGGAAACGTGCATGAAAGACAAGGATAGATTCGGGACTTAGCCATTTTTAGGATTACGGGCTATTTTTGGAGATAGTGTGCAGAGCACACAAACTAGATAAATACTTGTGTGACATGCATAGGCTATTTTTGGAAGAGAATCTACTAAGCACTTTGCATGGGTTCAAGTTGATGATACGATTACCACTTCCAGCTTAATCAAAAGTGATCTATTGTTAGCACACTTGCATGTGTGTCTATTATTGTAAAGGCACATGGCTATTTTCAGCATGCGGCCTATTTTGGGAATTATGTAAGTGGTGAAGGGAAAGTCCCCACCCTTATAAATATGTAGTGATTTGTGTAGAATAGAGAGAGTGAGTAGTGAGATATTATGGAGTTATGTTGCTAGACTTGATGCGTGCATAAGTTTATGATACTGAATATTGTAAGAAGCTTTTGTGTATTTACTTGTGTTTAATATAATGGATTGCATTGACTGATTCAAGGTGTTAAACATGATGATAAATAGATCTTCGATGGTTGAATTCATTATTCCTATTGATTAAATCCATTACTCCTTAGATATAGATCTGGAATATGCTTTGTAGAATGTTTATACTATTTATGGATATAAATGCATTAACCCTTCATCATGTTTGCATCCTACAGAAGTAACTCTAGGGAGGGGCCTGGTACATTTAGGTGATTTGGGTGAGTGCTCATTCTAGGCTAACTCGCTGAGTGATGTGCCAAGGCTCTCTTGGGTTATTTTTGGTAAATTATAGGCTACATCATACCCCATGTATAAATATAGTAAGTTTACAAAATTATATACCTTCAATGTCCATGTTACTCCATGTAAGTAAAAACCATCAAAAAGTGACAATTTTGAAAAATTACTAAAAATATCCATCCCATATAGGACCTCCTAAAAATATAAAGTCTTTTAAATGGGCTCAAGTCACTTGTATCATCTCGCATTCCACCTATCTCATTTATTTTTTCCACCATGAAGGTCAAGTATTCAATTTTGGAACCAATCTCAACACTAATCATTGAATACCCCAATGTGGGGAAAAGGGATGTCACCCACATGGACTAGGAAGACCTAAAATCTAGATTGTTGAATGAGCCACGAGGGTAGTGAAGGAAAATATACTCTCAAGTGGATTATTCATGGTAGGATCCCACCCCTTATCTGTTCATATCACTGAACTTGTCCTAGCATGTGCACAACATTATGATCTAAACACTAGTAACAATATGGTAACCATAACCAAGGATTTTTCTTCATAAGAATGGGAAAGGGCTCATTCAAAACCTGTAAAGGCTAGTAAATCATTTTGTGGCTCAAATAAGGAAGAAATCCCTTGCATTCTCTTAAAAAATTAGTCTCGATGTGAATTATAAGATTGTGTGTTTTAGTTCATCCTAGCAATCACACAAAGGGGTCATCATGTTTAAGTGATGTGGACCATGATGATATCAAATAGATTTTGTAAATTTGAGCTCCAATTCTCAATCATCTTCGTAGGATCTTGCATGGAAATGTGTTTGATGATTATGATGGTGAATGTGGAATGTTGGGCCCCATAATTTGGCTAAGTACAAAAAGGGGTGTGGGGGCGCGAGAACCTATTTAAATAAGGGAATGCAGGTTGAAGGTGTGGAGGAAGATTTCTAGCAAGGTGTTACAGAACACACAACACACGCGTAAGGTAAGACAAGCTTTGGGACTTATCCATATTCATTGTTCTAGGAAGCACATGAGAAAAATGTGACCCGTCTAGCATGTGGAGTGGATAAGGTGGCTGTAGGATCAAGAAAGGAATATTCCATGCATACGATGGAAGGTTCCGAAGAAGAACATCATTACAGTTGGAGATTTCAGATCAAAGGAGGCATGCTCTATTGGAGGACCACTTGGACACATGCCAACTAATTCGTTACCTCAGAAGGCATGGTGGTGAAGGTAGAAAAGCTATATATAGAGGTGCATGGATAAGAGAAAATATACTAGAGAGGAGACTAGAGATAGAGATATATACATGGAATCATCCTGAGTGAGCAGAGGTGGTGGAATAGGGGTGATGGGTTGGGATTAGTGAAAACTAGGAGTGATGGCATATTTAGAGAGATGGGTCTACATTCATATTTGTAATGTGAAGGACATAGTGTAGTTCTGATGTATGAATTTTCTTTGCATTGTTATATGGGTATGTTATGACCTCAAGGAATGTAATGTGGTTATTAAACTCATCAATATGAATATAAGACTCTATTCTGAATCATGTATGTGTTCATGAGTATAATCCTTGTGCATTTCCTTTATGTATGAATCAGTTCTATATGTTGAATGTTATTTCTCTTTTATGGGTATAATGAGATGATAACTCTTCCTAGGTTCTAAAAGGATGATGCATGGTTATTTTCTATTATTTTACACTTGAATATCTATCATAAGATGATGTATTCTCATAATACTCACATAAAGGAGAGGCTCGACACCCGCGCGTGCCTCGGGTGAGTGCCTAATGCCCACTAGGTCATAGGCCAAAGCACACATGGGATTTTATTGTTAAATATAAGGGTATAAAAATGACTACATCTTGGTTCTATTGTCGGGAACTCTTTTTGAAGTTGTAAAATGGCATGCTTCTTGGTCCTTGTGATGTGTGATGATAGAACGTTTGACCTTGGAAAGTTTTGAAAGATGGTTCAAGAGCACGGAGGATGAATTTTCTCAAATATTTAGCACTAGAACTAATTTTGATACACGTAGATGGCTATAAGAGAACCTATACCATGAGTTATATGAGACATTCTTATATTGTTTCCCAATAGAACTATATGAATGGATGTCAACATATGCATCTAGATTGAGTTGGTACTACAGATCGTGCGTATGGACCCAAGATTACTATCGAGGCTACATAATGGAGATCGACTTGGACGTGTATTGTTGATCACTAATAGAAAGGAGTGTTGACCATTTATACTCTAGAATACGCAATTTCTATATATTATTACCCAGAAATTGTTGAGTTCGAGTTTCTGAGGAATCCCAGAGGATTTTTTTTACATGTTATTCCTTTAGCTATGAATATCTTGGTCATTACCTTAAGCCTAGAGGCATTTCCCATGGCTATCTAAGCTTCTCTAAGTCTTTGGGAGAGGAAGCTAGGGTGGAGGAAGATGGTAGACATTACGGCTGAAAAGGAAAGGGAGGAGAGATGACTCAAGTATAGTCAAGCTTGTGAAAGGGAGATGACTAGACAATGTGAGGTTACAAGTGTGATGGATCTATAGAGGTAGACATTATGGGAAGGATTTGAGGTTCACGTAGAGGAGGTGGAACCTGGGTAGTCTGTACAACCCAATATTGGCAAGTATAGGAGAGAATACCCTTCAGCTTTTGATGAGAGTCCATCTCATGGAAAAAGGAGATCCATCGACGCACATATAAACCCACCTAGAGACCAACCCCTGGCGCTTGGTTTTCCAAATCAAGGGAGAAGTATTGTTAACATTAGTGGGAGTAACTGATTTGTGCCTAGGAGATATAATTTCTCTTTTAGAACATCAATGGTTGTGCAAACCATTCCAATCTTTGGAGTAATTTTTGGACAAGGTTTAAGTATGTAAGGTTTGTGTATCGCCTAAGAGTGGCGTAGGACACACAACTGGTGGTGGGAAAATATCACAAACCATCGGCATGTAGTTTAGTGGGACGTTGGGAACACTAGGTGCGACCACTTCAGACCATTTTTCATCTCCAGGGGGTAGATCTAGTGGTATAGGGGCTAGAGGACCTAGTAGACCTAGTGGATCTGGATGATCTAGTGGGTCAAGAGGAATGGGACCTATTGGATCTTATAAAGGAGGAAACCAAGGATATGGATCGGGAGGACAAGGGCCTCCACACCTCCACAAGTATTTTTTGTGATGTATTTACACTTACTAGACTATATGGGTATTGGATATGCTACAAATCATGTACACAAGTGTGAATTACTATGGTGCACAAAAGGGATCACTACCCCAGTAGTGAAGGCAAGCAAATTCATAATAATGTATCAAGGGCATGTGCATAGTTGGTACCAGAAGTATGACCCCCACCAAACGGTAGTAGATTACAATGCATTGAATAATGCCTTCTTGGCAGAGTTCCATATCCCAAAATTTTAACGTAATAGCATCAATGTTTTAAAGAAAATCTAGTATGGAATGGCAAAGAGTGTGTAAGAGTATGACGCATGGTTCAATACCCTCTTGTATAAACTATCCTATGACATTCATCCTTCTCAACATGCTCAATGGTTTTTGGAGGGTTAATAACACTGTTTAGAAGGGCTCTTTCACACAAGACTTTCACAGACCCGTGTGAGGAATTAGAAGTTACATTGCTTGTTGAGGTCATTGTTGGGAGTGTTAATACTAGTGTTAGTCCTTTTCTAGAGGTTCAAATTGCTGCAATGGCTAAAAAACTAGAGAAGTTGTCTACAAATTTAGTACATGAGGTTTGTAGTGGGATTTGGTGTACATATTCAAGTGGAAGGAAATGAAAAGGATAATTTCCCTTGGAATTTGGTATGCACTATGGCAATGAGACAGTGAAATCTACTATGGGGATCATGATGCAAGTAGGTGTCCTCTACTACAACATGAAATCCACAAGAATGTTTCTTTCTATTGTAAGATTTGTACCTCTATGACCCATGATACCAAGGATTACAAACTAATTGACCAAACCCATAATGATATTAATCTTGGTGTGCGTTAGACTAGGCTTGCAAGTAGTTCCAAGGATGATAATTTTTGTTATGAAGGGAATGCAGATGGAGGAGCGTGTGGAAGATATTTTCATGGAGGATTTTGTGGTCACAGTAAAAATGGCTGAGGATGAAGTGAGTTCTTGTGAGGAACTGTTATAATCGTGGATCTACGAGCATTACAAACGTGAGTGTCCTAATCATTAAAATGCTCTTGGTGTGGAAAGAAACATAAGTACAAAGAGAGTCTAGAGATTTATGAGCATATAAACTAGTAGCACTATAAAGAAAAAGGTGGTGGGATGGTGAGTATCAATAAATCTGATTCATAGTGGATGTTGCAAGTGTCACGTGAGTTAGGGCTAGAACTTGACCGTAACGATGCAAGTTGAGGCCGCACACACCAGGGAAATGCCAAGATAAAGAACACTAGTTTCAAGAGAGGAAGTGGTACATGTGAAGTATCTAGATCCAACTCATCAGAAGGAGGTGTATCAAGAGACTATGGACATGACTCAGATTTTACAAGGGGAGATCCAATGTCTAAAGGAGAAATCAAAGCATTTGGAGTAAAGGAAGAATGTTGAGGCTCAAGGAGGACTTGGATGAGGTCAAGGAAGTATGTAGGATGTTAAGGCAAGAGAATATTATTCCTTTGTTAGGAGAATGGTTGAGGGAGAGGTACCACGCACTGGAGTAGAGCACAAAAGGTAGGTTTTGCATGTAAACCTTCCTCCTCACATCCTTGATTATGATAAGGAAATTACATTGAATGCAATTGTTGATGGATGACTTATGAGTAATATCCTCATTGACATGAGAGTGGAGGTCAATGTTCTTACCTTAGATGTATGGCATCAAATGGGAAGGCCCGCATTACAACTATCTTTGAATGTGTTGTATATGGCAAACAACACTAAGGAAATGCCTATTGGTGTCTTCGAGGATGCAATTATCACCATTCAAGGGGCCAAGTTTGCTGGAGACTTTGAAGTCTTGGTGCTTGCTGAGGAAGACAACTTTTCAGTGTTGTTTGGGTGCCCATGGTGTTAAAAGAACAATGTTGACCTGTGGTTTAACAAGGGATATATTATCTTTGAGAACAAGGAAGAAAGGGTGATTATCCCTTTAACTGATGGGAAGTCAGTATCTTATACTGAACCCCTGGGAGAAGAATTCCTTGATAGGATATATGTGTGCTCTATTAGAGATCCTGAGATAATTCATCCCATGGAGGAAGTTATCTAGTTTGAAGATGCTTAGTCCTTGAGTGATACCACTAACATGGCATGCAAAAATTGGGTGCATGGGACTTATGAGTTTATTGGGTGACAGTTGAGAGGATCTGTAACAAGGGTAATGAAGGCATTCCTAGTCAAGCACCTGGGAGGGAAGATGTTTCCAAGTTTCTCGGAGGAGCATACCCCAAATTTTTTGTAAAAGAAATGAAGGCTCAGTGGAAGAATGAAGATGAGAGAAGGGGAATGCTCAATTATAACCTTCTCGGAACTGCAGTGTGTTGGTGGGCTATACATCGGAGAGCCTCCTAGAATGGTACAAGGTAAGAATCACATTTTTTGTAAGGTTCTCTAGGAGTAATGCACCCACTATTATACAAGATTACCATGGTAAAGAGATCACCTCATTTCATGTCCAAGCATGTGAGAAGGCCTGGATGGGAAGCACAAAAGTGTTACCACCTTTGTTATGGGTGCATAATTTGTATTCCACCTTACAAGGTTGTGCACATGCATGGTATATTCATTTGGAGATGTGTTGTCAAACAGTAATTGGTAGGAGTTGGTGTCTAATCTCATTCAAACTTTTGAGTATAAGAGTAACAAGCCATCATTGGATAAGGTGTTGTAAGTAATCAAGTGCCTTACGATGGGAGATAGTGCTATGAAAAAGATAGGCTAATAGAATTTTTGGGTGAGCCTTATTTGGAAATGCACCTTAATGAAGAAGAATCAGAGGAAGTACATCTTGAGTGTGCGTGCATGGAAAAGGAAAAATGAAAAATGGTCTATGTAGTAGATAGTGAAGAGATGGAAACTTTGGATGTTAACCATTCTGAAGGTACACGTGAAGTCATAGATAGTGCTAATGAGCAAGCACGCACCTACCATGATCCCTTGAAAACACAGAAGGTTAACATTGGGACAAAGAAAAAACCTAAGGAAGCTATCATGGGGACTATTGGTTGGAAAAATAATTTTCAAAGGTCATTGACCTATTACACAAGTTCCGAGGATTTATTCCCTCATGAGTACCATGAACTCAAAGGCGTCCACCATTCATTGGGGAGATGAAAATAAAGTTGAAGAAAGGTGCGATCCTAATTCGAAGAGGCCTTATCGGATGAATCCAAATTTTTGCATATGGGTCGGGAGGAAATAGACAAGATGATAGCATCTGGAATCATTGAGGTAGTGGTACAATCGTAATGGATAATCCCAATGGTCATCGGTATTAAGAAGGATGGGAGGATATGGATATGTGTTGACTACGGGGATCTAAATGTAGTATGTATTATCGATCATTTTCCAACTCCCTTTACTGAAGAAATTTTGGAGTGAGTAGGTGAGCATGAGATCTAGTCTTTCACGGATGGGTTCTCAGGGTATCACCGAGTTAGGATTGCAAAGGAATACTAGAAAAAAACAACTTTCACCACCGAATGGGAAAGTTTTTCCTACATGGTTATACATTTTGGATTGAAGAATATACCTCTTGTGTTCTCACGCATCGTGGTACAAGAATTTTAGGACTTCATCCATAAATTTATTCAAGTTTACCTAGATGACTAGAGTGTGTATGGGTTGGTAAAAGATCATTTTAATAGTTTGAGGCTGATGTTTTAGAGATGTTGGAAATTATGGATGTCCCTTAACATTAAGAAATGTGTATTTGCTACTCCATTTGGAACCCCGTTAGGACATATTATATGCAAATAAAGCTTACTAGTAGATCTCACTAAAGTTACAATTATTGTAGGATTAGGCGATCCTACTAGTCAAATTACAGTGCATGGATTCCTTGGGCATACAAGGTACTATAGGAAATTCATCAAGGGATATACCCATATCACCGCACCCTTGGATGAATTTCTAAAACAAAAGAGTTCCTTTCATTGGGGAGAGGTGCAACAGAAGGCATTTGACACTTTGAAGGATAGGCTTGTCATGGCGCCCATACTACATTTTCCTTCTTGGGATAAGCCTTTCCATGTGCATGTTGGTGCCTCAAGGATAGATATGGGAGAAGTACTAGTACAACCCGCTAAGGGGATTATTGATCATCCCTTGTGTTTAGCTAGTATAAAATTGACACCAGCTGAATAAAATTACATAACTACTGAGCGCGAAGCACTATCTATGATCTACACGTTGCATAAGTTTAGGTAGTACCTATTGGAAACACCATTTATATTCTACACGGACCACATGGCATTGAAATACTTAGTAAAAAATCTCATTCTACAAGGGTGCATATGTCATTGGGTCCTATTATTCCAAGAATTTGAGTTCACAATGGTTGTAAAACCTAGGAAAATCAATTCAGGACTTGACCACTTATCAAAGATTAACTCAAGGGAGGGCGCGCAAAGCATTGAGGATACCATTTTGGATGCACAAGTGTTTAGGTTGTGATATGTAACCTCAGACTTGGAAGATATCGTAATTTTCTTTAAAATAGGTGTGGTGCCAGAAGGGATGAATGCTCGAGAGAGAAAGTAGTTAGTAATATGCATCATACCCTACATGTTGATTAGTGGAGACCTGTATAAGTTAGGTTGTGATGAGGTTCTACACCGATGCATATTGGAACATGAACATGTGGCAAATAGGGAGGAAGTGCATGGTGGGATTGTAGGAGGAAACTATGCAAGAAATGCTACTGCACAGAAATTTTTACTAGTAGGGCTTTGGTGGGAAACCATCTACTAGGATTGTATTGAGTTTTTCAAGGCCTATGCCCACTGCTAGTGCCTTAAAAAACCTAGGAAGAGAGATGAAATTCCCTTGTGACCAATAGCCATCACTGAACCATTTGAAAAATGGGCAATCGACATTGTATGGCCAATTTCGCCAACTGCACGAAGGATTGGTTCGTGGTATAGCATTACTTACACTGATTACTTGACACGTTGGGTAAAGGAAGCACCTACGAAGGATTGCACCATAGTAATAGATGCTAGATTTATGTTCGAGAACATAATCAACTTGTATGGTTGTCCTTTAATCTTAAAAAGTGATAGAGGTACACATTTTCTCAATGAAATGGTTAGGATTTTGTTAGCAGAACTTATGGTGGCCCATCACAAGACTACCCCTTATCACCCTCAAGTGAATGGAACTATTAAGGCATTTAACAAAATACTAAGCCACATGCTAATGAATATTTGTGACATTGAAAGCCAAGATTAGTATGACAAGGTATCATTCATTCTATAAGCATACAGAAAACCTATAAAAGGTTGAACAAGGCCACACCATTTTAATTGGTGTTTGGTGTGGAGGCTGTTTTTCTAGTTGATTTCATGTTACCATCACTACGTATAGTGCATGCAAGAGGTTTGGATGATGAAAAAGTGTTGGAAGATAGGATTGATAAGTTAATGTAATTAGATGAGAAATGATCACTTGCTAGATGGAGTTAGAAGATAGAAAAATCAAGAAAGAAGGCATGGCATGATTATCATATCAAGAACAAGAAATTTGAGGTTGGGAAGATGGTGTTGTTGTATGATTTCAAGTATCTATGTCATCCTGGGAAGTTTAAAGTTCACTTTGGTTGGGACTCTAAATCATCTTGTACATTCTTGATTCGAGGCACTTTTCTAGTTTCCGTGTCACTTCTATGGGAGTAGGTGAAGCCCTACTATAAATAAGTCTTCTTGGTGTTTGTAAATAAGCCGGTGTTTCATGTTAGCTTAGAATTTCCCTTTATGTTTTTTTCTTGTGTTTCTCTTTCTCGTTGTTTATTGCTTTCTTTTTTGTTCCATTTTTGCCTTGTGTGTCAAGAACCACATTATTTTTCTAAGGTTTTGTATGCACAAAGGACCACGCATCTATTTAGTGTGGGGTGGAGTGACACAAAGAAAATTATAGGCCTGTAATACAAGTTGAGTGGTCTAGTTGAAGGAAGCATGTAAGGTTGAGAAAGTGCATGGGGAAATGGTGGATTTTTACGAAGTTGAAGCACTATGTGAACTAGGGTTGTTTCACCATTTTCTTTATGTTTTTGAAATGACGAAACAGATAAGGGTAAGGGCCAAGGAGGAATACATGTTTACACTAGTTGGTCGAAGGTTGTTGTGCACGTTCGACTTCTTGATCTAATGTTGATTGCAAGAACTTCCTTTTGGCTAGGAGGAACTACTTGTAATAGAAAATTAGACCACAAAAAGATAGTTAAATGATATATGGTCATGAACTGCCTAGCATGTGCTAGATCTGGGAAGTATGATACTCCCTAGATGGTTGTCAATCCACTATTTAAAACAAATTAATGTGAGAAAAAAACAAAGTCCTACTTGTAGTTGATATGATTTAGGTATCTCATTCAAGCATAGTAGGAAAATATAATATAACAGGCTAGGTTATAGTCGATCTAAATTATAAGTAGGTGTCGGGTTATTGGAACTAGTCGGGTCAAGTTACGGGTGGTTTAGGTCAATCAAGGCGAGATAATTGTTGGGTTTGTTTTTGGTCAAGGTATAAAACACAAAAACCTATGTCATTTGGGTATGACCAATGCCAATTTAGGTAGAACTCGATGACGACGGTTGTGAATAACCAATGCCGCCAGTATGGTCGAGGTAAAAAGAACTTGAATAGATAAAATGGTGGGGGCTGATCTGAGGTCAAATGAGGTTGGGAGGGTAGATGAGGAGGTCTGTGGAAATCTCAAGTATGCTCAAAATTAGATATTAGGTCAAAATGGTGATTTGGTGGTGTGGGTAAGGGAAATGGTTGAATTATAAGCTAATAGGAAATGGAGGAATGAACATGCAAAGTACAAACTAATGTCAGGAATGATAAAAGTTAACTATGCTGAAATAGACAATGTTGGTAGAGATATACTTACTGTGATGCAGGTTTTGATGGCTGAATGGAGATGGTTGTTGATCGGTTGATGGAATGGAGCTTGGTGCAGTGGTGATGCTTCCTGTAATGTTACCATGAGTGTTGATGCATCTGGATTTGTCTTGGTGTTGGCTATGGATGCCTGGGTGTGTGAAAGACTCTAGTTCTGCTTGCATGTAGCTCTCTTCTCGTCTTCTTGCTCTCAGAATGTGTCAACCCAAAAACAAGGTTGTTTGGGTGAATAAATGGTAACTGACGATGGTTCTAGTTTGACTGGCATCGGTTAAGGTGGGATTCTCTAGGTTTACTAAAATGGGAAAATATTTCTAATTACTTTGGACCGATTTGTTTGTTCATGCGGATCGAACGGAAAATTTCCTTCTCATGGGCGGAATGTGGTTATACATATTTTAGGCATTGATTTTAGGGTGAGACCAAATATTAGCTCATTAAGGCAAGTAATATTAGGTCTTAGTTAGTTATGGAAACATGCCAAGAATAGTTCTAGGGTGAGGTGGTTGGATGAGGTGTCTAGGTGAGGTGGTAATTATGTCAATTAATGGAATTAAATGATGAATGTTGTGAGGATGGGTATTAATTAAATTAAATTAATATTAATGTGTGGTGAAAGGGTCCATGGTTAGGTGGATATGTTTGCGTTGTTTATTCAACGGGTGCAAAGGGAGTGTGACCCAATTTTGGTGTCTACATTTTACCCCTTTTTTTACGTAGCTTGTATTGGTAAGTGACGCTAACAAAAATAAGATGTGGTTGCCCCATGTGTGGGTGAAGGTGATCCCCCTCAAACTAGGAACTAATGAGGTAGAAGATAGAATCGGTGAGTGGTTTGATAAAGGTGGATGTGATGTAGAGGAAGGTGGACAATGGGGGTAATGGGGTAAAGGTCCAATCAGGTAATCAAGGTAATGGGCTAGGGTCAAAGGTAGTGACAGTCAAATGCACGCACACGTATAAACTATGGCACGGTACTAGGTTGAAGAGCATGCAAACTCTACATCATCCAAGGTTGATAGGTTTATCCAAACAAGGTTGAGGTGATTTTGGTATCCAAGGTATAGGATATGGTGCGAGAATCACATCGCAGGTCAGGTGCAAGAACGTTTAGGTATGTTCCAGTACACCAAAGGTTGGGTCAGGATAAATGGCATGACAATAGGCAAGGTAAGGTCATTAGGTCAAATAACATGGGTAATAGTGTCGCAAGGTATAGCGAGCACATGAGGTCATAGGTCAGTAACAATGTTCTAGGTCTAGGTAGCTAGGTCATGGCATGGGTAAGGCTGAGGTATGGGTAAAATAACAAGTCCCAAAATGTAATTAAGGATAGGTATAGGTAAGGTAGGTAGGTGTGGAGTTGGTTGTAGTAAGGGTGGGTAAGGTCAAACAATGGGCGGTGTGGTTCGATCTTGGTCGAGAATGGGGAAAGGTTATGGGCAAGAGTATGATGGGTAACCGATGCCAATCATACATGACTGGTGATAGTCTAGGTAAGACGATTACAATTTATTAAGGTAGATGACCAATGTTAGTTTTTCAACAACTAACCATGGTTTTCTAGGGCACAAAACCGATGTTGGTTTAAGTATAACCGACGCGTCGGTCGAGTTGATGTGGGTATATTAAAATAAAAAATATGTATAATACAGATTCATTTGTATGTTTTGGATTTTGTTAAAATGATAAAGTGATGAACAAGTTATGTTTTTTTGGGAGGAAAGGACAAGCGATGATATACTACTAAGGTGAGGAGATCCGGTTGGTTAGACGATCTAGGTAGATGGGTCCACGAGCATAGGGGATTGATTGTGATTGGGTGGAGGTCAGGAGGATTGGATTTGGTGATTAGACATGGCAGAGGTGGGAGAAGGTTTGGGTGGTCCACCAGCACAACGGTCAAACATGCCACCGCACCGACGGCACCAAGATGAGGTAGGATTCTATCTGATCCTGTATTTGTGATTGAAATAGGCTATTGAAATGGGGTTGGGTGAAAATTTTGGTGTAATTTTATTATTGGGAATGTATGGGTAGGAAGGAAGGAAATGAGGGGTGGGAAGGTCCAATGTAGGTTAAATAGGATTGGGAATAAAGCTAGGCTAGGTTAGAGTGGAGGATTAGGGTAGATTGTGAGAATTTTTGAAAAGTAATGTAGGGGTTTACGAGATGTTGATGTCGCAACAATGATCGACATTGGTCAAGTGATGGCCAACGTCGGTGGTATTTAGTTAGCATTGGTCAAGTAATGGGTGACCGATGCTAGTTACACATGACCGATAATGGTTGTTGTTGACCGGTTTCAGATTGGATTTATGGGGAAATAGGGCGAAGAGAGAGAAAGGGTAAGAGGTAAGGATATATCAAGAGATGTAAGGGTAGGTTTCATGAGAGAAAAATAGGGGAGTAGGTAGAAATGACCTGAATATATTGGTCTAGCAAGGGGTAAGTGGTTGGGTGGGTACAATAAGAAGTGAAGTTTAGATACAAGGTTTATGAGGTAAGGGGTGTGTTCGGTATGGTAAGGTTTTGACAATAGTGTGTTTTGTTGGGTGTAGGTGAGGGACTAGTTATGGATGTAGGATAGGGTACCTCCCTTTCTCGTGGAGGTGTGAGGGGCTACAACAACTAAGTAATGAAATCATGTTGCAGAGGTTGGCCTGATTGGGGTCATACGCTACCGGCATGTGGTCTGGGAGCCGAGTTTGATGGTCACTCTCATTGATAGATGGGACTCGACAACCAATACCTTCCATTTACCGATGGGTGAAATCACAGTCACCACCGGGAGGATGTATACCAGATCCCGTGTCTACGATAGTGGGGACCCAGTGTACTTTATCTCCTCGAGGCCTCTGAGGAGTTAATGTTGACTGTGTTTGGCAAGGGGACCGAGATGAGATTCTATAGTGCTAGTATGAGTTATGGAGATATGTCTTGGGCTCATCTAGAGGAGATGAGGCTCATAGTATTACTAATGGAGCATCTGCTACTTTTCATTTCTCGATGTAGAGAGTGGGAGATTCCCATGATCTTTGATGGGGGTTATGCATAACATGGTGGAGGATAGGACCCATTTCGCATGGGTGCCGACATTCCTAGTTCAGTTATATAGAGATTTATGGGCTTATGGATGGTTACTGAGATTTAGTCTATGTTGTACTTTCCTACTTCACTACTTGGGCATATGAGCACATTATGTGTGTGCATCTAGTTGGTATGACCCAAGCTGATGCATTTGAGCCAGGTTTTGTTTGAGTGGGCTTCAGGAGATGGGTGCCTACAATTGGGGAGTGTCGAGCTACTAGAGCTACACATGATGTAGCCTATTACAGGTGATTGCTAGAGGGTTTTCTGGCATGGACATCATTTGGAGGCCCTATGTGGGTTTTCCATCATATGGGAAAATGACAAAGGAGCTACAAGAGCTACATTTCTCCGGTGGATAGAGGGTGATGTGCAGGAGAGCACAAGATGATACTTGTGGACAAGGTTAGACGGTAGTTTGGGCTGCTTCAGATATACCACCACCTTTCCCACAGTACAAGAGAGATGATGTGGAGAGGCCTCTGCCTCTACCATAGCCGATAGTGCTAACAAGGTAGGAGGAGCAAGTGATAAGCTGGTGGATTGATATATATAGGTCGTGGTGGGTTACACATTTACGAGAAGCACCACCAAGGTTGTGGAATCTGGATTTAGCCACCATCATAGTGTAGAGGGATGCCCTATATGGGTAGGTGGCTACCTTGGTTGCGTAGCTGGGTATAGTACAAGGGTAGCTGACAAGCTCAGAGGCACAGGTTGTTTTGTTGTAGCCACAAGTGGCAACTCTACGAGCCCGTGGTAGTGCGGGATAGGTACTTACACAGGGTGGAGATGGAGATGAGGTATAGGTGGCCACCCTACAAGTGTAGATTACAGGTTTGCAGGGCCAATTGGCCACTACACATGAATAGGTTACATCCCTTCAAGCACAGATATAGGTAGGAGAGGACAGGGTCCCTCAGGAAAGTCACAGGCACAAGGATAGGGTCCCTCTTTATAGGTACCTATGGGACTAGATCCCAAGTGATAGGTATAGGGTCCACAAATGATGGCACCACCACAGATAGTACCGATAGGCTAGTTAAGAGATGCCTTAGGCAAGGTTAGATATTATCAAGATATTTTTATGGCCACAGGGATAGATTTTCTATCCTATGGGGAGTATAGAGCATAACAGTCTCGAGTGAGAGGACCAAGTCACATACCCACAATGTAGAGAGCACAAGGGGCCATCGAGCCCCAAGACAAGGTCGGGTGAGGCCACCAGTTCACGGAGGCTAGCCTCGGTGAGGTACCAATAGAGATCCAACCAGGACCGATGATGGGTGGTGAGATGCTAGATGGACATCGTATGACGGGAGGAGGAAGAGGAAACAAGTGAGATAGATATGGAGGATATCCAAAGATTGTGATGTCTAATAGCCATATATACCTCCTATTTTGTATAGTTGTGTATTTTTGATATATACCGGCCTGCGTGCCGAAGAGAGTGAGGATGTAGATGAGAGTTTTTGAGATTTTTGATGATATATCGGCCTACATGCCGAAGATGGTGAGGATGTATATGATATTTTGAGATGATTGTGATTATTATCGGGATATATGTTCACATGTATTTTTATACAAACTATCTGATTTATAGATGATGGTGTTTATAGGATGGATGGTATACATGTGTTAATTTTCATTGTTTTATATATATATATGGGAAAATCAAGTGGATTAGGCATGATAGAGTCCAGGTCATGTAGGCATGGTGGAGTTGGGTCTGTTTAGGCATGGATGGAATCATGTCATAGGCATGGATTGAGTTAGGTATGACTTAGGCATGGTGGAGTTAGGTTAGTTTAGGCATGATTGAGTTTCTAATTCATTAATTTGTGCAATCAATGATGGTGTGGATCATGTTAAAATGATTTGTAGGAAAATGTATGATTATGGTAAAGAAATTGTAGACCAGATGAAATGAATGTATGAGTGATGATGGTAAATATTTTAAGCACTTGTTATTTGTTTCGTTTAATTTCCAATTATTAATATAAAAAGGAAACTAAGTAGGGTAGAATGTGAATAGGAAAGGGGAAGAGGGAATTGGTTAGGGTAGAGAGTGGCTAAGTTAACCTCCAAGGGCCTTATTCCCTGAGTGCTACCTATATAGTCTTGGTGAAAAGGCACCTCAGGCCAATGTAGTTCTCCCATAAGCTAGGGAAGATCACAATGAAGGAGAGGAATGGATTGATATGTGCTAGGCATGGGTGATGTAGGTCATAGGCATGATTGAGTTGTTTTAAATATAAGTGTTGATGAGCTGGTCCTATTATAGGATAATTAATAGGTGATAAAAGAAGGTAGAAAGGTAAGAGGTGGAAAAAGAACCACCTAATTGATAAGAACCCTAATGATTCTACCATACCCCAGATGGGCTTATGAACATAAGACCCTACAAGCCTTGCATAATGGACTACTCTAAGGGTGAAGAAAAATCACATGATCATGAAATGTCACATTTACGGAAAGTCCCTTGAGTAACAAGGAATTTAGGTGAAAAAGGCAAGGAGGTGAGAATGGGAGGTTTAGCGTAACTTAGTGTATGATGACGTGTATTTCGGAACAAGAAACCCATAATCCAAAATAGGCAAGTCCATGACAAAAATTTCATCTTTTTCTTTATTTGTTTGTTTTTAATAGACTGATCGATGTGGGAAGTCTATATGGGATGGGTATATTATCTCCTTGAGGTCTTCATGAAGTTGATCAATGCGGAAGCTTCTGAATATTTATTATATTTTTGTAATGACTTTATATAGTTGTCCTTCAAGGGAGCAATCTATTTATAGTGGTAGAATAGAAAGAAGAGATGTCCTTTTTGAGGGAGTTATCTTTTGTTGGAAGTTTGACTCAAGGAGTTGTATCCTTTTTATTTTTAGACGTTTAAGTCATGGACAAGACTATAGAGGAAGATTAGGTTCTTGCACACAAATATTAACTATGGAAGAGGTGGTTTTGAGTGATGAACAACCATGGGATTCCATCTTGAAGAAGATGAAAATTATCCATGAGAATCATGCTATGAGTAGAGTCTTGGTACTCATATTGAAGACAAGGCTAAAAGGTGACAGGTAATCACATGATTCTTGTTTAGTCGTGGATCCTCAAAATGGGTAATATGGAAGGTGAATAATGCTCAAGGGATGAGTGATAAACTGATAGAAATTTATGTAGGACTTCATATCAACAATAGAATGGTTGAAGATGCAAGGCATTAAGGGGATCAGGTTCAGGTTTACCTTCGAGTGAAGACAAATGATAAGCACCTGATCCATAGGCATGGGTAACGATATAGGGTCTGAGCCAATTAGGAGAAAAATTGCCTCATTTACTTTTCTCCTCTTTGGTTACATGTTGATTTTCCTTGAGCGTAACGAGGTCATCGACACTGAAAGTTTTGTTCATGAACATGTTTGTCATAGGCACGTTTGATACATTTTTGGCAGATTTGGAGATGGTCAAGAGCATTGAGATGATGCTCATCTAATAATTCAAGTTGTGCCAAATGATCCTAGAAAAATTCATCATTGTTGAGTATGTCTTGTAGTGAGATGTGGAGAGATAGAATCTAGACTTCAAGAGGTAAGACAACCTCGATGCATAGACCCGAGAGAAAAGGGGGTGGTAGTAGCTGAAGTGCGAATACTAGTGCAAAAAGCCCTCAAGTTGAAAGGAATATGCGTATGAAAAATTTTCCCATTATTGTTAACTACCTTCATAAGAATTTTGTTCAAGGTTTTATTGGTTGATTCAGCTTGACCATTGGTTTTGCGGGTAATAAAGTGATGAGAAACGAGTTGGATGCCAAAAGTGTCGCATAGTTTGCGTAGGGTTTTTTTTGAATTTTTTTCCATTATCAGTGATAATGCGGTGAGGGAACCAAAGCGACAGATGATGTGATGGTTGATGAATTCACATAGCTTCTCGGCTTTTGTAGAAATGAGGGAATGGCTTCTACTCATTTAATGTAGTATTCGATATTGATTATGATCCATTGGTGGCGTTGTGAAGAATGGGGGTTGATCTCACTGACAAATTCCAAACCCCATTGAGAGAAAGGCCAAAGGTCTCACGTGACCTGTAAGGCATGACTAGGTGTGTGGTGAATATTATCATTTTGTTGTAATTTTATGCAACGCCTGACATAATGACAACCGTCATGGTTTAAGGTTGGCCAATAATACCCTAGGTGAAGAATGAGCTTTGTGACAAATAAACCACTAAAGTGACCTCCACAAATTCAATTGTGGACTTCCTTAATGGTGTAGGGAATTTCAGAACTCGTAAGGCATCGTAAGATAATGTCATCGAATCCACACTTGTAAATAATACCACCCATGAGGACATAACAAGATACACTTTTGAGAAAAGTATGTTGTCCATTACGAGTGAGATCAATGGGTAGAATAGAATGGGAAAGATAGTTTGTATATTTCTTATACCAAAGGTCATGTGGATCAAGGGAAATAGTTTCAACTGAGTAAAATTCACGAGGTAAATAAGAAGGTGATTGTAGCCTTTGTATACTAACAAAGATTTTAGATTCAGCGAGCGAATTAGGTATTTAAGAAGCCAAGCGAGGCCATGGTATCTCTAAATTTATTGGTAGAACGTGGGGTGGTTTGAAGCGTGTAATGGTCAAAAATATGTCTACGTGATGTTTATAGTTTTGAATTATCTCATTACTACATTGGTATAGACCCTTGACTTGGTTTATGACCAATTGAGAATCACCAAAGATGTTGATTGACTTAACATCTAAGGCATAAGCACCACTGAGACCCAATATGACCTAATATGAGCGTTTTGTATTTAGAAATATTGTTTGTACAATCAAAATCATGTTTAAAAGACAAATTCATAGATTCACCATCAAAATGAGGATAACACCAACCCCAACCCCACGCTGACACTTGGAGCCATCAAAGAAGAGTGTCATTTGGTAAGCGGGTTCATCTCGGGAAAGGGTAGCTATAGACTCGTCTAGGAAGGGAAGTTAGAGAGTTGATTCCTGAAATAGGTGTATTGTCCAATTTTTCAGCGATATCCTTACCCTTGATGGACTTTTGATGGATGAATTCGAGGTTGAGGTCGGCCAGAAGCATAAGCCAACGTGTGGCACATTGATTTTGATAAGGTTTGGCATACATATAGTGTAATGGGTCAGTATTAGTAATGAAAAAGGTTTTGTGGTTGAGTAGGTAATGGCGGAGTTTGGTGGTGATGAAAAATAAGGCTAGGCAAATTTTTTTGGCATGGGTATATCTAGTTTCATAGTCAAGAAGGGTATGGCTTATGTAATAAACCGCTTGCTCTCGATGTTGGTCATTGCAATGAGTGATCATGGCACCTAGAGAATGGTTAGTGGTAGAAATATATAGGTAGAAGGGTTGGTCATCCTTAGGAGGAATGAGAACTGGTGGTTGAAGGAGGTATTGTTTCAAGGCTTCAAAGGCTTTATGGCATTCATCATCCCATTTGAATGAAATGTCTTTCTTGAGAAGATGATGGAATGGTTGACATGATTGGAAAGCTGCGAGATAAAATGACGAATTGATTGCAACTTTCCTTATAGGCTGTAAATTTGATAGAGATTAGTGGGTGGCATAATTTCAAGAATATCCTTGACTTTATCAGGATTGACTTCTATGCCACGTAAAGAAATGATGAAACCTAGGATTTTTTTGGAAAGTATCGCAAAGACACACTCCTTTAGTTGAAGACAAACACAATGCTTAATGAGGCGGTCAAATATGACTTTAAGAATGGCGGTGTTTGGCTCGATGCTTGATTTGGCAAGTAGATCATCTATGTAATCCTCTAATATTTGATGCATGATGTCATGGAAGATATAAGTCATGGCTCACTGATATGTAGCACCATCATTTTTAGGCCAAAGGGCATGGTTCGATATTAGAAATTCCCCTAAGGGGTGATGAAGGCAGTCTTGTGTTGATCCTCTAGGGCTAGTAATATTTGATTGTAGCCTGAGAAACCATCCATGAGTGACAACATTTCATGCCCAACAGTGAGATCAACGAGTTGGTCAATGCCTGGTAGGGGGAAATTGCCTTTGGGATAGGCAAGGTTGAGGTCATGGAAATCCATGCAAATGCGGAGTCCCCTGTCACTTTTGTGATAGGAACGATGTTAGAAATCCATTAGGGATAATCAATGGGTAGAATGAAGGAAACTAAGAGAAGGTGTTGAATCTCTTCTTTGACTAGAAGTGTAATGCAAGGATGCATTTTCCGTAGCTTTTATTTGATGGGTTTGGCATTAGGAATGGTTATGATATTGTGAACCATGATTTTTGGGTCAATACTAGGCATATCAGCATAGGACCGGAAAATGTGTTGCTATGGTCCCGAAGGAAAGAGGTGAAGGCTTCCTATTCAGTAGCATCTAAGGATTGGCTGATCTTTAGAATGTATGGGTCATCCTGAGTATTAATGTTGATTTCGATGGTCAATTCGTTCAACATGGTTTACATCTCAAAGGGTAATGATTGATGAATATAAGAGTCTTCTACACCAAGGTAGGTGAGGATAGACTCATTGTCCTAACATTGAATGACATTAATTGAAGGTGTATCATCATCAATCATGTCAAGATACAAGAATGGGAGAGAAGAGGGAGCCTCGCCATCCCATTGATAGGTCAGTGGTCCCGGGAAATGGTGTTTATGAAAAAAAAGTTAGGAGGAATAGATTTAAGATCTATAGACTCCGTGGGTGAAGATGGTAATGTTGGTTAATGAGAGGGGGAGTTTTCTCATCCTAGATAAGCTCGATGTGAAACTTCTTGGAGGGTGGAGCTTCAAAACCAATGCCACTACAATCATTGTGTTTACGAGAGGTACAAGAAATGACAGTATGGTGGCCTTGTTCATAAAAACCGAAGCCAAATCCTTTCCATGTGCATCGATGGAGGAAAGTGTGAGAATAGTGGTAGTTAGTGAGGTAGTGTAGGTCAGATAAAAATGGTTGGGTATCGATACTCTTGTGGGGTGAGGAAGGTATCGATATTGTATAGGCGGTATTCCCCTAAAGTGAGGAATTGAAAAACACCTTCTAAGGGATCAGTAGTTGGTATGTTGGTAGTGGGTATAGATGGCTTGCTAGATGTTGGGGAAATAGGGGTGCCAGTGGTAGAGGCTATAGCTGCAGTAGGGATAGCAAGGTTAGATGCAACAAAAGTGGTGGCAATGTTGGTGGATGAACTCGTGGGTGAAGGTGAAGTGGTGATAGTGGAAGATGCCTTGACCGACACAAGCACATCATTGGGATGATATAGCATGTTACAGGTCTTAAAAGGTGAGGGTTTGGTAGGGATGGTGTAATTATGTCCCTCATGTTCAAATTTGAGGCATCGATGTAAATTCGAAGGGACACAACCCATAGCACAGATCCAAGGTCAGTCAAGTAGCAAGTTATATTGGAACTCCCCTTCTAAGACATAGAAAATTTCTAGGATAGTGTGAGGACCCACTCAGAGGTAGAGGTCATGGCATCATTAGAGGAGCATAGAATCACTAGGTTACCATGGATGCAATTAGCAAGTATTCACATTTGGTAATATGCATGGGAGGAGATGATGTTAATGATAGCACCACCATTGATCATAACACAGCATATGCATATATTATCGATAAAGATGGAGATGAAAATAGTAGGGTTGGGGTCATCGGATGGGAAGGGAGAAATTTCTTCATCAAAAAAGTGAGGGCAGCCCCTTGGTGAGTAGGTGGACGTGTAGAGGAAGGTGATGACTTAGTGAGAGAGACTACATGGTGGGGGGTAATAATGGAGGCTACGGGTGTGGGGTCATTTGGTAAGACTTCAATAGATCTAAGGACTTCCATGAGGGCTTGATGATGTGATTCTTAGGTTTGGATGAGGTCATATAAAGACATCTTGATGGGGGATTGGTGAAGTTACTTTAGCATTGTACGATGTGTGACCCCATCAGAAATAGGATATGCAGGACTTCGAAAGATGACTTTGGGTATGGGTGTGGATGGTATGTTGGGTATAGGATTGGTTGATGGGCCAGTTGCTTTTTCCTTACCCTTGTCTTTCTGAGCACGAGTGGTAATGTTGATCATGTTAATTCGAGGTGAGGGGATAAATGGAGAAGGTGTAGGATAAGTGGTATAATGGCATGACGGTCAAAAACCTACCTGGGGAGGAAATCCTTATGAAGTGTGTTGGGTGAAATGACATTTGGGTGGTGATTTGGCCAACTCTCTTATACAAACCATGTTGATCTCAAATCTCAGGTATGGATCAAAGAGTTGTGCGGGTGGATATTTTGGTTGCTGAGTAGGAAATGGGGAAGATATGTGGAAATTGGTGAAGGTGAAATGGGGTCCTCATCAAGAATATCGTCGTCATCAAAATTTTCTTCGGGAGGACATAGTTGGACTAGGGAAGTTTTTAAGGCCTTACATTTCTCTATATCGTGTCGTGACACACGATGGTAGGCAAAAAAATTGGTTTTGTCAAACCCTTTTGGTTTGGGTTTGAGTGGGTCATAAGGTCTAAGAGGTGGTAATGTTATGACAGAAGTTTTGAGGAGATTGATTAATATTTTGGCGTAGGACCCTGCTAGTGGATCACAATGGGAGGTGAATGTGGGTTTGGGTACAGTGTACAAATGATTGTGGAGAAAGAGGCTTGACAGGAGAGGGAATGGGTTGGTTCACTAGTTTGGTGTGTGGAGTGGTCTTAGGTCTTGGTTGCATCTGCTTGGGTAGGGGCAAGGTAGAAGAACTGGCGATGGAAGGTTTGGTTGGTTTAACTATCTTATTGGAGGGTAATGGATTTTTAGCTTCAGGTTACATATTTTTGGGAAAATGTGACATGTGTGTATGAGATGTAGAGGGAAAAGATGGTGGAAGAGGACGGGTTACCCACGGGGGTAATCGAGGTGTTGTGGGGGTAGGTGGTGTAGGTTGGGCAGGAGGCGTGAGTGAAAGAGAAGAAAATGTCATGGGTAGTGAAGTAGTTATGGATGGTAGTGGTGGTATGGGTGGTAAGAAGGTTACGGGTGACAGCTGAGGTTGTGTGAGTCTCTTGGGTACATTAGAGGTTTATGATGAGGAGGTGGGTTGTTTTTCCAAGGTCGAGGGGTGAGGTCCTAGGATGGATGGTAGGGGTGAAGGTGATAATGGTGTGGTAGGAGAGGTCGGTGTATGAGGTCTAGGAGGTTGGGTCTTCTTTTTAGGGGCTGGGGTGAGTTTAGTGTCAGTTTTGGAGGATGTGGCTAAATCTAATTTGATGGGTGGGTGAGTAAGGCTAGCTGTCAGTATGACCCCTAAGGTAGTGATAGGTTTAGGTAAGGGAGATGAAATAGGCGTGGGTAGGTATTTGGGTGTAGATGTATGTTGGGCTATGGGTAGAGGTGTGAGTTGGGCCAAGGGTGGTGATGTGGAAGGTGTTGCAATAGTCATGATTGTGTTTGGTTTGGTTGCTCGAAACACTTTTGGATAGATAGTGGAGGTATCAGTGAGTGACAACTACATTTGTGTTGAAATAGGAAGTAGAAGGCATCCCCAAAGTAAGGCTCTATCGACATAATCTAGGTAATCAGCCAAGTGTGAGAATGGTACTGACATAGGCGGGGTTGATGTGGATCAAGTGGCAATCCCCGTAAAATGTGTTTGAGATACAGGGAAATGGCTAGCCTCAGAATTTGTGGGTAAGAGAGCCGAAAGTAGATCGTGGGATCTTGAAATTCCGATGGTGAATGGTAATCTAAAGGTAGTGGTATTTATATAGTATCCTCCATGGGTAGAGGAGAGGATGGGCCAGCCAAGTGGACTCTTCTTGTGTTGGTGTAGGTGATGGACTTGCATCTTCTATGAGTAGGAGAGGTGCCACTGACAACTTCTCGTAATGTTGAGGGGTCAAAGGTGACGTGTTGATTATAGGATCTTCCTCGGGTGAAGAAGAAGATGAAGGGGGTGTCTCTCATGGGTAGAGGAGTAGATTAAATTGATTCGTGTGCAGGTTGTGGAGCTTGGGGTAAGATTTCATCCGGAAGGCACATGAGGCAATTGGGAAGCAACCGGCATGTCATCAAAAGTGTGGACCTCGTGGACATTGTTATCATTATTTGAGGTATCACCAGCTTGGTTGGAAGATGGGGCATGATTAGGGATTGGCTTCTTGAATATATGCAGGTTTTGGTTAGTGGGTGCACTTGGGCTATCCAAGACTAGATCTTCATTGGCTAACCTTTCTTGAATGATATCCTTGATGGTGATGCGATTATTGTTGTTGTGACCTTTGACACAATGATAGTTACAAAATTCATGTTCCTTATACCATGAGGGCATGGGTCGCTCAGGGTCAAAACCAATATGTGGTTTTATAGGTGGAAGGGTAATGGCACTAGCCTTAACAAGCTTTTCCAAAATAGAAGAGTAAGATTCTCCTATTGAAGTGTACTTTCATTGTTCTCATCTGAACTGGAAATCTTGGACGTGGGAGAGATTGGAAGGGGTTTTGTTGGGTTTAATTGATGAGGGGGACCAGACTTGAGAACTACTTCATTGGAACAACCTTTGGGTTTTGGATAGTTGTTTTTGGGTTTCAAAGATGAAGAAGCAACATTGGATTTGAACGTGATGTTCTTGTTACAAAGCTGAATTTTCTTTTCTTTAATAGCCTAATTTCAAATTTTTGTGCCATGGTGAATGTATCCTCAAAAGTACGGAAGGTCCATACTGCAAGGTTGGTGAGATGTGTCTATCACAAGCCCAAGTAAATAGCTCTATAAGCTCAGTCTGAGGTAGCTGAAATGTGAGCTGATTAATTAAACTGTGCCAATGAGTGACAAAGTCAGCGATAGACTAGTCGTCATATTGTCGAGTGGAATAAAGATCAGTCATGGTAACCTTCTTGACAATATTAATCGAGAATTGGTCTAAGAAGGGCTATTCTATTTGATTGAATGAGTATATGGAATGTCTTGGTAGCCCACTATACCAGTCTAAGGTAGGTCTGTTAGGGACATTGGCAAAGTCCTCAAAATTAAAGTGTCATCATGGGCAATCAGGTAATACCCATGTTTAAAGGACCGCAAATGTTGTTGTGGATTCTCTTTGTTATTGAAGCAATTGAATTTTGGTTCCCAATGTATAGGGTATGGTTGAATAGGAATGGATGGGTGAACAGGATCATTATAAGTTTCATCATATGTGAGGGAATTGTGTGAGTTGAAACCAATAATTCTAATGTATGTATCTTTTCCATCATCAACTTGATGAGGTCATTGGTAGGTTGTGATGGGGAGACACCTCTTGTGGCATAAGGGGGTGGATATTGAACTTGATATGGAGGTTGAGCATAGGGCACCGACATAGAAGGCACATATCCAGAATGGGTGACAGAGACGAGATAGGGGTGGTTGATAGTATGTGTATGTATGTGGGACAATCGTGGTGACTCTAGTAGTGATTGGGGGCAATGTTTATGGAATGGAGAGGACAAGATTATGAAATGGAGTAGGGTTCACCAACACCATAAGTGGTTGTGTTATAATGGGTATTTGTGAGACAATGGGTAAGGTTTGGGCTATGGTCTTAATGGTTGATGAGGGACAATAAATACAACGATGCATGAGTGATACTTCAAAACAGAGTCATGGAGAGTATGGATCCTAGATACAAAACTTCTAGGGGTGAAGTAGGTGAGGGTAATACCATATTATTGAGGGTTGATGTAGAAGTGGGAATAAGGGTAGGAGAGATGGATACTAGACATGTCGTATATCAACTGACCTAAGGAGTCTCGGGTGGAAGAGTGGGAAAGGTAGAACTATAAGGCCACGGGATTCTAGTCAGGAGTTGTGCAAACTCTTCGTCACATGCATCAATGGTGATAGGCTAAGTAGAATCCATGGGTGACAAAATGGAAGGCGGTCGGGAAAAGGTGGGAGTGATTGACGACTAGCGTGGAATATGAGGGCGTTATTCGGCTGCGATTCAACACCCTATGAACAAGTGCTAACTTTGGTAAGAGTGTATTTTGTAGATGACACGGAAAGCAACAGGATAGAAAAGAATGAAGAAAACAATTTTCTATAGGTAGATTTGGGTAATTTATTAGTTGATGTTTAATAAAGGGTAACCTAGCACCGGTTAATGTTGACCGATGTTGGTAAAGGGGTAACCAAGGTCAGTTACTGTGAAACAAGAATAGTTTTATCAAATGAAGCAAATATTGTTGTGGCGGTCGAGATGAACAAGATGAATGATAACAATACCGAGAGAAGAGAGAGAGTACGAGGACTCACGGAACTCGACATCAAATAAAATGAAATAAGGGATCTTCTAGGCAATTTAACCCAAAATAACAGACAAACCGATGTCACTTAAGATCAAACCAATGTCATTCAAGGGTAATCGATGCGATTACTATGAAAACTAGTAATATGTAGAAATATGGATTGTTATGATTTTTTAATGAGATAAACCACTAACCCAGAGGCCTAGAGATGATGCAATGAAGTTCTAACACACTCAAAGGAAGTCAAAATATTCCAATTGTGATTGTGGATTGTGTAAGGCAACGAAATAATAAAAAATGGAGATGCATATCCTCACACCTTAAAATGTACGTTAATCAAACACTAAAAACATGCTCCTAATAAGTGATTCTTAATGTAATGAGCTTATGTTATTTATAAGACTGAATCATGAATTTTAGAATAGATTTTTTGGTGAGGAAGGCTTCCTACAAAGAAAGATATCTAAAAGGAGAGGTTTTAGGTATGTTATGGTGGGGGTAGGCCATCCTTTGAGATGATGACTTGACGAGACGCAACAAGTTTGGGAGTACACGCCAATCGATTGTGTGATCAGCGATAGATGTTCCCGAGGTAAGATGTTGTTTAAGAAAGATGTGTATATTTCAAATTTATGTAAGTTTGGTAAGACACATAGAGAGAGAGAGAGAAAAATGTTCTTTCTATGATTCTTTGTGTCAACCATCAACTAGGCATGACTTCTAGCATATAGGTTTCCCTCATTTTAATGTGAGCTAAATGTAGAAAATTAGAATGTAATGCAACCAATTTTAAGCCCAAATCGAAATATTATGTTCGATGACACAAATGGTGAATAGGAGAGGGTATGCTCTTTCACTAAATGCAAAAAGTAAGAAGAATGATTCTTTTAAATGCACCAAAATAAAATGTATCCTTTAGAGCAATTAGAAAGAAGAAAAGATTACCAGGGAAGAAGATTAATGTGTAAGATTTTTAGAGGAAAAAAACACACAACCTTTTCCTAGGAATGAAGAAAATGCAATATAACCCCTTATGGTTCCCACCGGGCATGCAAAAATGTTTCACCATTTTCTTTGCATTTTTGAAATGATGAAATAGATAAGGGTAAGGGCCAAGGAGGAATACTTTTTATGATAGTTGGTCGAAGGTTATTGTGCATGTTCTCGACTTCTTGATCCAATGTCGATTGTAAGAGCTTCCTTTTGGCTAGGAGTAACAACCTATTATAGAAAACAAGACCAAAAAAGATGGCTAAATGATATATGGCGGTGGACTACCTAACATGTGCTAGATTTGGGAAGTATGATACTCCCTAGATTGTTTTCAATCCACTGTTTAAAACAAATTAATGTGAGAAATAAACAAAGTCCTATTTTAGTTGATATGATTTAGGTATCTCATTCAAGCACATTAAGAAAATCTAATATAACAGGCTAGGTTATAGTCAGATCTACATAATAAGTAGGTGTCAAGTTGTTATAACTGGTCAGGGTCAAGTTTTTGGTGGTTTAGGTCAACTAGTGAGATAATTGTTGGGTTTGTTCTTGGTCAAGGTATAAAACACAGAGACCGATGTCGATTGGGTATGACTGATGCTGGTTTAGGTAGAACCGACGACGGCCAGTGAATAACCAAAGACATCGGTATGGTTGAGGTAAGAGGAACTCGAATAGATCAAATGGTGAGGGTTGATTTGAGGTCAAATAAGGAGGTCTCTGAAATCTCATGTATGCTCGAAAATAGATATTAGGTTAGAATGGTTATTTGGTGTTGTGGGTAAGGAAATGGTTGAATTACAAGATAATATGAAATGGAGGAATGAACATGCAAAGTACAAACTAATGCCAAGAATGATAAACATTAACTATGTTGAAATAGACAATGATAGTAGAGATATACTTACTATGATGCGAGTTTTGATGACTTGAATGGAGATGGCCGAATGGAGATGGTTGTTGATTAGTTGATGGAATAGAGCTTGGTGTAGTGGTGACACTTCTTGGAATGTTACTATGAGTGCCAATGCTTCTAGATCTATCCCGGTGTTGGCTATGGATACGTAGGTGCGTGAAAGACTCTGGTTCTACTTACATGTAGCTCTTTTCTCGTCTTCTTGCTTTTAGAATGTACCAACCCAAAAACAAGGTTGTTTGGGTGAATAAATGGTAAGAGATGATAGTTTTGGGTTGACCGGCATCATTTTAGGTCTTAACAGCATCGGTAAAGGTGGGATTCCCTAGGTTTACTAAAATGGGTAGATCTTTCTAATTTCTTTAGCCCAGTTCATTTGTTCATGTGGATCAGAACGGAAACTTTCCTTCTCATGGGAAAGAATGTGGTTATAGATATTTTAGGTATTGATTTTAGGGTTGGACCAAATTTTAGCTCATTAAGGCAAGTAAGATTAGGTATTAGTTAGTTATGGAAACATGCCAAGAATAGGTCTAGGGTGAGGTGGTTGGATGAGGTGTCTAGGTGAGGTGGTAATTAGGTCAATTAATGTAATTAAATGATGAATATTGTGAGGATGGGTATTAATTTAATTTAATTAATTAAATTAATATTAATGTGGGGTGAAATGGGCCATGGTTAGGTGAATATGTTTGCATTAGTTATTCGGCGGGGCGCAGGGGTGTGTGACCCAATTTTTGTGTCTACAAGTTCATCCACAGAGATTTGTGTGAAAGAAGAAGAATCCTAGAAATCTAAGTGTGTGACTAGAGTGGATCTCAGTAAACCAAGAGGAAGGAGTACACAAGCATGAAAAAAATTGAATCGCGCCATCTAGTGGAAGGTTTTCCTAGTTAGGGTTTGGTAGCTAGGGCACAGAGATAGAAGGATTTCTTCCAGGAGTTGAGTTTGAAGTTAAGAAGAGTAGTAGAGCGGGGTAAGGAATTTTTTTAGTTTATCTCAAAAGAAAGTATGGAACCTAACAAGGAAATAGTTTCACGGAAGAACCGAGAAAGGAAAGGGCAAGGGAAAATAAACTACTTCTATCACAAGCTCCAATGAAGAATGGTATGTAAAAATGTAATACCCAGGATGGAGTATTGCTAGGAAAGGAGTGGGTGTCGCATTTAAGGAAAATGATTGTGAGTGATTATAACCATCACACGAGCACAAATGATAAGGAAATGGAATTAGAATTGGTTCGTCTAGCTAACAAAAGAACACTAGATGAGATGCCTATATACAACGACAAAGTGAAAGTCAAATTGGAGAAATTAGGTTTATTACAACCATATGAGTTTCCTTACTTTCATAATCCTGAGTGCCTTTATCAATGGTTCATGCCATGCATGCATGAGGATCACTTCTATTTTGGAGGGTACAAGATGTTCATAACACCGCAGTTGATATCCAATTTCACATGCCTTATTTGTGAAGGAGAAATTATAGACGTTGATCTAAGCGATAAGGAGGAAATCAAGGAGATAGTAGCAATGTATGACTACAAGAAGGGTTCACAATACTTTGACATCACACAAATTCCAAACCCTGTTATGAGGATGGCCACATGGTTAGTGATCAAGCTTAATGATCAATAATGATGGATGCAAGTGAACAAGGCCTGGCTAAATGTATGTCAAAAGATATCAAAGGGAACCATTTATAACTTGTCTTCTTTCATTACGGATGAGATCATAAGCAGTGTGTAAGAAGGAGAGAAGATATTATTTGGCAACATCCTCCTCACCATCATCTTCTCAGCTATTGGAGTGCCTTTTGGGAAAAATAAGTTCATTTGGGAGTATCTAAATGAGGATCCCTTGCCCACAAAAAGGTTTGAAAAGTACACTTGTGAAACCATGACAACCGCTCACAAGGCACACCTGGAGAAGTGGTACAAATGAATGTGTGATGCATTCGGGAAGAGTGGAGGATCCTAGAGTAGTTTCACACACTTGTGAATGGAAAAGAAAATTTTGCAGTGTACCAACATTTCTGCATTTGTAGATTTATTTTGACAAATGGGACTGAGGGTCCATGGTGAAAGCTACCCTTCTCCTTCACCGTGAAATATTTCCAAGTTGGATTCAATCAGTTTAAAGAAAAGCCAAAATACTAAGGTTATACCTTAGTGAGGTGGATCAAGACCACCACAAGCTTCACCAAAATCTCTTTTACCCTAAAAAGTGTTCATACATGGAAAATTATGTCTCCCATGAAGTTCAAATGATGAAGCCAATAATGTTGCAATTACTGGAAGGGCTGTAATAAGGATATACCTTCGCATAAGGCTGAAATTTGAGAAAGGAACCTATATGGAGAGTGATGTCTCCATTCCAAAATACCCCACAGGTCAGAAGAAGGCCATGCCAAAGAAGATAGAAAGATAAGAGGGGAAAGATAAAGCATCAAGTGTGCGAGACAACACAATCTATGGGCATGCCCGAAGTAAGCGCTAAGCCTAGCACTTACGCACACAGGAAGAATTCCCTATCAAAGAAAAGACCCAAGAAGAAGAAGCACCAGAGAAGGAAGAGCCTCTCACACATGAGGAGTCACCAAGGAATACGTCGCCTAGTAAAGAAAAAGAAAAGGAAGAATCTCCTGTACTAGAATCCCCAGTAAGGAAGAAGCAGAAGGTGACAGAAGAGGTAGACTCAAAGGAAATAGAATGTTTAGGTGCCTACATTGGTGATAAATATGGTGATGAGCTTGAAGGAGGTGAATACCATTTAGTGTATGATGTACATGACTCGGAGGAGGAGGAAGGTGAAGAGAAGTATAACAAGGAAGATGAGGAAGAAGCAGAGGATCAAGGCAAGGGGGTGAGTGAAGAAGTAAGCACCAAAACCAAGGAACCCCAAGCCTCACCAAGGAGAAAGTAGAGAAATCCATGGAGAGAGAAGTGGCAGGCATCATGAAGGAGTTGGTGGAACAGGAGTTAGAGTAGAGTGTGGATGAAATTATGAAGGAGATGGAAGAAGAAAGCATTGGGAAGGAGTATGGTAGCATGGGTGGGGATCCCAAATTGGCAATAAGCTTCCCAAAAGCTACGTGAATAGGTGGGGAGGATGTAGTGGTGACAGAAGAGTAGGGGATGGGATACATTAATTATCCTATCAAGGTGCTATGCACACATTTCCAAATCACCGTACTAACAAAGAAACTCCTAGCTATGTCACTATTTGATGAAGAAGGTGCATATCCCTAAACCAGGAAAATGATATCTTGGGAATTCGAATCTCACGTAGATGAACATGAATTCAAAGTAAGTCAGAGGGTGCTGATGAAGGTGCCAAAAACAAAAGGATTAAATCCCTTGATGAATGCTCAACAGCTATCAGATGAATAGGTCTGTATGCGCTCAACAAGGTTTTAATTGAAATTGAGGCTAGACTATTTAGGAGAAATGATAGAGTGAGATTCCTAGAGGAGGAATTGGAGAAGAAAAGAAGGATCTCATGGAAAATATCAAGTAACTAAAGCAAGAGGATTTGATCAATGCTTAGTTGAGGCATGAGCTGAAAGAAGAAAAAGCAAAGGTGCACAAAGTCTCTAAGAAGGTGGAGATGATTATGGATGCCATTGTCTTGAAGCACCCTAACTTAGTGCCACCCGAGCAGAAGTATGAATCAACCTTGCAATGTTTGGAGGATCTGACTCACATTCTCATAATGGAGAGGAGACCACTCACTTTAGAGTCTGCAAAAGAGGCATAGGTGTGCCAAGAGAAAGAGGAAAAGATGAAGTTTGTCAAGATTTTGGCTTGATACACTAAACTTCTTGTAGAGGTAAAGGCCACCACACAAGTCATTGAAGCTACTTATGACAACTGCACTAATAGGGATAGAGTGGCAAGCATCTTGGTTGCCACCCATGAAACAAAACTCAAGGATTTCCAAGAGAAAAATAAGGAAAATAGAGTAGAAAGAGATAAGATCCTGGCTAAGGTGGAAAAGAAGTTAGAAGCAATCGAGACCCTATGAGGCTCGATCAAAAGCTATCTAAAGGAACTATACCCCGAGATCATGCACAAGATGGATGTGTTTGAGGACTTTGGAAACCAATTGGCAAGTATTGGTGACACCATGAGTGCCAGAGGGGAGGATCTGAATTTTGAGGAAATGAGCAACCCGGTGGGTAACCTCTGTCGACAAGCACGAACGAGGTTAATGCTTGGGAGAAGCTAGAGGAGGAAATAGGGAGGGATTTCCCTCTTCTCCTTCAACAATAAGTAAGTCCCCATTCTTTTATTCTTTCTTTCCAACAATTTTAAGAACCTTCCATTATTTAATGAATATTGCTTCGAGGATGGAAAACAAGCATAGTGTGGGGTGATGTTGGGCCCCAGAATTTTTGGCCGAGTACAAGAAGGTGTTTGGGCGTGCATGACCTATTTGTAGAAGGGTGCATGGTTTGAAGGAGCATATAGAAGAGTTCTAGAGGTTTTATAGAACACATGGCATGCACGCAAGGAAAGACAAGTTTTGGGACTTAGCCATATTCAATGTTCTAGGAAGCACACAAGAAAAGTGTGACCCTTCTAGCATGTGGAGTGGATAAGGTGCCAGCCTAGCAGCTATAGGATCAAAAGGGAATATTCCATGCATGTGATGGAAGGTTCTATAAGAACATCATTGCATAGAGTGGAGATCTCAAATAAAAGGAGGCATGCTCTATTAGAGGACCACTTGGACACTTGGCAACTGATCTATTACCTCAAAAGGCATGGCGGTGAAGGTAGAAAATCTATATATAGAGGTGCGTGGATAGGAGAAAATATACTAGAGAGGAGACTAGAGATAGAGATATATACATGGAATCATCCTGAGAGAGTAGAGGTGGTGGAATAGGGGCGAAGCTCTGTAAAAATATAAAGGAGGATTCTATGGGTTGGGATTAGTGAAAACTAGGAGTGATGGCATATTTAGAGGGATGGATCTTCATAATGTTAAGGACATAGTGTAGTTCTGATGCATGAATTTTCTCTGCATTGTTATATGGGTCTATTATGACCTCAAGGAATGTAATGTGGTTATTGAACTCATCAATATGAATATAAGACTCTATTCTGAATCATGTATGTGTTCATGAGTATAATCCTTGTGTATTTCCTTTATGTATGAATCAGTTCTATATACTAAATGTTATTTCTCTTTTATGGGTATAATGAGATGATAACTCTTCCTAGGTTCTAAAAGGATGATACATGGTTCTTTTCTATTCTTTTTCATTTTAATATTTTTCATAAGATGATGTATTATCACAAGACTCACATAAAGGAGAGGCTCAGTGCCCGTGCGTGCCTCGAGTGAGCACCCAATGCATGCTGGGTGATAGGCCGGCACACATGGGATTTTAGTGTTAAATCTAAGGGTATAAAAATGAATTTATGGAGTTTCTTCTTTCCCCATTTGTAAAATAAGAGATTTTCAATAAGGAATGAGTAGATAATAAATTATTTGGGTCTCCTGAGGTTTATTCCATCTAAGAAATATATATCTTTGTCACTAAGGTGAATTGTGAAATTTAAGGAAGTCACGAGGAGGAAGGTGATGATCTCCACATTCCAACTCTGACCTTGTGTTCAAATATATTTCAATAAGGAGGTACATCATTTGAATCACACCATGGCAAGGAAAAGTTAGGATAAACTAGTGTGTATAAAATATTATCACTTGAACTTCATGCTACCGAGGTACCCAAGATCATCAAAATTGATTTTTTCAGATAGTGATCTTAGGTTTAAAATATTTCATATCTAATGTTAGTGTTTTTGAACACTTATTCAATACTCTAGATTTTTTTCGCATCTCATGGGAAGAGGAAGTTGCAGTCACAATGTTTCAATTCAATAGGAGGTCAAAGGAAGATAACTTCATTCTCATATATTTCTCCCAAGATTTATCAAAAGCAAGCTAGCTCTTCATCAATGAAAGCTACCCCATCTCTAGATTTTCACTTCTCTCTCTTCTCTCTCCCACTTCCTCCCTCTCTAACATTTTATTTATCCATTGGGAATGTCTTGTTTCACTCTTTCTTCTTATTCACTTAACTGAATTAATATTGTATGGTAAAATTCCCTTTTCAAAAATAATAAAAGGACTTAATTTCATTCCTACGGAATGTGAAAGGTCACAAGTGGTGGTGAGGATAAAATTCACATGCGGGAGAGAGGAAGAGACATTTTGTAAGCTACAAATCAGGATGGCCTCTCCATTCCAAGTGGTTAGAATTTGTTGATTATTGTTAGTTGTTGGCCTTTTTATCACTACTACCTAAATCAATAAATATGCATTTATTCTATCTCCTTGTCTACGTGCTTCTACTCTCTCTACTTTCTAAGTTTGCAAGCATTGTAATCTTATACATCCAAGAATGAACTTTGTGTCTTTGATTAATGAATCCATAGAACTTTGTGTCTCTTATTTATTATTCTTATTATTTATTACATGGTTGGTTTCTTCCTATTGAATGTGGACCTACTCTAGCTAATGTGTGTGTAATCTCTAAGTCTACTCACAACATTAACCCCTCTCCATTTCCCCATCTTTTCTTTACCTCTCTTCAAATCAAATTCCTACCTTATACATTGTAAAATAACTTTTCCACAAGTTTTAGTGATGGATTCTTTTGTGATCCCGGCCTAATGTCCACCTTGTAGTTTTAAATGTTTTAAATTTAATAAATGGAAGCCTCCCCATACCCAAATAGGAGAGGCCTAGCCCCATGGTCGTTGGTGAAAACCAATAGTCTACCTACAAAAAATTATTTCACCAAAAAAATTTAGGCTACTCTACTACTGAAGGTATGCCCTTGTGCACCTTATAACAATCTATAAAATACAAAAAAAAAAATCCAAAAAAATCCAAAATTAAAAGGTAAATCTATTAAGGAACAAATCCATGTAACCATAATTTCCCACATCATGAAGATGAAGACTTATCATTGGTGTTCAACATCAATAAGTGACACCAACAAAGAAGAAGATGATGACCATCAAAATACCTATATTTCATAACATCCACAATTCCTATCCAACTCTTATAAAAGTATGGATTCTAGAATAGAAAAGAGGTATTTTGTTTCGACTAGAAATATGTAATTAGAAAAATGAAAGGAATTCATTGACGCTCAAGCACAATTTCTAAAAGGGATATCATCAATGGATAATGTTTTTGCATCCAATGATCCTACTATCAAATATTTGTGGCTTCATTTCAAAAGGAGTACTACTAAAGGAAATAAAATGTGAATTACATCTTTTAAACATCAAGAGTCCAAGCATCTAACGATAAAGATGAAAAAGAGATTTAAAAAATTAGGTGCACAAGGCTAAACAACATGAGGGTGAATCTTTAGATGAGGTAAGTACGAGATAAAATTCTTTCAAAAGAAGAACCTCCTGAATGTGATGTTTTTGACTCTACATTTTTGTTTCAAAATATCAAAATATTGTCTTTTATTTCCCTTCCTTTGGATGATTTTATTTCTTATGGAGATGAGGAAATGACCTCTTTTAAAAATGATTGTGTAAAAAATTGAGAGTTGCATTAGGAATTTTTATCCTCAAATAAATATTGAAATCCTAACATGTGATGTGACCATGTAAGAGAAGTATGAGCAAATTTAGTCACTCAATAGTGAGAATGAGAAGAACTACCTTCTGAAAGTGGATTATGATGAGTCTCTATACTATGAAGTGTTTATTACAGGAAGATACATTGGTGCCACTCATGACTATTCTATTCTAGAAAATTCATATGAAATTCAACTTAACATCTTTGTGGATAATGAATCAATCATAAAAGTTGAGTTGCCATCCATAGTTGCACTTTGACTTGAAGCACAATCCTCTGGAGAAGCAATGTGCATGGGAGATGATAATTCTTGTCTCATAATAGATGATCCAATACTTGCTAAGATGTCCACCGATTGTGAATGCATTCAAGAAATGAATCATCCTCTACCACATGTCCTTTAGAGACAGATTTTGAGGTAATTATTGATGATTTCCTTTCTAATTTTACAATTTCATTTGATGCATGAATTCCCAATAGTGAAATAGAGAAAATGAAAGAGTTAAATATCCTTCTCTAGATATTTTTGATGATCAAAGAGCACATGAAATTTCTGATGAGTTGGTTTCCTTGTCATCACTAAGAGAGTGTGATAGCAATCATAACTATGAGTATGGAGTCTTCTCTTTTCCCTACGAAGAAGAGGAATCTCTAGGAGATGTTCAAGATGGAATAAATGACTATTCCCATGTTGCATCCCCAAAATTGTGTCTTTTCTCTCTTCATGAGGAGGATGCATCATATAAGTATTTCCATACCAAGGATGAACTAGTATGTACATAAATGGATCATTTAGAATATCAAATGAATGATAAGCTAGAAGAAGCCTATGAGCAGGAAAAAGTCAACTTGTTCTCATCACTTCTAAATTCCCTACTAATTCTAGAAATGAATCCATGCTACAAATTTTACTAAACGATGGAGACTACCTTTATGGTGAAAGTAGATATTCTATGTTTTAAAACATAGAATAATGACTTCCTATAGTCACAAGATAGCAGAGAGAGACTACAAAAGTAGAAATTTTAAACAAGTAATGAAGTGGTCATTGGATACAAATGTGTTTTCTATACAATATCAATATGAGAATGAAAATTTGGTTTCCCTTCTTCACAGATCATGTAAGGCTATCATGAGAGCATGGCATGATAATATAATTATTTTTAGCTTCAAGAGTTATGAATCTAATCCATTATTCCAAGATGGTACCTATTTTTCTCATGTTGTTGTTGAGTGTGTGAGTTATTCTCCCACCTTTGTAACTATCCCTCCCGTATACCATAATTTTCCTTTCATTTTTGTTTTTCCCTTATTTTTGGTTTGTTTATCATTTCCATTTGGTGTGTTTTCTTTTTTCTTCATTTGTGTTGATGCTTTTATTAGTTGGTGAAGGAATGACTCTATTGCCCATCGGATAAGGCACCAATCTGCTTAACCATGAGAATTGTAAGGTCCTTAATTATCCCTTATGGTCTAATTCCCCAAGTTATAGCCATATATTGTCATGCTAAATGTCTAGCATGCAAAATTGAAAATTTTGGTCATGATAACCAAGCCCCCACTTGAAAATTTCCTCTCTCGGTCATTATAAACCCTTCCTCTAGCCATCCTTCTCATAGATTCATCCTTATTTTGGCTAAGAGGAATGATCTAACATGATTTTAAATTGTGTTTCATGTGTAGGTATATATTCCTAAGGTGATTGATGAATTTACTAAGATCCAAATCCAAACAACTATCCTTGGAGGCCTAGAAAGGGTCTTTTTGTCATTTTTCAATTGTTGAATACCCCAAGGAAGGTGATTTCAAGGAAAACCCCATTTTGAGGTTGTTAAGATTTTTTTAATGTATTTAAGGTATTTTGAGGTAATTCTAAGGAGCCATGTGATGTCTAGAATCAAACAAGCAAAACAAGGTCATTACAGTAGTACGGGGAATGTTATACTCCAATGGAAAAAATTGACTTGTTTGGATGATTTTGGACTTCCAAGAGAATTTTGGAGGAAAAAAATTGATATAAATTCTTTGGAATCCTCCACATGATGGACACATCAATTTTATTCCAAGACTTCAAAATCTTCATAATAATCTAAGACTTTACAAATGCCCCTTTAAGCCAAAACTAGAATAGGCTCTGAAAATTAATTTTTAGGAATAATTGTCTCCTAAAATTTTTTTGGGATGATCTCAAAGTTCATTTGGAGTCAAAATCATATAATTTTGACCCCAAAACACCCACCCATGCTCTTAGGGCAGAAACTTCACTCTGGTGTTCTAAAATGGAGTTGGTGGGATGACATCAGAATATCAAAAAATAATTCACACACTTTGGAGCATGTTGTATCCCCTCAAATTTTAAACAATTTTAAAATGAACATGAGGGACACATAATTTTTCTCCCCTATTCATTCATTTATTTTCATCACTTAAAATGTAACTTGGAGTAGTAAAAGGTGCACATGTGTGTTTCACTTCACCACCTCCCATTCTCATGACTTGAATACCCCAAGGAACACTTGGAAGCATGTCGTGTCCTCTTTTATTATCCCCAAGGTTAAAATGGTATGTGTGGGACACAAAACTATGCTTCCCCATGTAGATTATTGATTGTGTCATTTAAGTGACATCTTGTAGTATTAGAATCAAGTTAAATTTCTCACACTCAAACTTGGCCCCTTTCTCATTTTCCTAGGACCCTATGGCACACTTAGAAGCATATTTTATTCCATTTTATTTTCCACATGGTTAAAATGGATGTGGGGGACACAAATGTGCTCTCTCCCATGATCCCTCTCTCTTTGTAACGTTTACAACTTCACTTTCGCCCCTAAAAACATGTCAAACTTGCATCAAGTTCTTCACCACCTCCCACCTCCTCATGTTTACATACCCCATAACACATTTCTTATTTGTTTATGTCCCCTAATATTTCACAAAAATCAAAATGGACAAAGCGTGGATGAAAATACACTCATCTTCCTTCCATTCAACCCCAGGACATGTGAAAGACCATATTGCAGCCCCTAGAAGCCATTTTTAGCACGTTATGTCTCCCTCACACTGCACCACAACCTACCACTTGTTATCATCAGGTGCAAGGTGAAATTTATTTCACCTATTGCCCCCTGTTTTTAAGTTATAACCATATCACAACCCCCATCTAACCCCGATTTGTCTTGTAGGGTTAAAAGTGAGTCAAAAATTACAAAGTAAATGTAATAAAGTCCAAAACCAAAAATATTAACCATTATTTCATATTTCCAAATGATTTTTCCCCCATAAAAATCCATTTTTCCAGTGATTCTATTAAATGTTTCTAGAAATATCAAGTTCCAAAACTGAAATTTTCTCATATCTCACAAACCATGCACCCGGTATGATGCAAAGGATCATTCATATTCAATGTATAATCATAACAAATATCAAGATCTAATTGCATCATTCATCAATTAACATGTCTTGTATTACTTTTCTATTATTCTAATAGACTCTGCTAATAAATATTTTATTCCTTCAAGAATTATCTAACCTACACTCACACATCTCATTCATATGCTCTTCTCTCTCAACCCTTACGACTTCTTCATAATCACCCTTGTTCCTAAAATCAAATAATTTGATTAAATCTCATACTTTTTCCTTAAGTCCACCTCTTGTCTACCAATAGAGATAGAAAAAATATAGCCACAAATTATCTTATAACTTAAATTTTACCTATTCCACACTTTACCGCTAGTCGTCACCTTTCTACAATGTTATCTCAATCATCCCAATGCATTCCCAATACTCAAAACTACACCTTTTCTTCAATGTCACTATTATTGCAAATTCACAGCACCCCAAATGACCTTCAGATCTACTTTTCTAAAGCAATTTCATTTGGTGTGATTACACAACATTGAGCTTTCCCAAAGCGTGGGACCTTTGCAAATGGGGAAAGCTGCCCAGAGAAGGTTGGTTCCTCTTCCTAAACTACACCGCTACAAGATACTCCAATGCAGAAAGATAATCTAACATAATCTAACTTCCAAGGAGACAAGGAGAGGAATAAAATTGGAAAAAATAGAGCCTACACTAAAATGGTGATACACTAGAGAAGGAAAGTGTTGATCATCTATCAAAACTGCCATCGAACAAGAAGAGGTGAGCAATGGAAGGATGGACAAGTGCATCACAGACCAAAGATGGATTTCACACAAAAATGTTTCAAAACCTATAATGAACATCCAAATATGTACAAATACCTACAATGAAGAAAGGAAAGAAGAAAACAACAAAGAAACGAGCAAGGATGGACAAATGCATCACAATACACATTTTTTTATTGCTCCAGAAGTTTGCACAGAACATCATTTCACGGGTAAGAGGAAAATTTCCATTATAGAGTAGAGGAGGAGGTTCAAATTCCATTTTCAACCCTAGGGAAGAAAAGAAGGGCAGGCAGAGAAGAAGGATGAATAACTCTTTTACAAATGAGCCAAAACTGACTTTTATCGCTCAAACAGAATGAAGAAAAGTGAAAAACAAAGGCAAATTAATTTTACATATTCAACCACTAACAAGATTCATTAAAACAGCAAGGTAACCCTTAATACTCTATTTTCTATGTATTTGGCCATGTTGGAGAAGAAACGAGCACCATACTTCATCAATTTTGGTGGTTGGGGGTTGGTTCGCATTTTTCCCCATGCTAGAGACATTTCTTTGTTTTTCCCCAAAAAGCCCCCAAAAAAATAAAAATTAAATAGTTCATCATGTGGAGAATTTTAACAGCTTTCCAATGATACCAAAAATGTGAAAATCTGATCTCTGGTGTGAAAGATATGCCCTTACAAGATTTTGGTTTAAAATGGCAAAATTAGGGAAAAAATCGGGTTTGTGGGCCGAAATTTGAACTTTTCCCCTCTTTTTCAAATTGGGAAAATTTCCCAAAAATATCTACACCCCACTCCTCCGATGACACATGACACTTCTTGATTAGTCCATGGCCTTCAAAATAACATTTTGCCCCTTTGCGTAAAATTGGGAAATTTTCCCAAAATTCTTTGTGGCCCCACCACTCCGAGACACATGGCACACCCTGATTAGCTGAGGAGATGTGGCCCATTCTTCACTTTTACATTTTTCATCACTTTGGAAAAAATTCCAAAATCCTCCCACCACCCCAATTCCCGCTGCTAACTAGACATGTGGCATATTTTTCTTAGCTTATGCAGGATGCACTTCTACTTTTTCCTTTGACACATTTTGACCAAACGCCAAAAACTAGAAGGTCCTTCCGACCCCCGACTCCCACCGCCCGACTTGGATACGTGGTGTCATTTCATTTCCTTGCAAGCTCGCAGAGCACAAATGACTTTTGTGCTTTTAGCCCAAAAAGCACTAAGTCCTCAATTTCTTCCTCCGCTCCGCCGGCCCGAGCCTCTTTGGAAAATTTTCCTCCTTACCTCCGCGGGCCCGCCTAGGGAAAATTTTCCCTCCAAACTCCACCGAGCCATAACTCAAAAAATACAAGGAGTTAGTAGAACTTCCTTACCTTTCTGGAAAGGGGAAGAAATTATCTATCTGATGAAACAATACCTAAAAATTTTGAGTGCCTAAAATGTGTAAAAATTTGACTAAGGCACAAAGGGAAGCTAGTTAACCCAAAATAAGAGGGAGCTTATTTTGGTTAACAATTTGGTGACTCTCAGGGGTCATCTTCCTACTAGATGAATGATCAGTGGCCTTTGAAGCATCCATTGGGCATGGAGTCAAGCCTGATAAACTGATTTTGATCTAAACTATGAAAATCTAACCTCTGAGCCACTTGTAAACCACTAAAACTTGGAGTTGATCTTCACCAAAATCCACTGAAATGGATTGTGCAAGAGAAATATAACAACACCAAAAACTATGTACAAAATTAGAAATCATACATACCCCAAGTGGGATATGCAGAGTGTGCACAAACACTTCTTTTGCTGAAACAAACCTACCTACACTACTCTAACCAAGATCAAAGGGAGATAAAACAAAGCCTACAACTCATAGGGATAAATAGCTTCCCTTCTTAAAAATGGCAGCCATGCAACTGATTTGACACTAAACATAGCTAGTTAGATGAGTGGAAAATCAACAAGAAGCTAGTCTTCTACCCAAATTAGCAAGGTGTCAACTGAAAACAAATTAGATACCTCTTTTAGTTGCTCTGCATTTGGATTGAAGAGGTATGGAAGCTGATCCTTGGCACTTTGCATATCATCCTCATGCTTAGAGGCAAGCATGAATGGTTGTGGCTTCTCCTTTGGCTCCAATGAAGCCAAGTACCTTATTGGGCAAGGTTTGATCCATTTGATGTGCCCATTGCTTTGAATTTTAACTCTAAAAATGGATTCTTCTTGCAAACCTTCCTCGATGGATGATGTGGAAGAGGTGATGGAATCCTCATGCTCTTTTCCTTCCTTCATGGAAGTATGGAACTCTTCTATAATATGCATCTCATCATTATTGATTACAACATCCAATGAAGTTGTTTTTACATTATTGTAACCTCTTGCAATACATTGGTGGTTCTAGATTTCCTCCATTTTAGCTTTTGGAAGATAAAATTCTTCCAACTTTGATTCAAGAGGCATGTTGCAAACTACAAGTGGTGCTTGCATGTTCTCTTCCATGGAAGCAGGTTCTTTTGGTTGAAGAATGAATGATGAAGAAGGAAAAGTTGCAATTTCTATGGGATCCTTCTCGTCAAAAAATTCTTCTAAGTCTAATGGCAAATCAAACTCTACAATGTCCTATTACAACAAGGTCTCTCGCTTTCATATGGTGACCTTCAAATCTACATTTTTTCACCATTTGGAGATTCATCTTCAAACATGAAACTTGTCACTCAAACTCATTCAAAAAAATTAAATTTTTGGAGAGATGAAGTGGGAGAGAAATCTGCAAATTCTTGTGTAACCTGCTCATGATTCAGTGCCTCTAAATTTGTTTTGGTCACCTCCATAATGGATTCATCAATCAAATCAGGCCCTTCAAATGAAAGCAAAAAATCTTCAATAATGTTTCCTTCATCTAGTTCCAATTATGATTTGATTTCTTCCAGTTTCTCCTCTTCAATGGGAATTGGAGCTAATTGTTCTTCCTCCTCCATGGCTGATTGTGCAACTTGAATTGGACCAGCATTTTCTTCAAGTAGAGTGCCAACATGGACACTACACTCTAAGAAACTTGATGACTAATCTTCTTGCTTCTCTGCTGCTATAAAATCAGCCTTTACCACCACTTGTTCTTCAACATTTACCTCTTTCATTGGCTTAACCAGCAAGGGGATATTTGTAGACCCAAACTTGGTAGCCCAACTCTTCAAATTGTCTGTCATTTCTTTTCTGTTGGGCTCCTCTTCTTGTTGTCCTCCTTGACTTGTTTTCTGATCTTCATTTTCCCAACATGAATTTGGGAATGCAAGAGGAGGGGTGGGTTGTGACTCAACTAGTTTTGCACTTGTTTGTGGTGGGAGGGGAGGTGGAAATTCTTGTTTGTTTAGAGGGGATGACTATTTAGAAGGGAAAAGGACAAAAGAATTGAGATGAGGTGGAAGACTAGGGATGGAGAAATGGAATTAGCTTTTGGGACAGCAGATGGAGAGTTTAAAACTTGACACTGCTAAGACAAAACAGATTGGAAAAGAGGAAAAGAAAAAACATGAGATGGTGCGCTTACCCATTGAAAAGGTTGTTGAATACACCTCTATTCCTTCAGTCCACTTTGTAAGCAATGGCAAGTGATGCAACAATGAATTCAACTTTCTCCGAGGGCTAAAGTGTCATGGAAAAGGGCCAACCCATGGACAAGGTACCATGCAACCAATTTTGAAAGCCTTCATTTGACATGTAGCTCTTGAATGTGCCATGTTTGCCTCCATTTTTGGATCTGCTCCAAAAAATCTACATTTTCTTCTTGACTGCCCCCATAATCTACATAGCCTTGTGCTTAGCATTATTCATATCCAAACTGAATTTGGCATTGCTCAGATGGGTATGCATATTGGTTTTGAATTTGACCAAAATGCTGATCTGGAGGATTTGAAAAATATGTTGGAGGTGGGAAACATTGTTGCTATTGTAAATGCAAATTCCATGAGGGAAATGAAGTCATGATTGCACAACTTCATGGAATGAAAGAAGAATGAAGAGATGGAATGAAAAATGAAAGAAAATGAATGGAAATAAGGTCTGCAACTTCAGAGATGGGTTGTTGACCAGATGGAGTCACCAGATGTGTTTGCAAGTGCCTCCAAAGGCTAAAATCTTCACAAGAACACACCAACCTACAAAATATGAAGTGGAAGACCTCTAAGGTCCCACCGAGCATGCCAAAAATGTTAGTGGTGCATGGTGGTGTAAGATATGTTTTTGTTTGCATGAGACACTAAGAGAAGATGAAATATCTAACCCCAATGTCCCACCGGGCATGCCAAAACTATTAGTGAAAATTCACAGCACCCCCAAAATGACCTTCAGATCTCTTCTTTTCTAAGGTAATGTCATTCGGTGTGATTGCACAACATTGAACTTTCCCAAAGTGTGGTACCTTTGCAAATGGGGAAAGCTCTCCGAGAGAAGGTTGGTTCCTCTTCCTAAACTACCCGCCACAAGCTATTCCAAAGTGCAAGAAATCTAATATAACCTAATCTAACTTCTAAGGGGATAAGGAGAGGAAGAAAACTAGAAAAAATAAATCCTACACTAAAACAAAGATACACCGTAGAAGGAAAGTGTTGATCGTCTATCAATACCGCCATGAAACAAGAAGAGTTGAGCAATGGAAGGATGGACAAGTGCATCATAGACCAAAGATGGATTTCACACAAAAATGTTCCAAAACTCCATGAACATCCAAACATGCACAAATACCTGCAATGAAGAAAGGAAAGAAGAAAACAACAAAGAAATGAGCAAGGATGGACAAATTCATCACAAAACACATTTTTTTATTGCTCCAAAAGTTTACACGAACATTATTTCATGGGTAAGAGGAAAAAATGCCATTATAGCGTAGGGGAGGAGGTTCAAACTCCATTTTCAACCCTCGAGAAGAAAAGAAGGGTGAGGTAGAGAAGAAGGATGAATAACTCTTTTACAAATGAGCCAAAACGGCTTTTATCACTTGAACAGAATGAAAGAAAATTGAAAAACATGGGAAAATTGATTTGAAATCTCCAACCACCGACAAGATTCATTAAAACAATAAGGTCACCCTCAAAATCCATTTTTGATGTCTTTGGCCATCTTTGGAGAAGAAACAAGTGCCATAATTCTACATTTTTCCCATCTTTAGAGACATTTCTTTATTTTTATCCCACCAAACCCCACCAAAAATAAAAATTGAATAGTCCATCATGTGGATAATTTCAACATCTTTCCAATGATACCAAAAATGCAAAAATCTGATCTCTAGTGCAAAAGATATGCCCTTCTCAAGATTTGAATGAAAATGGCAAAATTAGGGAAAAAATCGGGTTTGCGGGCCAAAATTTAAACTTTTTCCTCTTTTTTAAAATTGGGAAAATTTCCCAAAAATCTCCATGCCCCACTCCTCCGACGACACGTGGTGCTTATTGATTAGTCCACGGCCTTCAAAATAACATTTTGTCCCTTTGCGCAAAATTGGGAAATTTTCCCAAAATTCTCCGCGGCCCCGCCACTCCGAGACACGTGGCACTGCCTGATTAATTGAGGAGATGCAGCCCATTCTTCACTTTTACGTTTTTCACCACTTTGGAAAAAATTCCAAAATCCTCCCACCACCCTAATTCCTACTACTAACTAGACACCTAGCATATTTTGCTTAGCTCGGCGGGGATGCACTTCTATTTTTTCCTTTGACACATTTTGACCAAACACCAAAAAACTAGAAGGTCCTTCTAACCCCCCGACTCCCGCCACTGACTTGGACATGTTGCATCATTTCATTTCCTTATAGGCTTGCGAGAGCACAAATGAATTTTTTTCTTTTAGCCCAAAAAGTGTTAAGTCCTCAATTTCTTCCTCTACTCCGTCGGCCCGAGCCTCTTTGGCAAATTTTCCTCCTTACCTCTGCAGGGCCCACCTAGGGAAAATTTCCCCTCTAAACTCTGCCGAGCCATAACTCAAAACTACAAGGAGTTAGTAGGACTTCCTTACCTTTCTAGAAAGGGGAAGAAATTATCTATCTGATGAACTAGTACCCAAAAATTTTGAGTGCCTGAAATGTGTAAAAATTCGACTGAGGCACAAAAGGAAAGCTAGTTAACCTAAAATAAGAGGGAGCTTATTTTGGTTAACAATCACCAAACTATCCTTTATAGCCTCTTAACAACATGAAATATTCTTCACTCTTTCATTCTCACTTCTAAAAATACCAAAAAATATTATGAAATATTATTTATTTCACTTTGGGACATCTTAAAATGATCCTAAAATATCAAAGGCTAACTCCTTACACAATTCCCTACACACCTCTTTTTGTATTTTGTTTCCTAGACCCTTACTAGGATTTTCCTCATACACTTTATACATATAATCACTTATAGTATTTATCCATGTATAGGGTAGATGGTTCCAGGATATCATTATGGTCCTTAAAATTCCCTAAAAGTTTCAAGTTTGGATTCACAAGATAAGTGTAGTCTCCTTTTGTAAAATAGCTCACTAAATTAACTCTCAAAGACTAAGCACGATGTCACAGTTGAAACAAGAAATATTACCCAATAAAATTTCAAATTTCCTATTGAATCACCTTGTGCACTTCCTCATTGTCATTACTACCAAGTTTCAGAGAAAAATGACTAGGTATGGTGCTTTAATCTTCATACCCTAGGGATAAGCTGTGTAAACCCTCCTTGTGAAACCCGAGAGAGGTTAATTGAGTAGAACTTTGCTAATATTTATATTCAACATCCAATATTTCATTTGAAGGACTATTTATACTTTATGCATGGGATTATCTTACCAATAAGGAGGAATACGTAATATAAATACATGTATCACCAAGTTTTTGACTTTGTAAACACAAGACAGATATGAATGAAACCCTTACTCAACCTTACAATGACAATAATGAATTATAATAGAAAAAAAATCATTATCCCTCAAAATATCATTGTAATAGACTTGTAATAAACATATACATGCATTCTTTGTATCTCTCATAGTGTCTAACCAATGCAAGAGTTACTAAAATGACCAAACACAGTCACAGTTTCTTGATGCTCCAGGTATCGTTAATTACATGCATTGGTAGACTCTTAAGTTATTTAACCTAAAAATTTTGGAAAGTGTGATCATTACCTTCTCCTCTGTGGACACCATCACAACCACATTGCTATCATAATCATGGTCTAAACATCATTCATTTGAACTTTTCACCACTGTCATGCACAATTTTGCATTCTTGGAACTTACCAATCATATACTTAAAGATTTTTACACTTGCCACTCTCAAGCATTACTAAGATCATATCAAATCAATAAAATTATTTTGGACAAATATATAACAAAAATAATTACTTCAAAACCATTTTAATACAATCAGAAATCAAAGCACTCTTTCACATATTCTACCATATCAGTTACTTATTTTCAAAGATTACCTCAACAATATTTTACTTCCATACACATATTTAACCACAAGAAATCATGAAATAACCTATTTATTTAATGGGAAGCTAGTTCCTCAAGACTTTTCCACACTTACACACAATGTACCATCAAGATACTATCCTCTTATCCTTACAAAATTCCAATCTTATTGAATTTCTCTTACTCCCTTCCTCGAGGGAATGTATATACAACTAACTTCTCCTCCTTTTATTCAAAATCTCTCTCTCCTTTGTAACTTCTTCTTGCCTATAACTACCTTGATGACTCAACCATGACCTTTCTTATGCCCTTTCACACATTTTGGTTATTTAACATTATTTATCCTTTCATACATTTCAACTCTCTCTCCTAGGCCTAATCACCTTGAATACCTCTTTAACCACCCAAAATACCCCTTACATCTTTTGAAGACATTATTTACAATTTGAAAATTTGAATTTTCCAAAAGGGCAGGAAAACACAATTGAGCCCTTAATTCAAATTTCTTAAACTCTAATTGCCTCAAAACCATTCCATTTGACCCTGTATACCTTCCTAACCATGCTCAAGATGTCATTCACTCAAAATTTGATTCATGCACATACTTCGGGGAGAAGGCTAAACTTCATGGTTAACAGAATCAAAATAAAATCAAGGGCAATATATCCTCAGAGAATCCTTGTAAAAAGAAAAATTAAATTTCCTATAGTGAAAACCTCTTTAAGGGAACTTGCGGAAAACAAATGGAAACATCACTGGACATAAAAATTGACCACTCTAAGGGTGAAAATATCATTGAGACACCCTTAGATGAATATCTCAATCTCCCCCAATCCTACACATATGGAGGAAGAATCCAAATTGATAGTGGAGGAGACTATAGATGTGAACATTGGAACAAAGGAGCAACCTAGAATGGTTAAGTTGGGAGCTTCACTTTTAGCACAAGAGCAGAAGACCTTTGTCATGCTTCTACACAATTTTCAAACATATTTTCTTGGTCCTATGTGGACATGCCAGGGTTAGATCCCTCATTAGTAGTGCATAACCTAGTTGTGCACAAAGAAGTAAATGCCATCAAGCATAACCTTAGAAAGATGTATCCTCATATCACCTTTTTAGTAAAAGAAGAACTGGAAAAATTATTAGCAGTAGGCTTCATCATGCCTATTGATTATTTAGAATGGATTTCTAATATAGTCCATGTACAAAAGAAACCCATTGGTATCAGGATATGTACAAATTTTAGAGATATTAATAAAGTGTGTCCTAAGGATGATTTTCCTCTTCCTAACATCAACATGATTGTTGATTCAACTGTTGGTTATGAAATGTTATCCCTCATGGATGGTTTTTCAGGATATAATCATATTAAAATTACAAAGGAATACCAACACAAGACATATTTTACTACCCCTTGGGGGACATTATGTTATCAAGTCATGCCCTTTGGCCTCAAGAATGCAAGTGCAACCTATCAAAGGGCTATGACTGTCATCTTTCATGATATGATAAATGATATAATGGAAGATTATGTGGATGACATCTTGGGAAAATATAGGACTAGAGAGGACCATCCAGTGATCTTGCAATGCATATTTCAGTGTCTTAGAGATTATAAGGTTAGACTCAACCCAAAGAAATGTGTCTTTAGGGTGCTATCAGGAAAATTATTAGGTTTTATTGTTTCATGGAGAGGAATTGAAGTAGATCCTGCAAAGGTTTCTTCCATAATATAATTGCCTCCTCCTAAGAGTATTAAATAATTTCACAGTTTATAGGGGAAGATCCAAGCTATCAAAATATTTATCTCCTAACTCGCAAAAAAGTGTCATTCATTCACACATCTTCTTAAGAAAGATGTTGCTTTTCATTGGGGTCCAGAATAATAGCAAGCATTTACCTTACTCAAAGAATATCTGTCTAAACCCCTATTCTAATGCCACCTATTACAGGTGAACCATTTTTTTGTACATTTCTTCCACTCAATTTGTAATTGGCACACTTTTGGCTTAATATGATATAAGTTAGAAAGAAAAATTTGTCTATTACCTCAGTTGCACATTGATCTCTTATGAGCTCAACTATCCATAGATTGAAAAGGCTTTCTTGGTTGTTGTTTTTTCTTTTCAAAAACTTCATCATTATTTGCTAAATAATAAGACCAAGCTCATTTCAGAAATGACCCATTGAATTACTTATTATCTAAACTTGCACTTACATGAAGGATGGATAATTGGATCATCCTACTTAGTGATTTTTATATCGAGTATGTCAATCAAAATTCAATTAAAGGGTAGGTACTACCAAATAAACTAGTTGAGGCCCCTTTACTAGGAACTAAAACATTGAGTCTAGAACTTCTAGATGCTTCCTTGATGTACCTTGAGGAGTCCATTACATGGCAGATGTATTTTTATGGATCCTTTACTTTCCATGGTTCAGGAGTAGGAGTTGTGCTCATCACTCCCATAAGAGATCTGATTCCACAAGCATTCAAGCTTGGTTTTCCATGTACAAACAATATAGTAGAATATGAATCTCTCATTGTAGGGTTAAAAAATAGCTATATGCTAGGATATCAGGAAGATCAATGTAATTGGTGATTCTATGTTAATCATCAAACAAGTAAATGATGAGTACAAAGTTAAGGATGAGAATCTCATTCCTTATAATAAAATGGTTGAAAATTTGAAGGAATTATTTATACAAATCACATTCTAGTAGAGACCTAGGGGAAATAATTGAGAAGTAGATGTTATGGCTACAGTTGGATATTTGCTTCGCATCCCACCTAGAAACAATGACATGCCTTTCTTTGTGGATCATTTAATGACACCAACATATAACATTCTAGATTCTTGTTTGGTATGTGAAGTTGTTGGTCCCTTACCCCCGGTATAATGACATTTATAATTACCTTCATAATAGAACCTTCCATATTGACATTTCCCAATGTGAAAAACAAAACCTTATCCATAACATATCTCGTTACATCCTACTTAGGGGCACGCTCTATCATAGAGGCTATGATAGCAATCTTCTATGTTTCCTTAATTCAAATGAATCTGCCTTATCAATCAATGAGGTGCATGAAGGAATCTATGGGGACCATACAAGTGGCATGGTTCTAGATAAAAACTTATTAAGAGTAGGTTATTATTGGTGTACCATGGAAGTTGATTTTATCGTATATTAAGAAATGTTTGTTGTGCCAAAAGTATGGAAATCTAATACATGCCCTAGAACATTATTTGTAACCAATCACAACTTTGTGGAATTTTTCAAAGTGGGGACTTGATATCATTGTAAATATTACCCCTACTTCATCTTATGGCCACACGTTTATTATTACCGACACATCGAGTACTTCATAAAATGGATAGAGGTTATTCCTCTTACATATGTCATTCATTCTTAGATTTTGAATTTCATCATGAACCACCTCATTTTCCATTACGTCATTCCCTCTACCATTGTAGCTGAAAACGTAAATTCTTTCAAGTATAATACCCCTACTATTTTGATAGTTGTACTTGGGCCCCGTGTGATATACTTGACACACATTTGCATGATATTTTGCTTTGCTCGATGTTCACTCCTTGACAATATATGTATGTTTTTAGAAAAACATCATTTACTTATTGATCTAGTAGACTTAAAATTCTTTATTGGTAGAATATGTACTTATGTTTGATAAAATTAATGATGTTCTTACCTTCTGTTGCTGATGTGAACTAAGCTACTTCAATTCTTGGGTAGTGTTATTCGTGTTTTGGAGCAATGAAGTGAAAAGATAAAGGGGTAAGCTTTATAGTTATTTCTATTTAACACTTCTATTAACACTATGTTATCAATATGAAGATTCGAATAACACCTAGATCAATTTCAGTGATATAGGGTATTATCCTAAATCAACATACTATTTTGACTGGATGTTGCAAGGTTTACTTGGATTCTTTATAAACTTTAAATTACTATTTTGTTTCAGACCGTATGGGATATATTCACTAATATTATATCTATCCTAAAATAATCCTATACTAAGTATTCATGTTTAAATACTAAGGGTTTAAGGATAAAGCTATGTTCTTTTGAATTAATAGAATACTTAACCTAAGTTGATGGTTAAAGTTGATTAATTAGATCCTAAACTATGTTATCAAACCCTAGGACCTAACCTAGAAACTTATATCGTGGCTTGGAATAGGTTATGTGCATGGCATGCTAAGTAAGAATTCCACCAACTTGTAGTTGGAGTTTTAATTTCCTATGCTATTAATGGAAACCACCATTGGTTAGCAAGGAACCAGTCAAAAATTAGTGAACTTAGCCAAGTCTTTGGATAAAGGGATAGCTAGATTTTTGTTAACTATTATTGGTCTCTAAAATTAAAATGGTAACAAGTTTGGTTTTCAGGATTTAAGGAAAGAACTGATAGTCCTTTTTTAGCATTGAATGGCATTGAATGACTACAAACTGCATTGGATAAGGTGACGGTGGTTTGGAGGAAAAATAGAGAAGTTGGTTTCATTTTGATTTTTTCCATCAAGCTCTTGGAGCTCTACATGTTGATGGTCTATTTTGATTCTTGATCTATTTTTGAATATGCATTTAACCTTCAATTGCATGAAGGAGAAAATAGTGGAACTCTTAATGGCTTGGGCTATTAAAAGAAGAGAATGGAGAATGGAAGGGTTGGAAGTTTTTGTGGAAATTGTTTTGGTCTTTCTGTGGAATTAATTAGTGTTTGAGTTTGTAGACACAGATCTTGGAGAAGGAAGAAGAAGGAGCTCTACTAGGCATGATAGGCTCTAACTCTCTAGAATATTTCACTCTAAATAATGTTTTCATGAAAATAACTCTTCTTTTAAATGGGAATCATTTTAAGGTTTTGGGGATCTTGTTTTTATTTGAAACTAGACGATATTCTATATTTTCTTCATTTTTAAGATGTAGACTATATTGTATGATTGTTAACTGATGGCATAATAACATATGGATTTGTGTTATATTTATTGATTAAATCCTTGGTACTATTTCATGTGCATGCCATTGAAAAACTTGTAATGTAACAGTTTGAGATGTTATGAAAGCATATTGTTTATGTTTGGTTGGTTCTTACCCTTTCTTAAACATCAATATTTCTGGAAGCTTGTTTGATAAGTGATAATGGGTTTGGATTGTGGTTACCAGTTTCTACTCTTATGATCTTAAAAATCTATAAATATTATGGGTACATCTTGTTCATCTTTTGATGATCATGCCTGCCTTAAAATAAATATATATCGAGATAAATAAATTTATATTGACTGTATAATAATGTTGTTGTTGCATAGTATTATCAACTTTACCATATTGGATTGATACCCTTAAATTTTATTCAATTTATATGTCTTCGTGTACTTATACTTAGAATGTTGGTCTAGTTAGTTGTCTTGATTTGTATTACATTTCTCTATTGATTTTTTCATGAGAATGTTGACACATAGTGATACCACTTTGTCTTACCTGATCTCTAACCTCTGCGCAACTTCTTAAGAAACCTTTGGTTAATGGTCTATGTTTACATTGGGTTACATGGTTTGATAGACCTGGAGTATGGTTGTATTCAGGGATAAATAAGCATAAGGTTGTATTTTACAATTTTTGTAAACATGTAGTGATGGTTAAGTTTGACTTAGAGGCTCATATGGCCTATCTGAAATTATACCTTATCTACCCTTGATTGTAACTCGATACAATGGTCCTTTGTGATCTCCTTGTTAAGTAGTGTAGAAATGCTTTGAGCATTAGAATCAAGTAGGTCATCAAGTATAACCATTATCAGCATTATATTTTATATTTTATAAAATTCAAACTCAATAACATTGAATTGGCATGGTGTATTAGTGTCTGACCTTTTTATGGAAAGGAAGTTGGTCTAGAACTTATCTTCCTACATACGGAACTATATGTCGAGTCCTCTGTTTGGTCATATAGACCCTATGATGTGAATAAACAGGCTATAGAGATTATAACTTTTATTAAATATTGAATAAGTTATTTGATGTATCACTTATAATAAATGGTTAATAAGCCATTATTAAAGAATTGTTCATATGAAATGTACTTTACTATTTAATCATGTTATAGTTATATGTTTTTACTTGACTGTGATATGATCCATTATGTGCAAGTCTGGGAAATGATGGTTTAATCAAGTTGATATTGATAAATTTTATATTCAATGTCTTATAAGTTAATGTATGTATGGATCCTTCTTGTATGAAGTACTTAGTGTACTATGTATTCATTTGTTGGTGTTTGTAATAATCATATGTCTATGCTAAATGTTCAAAAATGTTGAGTGTTCCTTTTTTAACCTTAAATTAATTTTCAGTTAAAAGCAAAGCATTCCTTTTATGAAATTATTAGATAGAGCATGTTATTCTAAAGATTTAGATCTTATCATGTCATTTTGTATGAACTAACAGATGCTAACAATCTTGCAGATGGACTTCGTGAAAGGTGAAAGAAGGATGAAGTTTAGAAGTTTGCATTTGTTCTATTGATTGAAGAAAGATGATTTGCATAATTGATTGTATTATTCATTACTTGATGTACGAGTTTAAAAAATAGGAAAGAATAATGGCCCATTTAATGTATCTATTTCAAAATAGAATTTGTGGATTCAAGTTGTCTTAAGAAATTTTTGATATTTAGTTTCTGGAATTGAATAAAGAAAGTTCCTTGTTAGTAACATTTTCTTATGTCTTGTTTGAAGAGAATGACTATGATGTTCTGAATTTAGTCATTAGATCATTAAAAATAAAAATACAATTATATTATTTCTGTAATTATAAGTGATGTAGATTTTGTTGCCCAATTTTTCATCCCTTGCAAAATTTGAGTAACTTGCACAAGTGTTAGACTTGGCAGATATTCAGAGGTGAATTTGAAGAAATTACAGAGGCCTTGAGCATGCCATGGATGGAGGAACATTACCATGGAGGACCTAAGAATAACCATGGCAAGAAGAAAGTTTTGCGGAATGAAGAAAAGACTCTGCGGGTGGATATTTAAAGTTGCAATACTATAAATAGTTTCGTGGGATAGGAAAGTAGTAACAAGCAAACCTTGGGTCATAAGGAATCAAGTCACATCATTGGGGCAAGTCGTATAAGGTTTTTAACAAATTTTCATAGACCTAGGGTACCACAATACAAAGGAATGATCTCACGCGGAAGTCAAATAGCCACGCAAGACCGAGTGGAAAAACTATGTAAAGGTAAATGATGTTTCTTTTTGGGGGTTAAAATTAACTTGTCTTTGATTCATTCACCATATCTTTATATATTTGATAATATTTTGTTGTTCTTTATTCGATCAAATCTTATTTCATGAGTCAAATCGAGGTAAATGGGAAAGAGTCAAGAAACTTCTCCTACATGTAAAAGGTGTAGTTCCGGGTGGTATAAAAACCAACATTAAATGTATTATGGGTGCTCAATTGACGAAGGCATGTAACACTAGATAAAAAGAGTAGAATCATATTCCCTAAGAGACTTAATGAAGGTGTTTAGGGTTAGTTGAGGGATTCAAATTTCCCTTTTATTTCGCCACTTTCTCCCTTCCACGATTTTCTATATATTTAAGAGTAATACTCTTTCTTATGTGTTGGATACTTTTAGAACTTGGGAATCTTATAATATAAGATTTATCTCTATGTTGCATATATGTCCCAAGGGTCACATGCCTTTGGATCTTGATTCAGTGAATGATCACATCTTCCTCTTGCAATTGTAACAATCAGTGCATAATTTCAGGCAATAAAATTTAATCTTGTGGCTCATTCGGCCCTTGTTCTTATTTTATTGCATTCCTTGCCTTTCTTTCATTCACAGATGTGTTGTATGTTTCATTTTATGAATCTTTGTCTACTGTGTATCATGAAAGTGGATTATGGGAGTGATCTTGACTTGTGTCTCATATTTAGTCCTCTTTATTATCATTGCCTTCCCTTTCCCCTTGTCTAGACATATTCATCCCCTTATTTTATAGTGTTATCACCTCCATAGATTAGGATTTATGTTTTATGCATCTCCTTCTCACCTTGGTCCCTTAGAAACTTAGCGTAGAGCTAGATAGATGAATTTCAATTCCTAGGAGTAGTTTAGCATTAGGTGAAAGTAGAGGAAGTTGACCTTCTCTGGAGGTTTGTCTCAGTTTGAGCCCCACAACTTGGAGATAGTCCCATGTTGTATCAAACCCTAGATTCTTTTGATCTAGGATGGGTACAATTTTGAGCTCTAATAGTTTTGGCACACCCTATGGGACATTTAAAATCAATTTTTGGTGTGTATCTGGATGAAACTCTAGCCTTTAGAGGCTATGCAATAACACATCTGGTGACTCCATTCACAATATAAACTAGTTTCATAAATACTGGTTATCCAAACATGTCCCTAATTCATGAGAAAGATCCAAACAAGGTCTAGAACAAGAAAAGAAGGTAGATTTGAGTATTTACTATTATCTCCTCAGGAGATAAGGAAGAGGAAAATAGATTCAAAGATCTCCATTTCCTCTAAATATAAATCTTTCAACACCTCCGCCTTGTAGACCCTTCTTGTAGTCCACTAGAGTTCTCAGACCCATCAAAATGTCTCATCAATTGTCGTCACCTCAGAATCCATTTGTAAACTTCACAGGAAGCAGTCCAATTGCTTTGAATTCCCATAATCCTATTCTAGTAGCCATATTTATTTTACTGGATAAAACCACACTACTCTAGTTGACCACATTCAGGACATTACAAATGTTTGTGTTATCCATGAAATTTCTAAAATGGATGTGGTAGTAAAACTTTTTGCTTCATCACTTAAAGGAAAAGCTCTGGAATGGTTTAAGAACTTGATTATGGGATTAATTAGGAATTGGAATGAGTTGTGCACAGCCTTGTACAATCAATTTGGGGAAAGAGATCATAACTTATATCTTTTGGATTAGATAACCATAATCAAGAGAGAACCTAATGAACAAATGGTAGATTTCAACTTCATATTCTAGAGGACCTGGGACAGAATTCCAGTTCTTTTCAGGCCCACAACTGAAGGTGCATTTCTTTACTTTTTGAAAGCTCTTAACTCTAATATATCTGTTATGGTGTAATATATGGGAGGTGTAACTCTACCAGCAGCTTATGCATTGGCCATTAGGGCTGAGAATTGTTTAATTCAAGCTAGAAAATTAGCTCCTAGGCCACCTATGCCATTATCCCCTAAATTTCCAAAAGTCGTGCAAACTTTGGTTGCTCTCTATTCCTCAACCAAATCCATAGCCTACATCTTCCACATCACAAACCCCTGCACAACAAAAGGAAGATGAAGAAATGAAATCTCTAATTAGAAACTTGACAAAAAAATTATATCCCTAGAAAAACAACAAGCCCAGTCATATAGAAATTATCAAAATCAAGGGAAATCTTCAAATTAGGGATATTAGCCATATAGAAACCAACAGTCTAATCAAATATATGTACAAAAACTAGTAGAATAGTAGATGGAAAAGTCAAAGTTCTCCACTTCCATTGGAAAAAATCCCTCCTTCACAGGCACTTCCTACCCCCAGTTCAAGTCAAGCCTTAGTTCCAGTACAAAACAATATGGCACAAGAAATAGAGTGGTTTTTCCATGTAATCTACCTCATAACAAACTTGGTTGTAAAAGGGAAATTCATCTCTAATCTTCCATGATTTAAGGTGCTTTTAGTCAGCAAGAACCACTTATTAAAGCACCAAATCACGTTGTAGAAGAAGTCTAACAAGCTACACCTGATGCTAACCTCATGTTTTTCAGAGCTGAAGATTTATCTACACTCAATAAAAATTTTGGCAGCTCCAAAGTAGACCTAAGATGAGTGTTTCTGACAACACATGGAACAAGAAAATAATGTTGTAAGATTAGGTTATAACTCCTGCGAATCACAACAATGTCACGGGGAAAGGAAAAGACATTGGAGGGAAAAAGGAAAATCTACGAGACTAAAGAAAAAACAAGAAAGAGTGAGAAACTGTGGAATGAAGTAGAAAAAATTTCAAAGCAATCCATGGTGCTTGATAAGCTTGCCATGGAAAAGGAGGTTATTGTTTCAAAAAGCCGCATGATAAAACAATGCCACAACCAAGAAAAGAAGATGTCATGCCACAGATGCAGAGGTTGATGGGTCTTCCATTCAATATTTTGGAACAAATGAAGAGGACTAATTTTAATGTTTCTATGTGGGATGTTTTGGATTTTCCATTACAGTGTGATATCTTATGTAAATCCCTCAAGAAACTACCTCTGGTGGATCTAGTAATGCAAAATACTTATGCTATGGTCCATGTCTATCAAGAAAAGGGTGATCAAGTAAGTAAAAATGTCAAGACCCCCATTTTACATGTCTATAATTGTGGGTAAACACTTGGTTCATAATTGCATGATTGATTTAGGGGCTAGTACTCTGTATTGCCTAAGAAAATTGTTAATATCCTAGGTCTCAAGTATAATCCTGTGACTAGGGGAGTTTTACAACTAGATGGGTCAATTGTGAATGTCCTAGGGGTAGTTAAAGACCTTGAGTTGACACTTCATGCTTTCCCAAGTCTCACAATAACCCATGATATATCAGTCATAGACTTGCCACCCATGTTTGAAATTTTCCTATCTAGAGATTTTAATACTAAGATAGGTGGCTATTTTTCTTCAAATTGGACTCAGATGCTTTTAAGGACCAGATATAGCACAAGATTCACAATCCAAGCTAAGCCTATATTTTCCTATCACATAGATTCATATGAACCTTCCCTATCCAATCAAACTATTTAATTCAAGAAAAATAGGATCGTGTCTCAAGCCTAAAAGAATAGCTTGCTCCTCCTCTTATTCATGATTTTTTTTTGATGAATGGACTGAGAGAGATAACAAATTTGATCCATATCCTGAAGAGCTTAAAGCTTATGAGATTGGTCTTTACATCTATTGTGTCCTGCGAATAGGAATTTGTTATGCCTGCGGCATTCAAAGAAGACAAGGATCTAGTCTCTAGTTTATGGCGGATGTATTTATGACAGTTCTAAAAATAGAAATGGAGTTGGGGAAGGTGTTTTTCTTACTTCTCCAAAGGAAGAAAAGTTCTTCTTTGCTCACAAATTACAATTTTCCTATTCTAATAATGTGGCAGAATATGAAGCATTAGTGCATGGTTTGCTGACAGCAAAAAAAAGAAAGATCAAGAAGTTACAAATCTTTGGAGACACTGATCTAATCATTAACCAAGTCCATAGAATATGTTCTATAAAGAACTGGCTATTAAAATTATACATACATAGATTTTGGGACTTCTTCAAGATTTTTATGCTTTCAACTTACAGTTATACCGTGGAAAGTTAAATAAGGAAGTAGATCAAATGGTGGCTCTCAATTCTCAATTTTCACCTGTAAAATACTTAGTTAAAAAATATGGTTGTCAAGACATCCATGCCTAATAATGTGACCAGCTGGAAAGTATTTGATAGTGGCGAACAAATTGTCCAATTCATACAGAATGAAGCTGAATTTTCTTCAAAAATGTAGTCTAATTTGCAAGACATCTATAGTGATTAGATTATTCAACTCAAAATAAATAAATTTTCAAAAGGATTGGTCACTCTAGAACAAATTTTTATTCCAGATGATGAGTTTAGAGGTACAAAAAAGATCATGGTGGAAAAACATGAAGATTTTCAACCTCTTGCGATTGCCCCAGAAAAATAATTTTTGCTTGGAAAGATATGTGATGAACATGAGAAGCCAAATTTTGTTTCCTTATGTAAAAATTTCAGTGATGTGTTCTCATATGTGTATGAAGATTTAAAAGAGTTCAATCCAATTATAGCCCAAAATTCTATCGATCTTGATCCTGATATCAAACCAATCAGGTAAAAATAAAGATCGGTAAACCCCAAGATAGAGCCCCTCATGAGAAAAGAATTGTCTAAACTCATCAAGGCTAAGATTATTTTTCCCATTAAGTACTCCACTTGGGTGGAAAACTTGGTTCCAATCAAAAATAATTATGGTGAAATCAAGCTCTGCATAGACTTCAGGGACCTAAACAAGTCATCTCTTAAGGATCACTATCCTTTTCCTTCAATAAAGCAGATTCTGTAAACAGTGGTTGGATCTAAGATATTTTTAATGCTTGATGGATATTCAAGATTCAATCAAATAAAATTGGAGTAGGATCAACACAAGATGGAATTCACAACCAAATGGGGAATGTATGCATATCAAAAAATGCCTTTTGGTTTATCAAATGCAGGTGCCACCTTCCAAAGAGAAATGGATATTTCCTTTAAAGGATATATCAATCAATTCATCTTAGTTTACCTTGATGATATCATTGTTTTCTCCAAGAAGAGTGTGGACCACATGAAGCACCTGGAGAAAGTACTTGAAATATGCAAGGAGTTTGGGGTATCTCTTAACCTTAAGAAATGTAATTTTGCAGTCCTTAGAGGTAACCTTTTGGGGCACATTATTTCTTAAGAAGGCATTGCCATTTATCCAGAAAGATTTTCTTTCATCCTTGCTCTTTCCTTGCCATCTCACAAGAAATCTTTCCACTCATTCCTTGGCAAGATCAACTTTTTAGGTGCTTTATTCTCATCTTCGCAAGTCTAGTAAATCCACTCACACTTATGCTCAAAAAATATTTAGCTTTCATATGGACCGTGAAGGGGAAGGAAAACTTTAAAAAGATCAAATAAGAAATAGCCCAGGCCCTACATTGATTAATCCAAATTACTCCAAATATTTTATCTTATATGTGTATGGAGCTGATTCTTGCATTGCCACGGTTTTAACCCAACCAAATGATCAAGACTTAGAGCAACCAATAGCCTTCTTCAGCCAAACCTTGAAGTATTATGAGCTTAAGTACAACCATATTGAGAATAAATTGTTTTCCATCATGTTCACCTTGAAGAAATTTAAAATCATGATTATAGCTAGTTGCGTAAAGGTTTCATGGTATCACATCCCAATGTCAGAGATTTCACTATGGGAATAGAGATCAGTGAGAAGCGAGCTAGATGGGTAGCTAAAATCATGGAATATGATTTGACCATTAAGGCCACAAAATTGGTAAGAGGATATAATCTCTCGTAGATTGTTGGTTAAAGATGCATGGAATGACCCATAGACTATTTTTTTCCTATAAGAGGAGAGTCGTGTGGAACTCCGAGAAGAATGGATACATAACCATGGATAGCTAGATGAAGATAATTATAACATTCCTCTCCTCTGGTATATATCCTCCTGGTCTCAGCAAAGCAAAAAGGTGGAATTTGAGGTTGCATTTTTTTTACCATATGTGTTGGTTGATGGTGTACTATTTAAAAGGGATATTGATGGCATGTTGCTCAAATGTATCAAAGGATAATAATGTAATAGGATCCTTATCAAGTTTCGTGATGGTTTCTTGGGAAGACATTTTTTTGCTATGGCTACAGCTATGAAGATCATAAAAGCATGATATTTTTGGCCTATGTTGTTCGTGGATGCTCACAAGTGGTAAGGAAATGCAAATAATGTGCACTCTTCACTGGAAATAAAATATTGGCAGCCCTACCACTTCATCCAATTTAGGTGGATCAGTCATTCACACAATAGGGTGTTGACTTCATTAGGATGATTAATCATCCATCTAGTGCAGGTCATAAATGGGTTCTCACAGCAACAGATTACTTCACCAAGTAGACTGAAGTCACACCATTGAAGGAAGCTACTGAATCATCCATCTTGGAATTTCTTGAAGAAATTTTCACAAGGTTTGGCATACCCCAAACCATTATTTCTAATAATGATAAAGCTTTCTTAGGATCAAAAATCTCTAATTAGGATCTTCAATTTAGAATTTATCTCAAGACGTCCTCCAATTATTACCCCCAATGCAATGGATTAGAAGAATCTACTAAAAAAATATTGATCGAGAATCATGAAGAGAATCATGGATGTGAATCAAAGGTAATGGCATAAAAAGTGAAAAATGCTCTTTGGGCGGACAAGATAACAACGAAGAAGGAAATTGGCACTTCTCCCTATAAACTAGTATATGGAAAATAAGCTAGACTTCCTTTGTCACTTGAATTTTCTTCACTTGAGTTAGCACAACAATTGGAATTTGAAGGCATAGATCAAAGAGAAATTAGAATGTTAGAACTTGTGGAACTTGAAAAAAAAATGCCACTATGGTCGAGATGGAACAACATCATAATTCAACCAAGCATTGTTTTAATAGAAAAGATAGGCCTCGGACATTTAGGGTCAAAGATATAGTATTGAAATGGGACGTGAATCGACCTAAATCAGGAAGGCATTCCAAATTTGATGTTATATAGAGCGAACCATACATTATTATTGCTTACAAGGTGACTAATTCTTTTGAGTTGTCTGATATTGATGGGAATGCATTTCAAATCCTAGTAAATGGGATTTATCTCAAACCCTCCCATTAAGATTTTCATGCATCTTGTACATAGTAGATTAGATTTCTAATTCCTCCAAGTGCTTTCAACACATTTTCCTGTTGGTAGTTTAGGTTTCTTTTCCCTAAGTTCTTTGCACATGTTTTATTGTTTGGGGATCTTATTGCATAGGTTCCATGTTTTCAAAGGATGTTGTTGTAAATGAAGACCACTAACGATCAGTTTTCATGAAGTGAAGGAGTCAAATTTAGAGAAACTAAATCAATCAACTAACTCCATGCCCAATGGATTCCTAAGGCTACTGATCATCCATTTAGCAAGAGTAGATTACCTCTGTGAGTCACCAAAAATGCAAGCCAATTTTACATCCCTTGAATAATTTGAGCAATTTACACAACTATTAGACTTGCGGATATTCGAGGTGAATTTGAAGAAACCACGGAGGCCTTCGGCATGTTACGGATGGAGGAACATTACCATGAAGGACCTCAAGTAGAACCACAGAAAGAAGAAAAAGTAATGTGGAATGAAGAATAGAATATGTGGGTGGATATTCAAAGACACACTACTATAAATAGTGTTTCATGTTAGGATAAATAGTAAGAATGTGTAGACCGTGGGTCACAAGGAAACAAGTCACAACGTTGGGGCAAGCTACCAAATTTTTTTCAACAAATCCACATAGAGACCTAGGGTACCACAATACAAAGGAATGATCCACGGATGCCAAATATCCACACAAGACCGTGTGAAAAGCCACGTAAAAGGTAAATGATGTTTCTTCATGGAGGTTAGAAATTAATTGGTATTTGATTCAGACATCAAATCTTTACATATTCAATAAGATTTTATTGTTCTCTATACAATCAAATCTAATTTCATGAGTCAAATTAAGGCAAATGGGCAAGAGTCAAAGAAACTTCTCTAGCACACAAAAGGTGCAGTTCCAGGTGGCACAACCACCAGCATTAAATGCAATATGGGTGCTCATTTGAAGAAGGTGTGTAATAGTGGATAAATAGAGTGATGCCCTATTCCCTAATAGAATTAATGAAGGTGGTCGGGGTTGGTTGAGGGATTTGAATTTCCCTCTAATTTCTCCTATTTCTCCCTCCCACAATTTTCTATATATTGAAGAGTAATACTCTTTCTTACAGATTGGATACTTTTAGAACTTGGGCATCTTGTAAAATAAGATTTCTCTTTGTGCTACATGTATGTCCCAAGGGTTGCATTCCTTTAGATCTTTATTCAGTGAATGCTCACATATTCCTCTTGTGATTGTAAAATTCAATGCATAATTTTAGGTAATAAAACTTAATCTTGTGGCTTGTTCAGCAATTATTGTTATTTTATTAGATTCCTTGCCTTTCTTGCATTCACAGATGTGTTATATGTTTCATTTTATGAATATTTTTCAACTATGTATCATGAAAGTGGATTCTGGGAGTGATCTTGACCTATGTCTCATATCTAGTCCTCTTCATTATCATTTCCTTCCCTATTCCCTTGTCTAGACGTATTCATCCCCTTGTTTTTTGGTGTTGTTTCCTTTGTAGATTAGGATTTCTATTTTATGCATCTCCTTCTCACCCTGGTCCCTTGGAAAGTTAGAGTAGAGCTAGATAGTTGTATTTCAATTCCTAGGAGTAGTTTAGCATTAGGAGTAACTAGAGGAAGTCGTCCTTCTTCGAGGTATGTCTCGCTTTGATCCCCACAACATGGAGATGGTCCCATGTTGTCTCAAACCCTAGATTCTTGTGATCTTGGGAGGGTGCACTTTTTAGCTCCAATAAAGTCTAAATAATGAAGGACAAATATGTCTCTACATGATTGAATATAATTTATAATTTAGTGAAGTATGGATTATTATCTAAGTACACTGTGACTGAAATGAGTTATACATATTATGTTGTAAATATCTTAAGTGAATGTAAGTTATACTTAGCATTTATAAAGATGACATAATGAGGTTGACTTTATTATATAAGACAATTTTATTAATAAAACAACAACTAATAAACTTAAGGAACGTTATATAGTTATATGAAAGGTGATGTTTAAATTGAGATATAACTACATTATTTATTTTAATACAATTTATGGATGTTTAAAAATACATTAACATCATTTAGCTATATGCGTAATGTTTAAGGTTAATATGTTTACTTCCAAAGTACAAAAACATAAATAAGCATGGTATTTATGTATAACCACAATCAAGTTATTAATGGCACATGCATGTCTAAATAATAATGTATGAATGTTTTCCTACATTCATGGAACTAGAGAGAAGAACACTGCAATTACACACTTATACCTAAATAAGTATTAAAGTATGTTTCCATGATAAGGCGTTAATGTAGATTTAAAATTGCAACTCCGTACTTAATCAAGTAATGTTTTTCTATCCTTACTCAAAGGAAATTAATTTCAACCATCATATATCTTTAGGTATGGCACTTATCGACGAGAGTAACTAGGGTGAGATTAACTAGCCACAATTAGTGAAACTAATGAATTTGTTAAGATAAGAAGTTTCATATAGTGGAACTCAACGGATCGTTACATAGATAAGTCTGCTGCGCATAGTACCCAACTAATGACGTGAGTCATTTTTTGGCTACTATGGAGCAGCTACTATGACTTGATAACCCTTCAAACCCCCCTAAATGTAACTATCATAAAATATTACACTCAAGTAAGTGAAAGATACCAATTTGAAGTAGTAGCATGGCTAAGTATCGATGTCATCTTATCATGACTATGGGAAAGGACGTGGACCCAAAGTGATGAAATTCAATTTGGATACACTTACTTCCCCTTAGTCATCCTAATTTGACTTATTGGCACTTGTCCATGCATGTGATTTTGAATCAGTACCTTACACGGACCTTGGAAGTGATTGATGTACAATCAAATTAGTCCTAATCTAGACAAAATTAATTGAGTGTATGGTGAAATACATATTCCATATGATGATTATGTCATCATGGAATTGGGCATGGCATACATGACCCAAAACTTTTTCCAAAGTAACACAAGATGTTGATTGTGTTGTCTTGATTTCACCTAGACTAAAGATGTAATATATCTGATGGGTTATCCATAATAGATACCTAGATATGCACTTTAGATATTAACACTTGAATGACCTTGATTAATTAAGGGAACCACAAGTATACTTAGTGTACACATTTGAATAAATAAGATAAGATGGATCATTTTTAATCTAACTCATAACATCTACATTTGATTTACTATTGGAGGATGGATTAAAAAATTCCTCAGTATTGAAGTATTAAAATGAGGATGTTACATTTTGGTATCAAAGTTGAAGGTTGCATCTCTTAGACCTATTTGAGTCCATCACTGACAAAAAATTAATTTTTGATTAACAGAAAATGGTTAGAACAAGGGGACATGCTATGAATAACTAGCCTCCAATTGGTGAAGCAACTACATCACAAAAGTTGGATGAGATATTTTTTTCCTCCACAACACAAGGAATTGGATTGTTGTATTTAAATAAGTAATGGAAAATGAAGAGGATAATGTTGTTAATGGCAATGAGCCACCTCTAGAAAATAATTTTAATGCTGAAAATCCTGGTGGTGAAAATAACAATAACGCAGAAAATAAAATGCTACAAATACCAACATAAATGTTGCAGAGATACAAACACCGCAAATGCAAATGCATTGAATCATCCTAAAAACAAGAAGGAAAGGTTGACAGTGAACTTACTAATGATATAAAAAGGATAAGTCCACCAAAATTTGATGGTACCACTCTGGGGGATGGGGATGAGAATTAACTTAGTGAAATGGAGAAGTAATTTGCAATTAGGAACTTCGTAAGGAAACAAAAGTAGTATGGGGAGCTTATCAGCTTTCCCACAAAGCATCTTCCTGGTGGGACAACTGAAAGGTTGAGCTCAATTTTGATGAAGCAAGCATCACTTGGGATCAATTTAAGGGATACTTTAGGCAACGTTGGTTACCACATCTTTACTACAATCGAAAATGTCCAATATCGGACATTAGCACAAGGAAAATGGACTATAATCTGGTATAAGGAGAAGTTTACAAAACTTCTCAAGTATGTACCACAGTACCAAACAGATGAAAAGTTTTGTATATGTAAATTTATAATGGGGCTGAATCTGGTTATAGGTGGAGAGGTGGATGTACATAGTCCATCAACTATGGAAGGAGTTGTTGAAAAGGCCATAAGGCAAGAGCAGAAGCTGAAAGAAATTTCATCTCACAAAGAGGAAAAACATAAGAAATCTTCTAGTTCTCCTTCACCCCTTACACCTAAAATGGTGGCATCATAATAGGTGTAAATTGGCTAGCTAAACATAAGGAAAATGTAGACTATTATGGAAAACACATCAAATGTTTAGATGATCTACAAAAACTAGCATACATACAAGGTGTAAAAAGAGACATTACAGTTAGAAAAATATCATCCATGCAGCTCAAAAAGGCTAAAAATAAAGGCTACATGCTCTTTGCTATAAAAATTTATGAATCTACAGAATAAGGTATTGATTTTATGGAAAAATGTTTATTTTTATGAGAATACAATGATGTGTTTCAAGAAGAACTACCCAGTCTTTCGCCAAAATGAGAATTTGACTTCACTATTTATATTAAGCCTAGAACATAACCCATCTCTAAAGCATCGTATCACATGACTATAATAGAATTAGTTGAACTAAAGGTACAGTTGCATTAACTCTTTTCTAATGGATTAATAAGACTGAGTGTCTCACCTTGGGGAGCAATAGTTATATTTGTCAAAAAGAAAGATGGAACACTTAGATTGTGTATTGACTACAAAATGTTGAACAAAGAAACAATTAAGAATAGGTATCCTCTTCCCATAATTGACGATCTGTTTGATTAGATGCATGGTGCATCATTTTATTCCAAGATTTATTTGTGATCTAGGTACCATCAGTTGAGAATAAAATAAGAATACATACATAAAACAACCTTTAGGATGAGATATGGGCACTATGAATTCATTGTTTTACCTTTTGGTTTAACGAATGCACCTGTCACTTTTATGAATTTGATGAACAATATATTTCAAGAATACTTTGACAAATTTTTGTTTTTATTCTTGGATGATATTCTTATCTATTCAAAAATTATAGAGGAACATAATGAACATTTAAGAATTGTACTTGAGATCTTAAGGAAAATAAAACTTTTTGGAAAGTTGTCAAAATGTTCATTTTATGAGGCTGAAGTATAATACTTAGGCCATGTGATAAACAAATATGAAATCTCAGTTGATTCATTAAACATTGCAGTTATAATTAATTAGCCAACACCAAAAAACATGCATGAAGTTAGAAGTTTCATGGGGCTGACAGGATACTATAGAAATTTTGTGAAAGATTTTTCTAAGATTTTTGTTCCAATTAATTCGCTGCAAAAGAAAGATAAAAAAATTGAATGATAAATGTGAGGTTGCATTTAAAAATTAAAGGATATGCTAACAACATCACCTATATTGACTATCCCAAATCCAAAGAAGATTCACAGTTGTAACAACAACTTCGGAGATGGATTAGGGGAAATATTACTACAAAATGATCATGTGATAGCATATGAAAGTAGAAATATCAAGTTACATGAGCTGAACTATACTCCCCATGATCTAGAGCTTGTTTCCATTATACATGCACTGTAATTTTGGAGACATTATCTTTTAGGGAATCCCTTTGAGTTAAAGATGGACCACCTAGGGCTGAAATACATCTTCACATAGCCTAATCTGAATGCAAGACAATGAATATGGTTAGAATTTTTGTCTCAGTATGATTTTGATATTATTTATATTAAAGGAAAAAAACAAAGTGGTAGATGCGCTAAGTCGTAGGAAGCACATTTCCACACTTTTAACCTTGAGAACTCAATTCAAAGACAAGGTAAAGAAAGAAATGACAATAGATCCATACTATCAACAAGTAAAAATAGCACTTGTTTCATATTTCAATTATAAGAGATACAAAGGATTCAGGTTCGATAATGAAGGAATCCTAAGGTATGAGAATCAAGTATTATGTACCCTTGAAAAATGAGTTAAGGAAGAAAGTGATGACTGAATTTCACAATGCACCTTACTCTAGACATCCCGGAGTGACAAAAATGTTTGCTGATGTAAAACAACAATATTTTTGGAAAGGGATGAAGAAGGATATACTTGACTATGTGTCACATTTCTTAGAATGTCAGCATGTCAAGGATGATCATATACACCTAGATGGATTATTTTACCCTCATAGCATTCCACGGTATAATTGGAAAGTGATAAGCATGGATTTTTTCAAGGGTTTCCTATGTCTAAAAATAAACATGATGTTATTTTGGTTGCAGTATAAAATTTAACAAAATTAGCTCATTTTATCCCAGGGAATCTGAAATACGATTCACTTGTTCTCACAAAGAGATTTGTGCATGAAATTTTCATACTACACGATGTACATGAGCTAATTATTTCGATAGAGACCCCATAGTGACCTCACTATTTTAGAAAACTCTAAATGTAGCCTTAGGAACAAAACTGAAATTTAACCGTACATACCATCTAGAAAGAGTAAATCAAATAATGGAAGACATGCTTAGAATGTACTATATGGACCAGCAATACAAATGGGAAGAGTACCTTCCTTTGGTTGAATTTACATACAATAATATGTATCATTCCTCTCTAAAAATGGAACCTTTCAAAGCTTTATACGATGAAAGTATAGAACACTTGTTAGTTGGGATGACATAGAAGATAGAGAGGTAATAGGACCTGAAATGCTTACTGAAATGGAACAGAAGTAAAATTAATCCATGAACAATTAAAGGAATTTTTTGATAGGTAGAAAAGTTATTCAAACTTGAAAAGAGTTTATAGGAAATTTGAACTTGGTGAAAATTTATTTTTAAGGGTCAATCCTAAAAAGAGTTCTATCTCCTTTGGAAAATCAGCCAAGTTGTCACCTCGATATGTAGGACTTTTTAAATTGTCGAAGTGATCAATCCTATGGCCTATCATTTAGCATTGCCTCACGCATTGGCACGAATGCATGATGTTTTTCATATTTCCTTGCTTAAGAAGTATGTTTCATATTTATCGCATGTGTTAAACTGGAATTCTTTACAGGTCCAAGACCCAGGAATAATTGTGGTTGAACCCATAAGGGTGCTGGAAACTCACAAGTTACACTTATGTAACCAAGAAATAAGTCAATGTAAGGTCTAGTGGGACCAGTTTAATGAAGAAAGTGCAACTTGGGAGAATTTGGAAGACATGAAAATTGCTTTTCCACATTTGTTTTAGTAGAAAAATTTTGTTTTCTATGATACTTGAGATATTTGATTTGAAAACTATCTTTAAATTTTGTTGTTTTCAAGAAAAACACTTTAATAAGTGTTGTTACAGCCATTATGATGTTGTTATAAACTTCTAGAAACTTGAATTTTTGCAAGTTATACTTACTGTTTGAGAAATTGGTGGTTGAATAAGATATATATCACTTATTTTCTAAAATTTGTTTGATTAAAGCTAATCATTGGCCCGATAAATATTTTAAGAGGGGAGGGATGTAATATCATTACTATTTTGATAGTTGTACTTGGGCCCTTTGATTGATTGACACACATTTGCATAAGATCGTGTTATGCTTAATGTTCACTATTTGATTGTATATGTATGTTTGTATAAATAACATCATTTACTTATTGATCTGGAAAACTTAAAATTAGTTATTAGCAAAATATGTACTTATGTTTGATAGAATTAATTATGTGTTTACCTTTTTATTGTTGACGTGAACTTAGTGACTTCAATTCTTGGATAGCGTTATCTGGGTGCTTGAGAAATGAAGTGAAAAGATAAATGGGTAAGCTTTACAATCATTTCTATTTGATTGCTTCTATTAACACTATGTTATTGATATGAAGATTTGGAATAACACCCTAGATCAATTTCGTGAGATCCAAGATATTATCCTAAATTGACATACTATTTTGGATGGATGTTGGAAGGTTTACTTGGCTTCTTTATAAACTTTGGATTACTATTTTGTTTCAGACCATATGGACTATATTCACTAAGATTGGATCTATCCTAAACTAATCCTATGCTAAGTGGTAATGTTTAAATCCTAAGGGCCTAAGGATAAAGCTATGTGATTTTGAATTAATAGAAGACTTAACCTAAGTTGATGGTTGAAGGTGATTAATTAGATCCTAAACTATGTTTTCAACACCATATGACCTAACCTAGACACTTTTATGGTTAGCTTGGAATAGGGTATGTACATAGCTGTTGAGTTCTAATTCCACCAACTTGTACTTGTATTTTTAATTTCCTATGTTATAAATGGCAATCTGCTAATAGTTAGCAAGAAATCGATCAAAAATTGGCAAATGTAGCCAAGTATTCGGATAAAGGGATATTTAGAGTTTTTGTTAACTATTGTTGGTCTCTAAAACTGAAATGGCAACAAGGTTGGTTGGCATGATTTAAGGAAGGAACTAACAGCCCTTTTTCACCATTGAATGGCATCGAAAGACTCCCAACTACCTTAGAGAAGAAGCCGATGGTTTGGAGGGAAAATAGAGAAGTTGGTTTCATTTTGATTGTTTTCCATCAATCTCTTAAATCTCTGCATGTTGATGGTCTATTTTTATTCTTGATCTATTTTTGAATCTACATTTAACCTTCAGTTTAATGAAGGATAAAATAGTGAAACTCTTAATGGCTTGGGCTATTAAAAGAAGAGAATGGAGAATGGAAGGGTTGGAAGTTTTTTTGGAAACTATTTTTCTTTGATGCAGCCTAGAATTTACTAGTAAAATCCCAGGAGAACTAACACATCACCCAGCCTAGACTTAGTGCTCACCCAAAGTGCACAAAGGTATCAGGACCCTCTTTAGGGTCGCTTATTGTAGGATGTTAGCATGTTGAAGACTTAATGCATTCAGATCCATAATTAATACATCATTCTACAGTGCATGTTCATATCTATATCTAAAGAATAACAAACTTAAATGATAACCATGATGAAATCAAAACATGCAAGAACCAATTATACTCAAGATTAATACTTTGATTCATCCAATATACTCCATTACATTAAACATGATAAATACAGAAGATCATTACAATAGATAATACCATATTTTATGTGTGCATCATATTTGGAAGTAGAGCCTCACAATAATTTAGTTCTCACACCACTACTATACTACACATCATTACATATTTATAAGGTTGGGGACTTTCCCTTCTCTACTTACATACTTCCAAAAATAGGTCACATGCTGAAAATAGCCATGTTCCTTTACAATCACAACCACACATGAAAGTGTGTTAATAATAGACCTCTACTAATTAACTCTCGCAGCGATTCTATCTTTAGCCCACATCCATGCAAAGCATTACATATCCATTCTTCCAAAAATATACGATGTGTTTCATGCAAGTATTTTCCTAGTTCATGTGCTCTACACGTTATCTTTGAAAATAGCTCGACCATGTGAAAATGGATAAGTCCCAAATATTCCCTTATATTCCATGTGTGTGTTCTCCCCTATCCTTTTTTTCCTTTGACTACACCTTGTTCTCTCTTGCGAACCTCTTGTGTGACTTCGCTAAGTATTCCACTTTTTCTACTCAACATTACCCCACACTAAACTGCATTTCTACCCAGAAATGGCTACTCCTTGAACAATAAAGAATAAAGTAATGGAAAGAATGTGAAATAATTTCTATACAAATAATAGTTATTTACTCTACATCACCCTCTACTTCAACCGAAAGAATAAATTCTGGATATTCTTCCTTTATCTCTACCTCTAATGTCTGTCACTCATTTAGCGCGGCCTCTTCTTTTTCTGGAATATCTATTATAATAGACTCCAGCTCATCTTGGGAAACTTATCCCTTTTCATTCTGTAAAACTAGAACAATGTTGGACATTGTATAAATTCTTCCTTCTAGAAAATCCATCTTCTACATTATAATCTTCCCACTCATCTAACCTTTCCTTATGGGGTTCATGTGTTGTTGTAAGGGCCTCATGCTTTTATTTTACCAATGTAAACCTCTTTGCATGACCCATTGTCTCATCCTTCATCACCTTTAAGACGTCACTATCCTCTACCATGGTCCTTATCCGATGACTCCCTCGGAGTTGTGAAAATATTCAATGTATGATCTTCTTTTCTCACTCCTCCTCCCCGCAAGGTTTGGAGAAATGCCTCATAAGATGTAATCTTCCTCATCACTGAATCCTTTGCTCACTCTTCTTCCTACTTAGGATCTTTTGGTGTTGGCATGCACATAGGTCCATCCTCAAGCACCAAATCCACCAAGGTATGTACATAATGCATTATCGAAGGAAATTTTTCTGTACCTTGGACTCCAAATGTGGTCTTGCTTTCAAGACATGGTCTCCAATTTCCTCTGTCATGTTAATGAAAGCATTGTTCTTCTTCTTCTCTAAGTCCTTCTCTTGTTGTAGGCACACTATCTCTACATCTTTGGCCTTGATATCTTCTTTCAATGCCCTAATAGTTATAGCTTTATCCACATTCCTCCTTGCCACCTCTATAGATACCTTCACCAAGGCATTACTTACTTGTTCATCTGACATAATAGTAGGCTTTACTATTATGTGTCTGGCATGAGGTGTCTTCTTTAATCTTCTTGATACATAGGACTCTTCACATAGTTGAATTTTGGTTCATCCATATGTGTCTACATTGACCAAGACAGTTGTTTCCTTATGCACATAGTGACCATGTCCTCATGCATCAGCTCCCATTCATATAATTCCTTAAGGCTCACCGTGCTTTGGAAATGAGCGTAGACAATTTTACCTATGTCCTCAGCGCACATGATCGGTGTAGTATACTCCCCACTTGTCCTCTTCAATCTTGGCCCCTTAGGAAATTGAGCACCAAGATTTGGAGCTTGTTCTGTTATGCCCCTGAGCGATCTCTTATGTTATACCATCTACCTCCTTTACTCTTTATTCTCTATCCTTCATTTCTTCATCTTTTGGCTCTTCCACATCCTCTGGTGGTGTAGGAGATTTGGGTGTGCTCTCCTTAGAATCTTCCGCCTCCTCATCCAGCTTCAACTTTCTCCTTCTTTTCTTCGTTGTCTCCTTCTATGGGGAGATTTGTGGTGATCTCTCAACCGATTGTGGAGTACCACCTTGGGTTCTTGTTCTCCTAAATACCCTTTTGAAGTGACACTCTCCTTGGACTGTATCCAAGTCCCCATCACCTCCTTTCACTTGAGGTGGTGTAGTCAAATGCTTAGTTCCTACCTTGTTTGTAGGTTACCTTCATCCTCTATGCTCCAGCCACCACTATCTTCTTGTTCATCCTCCTCTTCATCCACCACTATAGTCTCTGCAGGCTGTGGAGTTGGCACATTCTCTACTATATGTTTACCTATACGTAGCCTTAGAAGTGCGAACTCATTTTCCACATATTTTTTTCTTCACTTTGGCTCGATTTAAAGATACACAAGCACAACTCCAACGTATTTAACTACCAAGCTTCCCGGCTTTACGTTTATTACATCTGAGATAAGCCTCTCAATGTAGGTAGTTTTTCTTGGATATACATATGTTTTTCTTAAAGTGTGATAATCACAATTTGCCTTATCTGATGAAGCTTAGGTGGTACACATATGTGAACCAAAGAACTGATTCCTAGAAGTAGTGTGTTGTGAAGGCATATGGCAGTTTTCACCAAGGGCTCCAAGTTCCATCCTTCATCACAAATTATGAGATGCAAAAATGTTGGTAGACAATGAACTATACTACCTTAGCCACCACCGAAGGTAACTCCTTGGGTATACATCACTCCTCTTCAAATGCCTCATGAGCCTCAATGTCATACCACATCTCCACCCTCTGTTTAAATAGCCCACCCATGGTACCTTCACAAAAGTATTTATCAAATCTTTCTACCTAAGATTTATTTTCCTTGGGGTACTCCCAAATCTTTTCCTTTAGCCCATCAACACTCCAATCTCCATAAACACCAAAGACAATAAAATAGCTCCAAAACTAATTTTATCACCTGTACATGCTTCTTCAATGATTGTCTCTGCTATGTAACCCACGATATTGTAGATCACTCCTTGAGACATTTTCCTTGCAATGTGCAGCCACATTGTATTCACCTATGACCACCTTTCTTGGTCATTCAAATTTTTATTAGATGTGCGGTTGCTTGTAGCACTAGGTACTTCTTCAATTTATCAATTTCCATGTTGCACGACCCTTGGTATATCCTAGCTCCTTCCTTGTCTCTATGATTTCTGATTTATCTAATAATTCACTCTCCATATCTTCTCCCGAGGCCCTTAATCCTGTCACTATTGAAATTAAGGCAGATATGATTCGACCCTTCATCCTAAGTGAAGCGAAAGAAGTCCTCATGGACTCTTATCATCAACCATTGATATAATGGTTCATACTTTCCAAAGTATGGCAGCTTGTACAACTGGTAGACTCCAATCTACTTTAGCAACTTCTCTCCAACATCATCGTACACTTTGACATGTCTTCTGTTGTGTGCTTGTTTGTTTTTGTTCTCAACAACGCATCTAGTTCCTTCTTATTATCTAATGTGTGATGGTTGTAATCATTGATATTACATTTACAAATGTGGGAATCCCATTCTTGTCCCACAATCACACCCTCTGGATACTACATTTATGAGAAATTACTCTGGGAGCAATTTATTCTTCCACTTTGACCTTCTTCTTCCCTTTTACTCCTATTGTAGGTGCTTTCTTCATGCCATTTGAAAATCTCTCCTTTCTATCCTCTGTAACAAGTAAGTTAAAACCCTAGTTCAAATCTCCATGCCCTAGTGGAAATTATGTGCCCTAGCTCTTTCGTAACGTGTCTGCTTCACTCAAACCCTTCACCTATGGGGACATAAGCTTCTCCTACACACAAATCTTCTCTCCATGTCTAGTTTCACAATCTTCGTACCTCAACATGATTCGCTCGACTCATTTACACTTAATACTTCTCAAATTCTCACAATATCAATGGTAAGAATGAACTCACATCTCGTCCTTATATATATTCAAAATTTTAGTGCATTTATTTCTCCTTCACCTACCAAAAATCCTCTCATTAATCGACCATTTTCGTTCTTTCCGCATAGTACATCTTCATGCCCAAGCTATAACCTTCTAGTGTGCCTTCCTACCTTCTAGCCATGGACTTCTCTTCAACGCACCTCCATGCACCTGAGTACCTTGCCACTGTGCACCTTCCCTTGGTAGTTCCCATGGCCCCTACTTACCCCGAGTTATACTTTTTTTCTTCATTCATCTCCACATATGGTACTTATTTCTAGAAGAAATATCTTTTTAACAATTCTCCAACTTGAATAGCACCCATAGCAGTTTGTTCCTTTCATGTGTACTTATTTTCAATAGTCTTGTACCTAGATATCAATAACCACCCCACACTAATGGTATGTGCAGTCCTCTACACATAAAAATTCTTCAAATAATAATTAGCTTCTGGCACACAAACGCACTTATTACACAAAAACACCAAATAAATTGACAAATCATAATGACGAAGAAGGAAATACATTAAGGGAATAGATAAGTGAAAACCTAATATAAATGGTAATACTACCTTATTACAAACTCCAATAAGACTTATTTATAGTAGGGCTTCATCCTACTCCCATTTAAGTAACAGGTAATTATATTCCATCAAGCGTTTCTAAGCTGGAAAGTGCATGTTTCAAGTATGTGAGTGATAATATATAGCCCCAACAAATGTGTACCTTGAATTTTCTTGGATGGCATAGAAACTTAGAATCATAGAGAAGAACCATCTTTCCCATCTCAAGCTTTTTGTCCCTAATGTGCCTCTCATTCTATGATTTCTTCCTGGCCTTTTCTTGATTTTTGAATCCAATGTGTTATTGCTCATCACTCATTCAGCTTGATTATATTTTCAATCCATTCTTTTAATGTGTGTTCATCACCTAGACCTCCAAAGATGCGTAATACACAAAGAAAGTAACATGAATTCCATAGGAAGAATCGCTTTTACATGCAAACACCAATTGAAAAGGTGTAGCCTTGGTTAACCACTTGTACAATTTTTGTACTTGTAAAAACTTTATTATCCCAATCCTTCCTTCCAACATCACAAATTTTTGTCAATGTCTAGTTTAAAATCTTGTTGAAAGCCTTAGCAATCCCATTTTCCTAAGGATGATATGGTGTATTCTTATGGTGTGCAATCATGAATTCATCCAATAAATTTTGATTATCTCATTCAGAAAATGTGTGCCCCTATCACTAGTCAAACTCAAAGGACATCCATACCTTGTAATAATATTTTCCCACATAAACCTAGCTGTTGTAGCCATTGTACAATCCTTTGTAGGTGTTGCTTCTTCCCACCTTGTTAGATAGTCTATGCAAGTGATGATATAGCACGATCCAGTCCTGCATGTGGATGGTGAAATAGGACCCACAAAATCAATAGCCCATTTCTCAAATGGTTTTGTACTAGTAATAGGTATTAAAGGAATTTCATCTTGTTGACATGGTTTTTCAAGGCACCGATAAAGTGATCACAAGCCTTACAATATACCTTACAATCTTTATACAAGGTCTCCCACCATAATCCGGTGAGTAGAATCTTGTGCCCAGTGGTGTCACCTACATAATGGCCACCTACAATACCACCACGAGCTTCCTCCATGATATTTGTGTGCTCATGTTCTAGTACATAGTGGCGTAATACTTATTTCTAGCCTAACTTGTATAGGTCGCCACTAATCAACATATAGGGTGTCACACGTATAGTAAGTTGTTTCTTCTCTAATGAATTCATTCCTTCTAGTGTCATACATGTTTTTAAAAACATAAAAATTTCCTCTAATTCCAATAGCACGTATTGTAACCTGTATAACTGTGCATCAGGCATGGTATTTTCAATGACCTGTGCTTCTTCTTCTTACTGTATTTTGGATAAATGGTCTAGTCTAGAATTACTTTTCCCTTATTTTACCAAAATTGTGAAATCAAATTCTTGAAACAAGAGTACCCATCTGCACATGTGCCCCTGTAAAATGGGCTTGTTCACCAAATACTTCAATGCCATGTGATCTGTATAAAATAAAAATGGTGTAGCTAGTAGGTATTATTTGAATTTATTCTACACATAGATCATTGACAAAGCTTCGCGCTCTATAGTTGTGTAATTATTCTATGTAGGAGTCAGCTTTCTACTAGCAAAACAAATAGGATTATCTATAATACCTTCTCTAGGTTGAGAAAACAAAGATGCCAATGGTCATGCCGAGGCATCCAAATGTACATGAAATGGTTGGTCTCACGAAGGAAAGCAAAGAATAGGCATGGTAGTAAGTTTCTCCTTCAATGTATCAAATGTGCATTTTTACAATTCTCCCTAGTAGAACGTACCTTTTCCTTTCGATAACTCCTCCAAAGGTGCGGAAAATTTAGCATACCATTTTATGAATTTCCTATAATACCCTGTGTGACCCAAGAATTCATGCACCTTACTTTGACTGGTAAGCTCTTTTAGGATGATAATGACTACAACCTTAGCTGGATCAACCAACAAACCTTCCTTGTATATTATGTGTTATAATAGTATTCCAAATGGTGTAACAAATATGCACTTCTTGATGTTCAAAGAGATACTAAACTATGTACATATTTCAAAAATTAAGCGCAGATTGGCACAATGATCCTTAACAAGTCTATACACCATCCAATCATCTAAATAAACATGTAAGAAGTTGTGAATAAAATCTTTAAACACCTAAACAACTATGCACAAAAATTAAACATGTGTATTTTTCGGACCAAAAGGCATCACATTATAGGCAAATCTAGTCCATTCAAAGTAGTAAAAGTAGTCTTTTCCTTATCCTCTTGGGAAATCCTAACCTAATGATAACCAAAGAATCCATCTATAAACAAATAGATTTCATGCCTTGTAACACCTTCTAGTATTTCCTCAGTGAATGGTGTAGGAAAGGGATTAGTCACACATGTAGCATTTATCTCCTTGTAGTCCACACAAATCCTAATCTGACCATCCTTCTTAATATTGGTCACCATTGGATTAACCCATTCTGACTTGTCTAGGGGCTTGATGATTCAAGACTTCAACATTTTATCAATCTCGTCTTTGACCTTTTCACGCAAGTTAGGGTTTATGCTATTAGGTCTCTTGCTAACTGGGTTTGCCCCCTCTTTACGCTTTATCTTCATCTCCCCTAATGATTTATGCATGCCTTTAAGTTCATGGTATCCCCAAGGTAATAAGTCCTAATAACTCAATGATTTTTTCCACTTTAGAGTCAGACCAATAGTCTCCAATTATTGCCTCCTTAGGCTTAGCATCTGATCCAATATTCACTTTCTTTGTCTTTATAGGTTCATGATAGGCATGCATGGTCTTATCTGCACTGTCTAACACCTCACGCCTACTTGTTGAATGGTCTACATCCATATTTTCTACTTCTTCATCATCCACTAAGTAGACCATTTTTCCTTTTTCTTTCTCAAGGAAAGCACATTTAAGTAGTGTGGCATTTGTCTCTATTTCTTCAGCAAAATGCACTCCTGAGTCTCCTTCATCAAATAACTCCTAAATGAGTTCTTCCGCCTTGGCACTATCCCCATAGTTAAGAACTTTATGACCTTTAATGCTTCTTCTACCGGAGGTTTTGTAGAGAAGAATTAAAACGTTTGGGACATTCCTATGATTAAATATTTCCAGTTCCTAGTCTCTCTATGGATTTCTTCATATACATACCAATCACGCATGTATCCTTGTAAAGTGGAATTAAACTTGTGCACCCAGAGAAAAGGTGGTAAAGCTTCCTTCCCCTCTATCCGAGTCTCTCACACTACTAAACATGGTGCTAAACAGGTTGATTACCATGATAAGTATAGATTTGAGTAGGTTCATTTCTCTTGAAGAAACTAGTAGCAAGAGCAATCCTAATTTCATTCCATCCTACAAGATTATCCTTTTGAACCACCCACTAGTGAAATACTATCCCGCATAGGGTATATGCTAACATATTCCTTCTCTCCAACTATTTTATCCACTATTCCTCCATGGCGTACAGGAATACCATAGGGTCTCCTTCTCTAGTGTAACAAGGTACTGAGTTGTTACCTATTCTCCGATATAACTTGTCTGTTATCCCTAGAAAATATACTCTTTACTTTGTACCCTACCAACTCATAAGTGCTATGAGCCCAATTATCACAAGAAACACTTGTAGTATCACTAATAGACTGTGCATCCTCCCACTGAAGGATTCCTTCTTTAGATGGCTCATGCACCTCTGGGTCCCAAACGACACGTACATAAATCCTATTCAGGTCTTCCTCACTCAAGGGCTCAATATAGGGCACAAATTTACCATATGTTAATGGGATAATAACCCTTTCCTCCTTGTTTTCAAATTTGATATAACCCTTGTTGAACTAAAGATCAGCATTATTTGCATAGCACCAAGGACACCCTAGTAGAGATAGGAAGCTATTTTCCTCTACCAATGCTAAGACCTCAAAATCTCCAGTGAACTTGGCTCCTTGTATGGTAATGGATGCATCTTTTAAAACTCTAATGGGAGTGGCCTTAGTCCAGTTAGCCATGAACAATACATTCAAAGATGGATGCAATGGAGGTCTCCCCATTTTTACCCATGCATCTAAGGTAAGAACATTGACTTTCGCGCTTGTATCAATCAATATATTACTCAAAATCCACCCATCCACAACAAAGATTCGAGTGATTTCCTTGTCATAATCTAGGCTATGAGGGGAAGATTTACATGTAGGATCTGTCATCTAGTCTCAATACTTACACATGGAATGTTTCCCTTTAACCAATTCCTAACAAAGGGAATGATATTATCCTATTGAAACATCTTGTACACTTCTTTCAAGTCATCCATATCAGATTGGACCGTCTCTGATGCTTTATTTTGCTCCATCTTCCATGATTTCTCCTTTAAATACTATATTTCACCCTGAAGATTTCTGAGTACCTCCATGGTTTCCTGATAAACCTCCTTCTGATGGGAAGGATATAGGTACCATGCATGTAGAACATCCTCCTTAGTGATGGTAGGTTTTTTTTGTAATGATTCTTTAGCGCGCACACGCTTCAACGCGGTAGTGATCTTTACTTGCAATGCCTCGGATTCTGGTTCCAACTTAGGCATCCACTAATTTTCCACAGCGCATTATATCCTAACCATCCTTGCACCTTTATTTTCTTGTTTATGTTGCTTGCTAAGATGCTCATATAAGTCCAGAATTCCTCATAATTATGATTCTTTCCACAAAAAGAACATGTAATATTCTGAGGACATTCACGCCTATAGTGGTCGGAGATCCACATGTTTCGCAAGGGAACTCACCTCAAACACCACCATGGCCTCATCCTCTGAATCCACCATGGTATCCTCGACCTCTACCATAATTTCCTTCAAAATTCCCTTCATTTTGATCATAGCGTGCTCCGATTGTGATACTAATCCACGATGATCGTTCTTGCCTTTAGAGTTATTTGAAACTCTTGTCTGTCATACACCAATATCTATAGCATCATGGATCTAACCAATCAACTAGAAGTCTTCCATGTCATGTATTGTGGACCTACAAATTTTACAGTAATAAGATACATTCTTCCTTATTGTGCATTGTAATAATAGGCAACAGCTAGCATCATGGTTTAAATGACATATCTCATAGTCCAACAAAGCAATGAGTGTACTGATTTACAGGGACAACTATCCTTTGTGTAACCCTCCACTTCATAATCTATGCACCAAATCCATGTGTGCATCTCATGTGCTGAATTTTCCAATAGCTTCTCCAACTACTTCATCATAGTTGCGATCTATGCTTCTAAAAATGGGCTCACCCCAATGTCTATACTCTCAACTACCTCAGTGCATAAAACTTCTTCAAGTGCTTCACATGGGTCAATGTATGTATTATGTGACAATGCCCTTCTAAAAGGTGTAATCAGACCTCCAACAAACCATTGTGCATGTTGGCTTACATGAATATCATAAGAAAGCTTAGATAACAATGTTTTGAAATGAGCATCATACTCTCTGACACTCTCAGTAGTGCCTTGCTTAATATCCTTGAGTGCACTTATACTCTTCTACTCAAACTCAGGGATATGAAATTATTTAAGGAAAGCATCTTTTAAAGTTGTATAGTCTACGCAAGTCTGATCAGGGTCAAACTTTATGTACTAATTGTGTGCATGCCCTTGTAACGTAGTAGTGAATTGACTTGCCCTACACTCAGAATCCATGATTCCTTTTGCGCGCCATAGTATTTCACACATGTGCACATGTTCAAAAGCATCTTCTATGCCCCTATACTTTGGAAGGTGAAGAGACATATCCATATAAATTATTTGGGGTTGGTGCGGACCTTTCCCACCTGATCTAGAACCTCTTGTGTTTCCTCTACCTCTAGAACCACCAGATCCACCGGAACTAGAACCACCTATACCTCCTAATCCTGAACCTATAGCCAAATTTGGACCAGAAGATGTACTCCTTGTCCCAATAGTAGTAATCTTGAACTTCACCCCTATGATCTTGAAGTGTTCTATTCCCAAAAGAGAGTCGAATATTTTACATGCACGAATTCGAATTGTAGAAGATACACCTGAAAAGGTACCCCAAAACAATAACAAATATGTTTGTGTTGTCATCGATGTGATTTTCATATGACTTACTCCTTCTCTCCCACTGCCTAAATTAGCTTGCTGACTATTTTTTGTACTAGATATTGGAAGGCCAAACGCAACGGAAAGGTTTCTAGGTAGACTTAGATGCGTGCCCGTGGACCAGGTCATCTCTACTAGCGCACTTCTATGTGAGGCTGAGGAGGGTTCCCTTTCATGCTTTCCCAAATGGGGGAGTTTCTGATGCTCCAGCTCCATGCCTTCCGCTTGAGCTCCAAATCCTTCATGAGCCATCTCTCTCCTCAACTCCATTCACTCTATAACATCCCATTGCTTCTCTATGTCCCTCTCACGTGCCTCATTGTACTTAAGACACCTTTCTTTTCTCTACCTCTTTGTCATTGGGTCTTCCATCTTTCACAAAACCTACTCCTACCCCCACACGTGGTGGAGTTTAGTTAGCCATTGATTTTCTCTCCAAGTTCAGTGTTACCATCAAAAAATTTATCTCTAGTGGAATGCCTTGTAAGTAAGTTCCCTGGGATATCATATAAATTGGAATTAAGCTACCTCTGGGCACAAATAAGTGGAAATTGAGCACTCCAAGATATATCTATTTAAAACACCATGGAACCATGTATCCATAGTGTGATTCCAAATCAGATCAACATCATAAAGTGTATGAAATTCTTCTTGTGTCTAGACAAGTGTGTGATACCTCTAATTCCATTTAGATGTATAAGTAACCAGCCACTCGTATAGCTCTACCGAAAAGATAGCGAATAAGATCTAATACAAATAGTCATACAGATTATACTTCACCCACATGCATACATCAAACTCATATCCATTGTTGAACCTTCATGCATATTCTTCTTCTAGGTCATGTATCCACTTCTCAACACTTTCTAGGGTCAATTGACATGTCTTCATCGCGAACCATCCTGAAAACAATTGAAAAAGAGGTCACAGAGTAAGGAACCAATGATGTAGAATAGAATTTACCAAAGAAAAACCCAACCACACCGACACATCACCCAACCTAGACCGAGCACTCACCGAAGCATGCAAAAGGTACCGGGCCCTCTTTAGGGTTGGTGTTACAAGATGTTAGCATGTTGAATACTTAACGCATTTAGATCCATAATTCATACATAATTCTACGGTGCATGTTCGATCTATATCTAAAGAATAACAAACTTAAATGATAACCATGATGAAATCAAAACATGCAAGAACCACTTATACTCGTGATTAATACTTTGATTCAAATTAATACACTCCATTACATTAAACATGATAAATACATAATCTCATTACAATAGATAATACCATAGTTTATATGTGCATCAAATTTAGCAAAGCATAACCTCACAATAATTCAGTTCTCACACAACTACTATACTACACAGATCATTACATATTTATAAGGGTGGGGACTAGCCCTTCATCACTTACATAATTCCAAAAATAGGTCACATGCTGAAAATAGCCATGTGCCTTTACAATCATAGCCACACATACAAGTGCGCTAAAAATAGACCTCTTCCAATTTTAACTATTAGTAGCAATTCTATCTTTAGCCCGCATCCATGTAAATTTCTCCATATCCGCTCTTTCAAAATAGTCAATGTGTGTCGTGCAATTCTTTCCCCAGGTTATGTGCTCTACACGTTATCTCCAAAAATATCCCGTACATGTGAAAATGGCTAATTCCCAAATCTACTCTTATATTATGTGCACGTGTTCTCCCTATCCTTTTTCCCCTTTGACTATGCCCAATTCTCTCACGTGAACCTCTCTTGTGCATTTTGTTTAGTATTCCACTTTGTCTACTCAACAATCTTTCTATGGAATCAATATGTGTTCAAGTTTGCGAAAAAGAACTCACGAAGCTTAGAGAAGGAAGAAGAAGAAACTTTACCACGTATGATAGGCTCTAACTCTCTAGAATATTTCTCTCTAAATATTTTTTCATGAAAATAACTCTTATTTTAAATGGGAATCATTTTAAGGTTTTGGGGATCTTGTTTTTATTGAAATGGATGATCTTCTATATTTTCTTCATTTTTAAGATGTAGATTGTATTGTATGATATGTAATCGATAACATAATAACATATGGATCTCGGGTTATCTATATTGATTAAATCCTTGGTATTATTTCATGTGCATGCCATTAAATAACTCGTAATAGTTCAATATGTTATGAAAACATATTTTTATGTTTGGTTGGTTCTTATCATTACTTAAAGATTGATACTTTTGGAAGCTTGTTTGATAAGTGATAATTGGTTTGGATTATGGTTACCATTTTCTTATCTTATGATCTTAAAAATCTGTAAAGATTATGGGTACATCTTTTTCATCTTTTGATGAACCTTCCTGCTTAAAATAAATATATATTAAAATGAATCGATTTATATCGACTGTATAATAATATTGTTGTTGCATAGTATTATCGGCTTTACCATATTGGATTGATAACCTTAATGGGTATTTGATTTATACGTCTTTATGTGCTTATAATTAGAATGTTGTTTTGGGTATTTGTTTTAATTAGTATTACATTTACCATAGATTTTTTCATGAGAATGTTAGCACACGAGTGCTACCACTTTGTCTTACCTGATATCTAACCTCTGTAACTTCTTAAGAAACATTTGGTTGATGGTCTATGTTTACATTCGGTTACATGGTGGCTTGATAGACCTGGAGTATGGTTACATTCAAGGAGAAATAAGCATAAGGTTGTAGTTACAACTTTTATAAACCTGTGATGATAGTTAAGTTTGACTTAGAGGGACGTATGGTCTATCTAAAATTATACCTTGTCTACCCTTGACTTTAACTCGATATAATGGTCCTTTGTGGCCTCCTTGTTAAGTAGCGCATAAATTCTTTGAGCCTTAGGCTTAAATGGGTCGTTAATTTTAACTATTATCAGCATTCTATTTTATATTTTATAAAATTTGAATTCAGTAACACTAAATGGACATGTTGTATTAGTATGGTTTGACATTTTTATGGAAAGGAATTTGGTCTGGAACTTATCCTCCTACAGATGGAACTATATGGAAGTCCTCTCTGTTCGGTCATATAGACCCTACTGATGTGAATAAATAGGCTATAGAGTTTATAACTTTTATTAAATGTTGAATAAGTTATTGGATGTATAACTTATATGGAATTATGAATAAGCCATTATTAAAGCATTGTTCATATGAAATGTACTTGACTATTTAATCATGTTACAGTTATATAGTTTTACTTGATTGTGATATGATCCATTATCTGCAAGTCTAGGAAATTATGGTTTGATCAAGTTGATATTGATAAATTTTATATTCAATGTCTTATAAGTTAATGTCTCGTATGGATCCTTCCTATATGAATTACTTAGTGTACTACGTATTCATTTGTTGGTGTTTGTAATGATCATATGTCTATGTTAAATGTTCAAAAATGTTGAGTGTTCATTTTTAACCTTAAATTAGTTTTAAGTTAAATGTAGCATTCCTTTTATGAAATTATTAGATAGAGCATGTTAATGCATGTATTTAGATATTATCATGCCGGTTCATATGAACTAACAGATGTTAATAATCTTGCAAATGGAATTCATGAAAGATGAAAGAAGGATGAATTTTATAAGTTTACATTGTTCTAGTGATTGAAGAAATATTATTTACATAATTGATTGTATTATTCATTACTTGATGTACTTGTGTTTTAGAAATAGGAAAGGCTAATGGCCCATTTATTGTATCTATTCTAAAAGAGAAGTTGATTCAAGTTGTCTTAAGAAATTTTTGATATTTAGTTTCTAGAATTAAATAAAGAAATATCCTTGTTAGTAACATTTTCTTATGTACTATTTGAAGTGAATGACTATGATGTTTTGAATTTAGTCATTAGATCATTAAAAATAAAAATCCAATTATATTAGTTCTATAATTATAAGTGATGTAGAGTCTAAATAATGAAGGACAAAGATGTCTCTACATGATTGAATATCATTTATAAACTAAATGAAGTATGGCTTATTATCTAAGTACACTTTGTGACTAAAATGAGTTATACATATTATGTTGTAAATATCTTAAGTGAATGTAAGTTATACTTAGCATTTATAAAGATGACATAATGAGGTTGACTTCATTATATAAGACAGTCTTATTAATAAAATAGTAGCTAATAAACTTAAGGAACATTATTAGTTATATGAAAAGTGATGTTTAAATTCAGATATAACTACATTATCTATTTAAGGAAAATTGATGGATGTTTAAAAACACATTAACATCATTAAGCTATGTGCAGAATGCTTAAGTTTAATATGTTTACTTCCTAAGTATGAAAACATACATAAGCATGATAGTTATGTATAATCATAACTGTTCCTAAGGGCACATGTGTGTATAAATAATAATGTATGATTGTTTTCCTACATTAATACAACTAAAGAGAAGAACACTGCAACTACCCATTTATACCTAAATAAGGATTAAGGTATGTTTCCATGATAAGGCATTAACGTATATTTAAATTTGTAACCTGCACTTAATCAAGTAATTCTTTTCTATCCTTACTCAAAGTAAAGTCATTTCAAACCCTTTTACATCTTTAGGTATTGCACATATCAACGAGAGTAACTAGGGTGTGATTAACTAGAAGCGAATTAATGAAATTAATGAATTTGTTAATGTACGATGTTATGTATAGCGAAACTCGATAGACTATCATAGTATAGTCACTATTGCATAGTACCCAACTAATGACGTGAGTAATTTTTTTCTACTATGGCGTGATAACCCGTCAAGCTCCCCTAAACATAACTTTTCATAAAACCTTGGATTCAAGTAAGTGAAAGATACCAATTTAAAGTAGTAGCATGGCTAAGTATCGATGTCATCTTATGATGACTATAGGAAAGGAAGTGGACCCGAAGTGACGCAAGTCAATTTGGATATGCTTACTTCCCTTAGTCATCCTAAGTTGACTTATCAACACTTATCCACGCATGTGGTTTTGAATCAATACCTTGCACAGACCTTGGAAGTGATTGATGTAAGATCAAATTAGTCCTAATCTAGAAAACAATTTTGAGTGTATGGTGAAAGACATATTCCATATGATGATTATGTCATCATGGAATTGGGCATGGCATACATGACCCAAAACTTTGGCCAAAGTACGCAAGTTGTTGATTACACTGTCTTGATTTCACCTAGACTAAAGATGTAGGATATTTGATGGGTTATCTATAATAGATACCCAAATATGCACTTTAGATATTAACACTTGAATGACCCTGATTAATTAAGGGAACCAAAAGTATACTTTTTGTACACATTTGAATAAATTAGATATGAGGGATCAGTTTTAATATGACTCATAATAGTTGCATATGGTTTACTATTGTAGGATGGATTGACTAAGATAATGTTGGTTCTAAATTATGTGAATTTAGAACAAGTGAAACATTATGATAAAAAAATCCCTTGTATTGAATTCTTAAAATGAGGATGTTACATCAAGAACAAAACTATGAAGGAGTTATGTCAATGCTTTCAAATCCAACTAAAATGGTCAACTCCCTATTACCCTAAAGGTAATAGACAGGATGAATCCTTGAATAAGAATCTTGTTCAAATAATGGACAAGATCATTAATAAGACTAGTCGTAATTGGCATTTATAGATTTATCCTACCCTATGGGAATATTGAACATCTATCTGCACCCCTATTGGTGCTACTCCATATCCTTTAGTTTTTTACACTGAATTCATCCTACCCCTTGGGATTGATATCCCTTCTTTGTGCATATCTTTGCAAGACTATTTAGACAAAGAGGAAAACTATATAGTTTCTAGACTCACAGAACTAGAGTTTCTAGATAAGAAACACCTTCATACACTAGATCACCTCAAAGTGTATCAGAATCAAGTGCATCGAGGCCACAAAAATGATTCATACCTCACCAATTTGAGGTAGGAGACCTGGTCTTAAAAGAAAATCAGTTCAACACCACAAAGGATCGTGAGAAGAAGGGTAAGTTTGAGCCTAACTAGTTAGGACCATATGTTGTGGTTGCTAAGTTTTGTTCAAGAGCATATAAACTTGTTGATTCTGATGGTGACTAGTTTCGAGAACCAATGAATGTCATGTACCTCAAGTGGTTCTATGCTTAAGCATGGAGGTCCTTCAAATATCAAAAATTAAAAAAGTATAAAAATTAGAAAATGAAATGAAACAAGAAAGAGAAATCAATCCGTCCAAATGTGAAAACCACACAATTGTGGCACTTTAGACAATTATTTTGGTGAAAAATGGTTTCCAATGCCATCAGAGGGTCCATTGTTCACAATAATTTCATATATAGGTATACAATGGCTTTATCCTAATGTAAATTTTGCATGTGTCTGAGATACTTTTGATTTTATCCTTCATGGTCTTGATATGGATAATCCTACTCATGTATGCAAAGAGTTTTCCTTTTGTACACTCTCATCTAATGCTAGGGGAATTTTTTTATCTTCACTTTCTTGCACATATGTGTGACTTTTTCCCTTGTACATTCCCATCTATCTCTGGGGTAATCCTTGTTTCTTTTTTTTCTTACACATAGCTCTAGAAACCTATTTGAAAAACTCTAAACATTCGTATAAATTTTTTAAAAAATTCATAAACATTCAAATAACGTCCCATAGAAAACTCGAAAAATAAAATAAATTTTTCTTAGAAAACAATGCAAAAATAGCACAAAAGGTTCCCAAAATGTCCTACAAAAACAAAGTAGTGTTTGCATACTTAGTTGTTTGTTTGTACATAGTTTTGTTAGTTTGTTGTTTTGTGTGATTTCTTAGATTCTTTTCTTTTCTTTTATTTCTTAGATTACATCTTATTTTAGTCTATTGAGAAATTTATTAGTCTTTTTGTCTTGTGTGTTTGTACATAGTTGTGTTGTGTTGGTACGTAGTATGTATATAGTATATTTTATTAAGTGTTCATTGTTGTATTCATTGCTTGTATAGTTTTTAATCATTTCATCATCCATATCATCTATCATCATATATAAATACAATTCTAAGCTACATAATCATGACACTAAAAATTAAACATGTATGCTAAGCTAACATCATATGATATCACCACATTGGCAAGAGGGATTATCTTTATCCCCCACATCATAGACCATAATAAAAACATGGGCTAAACATGTTATTTCATAAAAAAACAATGATAAGTAGAAAATTCCATTGTCATCATATATCCATATAAATATCAATGTCCATATATAAAACAATGTGTCTCGATATACATTAGATATGATAAACACCATCATGTGCATGGATCAAAAATGCCTTCATCTTGAGGCATAATAAAAAAAAATACATATACATCTAATCAAAATGATGCCTTCATCACAAGGAATACATCAAAAATAATACATGATAACACGAGAGATTCAAAACTCGACTCTCACCAACACCAATATTTCCCGACCTATGACTCAAACTTCCCGACATGTGTTGTAGAGGAGGCATTGGCTAACTGGAGCTTGCATGGGTAGTAGCATATGTTATGAGGTAAGCATCTGCTGAGGTGACGACATCTATATTGACTGTAAGACCTAGATGGATTATGTGACCTATATCTGGAATGATTTTCAGCCACCAAACTCTTACCGTAGGGTATATGCCTCTATCACTCTAGTACAGCCCCATAATAAAATGCTCTATAATATTCAACCTCACCTTTGGTTGATGCAAAATAAAATACTAAGTCCCGACCTCCTACTACTAAGGCCACATGTTGTAGTGCATAACACTCTCCTATCAATTGATTCACATATTCCCGTAGTTGAGTCTTCTCAAGTACTCACCGTGCTCACTTGGCTTGTAGCGAAGTCCTCTCAGCCTATCCATTGTGCTCTCTTAGCTTTCAAATGATCTCTATCTCAAGTGATCTATTGTAATTACTTCCTCAAGGTAGTCTCGATCCTCAAGACCCTATATGCAGCCCTCTCTCAAGTGACCTCTAGGGTGACCTAGGTGGCAACCCCTAATCCCCACCTACTGCAATCTATCTAGGGGGTGATTCTCATCCGTCTCATCCATCCCACCTACTTCCATGTGAGGAATCACTACTTAAGGTGGTGAAGGTCAAACATGTATGAAAATTTACTACACAACCTATTATAGCATAGGTATCTGCATGTGGTTATGGTTGTGGTTGTGGTCAGTAGAGGAACCTATGTTGGTGGACCCTATGGCTGCATTGGAATCACTGGTGGTACATATGGAGCCTACTATTGAACATGTCCTTGGCCTTAAGATTGTGATCTACCTCAGCCTCAAGCTGACCCAATCTCACTCTATATCTCAAACCCTTTCCATGTAACCCCTATGTTGTTACGGCTGATACATGACATCTATAGATTCATGAGGGATTGTAATCCATTTGGAAAAAACTTTGGCATACCATGGACCATAATCTAGACTGGTCTTGAGGTCTATAACCCGTAGTTGTGCTACCATTGTTGTGGAGCAACATCTCTAAAATTGTCTTGGGCTCATCGTTGTCCGATCCGAGGCCCAAAATCAAAGGTCTCACATGCTCTATGCACATACCACATATCATATCCGAGAATACCTTGGACATAACCTAAATTTCCTTATACCCTATCAACCTAGAACCACTTTTTTATTTATCTCCAGCTACCAATAATAAAACTCTCAACCTCTCAAGTCCCGAGCTCAACAACATCCTCTCACCATTGATATAAGTGATCATGTGGAGCTATAAATCTTTGAATTATTGTCTATAGTATGTCATGTCTCCCATGTTTGATTAGACATCCTCACCTACTAGCTCCCACCTCATACAATATGGATCATATGGATCCCTAACTCGTAGTACTCCATTAGGGGCCCCAATAGATATATTGTCCCAATCCTAGATCTATAAAAGTGTGGAGGGCCCCAATCTCCTTATACATATGTATGTTACAAGGTGCAAGTCCTAGTACATGTGGGCTAGTATGCACTGACCCTAATAGAAAATCTCTCCATCCATGATTCGGTGCACTACTCTTATTAAACCAAGTAGGAAGTGTGTACCCGTCTTGTTAGGAAACAAGTAGTCGTTAATAAGATTCACCAAATATACTAGAATCCATGTAATTTGTCGATCCTCAAAACATCTATGTAGAAGTATTTTCATACCTTTCTAGGGTATGTCCCAGTGTATAAACATGTCCCAAATGCATTCTATAATCTGGCTATGATCCTCATCATACGTCACTAAGCTTTCTGGATCATAACTCGAGGATTTGATACACATCCTCTAAGGTCTTCGCCATCTCGCGCTTATCGGTCCAAAGGTTTGACTCTCACTCCTCCACGCCTCTCTGCTAAGGAATTTAGGAGGGCATGATCCAATGTAATATGAGGCATTTGTGCAATATATGAGTGGTTTGTAGCCTCTAATGTTGCAATCAAGAAAATATTCTCTCTTTGTGATAAATCCTACTCATAGGCTCGAATGTGCCCATGCCACTCCCACACATCCAAAATGTGCAATCTCAATTGCAAGATTACACAAAACACTTGATTAACATAATTTCTTCTACTAATGTCTTCCTAAGATGTTGTAATTTCTTCGACATTATTCTATTCATTTCTAAGTTCATCTAAAAATCTTCCAATTTCCTTTAAAAATTATAATTCCTAATTTTTACACTAAGCACAAGCTTGTTTGCACTAGATCACTCCTTTTGGCACTAGAACAAACCTACACAAACATGTGCCTTTTCATGATAACTCCCTCATTTTTGCACTAGCACAAGCCTGTGCTAGTGCACTCATTTTTATGCTAGCTTGCTCATTTTGACACTAGCGCAAATCTAACTAACCTACAAATCTATTTCAACACTAGCTTTCTTATTTTTACACTATCTCAAGCCCTTTGTACTAATGTGATCCCTTTAAAGCTAGCGCAGCCAAAGACTTGTGCTAGTGTGATCTCACATTTTCCCCTAGCCTAAACTTGCATTAAATGCACTCTAAAATGAAATTTCTTATTTGTGTACCAATGGTCCACCCGAAGGAAGCCTCAAATACTCTTGTACTTTTTCTGCATAGTTTCTACAGGTTACGAGTTGAGCCATTTCTCTCCAAATTCATATAAAAACCTCACTAAATCTCAAAAGGGTCAGGTAATAATAACTAGTCACAATGGATTTTACCCTCCCAACCTGCTATTTATAGTCGTTTTGACCTAATTCTTCATTTTTATCACCTTCTAAGGGCTAGATAACTAACGTGTTTCTTCTATATTCTTCCCACCATGTGTCAACATTCCGTCACAATGATTATTTTTATTAAATAGTCATTTTTCTAGCATTTTCGCTTCACTAGAGCATGTTTTTCTTCAGCGACCTTTTCTTCTACTCCGGGGCTTATTTTTGCTTCTTAGGGATTTTTGGCCAATGCCTCACATGCCTTGTCATTCTTCTATATAAATTCTTCCTAAAATTTCAAAAACTTCTAAGAAATCAAATATTGCAAAAAAATCACAAAAATGTTCAAAATCCAAAACATTGGTAAAAATTAAAAATCCGAACAATTGGTAAAAATCAAAAATCCAAAAAAATGTAAAAATCAAAAAAATCAAAAATTAGTAAAAAAACCATGCACGCAGACTAAAGCATTTATCAGACACATCATCCTCAAACATCAAAATTTTTCCTACAAAACATATTTATTTGGTCCTCAATCATTCTTGCAAACGACTTATGAATCATCTGGATCTACCTCCATTAACAAAGTTGGTTTTCTTACTATGTCTATACTCCCTTGTACAACAAGTTGCTTGGTACTATTTCATAGTGCATGATTTCTTTTCATATGACCCTTGTGTCCTATGTTTATTCACCTCACATGTACCCTTGCTTGGGGAGACATTTTTAACCATTGTCATTAACTCAAACATTTGGGAACTGAAGCTCGATAACAAAAACATTGGTGCAACTGTCTTGAATGTTGTTTGTTTATGTGTTTTTATACTTGTTTACTTTCTCGTATTGCATTACTTTATGTATGTTTCTTGGATTTAGTATTTAAGCAATGAAAAAATGTTATTATTATAGTTTTTCATGTTATTTTACACTTTTGTTGTATGCTTATATTATAATAAAGATCTGATGACATAGATCATAAGAAAAATGATGAAACAAAGTTACTCTTGAGATAAGTTGGATGAAATCTATTTCCATTCTCTTCATCTTCATTCTTCTTCATTATCATTTTCTTCATTGTCATTTTCTTCTTCAATAACACCTAGGGTAATAGGGATTATATTTATCCCCCCCCCTCCTTATTTCTTTTATCCATTTCCTTCATCTTTTCAATCGTCGATCGACCTCTTTCATCACCCCATCGACACTCGAGGGGGCATCCTTCATTCTACTAATTTTTCTTCCATTTCATTCAAAATTTACTTTTTATAATTTTCTACTATCTTTGAAGTGGTGTTGCCTACGCCACCCCAAAGAGGGGAAAATGTAGACACCTAAAATCCACCTATGCAGTTTTAATACTAAAATTGTACTAACTATTGTCTTTCTCATCATTTTCATTATAATTAGTGTTTTTCCACTAATTAACTAGTGTTTCCCTCTATTTTGGTCAATTAACAACACTAAGTTAATTAACTAGTATTTATCCCATTCCGGATGCCAATTAACAACACTTAGTTAGTTATAATCCTCCTTCATTCAATTAATAACTATCATTAGTTAATTAATCCTTTATAATCTTATATTTAATTAATAAGCCTTCTTATTAATTAATTCCCCTTTTAAATCCTCTATATTCTACCTATTTTCCTCTAAATCATCTTTAAATATATTTCTAAGCTTATCTTGGCCTATTAATTAATCCTAGTTTATTAATTAAATCATCTCCAACTCCCATGAGTTGTTAATCACTTCGTAATTCTTATAATCAATATTATCTCTTCTAAATCTACTTTATCCTTTATCCCACATGCACTAGTTTGCAAGCTTCTCCCAAATTGGAAAGATATATAAAGGACCCTCCTACATTCTTTCACACCTACACCACACTTTGATTAGTGATTTATACAATCTTATGATAAGATCCTTCTCCATTCTTTGGAATAGCTACTTCATCTTTACATTCATTCTCTCATTTTTGAGTAGAAAGGAAGATCTAAGTATGGCCTTGTAGCCATTTCTTGGTGAGATCCTTCCCTCTCTTTGGAGATCAACACAAATTTGATTACTCATGATCTAAAGAGGCTCATGCTTAGAAGTAATCATACATTAAAAGAGTAGGAATGGTTAGCATTAGGTGATTTCATTCATGTTTATGCAATTAAGATAGTTATTTCCTTTAAGCTCTTATCATGATGTTAATGGTAGATTTAGCTTTTCTTTGAGACTACTAGGTGTTAGTTTCTTTCAATTAGCATAACAACTTTAGCATACATATAGTCACTTAAAAGATAATTTGGGTTTGGATTAGGGCATGTTTCCCCTCGATCCCACCATATATCATAACCAAGAGTGTACAAGGGGAACTTCCCTTGACCTTGTTGGGGTTGTTGCCTCCGAACCTCGCTTCTCCATTATGCGGTATTTTGTGGTGCCTCTGCCTAATTGGAGGCATATTACTTTAATGTGTCCAAGATTAGATGGTGAGGGTTAGTTTTAAATCTAATCAAACCCCCTCACAATAAAACATTATTACTTCCTACTTGATCCTTTCCCACCCCACATTTCTTTGGATGCATTTTCAATCGAACCTTGAAATACATTGGACACCAAATTCATCTTGAAATTATTGGTAAGGTATTAGCAACATAATTCTTCACTTTAGAGTAGGGAAGAGACTTGAAAATGGTAAACAATTTCATCAAGGAAATATCAAACACTTTTTGACCATGTGGGATGGAGAAAGACACTATGTAGACACAAAATCACACAATTGGGTACATTTATAGTTCCTAATCACATACCACTATTCATATGATTCCTGAGAAAGAAAACTAGTAATTGACATTTATCTTTGGCCTCTTTTCTGAATTTTTTTTTCTCTTTGGTCTTACACACCCCACTTCCCGGTCCGATTCATTTCTTTACCTTTCTTAGCTCTAGACACCAGTGCCTAGCCAAGATGTCAATGCCCAAGTGCCCTCGTCCCTTTGGGAGCCCATGGCTTATTTGTTACTCACCTCTTTTGGGCCTCTTTTATCTTTTGTCATCTTTATTTCTTATGGGTTGGCCTTTTAGTTGTCAATTACAAAATTCAAACAAGGGAATCATATAAATATAAGGTTATTTGACCATAATTAAATATCAAGCTCTAAGAAGCTACTATCACCACCTAAGGTTGCATCCAAAGGAATTTCTAAGCGTATCAAAGCATCCATCTATCCATCATTCAAGGGAAAATGGACTATGTTTTCTACATACACACATAGGAGGGGAAGTTCATTTTGACATCCACACATCTATCTACATTGCTACATCTATTTATTTCTCATTATTCAGTGCATCTTGCACAAGATCTTCTTAGGGAACGATTCTACACATGTGCACGAGAACTACATGGATTCTCGAGATGTAGTGAAGCACTCCATTATAAGTTCACTCTATCAGGTGAACTTAAGGACATGTCTGAATCCCCATTTGCATAGTTTTATTTTTAGGATTTGATATGTTTTGGGGTTTTGCATGAGATTTATTTATTTTTCAGTCTACATGAGAATTCTGTGGACATAGTGCAACATACAGGTGATAAATAGAGAAGCTTAGTGACATTGGTGTGACATGGTAAAGTTTAGTTTCTAACCATTTTCACAATCGTGGGCACCTAGAAGTAGTCTCTAGTGCCTATGTGCCCCTTACCTAGTCCAGCGCCTGGTCTAGCTTATTCCAATAGTCCCACAAATTTTTTTGTGTGGTTGAGATAGTTTCCTCCTCATGTTCATCATTTTTCCATTCCAACATACTTTGGGATCAATTGTGAAATCAGCTAAGTCTTTTATTCCCTCTCTTGCACATAGGGTTTCATTTTTATCTAGCTTATTACTTAGGTCAGATCTATACTTTATTGTTTTATTTATCACATGTGACTTTGTAATTAGGGTTTTACAAATTCTATATTTGTTAAATCATTTAGTGAACCCGTCTCATTCATGAACTCTTCAATCCTTGTTTTTCTTCTCTCATGGATCATAAGGTCTCTCAACTCTCCTTGCTTCAATTGCTTCAAATGTACCCATCTTGTAAATATGCTCTCCACAAAACCCTATGTATCTCCCTATCAACATGCCACCTTCACAAGTTAGTGCCATATTTGATCGTCTCTCCGATGACTCTATTAGTTCTAATGTCAATCAATCAATCTGCAAGTCTATTCAAACTTTACATTATTTATTTCAAGATAAATTTTGGGCTATGGAATCCATGATTACATCTCTTCAATCTCCAACATCTTAAGGATGCTTCTTAGGCTCATGCTAGTTCTTCTTCTCATCCTCATTCTATTTCTTCTACATGTATTAATATCGCTTAACCTCAAATATTTCCACTCCCGTGCCTCTCAATTTTTATCTCAATGCTAAGAAACAATATACTCTTCTCATGGATCCTAACTCATCAATTGATAAAATTTGCATCTACTCATTGTTATCCTCATTATCAGCTTGCAAAATATCAAGGTCATCCATATTATAATTATCATTGAATCAATGGACATAATGACAATGATTGTTATGCTCTTAAGTGAAAAATTGGCCACCTTAAGCATTATGGTCTTATCTCATTTTTTCTCAACATGCCACTACATTTTCATCTCCAAGTACTAAATCTCATTGGGTTCCTAAATATGATTCATCTACGTCTAATAATCATCATGCAATTGTTTCTAATATTCCTTCTATGGAAAGTCAAGAGTTTCCTAAGCAACTTCCTCTCAACATCAGTCCATCCTCTTCTCCTCTTGAGTCTTCTACAATGTTATCAATCCCACATAAGCTACCACCATTCAAGATTCCTCCCCATCCTAATCCACTTCCATTCTTGATTCATTTTGTTGAAGAACCCACTCCTTCTATTAATGGTCGGACACATTTCAAACTCCGCCACCATTGCATGGTCCTCTTATTAATTTTGCCTACCATTGTGTTGGCTCTCTCTCTCTCTCTCTCTCTCTCTCTCTCTCTCTCTCTCTCTCTCTCTCTCATCATGACACAAACAATGCTCTCCCATAATTTCATGGTATCTCTAGCATCATCACATATATCTTCATCATCATGCACTCTGGGGGGCATCATGCTTACTTCCCCCTCTTAGAATCACTGTTTGTCTATGATTTCTACTCATATGCTCCATGTTTTACATTTCATCTCTCTAAGTATCATTACACATATTGATACACTTATATCATCTCTACCCTAGGATGCACTCTTGTGATATGGTTCACACTTGACTGTTGATGGCATACTACATACATAAACCTCATATCATACACATGACACACTTCACACTCTACACATTTATGACACATCTCTTTGGAATCACATTCTCACACATCACACTACCCTATGATGCACTCTAGTTCCATGGTTTGTACTCGACTACTGAGGGTATAAATCTGAAATGAACCTCACCACATTCACTCTCTAAGATACATGTTTCATTAATCTATTTTTCTAGTACACATTATCAAACCATTTCCCGATGACACACTCTTGTTCCATGGTTCATTCTTGATTTTCGAGGGATATTTTATAAATGAACCTCATCTCATACTCATCCACATTCACTCAAGGGGAAGGTTGCTCCTATCACATTCCTTTGCATATCATTTTATCTCACTCATTCACAAAAATTACATATCTTGGTTACACATACTCTTGCTTTCTTATACTAGTTACATGTACACTTTGTTTACATGTTAGATAGATACTTTGTATGTCATTATATTTTACATATATACATGTGTGTTCACGTTTTATCTAGTTGTGAATGTAAACTTCCTATAGCTCTTTACACATAGCATGGATGTTTGGCACTATACCTCTTATACCCCAGAACCATTTTCCATCATGGTTGTATGATACTTTGATTGTTATTGTCTTCTATTATATGTCATTCTTTGTGGGATTTTTTGTATGTCCTGGTTGTTCATTTGTTGTATGATTTTGGTCGCTTTGGCCTTGATTATCTTACGACATTATGTACAATGTCCCATATTTGAAACCCATTTTTGTGGCCTACATTTTCTTCTTGCTTCTTAGCTTACAAATTGTCTTCTATATGTGTATTTGTCTTGATTGCACTAACACATGTTTCCAACCACTTTGTTTGCATGTTTCCTTGTTTCTACTATGTACATTCCCTCCCCGTGTAGGGTATCATTCGATCAACATATGGCCCTCTCCTTTGGGCTGCATCCTCGTATCGATGTCACATACATCCCAAACGAGGGGGGCATATATTTGGTGAATCACTCACCCCATATAGCATCTCGTAGATTTGGTACAGACATGCACATTATAGGAAAAGCATAGTATATAATTACATAAATGGCCCAAAAGATGACTTGGGTCATCGGTTCTGCATGACACCAAAGCACCAGATACGAGACATGAGCTCTTGGATGCTCTTGACCTTTCCCGAGCTCTTATGACCAGGGGCAATTATAACTACTTTCTCAAATTAACACAGCTTTAAATCATTTTATAGAGTAATTTTCTCATTACATGTATAGTCCTCCAACAATTATAATGCATTCTATCTTTTTTTTCTTTTTTTTTGGATCAAACTGGATTGAATTGGATTGAACTAGAATAAAGAAGGATCACACCATTTATAGTGGTGTATAAATTTTGGGAAGCATTCAAGGATGGAGAATAACACATGACAATTCTCTTCTTTCATGGCATGAGATCACCCAAAAACTCTCTCTTCGCATAAGATCACCCAAAAAATCATTCTTCTACAACATATTCAATATATTTTCTATCATTTTCACTCTATTCTGAGATCATGTTCACATGTTCCTTTTACTAATTTTTCACATTTTACATACTTGGATCATATTTTTCACATATACTCGACTTTCACTACTTTTCACTCTTCTTTTGTAGGTTCATCCTTAATAAGCAACAAGAAGTAGCCCTTCATCAAGTGATAATGACAATAGGTACAAACATGGAACAATTTTTACAATTCACCCCTAGGGTCACTTCCTCTTCCCTTAGTTTCCACACTTCATTTTTCATCGCTCAAGACTTTTCTTGTCTCTTTAGCATGCTTTTGCCATTGATCTACATGGTTATCTCAGTACGTATCTCTATCTACTTTAAGTTATCAAGTATTCACTCAACAAAATAAAGTGGGGGAAATGTAGACACAAAACCATGCACTTGGATACATTTATAGGTCATAATCACATACCACTACTCATATGATCCCTAAGTGAGAAAACTAGTAATTGACATCCATCTTTTGCCTCACTTCTATCTTTCTCTGGTTTTCTCTTTGGTCTTACACACCCTACTACATAGTTTACTATTCATTACTTTATCTTTCTTAGCTCTAGACACCAATGCCTAGCCAGGGCGCCACACCCAAGTGCCCCCGACCTCTTTGTATCTTACTCACCTCTTTTGGGCCTCTTTTATCTTTTGGGCATCTTGTTTTCTTATGGGTCATAATTTTAGTTTTCAATTGCAAAATTCAAACAAGGGAATCATATAAATATAAATATATGTGATCATAATAAAATACCAAGCTCTAAGTATCTACTACCACCACCTAAGGTTGCATCTAAAGGAATTTCTAAGAGCATCAAAGCATCCATCTAGATATCAATCAAGGGACAATGGACTACATTTTATACATATGCACATAGGAGGGGGAGTTCATTTTGACATCCACACATCTATCTACATTGCTACATCTAGCTATTACTCGTTATTCAAGTGCATCTTACACAAGAGCTTCCTAGGGTACAATTCTACACACACACATAGAGAACTACATGGATTATGAGATGTATTGTAGTGCTCATTTATAAGTTCACTCTGTCGGTGACCTTCGGGGTCAATCCGACTCCCCATTTGCATCTTTTTCTTTTTAGGTTTTAATGTGTTTTGGGGTTTTGTAGAATATCATTTATTTTACTGAGGCTACACATGAATTCTAAGGACATAGTGTGACATACAAGTGATAAATAGCAAAGGTTATCGACATTGGTGTGACATAAAATAATTAGTTTTTGACCATTTTCACAATCACGGGTGCCCAAAAGTAGTCTCCAACACCTAGGCACCCCTAACCTAGTCCAGGATGCTCCGATCCAACTTATTCGATAGTTCCACAATTTTTTGTGTGGTTGCGAAAATTTCCTCCTCTTATTCATCAATTATCTAGCCTAGCATACTTTGGGATCAATTATGAAATCAGCTAAGTCTTCTATTCCCTTTCTTACACCTAGGGTTTCATTTTTATCTAGCTTATTGCTTGGGTTATATCTATACTTTATTGTTTTATTTATCACATGTGACTCTGCAATTAGGGTTTTATAAATTCTATATTTGTTAAATCACACTACATTAATATCAAGATCATGAGACAAATGATAAATATCTCTCTCAGGATAACAACATGGCTGTCCCAAATGGGACAAATATGACTAAGGAAAATACTCCTCCTTTGTCTTCTCCTCCAACCACGGAGGCTTCATTAGGCTAGGTAACGGTCAACAAAAAAAAAAACACTCTGAAGGAGAACTCTACGCCTAGATGATTTTCTCTGTTATTGTTTGGTTGGGTTACATTGGTTTCATTTTTCTTGGCCGATAATAGTTTGTTTCTTTTCCAATGGTGTTGTTGTGCCATTGTTGTTTGATTGTTGTACATCAGTTTTTTATTTGCCAATGCGTTGTTGGTTGTTAGTTTTTTCTTTGCAGACAATTTTCTGCAGTTGGGCATTATTGTTCTATCTAGATTTTGATCTCTTTCTTGTGCTTTAACTTTCAATTCTAGCTTCTGAGCCTTGTTGTACAAGGGTATAGTCCCTTTCAAAAAACTATTTACCAATAATAAAAAAATATATCAAGATCATGAGACCCTCGCGAGACTACAAAGGTTGAGTAAATGTTAAAAAAGTCATGGAACGAACTAAGAAGATGGAAAGATCAATAATCCTTGATGAATAAGTTTTTTTACCTTGACACAGGGTCAAATTTGATTTTTGTTTAGATGTTTTTATGATTTTATTCATAAAATAATTACAAACATTTGAAATATTTGTTACATGAAACATGTATATATAAATATATGGTTGTTATTTTTTATACATATTTATATGTAAACTATATATTAAATATAGTTGAATATAAAAAAATAGTCTTTTATATTTAATTAATATTGTATAAGTAACATGAATATTTTACATTTTTGAAGGGAAATATGTGAAAATTGTCATCACCTGAAAATTATGTGACAGCAATATAGGTGGTCATCAAATTTAACCCCTTTGGATTGACTTGTAAAAGTGTATTATATATACGGAGTTGTATGATTATAACCAATACTAGTAACCTCCTCGGTACCTAATGAATATCAATGTTATCCTTTATTAAAGGAATGATAAAATAATTCAATAAATATACCATAGGATGAAAGATATGAAACCCTAAGTAAAAACCCCATATTGATGTTCAATTAACACAACAATAATTTCACACATTTAACACCAAATGAATAACCTATTCAAAAAGTCATTATTGACCTTTCACAAGCACATTTGGATGATAATAATGATTACCTAAACTACTATTAATGTATATTAAAATTAGTTTTTGATGGAAAAATGAAAAACACTAACTACTATTAGTGTTTTCTCTCATTGAATAAAAACACTACCATATATTAGTGTTAATGTTAAGATACTACAAATTCAGTGTTAAATTATAAGAAGAAAATTTGACCACCAAAATATAACACCAATTTTGTATCATCTTAAAAAAACACTATTATATTAGTGTTAAATTATAAGATGATACCAAATTGGTGTTATATTACAAAAAATAGATACAAACACCAAAAATTGTGGTATCTTGGTGTTAAATTTATAGGATGATACCAAATTGGTGTTATATTACAAAAATAGATATGAACACAAAACAAAAATTGGTGTCCTTGTGTCAAATGTGTGAAATTACTGTAGTGCAACATGTGTGAGCTAACCAATTTGTTTAATAAGTAGATTGTGTATTATTGTAAGGGATGGCTAATATTTTCAGATTAACTATCTTATCTAAACTATGGATGTAGGAGGTAGAAAAATATCAAACTAAAATTATTTTCTTATCTAAGTTTGTAGGGAGTAGCCAAAATATTGGGGTAACCAACCTATCTACTCTAAGGTTATCCTTTAGTACAAAAAGAAGAAATAAGAATATAAAATGTAGGGGAAAATAGCATAGAGACAAGTGGATGAAGGCAAAAGGGGTGTGAAATATAGTTTCAAGCAACCCCAATGATCTCATGAACCTATTATTGAATGTACAAGTGTTTTTGAATCATGGTGTCCTCAATATCTTCAAGGAATTAGGAGACATTTTGATGGATCTCATGATGTGTAGCTACTATAGATTCTTCCATTTACATGGAAATATGAGAAATTATTTCTTGACCCACATCCATCATAGAAGGTTTTAGGGTAGATATGAAAGGATGATAGATCTACACTTACAAGGTATAAATGTGAGGATGTGATATCTCATCTATTCTATAATATGTGTGTATAGATGGATGGCCCATAGGAAAAGGACCATTTTAGGTAATATAGGAGTAGTGGAAACAAAACTCCTAGCTTGAGGTGGAGGAGAGAGTGACTATTGAGATTTATGTTTCGGGTTTTTTAGAGTACCTAACAATTAGTATAATGAGAACTGACACCGTGATGAAATCAAGAAAACGTGGTTAGGGTAATCAATGAAGAGCCCCCTTATACAAAAAAATCTTAGAATTATATGCAAAAAAAGATACAAATTTATATGAATGAACACGTATTTCAAATCAATAGTATAAACAAATCAACAAGATTTAGTAAATCACTTAGAGGAATAACACACACAAACCGATTGACACCGATATAGTTAGTATCAAGGAATTTTAGTATATCTATGATCATTGATTTCTAATGTTTATAGAAAAATTTAATGAAATTGCATAAGTAAATCAGCTAGCCAAAAACCAACATGTCTCACCAATTTTATGTTGGGAAACCCCTTTTAGGTGAAAAACTTCACACACAAAATAGCAGTCATTTTATTAATTTGAGGAACATTAACACCCTGATACACAAAACATTCCTTTTTATTCTCCAAAAATATGTAGAGCATAAAAATCATTAAGGTTTTTTTATCTAGATGGAGATTAAACCAAATCTGAAATATCATATAAACAAAGCTAGTGATCATCCAATCTTGCCCAAAATAACTAGCTATTAAACTAGTATTGTTGTAAGTGAGATTGATGAAAAAAATAACTTTAAATAATGAATCCCAATAGTATTGGGTTTATTTATAAATACCTGCAAATAATATTAGTGATAAATTCAATTCAAAATTCATATCCTCTTGGGAAAAAATTCCCACTATTGCATCTTGATTTAATTAACAAACAAGTCTAATATAGTCATTACAATAAGACTTGTCTATAATTGCATGACAAGTTAAAGACTAATAATGACAAATACAAATCTTAAGTGAACTAAATTCAACTAAATATGGTTAAAAATAGATCCAATATGAAAATTATTATCCACTAATAATATGTTTTCAACATGCAAGAAAACGTTATTAATTTAAGTGACACATACACACCCATCGTGCACATGAGTCAAACTAGGCGCCCATACATTTTCAAAAATAGAAATGGACCAAACTAAGACTAAATTTATTCATATATAAATAGAAATAGTGTCACACCTGTTAGGTATGAATGGATAATGATTTGACCTCAATTAAATACATATCCAAAGTGAATTGCACTTTAACGGCACTTCCATTTAAAAATAGAAGACATCTAAAAATAGAATTATAAAAACAGAATTTTACTCTTAACTAAAAATCTCCTAAAAACAAAAAAAAAAAAAAAAACTAAAACTAAGTTTATTTTAGTAACTAATCAAGTTCTCATATTAGCATCATACTCAACATTCCCCCTTTGATGCAAAGAGTAGAAATGTATATCATCTCCTTAAGTCTTCCATGAACTTATTGCATAATCCCTTGGTGAAAATATCAACAAGCTGATATTCACTTCTCACATACTAAATGAAAAATATCTATCATTTACCAAGTCTCTGATAAAATGATGTTTGAGTTCAATATGTTTGGTTCTAACATGGAAAATTGGATTGTTTGACAATTTTATTGCCTATTACTATCACAAAAAATATACGTAAGATCAATTTGAGCCTCTCTAAAATAAAATAAGATTCTTCTCAACCATGTACCTTGTGTGCAATAATATATAATAGTTAAATAGTCAACTTCAATATATTATAAATTAATTTTATCTTGCTTCTCTAATGACCATGAAACCAACCTACTTTCCAACGTGAAGCAATAACCTGAAGTAGACTGTATGTCATCAAGAGAACCTCCCCAATCTAAATTTTTCTATATAATTAGAAATAATTAACTTTATCCCATAAAATTAATTCCATCATTATATTATCTCTTACATATCTAAAAATCATTTCAACTTCTTGTAAATGCTTCAATGATGGATTGCATGTAAATCTAGAAACTAGTGAAACCTTTTTTTATTATAGGTAAAAAGGGGTTGAGGGACCCTACCCCGTAAAAAGTAATACATAACAACAGAGAAGGGTCAAGGGGATGGCCATTGAAACCCTCTTAGAGAAACAGATCCATACAAAGAGCCACCACTAGAAACCAAAGCCAAAAAGGCCAATAACATAATAACTAACAAAGAAAAACATAGAAACTAACAAAGACCAAAAATAAAAGAAACAACTGCCAAAGAGGAAGCCACCTTCATTCATTGATCAGTTCACCCATTGTGTGCATACATCCATTCCATTCCTTAACTAGGCTAGTAATAGTGGATTTCCAATATTTATAGTCTGGTTCCACTATCTCCACTTTAGGACCAGACCCCTCTTTTTCCTTGTTCTTCACTATTTCCATGGATTGGATCATCTCAAGCAAGGATTTTGAGATGGTGGATTGTACTTTTGACATTTAGGATGTGAACATCCCTAATCTGAAGGATAATACCCTTCATCTTCAGCATTTCATTCTCCATAGACATGCATCTTTCATTTTCATTTTTCAATTGTTCACTAAGAACAATAGAGGTGAGCTTCTCCACTTTTTCCTGCAACTCCCTCAAATCAATTGTCACCATGCTTATCTTGTGTTTGTTGATATCGTTTAAGCCTGCAGTTCTCAAACTCCCTCATGAAAACATTGGATTTAACCGCCTTATCTTGAGCATTAAACAAATTCTTCTAGGCAGTTTTGAGTGCATGAAGAATTTCAATGGCTTCCTCAGTATTTTTAGATATTTTACCCTCGGAGGAATCATGGTCATGCCTAAGATTCTTCTCCTCACTATCACAATGAGGATGGAATCCACTTCCCGATTGTCCTCTCTGTCTTTGTCTGACCCAATTCCTCAGTCTACTACTCCCCTGAGTCCGAGCTAACCTCCAATTTCTCACATGGTTCAGAAGCTCCTTTCTCCCATCTCTACTTTTTAAAGCTATCCTTAGCCAAATGAGATCTAGTTATTTTATCCACATACTTCCCCACATCCTCCCTATTAACAAAGATCCTCCTCAACATCCAAAATCATAGTCTTCCCCCAAAACTAGAAGAAATCCATTCAAAGAAAAGCCCCAATTCTTTCATTTTTACCAATGAGGGGGTACCCAACTTTATCATGGCTTTGATAAGGCCTTGATGCAAAGGTAGGGAGAAATTTCCTTTCTCAACCTTGAGCGAACTGACTTAGCCAAAGATAGGAACAAAAATTAGGGAAATTATAGGGTCTGTCATTTCGAATGTGATTTAACATGGGAAAATGATACCCATAAATAAATTTATAACACCCTTCAAGGGTAATATAAGCCATAAGAAGATAAGAAATTTCATTGTAAGGATGGGGCAGATCTTCTCTTGCATAACCATTATGGAGAGTTTTAGGGATCCCCTTACCGAGCATGAAACAATTAATCTCCTAGTTGTAGTCCGACTTGGGCTTGAACGAAATTTTTCCCTCCTGGGGTAGACCTGTGATTTTAGCAATGAACTTTAGAGAGATAGTGAAGGAAAATTTTCAAACCCAAACATGGCCATCCTTCCAGGTTTTCGTGACAACTTCACTCAAATTTTCATCAAACCCATTGAAAATATTGAAAAAATTTAACAAGCTAGCCCTGTCGAGAAACTCCTCTACCTCTTTGGACATTTTGGGACCTTACTTGGTTCATTCCTCATGAGATCGCCACCCATTGTGCTTGAGTAATTCTTCTTCCTGTAGAGAATTCTATGCTTGATATGGTTCCTTTTAACACACTTGGAGGGATGATTCAACATAACAAGGAGAACCACCCAGACTTTGAAATGATAGCAGATAAAGGATTGCATGAGTTCAAGATTTAGAAAATCAAAGTGTGTCACCCAGAGGGCATTATTACCTATTTCCATCCTCATTGGAAGAAATTTTGTTAGGGGCCCTTTCCCGATCCAAGATATCTATGAATTTGGCTTCCAAAAAATAAGATCCTTGACCACCTTAAAATCCTTAGCTTCCACCCCCTTATTTTCCAAAACATCAGCCAATTTGTTTCCTTCCCAAAAAACATGACAGAAAGAGATATCAACAAAGGAGGCTAGTTTATTCTTAGCATTGTTGATGAAGTCTTCAATAGTAATAGAGACAGAAATTTTACCCCCTCTCATACACAAAATTATATTCAAGGATTCACCTTCCACAAGAAGGTATTTGAACCCTTTCTCTTTAGCTAACTTAACCCCCAAAACATCGTTGCAGCCTTAGTTGGTTAGATTGAATTCCCAGACAAAATAAATAAGCAAGGATAAACATGCCATTTTGATCACATAAAACTCCTCCTCCTTCCTTTCCTAGATTCCCTTTAGTAGCACCATCAAATTTTAGTTTGATAACTCCTTCCCGAGGAGGTATCCACTTAACCCCATCTCTAGGATTGCTCTTCCTAGGTAGAGGAGCGTAGGTTAAGTTCCATTTCTTGATGATAAATTGTTCACAGTCCATGACTTCCACTTCTTTATTCTTAAGGATAGAAAAATTATTTCTAACATCTTGTAAACACTTGTTTATAATCAATCTATTAGGGAGTTTCTTGTTATTGAAAATCCTCTGATTTCTCTCTTTCCATATTTCCCACCAAGAGTGGCCAAGGCTCATAATCCATAGGTTTTTCAACCCTTGACTATTGAAGGGGAATTTCCATTGATTCTAGGAAGATTGGATATCCTTGGGAATAACCCACTTGACCGAGAACATACCCAGAATATGAGACATAATATGGAAAGAAAAGGGACATTCTAAAAACATATGATTCACCATTTCCAAGTTCTGTTCACATAGAACGCATCTGTTGACTATATGGAAGCCTCGTTTAGCAAGGTTATCCATAGTAAGAATCCTATTTATCACCGCTAGCCAGCTGAAAAACATTGACTTTGGGAGTTATATTCTTATTCCATACCATTCCCACAATAATATCTTCCTCTCTAGTTTCCTCTTCAAAGAATGACATATAAGCAGATTTAACTGAGAAGTTTCCATTATGTTCTCTTTGCCACACAATCCGATCTTGTTCCTTATTGTTAGAAGACACAAAGTTTTTTTAGAAAAACATTGAGATTAACCATATGTGTTTTAAATTCCTCCTGTCCAATTCTATGTGTTTCTAGACCTGAAAGCTTTCTTGAGGTTCCATATAATTGTTTATTTTTTCCCCATATTTGTCTTCTAACAGTTTCGATATTTGGGGGAATTTGTCTTTGAGGATAAATTTTCTAGCCCATTTATCCATCTAGAAACATATTTCATTGCCTTTCCCTATTTTCCACCTGCTTCCCTTAGCAATGAGGTCCTTTTCCCAATTAATAGCTTTCCAAACACTTGATCCATTGAAAGATGTTGGTTTGAAGATCCACCATTTGTCATTAGCCTCCATCCAATATTTTTTCTGAGAATTCTCATCCATACCCCATTTTCTTTTATTAGTCTCCAACCAATTTTTTCCAAAAGAGCTTTGTTCATTTTAGTCCAGTCTCTAAGGCCAAGTCCCCCTATTTTTTTGGTTTACAGACTCTATTCCAAGCCACCAATGGAATTCTTTCTTTGCTTTCTGTACCACTCCATAGGAATATTTTTGGATCTTTTCAATTTTTTCCGCTATTATCCCAAGAATTTGATAGAGAGACATAGCATACACCAGAATAATTTGGAGATAACTCTTGAGAAGGGTGATTTTCCCAGCCTGAGATAACAGATTGGATTTCCACCCACGAGCTTCTTATCGAATATTTCTATAAGAAATTTCCATTCTACACAAGAAGGTATTTTATCCCCAAGGGGGATACCTAAATATAAGGTTGGGAAGGGTTTATAGACACAACCCAAAATCCCAGCAATCTTCTTACATCTGCTCTCTAAAGAGTTGAGGAAAAAAGAGAACTTTTTCTATAGTTCACCAACTAACTTGATACCTCCATGTAATCATCCAAGAGGTCTTAAAAAAATTGATTCAGAACATACGATTCACCCACCATAATAGTTTCATCAAAAAAATTTGGTGAGATACCTTCTCCATAACCCTTGCCGAGGATAACCCTTTGATGAAGCCATTGCAAGTTTCAACATTAAGTCTTCTGCTAAGAGCTTCTACCAAAATAATGAAGAGAAAAGGGGAAAGGGGGTCCCCTTGCCTTAGTCCTTGGGAACTAGGAAAGAAACCACAAGGGGTCCCATTCATAAGAATAGAGAACTAGGAATTATAAATACATGATTTTATCAAACTTTGAAAGGAATCATTGAAGCCAAACCGATCAAGAATTTTGTCAAGAAAACTCCATGAGACCCTATCATATGCTTTAGCCATATCCAATTTTAGGATCATAGTAGCCTTCTTGTTGAGTTTTTCCAAATGAATTGTCTCTTTAATAGTAATGATCCCATCTTGGATTTGGCGGCCAAGGACAAAACCACCTTGTTGTTTGGAAATGATAGCCGGGAGGATCAGTTGAAGATGAAGAGCCAAGAGTTTTGTGTAGATTTTATATGTAGTATTGCATAGGCTTATAAGTCTAAAGTCCTTCAATTCCATAGCATTTCCACATTTTAGAACTAGGGCCGGAAGGTACAATTCATATATTTTAGCATAGTTTTGAAAAATTCTTTCATGGCATTATAAACATCCTTTTTTATTATATCCCAGAAATGTTGAAAGAAGAAATATTGAAACCCGTCCAGACCAGGGGCCTTATCAGGGCTGATATTTTTTTACCATAAATTCCACCTCCTCTAAAGAAGGGATCGCAGAAAGAAGATAATTGTCTTCCTCTAAAACTAAGGACGGGATGCAGTTTAGAAAATCTTTCTCTTTGGCTAGATTAGGAACACAGTGATTCATGAGAAAGTTTTAAAGAAATAAATAGCTTCTTTATTGATTTATTATTTCTCTTCCACAAGGGAACCTTCCTCTCTCCTTAATTTACATATTCTATTGAAGCTTCTATGCTTCAAGGTAGATAGGTGGAAAAACCTAGTATTTTTGTCCCCTTCCTTGAGCCAAGTGACTCGAGATTTCTATCTCTAGAAAATTTCCTCTTTACCAAGGATGTTGTGGTATTCCGACATAAGAGATATTTCCTTTTCATAGTCTTCAAATTTCAGGTCACTATCCCCCTTTAATTTTCCTTTGGACATTTAGCAGGTCAGATTTGATAGCCATTTTCTTGTGATATGACAAATATTTTGAGATTCATTTTGACATTCTGAAGTTTTTAGTAAGTCTAAACATCGCAGTTCCCTACACCTTCAGCTTCCACCATTCGCTGATAAGATCTTTCAAATATTCACTATATAGCCACATCTTCTCAAAATGGAAAGGATTTCTTCTTCTAGAGGGATTATTTATCATCAATAGAATCAGGTTATGATCTCGACCCTATCCGGGAAGAGAGAAAATAGTAATATCCTAGCTTAACCATTCTTTCGAAACCAAGACATGGTCTAATCTCACTTGAATATGATAAACACCAGCTCTTCTATTGGACTAGGTATATTTACTTCCTTTAAGATCAATGTCATGGAGGTGAGAATTAGAAATGAAGTCATTAAAATCCTCCATACCAGTGGTAAACTCCTTAGAACCACCTTTTTTTACCCCCAGAGACAAAGGGGTATTAAAATCACCCATCACTATCCACTCAGTTCCAGTGATGTGGTATTTGAAAGTTTGAAGATGTTGCCATAATTTTTTCCTTTCTTTGTATTTTTAGGAGCATAAATGTAGGATATGATCCAAAAAAATCACATTTATCATCATAACATCCATATGGTGGTCTCTTTTCACCAACAGTGCCCTCATACAATGTTGGATTCTAAACCACATGCCTAACCCTCCAGAGGCCCCTTTGGAACTAACAACAAAAGCTTTTGAGTTATTCCAAAAGGATTTATAGGAATTTAGGAAAATGTCTTCTTTCATTTTAGTTTCTTGCAAAGCCATCACATCAATTTTTTTTCCTTCAATCAAGTCTTTAAGAACCATCCACTTCACAGGGCTATTGAACCCTCTTCCTTTCCATGAAACCTAATAACTATGAAATTTTGTCTAAGAGACCCACTTGATTCCAATGACATATTTATTAGATGGAATTTAAATAATATTCTATGTATCATTCCTCTCAATTTCATCCATCCCAATTTTTACAGCATCAACTCACTCTTTCCCTTGACTATCTTCTACGTAACTTCTAGATTCACTAGTCATAAATGACAAAGCCTACATAGTATTTTCATAATAATTATCATTAAATTACCTTCTTGAGATTTAAGCCTTGTGATCCTCTTATAATAATTATGGTTCAACTTTTTATTTGTTTGATGGTATGTGCATGGAAACGGGGATCAAAAGTGGCCACTTTTCCTGAAATCATAAAAACTGAAATTTAACAAGGAATTTGACATGCATATGCTCAAAATATGAAAAATTGATATGAAAAAGAATTTTAGTGCTTGAAATTTAGTTTCTAAACTACTGAATATTATTTTTAAATGTGGATATTAAGAGGGTGAAATGTGGTGATTACAAAAGTGGTCATGTTTTTGTGTCAAAAATATAACATATGTTGCATGTGTGTCTCCCATTTTTAGTTCCCTAAATTATTTTACAAATCCCTTTAGTAGAAAGATAGCTAAAATCATGTATTAGTTCCCACAATTTTTTCCTAATTTTTCAATGAGTGTGTACCCCTCCCCAAAAGTAGGGGTATTAAGAGTGTCTTTCACATTATCATGGGAATGTCTATCGAGGAATCACCGATAGGAGAATGTCATTCTTCATACTAGATTTTTTTATGAAATTTGAAAGAGGAAACATTCTGAAAACAAAAAATTCATGTGTACAACCCCTAATTTTGAGGGAAAAAATCAAAACTATTTTTTTATTTTGTTTAATGTGTGTAGAATAGAGTGTAGATCGTGTCGAAGAATATTTTTTGAACTTGAATGAGTAGATCAAAGTTATATAGAAAAACAATACATGTGATTTGGTGAAAAATGAAGACACTACTAAAATAAATTAAGGATGAAAACCTTAAACTATTCAAATTTTAGAAATAAATACATCGACATGAATCTAAGACAGAGTTTAACATCGTAGTTGTATTTTTTTGGAATATTATCTTAAAATACATGAGAAAATGGGGCACAAACTTGAGATAACATAGATTCAGTCATGAAATAGATAGTCCAAGGTGGTTGGTTTCCAAAAAAAAGGAAGAAAATGCACTCACGTTATTTTCTTATTAAAATTTGAATTTACAAGTAAAAACATTCTCTCATGATAAACATCGTAATGTGAGTGTGTTATGGATTAGAAATGTTAATCCATAACATGCTCATTTCATAGCAAAATCGCATTATAACATGATCAAACCATAACACACTTGTTTTATGTAAAAATGGCCAATATTTTGGTCATTTTTGGTCCCCATATCCATGGACATGCCTTAATATGGATTCAACAAACATTTATGCTTACTTGGTGCTGTTGTAAATGGATGACTAGTCTCTTGTGAAGTGCTAGTATTGTTTATTATTAAACTAGAAACTTTGTAGGAATTTTTAATCCATAAAAACATAATTCAAGAGGTTTCCCCTTCACTTAATACCCTTTTATAAAAAAATCATGATCAACATACATATAATTTTCAAAAAAATACAATCCTTAGAAACATTTGTGGATTTACTAGTATGATTATAAAACTTTTATACCTTTATTTCATCATAATATCCTATAATTATGTTTTCCACACTCTTAGGATATAATTAGGAAGATTTATTACCTTACCTTGAGTTGTGGTGAGTTTCATGTTTCCCTTTCCTTCAACTTGGATGGACTTTCCATCTCCTAATTTCACTTGGCTTTTGAAGGAATCATCTAACTTTTTGACACCATATTCTGACTTATCATCTAACTTGAAAAACCCAAATCAAGAAACCAAAAATATCCCCATCCTATAATCCCACAATTTTATGGGATAAAGTAATTCTATTCATATGAGTTCTCTTTCTCCTCACTTTTCTCGGTTTGAAATCCTTATTTTCAACCTCTTAATTAGGTTGATTCTTTCCTACCAATATCATGTAATATTCTATAAAGTGTCTTGGTTTTTTGAAATAATGAAAAGTATTATCTTTCCTTTACTTTTGAATTTATCTTGATCTTTCCCTTTATAAATATTTTCCCGGATATAGGTTTTTGTTCTAAAGTTTGTTTAGAATCTTATGTATATATACTATTTATATCCTCATGGGACAAGAGAGTACCAAATAATTCATCGAAACATGTAGTGTATATGTTCTTACACTCCTAAATATTTATCAAAATATAAATCCATGTATTTTTAAAATATAACAAAAATTTCCTTGCCATAAACTTATCTTCTATGATTTCTCCATAAACCCTCATTTTATGAACTAAATCATTTATCTTTATGCAACATTCTCTAACCCCTTCATTGTCTAAAATTTTCAATTTTTCAAAATTCCTTTTAAAGGTTTGGATATTTTAATTTATTACATTATCATATCCTTGATATTAAGTCTCACGAGATATTCCATGCCTCATGGGGATTCTTACTTTTAACAAATCTTTATTAGATGTAACACTTATGATAAACTGTTAACTTCTTCTCTTTGCAATGCAAGCGTTGACATGTGATTTTTTCCAAGAAGGTGTATTATTTTGACTATTGAAATCATGCTTACCATGGATAAATTATTTCTTTTCTTGGATTCAATTGCTGAAATATTGTTGCTTGCAAGGAATCCATTTTGTTTGAGGTTGTAAACTGGTAAAGTTGTTTGAAAATTTATTTCTATATAATAATGAGACCTTGGATCAATTCCATTGATCCAAGGTCTATTTTAATTATTCTTACTTGATCTGTATGGCAAAATAACATTCACAGGTTGAAGGAAATAAAGGATTGAGCCTTTGTAGGATTACAATTTCATTGATCTTCTTGAAATTCATGTTATGCATTCTGCTGAAAGTTGTGTGCTCAGATCTTCTTGTCAACTTCTCCAGAACGTTGAATGACATAAGTTGGAAATAGGCCTACTTCAGGATTATTGAGGGTAAATCCTAAGTCCTAGATCTATAAGATCTATCCTAACGGGATTCTAACCTAAGGTAAACTACATCTACCGTATATCTATGCCTACTCTAATATTTTCATCCTAACCTAAGTTGCATGTCTTCTAAGTTAGGATTTGGAAATAACCTAAGGTGATGATAGGTATATTTCTAACATATTACCTAATACTATATTGATATGAATAATGGCCTATCCTAAGGTGGCAAATTTACCTAAGGCAATATTAAGATAGCCTAAGGTAAATATTTTCTAAACTAACCTAAGGTCATACCCTAAGCTAAGATATCTATCCTAAACTAATGTGGGGATAGAAGGGGACCTAAGGGGTCATATGGCAAGTTGAAGGCATGGCGACAGTTCCTAAGTCATTTATTTGATTTGATTTTTGAATTTAAGATCATTATGTACTATCAATTTGACAGAGGCATGGAATTTGGAGGTGATCCTAGCTGGCACCATCTCTAAATTTAACAATGCATGTTCTTTTTGAAATTGGACTCACCAATTTTGGATGGCGGTGGCGTGGAGATTTAGGCGGGAGACTGGGAATTAATGACATTAATTGTCATCATTTTTGGCAAGCAAACCACCTTGGAAACCATGCGAAAATATTTTTGGAAGCTGTTTGGTATTTCATGCATTCTAATTTTTACTCTGCATGGAGCTATCTGGTTCTTCGAACCAGCAGTTCTACTTTCAGTTTGTTGTTATTTTTAACTCTCTTGGACTATTTTCAATCCAATGGAAGTATATGAGGCATTTGAGGAAGAATTTTCTGGTTGTTGATTTCATTTGGAGAAGAGGGAGTTGTGAAGGCTTGGCTGGAAATCTTCTTCGAACAGATAGAAGCACTATCAGGCATGATAGGCTCTATCCATTAAGTTGCTCTACTTTTCTCTAAGTGTCTTCATTAAAACAACTTTTCTCTCTTGAGATAATTGGGTTTTTATTTCTGTGATGGTTATTTGGTTTCCTTTCTTGAATAATTTTGTGTTCTCTGATTGAGGAATTTCTTCTTGAAGTCATTGTCTTGATTTTCTAGTTATTGTTGTTGAATTTCACCTTAACTCTTGTGGTGATATGGGTAATGAAGTACATGCATGATTCTTTATTATCTATTCAAAAATGCATTATGGAAATGATTTTTGTCTTTAAGTTTCAAACGAAGTTGTAGCTTGGGTTGCACAATGGAAAAGTATACCTTTGATGTAGCTTCTTGGTTTAGTGGAAGTTATGATTCTTCTATTGGAATTGTAGGAATATGCATGCTTGGATTCTGAGTTGTGTGAGCTTGAATTTGTTTATTGAAATAGTAATGTGTGCCTTCTTCTTAAACTCTTTGTATACTCTATCTATTCTTCAGATTCATCTGTGATGGAAGCTGGTAGTTATGTAATGTTTGGAATCTCTGTTTTCTTTTTGGATTCTTCTTGTATAGAAACAAGATTGAAGTTTTTATTACTTTTTAAAATTTCCGGTTTAATCGGGAACTTGAAGTTGATCCTTCTTAGAAACTATGGGTTAAGTGTTTCGGGCAAATTAGATTTTGAGGCTTTCATGTTGGGGATTCCCATGTTTGAAGTCCTTCTTCTGATCTTATGAGTATTTTGTGTTTCTTAATTTTTCAAGTACTAAACTATGGGCAACATAGGGAGATCTTTTTGGTTGGGTACATTTTGAGGGTCAGCTTTTTCGAAGTCGAGATTGGGTTGTCCTTATGGCTATGTTTCATCTTTATTTGCTCTATTTTGATGTCTTCTTCCCTGTCGAAGTAGATATTATTGGTTTGGTTTAACTGTCCCTAAACAAGGTTAATCTCTTGAGTATCTTGTTGGTGTATACTCAGTAAACCCCTCCTGGCTGGGATATCATGAACTTTAAGGATGAATCCACGAACTTGCAGTTTTCATTTCTTGATTTTGAACTATCGAAATCAGTTCTGAATAAGGTGTTGGTCTTCGTGATTCTTCCATTCTTTTATCTTTGAATGAGATTGGAGGGAGTTAATTTGTTGATAAGTTGTACACCCAGTATCTAAGCTATGTCAATTTTGGGTTGTAGCTTCTTGGAATGGAATCGTGAAGGAATCTTCTCTATCTTTTCATAAAATGTATGTCTTTCACCTCTGTGAGGACTCATTTTAGAGTCTGTCTCGTTGTTTGTTTTATTTCCATCATTGGAGGAATTGGTCAGACTGTGGACCTTGACTGAAATTTTAACGTCCTCGAGTGACTATTGGAACTATAATTACCACATGGAATTTTGTAAACTTTTTTCATTGCATCTCGTTTTGATCCGGTTTAATGTCTCAATCACTAGTTGTATATGAAGGGAAATCATGTTAAATTTTGTTCTATCACAACAATCACACATTCTATTGATCTCTTATTTTATGTGTTTTCTCTTTTAAGGAGTTTGGGAAGTATTGAAGGCCTGCATTGTCCTTTGTGACTTTGTCCTATATGTTAAGATGTTGGAGTTCCCTTTTGATCATGGCTTTTGACTCCTTCTTCTTCAGTCTTTAAGGTGAATCCTAACCACTACCTTTGGAAATAATAGGATGTTTTGGGTTGTGTTCTCTTCTCTAAAGTTGTGTATGGGATTCAAGTTAGCTGAATTATCTAGGAAGTTCCTACTATTTCATCTCAGTCGTTCTTCTTTTGGGTAAATCTGTCGTTGATTTATTTGGATCAATTGCACTACTATCCTTAATATCTTGAGTAGTCATCATTGATACTTGTTAGTTCTCTTCACTTGTGTTAAGGATTTTGATAATTGAAATAGAAGGAAAATGTGAGATGTTGTACATTGAGTAAATTCTATCTTAATGTTGATATTTGGTCTAACTTGATAAATTAGGCTATGCCTTGCATTTGGGATTAGGATGCCACATCTGATTTGTGAGACTCTTATTTGCATTTGTATTTCTAAATTAAGATGATTTGTGAAGGAAATAATTAGAAAGTACTTTTATTTGATATGGATAAGTGTATTGGATGGAACGGTATTTATCTGATAACATGTTTTAGATTGTAAATTACCTCATGACATTTCTTTGAATGTTATTCAAGTGATTAATTGTTCTTCTTTTATGGTTGTTATTGCTATGATTTATTTTTCTTCTTGACCACATTGTTTCATTAAATCGAGTTGGTTTAATGAAATAGTTAGTTGAAAGCATTTCATTTTAATGCTTAGTGCTTATCATGCTCAGTTCAATGAACTAACCCGTGCTAGCAATTTTTGTAGATGGACTTCATAAGTGATAAAGGAAGGTAATAAATTTTATGATGTATTGGTTGAATTAAAAGTCTAGACCATTATAGAGAATTTTGAGTTATTATTGAAATGTATTGAAGGAAGAAAATTTGTAATCTAAAAGATCTTGATGTTGTTGACATGAAATATGTCAGTAATACATAGTTTTGTAAGATGTGTATTTTATTTGGATGAATTGAAAAGACTAAGGTTACTTAAACATGATTAAGTCTATTCTCTTTCTCATATTAAGAAGGAAAAATATGTAATCTTATCCTTGATGTTGTTATTTATATCTGATTGGATCCTTATTCCTGATGTCAATAAATTGTCTGGATAAATGGGAATTAGCACAAATTCCCTTACTTTAGTGCAACTTACTAAGTTGTATGTATTAATGTTCCTTACTTAATCTTGAATGGTTGATTATGATGTTATGAACGTGTTGCTATAATGTCAGGATGTGTAAATTGGATATGGGTATAATAAACCTTAATACTTAACCAAAATGAGGAAGGTTATCCTCTTCTAAAAAGGATGAAAAATAAACTAATGATATGCAAGTTCAATAACCATTTAGACTTCATAGTATGAATTATTTTATATCAGAACCTGTTTTGGTTCTTATACATTCCTTGAATGGTTGAGACACATTAATTAGATCATTTGATATATGTTGATGTTGTTTTAAATTAATTAAATGTCAAGTAAAAAGTTAATTGAACATATAGCAATGGATAGTCTTTGAAGTTCCATATTGGTTAACCAATTCAAATGGGGATCGAAACCTTTAATGTTGTTGAAATTAGGGTTATGTAAGGTTTCTATAATTTGAATCTTAATCCTAAGCTAATTAAGTGGAAATGATCTCTTGAGGTGTGTACATTGAGATGAAGTGGTTCTGTTGGATGTTGGCACACACCAATTACAGATTTGTACCTTTGTGAAGACTTGGGTCTTCACAAGGATATAGGGTTGTAGTTGACATGTTGCAACACCCTTCAACATTGGTTCATCTAGACCTACCCAAACTTGGACTTGAACTTAGTTTCTCTCTAGGACAGTTTAGAGTTATGATCTAGCATAGGAAATGACTCACAATGATTTAGGATAACTAGGCACATCCAATCAACTTAGGTCGATAGGGTATGTCTATATATCCTAGGTCATCACGAGTGACTCCCTATTCAATTTTATCATTGTTGTCCACTCAAAATTCCCTACTCTTAAAGAAAGTGAAATTTCAAAATTTTGAGTTTTAGTGTCTTCTCTGTCAAATTGGTAGTGTGAAAAGGTCGTGAGATTGAGAGAATCCATAGTTTTGGGTCATTTTGTATGTATTTCGGGCCTGTCAAACATTTTTGTCCCGCGTGTCCCAAGTTTCGAAGTGCGCTCTGTTCTGGTTCGGCTGAAATCCCCGAAGTTGTTCCATTTTCGGGCCCGTCGGAGCTTTTCGTCCCAAATGTCCCAAAGTTAATTGTGCAAGTTGTTCCAATTTCGGCTGAAACACCCGAACCGCGTACTTCGCGCGTCTTCGTCCCAAATGTCCCAAACTTCTCCGGACCTATTGTAACATTTTCGCCCGAACCACCCGAGTCGCGTACTTCAGGAACTTTTTGTCCCAAATGTCCCAAGTCAAAAAGTGCAAGTTGTTCCATTTTCGGCCGAAACACCCGAACCGCGTACTTCGCTCTTTCATGTCCCAAATGTCCCAAGTCAGATTGTGCAAGTTGTTCCATTTTCGGCCGATTCGCCCGAACCGCGTCCTTCGCGCGTTTTCGTCCCAAATGTCCCAAAATGCATTTGTGCGTCTTCTCCTTGTTTCGCCCGAATCGGCCGAGCCGCGTGTTTCGCGCATTCGCGTCTCACATGTCCCAAGCGAACCAAATGCCATTCATACTTAGTTTTTCCCGCTCTACCCGAATATGTTGTTTTTCAAACTGATAGATATGAATTTAATGCGCATTGATCACCCTTCTCTCTCCTCAATGGCTATATAACGAGCAAGCCACCTTTGCAATTCTTACATTGTTTCCATGCTACCCTTGCTCGAACCCTTGCAACCTAATTCCCTGCGCGTGTATCCCTTTTCTCTGTAATTCCTCCCCGAATTTAGGTTGCGGCTCTGATACTATCAATATCATGGATAAAGAGCTCAAACTCTGGAGCAGTTGCATAGTAGACCTCCGACTCATGGGACAGGCAGATGAGAACATTTTACTGGCGAGTAAAGTCTTTGATGATGCAAAGGACAATCTGTCGAAGTCCTGGGTCTACAGTGTGGAGTGGAAGATCAAAGTCCTGGAGGAGGCTTTGGGAGAACTAAAGAATAGTTGGCAGAAGGGCGAAGCTTTCAAGACACTGGTTGTCTCTGCTTTCAAAGATATACACTGTCATCTTCAGGATGAAAATTCTGGTGTTTCCCTTTCCTTGCAAGAAATCAAAGCTCAGTTCAGAGCTTTTGTAAAAGATAATTTATTCAAGGAAAGCTCCATCTCCAAAGAAAAATGAAGGAAATATGCTCTCTTCAATCTGCCATTGGAGAAGCAAATAAAGATTATCATACTCATGTCGAGTTTGATAAAGAGATGGAGAAATGTCTTGGATTTTGGACTCAGTCTATGGCCAACACATCAGTCCCTCATGGCAGAGACATAGTTGAGGCATTAAAGAAATTCAGGCAGCGGATTCTGAAGTCGGTGGGTCCCTCTCAATGACTGGCCACCTGTCTTCTTCCCCATTCTTTTCTCTTCTTCCCTTTCTTTTCCGTTTTCTTTGTAATAGGTTGAGGTACTGCGATTGGCGGTCCTTAACTATTCTTTAGTTAAAAGAAATGGTTACGAAGAGTAACTGAATTGTAAGCTATATAATGGCCTTCTTTACGCCATTCTAAAGGAGGAAGAACTTGGCTTATTTTCTGAAAAGTGTAAATAGATCATAAAGAAATCAATACAGAAGGACTTTCCATTCTTTGTCTATCTGATCTCTGTTATTCCTAAGCTTTCATTTATTTTCTTTGTGAAGATCATTTGTCTCAAGTTTATTAGTCTTGCCGATTGCATACTCTTCGACTTTGCAAGCATGGTGATCTTGTATAACCAAGAAGGAACTTTGTGTCCTTGATTAATGAATCTGTGTTATGTTAAGAAAATTTGTGTCTTTGAATTCCATCTTATTTATCTTATACAAATGATCTTGTTTCAATTCACTGTGACTTCGCATACATAAAGAATTACTCTGATATCTATAATTTTGCATGTTGCCTTTCTGCTCTTTCCCGTACTCTCATTTCCTCAGTCCTTTTTGTAATTGATGATCTTCATAGAAAACACTTTCGTAATATCCAAGTTTAACCAACAAATCATGTCTTGTACATTTGTAAATAGGTTTGTTTCTGAATAAGGGAACCTCTCCCATTAAAGAGGAGGGACTTCTTGTCCCCTGACTGTTGCTCTTCTTAAAAGTCCTATTTGACGACCAACAATCACTAACTTTGCATTAGGGTCAAACCTTGGACAAGTGGACTAACTGAAGTTGGTGAAGACCATTCTAGATAACAGAGGAGTGGGGTGAAGGACATATTCTATTTAGATGAGTATGTCATCTAGGAATAGTAACATGAATAGTATGTTGGAAATCTTTTGCCAAAGTATCGTAAGTTGTTGGTTGTGTTGTCCTATGTCACCTAGTTTAAGGAATGTGATTTTAGATGAATATTGGTAACAAATATTCAGATAGGTTTCTTAAATAGAACACTCAGTACCTAGAACAAGGTAAGAGAACCAAGTATACTTGGTATACATAAAGTATTCAATACTTAAGTAACATGAGAGATCGATTGTTAATCGAGTCATGAAATGAGAAATCGGTAGCTCAGCTTGATTCATTTATAGCTACACATGGTTATTTGTTATGAGATCGATTGGCATGGAATTTTTGTTCTAAGTTATGATTATTTAGAATAGAGAACATTGTGTATAAAAAAATCCCTTGTTCTAAAGTCTTAAATTGGGATTGTTACATCATGGGGATTCTTACTTTCAACAATTCTTTATTAGATGTTAGGATCTATTGCACTTTGAAGATAGAAAAAACTTATGCATCTACCTTTTGTTCTTCCTTTTTTGCTATCTTTTGAACTTGATATAAATTATTCCAATTTTATGTGAAATCTATCCATGATTTAAATATTCCAAAACTCTCTTCCTAACAAGAATTTTCTTCAATTGATCTCTCCAATACTCAAATTTGTCTCCTTTGAAGATGGGAATATTCATAAAATTAGAATTCACATAAGTAACCATGACATCTAATAATTTCTAAAACCCCTTATAAACCTCTATTGATGGTGAATCACAAGCACCCCAGAATGTCGCAACTCGATGGGTTGAAACTCTCGGTGCGATTTCATAACATGGAGCTTTTCCCAAGTGTGGGACCTTGCAAAATCAGAAAAGCTCTCTGGATGAAGGCCGGTTCCTATTCCTCTATTCAGATGCACATGTAGAAATGTAGAGGGTTTACTAAAAAACCTAAACTAACTTTCCAAGGAGGTAGGGTAAGAAGATGCATAAAATAAAACCTAAACTAATAAAGGTGATGCATCGAGGAATGAAGAACACCTATCTTGCTAATAAACACAAACCATTAAAACGCAATGCAAGATCATGCACAGATAACAAAATTTGTAGTGAAAGATCAAGAGGATGTAAATAAACATAGAGAGGGTTGAGAATCATCCACAGACATGCATTATCTACTCCAAAGATGAGTGATACAATACCTACTGAAAGTGCCAAGAGGCAAAGTTGCATTACAGTTTTAGATGGGAGGTTTGAACTCCACAAATTCACCTGCCAAAGAGAAGAAGGGAGGGGCAAAACAAGAATGTCCAACCTTTAGAAAGAAGCCCCTCCTTACAATTTATAGGAAGAATGAGAGAGAAAAGAGAGAGGAATTCCAAATCTACCCCAACCACCTCTAGGTTGCATTTAATTCATCTCATTATGGTGGTAGGTGAGAACCCTAGCAAACCCAAAAATGGTGAATTGTATTTTGCATTTTTGAATAACTTTTTTCTCACCCAATTAAAGATAGTTGGATAGAGGACCTCATAAGCTTTCTGAAAAGTCCAACCTTGCATGAATCTGAGCTCCCTATGAAAAGTTATGGCCATCTGAATATCTACGCCAGGGTTTGCTTCCTGTCGGGGTGTCAATGCTCAAAATGTTGCGCCTCCTGAAGATGCACCTTGGTGCATCCATCCTTATGTTGACATACTCTTACATGTTCCATAGGCACTAAAAATGTGGTGTCACACTTTATGTTGTGCGCCCCCAGCCTGCGCCTTGGGTGCAAATTTTTGCATGTCGACACTTTGTGTTATGCGCCCCCAGCCTGCGCCTTGGGTGCAAATTTTTACATGTCAACACTTTGTGTTGTGCACCCCCAACCTGCACCTTGGGCACAAATTTTCACATGTTGACACTTTGTGTTGTGCACCCCCATCCTGCACCTTGGGCGCGAATTTTTGCATGTCGACACTTTGTGTTGTGCACCCCCAGCCTGCGCCTTGGGCACTGAATTTTCACATGTCGACACTTTGTGTTGTTGACTATATTTACCCGAGGGGAGATATATACAACACCTTCCTTAAATAATTATTTTATATTAAATGAAGGTTTTTATATGTATATATTTAAAATATTATCGAAATACCATGTAAATGAAGCTAGTAATCATCTAATCTTGACCAAAATAATTATATAATTAAACTAGTATTATTGTAAGTGAGATTGATGACAAAATATGCATTGAATAACTTCAAATAATGAATCCAAATATTTATGGTATTATTTATAAATACCTACAAATAAAATCAATGCGAAAATCATATCCTCTTGGAAAAAGTCACGCAATTATTACATATTGATTTGATTAACAAACAAGTCTAATATAGTCATTATAACAAGACTTGTCTATAATTGCATGAAAATTTAAATAATAATAAAAGTGAATACAACTCTTAAGTGAAATAAATTCAATTACATATGTCTAAAATAGATTCAAGATGACAAGTATCATCCATGAATAATATATGGTCAACATACGAGCAAGCCATTATTAGTTTCGGTGACACATGTGCACTAATCAAATTAGGCAACCCATACACTCCTAAAAATAGAAATGGACCAAGATATCACAAAAATTAGTCATCTATACATATTAAATTTTCCACCCACTTGGGAATGAATGGATAATTATTTGAAATCAGTTATGTACACATCCAGGTGAAGTGCACTCTAAGCGTCACGTAGAGCATCTAAAATATCGACATAATTAATTATGATTAATTTGTCCCACCTAACATCATCATTATCTAATTAATCCCTTTAAAATACCACATATATCATTTATACTAATTAAATTATTTATCTAATATCCCATCTCATCATTAATGCCTTTAATTCATTATTATATCCCATTATCCCACCTTAATCCTTATTATCATTTTCTAGGAATTTAATATTCCTACACCCACCTACCCACCTACTCTACACCTATCTTACACCTAGCCTTTCCATGTAAACACATCCCTAATAATATTTTATTAATCTAATATAATCCTAAACTAATCATATCCTCCACCTCTAAATCTAGAGGCTTCTATTTCTAGAAGCCTCTCTAAACTTCTCCTTCCATTGAATTTTAAATTCAATGGAAGCTTCTTCCCTCCATGGAATTTTAAATTCAAATTCTAGAATTATCCATTCTAGAATCCTCCAATCCTCTCCTCAATTTCCAACCATTGATCCTCATCCCACTTGGATCAATCCTCACCCTCCATTTCCTCTCCCACAAACTATAAATTTAGCTCTCCTCCTCCATGAGAAAGGAGGAAGAATCCATAACAAATCTCTGCCATTTTATAAAATCCATCTTCAATCCAATCTATCAATCCATCATCCTTCATCAATCAATCCAAGGCAATCAAGGGGAGGTGTTGCCCAAGTGTCTCCACAAAATCTAAAGCAATCAACACCATCCATGAGAAAATCCAACACAATAAAGGAGGAGCATTGCATCTTCTTGGTAAGTGTAGGTATTGACTCTCTCTCCCTTTCCATCTCTTTCTCAATCTGAGGTATTGTTTAAAAGGATTATATGAGGAATTAATTTAGTTTTTGTTTCTAACTTAAATTTTCATATAATATTTTCTAACATATCTGAAGTACTTCCACGAAAAATCTCATAAAAACCAAAAACATAATTATAACTAATTATACGAGTAACTAATCAAGTTCCAATATTGGAATCATTCTCAACACATTAAATTGAACATTTTTCTTCACTCAGCAATTTCTATTGACTTAAATTATTTAAAATATTTGATATTTCGTTATACTCATGAAGGGTTGTAATGTTCAACCTTTTTCAAACTACTAAATAGTTTGAATTTAAACTTAGTAACTCTTAAGTTGGTATATGTTCATTAAAAATAATTCTAAGCATAAAACTTAGAATTACAGATGTCACGATTATCATTTAAAATTACCATAATAAGTGAGTATACTATAAACATTACATGCTCCAATAGTCCCCCTCAATTTTCAATGGGGACACATGATATAATCACCTTTTTATTAGATAAGTAATTACAAACACACCTTCTCATGGAAGCATTTTACAATTATCACCTTTCTATAAAAGTAATTACATGCCTCACATCATATAGGATGATATGAGGTTAGTCTGTAAAAGGGATTTAAAATACCTCATGTCCTTCGGATAAGTACATATATGAATTCTTACATGAGATTTTGGAGACTTTTATAATACACGGAATCTCCATATCACAATGCTTATCTAGGTTCTCTTGTAAACCCACATCAAGTGATATTCACACAAAATCACATAAGATGACATATTATAATTCCATTTACAATATAGAAGAAGTATAGAGAATGAATATGCAACATGGACATTAGGAGGTGGAATTTTTATGCACATTCCCCTCAATAGAAACTTTGAAAGGATGAGAATTTCTCGAAACTTGTAAAACTTCATAGCACAAAAAGGCTTCATGAATATACCTACAACTTAATCTTCAGCAAGACATAATTAGAGATCAATATCACCATTGAGGAATTTTTCTCAAATGAAATGCATATGAATCTAAATATGCCTCATTCACTAATGTTGAACTATATTATTTGCAAGATCTATGCAACTTTAGCTATCACCACAGAAGTGGCATGCTTCATTTCAAATCCATATGGATTTATTCCAACAATATTTCAATCCACATGGCTTCTTTTCATAGTTCTATAACACTTCTATACTTGGATTCAATATAAGAGATAGAAATTGTTGGTTGTTTCTTATTTTTCTAAGTAATGGAACCTAAACCAAACTTGTAAACATATCCATACATACATCTATCCCATCACTAACACATTCAACATCACAATAACCATATAACTTAACATTATTAGAACAAGAATAATATAAATCATAATTGATTGTACCTTTAATATATTTTAAGATTATTTTATCCATTTTCCAATGATCATAATATGAATCCTACATAAATCTAGAATCAAAATCAGTTGCATAAGAAATACCAAGCCTAGTAATAGTTAGATACACTATACTACTAACAAGTTGTCTATATAAGGTAGGATTTACTTTGACACATGAAAGTGTAGGATTGAGTATTATACCAAATTTAATATGAATGGATATGGTTTTACAATCAATCATGTTAGATATTCTAATAAATTTATTGGCATATTGATATTGAGATACTACTGATACGGTTTTGATCCTAGAAAATAGTCATGCCTAGAAAGTGATGAAGAAGACCTAGATCAGTCATCTCAAAATATTGTTTTAGATTAGTTTTAATTTCAAATATTTGAACTATTTTTATTTTTGGTAATAAGAATATTTTCAGGATATAAAACAATCATAACAATCTAATTATTTTCATTTTCATGGGGGCTTATCTATATCTAACTATATGGGGGGAGAGAGATTTTGATCAAACTAGCTACCAGCTATCATACGGACCCCTACCCCTATATATAGTTGAGTTTTAATGTTAAGAAGAAAGAGATAGAGGTCCATCGATCCCAACCCAAATGAGCATATCATAGAATATCAGCTATAGTGTGGTGTTTTCTAAGCTATCGGCGAAGAATCATGTTTCCGGCAGATCAGATCACTATGTGCCCCTCTAGTGTGATAGATCCATTGGGCGGCCCTCCGCCCCTATCACACTATGGCGGCCTACCCATAGTTGGAACTCATTTGTTTCTATATCTAGATCCCATAGATCTAGAGGGGGAAACCTATAGATAGATATGGCCCCTCAAGACGAGGGAGTAGTCGAGGGCGGTTATCATATATATAAATTGGCACTTCACTCTAGATAAGAAATAAGGTATATGGTCATGGGTGGCATACTATATAGATAGATCTACATTTATGCGCTCGACCCCCCAGATCAGATCTCTTCTCGGGCCAGCCATCTATCTATACAGTCGAGGAGGGAGAGGAACCAACAATCGAGGGAGGCTATATAGAGTCTAGTCGGTAGTCGGCACTCGACTGACCCCATCCCCATCAAAGGAAATGAAGTTGAGGGGATGGGATGGGGGGAGCCACATCTATAGATAGATAGATAGATAGATAGATAGATAGATAACGATCACAGCTTGGATGATTCTTTCTTCGATGTATATAGATCTAGCCGCGAGTGCGGCTATAGTATAGCTAATTCTGAATCGAGGTTTTTTATGCTATGCCCATCCCATATTATTTGCTACTCTCAGGGGCACGACTTATGATTCTATGTGTATAAGATATATCTAGATGACCTTCTTGGGAATGAAACTTTTCCCCTTGTCTATATTGGACCAATCAATTGTAATTGTATGATCCTTTGTCATGTTCCCTATTTCCGACATCACTAGGTGACACTTTGGTGGTGAACCTTCATCTCTCAGTTCCTCGACCCTTCCCCAGAGCATAGGATATAGAGATAGAGATTCATTTCCCTCTATCCATATAGTTTCCCCAGCTACATAGATTCCAAATCTGATCAATCAAGATCGAGATCGAGATATTGATCTATATAGAGGAGGAGGGGAGGGAGGGGAGGTCATGTCCTTATTTTATATATATATATATATATATATATATATATATATATATATATATATATATATATATATATATATATATATATATATATATATATATATACATATATATATACATATATGTATACATATATATATATATATATATATATATATATATATATATATATATATATGTATACATATATATATGTATACATATATATATGTATACATATATATATGTATACATATATATATATATACATATATATATATATGTATACATATATATATGTATACATATATATATGTATACATATATATATATATATATATATACATATATGTATACATATATATATATATATATATATATGTATATATATGTATATATATATGTATATATATGTATACATATATGTATATATATGTATACATATATGTATATATATGTATACATATATGTATATATATGTATACATATATATATATATATATATATGTATACATATATATATATATATATATGTATACATATATATATATATATATATACATATATATATATATATATATGTATACATATATATATATATATACATATATATATATATATGTATACATATATATATATATATGTATACATATATATATATATATATGTATATATATATATATATATATATATATGCCCCTATCACCCCACCCCTCTCTCTATATGTTCACATTTTTAAAATTAATTAGAGAAACCAAGGTCTTTGAAGAAAAATTTGATTTTATCATACCAAACTTTAGGAGCTTGTTTGAAACCATACAAAGATTGTTTAGTCTAAAAACATTAAAAAAAAAAATTACCATTTTCTTGAAACATTTGAGATGAGACATAAATTTCTTATTTTAGGTTGAATTCAAGAATGAATTTTTAATTTCTATCTTGTGTATTTCCCAACCATACTAAGCTACAGATACCTAAGGGAATCCTAATTATGCTCATTTTTCCTACAAGTGAAAAGGTATCTACATAATCAATTATGGGTTTTGAGAAACCCATAAGTCACTAACCAAGTCTTAAATTCATAAATTTCTCTTAAGGAGTTGTATTTAATTTTATATATCCATCAAGATCTTACAATGCTCCTTTTAAAAGGACAAGGGACAAGTTCCCACGTACATTTTAATAAGAGTATCACACTTAGTTTTCATGGATTTCCACCATCTTTTGTCTTGATTTACGTCTTTGAAATATTTGGGTTTATATTCATATAAGTTAATTGAGGCATGATAAGTGTATTTAATCCTAGTCATTTTTATAAGGTTATAAAGATAATAATCTTGAATTATAGATTTATCCCATTTGATTCTTTTAAAATAATAAACAATTTGAGATAACTCCCCCAAACCTTAGTATCCATAGTTTATAGAATATGATCATAATTCTCTTGTACATTAGTTTATTCATTAATAGAAACAAAGGGGGTCGAGAATAGGTTACATAAAAAGGTTTCTCAAAGATTTGAATGTTTCTATTTTTCAATGATCTCATGGTTTGGTGGATCATAAACCCTTAATCCTTTTATTTTTTCTCTAGACCTAATGAATATGCAAGAATAATAAGTAGGATCAAGTTTTTTCCTCTTAAATGTTGGAATGAAAATAGAATTCGGGCTACCAAATATCCTAAGATGATATAGATGTTGTTTCTATTTCACCCAAATTTCAAGAGGTGTAGTCTAATTCAGAGTTTTGCGAGAACCTATTTAGGATATGGACTATAGTATTGTTGCTTATACCCATATAAATTCAAGGAATTTAGGAAAAATGAATCATAGTCCTAGACATTTCTAAAATGTTCCTATTTTTCCTTTATGCAATCTCATTTTTTATAGTGAATAGGGAGTGGTTAAATCTCGTTCGATTCCACATATCTATAAAACAATTACTTACATATTCATCTTCATTATCAGTTATTAATCACTTGATTTTTAGGTTAGAATATTTTTCAACTATGGATTTGAATTATTTGGATTTAGAAGAGCTTCATACTTGTTCTAGATAAAAATACCAATTCATTCTAGTTAAATCATCGATAGAATATTACACGAGTGTACATGGCACTATTGAGAGATGTAACCCCAAGTATTCCTCTAACATCATTTTGAATCAACTCTAAAGGAGGAGAAGAGTTCACATTATGGTTTGTGTGAAAGGTTTGAATTTTTTTTTTACCACATAAGCATATTTCACAAGTCTTGTGATGGGATTTGGTTTTGGAAGACCTTCCACTAATTTTTAACAAGACATATTTTAGGATCCCAAAGTTTAGATGACCAAATATTCCATGCTACAAATGGGTTTCGTTTCTAATCTGAGATTGCAGACATGTTTAGATGCAAAACCTTCAAAAATATAGAGGTCATTCTTTTTAATTCCTTTAGCAATAACAAAGTTTGATTGATATTTTATAAACTACGTATTTCTAAACAAGGTAACACAAAAATGTTCTTGATTCAATTGAGAGAAAGATAAAATGTTCATTTTCACCTTAGGAAATACAAAATTTTACTAATGAAACCATTAAATACATTCACTTTACCTTGAATCTGGGCTGCTATAATATAATTATCACGTAGATAGATGATTGTGACATTATTTTCTACTAGTAAGGATATTGCACATTTAAGTTATGTGTCTCGAGGAACATCTATCTAGGATCCATCCATTATTGATAGATGCACATAATGCAATATATAATGTATAGGTTTTATCTGAATCATGATTTTGATTTTGGTTCTAACTTAATTTTTATTATTGAATCTATTTCCTCTATTATTTGTATTGTTTTGTTCTCATTATTTTTGTTTTTATAACAAAGTATTCTTTCGTTTGACCAAACTTTCCACATTTTGAATATTTTCCATCAAAATGGACTTTATAGTTATTATTATAGTTTTGCTTGCTTTTATTTTTGTTATAGTTGTTAGAGGAATTAAATTTTGATTTGAGATTTTTATTTCCAAATTTTTTTAGAGATGGAATTTTTTTATTCTAGGAGAGAAGAACACGAGAAGTATTTTCTTTCAAATCAAAATTGGTTGTTACATGCTCTTCCTACATGAGGAGATCAAACAAGTTGTTCAAATTAGGAATACAATTTTCATTTTGATATTTTGAGTTCAAGATAGATAAGAAGTTCCTGAATCTCTCATGGATATTCATTTGGATTATGAAGCACATGATCTTATTTTGTATTAAGTTGTATTTGCAACCACCCAACTTAGATTTGATGTTTTTGACCTTTACAAGATAGTATATGATTTTTTCATCTTCTTTCATAGGATTGTTCATGAGTTTAGAATTATTTTTATGAGTGTTGATAATATAGCTCCCTTGTACATAGAATCAAGGTGTTTCACAACCTCACTAGGAGATTTGTTATGTTCGATATGGAGTAAGAACTCATCTTTCACACTCTACAACATGGTGGACATGGCCTCCTAGGATTTCTATTAGAAGGCATTTAAATTTTTTGAGTAAGCTTACCTATGAATAGGTTTTTTTTCATTCCCATTTATAAGATCCTATATCTTTCGGGCAATAAATTTGGCCATAAGTCTGATTTTCCGATGTTGTAATTGGTTACATTTAATATTGTGACTTATCTAAGCTAATATTATTTGATAAAAATATTTTAAAATTTTCAAAATTTATCAAAACTATGAACAAAATGCAAATGTTTTCTAGGAATTAAAAACAAATTTCATTGTTTACACCACTCAAAATTAATTTTATAATAGATAACATAGATTTTCCATGTCCTAAAAGAACTTTTTAGGAATAAATTTAACTTTCATGTGAAAATAAAAAAAAGTAATCACAATATTTTTTCAAAACAAATACTACAAGAAAGAAAGATATATATATATATATATATATATATATATATATATATATATATATATATATATCTATTTTTCTATTTTTATGAATAGATATATAAGGTGATGGTTCAAGGTTTTGAACCCCTAACCGATTTCCTTAAAAAAACTTCTTAAAAATATTTAATAGTCAATCTAATAAATCATTTAATAAGCCTATAAAGGCATGTACTTTTATATAGACTTTAAGTAAAGAAATAATTTTTTTTTTTCAAGAGAATCAGGGGTCAAACCCTCACCTTGGGTCTTCTTGTGTCCTAGGCTGGGTCTAGTTACTCATGTTGGATAACTATCTCACAACTATAAGACAACACTAGTTATAAAATAAATAAAAATTTAAAAAAACTTTTTTAAAAAGGATTTAGATTAACATGCCTTATACAATTTTGTTTTTAAGAATGTATATAGAGAGACTTACAGTTGGAAGACAAGGTGGCGATGTGGTGTTGGAAATTCATAACACTTTTTAGGTTTCACGATCTATTTTAGGGTGTGTTCCATATTATACATGTTAAATATTCAGTTTAACTCTTGGTGTTTCCCACATAATGATCCATTACCTCCTTTGGACGTGATGATCTCTCCTATTTGGTGAAAAAATTGGTAGCAATGTAGTTATAAGATCCAATTTGAACATTGGAAGAGCAAGGATATATTGTTCGGATATTTAGAGGAAAGAAATTTTCCAAGAGTGAAGGATACAATAATTTTTCCAATGCAAGATACATGAGCACGGGGTTGGGAAATATAAAGTAATAATTTAAATTATAATGTTGTCAATGTCATCGATGGTTGGAATGTAATTCTATATGTGTGGCCACTTGAATGCTCCAATATATTCTAAGGAAAATTTGAAACCAAATATCGTTGTAATGATTTCAATGTAAATTATGTCAATCCTTCTCTAGAGAAAAATTTTTAATATGAGGAATCATTACATATTACAATTAATCACAGTCTCCTAACCTCGGTAAAATTTATCCTGGTGTGAGGAAGGGACCACCAAGTGCACAAGTTTCATCTTGCCTCTCTATTCATCTAGTGCCTGGTTTCATACCACCTCCATACAGTTGGCACACACTCAGGGACGTTGGTCGGACTACTCCGACAACACGCAAGGACTTTGGTCAGAATATTCCTCATGCATGGACATGCCAATGGGGGTTGAACCTTGGACCTCCTCTTAGTAAATTCTCTAACTTTACCGATCAACCAAGACCCCAATCCTTCTCTAGAGAATTATTTCAATGTAAAATATATGGTTGAGAATAGATGATCAAAGAGACCAATTGATTACTATAATATAGTTAATTTTAGTATTTACATATAATTTGTTTGTACAAAATCTTACTAACTAGGTTGTTGTGATACTATATTAGGGAATTCTAGTATATCTAAGATTTCTTATTTATAAATTTTATAGCATAATTTAATGAAATTGTAGAAGTAAATCAATTAACTAAAAACAAAAAAGCTCCACCAATTTTACGTGTGGAAAACCTTTTCGGTGAAAAATCCCACACACAAAATATCATAGTCCTTTTATTAATTTGAGGAATAATGACCTAGATATACAACACCTTCCTTTTTATTCTCCAAAAATAAGCAAGTCATAAACATGAAACTGAATTTTTTTCTTCACTCACAAATTCTCATTGAATAGAATTATTTAAAAATCTTTTAGATTATTCTATACCCATGAAGGGTTGTTATGGTCAACATTTTCAAACTACTAAATATTTTCAATTTAAAATTAATAACTCTTAAGTTGAGCTAATTTTGTTAAAAATAATTATAAGTATAAAACTTATAATCATGGATTTCGCATGTCTTTTGAAAAAATTACAGGTGGGCATTCAATCAACAGATTCGAGGGGATAACATTCCCTCTTCTTTAATGGGGAGTTTGTCTTATTCAAAACCAAAATTGAAACCCTAGAATATTTAAAAATATACGTTCTATAAATCTTTGTTGAGGATTCCAGTTCCATTGTATAATCATATAGTTTTGAATACAGAGAAAAGAGGTTAACATAGAAATAATATTAATATAGAGAAAGAGGAAAAAACAACAATTTCAAATAAGAAGGAAACATATCTTGTTTTATTTATTCATTTCAATAAGGATTTACACTTCACACATTCATATATAATGGAGATTCATTGTTCTAAACAAGATGCATATTGGCTCAAAGTTCAACAATTCTTGGTAAACAAAGATGAACACAAAGTTTCATATTCCAGAACACATAAATGGTGTAGAAAATTAACAGAAAGAGATAAAGAGAATATAGATAGAGGTAGAGGAAAAAGGGAAGTTCTCTTCTATATTAAAAATAGATATCCTTTACATCAAAATAACTGAATCTAGCCCCTTTAAAATTGAAAGTGGAACCTTTTATAGGATACGGGGGAAATAACTACCCAAACTAACTAATTGTTAATTAAGTGACTAATCACTTAATTAGTTAAGTCACATTTTTAATTGAATTTTACATTTAATATTTATTTTATAAAAATAAATTCAATGATAAAATATAACAATTATCTATGTCTGATCAGTACTAGAAGAAGAAGAGGAAATAGAAGAAAGCTGGGACTTTTAGTTTCAACACGTGAATTTGAAATTTTGTCACCGTGATCTGAAATTTCTGCTTCCTTCAACATGATTGTGTTGAAAAGTTTAATCATTTAGCTTCCTAAAAAAATCTCCATCTATGAGCTTGTTCCTCCATACTGAGCTAATCCTTTTTAAGCTTCCACTATTAAATTATTTAGCTCAAATAATTCTTCCATCTTATCTTTGTTCACATTTTTGTCTTGTAAAAGTCCTTCTCGATAAGATTTTTGAAGTGATTTTTGATCTTATCAGCTGATTTTATTTGGGGTGAGTTTTCCTAGAAGATATCACAACATATGGCTCTAAGATCAGAAAATATTTCATACTTCAATGATTCTCCCTTCTGAATAACATTTTGCAGCTCGGTGAGGCTTTGTGAAGGACTTTCATTCTCAACTCAACACAAAGTGACCATGTATGAGATAGGTTGTTCTAGGAATCATCAAAAATATTATCTCGAGAGGGTAAATCTTCATCAATAAGGGCCATAATATGAAGATCTTGGATCACATCAGCCTAAATCTTCACTTATTTTTTAATGTTCTCAATACCTATGCTAATATGCTTTTGTGTTTCAATGATGTTATCATATGTTTTATGGGCTTCATCAATAAATTCTAGACTTGTGATGAGAATATTTTCAACTCATGCTTCTACAACATTTCCTTAAATTGTGTGTTTGTGTACTTTAGCAATTTCCTCCAAATCAATATCATATGTTGTAGCGGACTCCGAGAATAAGCGAGGGAGCAAGATCCAATGGATTTTTTTACGAAGAAAGGAATGTTTTGATCAAAGTGGAGAGAATGTGTAATTTTTCCTCTAACTACTCTTGGGTTTCATTCCCCTTTTCAACCCTCTTAATTACCTTAGAAATTATCTCCCTCAAGTTGTGCACATCTCCTTTAGGGGTTGATTCTTCTAAATATATCCTTATTAGTTCAAAATCATCAGCAACAACCTCTTACTTGTTATTTTCTCTTTTGGGTTTTGCAATATCAATTAATTATTTTCTGAAGTATCTAAGATCGGGTGGGAAGTGGTTTTAGCCTTTTTGGGAGGATAATTTACGAGAAGTGTAACCACAACATCATAGTTAGGAATTATGACCCTTGACTGAGATTTACTTTTCTTTCTATCAATCATGGGTTGAACCCAAGAGAAGGAGTCACTGAAGATTTTCCTAAATGAACCATTGCAACCGTAAGGGTTAGGGGAAGATATTAAGAGGTAGAGACTACCACAGTAGATGTTACAGGGGAGGAGAAGGCATTATACTCAACTTAGGTATGGAATCACTTAAATTTCCCAAATCTTGATATGACACTTCAACAAATTATTCTTCATCTTCTTCACTTTCTTCTTATTTTTCAATTTCATCCTTCTCACTTTCTTGTTTCTCTTCTTCAACTCATTTAAGTGGTTCGATTTCTCTTTTTATTGTTGTGTTTCATCTTTCTTATAACCCTATTTTTTTAATTTATCTGTTATTGCATAAACTTTGGTTCCATATTCTTATTAATAAAAGGAAGGAGAAGTTTATGGAGGATAGTTTTCTGTTGTGAATCCTTGAACTATAAAAATTTATTATTGAACTACTACTTGCTTCTCAATAGGACAGGAGTAATAAGATCATCAAGGTTATCTTTCTCCTTCTAGGACCAATCAATGGTGGGTAGATGATAATATTGAATGGAATTAACAAATTCCAGAGTAAGAAGATCATAATTATCCTCAACCATGCCCTCTAGTACCTTATGCGGTTTAAAGTCTTAAATTTATTGAAGATTCGTTCGCCATACATTTTATTCCTTACTTCAAATTCATCATCACAATCATCCCAATAATATTCAGTTATGGGTACATGCAGGTATGAGAGATGAAGATTATTGTTGATGAAGATTTTACCATCAAAGGATTCCCTCTTTTGGAAGGGATGCATGTGGAAAGGAGAGATGGTTCTCTCAATGTTTTGTGCATCAATAGCATATTTGAAAGTCCAATTTCCCAAATATATGGGAAATTAGATCCCGAATACCTTCATGTCTCTACAAGTCATGTGGATGATGTCTAATTATCTGTAAAGCTCAATGAGAATGATCTCATCATTGCATAAATAGGGAGCTTGTATGGGATTCCCTCAAACCTTGTTATCCTGATATATGAGAATTTATGGAATTGAATAAATAAGCTCCCATAAAAATTTATCAACTACTTAGCTTCTCAAGAATTCATGTTAATAAAATTCCCCTCAAGTGGCCTTACCATAAATATGGTCAATGCATCATTGATTCTTTTGTAATGGATCTTGTTATTATCATATGTCATTTAAGTGTATAGAACTCATAAATTAGGATATTTTTTTCTATCACCTTAACTTGACGGATAATCTATATTTTGTATCCAATAATGGTATAGATCATATAGGAATTCATGTAAACGGATTTGGGTTTGGTGAACCCGATTCAATTACTAGATGAGTTGTTCACAAATAATTTCTCCCCAATTAATATTTTTCTTACCTTCACATAATACGTTGATAAAAATGCACATCCAGTCTTGAAATTCCTTAGTTGAGGGAAGACCCATTACTATTGCTAGAATAGTTATAGAATAGTTATGATGTCAAATAATTCGTCAATGAAATCACTTATGTACAAAGTTTTTGGTAGTTTGAAGGTTCCTTTCTTCTTCTTTTTCAACCAAGACTTGGAAATCCTTGTTTGGTATGTGTTTAGAGTTATATCAAACTCTTTTTATGCTTCATCCATGGTCAAGATTTTGGAGTTGTCAAATGTAGGAATGCTAAGGGCCAAGTTAATGTGATATACATTCAATTGGGTAATTATTTGACCTTAAGGGTCCTTCAATTCCTTGGTTTGTATGTCAAAACATTAGGCACATGCCAAAATAGTATCAGTGCATTCCATGAAAGTAGGAAATCCTCCAGCATGGGCCATACCACTTCCTAGGATTCTTTGGGCCAATGGGGTTGGGTTCTTGTCTCTCATTCTTGCCCAAAATTTAGTTAAGTCCATGTGCTTAATATTATTGTCACCAATTTTAGGTACATAGGTCTCTAGGGAATAAATTGGCTCATATCCACCTTATTGGAAATTCATCTTGATTAATTTGAAAAAAATGACAGGAAGAAAAAATTTCCTCATAAGAAATATTTTACAAACCGAGGAGGAAGATCAACATAACAAGAAAATTTCTTGAAACTAGGAAAATCGTGATGAAATGAATTATTTTGGATGAGAATTAAGGTGCCTTTCCAATGATCCAAATGCACTTTGAAATTTTGAAAATGATTGGGAAATGGGGGAGAAAAGGAAAGATAAACATTCTAGGAGGTGGAAAAACTTGACAAGGCAAAACTTAGTTTATTACAAATGTGGGATGGATGAGTAAGACAGACCTTTATATAAACTAACAACTGCCTTAGCATTAAATTCCCCTCAAATCCATTAAATCAATGAATCGGTTCTTACATGGTCTAAAGGAACAGTTCCTCTCGGGTTGGAAATGTCTAATTTTTCGATGTGGATTTATAGGTGGATAAAGAGGGTGAGCACGAAAAAGAGTGAGCGGGGGAACCATTCCCAAAGTTCCACTAGGAGGTGATTTTACCAATTAAGAAAAGAGAATTAGACATTGTGACTATGTGATGAACCTAAGGAACATAGGAGGCTGTTCTAGAGGTTCCACCCAGGGGATGACTTAACCAATTCAAGCGGGATGCAAGAAAGGAAGGCATATAAGGAACCAATCAAACACAAAAACAAGTTCTAATATTTCTCACCAAGTATGATTTCTTTGATTAGACAGATGATGTGGGGAAATCAGGCATATAGGGAATACGAGGAACAAAGGAATTGTTCCACCTGTTCCTTAGAAATCTAATTCTATGAATTTGATATAATTCTTTCAAAAATGGTTAAATGTTTTCAATCATTAAAATAACACGGTGGAGAGATGGTCCTAAAATGTAAAGGATTTACCCATGACTTAAAAGTTTCAAATTTTTACTAGTCCATGAAAACAGATTGGCTCTTTCTGGGGCTTGATTTGGTTTGAAAAGAGTACAAATAAGAAAAATCTTCAAACCCTAGAGTCTCAAAGTTCATTAAAATAGTATATTATCCATTGGGAAAAAGAAAAATATAAACAAAAGAGAACCAGAACAGAGAAAGACAAAACAAACATACAACCAAAACAAAAAAAAATCCAAAAACTAGATAGACAATAAAGACTTATATACAAGGAAGGACACTCACTCAACACTTATACAATTTGATATATTTCCCTTTGTATGGTAATGGGAGGAGGATCTGATCCATATAATCTAGGTAATATGTACTTTCACTATAGAAGTGTTAAATCCGGAAAGGACTAAGCCGGTGAGAATTAAACTTACCATGAATTCCATGAGGCTCTCTTTGCTTGTCCCAAAGCAAGACAAGATCTCCAACTTGAAAATCATGAAACCTAGTCTTCTTGTAAAATAGATGTTTCACACTTTGTTGATGATCTGAAATATAGTTCACCACTCTTTCTTCTTCTAGTTTCTACAAGTACATGATCGTCTTTTCAAATGCATCCATGAATTGAACATTTTAAATAGTTTTGGAAATTTGCAAGGAAAATAATTCAAGTTTGATTAGTAACTTAGCATATACTCCATATACCAACTAAAATGGAGACATCCCGATGGCTCTTTTGGGTGTTATACAATCAACCCATAAGGAATCATACAACTTCTTATGTCAATTCATTTGTGACTCATCAATCAACTTCCTTACTATAGTCACTTAGTTATCATTAGGTAACTCTAATTATCCATTTCCTATGGGTAATAATCAGAAGAATGAGAAAGAGAAATTCCATACCCATAGTAAAAGTTGATTAGTTCATAAGATGAGAAATTTGGAGCAATATCGGTAATAATATTGTGAGGTACTCCAAAAAAACTAAGATATTTTCCTTGATGAAACCACAAACATATTCAGAAGTTGTTCTCTTCATGGGAATTACTTCTACCCACTTTGTAAAATAATATTTTCTTGTCGAACGTCGGTTTTTAAATGCTTGGAATTTGGATTAAGAGACTTGATAAAATCAATTCCCCATTGTTGGAATGGTTCTTCAATCGATCATGTTTCAGCGGTATATTTTTCAATTTTGGACTTCCCACAAATGTCGACATGCCTCACATTTAGAAACCCACTTGGTTGCATATTTGAAAATATTGTCCAATAGTAACCCTCGTAGAGGATATTATAAGTAGTCATGGGGAATAAAACTTCCCACCACAAGCTTGACCACAAGAATCCTTCACAACCTCTTTTATTGTTCTCTATTCACACACCTCATGATGAGTGCATAGTTTGGTTCATTAATATCATTTCTTCAAACTAGAAATACTCTTCGTGATATGACTTATTTGTATATGGAGATGTTTTGTATAGTCATGTCTTAGTAGGTTGATGCATTTTTCCTTGCTATTATTTATGAAAACCGTTTATCACATGACCTCCTACTAACTATTTTTATGAGATCAAATGTGATGATGTGTGTAGGGAATGATGGAGGTTACTAGTGGATAAGTTACTCGAGTTCGATGCATCCGGCTGAAGATTGTTTCCAAATTGACCTATTAGCTTGGGCTTGACTCTAACGGCCTATAGGAATCTAAGAGTTTTAATTGATATTTGATGAAACAGTATTTAATGCTACCTGATATGGAAGATCTTGTAACAAACATTATCTATATGAAGACTTTGTCTTGAAGTAGTGGTACCAATTTTTGATTTTATCAAAGAAGATTATCTACAAGCTGTTCGGATTTGTTTTTGATATGTTATGAACTCATTTCAAAGTTAATAAAAGCTACAGTATTTTGAGAATCAGAAGTTGTTGATCACTCTATCCCGAGGAAGAGAAAGGGCCCACTCGACCAAGGAGATATGAGGTTACTTTGAGTTTTTATGCATACGAGTCCTTCGATTAGTTTTACTATAATTATAATTTGATGTATTTTTGCATGCATGATTTGATTAACTGTCCCTATTTTCTCCATTATTGCTTTCACTTAAAGTAGATGCTTTTGTTATGCCAATTTAGTTCATAAACAGTCTTACTTTATGTTGAATTCCGATTATTCATTATGGTTTAAATTGTTAAGAATAAGTGTGTGCGTATGTTACTTTACAGTAGAAGATTAGTTGTTGAAATCCATTTCATTACAAACAGTTGAATTCCATAGACTTGTATTGAATTTCCGTAGATTTTAACTACACTTCTGTAGAAAAGCCATTAAAGCTAAGCAACCCCCTAACAAACTCAACACATAACTGGTTCTCCTAGACTCCATTGCATATTGCTTAGGACACATCCCTGGTTTAGAATGACACTGAAAAAGAGTATGTCAGTTAAATGATTGGACAAATATAATGACCCATCATTTTTGGTGCCATTGTCGGGGATCTACATAACCATAAGCTCCATTGTTTTATTCCATATGTTATGGGTGTTAATAGAGTTCATATAGGAAACCATTAGTTCTCTCGGACCTTAATTTAAACCAACCAACCTAGATGCATAGGTCACGAGATAACCAAGGGAGATTTATAGCACACAATATTCAACAAATCTCTTTAGACACTTCACAAGAGAGAAACATTAAGAGTGATATAGATTCCAATTCCACGCCTAGAACCTTTTCTGAGCATTCTGTATCCTCTTCACATCATTCTATAATGGGGGATCTTGGAAATGCTGAAGAACAACCTTTAGGATGAAAATTTACATACCCCATTGTCCTCGATGCAGATGAGGATGCACCCATGAAAAACATCTCACCATCCATCCTCCCCCTCTTTCGAGGAATGACCAAAGAAGACCCTGATCAGTTTCTATTTGAATTTAAAATCCTATGCCAAACATATGATTACCGAACTGACAATCAAAAACTCAAATTATTTCCCTCCACTCTCAAATATTCTGCTATGAGATGGTTTATGGGGTTACCATCTAACTCCATTAATTCTTGGGAAGCCATGGAAACAACCTTCCTGGATAAATACCAAGACTATTGTAGAGGAAGGGATAGGAAGGAGGAGTTCTTCCAAATACGGCAAAAGGAAGATGAGAATCTAGAGGATTATCTGGATAGATTCCTCTTTCTTCATAAACGTAGTGGGTATGAGTTGCATGCAGACATCACTAAAACAGTCTTTCTAAAAGGACTAGATGAAGAAACCAAGGATTCTCTCCATCTCATGGGAGGTGGAGATGTGCATAAGCTTACCATGGAACAAATTACTGAGCTATGTAGAAGATATTCTAGAACACGTGGAGGGATAAGAAGGAAACAAACATCCAAGTCTTTAGGTACCTCTGAAATTCTAGAAGAAATGGCCAACATGAAAACAGACATTCTGCTGTAATTAACATCCACCATAGATGGACTCAAGGCAAAAGCCACCCCTTCCAAATAACCATTGGACATGTATTTCCCTAAATGTCAGAAGAGACACCCCTTGAGAGAATGTCCTTTGGATGTCATAGATATGTGCTTAATCTATGAAGTTACTGACCATGACACTAAACATTTCACACTTCTACCACAATTGAAGGGAGGTTTGAATGCCATATCTCAAACAAGTGCTGAATTAAATTTTTTCTAGAGACCAAACAATCAGGGTGGGTTCCCATCTAGACCAACTCAAAATCCCTGGAGAATTCCATGGCCAAATCATGCCTCTCAATCTTCTTGGGACAACACTGAGTGGGCAAACTCAAACTGGATGACTTATCCATATCCACCACCTTGGAAAAATCCCTACACTCATCTCAGGGTTAGGCTCCACCACCTGCAACCAATCCTTAGCACAATCAGCGGTGGGGTCCTCAACAAAATTTTAGCCAAAATTAGTCCCTGGGCACCACCACAAAACAATAATCAACAACATAGGTTCCAATGACCACAAAGACTTTAATGCCTCCACCTCAAGCCTACCAAAATCAAGGACAAGCAACACAAACACAAATTCCGGCTCAAATTAGTAGCCAATCCTAAAAATCAATGATAGCACTTCGATTTATGACACGAGATGCGAGTAATACCATGCGAGTTAACACTATTGGTAATTTACGATTCAATCGGCAAAATATTGAACCCTTCTATTGTTATCACGCAGAAACCACTGATGATGCCAATAAGGAAGAAAAACTTGAAGGTAACACTAGTTCTTCACTAATACCATATGAATAGGATGCTCAAATACCCAAACCAACTACACCCCTTTCCTTGAGTGATTACAGGGACACTTAGATTACGGATGAAATAGAACTAGTTCGGAATTGAAAAAAGTACATATTGAGGTTCCACTGCTACGTGCAATAAGGGGCATCCTTGAACTAAACCAAACCATTAGAAATAAATGCATAAAGATGCCAGGAAGAAAAATTAAATACCCAAAGACTATCAGAGTCAAAGGAAATTTGGCTAATTTAGTTGTTGGCACCCTCATCTCACCGAAATATGGGGATCCTGGGAGCCCTGTCATTACTATTTGTATAAACAACCAGTCAATATCTAATGTTTTGGTGGATCTTGGTGCTGCTATTAATGTCATCACAATAGAAATGTTTAACCAACTATCCTTGACAAGACTTCAACCAACCAACATTTTTCTGTAATTAGTAGATCAATCCATTGTTGTACCTGATGGTGTGGTTGAAGATATAATGGTCACTGTTGAATCATGGGAGTACCCAGTTGATTTAATGGTTTTGCAGCCTACAGCTTGGAAGTTGGGATATCCAGTCATCTTGGGGAGACCTTGGCTAGCTACGGTTGCTGCTTACATTGACTGTAGGTCAGGAAACATGACAATTCTAAATGGGTAGAAATCCAAACACATTTCGTTATATCCCCCTCGCCTTGCCTTATACGAACAATTGTGACCAGGTATGGGTGGATTATTTGGATGCTAACTCTTTGAATTCTTATTTTCTAGCCACTATTATAGTACACAATCATATGATGGAGGCTACAAAGTCTTATGTGCTAACTGATTCTAAGGACTCTGCAACTACGGAAATCAGTACTACTTCTATGGAATTTGGAATATCGGCGAAGATATTACCTCTCTGAGTCTGGTGGGAAACTCTATGCTTATAATTTTGAGCATCTAGTTCCTGATTTCTATTGTCCTTTAACTAAGGTTCTATCTTTTGATAATGTATCCATCTTGTACATGCTTCACCCCATGTTTTCCCATTGAATTCTTTTATCACTAGTACAGTATGCTCTTGCGGATGATACTAAGTAGGTGCTTGTCAGTATGGGTAGAGAGCTAACTATAGGAAGTAACTTGGAGGTCAATAAAGAAGCTAGGGTGCTTGAGGTTTTGAAGAAACATTCCCATGATTTTGCTTCAGATTACACTGATATGAAAGGAATTCATCCTAGCATCTGATACACATCATATTTACACCGATGACATCAAACCTATAAGGCAGCCGCAACGAAGAATCAATCCAGCATTGAGAGACATAGTCAAAACTAAGATTACAAAGCTCCTAAAGGTAGGTTTCATCTATCCTATATCTAATAGTCAGTGGGTTTCCCCATTAGTTATTATTCCTAAGAAGAATGGTAAGTGGCGAATATGTGTTGATTACAAGGAACTTAACAAAGCCACCAAGAAAGATTATTTTCCCCTGCCTTTCATTGACCAAGTCCTAGACAATATGGCTAGTAAGAAATATTTCTCTTTCTTAGATGGGTTTAGTGTGTATAATCAAATTAGTATTGCCCCTGCTGATCGGATAAGACTACTTTTGCATGCCCTTGGGGTAAATTCGATTACAGGGTCTTACCTTTTGGGCTCTGTAATGCCCCTGTCACATTTTAGCAGGTAGTCTTGGCCATTTTTGCAGATCTTGCTAATGATTGTGTTGAGGTTTATATGGATGATTTCACTTTGTCCATGGATCCAATTTTGATGAATCTTTGAATAATATTGAAAGTGCTCAGTCGATGTGAACAACACCAACTATCTCTGAGTCATGAAAAATGTCTAATGATGGTTGATCAAGGAATTTTCTTAGGTCACCATGTTTCAGCCCAAGGTATAAAGGTGGATCCTAAAAAGATATGAGTCATCACCCAATTACCTAAACCAGCTAATCAGACTGACATCAAAAGTTTCCTTGGCCATGCAGGTTATTACCACCAATTCATAAAATATTTTAGCAAAATTACACCCCAATGTTTTCATTGCTAACCAAAGATTGTGTTTTTGAATGGTCTTCTTAGTGTCAACAGGCATTTGACTCTATCAAAGAAAAGTTGACAACAGCCCCTATCTTACGTGGCCTTGACTGGGGACAACCTTTCCATATCCACATTGATGCTTCTAATATAGCCATGGGCGCTATCCTTGGACAAAAAGACTCAGAAGATCATATGTATGCAATTTATTTTATCAGCAAAAATATGACTCCTATGGAAAAGAATTACACTACTACGGAAAAAGAGTTTTTGGCTGTGGTATATGCTTTGAATAAATTTCATCATTACATCATTGGATATAAAAAAAAAATTTACACTGACCACTCTGCCATTCGATATTTGATGAACAAACCAGTGGTTGGCGGAAGGATCATTCACTGGTTGCTCTTGTTGCAAGAATTCAATCTCACTATTATAGATAAGCCTAGGAAATCTAACATTGTTTCTGACTTTCTTTCCAGAATAAATGTTTCAAGTGATGACGAAGTAGTCCAAGATCAATTTCCTGATGAACACTTGTTTGCTATCTCCACTAAGACTCCCTGGTTCACTGATCTCGCAAATTATTTAACAATAGGGAAGTTTCCTGCTTATTTTACTCATAAAGAAAGAAGGCGATTGGTTAGAAATAATGCAACATATAAATGGTGTAACAGATTCTTATTCAAATGTTGTCCTAACATGGTTCTTCACCGGTGTGTTCATAAGGATGAGGTACATGACATATTGCGAGCATGTCATGATGAGCGGCGGTGGACATTATTCGGTGAAACGAATAATTCACAAGATCCTTGGAGCAGGGTATTATTGGCCTTCCCTCCATAAGATTGTCAAAAAGTATGTGTGGCGGTGTGATGCATGCCAATGAATGAGAAGACCTACACTTTCTATGAAAATGCCTCTTAACCCTCTGTTGGTTCTACAGGACCATTTGAGAAATGGGGTATTGATTTGTTGGACCATTTGACCCTCCATCTTTCAGGAAGGAGTATCTCTTGGTATGCACGGACTATGTCACCAAATGGGCTGAAGTTCAAGCATTGGCATCTGCCAATGAAGATGTTGTTGCTGATTTTCTCTACAACCAGATATTGCTGTGATTTGGAGCACCAAGGGCCATTGTATCTGATCAAGGTCCTCAATTTGTTTCAAATATGATTGAAGCTTTCTTAGGAATCTACAAAATCAGGCACCGAAAATCATCACCATATCACCCCCAATCCAATGGGCAAGTGGAGGTAACCAATCGAGAGCTCGAGAATATTCTAACTAAGGTGGTTAATGCCAACAGAAATAATTGGGTACCAAAGCTTCCTGAGGCCGTCTGGGCCTACAACACGACCTAGAAAACAACTACTTTGGTTTCTCTCCCTATAAGTGGTCTTTAGGAAGAAGCCACTTTGTTACCTATGGAGTTTGAATTGCACACTGCAAACAAAGGCATTGGAAGTTGGGATCGATTTGGATGAAGCACAGTGTGAATGAGTGTTGCAGTTGAATGAATTAGATGAAATGCAGATGGAGGCACAGTAGTAGACTGAAATTCTACAGCATCAACGGAAAGCTTGGCATGATGCTCACATAAAAAAATGGATATTTCATGAGGGATAGTGGGTTTTTCTCTTTGATTCCCGCTATTAGCAGTTTAAAGGCAAGTTGCATACACATTGGTTAGGTCCCTATCAGGTAAATCAAGTGTTTGATAATGGCTCTATTTAATTGATACCAATTGATGGAGATAAACAGACTCTTCCGGTAAATGGGCACAGGCTCCGAGTTTATCACCAGCTACTGGATAGGAAGACTTTTACCGACGACATTCTGTTATGAACAGACATGCATCTTGAGGAGGCTCTTTGCCTCTTACACATGGAATAATCAATCTTGTGCAAATACAATAAAGGAAGATGGTCCTTCATTCGATCTTCTTCCCTTAGTTAGCAGTTTTTATAGTAATTTCCAATAAATGCAGGAATTTTCGTTGTTTCTACTACCGCTAATAATCATGTTTCATCGAAATTATAGGGCATGGGAATCTACGGATATCGGCTTACTAAGTGTAGCATGGGTAAGTGCATTTAACTTGTTAATTATATTTCTATGCGAAACATTCCCCCATGTAGTCATTTGTCATTATGATGCCATCATGAAATGATTGTTATGATCATTCTGGATCTCTTCCAAATCCGGCTTTATGAATGATGGCATAAAGGGAGTAATGCCTCATAAATATCCACATGCTTTGATGTGTCACACTCTCCAACGTCAGGATAGATGGCGCATGCTCCTCAACCATGGGATATGTGCCACCACAAAAATCTTAATCTCACATGGGTGGTCGGTCTCATCACTATTTTTCATCGTCACCTTTGCTTGATGTTACGCTACCCAAGGAATATGATGTCATTTGAAATTTAATGCTCTACAACCACCTCTTCCTATTGTGGTATGCACATCAATCACAACTGGTTTCATCAAACACTCGACGGGAAGTGGAAGAAACACTCTACTCGGTCTTTCCGCTACTGTGTATTTCTTTTTTTTTTTTGGCTTAGCATGGGACCGCGAAAGACATCAGAACCTACTTCACCTGACGCCTTGCTCCAGAATGCCACCCTTTTGCAGGTATTTCATGATTTTAGATGGTTAGATTTCATTCAGAAATTTGAAGGGTTTGATGAGAACATTGTGGAAGAGTTCTTGAACAATTTTGAGTCCACATGCTTGCAAGTTGGTGGATGATGAGTTGAAATCACCAGTTAGGTCATTTCGACATGTCTAGCCTACCAAATTTTAGGTCAAAGGTTATGACGAATTCCCCTTTGCAAAGTCTTATTTCTCGGTTCCACGATGAAGGAGAGGCACTTCCGGAGGTCATCCCGACTCCATTGGGTGTCCGTAAGGGTATTAAGTGGAAATTTTTGCACTGAATCTAGGGTGAGATTGCTTAAATGGGTCAACAGGTATTTTATATCGATGGACATGATTCTATTCTGATGGTGATGTACTCAAAATGCTCATTCACCTTAAAAAGGGACATGTCAACCATGCCCTTCGGTCAATTTTCCAGAGTACCTCACAGATTCTATCATTAAGGTATGTCAGAAACACCGGTCCAGTGGGGGAAAGTCTATGCTTAAGCACCCAAGGTTGATTCACCTGTTGTGTTCACACCAAGTTTTCTTTCACCCAAAGCGAGAGGCTTAAGGGACGTGTTGGTGGAAAAGGGTCCAGGCCTAAGCAACTAAAATCTGGTCTCTCTTCTGCACCTTGGTCTACCCTTGCATCGGGCCCTTCACATAGTCAAGCCGAGGCGGTGACGTTCTGAGCACGAGCACCCGACATAGTTGGTACTCCTAAGGGACCACCCCATCCATTTCGATTCAAAATGCAAGTGTCCCATAGCCCCTCTTCCTCCATGCAACTACGGTCCTAGTGGCTTGGCTCATGTTCTGACAAAGCGGTTTCCAATCAGATTCCTTGCATGACACCGCCCACATTCGGGAGGAACTACATACGGAGGATGTCCTGGCCGCTCCATCATCTACTATTCCGTCATCCACGGAAATTCACACTGTAACTCCAGAAATTCTTGACACTCAAGTGACACCTTCTCACAACTATTTGGAGGAGATAGCACTTTGCTAAAATCTCAGTTACAAGGTATGGAAGAATCCACCCTTTTATTACAAGTGAATTTACACAAAATATAGTAGAAAAATTCAAGAGATTACTACCGTGTGCATGAAGTGAGTTGTCTAAAGTGACATCGTGATATGGTTCTTACCCTCTTAAATAATTTGCAACAGTTTTCCTTCGAAAAGGGAATTGCAGAAAGAAAATCAAAAATTAAAAAAGGAAATAGAATCTTTGGAAGAGGAAAAACAAAAATTAACATCCATCTTAGACTATGTTTGTCCTTTAGCCATAAAACTACATCTGTAGGAAACCCTCCTCAAGATACGACATGTATGTCCAAGAACTATTTTATTCTTGGTAGTTATTTCAATTGTGTTCTCGGGCCCCTCACAAAGTTCCCGATGGACCTAGTTTTTATCAATCTACAAGAACACCACTCCGGAAATTCAAATTTTGCTCTGTGAATTTTATCTACATAACATGATAGTAACCAATGTCCCTGATTTCTTGATCAACTTATTTGTGGGGGATTTTCAAATTAAAGCATTTTAGTCTGTATTGCGGAATCAGATAATTTGGAGGCAGCAAATAGATAGTTTCAATAACACTGCTCAGTCAATCGGATTCTACATTTGCGCAACCCATCACATAGATGTTGCCTTGTGGAAAAACTTTAGATCATTGTACTACCAGGCAAGGGTTGGGGTGCATACTTCTCAGATTTTTCTTTAGTGTATTATTGATTTGAAAATTATAGTCATGAGAATTTTGGGGCTGCTTGGCAAGCTTGTGACAGGAGATGGGATACTTTAAGCCTACCTTTGAAACGTAGGGAGGTCCTCTCCCCTCAGAATTTGAGCTGGAGCATGCGAAGGGGTTATGCCCTTATCACCATTATCAAATAGACTTCGAGAAAACTAGCCAATAATACACTCGATGAATGGGTAGGCCTCCAAGTGTGGCCACCACTCCTCTTAATCCCTCTCACAACTTGGAAAAACAATGCAACATAGTCCCACGACAATTTCACTACACAGGTGGAAATGACATCCAATACTCGGGCTACAAGATTACCACAAAGAAATACACCAATCAATTCGAGGAGTATGACATGGTTGAACAACTTGGAAGGTGAGTAGGACGTAGATGAGTTATATTAGGACATGCAACGAGGTAAAGTCGGGGAAAATGATGAGTGCATAGTTTGGCTCATTAATATCATTTCTTCGAAAAGAAATACTCTTCGTGATATGACTTATTTGTTTATGGAGATGTTTTGTATAGTCATGTCTTATTAGGTTGATGCATTTTCCTTGCTATTATTTATGAAAACCATTTATCACATGACCTCCTACTAACTGTTTTTATGAGATCAAATGTGATGATGTGTGTAGGGAATGATGGAGGTTCTTGGTGGATAAGTTGCCCGAGTTCAATGCATGCGGTGAAAGCTGTTTCCAAATTGACCTATTAGCTTAGACTTGACTCTAATGGCCTGTAGGAATCTAAGAGTTTTAATTTATATTTGATGAAACAGTGTTTAATGCTACACGATATGGCGGATCTTGTAACAAGCATTATCTATATGAATACTTTGACTTGAGCTGGTGGTACCACTTTCGATTTTATCGAAGAAGATTATCTGTAGATTGTCCTGGATTTGTTTTTGATATGTTATAAACTCATTTCAAAGTTAATAAAAGCTAAAGTATTTTGAGAATCGAAGTTGTTGTTCACCCTATCCCGAGGAAGAGCACGGGCCCACTTGTCGAGGAGATAGGAGGTTACTTTGAGTTTTTATGCATACAGTCCTTCGATTAGTTTTACTACAATTATCATTTGATGAATTTTTGCATGCATGCTTTGATTAACTATCCTTGTTTTCTCCATTATTGCTTTCGCTTAAAGTAGATGCTTTTGTTATGCCAATTTAGTTCATAAACAGTCTTGCTTTCTATTGAATTCCAGTTATTTAGTTATGGTTTAAATTGTTAAGAATAAGTGTGTGCATATTTTACTTTACAGTAGAAGATTAGTTGTTGAAATCCATGTCATTACAAACAGATTGAATTCCAGTAGACTTGTATTGAATTTCCGTAGATTTTAACTGCACTTCCATAGAAAAGCCACTAAAGCTAAACAACCCCCAACAAACTCAACACATAACTGGTTCTCCTAGACTCCATTGCATATTGCCTAGGACACAACCCTGGTTTATAATGACACTGACAAAGAGTATGTCGGTTAAATGATTGGACGAATACAACGACCCATCACCTCGAAAAAATGGCCATCAATTCCTTTCCCGAAGATAGAGTTATCCCACAATACAAAAAAAAATCTCTACATTTGACTATTATCTTCTCTTTGGAATTGAGCTATGAAGGACACTCATCATATGTCATAAAATTAGCAATATTATAAAATCACTCATCTATAGAGCTGAGAAATAAAACAATTGGCACCTCTATGAATTTATCATTTCTTGAATCCTCACCTACACTTTCTTCTATCAACTGGCATTGACCCCAAACTTCCACAAGCTTGTAGGTTTAATTTTAATTTCATATTCCTAAACTTCGCAATCCAATTACATATCTTGGAACCAAGTTCTTAATGTGTCAAAATGGAATTGATAGCAAAATCTAGAATTAAAATGTTAGAGTTAGAGTTAAGAATATAAAAATTGATTTTCTTCACTTCTTTAAGTATATCAAATGCATGTTTTTAATTTTTGGATACTTCAACTCATGAGGCTTCAAAACATAGCTCAAGAAAGTAAAAGGTGCTTCAAATTATTTCATGTTTTTCTGGACTAGAATGGAATAAAGAGTGTGTTCAGATGTATAGCAATAAATGATGAAATATTTGTCAAAATCTTAACAAACAAGAATAGGAGTTTTCACAAAATCTTCCTTTATATCATTAAAATATTTCTTTCCTTTGTAACTCCATGAAAAAAATTCTTTCCCTTCATCATTTCAGCTATATGTTGGGTTAATTTAGAAAAGTATGGGATAAATCTCGGAGAAAGTTAATCTTACTAAAGAAAGAATGGATACCTTTCTTATTGATTGGAAGAGATCTATTTTGGATTATTTTCACTCATTTTGTATCAATATTGATCCCATCTTTTGAAATGATGTGACCAAGAAGTTTCCCTTCCATTACCCCCCAAACATAGAATTTTTAAGATTAAAATATATACCATGATCTTTGCATCTCTGTAGAACAAGTATAAGGTGTTGAAAATGATTTTTCTTGTCCTTGGAGAAAAATATGAGGTCATCAAGGTAAACAAAAATACATTTGTTTTTAAGATCTCCAAAATCCAAATCCATCACTTTTTGAAAATTGGCTCCAGCTTTGATGAGGTCAAAAGGCATTCTCTTTTAAGAAAAATTTCCCCATGGAGTTGTAAAGGTTATTTTGTATTACTCTTGAATATCGACCTCAATTTGATTATAGCCTGAAAAAACATCAAACATAGAAAACATTTGAGAACTAGTTATTTCCTATATGATCAGGTACATGATAAGAAAAAGATAGTTATCCTTTAGGGAAGCTTGATTCAAGTTATTGAAGTCAACACAGATCCTTATCTCCCCACTCTTTTTCCTTAATGGGATACTATTTACAACCCAAACAAAATGGTGAATATTAAAAATTATTTTATCCTTAAACTTCTAAATTTCTTAATAAATAGTCTTGATAATTTTGGGATTATATTGCCTCTATTTTTATCTAAACAGATTGGATATCGGGCTTTAGAGGAATATAGTTTTGCATTTCCCTTGGCTTGAAAGTTTTAAAATCTTCATAGGAATATGCCAACACATCAATGTAATTCTTCAAAAGTTTCACAAAATTCCTCTTTTCTTCTTCAGAGCAACACTTACCAAAATTAACAAATTTAGGATTTTCATTCATTCCTAAATTTATCTTCTCTCATTCAGATGATGCTCCAACAAAAAATTAAAATCAAAAATAACTTCAAAAGTTTTCATTTCATGGGAATTTATTCTACCAATTTTTAAAACAATATGTTACTGTCATAATGTGGGTGTGTCTAATACAGACTTTGGAACTTGGATTTAGCACCCCATTAAAATTAATTCCCCATTGTTGGAATGGTTCTTGAATCATGTAACACCCATGTTATGATTCATCCAAATTAATGGAGGATTTTAAAAACAAACCCCTTAAGTTCAATTAATGTTTCTAATGATTAAAATTACTATTTAGCTTGATGTTAAATAATCCAACATTGTTTAATATTCTAAAATCGATCTGATAACATATGATAACCATGTGTAGCTATAAGGGTCTACTAGATCTACCTGATCTCCCTTGATCACTCTAACCAAGTTTTTATAACTTATATACTTGTGGTTAAACCTTATATAGCCTATGAGAACCTTTCATCTCCTTAGTTCCAACTAGAAAATTATTTATGGTGCAACTCCCTGCAATCAACTTAAAATTCACCTTAACTTTTTGCTTTAGAATTCAATACTTCATTATGAAATCACTTCAAAATCAACAACTTGTTGACTTACTCTAATAGAAAAATCTTGGTCAAAACCACAAAAGGACTAAAATATTGTATTAATATTCAAATTCACTTTGATCATGTTTGCATCATCCATACCCACATGTCCAAGTAATCCAATCAATGTTACTTTATCATTTTTCACTATGCAAGTTCTAATTATTTGATAAGTATTCTTAAGGCAAGTAGCCTGGAACCTCTATACTTGAAATGATTTAAGGGTGCCTTGAATAAGTTTTGAACTTCATTAGCTTTCTATCATTACCCTATAAATGCATGCAAAAATTTAGAATCAAACTCAGGAATATGTTCTTAATAACTCAACTTTTCTCCTTAGGCAATAAACCCTCAATTAGGTCTTGGAAATAAGATTGTTATGCATAAATTTAAATGTAGGTGGTTTCATATGGATTGAGTAGGTTTACTATAATCCATTAAGATATTTTTCATTCCCCAAAATTTTCACTTCCCAAATATAAGCATTCCACCTACTTCTTTTGGAATTCACCTTTCAAAATTTGCCTTTCAATTGTGTTTGAGTACTTGCTTCTAGATTGTCAAAGAGAACTTCACACCTAACCCTTGGAAAGAAAAAAATATTTTTAAATATCTTAGTACACTCTCTCAGGGTCATTAATACCAAATTTTAGGCAAAAACTCCTTCATTTTATGCCCCAAGTTTGATGCCCTAGCTAGGTTCTATTTTGCACATTCTAAGAAACCCGAGGACACAAAAAGGGTTATAACTTTTATTGTGTTAAATTCCATGGAAATAATTTTCATATGTGGATTAGTAAATACCTTACCATTCAAGTTCATTATTTCACAAATGAATAATAAACTCTTGGTTTCCTTGTGTAGCCTATAGGTACAAGCCTATAGTCGATCCCTCATGACTTTCTCTTGTCTCATATAGTTCTCGAGCTTCCAATATTATAAAGGTTCTTCCAAACATGCATTACACTCTTATCTACTTCACTTAGATATCCATTGGTCAAGCAATCAATTCCACTTATGGACCTCCCAAACGTGTGTGTACATTTTATCTCTACTTTCACAAGATTTCTCTATTCTCTTCTATTTAAGGTCTTCATGACTAACCACACCAGATAAAAAAATCTAAACTCATCTGTAGGACCATCCAATATACATGGTTTGATATTCGATCTCCTATGTCTTAGTTCAAACCTTAAATTGTTTCTTAAGCTTGGTTGTTACAGTTTTGACAAGGCTATGGCTTCATTTTCCTTCTTATACCTAGAAATTATCCTTTTCTCCTAGATATTAAGACACCTAAACCTACTATCTTATTCTTCAATGACCTCTAAATATTTTATTAAAAAAATGTGACTACGTGTTGGAAGAAATAGAAATTACTAACTAACCCACTATTATGGACATGCACAATTTTATGTTGAATTTACATCTTTTACCTCACAACTTGACAACCCTTTCTTGATTCCACTGTTACTTTTCATTTAAAATATCTTCTCCAATTACCTACAAACCATTTTTGATATGAAGAAGGAATTGATTTCTTTTAAATGACCAACCATGGCGATTGAAACCTCAAACATGGTATACCGACTGTGATTATTGGGGTTTCCTTCTAAAACACTATCTTACCTTTTACACATGAATTCAAGGCTTACAAATTTCATCTCAAAACTATCTCAACATGCATGAGTATTAAAATTTAACAAAGAAGGTTCTTTGCACCCACATATTGCACATTTATCTCATAAACATCCTCTACCCCTTAAAATAGTGATGTCCAATTTATAGAATGTTTCGTACAAAAATATGTTTAGTTCTTCTTCTAGAAATACCTCGAAGGATGATCTAAAGCCTTCTTATCCCTTCAACATTTCATAGTTCATAAACTTTATATAGGACCTCAATTCAACTTACCTAGTTGGCCCGACTATGCTTAGATATTTCTCTACCACGTTCATCATTTGTCAAACAATAGTCATAAACACACATTTCTTTTGAATCTTACAGTTCACTCAAAGTTCTACATTCTCTTCAACATCATGTTACACTTGTCAACGAAGTTTAATTATTCCAAAACTAACCAAGAAACTCAATGCTCCAAACCACAATACAATACCCTTAAGCAATATATCAAACAATAAAAAGTATTGCTTCCTTAATTGTGTTTATTACTCCTCTTCCCAACAAGATAACTCTTGCAACAATGCATACAAATGATTATTATACAAATAACTTAAATAAATCTCCTGTTACATAAATCTTATAAAGGAAATCAATGAAAAAAATTTAAAAACACAGTCCTTTCTTAGAAAAGCGAGCCTCCATTCAATATTCCAATAAATATTTTACATGTCAAGACTGAGTTTCCCTTTCCTCTCATAGATTGGTCACCCTTTGTTTTCCCTATAACTAACTTCCTTTTTGGCTAATCTTCTCTTTTATGATTCTTGTAAACCCTAACTAACATGTGTCATGACTCAATACCAGATTTGAGAACATTTTAACCATTGATTACATGTTTTTTCTCCTTCACACACACATTAGGAGTCTTCATGACTTGATCACTTCATGACTTGACCAACTAACCCTTCTTAGCACTTATGACCACTAACATAGACCAATAATGGCCTTGAATCCTTTAAAGATTCAAATTATAGAATTAGAGGAAAGTACATTATTTGAGATTTTGAAAACTTGTCCTCATTCCAACATCATGACATGACTCTAGTGACTTCCTAGAACACCTAATACCATCATCCTAAATCAAAACTGATCAAAGACACCAAAAGTGCACTTTGGATAGATGTTCTGCATCAATTTATGTAACTTCCATCTAGATCTAGACACTATTGGTTAGGAGAAATGGTGAATAGACAATGTAATCATCATTTACATTACGACAGCCATTGTTTGAGAGTATTACTTTGTAAGCTAGTTTTGATACTGCACACTATCCTACAAAACATATCTCTTGTCACCACATAACCATCTCAATATAGTTATCAGGATTCTTTTCATTGTTTAAGAAATTAAGTTTTAGTTTTGAAAAATTAGAGTCCATGACTCACCCTACTAATCGAAAGGATCCTATCAATTCCACCTTAGGATCCCTATGGGAAATATAGTGACCATGTAATGATTTTCATCATTATGTCCTCACTACCCTTCCCATAGCCATCCTAAGCTGGCACAGGTAGGATACTATTGAAAGGACGATGGGACATAGCACCTACACTTCATTTACACTCAATGTTATCCATGAAAGATAAATTAATTAAGTTCATATTTATGACATGTTATAATGTATTGTTACACAATATTAGTTTATCAAAAGAGGATAATAGTAACTCTATGAGTTACTATCTTTCATTTGTTCATCTTTTTGAACTAAAGCAACGTAGCATTCTTTGTAAGTATAGATTCACTAACCATGTTCCACATTAATTCATTCCTCTATGTTACTCATTAAGTTTAGTCCTCATTCTCATAATTTTGTTAATTGTCATGTTTAGTTGGCTTAATTTCATAAGCTATAGTAATAACTTAACATTTTTTCATTATGTAGTTGTACTTATCATTCTAGGTTCGTCATCTCTCATACTTGTTCATCTTGAGGAATTAGTAAATTCAATATTAAATGTATAACCTAATATCAATGAACATTATTTATACGAGTTGTAACATAGTATATTAACTCTTTCATATCCAATAGGAAAAATTACAAAATAGCCAAATATTTTATTCAAAATTAATAATGATAATCCATTATTCTCATAAATATGGATATACAATTCATCATGATGGTACATTAGGAAATATACCCATTAATCAACTTGAGAATGTAATTTAATCATGATGCGGGAGCATCATTTAAAGAGACAAAAATTGAACTAATTCCAAAAAGGATGATCGAGGGAGCATTTGAAGAATGTGGAAGACCCTAAGAGGTCATCAAATTTGAATTCTGGTCAAAAAAATGATTTCCCTCCATTTCTTCATTTCAAAATTCAAAACAGCAATATGAGAATGTAAGTGGTCTTAAAGACTTGTCAAGGTATTGTAAGGTTAAGAAGTGTGCGTGAGGTGTTTAAAAGTGAGAAATGAGTCTCAAGGGATAAATAAACTAATAAATTGATTAAAATATGTAATGAATTCAAAATATGTGAGTGATGAGTCATGGGGGTTAGTTAGGGTATGAAATCAAGAAGAAAAGATAAATTTTAAAAGGAAGTCAGTTATAGAGGTAGTTCCTTCGAGGGAGAGAGAGAGAGAGAGGAAGGGAATTCCTCAAGGAGGAGAAGGGAAGAATTTCTAGAAACCAAAAATTTTGTATAATAGTACTTATTTCCATATGATAACTCTATTTGACATAGTGTGAAGTTATCTTTCCTTGAAAATTATGGAGTTGATATCTTTTTTATGAATTAGAAGTAGATTCCTTTTATCATTCATGAATAAGTTAGCTTCACCTTTTATGAGGATATTTAGGAGGTTAGAATGTTGTATCCTCTGCTCAGATCATGAAATTTGACACATATACAGGTGAATGACTCTAATCCACGAGTTTTCATGCGAAGCGTGATTTAAGTCCTTTCAAGAACTTGAAGACTAGAACAACACCATATCATAAAGTGCTTTTATATCATTTCAAGATTTAAGGTTTGTATCAAAGTGTTTTTCATTACATACATTCAAGGACCCTATTGACTATGGAGTAAAACAGAATGAGCATCTAATTCACAAGATTTTAAAACTCTAAAAGTGAATATGTTTAAGGTTTAATACTTGAGGATATTGATGAAGAGAAGACAAACCCATGTGAATGAATAAATTGTCTTGTTCCTTTGATAAGTGCATTCTAGAATGTGATTGTGTTCACACAAAGTTAAGTAAATCTTGCTTTGTTTATCAATGTGATAGAAGAATGAAATGTATGAGTCATTAGAAGGTGGTACAAGGTGTGTGTTAAGCATATGAAAATCTTTTCATTGAATAAAGTCTCAATATTTTCAGTATCAAAGGTGAGGGTTTCATGTTCTCTGATCCCTCATGTATACTAGTCAAGACCTTGTTATTTTGAGGTATTACACTCATTGTTAAATCTCTCTGGTATGATAGACTTATAGAAGGGTTTAAAATACCTTGGGGTCTAATCTTAGGATTTAAAAGAAAGAATACATCATGATATATGAGTTTGAATGCTCTCGGGTTGGCATTGTCACCCAATTAGGGTTTAGTGCAAACTTTTGATTAAAAACCCTTTAAGGAGGAATTTTTACTCAAAATTTTGAAGAAATCATCTTGATAGCATAATCTCTCATATTAAAAAAATTAATTATTTATGTTGGTTTAATTTCCCTCAATGTTTGATAGTATACTATAAGCACGGTGAGATACGATCTAAGACTTAGTTTGAAGAGAAAACTTGCAGAAGAAAAGGAATTACTTAGTCTTTTCTGAAGAAATATTGGGAATAGTTGAAACTCACAAATGGGATATTGAATATTTTTTTATTGTACCTTGAAGCATTCATTGGTGGGAGATATGATTGAAATTGTCTAAGCACGGGGCTAATTGAGAGCTAGAAGACTAATTATTAAAGGAGTAATTGAGAGAGTTGCATAAGGTTTAGGCTCATGATATTTGAGGAAAACCACATATGTGTTTAAGGGGATATAAATGTGTAACTAATTCCTCTTGAGTATATGTGTAATATCTCAACCATGAATTCTCAAATGGCAATGGTCTTAAGGGAAATTTTTTAGGCTATTTTAAACATGGCACAAAATGTGGTTTTGATTTTTGAATAGGAAGAGGAGGTGAGAAGAAGACATTTATTATTAAAGCTTTGGTTTGTCTTAAAGGTATCCAAGGTGCAAGAGAAAGCTAAATGAGAAAACAGGGACAGTGGTGAGTAATTGTCACACTTTCATAATTTTGGAACATCATGATAGCCGTATTGGCATTGTATGGAGCTGTGAAAATAGGGTATGATATTTGTGGAGTACCATTTTGTTTAAATGACTTAAGTTTGTAGGTTTAGCCTTATAAAGGGTTAGAATATGACCCCTAGAATAGGGTATTTAAGAAAAGTAACTGAGATTAGTTATTTTGAAGTGATGAATGCATGAAATGAGTTGTAATAACATGTTGAATGGACAAGAGAGGTGTGGAGCTCTACATCAAATCACAATTATCAAATAAATACAAGAATCCTTATCGAATTTAAACAAATATCACATGATGTAATCATGTGTAAACAATCCAATCAATTACTTCATGATCACTCCTTTCTGCACATTGTAGGAGAGAGAAAATGTATATATGGGTCAATTCAAAGAACTAACATGAGTTAACTAACTCATATTCTTGTTGTATTTAAATGAAATATTAGAATATGTTAAGGTTAACTTAAATGTAACCAAATAAACTTCCTAGTTTATTTATAAGTTAACTATATTATGTACAAATGAATTATTGTTTCATATTGTATGTTATGTTTTCAAACAATACAAGAATTCAACTGAATAATGTAACTTTTAAATTATAAAAGTAACATAATATTGTAGTTATTCATTACAATAATCAAGGATATAATTTATAATAGTAACCTTCAATTTCATTCATACTTTCCACAAATATTAATGTCAACAAAGTATCCTTCAACTCGCTTTATAACTATATGTTCAAAAGAATGATCATAATCTAACTTATTATCCATTCCCGTAATAGACTAAGAAAATGAATCATCTAACTTAATAGTCCATAATCAAACAGTATATGCATCTAAAATTTTTACTCAATAATTTTAAATCTCATATTGAATACAATGGAAATGAAATAGCATCAAGCTTTACCAAGAAATCAAATATATTTCCAACTTCCTTTTTTAAGCATTAAATCAACATTCATACTTAAAGGATATAATCATTACTAACGGTAAATTTCAATTAATATTTAATGTCAAACACTTTAACATATAATTAGTGTCTACTTCACAATGGTTATCTTCCATTAACATTGTTTTCTAGGGTGATCAATTTACTCACATTTATAGAATCTCAATAACAATTACCATGATAAGGTTCACCAAAAAAATCATGCCATTTAAAATCGTAGAAATTCATGTTGGAAATTCTAAAGGACTTAAAATACTAATTAAAATAACCCATCTCCAAGAGAGCAATCAAAATAAAACATGTTTTAATCCCTCAGAATGGTGACCTCAAATGAGCAGATTACAAACTTAATACAACAAAACCCATTATGAGTTGAAGATCATCATTCCATATTACGAGATTCAAAACAAGAAAAAAATTAAACCAAGTCTAATGAATATTCATAACAAAAATAATGAAATATCTCCAAATTTCAAGTTAAAAAAATGACGAACTACTCAAACAATCACAAGGATTCAATTGAACCCGATTCGAAGTTAACAGGTAAGCCTATTTTTTAAATTTACAAACAAACCGAGAATGCCAAAGAGGATACCCATAATATTCCATATTTATTTTCCAAATGGAATTCCCCTAAATACAAAATCCATATTTAAAGAGAATAACATAATAGCTTAAAACAATTTGTTAAAAATATATAATTTTTCATGCATATTTCTCAAATTTCCAAAAAAAATATCAACCGAGAAAACCCCTTTCATTTTCCTACCTTTGTTCATGTTTCCATTTTATACTTTCATCATAAAATTAAGAAAACAGTCCCAATTTTAAAATAGAAAACTCAAGCATTTTTCGCCACATCAAAATGACTATCAACAAGCTCTAACAAGTTGTATTACCCTTTAAAACATCTTGCCCAAATTTCCATTAAAACCTAGCAAGTAGAAAAATATTTTTAACTAATATTTTCATTCATTTCCAAATTTAAAACTAGATTGGAACCCCATAACAAATTCTCATATTTCATATTAAAAATAGGAGAGAGAGAGAGAGAGAGAGAGAGAGAAAACCATGTCTCATTTGCCCTTTTTCTCTTCCAACTTCCTTGGAATTTGTAATGTGAATACCCACAAAATCTCTAAATAATATCCAAACAGAGCTTTTAAATACCAAGTTTCCATTAAAAATAGCTTCATCGTTGCATGCAACTTATCAAAAGCATACTTCCAGAATACTCTCCCCAAAAACCTCATGCGAGCTCAAGCCAAAGACCAATAGTAATTCCAAAAAGGTGAATGGAGGGAGACCATGCATGTTTTGGCTTCCAAAGGAAGCTATCAGTTCCCAAGGAACTATGCACATTAAATTTCATTTAATATTTTTAGTGCCATGTCGTATCCTCCACTAAACCCAAAACCATTTACATGTTATACGGTATGTGACCAAACAAACACCAAACAATAATCAATCACCTTATTATTTTCCTCATTTTTATGACCAAGTTTCATGCAATATACATTAAACAATTACCTTTCCATATGTTCTATGACCATCATTCACAATGTTAAGGAGGGAGGTTAGATTAACATATTTTATTAACTAAACATCAACATTAACCAATTTCAACATTATTTGATAAGTGGTCCAAGACCCATCCTCTATAAACATTAAAATTTAATTGCTATGTGGTCTAAGATAATAAAACCATTAATCAATTTCCATGCAGATTGGTCTAAGACCAATTCCCTCATAATAAATGTTAGATAATTTCAATGCCTTATTGTCTATGACCAAATGTAATGAACATTACATAGTAAAGATAAATCAACCATTCAAATTCCATAACCAAAAACATCTCAAATTACCTTAAACAATGCTAAATAGCCTTAACCAATGAAAATAGTAGAGGAGTCTCAACATATCAACATCATACAATGATGCAAACCGAACGTGCTCATCAACAATAATACCTTCAAACATAACATATACATATATGTTTATGTATAGTTATATGTGTGTGTGTATGTATATGTATATGTTTATGAATATATGTGTATATATTTATATATATGAACATATATATATATATATATATATATATAAAATATTAACATTTATAATTAAATAAGTCATTATCCATCTGTCACTGTGATTAATTATCGATATCAATTTTATGTTTGTCGCTTCACCTTGCTCTTATTGAGCATCATCAAAACTTAATCAACCAAAAATCTTACAATGAAAAATACATTAAATACGGGTGTGACAAATCACAACAGGTTTTAGTGGTATATTTTCCAATTTGGTCCTTACCATAAATGTATAACATGCCTCACATTTAGAAACCCACTTGGTTGCATCTTTGAAAATAGTTTGTCAATAATAACCCCTATGAAGGATCTTATAAGAAATCAAAAGGGAAGAAAAGTGCCCATCACAAGCCTAATCATGATAAGCCTTTAGAACCTCTTTTTTTTGTTCTATATCTATACTCCTTATAAAATGACCATCAATTCCTTTCTTGAAGAGAAATTTATCCCACAATACATACTTTGATGCTCTACGTTTGACTTCTCTCTTCTCTTTGCACCGAGATGTGAAAGAAACTCATTGTATGTCATAAAATTGGCACCTCCATGAATTTATCATTGCTTGAATCCTCACCTACACCTTTATTATCAACTCACATAGAACCCATACTCGCACAAGCTTGGTAGGTTTAATGTCAATTTTATATTCCTAAACTTTGTAAATCTAGTTGCCTCTCTTGGAACCAGGTTTGTGATGTGTCATAATGGACTTGACAACGAGATCTAGAACAAAAATGGTAGAGTGTGATTCAATAATAAAAAACCTAAATTGTGTCACTACTTTAACTATAAAAAAGGCATGTTTTTCAATTTAGGAATACTTCAGCTCATGAGACTTCAAAACATAGATCATGAAAAATAGGTGCTTCAACTTCTTCCATGTTTTTATAGACTAGAAAGGTAGAAAGAGTGTGTTCAGATGAATAAAAATAAATGAGGAAATATTTGTAAAAATTTAGACAAACAAGAATATTATTTTCACAATAGCTTCCTTTATTTCATTAAAAGATTTCTTTCCTTCAAAATTCAATGAAAATATGACTTTCCCTTCATCATTTCAGCTATATGTCAAGTTAATTCAACAAATTCCAAGATGAATCTTGGATAAAGTTAATCTTACCAAATAAATAATGGACATCTTTCATGTTGGTTGGAAGATATATCTTTTGGATTACTTGCACTCTTTCTGGATCAATATTGATCCCATCATTTGAAATGATGTGACTAATAAGTTTCCCTTCAGTTACCCCAAACATAGAATTTTTTAAGATTAATATATATACCATGATCTTTGCATCTTTGTAAAAATACTCTAAGGTTCTGAAAATGATCTTTCCTATCCTTGGAGAAATTGTGAGGTCGTCAAGGTAAACAACAATAAAAATTTTAAGATCTCCAAAATCCAAATCTATCACTCTCGGAAAAAGTGGCTTTGGAATTGACGAGGTCAAAATGTATTATCTTGTAAGAAAAATTTCCCCATGGAGTTGTAAATTTTTTTTGTGTTGATCCTGAATATTGACCCCAATCTGATTATATCCTATAAAACCATCAAGCATAGACAACATTTGAGAACCAATTCCTACCTCTATGATTTGTTCTGTGATAGGAAGAGGATAGTTATCATTTAGGGAAGCTTGATTCAAGTTATGGAATTCAACACATATCCTTATATCCCCAATATTATTGCTTATTGGGAAAATGTTTGCAACCCAAATAGAATGGTGAATAGGAAAATGATTTTAGCCTTCAAAAAATTCTAAATTTCTTGATAAATATTCTTGGCAATTTTGGGATTGTATTGTCTTTGTTTTTTTCTTAACGGGTGAATACCATGCTTTAGAGGACTATAGTGTTACATTTCCATTGGCTTGAAAGTTGTTTATTCTTTATAGGAATATGCTAACACATCAATTTAATTCTTCAAAATCTTTACAAATTTCCTCTTTTCTTCTTCGTGAGAAATAATTACCAATATTAACGAATTTAGGATTTTCATTTTTTCCTAAATTTATCTTCTCACATTCGGGATAATTGATCCATGTTTTTTTTACACTTTTATTTTGATAAAAAGGTTATCCCCTGTCAAAAGATCCTGTAAAATAACCAAACCTTTGCGTATTTTTGTTCTTTTCATCTTAATTCATCCATCTTGATCACTTTCAAATTCAACACCTTCTTCAACATTAGATGAAAGTGATTCCCTATACCCAACTTCACTTCCTTCAAAATACAACTGATTAAAGTTGTCTTTCAACTCAAGAAAGGAAATATGATTTTGATCATTATTAAAAACCCGTTAATTTTCTACATTATGCCTAAAGATCATTTCAGGTTGTGTATTTATATTGATCAAATTCGGGGTGAGTTACCAACAAAGATCCTAAGATCACCAAAGCATCTACTCTTGAACTAATTTCTCTCGATACAAAGAGCAATTGAAAATTTCTCAAAGAACTCAATTAAATCTTATACCTTATTCCTATAATGCTTTAGTATTTCATTTTTAACCTCGAAAAATTTTTGAAAATGTTTCAATATGAGCTCTGCATCACCTTACACTCAAATATTATTGATTCCCATCTCTTTTTCTCGCCACCAAACCGTGTAGAAGAGCTTCATATTCAGCGGTGTTTTTAGTATTGTAGAAGTGAAACTTATATGAAAATGGGTGTGTTTTACCATAAGGTGCAATTAGCATTGCCCATACTCCTAAACCAATAGAATAAAAACTACAATAAAATTCAAGATTCCATATGTCATTTTAATCATACCTAATGACCCTTTGGGCATGCAATCCTCAATCGACATAATCATATCATTTTCATGACCAATATCTTCATATAAAACTTATACTCTAAGGTTATCTATTTTTTGGACAGTGTATTTAGCTTGTCTTTCAAGTACTAGTTTCATCATTTCTACTTTTACTAGAATCAAAGCATAAGACCAATCCATTTGATTTTCCCCTCCCACATCTCCACAAAAGGTTCTTCTTAGAATCATTCCATAGGAAGCTATAATATTAGCAAAAGGATGGTATTTTTACTCTCTTTTTGGAAAAGTTGTGAAAGCTACGTAAGCATCCTTTATCCATCCTACTAGAGGAACTTATTTAGTTTCCATGTAATAACAAGAACCAAAGTTTGGGTAAGATTGAGACCTAATGCATGAGCCACTTTTTGGGCATGACATTATCAAATGCATTGAAATCAATAATATAATTACTTAATTTATGCCCTGCTATCAATAAGGTTACATAAAAAGGCTCAATTTTCTCTAATGTGGAGGGAGTGGAGGCTAAAAAAATTGGAGATGAGGCATTAGGTGTGGGTAGAATTTCCTTAGAAGAGGAATCAACTTGAGATGATTTAGTATTAAAAAAATTTGTAACTTGAGCAAAGGCTTCCTGGATGTGTTTGATAATACTGCTTTAAAAAATTTGAACCTTAGTCTTCTTAATATGATCAATTATATCAAAAGATATTGAAGAAGAATATTCTTGACTATATACAACAAGAGTCTTAGGAAGTTAGGTTTATCCAATTTGGGATCTGTAGAAGCTTTAGACCCGAGAGTTGGAGAGGTAGAAGTACTTACCTCTTTAGTAGTAGGAATAGGAGACCCTCATTTCACAACCATAGGAATGACTTTAGGAACATAATTTGTTATCTCCTTCTTTTATAGATGGACAATATTCTTCTTCTTACTCAAATGTGCTCTAGTTTTTTTATTATTGGCAAATAGTTTTTTGGAAGGGACTATACCCTTGTACAAAAAAGGCTCAAAATCTAGATATTACAATGAAACAGTCCAAAAAGTGATCAAAATTAGATGTTACAAGAGAGAACAACTGCAGCTTAAAAATTACACATCAAAGTACCAAAACAAGTATAGAACCACCGATTAATGAAGAAAAGAACATCAACTAAACTATCATTTTACAAAGACACTCGCAAGAAGCACATCACTTGGATGTGCTATCAATTGTTCTCTTTAACTCCTGAAGGGCACTACAATAGTTGTAACCTGTGTGGGGTCATTCTTATCAACCTGTTGAGTTGTTCCTTCCCCCCAATTTTTTTCAGAAATATTACTTAACATACAAATGTTCTTGACTTGTTGTTCTAGAAAATTGTAAACAAATTTGAGAGCTCTGGTAATAGAGTCTTGTCTGCTTCTCATATTCACCACCATGTTATCAAGAGAGTTGAGCTTCTTGTAAATCTCTTGGATCTGACTTTCAACAAGACCGGATCCTCCTCCACTTTCCTCTTTCCCTCCCTTCTTGATAGTTGCTTCATTTCTTTCTTTAGGGCCTCCAAGTCTTTCTCAATCTCATCAATCTGCTTCTATAATTCTCCATTCTTTTCCACAAAGTAGCACTACTCGACGGGTTGACCCATATGTATAATACTTTGGGCGGTTTCTAGTTATAACTACATAAGACTCATAAATTCCATTACTTCTTCATAATCATCCTCTTCAAACTCATAAGTAATAATCTAATTTGTGAATCTTCGATAGCTTTTCGAGTTTCTTCAAGATCTTCCTCTTAAAATTATTTTGCAGTCACTTCATCATCTAATTCCTAGACTTCACAAGCTATGTTGAATGGGGATTTTACATGAGTACCTTAAATGGCTAGCTTAGATTGGGTTTCAGATAATCGATTCCTAGGCGTAAAATTCTTTCTAGGAATGTCTTTAAATACGTAGTATTTTGAGAAATTTGCTTCTTGAGAGAAATCAAATAATTGGAAAATTTTGGATTATTTGGTCAAAGTTGGTTGGTTCTAGGGTTGAAGCTTTGGATTTTATAGGTTATTTATTTAATTTTCCATACATAATCAAATCATCCTCAACGCTTATAACTAGTTATTAATCAGCACTAAGTCGATAATCTAGCTCTTCACAACGCTTAACTTGCCTCGAGAAGTTAAGTATTAATCAAGAGACATTTCAAGTTGTCTACATTTGGTCAATTAAGCAATTGGAGTCTTATGAACAAGCCTATTAAAATTTGCTACAAATTCCCTCATGGGTTCATAAGGTTCCTTCTTCAATTGAGAAAGTTGTGCTAAAATAGCATGAGAATCTTTTGTTGGCTTGAACTTAGCTTCAAGATTATTTTTCATCATCTTCCAATCAATGATACTATTGGAAGGGAGATGATAAAACCATTCCATTGTGTTGTCTTGAAAATTTTTAACAAAAATTCTAACCGAAACATGGAAAGGTTGAGCTAGGGATAGGGGCCCAATATTTTTCCCAAGGGTATTGATGTAGTCATTATAGGTAAAATAATTTGTAAAGGAAGATTAATATCCGACAAGACCAAATACTCAGCTTTTTATTACTTGAGAAGAACATCCAAGTTTCCTTTCAATTGGAGGTATTCTCACATACCTTTTCCCTTTTCCTCTTCTTTCAAGAGATGGCCTCTGAAATAATTGTGTTGTTGGAACTTGAAAGTTGGATCTTCAACTCCTTATGCTTTGCTAGCTTGATTCTATCTACACTCAGCCAATTTTAGGGATTTCTTTAGAAAAATTTGTTACTCAAGAGTGGTGAATCATGTTCAAGTGGGAATTACTCTACAAAATTAATGTAGAGAAAGAGGGAAAAACAACAGCTTTCAAATAGGTAGAAACAAAATTTTGAAACTATTGTTCAGTGGTGAATCATGGGTTAAGGTAGGTAGAAACAAGCTTAATGTAGAGAAAGAGGAAAAACAACAGTTTCAAATAATAAGGAAACAATATCATTTTATTTATGCATGTTAGTAAGGCTTTAGAATACACACATTCTTATATAATGGAGATTAAATTTTATAAACAAGATGAATGTTGGCTCAAAGTAAAAATTCTTGGTAAACAAAGATTAACTCAAAGATTCATATTCTAGAACACATAAACGGTGTAAAAATTAATAGAAAGAGAGAAAGATAATAGAGATATTCGTAAATGAAAATGGTGATTTCTCTTTTGTATTCAAAATTAATATCCTTTACATCAAAATAACCACCATCTAGCCCCTTTGCAATTGAAAGTGAATCCTTTTATATGCAATAGGGTGAATAACTACCTGAACTAACTAATTGTTAATTAAGTGACTAATCACTTAATTAGTTAAGTCACTTTTTAAATGACTTTTACATTTAATATTTCTTTTACAAAAATATAGTCAATGAAAAAATATAACAATTAGCTATGTCCAATACTAGAAGAAGGAAGAGAGGAAATAGAAGAAGTTGGGACTTTTAGTTTCAACACGTGCATCCGGAATTTTGTCACTCTAACAAAAAAATTCTTACTTTGTCATAATTGTGTTAGCAAGGTTGATCATCCATCTTCCTAAAGAATTATCCATTTCTAAACTTGTTCCTCCATATTGAGCTAATCATTTTGAATCTTCCACTATTACATTGTTTAACTCAGATAATTCTTCCATATTATCTTTATTCACATTTATTATCATGTACATGTCCTCCTTGATAAGCTTTTTGAAGTTATCCTTGATATGATCAAATTTGAGTTTTGTTGGGGTGAGTTTTCCGGGAGATATCATAATGGAGGGCTCTAATATCATAAAATGTTTCTAACTTCAATGATTCTCCCTTGTGAATAAAATTTTTCAGCTGGGTGGAGGATTCCTCAAGTACTTTCATTCTCCACTCAACACTATGTGACCATGTACGAGACAGATTGTTCTTGGAATCATCAAAAATGTTCTCTAATATTAGAAAATACTTCAAACTTTAATTATTCTCCTTGTGAATAACATTTTGTAGCTTAGTGGAGGCTTCCTTAAGGACTTTCATTCTCCACTCAACACTAAGTGACCATGTACGAGACAAGTTGTTCTTGGAGATTTTTTTCATTAGTAAGGGCCATAATGTGAAGATATTAGATCACATCAGCCCAAATCTTCACTTATTTTTCAATCTTATTTATCCCTGTACTAATAGACTTTTGTGTTGCAATGATGTTGTCATATGTTTTACATACTTCATCAATAAATCCTATACATGTGAGGAGAATTTTCTCAACATATGCTTCTACAAGCTTTCCCTAAATTGTGTGCTTTGCACTTCAGCAATTTCCTTTAAATCAATATCAAATGTTGTAGTGGATATCAGAAATAATCCAAGGGAATAGGATCCAATGGAGTGTTGTTAGAAGATAGGAAGGATTTGATAAACATGGAGATAATTTCTACTTGTTCCTCAAAATTCTCTTGGGTTTACTTCCCCTTTTCAACCCTCTCAACTACTGTAGAGATAGTTTCCCTCAAGTTATGCATATCTCCTTCAGGGGTTGATTCTCCTAAATATATCCTTAGTTAAAAATCATCTCTGTAGCAACATCTTTCTCATTATTATCTCCTTTGGGTTTTGAAATCTCAATGAATTGTTGTCTTGAAATATCCGAGACCAGGTGGGAAGTGGTTTTATCATTTTTGAGAGGAGGAGAATTTTTGAAAATTGCAGCCACAACATCATAGTTAGGAACTTTGACCCTTGACTGAGATTTCCTTTTCTTTCAATAAATCATGGGTATAACCTAAGAGAAGGAGTCACTTGAAGATGTTCCCAAAGGATCCATTGCAAGTGAAAGGGATGGGGAATATATTTAGAGGTAGAGACTATCACATTAGCTACTACGGGGAGGAGAATGCCTTGTTATACTTAGCTTAGGTCTGAATCACTTGGCTTCCCAAAGCCTAAGTTAACACTTCAACAACCTCTTCTTCATCTTCTTCATGATCTTATTCTCTTTTCACTTTCCTCATTCTCACTCTCTTTAATATGTTCTTCACCTTGTTTAACTTCTTATCTTTCCCTTATTCTTGTTATATTTCAACTTTCTAATTACCCTTTTTCTGATTCAACCTTCCTTGCATATACTTTGGTGCCATATTCTTGTTGAGAATGGGAAGGAGAAGTTAACTATTGGGAAGCCTTGAAGTTTGAAAATTTCTTATTGAACCCCTATTTGGTTCTCAAGTGGACAGGAGAAATAATATCATCAAGGCTATCTATCTACTATTGAGACCAAGAAAGGGTGGGGAGAGGAGAATATTGAATGGAATTAAAAAATTATGGAGCAAACAGATCACAATTATCCTCAACCATGCCCTCTAGTACCTTATGTAGTTTAAACTCTTGAATTTTTTGAAGAGTCATTTTGCCATACATTCGCTTCATTACTTTAAAATAGCCATCACATTCATCCCAATAATCTTCATTTGTGAGTACATGCAGGTGTGGGAGAAAAAACATTATTATTGATTAATATTTTACCATCAAAGGCTTCCCTCTTCATGAAGGGATGCATCTAGAAAGAAGAGATGGCTCTCTCGATGTTTTGTGAATCAATAAAAAAAATATACAAGTTTAATTTCCCAAGGGTGTGGGAAATTAGATCACAGATACCTACTTATCTCTACAAGTCATGTGGATAATTTCCAGTTTCTTTAAAATATCTATGATAATGATATTATCATTACAATAAATGAGGAGCTTGTAGGGGATTCCTCAAACCCTACTAGCTTTGATATGTGATAATTTCTGGAATTGAATAAATAAGCTCCCATAAACAACTATCAACTATTTGGATTCTTGAGAATTCTCGTTAATAACATTCCCCTCAAGAAACCTTACCAGAAACATGGTGAAGACATCATTGACTCTTTTGTAATGGATATTTTTATTCTCATAGGTCAATTAGGTGTATAAATCATAAATTGGGATATTTTGTCTACCACCTTGACATGAGAGTCCAATCTAAATTTTGTATCTAGTAATGGTACAGATCAAATAGGAATTCATGTAAAAAGATCTAGTTTGGTAAACCTGAGTCAATTGTTGGGTGAGGTTTTCACAAATAATTTATCCCCGATTAAAATTTTACTTACCTTCATAGATTAAGTTGATAAAAATGCACATCCATTATTGAAATTCCTTGGTTGAGGCAAGACACATTGCTCTTTCTAGAAGAGTTATGATGTCATATATTTCCTTGATGAAATCACTTCTAATAGATTTTTAGTAGTTTGGAGGGTTCTTTCCTCTTTTTTTTTTCAACCAAGACTTGGCAGTCATTGTTTTGATGCTTCAACCACGGTCAATATTTTGGAGCTATAAAAGGTAGTGATTCCAAGGGTCAGGTTAATGTTATGTGCATCCAATTAGGAAATTAGTTGACCTTGAGGGTCCTTCAATTCCTTTTTTTGTGGGTCAAAACATTAGGCACCGGCTAAGATAGTATCACTACATTAAATGGAAGTAGGAAATCCTCCAAAGATGGTCCAGACCATTTCCTATAATTCTTTGGGCCAATGGGGTTGGGTTCTTATATCTCATTCTTCCCCAAAATTTGGTTAAGTCCATGTGCTTGATGGCATTATCACCAATTTTTAGGTACAGAGGTATCCATGGAAGAAATCGGCTCATATCCAAAGATATTATAACTTCATCTTGACTAATTTGAAAACACTAACAGAGATGAAAATGTCCTCACAAGAAATATTTGACGAACCAAGGAGAAAAGGCACTATAACAAGAAAATTTCTTGAAAATAGGGAAAATCATGATGAAATTACTTACTTGTCTTATGAGAACGAAGGCCCCTTTCAAACGATCTAAATGCACTTTAAAATTTTAAAAATGATTGGGAAATGGGGGAAAGGAAAGATAATTGTTCTAGGAGACAAAAAAACTCGATAGGGCAGAACCTAGTTTATTAAAAATTTGGTGTGGACAAGTACGACATGTCTTTATATACACCAACACTACCTTAGCATTAAATTCCCTTTAAATCCATTAAATCAACAAATCCGGTCTTACACGATCCAAAGGAGTTGTTCCTCGTGGGTAATAAATTTCTTATTTTTCTAATGTGGATTTAAAGGAGGATAAAGTGGGTGAGCAGAAACAGAGTAAATAGGGGAACCATTTCCAAAGTTTTGCGGGGAATCAATTTTACTGATTGAGAGCATAGCATCGGACATGTCAAATATGTGGAGAACCTAAGGAGTATAGGAACTCTTTTAGGGGTTATGCCAAGGGCTGACTTAACTGATTCAAGTGGCATACATGAAATGAGGGCATGTAGGGAACCAAGCCAACACAAGAACAAGTTCTAAGAGTTCTGACCAAGTTTTGTTTCTCTGATTAGATAAATGATGTGGGGAAAGTGGGCATGCGAAGAACAGGAGGAACAAAGGAACTGTTCCACTTGGTCCTCTGAAAGTTCATTATGTCAATTTAATCCAATTATTTCAAAAATGGATAACTTATTTTCAATCATTAATCTAACACATATGGAAGAGATGACAAAAATTCAAAGTATTTACCCATGACTTAAATTTTTTGAATTTTTACTAGTCCATGAAAACATCATGTATGCTCATTTAACAGGACACAATAAGTGTGTACCCTCTAAAAATTACATGCTCCAATAGTTATATCATTTAATTCATCATATTCAACCTACTTACATATTCATTACTTTTCTCTAAGCTTTAAGATCACATTGCTCTACCAACTTGGATGAACTCTCCTAAGATATCCTCCTAAGGAAATTATATTTTGTTTATGTAGGCTTATAAACCACACGCTTGTTGGAATAAAAATGGACTAAGAGGGGAGTGAATCAGTCCTTAAAAAATCTAAATCAGATTTCAAATTACTTACTTAAGATACAAAACCACTTATCCAATCATTAATGTGTGCACAATATCAAATACCATGCATGCAATGAACCATAAACAAGAGAATCAACACAATAACATAAGATATAAGTGGAAACCCTCATGGGGAAGCATACCCATTGAAACACAATATTTATATTGATATGTTTCAAATTTATTGAGGCACCAACACCATAAGGAGCACCAACCCCTATTTTACTAGAGTTACAACCCTATAAGGAGCACCAACCCCTAGTTTTGTGAAGCTCCAACTCCACAAGGAGGCTACAACCCTAAAATATTATCAAACACAAACTCAACCACCTTATGATTAATATATCATATGTATGTTTCTACCAAAACTGATTTTAGATCACAAATTCAGCTCACACTCCTCCAAACCCTTGTTCAAACCCTAGGTCTTCAAACTTGCATACTTCTTCACTTTCTTCACTCTTCAAAGCATAAAATCCTTGCACACACACTTTATTTCATTATTAAACCTATCAAAAACTTTCTCAACTCTCAAAACATTCCTTTTTACATGCAAAACTCCAACACCTAGGTCGCACTTTTTGCACATACTAACTAGCTCACAAAAGCACCCAAAACTTCACTTTTGTAGGCTCTTCTTGATTCAAATTTAAAATAGGTAATTTTCCATACTTTATGTTGAAAATATTGTATTAAAAAAATCCCATATGAATCACCACAATATTTACATATGAAACAAGGATGTCTTCCTTTCCAAAACCCACTTACCATGCACAAAATCCTCAAAATCCCATCACTAGGATGAGAAAAATGTCCTCATGCCAAAAATATTTTTATTCAAGATCTAAAAATCACCAAACATGAGTAATATTAAATTTAAAAATCATCCATGGTTTCAATTTACTTGAACCAATAAAATTATTTCATTTAATGGGCCCATTGGCTCATTACCTTCACAAAACACATGTTTCCAACACCTTGTCTTCACCTTTTGGCCTCAAGATCACCCAATAATACCTCAACTATGGCATGTGGCCATGAAATTTAAATCCCATAACCTGTAAAAAATTCTATGAAATTTATATATTATGAAACAATCATATGTTCAAACCACATCAATTTTACCCTTCACCAAAACAAGTTGCCCAAAAAGTAGTTTTACAAATGCAACTGGTTTACACCCTTTCTGACACTTTCAAGACCTCAAAATGGTTAAAATTGGTTAAAATTTCATCCCTATTTACATTAGAGGTTATATAAATCATCACCAAATCCATTTCATATTCTAACCAACTCAATCTTTCAAAGAAAAGCAGTCTTGTCCTAAAAAGTAAGAAACCTTATTTCTCACAAACTGACCTAGAAACCTCATAAAATAAACTCATCATGAAAAAAACTTATACCATTGGAAATATATCTGAATTACCTTTCCATAACATATTGTAACTCCTTCCAAATCCAAGTGGAAGACCTTCAACCAAGTTGATCTCTGCAAACTGTATGAAACTTCCCCAAAACTATCCTTTGACCAATAAACATAAATGAAGCATACTTGACCATTTAACTACATCAACATGACCTTAAAAAAAAATTTACATTAATAAAAACTCACATAATCCCCATAATTTTCATTTATTTTTCAACTCTTTTGAACAACCTTGTCCCAAACTAAACTTCTTCAAAAACTAACATGTTTGAGTGGGATCCACTCATCACCACAAGCTCTATCATACCTTTCTGAAACCTGAATGATTATTCTACATGATACAATCACCATCCATGCACTATAAATCAATTCATTATACTTATAATTATTTTCTCTCCTACCACGTTTGAGCTAGGGTTTCAAACACATAAGAAGTTGTTTAACTTCTTAACATTTGTTCATAAATTTGTGGGGATGAAATGAATTAATTATTTTTTTGAAACCTTGTAGAATAAATTTAGAAACATCCCTGAAATCCACAGTTCCCATTAAAATCACACAATTCAATGTGAGCATCAAAAGATCCAATTTGAGCTGGAAATGACCTTGTTCTTGACCCTATTTCACCAAAACTGACATAACTTGCAAAATAATCATCATGGAAACCTAAAATTTTTCCCACATCATCATGACACATCCTAGTAATATCTCAAATCATCACTATGTCACAAATATCTCTCCATATCTCTATCCTATCTCATTTTCATAGCTACTCCTTAGGGTTTTACATTGTCTAGGCTAGGATAAGATGAAACAACCTCATAACTCACCATATAAACTCTCCAAAATATCCTAACATGAATGGTACATCATGAATCAACTACCTAAATTCATCCATGATCTCACATAGCTCCAAAACTCAATCTTACACCTCCTTGCACCTAGATTAGGCTTGCTAGAACAAGCAATTCTCACTAAAACACCATATATCACCATGAATACCTCTGAATCTTCATGTCATCATCATCCTCAAAAAAATTGACCATACTCCACTATCCATTTTGTCATTAATGGTGTTTTTCATCAATGAAAACACCTAAACCATAGCATTCCAACACCAATGTGCCATTGAATTTAGTTACAAACTCCTAAAAATAAGGAACGTTATGAAGTTAAGGCCCAAAGACCCATCACAACACTCATCCATCTTCTTCAAACAAAAATTGGTTTCAAACATCCTTTATTACTACATAGATTCTAAAAATACTTATAGTGCTCCATATATTCATAAAATACTTTGTAGCTTCAAAACAAACTCATATTGATTTGCACCTTCACATAGTACTTCATGGCTTCAAAACTTTCTTGTAGAATTATGTGAATTCTTTTGTGCTTGCATGGATTCTGCATATTCTTGTGATTCATCCATATACTTGGTTGGCTTGCACAATAGAATTTCATGGCTTAGGAAATAAAATTGTATAATTATGTAATAGGCTTAGGCTTACCAAATAGGCTTATGCAAACACCCTAGACATAAAATGAAAACAATATACTCTAATTATTTTTGGTGATATAAGATAGCATTTGAACCAAGATACGCTTGCATCAAGGATCAAGACAAGATGGTTTAATTTACTTCTCATGTACTTAAACTTCCAGCTTTCTTTATGTATCACCAATAACATTGAAAATATTTTACATCATACTCGATACCTCATGTCATGTGTAATAAACTCGGGATCATTTAGGTAGTCTAATTTTGTAAGGACAGGAGGTGTGGGAGTGATTGTAGAAGAAGGGAAGAATTGATGATATTAGGACTATTCAAAGGAGCCACAATGTGTTCGGATTAGGCTCTAGGTCCCAAGGAGGTTCTACAATAGGTGATTTAATCGGATGAACTACGATGATTGTGGATTAGACTCTGAATTTCTTGGTGAGGTTAAAGAAATAAATTCGGCATGGTTCTAAAATATTCACTTCTACTCCTCATTTTATTCTACGAGTAACTTGTAGTCCTCAAAACCAAAGGGTGGAGTGGGAGGTGAATTCTAGTGGACCATTTTAATTTCATGGTTTATTGATTATTGTAAATAATATGGGGAATAAATTTAATTATGAATTATGAGGGAAGGGTATAATGTTTTCTTATCATATGATTGTTCACATTATTTTTCGGGGTATAAAAAACAAGAGAAATTCATCAAGTGAATAGTCACCGTCATAATTGAGTATGTGTTGATATCAATGTAAAGATATTTAATGAATGTTTCACTAAGTGGTGAAGCAGAAGCTCATTAGGAAGATTAAAAGAAGAAGAAAGAGTGAAAAAAATTACAGCAATCATCTTCTTGCATGGAAATGGTCATAAAGAAGGGGGTAGCTAGGAAATTATGGAATTAGGAAGTCTAGTATTTTTATCTTAAGATTGATCTAGTTGGGATCTTCATCATCAGATTTGAGGAAATTAGGTGTTATATTCCTAAAAATTTCAATATTTCCATTATATCCTTGAAGATAATTGATGGGGTAGTTAAAATGTTGGTACTCTCAAAATGGGACATAAGGAATTTCCTCGAGAGCATGGGTTTTATAAACACTACGTTCTTGAAATTTTTCAAATCTCCAAAGATACATGTCACCTTGAATTTTGAACACAGATCCTAGATAAGGAAAATTAACACAGTAATAAGTGAATGATGTGATTGTACACATCTAATGTATACATGGTCATCCAAGAAGAATGTTATATTAAAGATGTAATTTTGAGATCATAACGTTCACTCTAACAATGTGAGGAGGCATGATAATGCAACCCATGAGGAATTTTCCTTCATCATACCCTTTACACATGTTGTTAGTATATTTGAGATTTGAGTAGAATAACCAAGAGATTTCATGAATTCTAATGAGTCAAAACATGTTCCTAAACCCTTATCAATGAGATGTCATCTTACTTGCACATTTTCGATCTTGACTGAGATGAAGAGAGAAGGATCATATTCTTGTAAAATAATCTCATATGGGATCATAGATTTGATAGTAAATAGGAGAGAGAGAGATAGAGAGAGATTAATATATGGTTAGATCATTCTAAATTGCAATCTTTGCACTTTGTTGAAGTAAGATCTCAACAAAACTATACAATAAAAAATCATTCCCTAGAGCTAGTGGTCTAGGTATATTCATCTCGAAGAATATTTTAATGAGTTGGTTGTGATTTTTAGTATATTTTATTATTATTTTTAAGAAGGGTATTTAGATTTGGAGGTTCTAGAGTTCTATGATTAGATCCTAATTCTCTAATATTATTGTTGAAATATTGATATGGACTGAGTAGTTTCAGTATGAATTTGATTTAAAGTGACTAAGGTCTCATATTAGATCAAGCTATTCTTTATCCACCCCAATTGTATGATATCATTCATTTCAAGTGCATTTTGGTCAATTCCGTCATGGGTGGCATGAGAATAGCTAGATGATAATGGTTATATTGGATTAGGATGGTTAATGCCATCAAGATTGAAAGGCGAGCAATATATGTTATTGTCCCTAATGATTCAAGGTAGTTGATGTTGTTAGGAATGATAGGTAAAATATAGACATCATTGGACCTATTATTTTAGGACTACCCATAGTGTCGATATAGATAAGGTTTTGTGTATTGTTATTGTGAGGAGATGGCTCTAGAAAATTCTAAATTTTAGGTAGGCCTGAATATTCATATAGGTCTGATAATGAGGAGAGAATAATGAGGTATCATGGTGGAAATCATGTGATTCATTTCATTCATTTTGACCACACTCTCATGAGGCTCTATTTTGGGGTTATGAGTCATTTCTATGGAATTATTAGAAGAAGAAGCTTATCATTTCTTATTGTTTGGTTGAGTAGTTACCTCAACCTTGGAATGATTCGAGAAGGGAACGGTATAAATTTAAGATCTTCATTCACTTGGTTTACGTAATTATGACAGATCATTCATTTAAATGAGGTCATGGTATGTCATAGCTTCCTTTAGTTTTTTTGCCATACCTTAATTATTAAATTCAAAAACCAAAAATAAAACATATGAAAAATCATATAGAGCTTTGACATTTTTTTGAATGGACCCAAATGATGTGTCGTCAACAAAAGAGCTTCTCGTTGAATCATGGGGGAGTAAGGAAGGAGGTATTGATAGGTGAGGTATTGATAAGTGTTTTATTATGCCTAGGATATTCTACCTCGGTTCTACCATGGAGAGAGGTTGATGCAAATCCCTATGGGAGGGATAAGGTTCATTTACTCCATTAGATTTAGGAGGGAGTAAATTGATATTTTGAATGCTTTTAGGGAATGAAGTGTTAGAATTAGGAATGTCTAAGACTAATTTGTCTATAGCGTTACAATTATGAGGTATCATTAGAATGTTGAGGTTTATGCGCATGATATTGAGGTTGAGTTTGATTTTGAGTTTACCTCATTTGGGGATTATCAAATGTGTGAATAATATATTTGTAGTCTTATTTTCTCACTAAACAACCCTAGACATGCTAGCACATCACTCGATAGATTTGAGCACTCACTCAAAGTTTTCAAAGGTACCAAGTATCTCTTTTTACTATCTTACTAGGATGTTAGCATGCATATTCATAATAACCAAATCTCAAAGTGCATATCCCATTCTAACAATCAGATCCATGAGCTCAACTTGGAAACACACATAATAAGTAAATCATACATATCACATAAAGATTAATACCAGATTCACCATACAATAACCATGAGTAAAGACATCAACAATCAATATCCATCCATAATGATCCATTATATTAATTCATGAAAAACACATAAGCTGAATACATACATAACATTGTCATAAATCATGTGCACTCATAAACTAGCAACATAAATTTTTACATACAAGTCATACATTCACCACCTTGAACCGTCTAAATCAACACACATATATATGGGGTGGGAATTTCCCTTCACCACCCATGCACTCTCAAAATATGTTGCATGCTCAAAATAGCCATGCATCTCTACAAAGATAACTAAGAAAGCATCCAAGATCCACCTACCAATAGATCATTTATAGTTAACTCCATATCTAATGCTATTATTAGCTCCCATGCTTCAGATTCAACTACAAGTTCCTTCCCCAAAAATAAACTCTTCTTAATCAAAATTCCTTGTGTGTCACACATTCCATGTCTATATTTATCCCATCCCCAAAAAAATTAGTAAGTATTCTACCTTCCTGCTGAATGATATTTACGCGTCCTTTGTTCCATCTCCCACTTACAAACTCTATCATCCAACATGCTCATCTTGTTCACTCCTTTGTGCATTTCCTTTGTATCCCTTCCCAAACGCGAGTGTTTCTAACACTTATTCTTAATTGAGGCCCTTAACAAATCAATTACTTCCCTCTTTTTCTCAACCTTGGCCAATATTATTTCCCGTTCCACCCTGTTTCCTTTTTTCTTGGCCTAGAATTATTTTAGATCTACTTCATCCTTTGTAAAAATCAGTCCCATTACAAGATCCCGATCTTCAAAATTGTCATAAACAACTTCTTCCATATTAGCAGTTGCCTTCACTGCTTCAATTAACTCATTGTGTTATGGTGATTTTAATTTGTTCTTTTTCTAGTTATTTTTGTTACGCCAATACTCATTCTCGCATAGTCTAATGAAAGAGGTGGCTATTGAGATGTAATTATGTGCATTAAATCCTCCACAAAATGAAAATTAGTTTCTTACTTGGTTTCACATGAGGGTCCGATCCGGGCACGTTAGTAAGATTACATCAACTATATGTCATGTGCATCCACCTTTTTCTTTCCTCAAATCCTGTTTTAACTGCACAATAATTTTATCTTTTTCTTTTATCTCCTTGTCTCTTTCCCTTATTTCCTTATTCTTTTCATCCAGATCCCTCTGCATAAATCATAATTTTCTATTCTTATCCAAAATTCTAGCACCAACCTCCACCGATAATTTATTCAGTGTATTGCATGCTTGTTCATCTGATAATTGCTAGGAATCCACTATCGGATATGTATCACTAGAGGTTACCACTTCTCTAGTATCTATTAATGAGTGAGCGCTTACCTCAAACTCTGGATCATCAATATGTGACTCAAGCACCCAGGATAACACATTCCTTATACGTGGTAAGGCCTCATCCCTAATGAAAAATGACTAGCAAAATAATTGATCCAGAGGTATTTTATTATGATACCTAGCACGCAAAACTTTACTCGGGTCTTCAACATATTACATTATTGGACCCTATGTGGAGTATACCTTGGCCTCATATTATTTCCATGAACACCCTTTAGTTAACCTACAACAAGATATTCCCCTTTACTTAATGACTCGGTTTGTTCTTCACTCCTTTCTCCTTCTCCTTATGCCACCTCATGCTCCACTAGTTGTTTGATAATTTTTACAACTTCTTTCTCCATCCTATGCTCTAGCTCAGGATCGAGTGCACATGGCCCCATGCTCCATAGTTAGTTCTAGTTTTTCTTACGTATTTTGTATGACAGCATCCCGATAACTCCTTCATCCACATCTATTACATGGGTGTCCTTGTAGTGCTCACTTTGGTTTTATACATATGATTCATTGACGATTGTACGAATGTGGGATCACCTTTCCTACCAAATTTTCCTCACTTTCAACCTATTCTTCTTATTTTTGGCTCTCCTTCTCCTCGAATCTGAGTTTGGTACTGCATCCTTTGTTTCTTCCTCACCGGTGACCTTCCTTTAGTAGGATTCCTTCTTGTATGTGTTTTTCCCCAACTCCTTATGCGTTTATGTTCGCCCTATGGGCATGCTTTAGAACCGGAGTCTTATCTTTACTTCCTCCCTCACTTCCACTGATAGTGGGAGTTTCTTCATGCACTTGTTTCTTCTATTTAACCTTCTTCCATGTAAAGGGGTCCTTAGGGATATTCACATCATCTTCTACAAACACTCCATCTATAACCTGTGGCCTTAGATAAACAAATATTTTTATTTCCACTACTAAAGCTATCGGAAATGTAATGGTTTTGTACAGATGAATGCTCTCTAATACATACTTCTCATCATAGATTCTCTTCTTGGGGTAGAAAATTTTTTGAAACATCTCATGGTGCTCCTTATCTACTTTACTTATATCAATCCTTAACTTGCGTACTTCCTTAAACCTGTTCACAACACTCTTAAAGTAATGCATTGTAAAAGCAAATGGAAGTTTGCACCATGGGCTCTTAGTACCATCATTCAATGTGAACCTCCCAATAAATAACTATTGATAGACTGCAAACTTAGAAATACCATCTACACAAGTAGGAAACTAACTCAAAAATTTCATTCTACGTCAAATGTGTTGTGCATCCATTTGTACCATTTATCTAAACATGCCTTGTATGCTTAGTGCTACCAAATCACAGGTATATTTCACAAACCATTTTATAGGAGAGGGGTCTTCTTCAGGATACTCCCATATCTTATCCTTCGGCCCATCGGGCACCCCAATCTTAGAGAATACTATCACCAATAGAACATTTCCAAATATTATTTTATCTCCATCATGTGCAACTTCAATGATCTCCTCTGCTATGAATGAAGTGATGTTATATATTGTTCCTTCCGCTATCTTCTTGCATACATGCAACCAGACTTTTATTTACTTTAGTCCACCTTTCCTATCCATTCAAATTTTTGAGCAAGTGCGTAGCCATCCTCATGACAGGATCATTAATTTTGGTGATATCCATTGCACGCCCTCCCTTTTTATACTCAAAATCCATAGCAGTCTTCTTTACCTCAACATCAAAAACTAGGTCTTCATTAAATGTGACCCATGTACTAATCAGACTAGTATATTTTCAATCAATTGCATAGTAATGTGCATCCTATTTCCTATGAATTAGAAAATGTCCTCATGAACATGTGACATTATAAATTGGTACAATCTCTCAAGCTTCCCAAAGAATGGAAGATCGTATAGCTACATTATCCCAACCTTCTCTAATAACCTCTTCCCCTTATCATCATATATGGGCTTATCATCTAGTGTTCTCTCCTATGTTGGCTGAATAAGTTATGTCGCCATGTTGCACGTTGCTAAATTTTTGTGATGATTATAGTTGCTCATTGACATGTTCTGACGATGAGACACCCACTCCTATCCCATCAACACTCCATCTGGGTATTTCATTTGTGTACCATTCTTCCTAGATATATATGGTAGGTGTCAGATTTTCTTTTCCCTTACCCTTCTTCTTTGGTGACATGGTCGCTACTTTTCTTGGTGCCATTTTAGTTGCATAACCTCAAAACTCTTACATGTGCCTTGATCTAGCCTTAATGCTCTAGAATTCTTTCCACAAACCTTTGATGCAACAATGCTACACTTCCCAACTCAAATTTTGTATTTTGTGCCCTAATATTCAAAACCCTAGCTAGAAAAGTCGTGATTCCTTTCAAATCCACACCATGCCATTTCAACCTGTAAGATTCTCTCCAATGGAACTCACACTTCACTTGGTATTCTTTTCTTTCACATTCTGGTTAAAGATTCTTTAACTCCACACTTGAACTCTCACTCAATCGCTCAAGTTTGCCCTAGGTCACACAAAATCACTCACAAATTTCACACAAGGTAAGGTAAAAATTATTTTACCCCGATGCTCTATTTAAAGGTTTTTAATTTTACATGCATTAATTACTTATCAACTACCACCGTACACTACATTTAATTTGAATTGTCTACTTTTTCCCACTTTTTATATAGTTTTCATTGTTCTTCCATCACGTGTACCATTTCTGACAACCTTCAGCGTGTAAACCACTTCCCCACCGCATACCTCCTTACATGTGCTCCATGCACCGAAGTACATAACCTCTACCTCTTCTACTAATTAGTTCCCCATGCCACTACCTACCTCGCATTACACTGCGCGCTTATTCATCATACGTGAATTTTCATTTGGGCATTGTCCTTATTATCACCATTCCTCTTATGACACCTTAACACTATACTTCATAACCAACATCATTATCGACATGCACGCTCCTTAGTTCTTAGGCCACTGTAAACATCAACTCTATGATGCACACTTTTTCTTATAATCCAACCCACACTAAATATATGTATGGTCCTCTGCGCATGAAATCAATAGATAGTAATCAGCAATTGGTACACAAGCGTGTTATTACAACAAAATGTTGAACTAAATTGAAAGAGCATAACAATGATGAAAGGAAACACATATAAAGAAAATGCATTAAAGGAAAATCTAATCTAAGTTTTTTATCCAATTTTGCCACTTGTGACAAAATTAGACAATGGGATCTATGGTACTCTGTGATGAAAAGGGTCTTCATGAGGCATTCTAATGTGTTTTTGGTAAATTATGTGCTTATGGAGTGTTCTTAGTGTTCCGGTCAATTTCGAGTCTTATTAAGCTATTTTTGTTAGGTTTTGGAGCCTATTTTCATGTGTGAAAGTGTTCAAGACTATACACTAAGAGTATTCTACACTTTCCACAGCTTATCTTGTTAGGGTTCGAGGATGGGTCGGGCCTTAAGCGAAGGGTCTAGGGCGTAGCCCCTAGTAGCAAGGGTTCAACAGCACATCCTTTGAAAAAACAATTGGCCTCGAAACAAAAATGTGCCCGATATACCAAGAAATGTGTTTTTTCTCATATGGGCAAGATTTTTGACCCATAGGTTTATGGGACGGTTTTGGCCCATGGTTTTGATACCCACATTTTTGTAAAACTACATAAGTATTTGTCTACTTATGTTGTTTTTGCATATGGTAGGGATAATGTAACATTGCATATGTGTCTACATTTGGGTGTGAATTCTATAGAGTTTGTTGAGCATATATTCAAACAGATCTGCTATTTTATTGAGAGAGTGGTGGCTTGTAATAAAATCGAGCAAGTGATTCTTGGTGGACATTGCCCAAATTGGGTGAACCACTTTAAATAATGTCTCTTTTTGTTGTGTTATTTTATTCTACATTTTTATCGATATCTGTAGTATTTTTGCATATTATTTTCTCTTTTTGCGATTACGTGAGGGATTATTCTACATATTTTATCCCTTATTTCCTAACAATTACTATCGATCCTGGTTTGGTTTGCTTTGAAGTGTTGAATCACATGGAAAGTTTTAACTTGAGTGGGAGCTATGACAGATGATGGAAGCTCAAGGGTTAATAAATTCAATGGGAAAAATTTTAGTCTTTGGAAGATGCAGATGGAAGATTACCTTTATCAGAAGGATCTTTATATTTCATTGTCTGAGAAGGTGAACAAACCCTTGAGCATGACGGATGCGAGAATGGGATTTGCTTGATAGGAAGGCACTTGGGAAAATCCGGTTGTGTCTTTCATCTTCGGTATTGTTTAATGTTTCATAGGAAAAGACTACAAAAGAACTAATTGATGGATTAGGAAGTTGTATGAAAAACCCTCTCGCCTCTAATAAGATATTTTTAATGAAAATTTTATTTAATATGAAGATTTTTTAGAATGGTTCAACAAAGATATCATTTAAATGATTTTAATATGGTTGTAAATATGCTAGATTCGGTTACAATAGAATTTTATGAAGAAGTTAGGGATTTATTAATTTTGTGCTCTTTACCGAGAGTTAGAATAGCTTGGTAATGGTGGTAAGCAACTCGGTTCCAGCTTAACTCAAAGTTGAAGTTTGAGGATGTTGTAGGGGTGATTCTAAGTGAGGAAATGTGAAGAAAAAGTTCTGGGAATATTCTACTTCAGGGAATGCTTTGATAGTGGAAACTAGAGGGAGACAAAATAATAGAGGAAGCCATGGAAAATTGAAAGATCGAGGCAAGGTCAAAATCCAAAAGCAAGATAGTATGTTGGCACTGTGGAAAGTTTGGGCATGCAAAGAAGGACTGTTGGGATCTTCGGACAAGAAGAAACAACATGAAGAAAACAAGGAGGTAAATGTGGCAACGGGTAATATATGTCAGGATGCTTTGATTCTTTCTTTGCACAATATTGTTGAATCTTGGGTTTTAGATTCGGGGATTATTTCCATTCTACTTCACATAGGCATTATTTTTTGATTATGTTCAAGGAGATTTTGGGCATGTTTTTCTTGGTGATGATGAGCCTTTCAAACGTAGTTGGAAAAGGTTTTGTTCAAGTTAAGATGTAGAATGGGAATACTTGGCTATTGAAGGATGTCAGACATGTGCCTATAATAAGATGAAATTTGATATCGGCAGGGTAGTTGGGAAGTGATGGTTGTACTGTGATATTTACAATGGAATCTTGGAAGCTTACCAAGGGTACTCTTGTGATGGCAAGAGGTAAGAAGGTTATGACCTTGTATTTAACCACTTATAACACTAATGTTTGTAATATTGTGGCTTTAGAAGTAGATACAACATTGTGGCACTATAGGCTCAGTCATATGAGCCATAAGGGCATGGAGATCATAAATAAATATTTTACTTGGATATACATAAATAGGTTTGGAGTTACGTGAGGACTACATATATAGGAAACATACGTGAGTAAGGTTTCTCAAGGTTGGATCTGTAAAGAAAGAGAGTAAGTTAGAGTTGGTGTATTCTAATGTGTGGGGGCTAGCTCAGGTATCATCTCTTTGGGGTTTAAGTTATTATGTTACTTTTATTGATGATGTAATAAGGAAATTTTGGGTTTATTGTATTAGAAACAAACCTTATGTATTTTACACTTTCGTTAAATGGAAAGACTTGGTAGAGAATGAAACAGGTCTTAAGCTAAAATGTCTCGGTCGATAATAAAGGGGAGTATTAGAGTAATGAATTTGATGATTAGTGTTCTAAGAATGGAATTTGCAAGAAAAACATGGTCCCAGAACTCCACAACAAAATAGGGTGTCGAAAACGATGAATAGGACAATAATGGAACGTGCTAGGAACATGAGGTTACATGCAAGACTCCCTCTTTATCTTTGGGAAGAAGCAGTGAGCATAGATGTGTACTTGATAAACTGAGGACCCTCAAGTGCCTTGGATGGAGGCATACCTGTGGAGGCTTGGTATGGTAAGAAATTTGATTATTTGTTTCTTATAGTCTTTGTATGTGAGGTGTTTTTCCATATAGACAAGGATGATAGGACCAAGCTAGAGGCTAAATCATAAAAATGTACTTTCATTGGTTATGGTGGTGATGAGTTTGGATATAAATGTTGGATTATTAAGGACAAGAAAATAATTCGATCTAGGGATGTGGTCTTTAATGAGAAATTCATGTATAAGCAGAAGTTATAGGAAAATAGGGAAAAATCCAAGAAAGAATATGCAGCAAAGAGAGGATCTTCTAGATGGGAAAATGACACAAGAACTAGTTCAGGAACCTCCTCAACAGGAACCCCAAACTCCTATATTGAGGAGGTATTCTAGGGTGAGAAGAGAACCTAAAAAAAATTTCTTCTCTTTATTATTTATTGCTCACTGACAGTGGAGAGCCAGAGATATTTGATGAAGCAATGCAAGTAGATTCCAGGAAAAAGTGGGAGCAAGCCATGGATGAGGAGCATCAAGCTCTCATGGAGAACCAAACATGGGATTTGGTGAAGCTACTTGAAGGTAAAAGAGTGTTACAAAACAAGTGGGTGTTCAAAGTCAAAGAGGAAGGAGGCAAGAAAATATACAAGACCCGGTTGGTGGTCAAGGGGTTTGCATAGAAAAAAGGTATAGATTTTGATGAGATTTTTTCTCCTGTAGTAAAAATGACTTCGATTAGAACTATTCTTGGAATAGTTGCAGCATAAGACTTGCACTTAGAGTAGCTTGATGTAAATACTTCATTTCTCCATGGTGATTTGGAGGAGGATCTATATATGCAGAACCAGATAGCTATGAGGTCAAAGGTAAAGAGGATATGGTGTGCAAACTAAAGAAGAGATTATATGGCTTAAAACAAGCTCCACGTCAATGGTATAAGAAATTTGATAGCTTTATGATGGAGCAAGGTTATATTAGATGCCATTCTGACCATTTCATTTATATAAATAAATTTGAGGATGAAAATTATATTATCTTGTGTCTAGTATGTGGATGACATGTTGGTTGTAGGTAAAAACATGCAGAAATAAAAGTACTCAAGAAGTAGCCAAGTGAATCCTTTTCTATGAAGGATTTGGGGAAGCCAAAAAATCCTTGGTATGAGGATATCTTGAGATAGGAAGTAATGGAAGCTAAATTTATCTCACGAAGAATACATTAAGAAGTTCTTGGAGAGGTTTAATATGCAAGATGTTAAACCGGTTAGGACTCCTTTAGCAGGCCATTTCAAGTTATCAAACTAGCAGTGTCCCAAGATAGAGCAAGAGAGAAACCAGATGTCCAAGGTACCTTACTCATCAGTGGTTTGTATTTTGATGTATGCCATGGTGTGCACCAGGCTTGATATTTCCCATGTAGTGGGGCAAAGTGAGTAGATTTATGAGTGATCTAGGTAGAGATCACTGGTAGGTAGTAAAGTGGATCCTTCGTGGGGATAGTTTTGTGCTACATTAGATCACACACCACTTTTTGTGGTTATGTATATTTAGATATGGTTCGAGATGTAGACAGGAGGAGGATCATGACAGGTTATGTTTACACTGTAGGTGGGACAGCAGTAAGCTAGATTTCATGACTACAAAATTTGGTGGCTTTGTCAACTATAGAGGCTGAGTATGTTGTTGCCACAGAGGCAAGAAAAGAAATGATTTAGTTACAGAAATTTCTTAAAGAGTTAGGGTATAATCAGGAGGAAGGAAAGATGCATAGTGACAGTTAGAGTGTTATACACCTAGCTAGTAACTCTGCTTTCCACTATAGGATGAAGCATATACGCTTAAGGTACCATTTCATCAAGACATCTTTAGAGGAAGAGAATTTGGAGTTGGAGAAGATTCATACCAGTCATAATCCTACAGACAAGATAACCAAGGTGTTCACAAGGAAAAAACTGAAGTTGTGTTCAAATTTGGTTGATCTTCATGGAAACTAGTGAAGGGTTAAGAAGCTTGCTCAGAGGAAAACTAGTCTCCAAGTGGGAGATTGTTAGGTTGTGGAGCATTTTTTATGTGTGAAAGTGTTAAAGACTATATAATAATAGTACTTTACACTTTCCACATTGTCTCACTAGGGTTTGGGGCCGGTCGGGCCCCAAACGTGGTCCAGTCCAGCGCGGCCCCGATGTGAGGGGTTTAGGGTGGAACCCCAAAAAAAAAAAAATTGTCCTCTAAACAAAGCGTGCCCAATATACCAGGAAATGTGATTTTTCTCATATGGGTGGGATTTTTAACCCATAGGTTTATAAGATGGTTTTGGCCCATGGTTTTGATACCCGTGGTTTTGTAAAATTGCTTAGCCAGTTGTCTACTTATGTGGTTTTATGCATATGGTAGGGATAATGTAACATTGCAGATGTGTCTGAATTTGGGTGTGAATTCTATAGAGTTTTTTGAGCATAGCTCCAAATAGATCTAGGTATTGTATTGAGAGAGTGGTGACTTGTAATAAAATCTGAGCAAGTGATTCTTGGTGGACATAGCCCAAATTGAGTGAACCACGTTAAATATTATCTCTTTGTGTTGTGTTATTTTATCCTACATTTTTATCTCGAGATCTGTAATATTTTCTCATATTAGTTTCTATTGTTACAATTCTATGAGGTATTATTCCACATATTTTATCCCTTATTTCCTAATATTTTCCCGTTTTCACACCTTGTAGGTCTTAAATCTTCCTAGCAAGAAGATTGGCCCTGTTGGACCCATTTCAAGTCACCGTGGTAAACAATCGGTCAAAAATTGTATCTAAGTTTTCGATGACTTACTCGACCCCATAACCCATTGATTCATGAAAATTTTAAAAAATTAGAAGTGAGTCGGTCTGAAAGCTTAAAGATTTGTCAAATAGGTCATAAGAGGCTTTGGGCTTGCACAAATCACAAAGAAACTTGTCGAGTTACTCAGTGAGTTGGCTTGGTTTCATTAAAATGAACCGATAAATATGCAATATTAAAGTTAATGGGATACTCGGCAGTGATCGATTCAGTCATTTGGTTACTCAAGGGAATCAATATACATCAAGTGATGGCGAGATGTTATTAAGTGTCCCGGAATCAATTTATCAAGTCGATAGGATGAAATTTGGAATGTACTTCCGAGGAGAGTGGTTGGACATGGTAAATCTCAAATCGAGCTAGGACTTTAGTGAGTCACTCATTGTTTCTTTGGTGGAGAGGTTGTGCTTTGATCTAAACATAAAGGAGATAGCTCAAGAGTTGTGTACTCAAGGTAGGTTCTTTTGCATGGATGTAAGCTTAGAAAAGTGCTCAAGTATGAGCTCAAAGGTATTTGAAAATAGTCACAAGGGGCTAATATTAGACTAACTCAGGTTTGTAGGAAGTACGTGAACTTGGTGGCTTCCTCAACACAGTGACTCGGAAGATGAGCTAAGCTCGGGACAGAGCATAGGAGCAGGTGACCAAGTTGTTGATGCATGCAAATTGTATTTGGAAAGGGCCGAGTTAAGTGAGACATGGCTCGGTCTAGAGCTCACCTCACCGAGTCACAAAGGGATGAGCTAATACCAAGCTCAAAGGAGATGAAAGACATTTTGGAAGGGATCAAGATAATAAGCCTCAAGGTGCTCAATTTGGCCATGGAATACAAACACATAGCTCAAGTATAGAGGGAACTCACCATGGTGAGTTATGAAAATAGGTCACAGAGAGCAAGAGTGATGAGTTTGCGGTGAGTTTCAAAGTGAAAGGAGCAAGTCAACATAGACATGGGAGGACAAGCTCAGATCTTGACTCGTAAATGGGCTTGGTGAAATAATTTCAAGGTAAAGCCAAGTTGGGGTTTTTTATATGGAGAGCTAAGAAAAATGTTCCATGTTTGGGGAGTTTTGAATATCAGTGGCCAATGGGAGAGTTGATGTCATTCATCCAAGCAACATAACGTGGGATCAAGGGACCTTTCGGGTCCCAAGGTCCAAAAAACACTTTGTGGGGATCATGAGAAGCATTTCCATGTGGAATTTTGTTGATGGAAAACCAAGACAGAGGTTCCACATTAGGGTAAATTGGGAAAGGTAGTCATAGGGAAAAATAATTCAATGGAAAAATAGCAGGGAGATTCCACCGTGTTGGCCAACCGATGCCTAGTTTCCCATGTCAAGGAGTCAAGGCTCAGGAAATAAATGAGGTAAAGGCTGAGTCTGTTGTCAAGTCAAGTGGGAAATGAGTGCTCTCCATATTAGAAGTGAGTCATGCATGGAGTGGCAGATATAAATAAGCTCAGCTCCTTATTTAATGCATGATCATGCCAAGATTCATGGTGGAGGAAACTTGTCATGGGAGTTACGTAAGGAGCCATTAAGGAAATTTAAAACCTCCACATAACTATCTTGATCAATACATGCCAAGTTACAATTAGTTCAATAAGTTTCCCTGAGTCGGTAAAAGACTAAGTTGAAACATGTACGTAGCACGCAAGAGACTAAGTTTGATTGTATCAAGCGGAGATGCACGTATGTCACTAGAGAGAAGTTGTCGACATATTCAAAAAGGAGAATTTTTCATAGACTCATTAGGAAGTAATAACAAAATTTGGAGCTCACTCGGTTAATCCAAGTCATTTCATGACCGATTTATGGAGTCGGACTACCTCGGCCGAGTTGTAAGACTCAACATATGTGGAGCTCAGTAAAATTGAGCCATGCAAAGAAACAGAAAGGGTCAAATTTTCTAAGGCATGGTAAGATATCTTAGTCCAAGTGAATGTTCTAAGGAGTTACAGAGACAAGCTCTATCATTTGAAAGGGGAGCACATAGGGGCTAGAAAATCATTGGTGAAAGGACAAAATATTGTAAGACCGAGCCGAAAATGGCTCACACAGAACTCAAAGTTGAAGTAAAGAATCATGTGAAGACGGAGAGCTTGTTTTGTAAGGTCGAGCTCTGATGGCTTAGTGATCATGGGAGAAGTGGATGAGTTGGCTAAGCCACAAAATATCTTGAAGTTAATGTGAAAGCTGATTCGTGAAGGATGAACTCATACTCAGGGAAAATTTCAACATCGAGCGAGCCTTCAAATGGTGCAGTCATGGTGAGTCGAATGGATATGGCTTCATGCGTGAGGACAATTCATTTTTAGGTAAATCCAAATCGAGCCATAGAATGGGTGAGAGCATGGTGGTTAGCTTGGTGAAGGGTCAACGTGAAGGAAGTTTCAAGAACTCAGTCAAGCAATCATGATTGAGTTTCTCACTTGGAAAAAGCTCATGAAAAGAGCTTAGATGGCTGAATCGTGGGTGTTTGAGCCAAGTCACAAAAATAGTGAAGAGCTCAAAATAGGCTCATCTTGGTGTTAAGCTCATATTGGAAAGCTAGTAGATGAGTCATTCTTGGGAGTCGTCAAACCAAAGTGGGTGATGATGAACTAATGAGGGAAAATGTGTGGGTGATATCCGGGTAACAAATAGGATCTCAACTCGGGAAGTCAACAAGATGAAATTTGGTATGTACTTCCAAGAAAAGTCGGTGAAGCATGGGATGAGCCCACCACGTTTTAGCCATGAGGAGCTCGATGACCAACTTAGTGAGTTGGCTCGGTGAGCCAACCACCGAGTTGGGTTGTTTTTGACCTATTCTCATGGACCCACCCCCTCTCTTCAATGCAAACCAGTCTTCAGGGGGGTCCCACTATTAATTATTAAATTAATATTTTTAATATTAATTTTATTAAATTAATATTTTTAATATTAATTTTATTAAATTAATATTTTTATATTACTTTTATTAAAATATTTTAATAATGATAGTTATTATTATTATTAAAATATTTTATTTAAATATTCCTTTAATTAAATAAGAGGATTAATTCAAACTAGTCATTAATGGCACATGATGGAGGGTTAAGTGGTTCAACTAACTTTGTAATAAATGTTGACCATCATGTACCTTCATTTTAGGAAGGAATTTATGACTTCTCCTCTTCTCTCTCATAGAATTATTCTATAAATGTAAATTGGAGGATCATTCCAAGGGGTTACAGAAGTTAGATGTGTGACACAAGTTATACATCTTAGACAAGTGCATATTTTTGAAGAATTATCTTTCTTCAGAAAGTTAGCTTTGTGGATTGGGGAAATTACAAGCCTCTTCTCCAAGACTGTAATGGAAACCATTTCCTCTTCTAAAAATTCATCCTATATACTTCTTTATGCCTTTCTCATGCTTACAGGTACACTATGCAATTCAAGTTTACATTGCAGGTTTTTAGAGTATTGTGCTTATCAAGTGGTGGAGTTTTGCATGCAGCTGATTTGTGGTGTTTATTCACCCTTCTTAATTTCATCCTTCTTCACTAGAAGACTGATATATTGTTTTTCTGATTGAGTTTAACAAAGGGAACACACGCTTCTTATTTTTTGGTATTTTGTTTACCCTTTCCAAGTTGCAGTAATTTAAGTGTATTTTTGGTGCACAATACCCTCTTCAAAAGAACCTTCCCAAAGTCTATCAACACCCTTCATTTGGTGCATCGCCATCCCTAGTATAGCTTTATTTTTTACAAATCTCTTTCCCTAAAGACCATGAAAATGTTAGTAGAGGTCTAGATAACCATTTTATTGCACTAGGAGTAGTATAGCACTTAGTTTAGGAAGAGGAAGTTGGCATTCTCAGGAGGTTCACCTCGAGCCCAAGTCTCACATCTTGAGATGTGATCCTATGTTACCCAATCACACCGAACATTCTATTCAAATTTTGGCCATTTAGAGGGTACAGTGATTTGACGATAACAAGTGGAAACATTGCCTCATTACAAACACTAAAAATAATTATTTATAGTAGGGCCTCACTTACTCCCGTTGAAGTAATGGGCAATAAAGTGTCATCTAGCGCATGTAATCTGGTAAGTGCATGATTCCAATATCTTTGTTACAATAAAGGGTCCTAACCAATGAAATTTCAACTTCCCAGGGTGGCACATAAACTTTGAATTATATAAAAGAACCATATTTCCAACCTCAAATTCCTTATTCTAAATATGTCTATAATGTGATGCTTTAGGTCTTACTTTTTCTATATTCTAGCTCCACTTTGAGAAATTGTGTGTCACTCATCCAATTGTATCATTTTTCTATGGGCTATTCAATAACTTGTTCATTATCCAATCCTCTTACATGTGTAATATGCATGGATGGAAACATGAATTCCACAGTAACACAACCTTTGTGCCAAACACCAATTGAAAGGGTGTGGCTTTATTCAATCTTTTGTAAGTGGTCATGTATGCCCAAAGTACAATAGATACCTTATCATCCCAGTATTTCCTTCTAACATCACATATTTTTATTGACGAATTTCCTAATATCTTGTTAAAAGCCTCGCAGCAGTACCATTGGCTGCTGATAATAGGGGTTGTCTTGTGGTGTACCACCATAAACTCATCCAATAATATTTGATAGTCTCATTAATAAAATGAGTGCCCCTATCACTTGTCAAGCTCAACGAAAATCCATACTCGCTAATAATGTTTTCCCATAGAAATATTGTTGTTGTGGTTATCGAGTAATCCTTTGTAGGCTCTACTTATGCCCACCTTGTCAAATAGTCTATACAAGCTATATTATAGTGTGTGCCATTCCTACGCATGGGTGGGGAAATAGGACCCACAAATTCAATCACCCATTTCTCAAAAGGTTCAACACTTGCAATAGGCCTCAGAGGCATCTCATCTCTAGATCCAGGCTTCCCAAGGCATTGACAATGATCACATGCCTTGAAATATTCTTTAATATCCTTGTATAAGGTTTCCCACCAAAGGCTAGCCATCGAATCTTACGCGCGATGGAATCTCCTGCATAATGACCTCCTACAATTCCACCATGAATTCTTCCATTATTTCCTCACACTCATGCTCCAGTACACACCGGTGTAAAACTTCATCATGGCCTAACTTATACAAATCTCCACCAATCAACTAGTAAGGTGTCGCGTATTGTAAGTTGTTTCTTCTCCAATGTCTTCATTCCCTCGGGTCTCTCGGTTAGTGTGTAAAAAGACTACAATATCTTCCAACTCGGTGGGTGCAAGATTCAATGAAAAAAGTTGTGCATCCGGCATTGTGTCCTCAATGCTCTACACATCCTCACCAGAATTGATCTTTGACAAATGATCAGGCTCTAAGTCATTTTTTCTTGGTTTCACAACCAATGTAAATTGAAACTCCTAAAATAGTAGTATCCACCTACAAATGTGCCCTTGTAACATGGACTTGTTGACTAAATACTTGAGTTTCATATGATCTATAAAGAAGATAAATGGTGTAGCCAATAATTATTGTCTAAACTTTTGTAGTGCATAAATCATGGACAAATATTTGCACTCAGTAGTTGTATAGTTTTGTTAATCTAGTTTCAACTTCCTACTTGTAAAACAAATAGGGTGGTCTACAATTCCTTCACTTGGTTATGCTAACACAATGCCAATCACCATCCCAAAATCATTGACATGAACATGAAATTTTTTTCCCACGAAGGAAAGTGCAAAATAGGTGCAATGGTCAACCTTTCCTTTAGTGTTTCAAATGCATGTTGTTGCACCTCACCCCAATAGAATTTTCCCTTAGCCTTCAAAAGTTCCTCCAGGGCATGGAAATATTTACATAACCCTTAATTGAATTTCTTGTAATACCTTGTATGACCAAGAAATCCATGCACTTCACTTTGATTGTTAGGTTCTTCCAATCCTAAGATCACAATGAACCTTGGCTAGATCCACCAATAAGCCTTCCTTACAAATAATATTCCTAATAAAAGTGCCAAAAGGTGTTGTAAATATACATTTCTTAATGTTTAGAGAGATTCTTAACTACCTTCACCTCTCAAACATGAACCTTAAATTTTCACAATGGTCCTTAACCAAACCATATGTGGTCTAATTATCCAGATACACCTATAAAAACTTATGAATAATGTCCTGAAATGCTTGCACAATAATGCGCGAAAATGCTTCAGTGCACATTCTTTATTCCAAAGGGAATAACTATGTGTGTAAAACTTCCCCATTTAGTGGTGAAAGATGTCTTTCCCTCATCTTCTTTTTCTATGCACACTTGATGATATCCAAAAATTCATCAAGAAATGTGTAAATCTCATGCCCCGCATCTCCTTCCAGGATATCCTTGATAAATGGGGTAGGAAAATTATATATAATGCATAAAGCATGTAATTATATATAGTCCACATAGATCCTTATCCTCTTATCCTTTTTAATACTAATGACCATGGGACTCACCCACTCAGATTCCTCAATGGGCTCAATTATTCCAGACTTTAACATCTTATCAATTTCTTCCTTCACCTTAACATGCAGATTAGGATTCATCCTATAAGGTCTCTTCCTAATCGGCGCATGTCTTCTTTAAGTTTTATTCTCATCTCACCTAAAGAAGGGTGTATACCTTTTAACTCATGATAGCCTTGTGAAAATAAGTCTTAAAAGTCATGCAGGAGCTCAATAATCTTAGCCACATCCTGCTCCAACTAGTAATCAACAATAATTACTTCTTTAGGCCATGTATATGTCCCAATGTTAACCTTCTTTATTTTCATAGGCTCGTGATATGTGTGCCTTCTCATCTATTGTGTCCATCACCTCATGCATACCTTCAGTGTGGTTAACATCTAGGTTATTTTCCTCATCATCATCATTTATTGTGCATACCATTTTACCCTTTTCCTTTTCTTCCCAGGATGTGGACCATTTCTTCTTCTTCAGTCTCTTCAAGGTCAAGGCATGCCTCCAAATCCATCTCTCCAAACATGTCTAAAATAAGTTCCTCACCTTCATGTTATCTTCCAAAGTAATGTGCTTCATAATCTGCAGTGCTTCATTGAATGGAGGTTTAGTAGAAAAGTAATCAAAAGTATGGATCATACCTAAGTTCATCTTGTGCTAATTAACTATCTCTTTTGTCAACTCTACATGGACATACCACTTGCGTGCACAGCAACTTAGGGTGGCATAGAACTTATGTACCCAAAGTGATGGTGATAAGGCCTCCTGCCCCTCTATCCAGAGTCTCTCACATTTCTGGACGTGTTGTGAAGTAAGGGACTTCCCATAAAATTCACATATTTGTGAAGGTACATTTCTCCTTAGAAACCTAGTAGAAAATGAGATTCTCACCTCTCACCATTCCAATAGGTTTTCCTTGTGTACTGATCCACCAACACGCTCCTCTCACACGTAGAGTATAAACCAACATATTTCTTATCACCCTCATCCTTCCACTGGGCTTCCATGGCATGTAAAAATACATCGATTATCTTCACCAGTGTATTAAGGCACTGGTTATGACTATAGCATCGAACGGCACATGGCCCGACCACTCAAGTAACATTATTCTTTATCTCTCACCCGACTACTTCATACGTTCCATGTGCCCATTTTTCAAAGAAAATATTTTTAGTATCAATAACTGAATGAGAATCATCCCATTGTATCACTCCTTCCTTAGATGGCTTAACTACCGCAAGATCTCTAATTGTACGCGTGTATATCCTATTCAAATCCTCATCGCTCAAAGGCTCAACATACGGGGCATCCTTTGCATCTATCAAAGGTATATTGATGTAATTATCTTTGTTCTCAAAGCTAATGTACCCCTTTTTTGAAGCATAAATCTACATTATTTGCATAACACCATGGGTGCCCAAGTAGTGCTAGGAAATCTACCTCTGCGAGCTCCAATACTTCAAATTCCCCAGAAATTGGCTCCTGAATCATAATAGTCACATCTTTTAATACCCCAATAGGATTATCCCTAGTTCTATTTTCCATATATAGTACATTTGAAGAAGGTTGCAATGGTGGTCTTACCATCTGATTCCAAGTGTCCAACGTGAGTAAATTAACTTATGCACTGCATATATCATAATGTTGCTCAAAATCCATCCATCAATGACCACATTCAATGTAATCTCTTTATCATACTCATGATTATGGGGAGGAAAATTTGCATGGAGTATCTTCCTCTCTCGCGCTCATTACCTGCGCATGCGTAATTTCTCTCTCAAACACTCTCCTAATAAGGGGATTATATTCTCTTGGCACAACATTTGACATACCTCCTTTAAATCATCTACATCATTGTGGAATTTCACTATTCTTAGCTTGTTCATTCTAACACTCGTGCCTACTCCTTCAAGCTCTAAATCTCTCCTTGTAAATTTTGGATAACGTCCATAGTTTCCAATTAAAATTCTTTATGATGTTTAGCATCAGGTACTTTACATTTATCAATTCTTTCTTTTTATAGTCATCTTATACTTCGGAGGTTCACAAGTACTCGTAGCCTTAATGCATGAGGTAACCAACACACGCTGTAATTCAGAATTCAGTTTAACTTTTGGCATCCATTGATCTCCATCCACACATTGTATCTTAATCATAGATGATCCCTTATCTTACTTATGTTGCTTACTCATATGCTCATACAAGTTAGGGCATTCTTCAAACTTATGTTGTTTTTCACACCATGATAAAACCACATTTTGAGGGAACTCACATTGATAATGATCAGGAGATCCAAAAGTAAAATAAGTTCCTCTAGGAAATCCTCCTCTTCCACCACCATGACCTTAGCCTCTATACCCCCTACAGAAAGCCTCTATTCCTATTATCCCCATTATTTCACCCTTCATTATGTTGTTCACATTTTCCTTAGATCCACCTGCTACACTAGTCTGACGCACACCAGTTTCAATGGCTTCATGAATATGATCAATCACTCTATAGTTAATAATATCATGAGTATGAGTTTTCAAATTTTACAATACATAGATACATTCTTCTGGATCACACTACAAAAGAGGACATCTACTCGCATCATGGTCTAGATGAAAAATCTCACAATCTAACAAAGATAGAGTGCACCAATTTTTTAGGACAATTATCCTTAGTATTTCCTTCAACCTCACAATTTGTACACCATATCCCATTGCACATCTCATGAGCTGAATTAGCAAAGAGATTTTCCAAATGTTTCATCATAGCTGTAATTTGTGCTTCAACAAACGGGCTTACTCTAGTGTCCATACTCCTATCTACCTCAACACACAAATCTTCATCCAAAGCGTGCACAGATCCACAAAATTCTTATGAGATAGTGCCCTTCTAAAAGGATTTAACATCCCACCAACAAACCACTGTGCATGTTGACTAGGATGTATGTCATAAGATAAGTTTGAAAAAAAGTCTTAAAATGTGTGTCATACTCCCGAATCAGGTTTCAAATAAGCCTTGTTTAATGTCCTTAAGAATGATAATACTTTTCTATTCAAACTTAGGGATATAGAACTCATCCAGAAATGTAGAGCACAAAGCATCATAATCCACCATAGTATGGTGTGGATCATACTTTCTATACTAGTTATGTGCATGCCCTTGAAGATTATTATCAAACTGACTCACCTTCTTATCTAAAGTAGTGATTCCTTTAGTGTGCCATAGCAACTCACACTTGTGTACATGCTCTGTAGCATCTTCAATACCTCTATATTATGGAAAGTGAAGAGACATATCATAAAATAATTATTGCGATTGATGAGGGTACGGACCATGTCCACGTAACCCCCACCATTATTTCCTCCACCACCCGATCCACTTGATCCCAAGCCTCTTGATCCTCCTGAACCACCTCTTGATCCTCCAGTAGTGGGCGCTAGACTAGTGGATTTATTTCCTTACGTCCCACCATAGTACTAAAATGCACTCCCATAGTCTGCAAAGTTGTAGTACTTCCAGACGTGTTTCCAATGTTCTACGCGCCCACACTTTGTCTTGATGATGCACCATAAAATATTCCTCTAATCGGTCCTCCAAATAGCAAAGATGTTATCAAGTGTGATGCAAGAGATGTATGTGTTTCTGATGTACTTTTGTATTCAAAGGAAAATTATATCTACCTAAAGCCACTGGATTACCTACACTCACTTGTTTATCAATAGTTACTTCTGGAACTCAAACACAAAGCACAAGGGCTAGGTCACCAAGTGGGATCGATGCACACCCGTGGTCCTTAGTCTTTCCTCATCAGACATGCTCTCATCAAAATTTGAAGGGGATTATGCTCCGACTCCATGTCTTTCATGTGAGCCTCAAATCATTCATGAGACATCATCCTCTACAAATCCACAAACTCCTCAATATCACACTTCTTCACCAATTCCCTCTCTCGTGTTTCATTATACTTAAGCTACCTTTCTTCTCTCTTACCTTTCTACCGCAATGTTTGTCTTCTTTCACCACACCTTCTCCTACCCCTTTTCGTAATGGGATGTTTAGCTAGTCATAGGGAGGCACTCTAAACTTAGCACCACCATCAAGATCTTAATAGATAAAGGAATAACACGGATGTAAGATCCTCTAGGATCGCACAAGAATTCAAACTCAACAACTTCTAGACAAGAATATGTAGACACAACGATACTCAAAAGTATAATTGCACACAACACCAACCCACCAATGATCTATAGCATGCGTCCAAGGTTCATCTACATCAAAAAAATCCTAATACTCTTCTTGCATCCAAGTCCTTGGTCTATAATACCATATTTTCTTTTATGCATGTTTATAAAACCACTTGTAAAACTCTATTAGAAAATAGTAAAAGTACGATTCATAAATCTCATGATAAAGATGTTCTTCAACCCACACGTGTGCATTGAAATCAAGTCCAGAACCATATCTTTGTGAAAACTGATCTTGTCCATCAATCACCCAATCTTCAATAGCCACAAGAGTTAACCGATATGCCATTATCATGCAACATCATGGTAAATAGTTTGAAAAGAGGTCCTGGCAACGAAACCAAAATGTAGTCTTTTTTTCACTCAACAACCCTAGATGCATTGGCACATCACTCAAATAGATCTAAGTGCTCACCCAAAGTGCACAAAGGTACTAGCTCCCTTTTTTACTATCTTACTAGGGTGGTAACATGTATATTCATAATAATTAGATCTCAAAGTGCATATCCCATTCTAACAATCAAATCCATGAGCTCAACTTGGAAACACACATAATAAGTAAATCATACAAATCACATAAATATTAATACCATATTCACCATACAATAACCATCAGTAGAGACATCAACAATCAATATCCATCCATAATGATCCATTATATTAATTCATGACAAACACGAAGTTGAATACATACATAATACTATCATAAGTCATGTGCGCTCATAAACCAAAGAACATTACTTTGTTACATACAATCACATATATATTCACCACCTCAAACCATGTAAATCAAAACATATATATAAGGGGTGGGGATTTTCCCTTCACCACCCATGCACTAAAAAAGTAGGTTTCTTGCTCAAAATATCCATGCGCCACTACAGGGATAACTGTTAACCAAAATAAGCTCCCTCTTATTTTGGGTTAACTTACCTCCTCCTTGTGCTTCACTATAAATTTCATACATTTCAAGCACTCAATGAATTATGTAAATTGCTCCATCAAATAGATAATTTCTTCCCCTTTCCAGAAAGGTAAAGAACTCTTCCTAACTCCTTGTATTTTTTGAGTTATGGCTTAGCAGAGTGACGAGGGAAAATTTTCCAATGCGGACCGGCAGGGCATCGAAGGAAAAAGTGAAAATTGTCTTTTCTTCCAAAAGGCATAAAATAAAAGTGTGACCCACAGCCCCATCAAAAAGATAATGTGGGGATGCGGGGCTTCAGAGGAAAAATAGAATTTTCACACTTTTTTCAAAAGTGTAAATGGAAAAGAGAAGCCCTACCTCCGCCAACCCCAATGGATGCCACATCATTAATGGAGCGGGGGAAATGTGCAAATTTTGCCCGAGCCAATTTTAGTTGAAAACATAAAGAAACTACTTAGGGGGCCATATCTTTTGATCTAGAGCTCAATTTTTTATGTTCTTGGTACCAATGGAAAGATTTGAAGATTATATTCATCGTGGAGTCTTCAATTTTGGATTTTGGTGAAGATTTGTGGGAGAAAATTGGAAAGCACGTTTTGGCACGGGAAAAGAAAAAACTAGTCTCCAACTACCATATTTAATGAAGTATGGGTCATTTTCTTTGGTCTACGAAGTAGATACATGGAAATATGAGCTTTTGCATTGATCCCATCAATAGATGAAGATTGAAACGCAAAACCAGTCTCAACTACCGATTTAATGAAGTATGGGTCATTTTCTTTGGTTTGCAAAGTAGATACATGGAAATATGAGATTTTGTATTGATCCCATCAATAGATGAAGAATTAAAACACATTTTGAAAAGTGGTTGGAGAAAATCCCACGTTTTTTCCTTTCCTTCTCGCATTTTGCTATATATTGTAAACAGAGGCACATTTTCAAAGTTAATTAGTGATTGTTCATTTTTCTTTTATGCCTTCCCCTTATTTTCTTCCCGAGGGTCAAAAATGGAGTTTAAACCTCCTCCCCTACTATGTAATGGTATTTTTTCCTCTTGCCCATGAAATGGTGCACTGTGTAAGTCTGGAGCAATAAAAACATGTTTTTGTGATGCATTTTTCCACCCTTTTCTCGTTTTGTTACATATTCTTGCCTCTCTTCATTGCAGGGTATCTGTGGCATGTTTTGAATATTCATTTACAGATCTGGGAGCTATGTTCATGGGGTTTTGGAACATTTTCTATGTGAATCTGATATATGGTCTATGATGTTGCTATCCATCCTTTCCATTGCTCACCTCTCTTTGTTCCATGGCAATTTAGTAGATGATCAACACTTTCCTTCTCTGGTGTATCACCGTTTTAGTGTAGGCTCTATTTTTTCTTGTTTTCTTTCTCTCCTTGTCTCCTTGGAAGTTATATTAGGATTAGATTAGCTTTCTTACACCATAATAGCTTGTGGCAGGTAGATTAGGAAGAGGAACCAACCTTCTCTGGAGAGCTTTCCCACTTTTGCAAGGTCCCACACATTGGGGAAAGTTTAATGTTATGCAATCACACCAGATGATTATGCCTTAGAAAATTATATTGTTAGAACTCATTTGGGGGTGTTGTGATTTCGCACTAACAATTTTGGCATGCCCGTGAGACACTTGGGTTATATATTTCATCTTCTCTTAGTGTCTCAACAAAAACAACAAAACTTACACCACCGTGCACCACTAACATTTTTGCACACGCCTGGTGGGACCTAAGAGGTCTTCACTTCATTGCAACAAGATTGATGTGCACTTGTTGTAAATATCCAGCTTATGAGAAGCTTTAAATTGCACATTTGGTGACTCCATCTGGTAAACAACTCATTCTCTGAGTTGTAGACATGTTTTCCATTCACTTCCTTTCATCCTTCATTCCAAATTCTTTCATTCTTTCCATTCCATGAAGTAATGCAATCATGACTTCATTTCCACCATGGAATTCACATCTACAAAGAATAACAACACATTCCAACTCCTTTAAATCAGCATTTTGAGAAAATTCAAAATCAACATGTCTACCCCTATGAGCAGCAGTGCCAAAATTAGTTTGGCTATGGAACTTTCCAAGAACATGGATATGCATGCAATGATAATAGTTAGATGGAGAATGCTGGTTTGTTGGAGAAGATCCAAAAAATGGAGATTGGCATGGTTCAGTCAAGAGCTACAACTCAAATGAAGGCGTTCAAAATTGGTTGCAGGGCACCTTGTCCATGGGAAGGCCCTTTTCCAAGACACTACAGCCCTCAGGAGAAGTTGGACTTCATGATTGAGATGTTGCCCCAACTTGCACAATGGACTGAAGAGATAGAGGCCTATGAATTTGGTGTCAGGCAGCCTTGTCAATGGGTAAATCCTACACCATTATCTGGTAATTTTCTCTCCACTCCTCAAGTAACACCATCTCAATTTGAGCTTCAATTTCCAAGCTTCCCATTGAATGCTTCCCCAAGTGTGAAATCCATTTCTCCATCCCCTAGTCTTCCATCCCATCTCATTTTTCTACCCTCTTCTCTTCCAAATCCAAATCCCTCCACAAAAGTAAAAAGAAATGCCTTCCACTCCAAGGAAATAAGAAGTTTCATCTCTTCCACCACCAAAAACAAATGAAAAAATGGTTGAATCCCAACCCACTCCTTTTGCCTTCCCAATTCCATGTGGAGAAGAAGAAATTTTAAAAATCAGTCATGAAGGATAGCAAGAAGAAGAAGTGAAAGAAGAAGAAATGGTTAAAATCTTAGTGAGCTTAGCTCTTAGGTTTGGGATAACAGAGATTCCTTTGTTGGTCAAGCCTTCAAAGGAGAAGAAAGTTGAAGAGACAGTGGTGGCTAAGACTGAATTTGCAGTAGAGAAAGAACAAGAAAAGGAAGAAGAAAATCAGCAATCAATTTGCTCAGAATGTAGTGTCTATGTTGGCACTTTGTTTGAAAAGAATGTTGATCCAATTGAAGTTGCACAATCAGCCATGGAAGGAGAGAAACAATCAGCTCAAAGTCCCATTGGAAAGGAGCAAATGGGTGAGACCAAATCAAAGTTTATAGCAACAGAAGAAGAAGGCATCATTGATAATTTCTTGCTTTCATTCAAAGGGCCTGTTTTGGTTGATGAATCCACCATGGAAAGGAGCTCTGAAGAAGATCTTGCAGTCCCAACTTGTCCCCTAGAGCAGCAGATTGGAGAGTTTGATTTGACCAACTTCATGCTAGAGGAGGAGTTCAATCAAGAGCAGGATGATCTTCAAATAGTAGAGGAAGGAGGGGCTACTCCAAATCCAAAAGAAGAGGAGCACATTCCAGCTATGAAGGAGAAAAATGCAGATCCAAAGGCTTTGAGCACGAAACAGGCTATAGAAGAACCTTCAGTTCTTCCTTCCACTTCATCTCTCTCGAGCTCTAATGTTGGAAAAGAGTTTGATCTTTCAAAATTCATGTTGGAGGATGAAAGAAACCATGGTAAACAAGTTGCAAACCAAGAAGATACCATGGAGGAAGTTGAACATTTGCAGCAGGACAACAATGAGACAATGTATTTGTCTGATTTGGAAGATTGTTTTGATGGAGAGGAACCGGTTGAAATCCCATTGTTTTCTCCTTCATCATCCACCTTCCAAGCATGTGTGCCTATTGTCATGGAGGAGAGTATTCAATGGCAATAGCCTACATTTTACAACAGCTCTTTGGAATCAAGTTTGGAAGATCTAAACCTTCCATGTTCTTCACAAGAGGAGGAAGAGAAAGAGTAGAAGAGTTCCACCATTCCTTCCACATCATTCACCCAGGAAGGTCTACAAGAGGAATCCATTTTTAGAGTTATAAATCAGAGCTATGGGCATACCAATCAGATTAGACCTTGCCCAATCAGATATTTGGCTTCATTGGAGCCAAAGGAGTAGCCACAACTAGTCATGTCCATTTCAGGGCATGAGGATGATATGCAAAGCACCAAGGATCAGTTGTCATACCTCTTCAATCTAAATGCAGAGAAACTAAAAGAGGTATTTGATTTGTCTCTAGCTGGTACTTTGGTTATTTGGGTGGAGGACTAGCTTCTTGTTAGTTTTTCACTCATCCAACCAGCCATGTTCAGTGCCAAATCAGTTGCATGGCTGCCATTTTTATGAAGGAAAGTTATTTCTCCTGCCCGGTTCAAGCTTTGTTTGAGTTCCCTTTGCTCTTGGTTAGAGTAGAGTAGGTAGGTTTTTTTTCAGTAGAATAAGTTCTTGTGCACACTCTGCATGTTCCATTTGGAGCATGTATGATTTTCAGTTTGTACATAGTTTTTGGTGTTGTTGTTTTGCTCTTGCATAGTCCATTTTAGTTGGCTTTTGGTGAAGTTCAACTCCAAGTTTCAATGGGTTTCCAAGAGGCTCAAAGGTTAGAATTTTAGAGTTTAGATCAAAATCAATTTATAAGGCTTGACTCCATGCCCAATGGATGTAACTAAGGCCACTGATCATTCATCTAGCAGGCAGATGACCCGTGTGAGTCACCAAAGTTGTTAACCAAAATAAGCTCCCTCTTATTTTGGGTTAACTTACCTCCTCCTTGTGCTTCAGTCAAAATTTCATATGTTTCAATCACTCAAGAAATTTTGGAAATTACTCTGTCAGATAGAGAATTTCTTCCCCTTTCCAGAAAGGTAAATAACTCTTCCTAACTCCTTGTATTTTTAGAGTTATGGCTCGGTGGAGTTAGGAGGGAAAATTTGCCAATGCGGACCGGCGGGGCATCGGAGGAAAAAGTGAAAAATTGTCTTTTCTTCCAAAAGGCATAAACTCAAAGTGTGACCCATGACCCCATCAAAAAGCTAATGCGGGGATGTAGGGATTTGAAGGAAAAATAGAATTTTCACACTTTTGTCAAAAGTGCAAATGGAAAAAATAAGCCCCTACCTCCGCCAACCCCAATGGATGCCACGTCATCAGTAGATTTACGGGGGAAATGCACAAATTTTTCCTGAGCCAATTTTAGCAGAAACTGTAAAGGAAATACTCAGGGGGCATATCTTTTGATCCAGAGCTCAATTTTTGACATTCTTGGTACCAATGGAAAGATCTAAAGATTCTCTTCATCATGGAGTCTTTAATTTTGCATTTTGGTGAAGATTTGTGGGAGAAAATTGGAAAGTACATTTTGGCATGGGAAAAGACAAAACCAATCTCCAACTACCAAATTTAATGAAGTATGGGTCATTTTCTTTGGTCTGCGAAGTAGATACATGGAAATATGAGCTTTTGCATCAAGCCCATCAACAGATAAAGAATTAAAATGCAAAACCAGTCTCCAACTACTAGATTTAATGAAGTATGGTCATTTTCTTTGGTCTACAAAGTAGATACATGGAAATATGAGATTTTACATTAAGCCCATCAATAGATGAAGAATTAAAATGCATTTTGAAAAGTGGTTGGAGAAAATCCCACGTTTTTTCCTTTCCTTCTCATATTTTGCTATATATTGTAAATAGAGGCACATTTTCAAAGTTAATTAGTGGTTGTTCATTTTTCTTCTCTGCCTCCCCCTTCTTTTCTTCCCCAAGGTCAAAAATGGAGTTTGAACCTCCTCCCCTACTCTGTAATGGCATTTTTTCCCTCTTTCCCATGAAATGGTGCACTGTGTAAATTTGGAGCAATAAAAACATGTTTTTGTGATGCATTTGTCCATCCTTTGCTCATTTTATTACATCTTCTTGCCTCTCTTCATTGTAGGGTATCTGTGCATGTTTTGAATGTTCATTTGCAGATCTAGGAGCTGTGTTCATGGGGTTTTGGAACATTTTCTGTGTGAATTTGATCTATGGTCTGTGATGTTGTTGTCCATCCTTTCCATTGCTCACCTCTCTTTGTTCCATGGTAGTTTAGTAGATGATCAACACTTTCCTTCTCTGGTGTATCACCATTTTAGTGTAGGCTCTATTTTTTCTTGTTTTCTTTCTCTCCTTGTCTCCTTGGAAGTTAGATTAGGATTAGATTATCTTTCCTACACTAGAATAGCTTGTGGTATGTAGATTAGGAAGAGGAACCAGCCTTCTCTAGAGAGCTTTCCCACTTTTGCAAGGTCCCACAACTTGGGGAAAGTTCAATTTTATGCAATCACACCAGATAATTCTTCCTTAGAAAAGCATACTTTTAGAACTCATTTGGGGGTGCTGTGATTTTGCACTAACAAAACTAAGGAAGCAAGCAATATCCACTCAATAATAGACCATATAAAGCTAACTTCAGATATAATTCTATTATTAGCTCCCATGCTTCATTTTGAAATACAAGTTCCTTCCTCCAAAAATATACTCTTATTGACCGCAAAATTCCCTTATGTGTCACACACTCCATGCCTATATTTATCCCATCACCCAAAAAATGACCAAGTCCTCTACCTTCCCGTAGTAATCCTTACGCGCCCTTATTTTTGTCTCCCGTATGCAAATTCTATCATCCAGCATTCTCATCTTTTTCACTCCTCTGTGTGTTTCCTCTGTAGCCCTTCCCGCATGCACGCATTTCCAATACTTAGTCACTTTCTAGTACCCAACAATATTCTTGCCTATTGGTCCTGCTTCAAGGAATCTTCCAGAGTGAGAGGATAAAAGGACTTGATGTAGAATTGAATTTGATTTTAAAAGGTATTAACAAAATTTTATGAATATTATCATCATACAAGGTTTTTTCAATTCTTTTATAAATAGTATTCCATTAGTATTGAAGGATTGGACATTTTCATTAGCACCTTTTTATAATTAATGGATATGTTCCAATTTTTCTTAGGTAGATATTGAAAACGGAATGATTTGAGTAGTATATCTATTAACCCCTCGAATTAAAAAATGGATATAGGTGCAAGAGAATGGTATCAATCTAAAAATGTTCCCATGAGTGTCTTAACTAAGATTTTTCTAATGGTATAAGAGTTATCTTTGGTACAATATTTTTAGACATTACCAAAGGAATTAATGTGACGTTTAAGGTCATTTGACCTGTCACAATTAAGGTAAGGGGTGATACCTCTAATATACATAGAAAAATGTAAGGATTCAAAGGTTCCCTTTAATTAGATTGGGGCACCTTGTTGCTTATGGGAACTCGTGAAATGAGACTCTCATTGGGATCTATTAGAGGAGGTAGGGGGAAACTAATTAGGCATGAATTTTTTTAGGTCTATTAAGCATGTAAGTGTGGTTCACATTCATTTGAAGAAATTGGTTTTCTACACTAGTTTTTTCATGACTCATTTAATCGATGAATTGTGAAATAAGTCAAGTTGGACCATTAAAAGGAGGATTTTGAAAGAATTTTGGCTAGGATTTTGAGGTGCATTTTTTTAGCACCTAATAAATAAGAAGGATTAAAATTGGAATAATTACCTCAAGTATTATTGTATGCCTCTATATTGTCAACAATAACTACATGAGGTTGACTAGAAATTTTGGGGTTGGCTAGGATGAATTCTTACATAAGCAGGAGTATAAATATATTTTTGTTATTTTATTTCTCTTTCTTGGATTATATTCTTGGTATTGGATCAATAATTCCTTATATTGTTTTCATTTTGGTGTTGGTGTAATTACAATCATAATAGAAGGTGATATGCTTAAGGGAGGAATCCCATTTTGGGAATCGACGTTTTGTTGAGAATTTTGATAGTCAAAGAGATAATTCATGTTGAAGTAATTTAGCAAATATTAGGAAATATTTACAAATATTTAGTATGATATAAAAATATTTTGAAGAGAGAAGACATTTTAAAAAAGGAAACAGGAATGTGACTCAATTGGAAGAGAGTAATATTCACGTTAAGTTCACCAAAGTGTATGCAAATAAAGAATCACCTAATAGAATATCATAATTGTCTCTTGATTTTTTTATTAACGATAAAAGAGGGTTAAGGGTTCCCTTCCCCACACATTTTCAATTCCCCTAGGGGACAAGCACCATTAAATACCAAAACCCATATGTCAAAAAAGCTACATAAAGCTAATAAGTAACATAAAAAACCTTAATCATGCTTACAACATAGCACCAAAAACTAGCAAAAAATTAAGAAAAACTAACCAACGAAGAAGGATAAAAATAGGAAACAAGACACCACCTATCAATTAGGGTCGTCATCCTTTTCCATGTCTTTCAATAGCATAGTCCATTCCTTAGCCATTTTGTCAATGGAGGCACCCAAATTATCGAGATTCAACTTTGAAAAACCCATTTTCCTCTTTTTTGTATTCTCGTAGGTTTTCCAGTATCTTCTGGGTGTGAAACATCTGGGCCATAATATGCAAGTGTTGGATGGTGGATTTGATATGGAGCATACTCCAAGTGATAACCTGCTTAAGGATATATTTCATTCGGTCTACTTCCTTCTCCAAAAATTTCATCCATCTTGAACCAAATCCATACTACCATTATTCATAATAGAGGCCATACTATCAATCTTCACATGCATGATGTGACAATCCTTAAGTATAAATTGAAGCATGCTCTTGTTCAAATTAATTTCCACCTTGAATTGATCTAGGTCGATGGGATCCTTAGTTGTCTTCACATGAGCACACTTCCCTTACTCAATCCGGAGGCAAAAATGATAAGGTCATAACCCAAATTCTGATCATTCATCTTGTGTAGGTCTTGCATGACCTCATCCTAATTCTTGGGTTTGGAATAATGTTCCTTCAAAGAGGGGGCTCACTCTTTCTCTATTCCCCCTCACCAAGGGACTCGGGAATCAAACGAGTCGGAGGCTTCCATCAAAGGGCCCGTATTTGATAGATTTATAAATATCGTAGGAACCTCTCTTGACCATGGCGATGATTAATCCTCGGTGAAGAGGGACATGAACCTTTCCTTTTTTAAATTGTTCAATGGATTTTCACATAAACCGAAGGATAAAATAAGGGAATTTATAGCTCTTTCCATAACGGATGAAATTTAGCATGGGTAATTGATATGCATAGATTGGTTTGTGCCTACCCTCAAGCATTATGAACTGAATTAGATTAAGGGTGACCTCATTATAGGGAGCATAAAGAGAATCACGTACATACCCAACAAAGTGAGGGATGATCTTTTCCTTACCTTTGAGAAAAAAATGTATCTCCTCCGAGCATTCTTTTTTTTAGGCTTATATAATTTCCTGCCACCCTCCTTCACTCCGAGATGGCGAAATAGTTTTGATGGTGATTTGAATCTTTTTATACCTGAATGGTGAAAGAGCCCCATTTCCAGGATTTCGACGTCTTCTAAGATTTTCCAAAATTGATACTATGTTTTTCATCAAAACCTCCAAAAATATTAAAGAAAGGGAACATTCTAGCCTTCTCAAAGATCACATAGGCTTAGGGTTTAATGTCCTTGACACCAACAGTTCAAGATGCACCAAATCACCTCTCATTTTAACCATTGAGAAGAAAAGTAACCAAAACTAGTGAGAACCCCACAAAGCAATACTCACAATTTCCTTACTCCTATGCAAACAATAAAAATGTAAAACCTTCCTCCAAGAATGGGATATTAAATCCCACCTCTGAATGCCATTGATCAATAATTGATTTCACATTAGTGAGAGAATAACTACCAAGACATGATAAGACGTTTGGGAAGATTCACCCCTCAACATGTCATTATTCATATTAATAGCATTCATATCTATTCGTTATGAAGATCAAAAAGGGATTCCATACAAGACTAGGAATTAATAAGGTACCCATTTTTAGATTATTTAAGCCAAATATTTCCTTGGTTATCAAATCCCTTGTAGGGGGTTCCAACTCAGTATAATTATTCATGAGCTTTAAACCATCCTCATAAACATCCTTTTTGGAAAATAGGTCTACCACACCATTTGCCTTGTGGAAGATGTGTTTGAAGGCAATATTATCAAAACCCAAAGTAATCCTCTGAATGACTTCAATGTATCCTTTATAGAAATGGAAGTGTAACTTTACTTGAGAATGTCATTGATTATGTTTAAGGAATCCCCTTTCACTTCCAGATTCCTAAAAAAAAAAGTAACTCTAACCCTCAAAAGGCAGCAGAAGCTTCTCCCACATGATTAGTATGAATGCTAAGGTTACAGGAAAATCCCATGAAAGAGGATCCATATTGATCTCTAAAAACCCCTCACATACCTGATTTCATTGAGTTCCCTTTTAAATCCCCATCAAATTTTAACTTCATCTAACCAATCCGAGGAGTCTCCCACACAACCAACACCCTGGATTTCGGCAAAGAATTCATCAAAGACCATTAGCCAAACCCCAATTTCTAGAAACTTTTCTCTCTAACTCTAGAAATAATTTTTTCTTACTTTGGAGAAGATAAATATTAATGTAATAGCATTTCTACATCTAGTTTCCAATATTTTCTCTTGTCCCTTCTTCCCTTTGAAAATTAATTTGTTTCTTTCCTTCCATATTTTCCAACAAAAGTGAATTAAGGCAAAGGTCCACAAGTACTTTAACTCCTAGATTTTGAAGAGATAGCTCCATTGATTCCAAAATAACTTCAAAGAAGTGGGGAAGACCTAACTTGCTTCAACGAGTGAGAGAAAGGAGATTCTAACAACCACCAAAAAAGGACAAACAAGAAAAAGATGAGAAACATTTTCCTCTTCCCTTTTACATAGGACACACCTATTTACCATATGAAAACCTCGCTTAGTTAGATTCTCCACCGTTAATATTTTATCATGAAGCACCAACCACCAAAAGGCATTTACTTTAGGGGTAACATCCTTGATTGTTATGATCCTCATGTATGGATTTCACTAATGTCTCAAGGTTTTGGTATAATGGTTCATTACATTTGGTATCAGAGTGACCACCTAGGTTCAAGTAGTGGCATGGGTAGCTACGTTGGCATTTCAAGTGTTCACCCGGGGCTCGTATAGGGCAGGGTGTAGTCCTGCTATACGGTGCAAATCTAGCCTGGAGGTCCGGGCTACGAAAGCGTGGTGGGATGTTATGATCCTCATGTGTGGATTTCACTAATGCCTCAGGTTTTGGTGTAACGGTTTGTTACATTTGGTATCGAGTGACCACCCGAGTTCGAGTCCCACGACAGTAGCTAACTCAATATTACAAGTGTTCTCATGAGGCTCATATAGGGTAGGGTGTGGTCCCACTATACGGGTGCAAATCTAGCTCGGGGTCTGGGCTACGAAGCGTGGTGGGATGTTATGATCCTCATGTGTAGATTTCACTAATGCCTCAAGGTTTTGGTATAATGGTGCATTACATTTAGTGAAATTCACACATGAGGATCATAACATCCCACCACACTTCAATAGCCTAGACCCCAGCTAGATTTACACCCGTATAGCGGGACCACACCCTGCCCTATACGAGCCCCGGGTGAACACTACAATGCCAGCGTATCTACCCATGTCGGGACTCGAACCTGGGTGGTCGCTCTGATACCAAATGTAACGAACCATTACACCAAAACCTCAAGGCGTTAGTGAAATTCACACATGAGGATCATAACATTGATCTAGACTTTATCCTAATTGAATCTCCCATCAAGGATATCCTCTTCAAAAAATATGTAATAAGCACTCTTGACACTAAATTTGTCACTCTCCTCTTTAGACCGATAGATGTTATCTTGTTCCTATGTTCTAACCACCATCGTACCACACAAAATATTATTAAGGTTAGCCAAATCTCCATCAATATGCCCTTCCAGCAAAATTTTAATCCAGAATTTTAAAGGATCCTCCTCATCAAAGTGGTCTTTAACTAGAGGACCAAAATTATTAACAAAGATCCTACTGTAAATTAGGAAAAACATCATGCAAAGGAGTATCAATCATCAATTTTTATTTCCAAAACTTAACCCTTCTTCTATTACCTATTTTCCACTTAAATCCTCTAGAGAGAATAGCTTTAGCCTAGTTTATGGATTTCCAGAAAGGGGAACCATCAAAGGAGGGGATGTTGAAACACCAATCGAAGTCGTAGAATCCTCCCAATAATTATTCCTAAGGATGATAGTCCACACACTTTCCTCTTTTGTAACCCTCCAATCCATTTTTATATGGAGATACTTGTTCATTTTAACCCATTCTCTTATCATAATCCCACCAAGATTCCTAGGTGACAAATCTACTCCTAAGCCATTAGAGGCAATCTAGACTTACTCTTCGCCCCGCTCTCCACAAGAACCTTTTCTGAATACTTTCCAATTTGGAAGCCACCGACACAAGAAGTCTAAATACGAGACATGGTATAAATGGTTAAATTTTGAAGAGATATTTTTAACAAAGTAATCTTACCTACCTATGAAAGGAGATACCCTTTCCAACCAGCCAACTTCTTTATAAATCAATCAATCAAGAAATTCCAATCAGTTTCCTGGAGCTTCTCACTCCCAACCAACATGCCTAATTATTTCATGGGAAAGAACTTAATCTCGTACCCCATAATCGGAGATATCTTTTGACACCATCTATCTATAGTATTCATAATAAAAATCAAGCTCTTACCATATTTAATATTTTAATCAGAGACCTCTTCATAATCCTGAAGGATATGTTTGAAACCTCTTGCTTCTAGTATTGAGGCTTCTCTGCTCAATATTATATCATCCACACAATATCGGTGAACCACTTTACCATAGTTGATATCAGGTGAAATACCCATTATATAACCTTCCATAGAATCCCAATTTAAATCTCTACTGAGAGATTCTTCCATAAGAATGAAAATAAAGGGAGAAATTGGGTCCCCCCTTTCTCACCCCTAGAGCTACTGAAGAATCCACAAGGGGTTCCACTAACCAAGATTGAAAATATAGCATTGGAGATACAAGTTTGGATCAAATTATGGAAAGTAGAGTTGAAATCAAACATAACTATAACTTTATATAGGAATTCCCAAGAGACCTTATCATACGCCTTCTCCATATCTAACTTAATCACCATGACCTCTTTCTTGTTCTCGATTAATAGAATGAAGAGTCTCATGAATGGTAACAATGTCGTCTTGAATTTTCCATCCCATAATAAACCCACCTTGTTGTTATGAGATCATTGAAGATAGGAGAAGTTGAAATCAAAGGGCCAATATCTTAGTACACATCTTATAGATGTTGTTACAAAGGCTTATAGGTCTGAAATTTCTGAAATCTTGATCTTGTGATTTTTGGAATTAAGGCCACCAAAGCGCAATTAAGATATTTCAACATCTTTTTTTTTTTTTTAAATATTGTATGGCAAGACAGACATCCCACTTGACACAATCCCAAAACAATTGGAAGAAGAGGGTGGAAACCATCCTAGCTAGGAGCTATGTTTGGGCTCATGGATTTAAAAACATATTCAATTTCCTCTTGTATAGGGATAATAAACAACATTTGATTGTCCTCAATTGAAACAAAACTAGGAATGCAATCCAGAAGAGGTTTTCCTTACTGCATTAGAACCAGATTTGGAGGACAAGAGTGTGTTGAAGAAATTAATAACATCCTTTTGAATTTCCTTTATTTCATTCAAAAATTATCTCCTTCTCCTTTAATTATACCTATCCTATTAGAGCATCTATGCTTTAGAACAGCAATGTGGAATAATTTGGTATTCTTATCCCCTTCATTTAACCAAGCTATCGAGACTTCTATTTCCAAAAGATCTCTTCTTTGGCAAGGAGTTTTCGGTAATCAATTATAAGTTCCTTCTCTTTTATTTGGCAATCAATAAAACTTTCCTCATTTCCCCCTCGATGGAAATTTGGAGAGAGGAAAGCTCATGCTGCATATTTTCTCTTAGACTCAAATATATTCCCAAAAAATTGTGTTCCATCCCTTAATATTTATTTGACATTAGCTAGCTTCCTAGAAACTCTAAACATCACAAATACCGGACCTTGATATTCCACCATTCTTCCACGAGATTCTTAATTTCCTCATGTTGTAACCATATCTTTTCAAATCTAAATGGAATCCTTCTCTTCTCATCTTCTTTAACCACAAAGAGAATAGGGTTATGGTCTGCTCCCACTACCTAGGAGGGAAGTAAAACAAATATATTTTTTAACCAATCCCAGGATGTCACAACCCTATCTAATCTTACTTGAATCAACTGATCACCCAATATTCTATTCAACCGGTATACTTACACCCTTTCAAGTCTATATCCATGAGGTTTTTAGAAGAAATGAAGTCTTACAAAGCCTCCATACTTTTAGTAAGATCTAAATTGCCTCCCTTTTTCTCTCCAGGCATTAATGGAGTATTAAAATCCTCCATGATTAACCACTCGGACTCTTGAATGATTTTTGGAATCTTGACATTCCGAGAAAATCTTCCTTTCTACTTTATTGTTTGGAGCATAAATTTAGAAAGGACCCGAAAACATTAGTACGATGTCTTTGAAGAGAAAAGTCAAATGATTGTCTTTCCCGATTAAATTTATACCCTTAAAGCACATAGGATCCCACATAACAAATGCTAGACCTCCCGACACATCCCTAGAACTAATAGCCACAGCTTTCAAAGATTGTTCCAAAACATGTCTTTAATATGCATAAATTATTCCTCACTCATCTTAGTTTCTTGGATAGCTAAAATATATCTTCGTATTTCAACCTCATATCCTTGATCACTCTATACTTAGTGGGATTATTTAAACCCCTCACATTCCATGAAGTCACATTCATTTACAAACTTTATTTTTAGATTTCCTAAAACTTCTCACATGTAGCTTGGAATGATTACCATCATAAATTTCCTTCCTCGACTATTCTTCTTTCTTGCGCTTTGTCTATTTTGTCTCCCGATCCTACTTTCCTCTCCGGAGAAGAGACAATCACCATATTTCTTCCTACAAATTTAGAGGATTCTCCTTTCTCAACAAGTGTGCACATATCATATTTAGGACTTAGCTCACTTTTAGGATCGGGGAGATATCTATCACATCTTTAGGAAAAGGCCTAGACTTGGTACTACCAAAATCAGCTTCTATAAGGGACCTAGCTTGACTTGAATAAGATATTTGATTCTTCCAAACCTCATCCTCTTTTTCCAAACTAACAATTTCTGCTATTATTTCTTTCATAAGTCGATCTGATCTCTCTCTCGATGCGTGCACACCCTCTCAACATTCAACAAGTATTCCTCCTAGCCCTAACCCTTATACTGCTTTCTCAAAGGAATGAAAGGATAGAAGCAACTCTATTCCAAGAACGGAAGCATTACATGCGAAACATTGTGGTGTCAAAAAAGGCTATTTAGCAAAGGAGAGTATAGGCGATGTGGTGAGAAAGGGAGATTGGTGAATAAGGGCAGAAATTGTGGTGAAAAAGGTATTAAACCGATATCGGTTAGCTATGACCAGTATCGGTTAGATGACCGATACCGGTAGTTTAGGGCGAAAATAACCGATATCGGTTATAGGTAAAAAAAACCTATAAAAAGAAAAATACGACCTGTCATTGTCACATTGTCAATTTGATAACCAATACGGCTTGTCTGGGTGTTAAAAGTGATTTTGGTGAGTTTGTACGCTGAGTTGCGGTAGTTAAGTGGAGGAGTGAGTGATTGGTAGACCCCAGTGAGTAGGAGGTAGAATTTGATTGGTGGAGGACCCAGCAGAGGAGATTTATAGCCATGGCACAGCCAGGATGAGCAGGAGGTGTTGGACTAGCTGGACCACCACCACCTATCCCACCACGACAACGTGTAGTCGTAAATCCAGTGAGGTTCTAAACCTCTAATTATGTGAATTTAATGATTTTAAGCCTAGATTTCGGTTTGGGTAGGAATCCAAAATTTAATGAAATAATGAATAAATGGATGTAATTTGAAAAATGGAGTGGGTAGGTAGGTTAGTTAGGCTAAAACGGTAGGGTGGGTAGGTTTGTAGGGTTTTCCAGTGGGTATAAGGGTAGAAATAGGCAAAAATATGGTTTTGGGGGCCGCGTCGGATTTGGCTCCGGACATGGACAGTGACCGATGTCGGTCACTAGGCGACCGGCATCGGTCACCAATTTTTTAGGCAAAGTGGGTTGTTGGTAGACCGGCGTCGGTCGTATGTCGACCGGTGCGGTGTATATCATGTGCTATGTAGGGGACCGGTGCCGGTCAAGGGTGACCGGTACCGGTCATTAGTTAGGTTTATTTTTGTTTTGTGTCGTTGTTGTTGGTGTTTTGTGTTGGTTGTTGGTGGTGTTTGGGGTGAAGAGGGAGGGGGTAGAGTTGATAGGGAAGGTGATTGGGATGGGGGGGAAATGGGGTGGTTGTGTGGTTGGTTCGGTTAGGATAGATTAGGTGTTGAGTATGAATTAGGAGGTGTTAAATTGGTAGGGGCATAGTTAGATGGTGAGAGTAGATCGGGGTGGTTGGTAGGGTGTGAGATAAGGAAAGGGGATATCGTAGAAGTTTTAGGGTAAGATAGGTGGGTGTAGATGTGTGTTATAGAGTCGGGGTGTGGTCGGTGGGTAAAAGGGGGTACAGAGGGTTAAAGTAGTTATTTTTATAAAGGGTAGGTCTAATGAAGTGAGTTGTTTTTGCAGGCACGTCAACAGCTTACGATGCGGGATCGGATGCCCCCGCTATTGAGACAGAGATGGGGCCACATGTGTGCGCAGCAAAGACAATGGGTCATTATGCACGAGGTGGGACTTGGCGAGTCTAGCAAGATAGGGTGTAGATAGGGACCATAGCCTTATGGTTGCCCTCATCGAGAGATGGGATCCGGCAACCAATGTTTTCCATCTCCCTACTGGAGAGATGACTATTACCCTGGAGGATGTGTATCGCATCCTGAGACTACCGATCGTAGGGGAGGCAGTATTCCAGGTAGATGCAGAGACGGCTATGGACAACATTCTTCAGGTATTTGGAGATGCAGCCACATTATTGACTTATCACAGTGCGAGCATTGCCTATGGGGACATGTATTGCGCCCACAAACATGAGACACAGCTTGTCATGTTGATGATGATAGGTATCACCTGCTTCGCCCTCCCGGACTCAGAGGGAGGCCGCTTCCCACGGGCTTTGATGGGAGTGCTGCACGAGATGGTAGAGGAGCATACGTGCTATGCTTGGGCACTAGTATATCTAGTGTAACTATACAGAGAGTTGTGGGGTTATCGTCGGATGAGGTGATTTGGGATTTGCTCCACATTTTTGTTACACTGCTGGGCATATGAGCACATCATATGTATATGACCAGTAGGGCTGCCCCAGCAGCCAGGGCCACAGGTTATATATAGATATGGCTTTCAGAGGTGGTTGGGGGTCATGGTCCAGCCACGAGCGGTGCTCGCAGGAAAGGACGTAGCCTACTACCGACATATGTTAGAGGGCTTGACTATGCTAGACATTGTATGGAGGCCCTACAGAGGCCATCAGCCCCAAGGAGGAGCCCGAGCATAGATGCGCTGGATCCAGTATACTTTCTAGATAGCTGGACGGAGGCCTGGAGAGCATGAGCGGATACCCCTAGAGAGGGTACAACGGCAGTTGGGGCTGCGACAGGATGAGCCACCTCCCTTCCCACAGTACCGGAGGGATGATGTAGAGGCCCCACTGCCTACACCGCAGCCTGTTGACCCAGATTGGGTAGTAGAGAGGCCAACAGACGATACAGTGGATGACGCCGGGTGCACAGGTTCATTTTTGGTGTGGTGGGCAGGGGAGAGAGCAGCTAGGAGAGCACAGCCCGCACAGCCAGATTTAGCGGCTGTTATAGCAGAGAGGGACCGGCTCGTAGGACAGGTGCAGTTGTTATAGGGGCAGCTTGCTGCTGCACGAGCACAGATCGGGGTATTACAGGGGCAGTTAGCCTAGGCACAGGTACAGCCACAGGCACCACCACAGGCACCGGCATAGCCACAGGCACCACCACAGGCACCAAAGATAGCCACAGCACCACCACGGCCCACGCCAGGCACTACCACAGTACGCACAGCACAAGGTGTACCAAAGGACAGGGGCCACTATTACTAGGAGTCGGGGGACCAGCCCCAGCAGCCATGGTGGCACGGGCCCGCTATATGGAGGCGAGAGCGGAGGCCCGGTATTATCAGGATGTCCTTGATGGTACCGGGGCTGACTATCAGCCATATGCGGCGCACAGAGCCGAGACCTCTCGGAGCCAGAGATCCCAGGGGGTGTAGCCACAGCCGGTGGGTCGGTGACAGGGAGGAGACGAGAGCCAGCACAGGGACCAGCAGGGAGAGGGGCTGAGGGTGGTGGGGAGAGCTGAGACACCCCTGGAGTAGATATGGTTTTTTTTTTTTGCTATTGGATATAGACACCGGTCTGCGAACCGGTTATGTTTATAGAGGCCTACGTGCCTACATATGATTTATTTATTCATTCTTGTTGTATATACTGGCCTGCGAGCCGAGTACAGGTTGTATAGTTGATACCGGCCTGCGAGCCGAGTATATTTTTGATATGAGAGACCGGCCTGCGAGCCGAGTCAAGATTTTGACAGTGATTGTGGCCTGCGTGCCGGCTTTGTATTATTTTGAGCTGACAGAGGCCCCCATGCAGGGGAAGTTGTATATTTAAACATTGATATATATAGAGATGATGATTTTGATCCACATGGTGTGTATAAAATGTTTTATGTGTTTTGTCGATGGTTTTTGAAATTTAATGTGTATAGATGATGAGTTAGATCCAAATGGTGTATATACTGAGGGTTTGATGTAGATATTGAAATGTCGTACATATTTTGTGTTGATGGTTGTTTTATTGTAGATAGATGATGTTGATGAAATTGTGATGATATATTGATGTGATTTTGATGACAAATATTGATAATGGTGTTGTTATGCAGGAAAAAGAGGCGGGTGCCACAAAAATTTGTAAAAAATAAAGAAAAGGCCCAGGTTTAAGCAAAATGAGACATGTGACCGATATCGGTTAGCTAACCGACGTCGGTAGAACAAGGACCGATATCGGTTAAGTAACCGATACCGGTTATGCCAAAACGAGATTTTCTAAAAATAGAAAAGCTTGGGCGGCAACTTAAGGTCTTATTTTTAGAGTTCTTATTTTTAGAGTCATGCAACAAGTTAAATATGCGAATGCGACGCTGTTTGACGACTGATACAGGTAATTGCATGAAAGAATTGAGTGATAAGGAGGAAAGAGACAGGTAAAGTGAGTGTGGGCTGAGATTAAGAAGGTAGAAAGGCAAGTTATATTTGAAGAGGGTGATGAACATGGTTGGACGAGGAGAAACATCCAGTAGGCAGGGACGAGAGGGAAGACAAGGTCCACCCCAAGCTGCTGCATCCCAAGAGGTAAACTGTTTGATTGTATTTTAATTCTTGCATGTTTTGATGAATAGGCTGAGAGAAGGTAAGAAGGTAGAGATGAGAAAGAAAAGGTGATAGGCAAGGGTTTGGGATAGAGTGAGTGTTATGGGGTAGGTAAGCAGGGTGTTCACGTATGTTTATAGGTATAGAGAGGAGTAAACGAGCAAAATAATTATCGTAGGTGGTGGTTTTAAGTAGGCTATATAGGATTGACAGTGACCGATATCGTTTAGAGATAACCAAGATTATCGGTTATCTATAAACCGATACAATTCTTGTAGGAATTTCCGAGAATGTGAGAAAAAACACTTGGGGATTTGATTTATTGAATGGTTGTGTGTCATTTTGATGTATGCAGGCAGAGGCAGGGTTGAGGATGAATGATAGTGTGCCAGCTTTGTTGTCACGAATCCGAGCGGATGTAACACCAACTGAATGGGCATTGATAAACCATGTGGGGTTAAGTGGAATCTGCTATTATTCATGAATCGCATGCAATCATGCTATGTTGCAGGTGTTGATTGAGAGGTGGAATCGAAAAAGAATACCTTCTATCTACCAACAGGGGAGATGACAGTGACGTTGGAAGATGTGTTTAGAATTTTGAGGCTCCCAATTACAGGAAGACCAGAGTATATCGGGGCATTTCCTAGCGCGGGGGGGGAGTGATAACAGCGATTTGGTTCAAATACACGAGATTTGACACGAGTTTGACATTCACTTATGGTACAATGTATGCAACACACCCTGAGGAAACAAGGTTGGCAGTGGTATTAATGATAGCGGTGGGGTATTATGCATTACCGAGGGTGGAGGGGGGAAGATTTCCAAAAGCATTGATGAGTGTTATTTGGGAAATGATAGAAAGGAGCATGACTTTCGCATGGGCACCCGCATATCTGGCGGAGTTATACAGGGGTTTATGGGCCTGCAGGTGAAAACACAGGACGACACTAGATTGTTCATACTTATTACATTGTTGGGCCTATGAGCACATTGTTTGTGTGTGGACCGATAGGTGACCCATCCAATCGGGAGAGAGACAGGAGTGCAGAGGTTGGGATTCAGACGATGGGTCCAGACAGAACAAGAGGCGAGATCCCAGGCCATGATAGATGACATCGAGTATTATAGGTAGGTATGGGAGATGGTGACGATTACGGATATTTGTTGGAGACCTTACGGGAACTATATGGTGATGGAGCACATAGCTGAGGAGTTGAGGGGTGTAGAGCGATTGAGGTGGATCGCAGGGCACAGGCTAGGTGAGTACGAGAGGATTCCTCTAGATCGCGTGCGGCGATAATTTGGATTTGTTCAGGATATACCTATGGCTTATAGACCATACATGAGGATCGACGCCAAGGTAGCATTCTCACCTCCCTGGCCAACACCTCCAGAAGGGCCAGAGGAGATAGCAGCCGATCGCAGGGTAATGGATGCAGGAGCGACAGAGGCCTATAGATTATGGTGGGTAGCAGAGCTGTGAGGTGTACATGATCGTCCTGACATAGCTATGATTACAGCAGAGAGAGATTGTCTACAGGGTTTAGTTCATCAGCTCCAAACGTGGGTGAATGAGACAACGGGATTGTTAGCGGTTGTAGAGTCACGAGTGGAGAGACTAGAGGCAAGATTCCTCCACGCAAGAGGACGTATTCATATGTTACAGGAGATGTTGGCGGATCAGTGGGAGGAACCAATAGCAGTGGCACCTTTGAGGATGGAGAGGCCAAGTGAGTGGCATCGACGATCACGATCACCACCTGATTCGGGAGGAGGCACAAGGGTCTAAGTGAATTTCATAAGAGTATAAGAATAAATAAGGATGCCGACCTGCGCGTCGATGATAGAGAAGATGTATTTGTTTAACATCTAAATAAAACTAAATATGTATGTTGATTTGAGTTATGATAATAATAAGAATGGTTATGTTTTGAATGTTTTGTTTTGAAAAAGGATAAAGATGAATGTGAGCGAATAGAAATACACAAATAGATTTATATATACCACACATGATAGGTTATGGTAGGGGATGGTCGAGCTAACCTTGGGAGACCCCATGTCTCCTAAGTGCTGCCTACATAGCCCATTGCACAAAGCAAGGAGGGGCCTCAGACCGATGTAGTTCTCCCTTAGGACTAGGGAGAGGTGAATTCAAGTAATTTGGTTATAGTTAGGCAATTTGTTGGCTGGTAAAAATATTGATATTGGTAGGGTAATGTTATTGGTGTTGGTAAGGGACTGGCGATGTTGGTGTAGGTATAGGTGAAACAAAAGTTAGCTTACCCAAGTAGTAAGGAATCATGTCCTGATTAAGGTCAACACACAATCCTAGAGTCGAGTAAAAGAGGTAAAATTGTCCCGTAGTTGAGAAGAGCTAAACAAACCACATATTAACATAGGAGGGGCTTGAATCCCTAGGTGCCTTGCATAGGCGAGAAGTCGATAGGTGAAAAGAGTCGTATTATCACAATATATTGGATATACGTCACGTCCCTTGAGTTTTGTTGTGTTGACGAATGGTGAGGTGAGGTGGCTGGTATAGCTGGGGTGCAGAGAACTTATTATAAGGTGATTATTCTGACGAAAGAGAACCAAACCTAAATAGACAAGTCCATGACTCAAAAGTGCTTTGGAATACTACTTTTATTTTTCTGGATATAGACTGATCAATGCGGGAAGTCCATAGGGGATATGTATTTTGTTGTTCTTGAGGTCTTCACGAAGCTGATCAATGCGAGAAGCTTCTGATAAAGGCTAACTTTGTATAGCTGTCCTTCAAGGGAGCAGTCTATTTATAGTAGCAGATGCGATTTTGTGTATAGTTGTCCTTCGGGGGAGCAATCTATTTATAATAGTAGAAGTGACTTTGCACATAGCTATCCTTCGAGGGAGCAGTCTATGTATAACTTAGAGGTCTAGATGTCCGTTTGGCATGAAGCATCTAGTTTTGTAGGAAGTTTGACTCAAGAATATCCCATAAGTGTACAATTGAGAACATGTTATTTTGATACTTTTAAGTCATGGACCAGACTAAAAAGGGGAAGGCATCTTTAAGAGAAGGTAATGACCAAACCACGTGAGCTTGATTCTATTTTGAGATGCATGGAACAAAAGTGTATGAGGTAGTAAATGAGCTCAAGGGACGAGCGCAAGGTAGATAAGAAGTGATATAACACTAAATTCAACAGTAGAATGGTCGAAGATGCAAGGCATTAAGGGGTTCAGGCTCAGGTTTACCATTAAGCAAAGCTAAACGGTAAGTGCCTAATCCGTAAGTATGAGTGATAATGTAGGGCCCAATCCAATTAGGAGTAAATTTTCCACGTTTGCTCTTTTCTAGTTTGGTTACATGCTGATTCTCTTTGAGGACAAGATCACCAACCTTAAAGGTACGCTCATGGAGTCACTTATCATAAGCACACTTGATGTGTTTTTGATAGATTTGAAGATGGTCAAGAGCTGTAAGACGACGCTCATCAAGAAGCTCCAATTGGGCTAACCGCTCTTGGCGGAAATCATCATTGGTGAGAATATCCTGAAGAGATATTCTTAGGGAGGGTATTTGTATTTCGAGAGGCAAGATAGCCTCGGTACCATATACCAAAGAGAATGGGGTGGCATTAGTGGAGGTGTGAATGCTAGTCCGATAAGCCCAAAGGGCAAAGGGGATGTGATCAGGCCAATTGCTTCCAGAATCGTTAACAACTTTCATGAGGATTTTGGTTAGGGTTTTATTAGAAGATTCGGCTTGACCATTTGCTTGTGGATAGTAAGGTGATGAGAAGCTAAGTTTGATACCAAAGTTGTCACAAAGGTCTTGTAACAACTTATTTTTGAAAGATTTTCCATTATCTGTTATCAGGCGATGAGGAATGCCAAAACGACAGATAATGTGATGGTTAATGAATTTGACGATTTTCTATTTTTTGGTTGAAATGAGTGGAATGGATTCCACCCATTTAGTGTAATATTCGGTTGTTGTGATTATCCAATGGTGACGTTGCGAAGATGGTGGGTGAATCTCACCAATAAGGTCTAAACCCCATTGTGAGAAAGGCCAAAGATCTCGTGCGACCTATAGTGGATGGCTAGGAGTATGTTGAAGGTTGGCATGTTGTTGACACATAACACAATGCTTAACATATTCGTAGTAGTCGTTATTAAGAGTAGGCCAATAATAGCCTAGGCAAAGGATTCATTTGGCCATGGCAAGGCCACTAAAATGTCCACCACAAATACCGTCGTGGACTTGTTGGATGGTATAGGTGACCTCCGCACCGGTTAAACATCGAAGGAGGATGCCATCAAAGCCACATTTATAGAGGAGTCCCCCCATGATGACATAACGAGAAAAACTTTTAAGAAAAGCATGTTTGCCGTTACTAGTAAGGTCAGGTGGGAGAACAGAGGTTGTAAGATAGTCATGAAATTGGTGATACCAAGTATCCTGCGAATTAGCAGACACATTATTTATCATACAAACATCTGGGGTGGAGTAAGATGGGGCAAAGAATTGTTATACCAAGATGAATATGTCGAGTCGAGTTGGTGAGGCGAGAATTTGTGAGGCTAAGCAAGCCATAGTATCCACAAATTTGTTAGTGGAGCGGGGAATGGTTTGGATAGAATAATGAGTAAATAAGGTCAAAAGTGAATCCACATAATGTTTGTACTTTTGAAGTTCCTCATTTTTACATTGGTAGATGCCCATAACTTGATTGACTACCAGTTGGGAGTCGCCAAAAATGTTAATAGACTTGACACCTAAGTGTAACGCAACCTGGAGACCCAAAACAAGGGCCTCATATTCCGCTGTATTATTAGTACAGGGGAAATCGAGACGGAATGAAAGAGGCATAGGCTCAACATTAAGAGGGATACGACTCCTCACATTTGAGTGAAAGAGTGGCAATGAGTTCATCGGGAAATTAAAATTGGTAAATTGCTCCCCAGGTAAAGGGGCTTCCACAAGTTGGTCTGTGATAGTTTGTCCTTTGATTGACTTCTGGTGTACAAATTCAAGGTCGAGGTCAGCGAGGAGCATAAGCCATCGGGCGATGCGTTAGTTTAGATGAGGTTTGGCATACATATAATGAATGGGGTCCGCGTTGGTGATGACAAAATTTTGTGATTCGGAGGTAGTGTCGGAGTTTGGTGGTTACGAATGATAGGGATAGGCACAACTTTTCTACATGTGTATACCTAGTCTCGTAATCCACGAGAGTACGACTTATGTAATAAACGGCTTGTTCTCGATGCTCAGAGTCATGATGTGCGAGCATGGCTCCTACAGACATGGTCGGTGGTAGAAAGGTAAAGGTAGAAAGGGTGATTGTCCTGAAGTGGAATAAGCACAAGTGGGCTGCAAGAGATAGGCTTTAAGAGCCTCAAAGGCTTAGTGGCACTCTTCATTCCATTGAAAGACAATGTCCTTTTTAAGGAGGTGATGGAAGGGTTGACATCGATCCGAGAGTTGGGAGATGAAATGCCGAATAGATTGGAGTTTACCTTGCAAACTACGCAATTGTTGGAGGTTAGTAGGTGGGGGCATTTCTAGGATAGCTTTGACTTTAGCTGGATCAACCTCGATGCCACGCAAAGAGATGATAAAACCAAGAAGTTTTCCCGAAAGGACACCAAAGACACATTTCTTTGGTTGAAGACGAACACAATATTGTAACAAGCGATCGAAAATAATGGTTAAAACATCGAGATGTTCACTGCGATGTTTAGATTTGCCAAGAAGATCATTGACATAATCTTCAAGGATAGTGTGCATAATGTCATGAAAAATGTAAGTCATAGCCCGCTGATAGGTCACACCAGCATTCTTAAGGCCAAACGGCATGACACGATAATAGAAGGTTCCCCAAGGAGTTATGAAGGTAGTTTTATGTTGATCGGCCAGGGCTACCAAAATTTGATTGTATCTCGAGAAGCCATCCATGAGAGAAAGCATCTCATGGCCACAGTGAGATCAACAAGTTGATCAATACTTGGGAGGGGGAAGTCATCCTTCGGGCAAGCGAGGTTAAGGTCCCAAAAATCCGTACATATCCGAAGTCCCCCCGTTGCTTTAGTAACATGTACGATGTTAGAGATCCATTGAGGATAGTCAATAGGTAAGATGAAGGAAACAAAAAGGAGTCATTGAAGCTCTTCTTTGACCAAGAGGGCAATGCGTGGATGCATTTTTCTCAGTTTCTATTTAACTGGTTTGACATCGGGTTTTAGGGTAATGTTATGGACAGCAATGTCAGGATCAATTCCTGGCATGTCAGCGTAGGACCAAGCGAAAGCTTGGTTGCGGGCACGGAGGAAAGTAGTGAAGGCAGTTTGTTCTGATGCGGTAAGAGATTGTCCAATCTTCACAATGTGAGGATCATCCTCGGTGTGGATGTTGATTTCTATAGTTGACTCATTCAACATGGTTTGAGTATCAGATGGCAAGGCACGTTGAATATAAGAGTCGTCCGCACCAAGGTAAGTGAGGATGGAGTCGTCATCCTGGCACTCAACAACATTAATTGAAGGTGAGTCCTCTTCGATCATGTCTGGATACAGAAGGGGAAGAGAAGATGGGTCTTCATTACCACATTGATAAGTGAGAGGACCTAGGAAGATAGCGTTTATGAAAAAAAAAAGTTAGGAGGGATAGATTCAGGGTCTATCGACTCTATGGGTGACGATGGAAAAATGGGTGATGATGGTTCGAAGGGGTGACTTCGTCGTCTTCCTGGATACAATGGATATGTGATGTTTTCAGTGTAGGGGGTTCAGAGAATCCAAGACCACGATGATCTTTGTGTTTGCGTGTAGTAATGGGAATGATTGTATGTCGGCCTTGTTCATAAAGACCAAAACCAAAACCTTTCCAAGCACAGTGAGTCAAGAAGGTGAGGGTGAAACGATGATTTGTCAGGTATTGAAAATCGGATTGGAAGGGAACCACACCAAGGGGAGGTTCAGGGGTAACAGAGGATGTGTTGACACCCCCATACGTTAGGTTGGTGCAGAAATTAGGTGGTCCGTAGGAGATTACCTCCCCCACACGACGTTGTAGGTAGGATGGGCATGTAACTATCCATACTCCTGTGGGGTATGGAAAGAGCTAACGTTATATAGGTGATACTCCCCCAGCGTAAGGCGTTGAAAAACATCTACTAAAGGGTCTGAGGTTGGGATGTTGTCCGCGGGAAAGGAAGTGGTATTTGCGACAGCGGTCTCATTGGTTGAAGGTGTAGGTGCGGTTGAGGTGGATGGTTGAGGTGTGGTTGAAGTGGATGGTTGGGTTGGATGAATGGGTGTCTTGACTGGTACAAGCACATCATTGGGGCGATATAACATATTGTAGGTTTTGAAGGGGGGAGGGTCAGCTTTTACGGTATAGGACTTCCCCTCGTACTCAAATTTTATGCATCTATGTAAGGTGGAGGGAACGCATCCCATAGCCGGATCCAAGGGCAGCCTAACAACATGTTGTATTGGAATTCTCCCTCAAGGACATAGAAGAGTTCGGGTAAGGTACATGGCCCTACATGAATTTTAAGGATCACAGTGCCTAAGGTAGAAGTAATAGCATCATTGAATGAACGCAGCATGGTGGGGTTGGCACACATGCAGCTAGAGGGGATATTCATTTGTTGGAAGGCTTTGGAAGAGATGATGTTTAGGATAGCACCCCCGTCAATCATAACATGACGTACGTGGATGTCCCAAATGTAAGCTAAGATGAAAAGAGTGGGGTCAGGATCTTCTGCACCAAAGTCAACAATTTTGTCTTCGGAGAAACTAACAGCAATGGTTTACTTATACAGGGACGGAAGTGGTAGATTGTTTGGTGAGAGAGGCAACGTGGTTGGGTGTTAAGATGGAGGTAATGGGAAAGGTTTCATTAGGTAAGACCTCTATCCCTTGAAGGATTTCAACGAGAGCTTGTCAATGAGATTCAGAGGCCTAAATGAGATCATACAGTGTCATTTTACATGTGATTGGTGAAGGTGTTTGATCATGGTTCGGTGGGAAACTCCATTAGAGACAGAGTAGGTAGGTCCACGAATAACCACTTTAGGTGGTGGTGCGATCGGGATGGTGGAAAGAGAAAGAGAGGCCACAGGTGTGCTTTCTTTAGCTTTCCATTGTTTTTCTGCCCTCGAGTAAGCAACACTAATCATATTGATCTCGTGAACATGAGAGGAGGAAGACGGTAGGGATAAGTCATGGTCTTTGAGAGGTGGGGTTGTAATAATGATAGATCTTGGTGAGGAGGGGACAGGGGGTATAGGAGAAGGGATTGAAGCTAAAGATTTCTCCCTTCGTAAGTTGTCTTTCTTAACCTTTCTATCCGAGAGAGGTGACTAAAAAGTATGGCTTTCAACGCTTTGCATCCCTCTACATCATGTCCTGGTGTGCGGTGGTAAGCGCAGATTTTAGACTCATCATAACCTATAGGTCGAGGTTTAGATGGATCATAGGGTCTAAGTGGGGGTAGGGAAATGGTCGCATTCTCCACCAACATAGTAAGGATTTTGGCGTAAGACCCTTTGAGCGGGTCAAAGTCAGAGGAAGAAGATGAGGCTATTGGCGGGTTTTCGAAATGACTAGGTATGGTTGATTTGTATGGGTGGCGGCTTAGCCAAGGGGTTTTGATAATTGGGTTTAACTAAACGTGACCTCTTCGGTACAGAAGTTATGTTTAGCTGGTCAGATGACGTGGTAGTAGAAAACAACCATGGAGAAAGAGGAGTGACAGTAAACAAATCCTTTGATGATGGAGTTTGTTTAGGGTTGATAGGTGGACAGGATACTTTGGGTGACGGTGTTGATATACCCTTGGATCTTTGTATGGGTGCAGAAGGTGTAGGTCGTTGTAAAGAAAACGCAGGAGGTATGATGTATTGATGCAAGGTGGAGGGATGAGGTCCCAATATAGAAGGCAGTGTGATGATGGGTTTTAGTTGTGATAGAGACATAGGTTGGACTTGAGGAGATTGGGTTTGTCTCCTAAGTGGATGGACGGCTTTACTTTTAGATAAATCTAACCATTTAGGTGGGTGTGTTAGGCCCAGGTATTTGTGAGGTCCCAAGCGTAGGGGAAGGTTTGGTTAGGTCAATAGAGGTGGATGAGGTATTTGGTAGAGATGAGGGGGGTGAAGATGAGGACATAGGCATTTTAAGCTTTTGTAAACACTTCGGGTATATGGTAGAGGCGTCTGCATCGGTCATCTGTATTTGAGTAGAATATGGTGTACTCAAACGTTCCCATAGGACTCGTCTATCTTCTGAGGATGACAATCTTCACGTGTGAATAGGAACTTTTGTATGGAAGAAAGGTGGGTTGTGATTCCGGTCCCTTTGTGGGTGTGATACGAGGGGTAAACGAGGCAATCTTTGTATCAATGGGCGTTAAGAGGTCAACCGATCGCTAAAAATATTTAGGCGATGAAGAACTAATAGGTAGGAGGGCATGTTTGAGAGGATCCGTCATGATTAAAGAATTTGGTGATGCCGGTTCAAGGGATTTCTCGTCTAAGGATGAAAAAAGAAGTGGCGAGCCTTCCTCTTGTATGCAGCAAGAGTGGTAGAAGGAGATGTTTGGGAAATAGATAAGTTAGATAACATCCGCTCACAGTCTTGCAAGGATGTGGTGTAAGAAGGCTCATCTGTGAGAAGAGAACTCTGGGCGGTTAATTCCTTTATGGGTAAAGGAATGGCAAGGATTTCGTCTTGTCTTGATGGTGGTGAAGGGGGTTCGGGTCCCTGCGTTAGTGAAGAGGCTTGATTAAGAATTTTCTCGATAGAAGTGTTTGGTTGGGAGTCAAAGACCGCATGGATTTCATGAACACTCTCCTCGGCTAAGATATCTTGGTTTATGTTACTGTTAGAAGAGTGGTTTGGGAATGGTTTGCTGAAGATTTTCAAATTTCGGTTAGCAGGGGCGTTAGGATTATCGAGGGTTATATCCCCTGCATCAACCATTTCCTGCACTATGTTTTTCAACATCTTGCAGTTTTCATGATTGTGTCCCTTCACACGGTGGAAGTTACAGAAGTCATTTTCTTTGTACCAAGAAGGTATAGCATGGGTGGAATCAACCCTGGAGTGAGGTTTAACAAGAGGTAAGGTAATAGCTCCTGCTTTAAGAAATTTTTCCAATATCACACCATAAGTTTCTCCCAAGGGAGTGTAATTGATGGGCTCGGCTTTATACTTATAGGTGGTTTTTGGCGGGGTATTATATGGTGTTTGGGATTTGACCATCACCGCATGTACAGCTCCTTTTGATTTCGAAGCAGTCGATGTGTGAGGATTGGTGGTGTTAGGTTTGTTGGTGGAGTCTTGGGTTCGAAATTGGGGTTTTTGTTGCGCAACCGCAATTTCTCTTCCTCTAAGGCTCGAATTTCTAGTTTCCGAGCCATAGTAAAGGCCTCGTCAAATGTGCGGAAAGTTTGAATTTGGAGGGTAGGAGAAATGTGCTTAGACAGGCCCGCACAAAGAGTTCAATAAGTTCGGCACTGAGGCAAGGCATAAGTAAGTTGGTTGATAAGGCCCCGCCATCGTCCAACGAAATCTACGATAGATTTGTCTTCAAATTGTCGGATGGCATAGAGGTCGGTGATAGATACTTTCTTGGCAATGTTAATGGAGAAATGATCCAAGAAAGATTGGGCTAATTGGTTAAAAGAGAAAATTGAGTCTTCAAGGTTAAAGCAATGTACCACTCCAAGGTGGGTCTGATAAGGACATGGGAAAGGTGCGGAGTAGTAAGGCATCGTCATGAGCAATCAGATAGCAGGCATGTCTAAATGATCACAAATGTTGTTGAGGATCCTCCTTACTATTAAAACGAGTGAATTTTGGTAATTCCCATTGAGGAGGATATGAATGAAGGGGGATAGAAGGATGAATAGGCTCCCGAAAAACTTGCTCGTATGTCAGGGTGCTACGGCTTCCTGAAACAGAAGCCTCCAGATTTTGCATTTTTTCCATCATTTGTTTGATGAAATCAGTGGTGGGATGAGATGATGGTGCGGTTGTTGTAAAAGGTGGAGGATTGGGCCAAGGGCCTCCACTAGACAATGGGGGGGCTAAATGTTGATAAGGTATTGAGGACGAATATGTTGAGGCAACCGAATAGGGATGTCCTATATAAGGTGTTGAAGCCACCGGATAAGTGTGTGGAAATGAAAAGGTGGGCGGAGCTTGAGAAGGAAAGCTCGTGTGGATAGGTGGCAGAGAGCAAGTTATGAAAGGAGCAGTCTGCGAGAGAGACGAGGTAGGAACAGTTGGCGGTAATGATATGTGGGGCCCTAGATTAACAAAAGGAAAGCCAATCTGTGCCGTAAGAACCTCTGAAGCCACTGAGTTGGGAGACGGGGCTAAGGATGAAGAAGGCAAGGCAGAGTTATCAGGTGGGGAAGGAGCTAAGTGAGTGGCTATACTAATTGGAATACCAACAAGGAGTTGACCGTCGGGTGTACGGTCAGGGGCATGAGACAAATAGTATTGTACAGCACTAGGATTAGTGTCTAAAAATTTCACAAATTCCTTAACTCCTACAGGGATTTTGGGAACCTCGCTGGTGTCCGTATGATTCCCCACAGGATGTGAAGGGGGTGATTCAGGCAAAGGCACGGAGCAGGCATGTGAAACCATGGCTGCAGCTTGTTTTCGAGTGATAACAACCATGGAAAAGAGTACACAGCAGGATGCAATCTATCAGGAATAGAAGCAGCAACGAAATGTTGGAATTGATAGGTTGCTGGTTTTGGGAACTGTGAAAGATAGTAACCGATATTGGTCAGATAACCGATGTCGGTCAGGCTGTAGCTGGTGTCGGTAAGTTAACCAATGTCGGTATAATAGGACCGGTGTAAGAAGCTGTAGGAAGTTGCTGATTTGGGGTTAACAGTGCTTAGTATGCCTACCAAACTGTTCTGAAGTGATCACAGAAAATAGTGTATGACAGAGAAACAGAACTAAAAACAAGCAAGATGCACAAGAAAATTAACAGATTAACCCTAGGATTAGTTTTAATTATTGTGGGCTTATGCCTTAGACGTAAGATGATGTCAATCCTAAACAAAAGACCTAGGGGAAATGTCAAGTTTGTTTTGGCTTATAAGGTTACCTCAATCGGGCGGAGGAATACCGCAGAAAAAGGGGGGATGTTTGAGTTGTTGTGTTGATTATGACGTGATTTGGTATGTGTTGTGCAGTGAAAGTAAGATTAATTTCTTGTCAATACCATGGATATCACCCCCACGTGTACAACCTGTTACTTAATCTATGTTCACTAGAATTGAAAACGGCAAGCAAGAATGTGATGCACGTGTTTTAAACCCAAATCGAAAATGATATTCGATGAAGCAAAGGAGATGACTTTCACTAATGCAAAAATGTGAAAGCAAGACAAATTCTTTTACCAAAAGGTAACAAAATATCTTGTGAATATTTTAGAAGAAGAAAATAGCAAGTGTGCTCCCTATATGAAAGCAAGCAAGAAAGAAAGAAACCCAAAATGGGTCCCACCGGGCGTGCCAAAATGTTTCGCACAGAATGCTTCCGTTCCTGGAATAGAGTTGCTTCTATCCTTTCATTCCTTTGAGAAACAGATAAGGGTTAGGGCTAGGAGGAATACCTATTGAATGTTGAGAGGGCGTGCGCGTACCATAGAGAGAGATCGAGATCGATTGCAAAGAACTCCTTTTTGTGCGGAAGGACTACTGTAAGTAAGAATACAAGACCACCGATTCTAATTAGGCAATAAATGAGGAAACGCCTTGGGCCCAGGAAATATTAGACTTCCTTTCGAAGGTGGTCAGTTCCCTGCTAATATGAATTAACAAAAATTCTAACAAAGAAGTTATTGCAAAATTACAATTTAATTACTTTGTTAAAACAATAGAGAAAAGGCTGTCTTGGTTTTGAATCACAGTGACCGATGCCGGTCACTGATCACCGGTACCGGTTTCTGATAACCGATATCGGTAGGGGCAGTGATTTAGGGGCTTTAGTGAAGGTTGGCTATAAGATGGCTATGGTGTTTATAAGGCTGGTAAATGATTGGGGATAGGTAATGGGGTGATGGAGAAGACTCAGAGAGTATGGGGGCTGTTCTTGGGGCAATGTAGGGGTAGAGGAATGACAGTTAGGTGGAGGGTGTTACCGGGTAGTAGATCTAGGAATAGACTTATAATTGTTGTGATTCAGAAGTCCAAGAAATGTTATTAAAAGAACATACAAGATACTACTTACTAATTCTTGATGAAGATGCCGGTCCAAGGACTATGATGACGAAGGCAGGGTTCAGGTAGGATGATCTGACAATCCAAGATGAGCTATCTTCTCTCCCAATGCTTGGATGAGTGTCACTGGGCTCTGGTTACTCAGTTGTAGTCTTGGGCTTGATGTCCTTCTCTGTAAACTCCTCTCTTTCCTTCACTTGTCTCTGCTCGGCCAAGTGAATTTCGGATCCTTCCAATGACTTCTGATATTCCGATCAATGAAAATCCACCCTTGTTTTTGGTTGGGGGAGGTCATTTACAGGGAACCGATGGCGGTCGAGTAGGAACCGATGTTGGTTAAGTCAAAGTGGGATATTTTTAGTAAAATAGCCAACTTTCCCTCCTTTTCTCCCGAGGAATTAGTTGTGGGCTTGGTCATGTCATTATTAGGTTGATTTTGGTGCGGGTGAGGAGTAATTAGTCATGGGTGTGGATGTAGACCAAGTTATAGGTCTTAATTAGGTTAGTTTAGGGTTAGGGCTAGGTCATGATGAGGTGGTTAAATGTGGTGGCGGGTTTGGAGATGTGGATTTATTAAATATAAAGTAATTAATAAATAATTGTGTAAGGTTTAGGTGGTGAGGCTAGGTTGCAAAATGGGATGCGGGGCATGGGGGTCATAAGACACAAATTTGGTGTCTACCTTTTTCACCACAATTTCTGCCCTTATTCCAATCTCCCTTTCTCACCACATCACCTATACCCTCCTTTGCTAAATAGCCTTTTTTGACTTCATTGGCCCAATTCAAGGCCGCAACCAACCATTTGGCCCGACCCAAGGCCGCAACCAACTATTTGGCCCAACCCAAGGCCACAACCAACCAATCAGGCCCAACCTAAGGCCACAACCAACCATTTGGCTCCGACCCAAGGCCGCAACCAACCATTTGGCCCGACCCAAGGCCGCAACCAACCATTTGGCCCGACCCAAGGCCGCAACCAACTATTTGGCCCGACCCAAGGCCGCAACCAACCAATCAGCCCGACCCAAGGCCGCAACCAACCATTTGGCCTGACCCAAGGCCGCAACCAACCAATCAGGCCCGACCTAAGGCCGCACCACTTAAATACCTCACCCAAAACCTGCAACTTACAATTTTATCCACCCATTATGTAGCTTTTTGTTCAATCGAGCTCACCTGTTCATGTTTTAGCATGATTAGGGTACTTGACTTGATCAGTCGACCAACTTTGCCTAGACCAAGACCGTGACGTTTATCTCAACCAAACCAACCATTTGGTACTGCCGAACATGCCTAAACGTTCCTGTACATTACCCGTTATATCCTGAGTTACTTCTTATGCCTTGATACCGGGATTATATCACCCTTGTATGGATAAACTATCGACCTTTGCCTATAAATTGCTTGTTTGCTCTTCAAATCATGTACCTCGGTCGTATTTATTGCATTTCAACGTGCGTCTGCTTCCTTGGACCTACCCCACCATCTTACCATCATCTCAACACCATTTACCCTTTATCAACCCTATCCCTGATTTCACGCTACCTCAATCTATGATAGATTTGAGGGGGATTACCTATACCCTTAATAGAGTAACCACTTCTTATTATTGTCAGTGCAGCTTTACAAGACAAGCTACACGACAACAAGGGGCTAATGTAGACACCAAATTTGTGTCTTACGACCCCCCGTGCCCCGCATCCCATTTCGCAACCTAGCCTCACCACCTAAACCTTGCACAATTATTTATTAATTACCTTATATTTAATAAATCCACATCTCCAAACCTGCCACCACATTTTGCCACCTCATCATGACCTAGCCCTAACCCTAAACTAACCTAATTAAGACCTATAACTTGGTCTACATCCACACCCATGACTAATTACTCCTCACCCGCACCAAAATCAACCTAATAATGACATGACCAAGCCCACAACTAATTCCTCAGAGAAAAGGAGGGAAAGTTGGCTATTTTACTAAAAATAGCCCACTTTGACTTAACCGACATCGGTTCCTACTCGACCGCCGTCGGTTACGTAACCACCATCGGTTCCCTGTAAATGACCTCCCCCAACCAAAAACAAGGATGGATTTTCATTGATCGGAATATCAGAAGTCATTGGAAGGATCCGGAATTCACTTGGCCGAGCAGAGACAAGTGAAGGAAAGAGAGGAGTTTACAGAGAAGGACATCAAGCCCAAGACTGCAACTGAGTAACCAGAGCCCAGTGACACTCATCCAAGCATTGGGAGAGAAGATAGCTCATCTTGGATTGTCAGATCATCCTACCTGAACCCTGCCTTCGTCATCACAGTCCTTGGACCTGCATCTTCATCAGGAACTAGTAAGTAGTATCTTGTATGTTCTTTTAATAACATTTCTTGGACTTCTGAATCACAGCAATTATAAGTCTATTCCTAGATCTACTACCCGGTAACACCCTCCATCTAACTGTCATTCCTCTACCCCTACATTGCCCCAAGAACATCCCCCATACTCTCTGAGTCTTCTCCATCACCCCATTACCTATCCCCAATCATTTACCAGCCTTATAAACACCATAGCCATCTTATAGCCAACCTTCACTAAAGCCCCTAAATCACTGCCCCTACCGATATCGGTTATCAGAAACTGGTACCGGTGACAGTGACCGGCATCGGTCACTGTGATTCAAAACCAAGACCAGCCTTTTCTCTATTGTTTTAACAAGGTAATTAAATTGTAATTTTGCAATAACTTCTTTGTTAGAATTTGTGTTAATTCATATTAGCAGGGGAACTGACCACCTTCGAAAGGAAGTCTAATATTTCCTGGGCCCAAGGCAGTTCCCTCATTTATTGTCTAATTAGAATCTGGTGGTCTTGTATTCTTACTTACAGGTAGTCCTTCCCAGACAAAAAGGAGTTCTTTGTAATCAATCTGATCTCTCTCTCAATGCGCGCACGCCCTCTCAACATTCAACAGTATTCCTCCTAGCCCTAACCCTTATCTGCTTTCTCAAAGGAATGAAAGGATAGAAGCAACTCTATTCCGGGATCGGAAGCATTCAGCATGTGAAACACTTTCTTAATCCTTCCTTTGATACAGTAACATTCTTGGGTTTCTCTTCCATAAAAAAAATTTCCTTTCTTACAAAGACATGTCCAAGCAAAGGCTCTAAATTCTTAATAGCCACACCTTTTTCACTTGGTTATGAACCTTGGCGATTTTTCTCTTGATAATTAGTAACCTATACTAGAATAATGAGAGTAACCATAATTCCGATGGGGTGGGAGTGGTGTGGTCAAGTCATATGATTGTGTGCTTTCCCACCCATGTTCAAATCCCCCGAGGCATGATCCTCCTCGAGAGGTGGTTTCACCGCTAGAGGTGGCATCTCTACTCATGTTGACACTAGTGGTTATCGTTCTTTGATGCGGGTGGTTTCTCCTCTCATTTCCGATGCTAGTGGCTCCTTCTCTCACTGCTGACGTTGGTGGCTTCTCCGCTCACTGTTAATGCTCCTCTCACTGTTGACATTGGTGGCTACTCCACTTGCTGCTGACCCTAGGGGCTACTCCTCTCACTGATGACGCTTGTGGTTGTCCTAATAGTTGTCCCACTTGCTGCGGTTTTTTTCGATGGTCGTTGTATCTTCACTATGGTTTCATGGTTGCTTCATTTGGGTTCCTAATAGTGGTCCCCTTCATTATAACTAGGCTATGGATCCTCTCAAAAAATCCTCGATTGTACAAGGATGTGGGTCCTTTCAAAAACCCTCAATTTACCCTCAATTCCAAAAAAAAGAGAGTAACCATAATAAATAAGAACACCTTAAGGTTGTAAGTTGTAAAATATGTGGAACTAGGAAGATGATAGTCCACACTCCAAATGAGATTTAGGATTACAAAGCTTAGTTCTAGAACAGGGTAGTAGTGGTGTCTAATTAGCTCTTGATGATAATAAGGTTGTAATCATGTCATAACAAGATATGGATCATTATGCTTGATTTGTAAACATAGGTTGTGAGGATCAATAAGTTGTAATAGATTGTAAATCCCAAAGGGTGATTTAGAAGGCAAGGTATGATAAATAATTAATGCAAAAGATCAAGAATATGTTACTCTACTCTAACCTATGTGTGAAAACGTAAAACAAACATCCAAATCTGAAATAACATCAAGAAAACAAAGGTTTTAGATACTTACATGATTGCAAACACCTTTTTCCCATTAAATTCTCTCTCAAGATTAGCAGCACCTTATGAGATTTGATATGTGGGATGATAAACAAACAAGATAATACCTAGGAAAATATCTTATTGAAGACTCCAAGGGATAGGAATACCATAATAAGTGCATCTTGTATGTTTGGGAATCCTAAGTACCCAATTCTCCAAGTGTAGACTAACTTCAAGAAATCCAAGGATTTAAAGGAAAATTAACTAGCATTAGGACATTTATTAAATGATGGTGATGTTTTGGAATGAGAACTCAAATGTCAAGTATATATAGCAATCATGATGGGGCATTGCAGTTTTCAAAAACTACAATCTAGATGGCATTGGCCATGGTCAATACCATTAGTTGCGGGAAATGCAATATAATGGGGGTCAAAGAAGAATTCATGACTAAAAGAGGTATCATTATAGATACTAAAGGTGGAACAATGAGGTTATGTGTGTTCTAAAAGTAGGTATAGATGTGATTGTAAGAGGATAGTGTGGGGTGATTTCGTAGGAAGGATTTGAAAAGATGACTATATAGGTATGAAAATATGTGAAATATGATATAATTGGACTATAAATAAAGTCCCTCTTATAAGTACCATTGCTAATCATCCCTATACAACCATTGACGGTAAGTTTGATTCTCTTTGGTTTGGTCCTTTCGAATCGGGCACTTTTCTAGTGAAAATTCTTTCTATCTTGATTACATGGATGGGTCTTCTCTCACTTCCTTATAGTGGGTTGTACTTGAAATTTTTCAAATCCTAGGTGATAGTAAGTCTTTTATATATTATGTACAAAGTGTGTGTTTGCCTTTCCTTGCCTTTGTTTGGTTGTTTTCTCTGTGTGTTACCTTCTCGTATTGTTTTGTCTTTGACTCTTTTTCCCAATGGATAAGGCATTGGTCTTCTTCCTCGAGTTTTTCTTGAATTATTATCTTTCCTCGTTCCTTTGATCTATTCAAGTCATCCCCAGAAAGAGCCAGTTGTTGTCCCCTCAAAATTCCCCTCTTTTGAAATTCAAAAATTTGAAAATTTTGAGTTAGCACTCTTCAGTAGTCTTAGTGAAGTAAGAAATTCAAAGAGATAGTGAAAAATCCATTTCTTGGGGTAATTTTAGTGACTTGCAGGTCTGTCAGACATTTTTGTCCCTCATGTCCCAAGTACTAACGGACCTCTGTTTGTTGATTGGCCAATTTCCCCATGAAGTCCTTGTCTATCACTTTTATATGACTTTTTAGCTCATCTGTCCAAAGTACGCATAGGCTTCTTGTTCACCGACAGCACCGTATCGCTTCTTCACGTACCTCATGTTTATGTGTTCCTCGGACCACCCATGCTCTCTTGGCCCACATCGACCAGATCAGCTTTTCATGTCCCTCATGTCCCAATGCTCCATCGACCGTCCGGGCCAGTTTTTTCCACTTTTCTTGCATTTCACCTCTTTGAGATAGTGCAAGGTATATTAAATGTGCATTTATGATCTTATCTCTCCTAAATTGATATTTAAAGGGGGAAACCATCTATGCATTTGTCACATTGTTTGTTCATTATCTCTTGCCCACATTTTTGCAAAACTGAGTCATTTGTTCACCTTCCTATATCTCTTTGAAAATTTTGTCGTGAATCTGTTCTTTGAAGCCCATTCCTTTGTTCACTATCAAAATGAAGATAAAATTTCAAGGGCATGAGCATCTGTCTCCTTTGGAGACTTTTGTGCCCGATATTGGAGATAATGAAGTTTGACATTTGGATTTCAATGATTTCTGGGGCAGATTAGCATGTGATAACCCTGCTCCCATGGGTCAAATGATAAATGATAGTGGAATCACATACGCCACTGGTTTTCCTCTCTTTGTGCAATGTGCCGTCACTATGCTCATTTGCGGGGCTAGTTTCAACCCAGACACCAAGGAAGTTGTCAATGTGCATGGTGAGTTGATTGCAAAATTGGATGTTGCCGCCATCGCCGCTGCCCTACGTATTCTCAAAATAGAAGACTCTATTGTTCTCATTCTCACCCAAGCTCAAACTCTGTTTGATCAAGACGGCGAGAAATATAAGGCTCGAGTATCTAAATCATGGCTGAAGTGCCCTAAGAAGGGAGCATCCTGACTCTCTAAAACATTGTTTAGGATCAATTTCAATGAATAACTATCAGATTTTATCACCTTGCTCACTTGGATTATGGGAATTCCCTCTACTAACAACTTCCATTTTTGGATGTGTCCTTTTTATAAATATCATCTGCGAGGGTAAGAAAAATATAAATTGGGCCGAGATTATCTATGGAAACCTAACTGAATAATTTTCAAATGTTTAGCAAACCAAAAAGTTCTACATGACCTCCTATCTCATGTACACCTTGGCAGCATCTCACGAGTGGTTTGGCTACACTTTCATTGAAGGCAACAAGGATGAGCCCATCTACACATATTGCCCTTAGTTTACCCTCAAGGTTAGTAATCATAATTTCATAAGGGTAAATGATGCCTTAACCATGTACATTGTGAGACTCTTGGAGGGTGACACTGCCATAAGATTCTCTGATGAGGCTAAGGCTTTGATAACCAAGTATGGGGATTTCTTCATTCAGTTCTAAAAGTTCTCATACATCAGGATAGCTTGTTTTGAAAGCACACCTCTCAAGACTCCCATGTTCTGTAATGATAAAATGGCCTTGGTCAAGGTGTGCAGGCAGCTGGATAAACTTCATAGAACCTTTCGAGATAAGAAGATTACAGGTCTTCATTTCCCTATCACCTTGGCGAATTATACATGACGGAGAGCTCTAGATGCTCAAAATATAGAAAGGGCTATTGCATCTCTTACTAGTTCATTTCTTCAATCACATAAATTGCTTTCATTTAAAGAAATTCATTGATCAAAATCTCATAATAACTTATACTCATCATCCCGACACTTTGAGGATTACTTGGGTTGATTGTGCTTGATGATCTTGAAGCCAAGAGGAGGCATTTTGGATGATTTTCTCTGCAATGCAGATCATAGATCTCAATGTCTACCAGTGCACAAGTGCTTAAGGATGATGATGAAGATTTTAAATCCTTTGAGTATGAAAGATCCATCAAGCACACTCCTCTGGAAACCCTGGATTGTTATGTGAAGGAAAGAGATGACTTGAATGAGATAATCACCCCTATCATCATCAAAACTAAGATTTGGTTTGACAGGAAGGTACGTGAACTCAAGATGAACAAAGGTAGATCCTCTTCAAGAGAAACTTCCACACCTATGAAGGAAGTACATATGCCTAGCATTGAGGTACTTGAGCAAACTCCTTCTTCTTCTTCGATGAAATAACTTGAGTCGTCTACTCCTTCCTCTTCCACTAAAGTGTATCAGAAGAAGGTCAAGGAAGTCAAGCAAGAACTGGTAGAGGAAGATACTCTTCTAGAGCAGTCATAATTTCCTATTGGGTCGGATAACATTATTGTTCTAAGTGAGAATGATGATGATGAGATGAAAGACCCAGAAGATACTCCTAAGGCCATTGCTGGAGTAGAGAAGGAAGGCCCAAGGGATGAACCTCCAAGTTTAACAAACTCCTCTGTAAAGGAAATTCTTGAGGTTCCATTCATTTCCCCACTAGAAATAACAGTGGTTCATACTCTGAGTTCCATGATTTCAATTGCACTCGAGCCCCTTGATTCTTCTATTTATTCTTCTTCCTTTGCAGGGTGCGGCCCATTCCCTAGTCGATAAAAGAAAAGGAGATATTCCTCTCAATTAACGGGGACTGATTTTGATGTTGTAGTAGCTCTTATTGGTACTACCTCTCCTCCTCTATCAAAGAAAGAGAATACCACTTTGAGGTTGGTGACTAATGCTCAAGGCCAGCAGTTCTTAAAGGTTGCAAAACCTAAAGTGGCTAAAGAGGAAAAAGATATTTTGATCTCTAACTTGGAACTTTCATGAATTCCAATGGGAGAATCCACACTGAGAGTGAAGTTCATAACCTTTGGGAAACTGTCACTAAGGTTATTGAACAAGTAGAGAAAGGAAAGAAAACCATCGAGCAGTTGGAGGAATAGAACCAAGTTCTTTCCAACTTTATCAGATCATTGTTTGTAAAGGATAAAGTTTTGGATCCAACACCATTGGCCACTCTCCCACCTCCCATAGTTCTCAGTAAAGATGAGGTCCAAACCATCAAAGACATTCACAATTATTCTACTTATGGGAGAGCTATGGAAGGCATGGTGGATGACATGGTGTAGTGAGATTTAAACTTCATTAAGGAAGCCTTCTAAACCAATGAGAAGGTGATCAAGCTGCAGCAAAAACTCACTTCATCAATCAAGGCTATGGATAAGGAATTGAAGGTCCGCAGGTGGATGCATCACATATCTCTCTGTTTAATGGGTCAAACCGATAGAATCTTGTTGGCCAACAATTCATTTGATGATATCACGAATAACTTGTCAAGAACATGGATCTTTAGCATCGATTGGAAAATAAAGGTTCTAGAAGAAGCGCTTGGGGAATTGAGGAATATATGGAAAAAAGGGGAGTCTTTTAAAACTTGTGTTGTATCTACCTTCAAAGATATCAACTACCATTTTCAGGATGAAGTCACAGTGTTTTCTTCTCCTTTAAGAAATCAAGGCTCATTTTAAAGCCTTTATCAAGGATGATTTGTTTAAGGAAGAATCAATCACTAAAGAGAAATGAAGGACGTATGCTCTCTTCATTCAGCTATAACCGAGGTGAATAAGGAATATCTAGAGCATACTAAGTTTGAGAAATATATGGAGAAAAGCCTAGGCACGTGGACTCATGCTACTTCCAACACGACTATTCCATGAGGCATGGAGATAGCCAAGCGTTAAAGAAATTCGAGCACCGGATCCTTAAAATAGTGGGCCCTTCTCACCACAACCGAGATGTCTCTACTTCGGCTCTTGATCCTCCTCTTCTATTTTTTTAGTTCGAATCTCCTTGTATTTTAATTAAGGACTTTATATTGTGTATTTCCTTAATCAATCTTTTGGTTAAAATAAATGGTTACTAAATGTAACCACTTTGTAAGCTATGTATTGGGCTCTCCATGCCATTCCAAAGGGCTCGAACTCTTATAATTTTGAAATTTTAAAAGAACTAAAAGCTATCAATACATAATATTTTCCTTCTTATTTCCATCTGCATCAGTTTATTCTCCGTTGCTCGTCTCAAGTTTGTGAATCATTAATTTATTGCATTAAGTAGCTTTTTATTCTTATGGATGTCATTTATGGAACTTTGTGTCTATGAAATAATATCTTCTGGTTCTATATGAATGATTATGTTCTATATATCATCCTTGCACAACATTTATAAGGAACTATTTTTATATCTATATTTCCTGGGAATGTTGTTATGTTCTACCTTTTCCCTTCCTTAATTCTTTTGTCCTTTTGTATTGATGATCTACCTTTACATTAAGACACTTTTAGGATATTAGAGTTCCTCATAAAGTAGATGGTTGTACATTTGTAAATAGTTTTATGTTTACTTTTTAATAAGGGCACCTCTACATTAAATAGGAGGGACTTTCCATCCCCTAACTATTGCTTTCATTAAAGTCCTAATTTGAGAACCAACAGTTTTTGGTGAGTCTACTGGGATTCATTTCAACAAATTTTGGTTTTAAAGAACAATTTCTTGTTCATTATGATATGACGACTCTAAGATTTACTCACAGAAGAATGGCTCTTGGAATTGAAGAATCTCAATTTCAACTCCTCGAACAAAAAGGCTTTCCCCTTCCTTAAACAGGGGAGAAATATAAGAGCTTGTTCTCAAAGAACACCACCTATTGAAGACAGAGCATTTGAGAGTGGTGTTTGTCAAGAACAACTCAGCCCTAATCTTCATGATTTAGTTCTTGCTGGTGTTTCAGTTCCACTTCAAGCAATTTTTCCAAGAATGGCAGTTCCATTACCTTGGGGCCAACTAGTTGGGCCTCTTGCCATCCCTCAACCTTTGCATGAGTTACCCAGGGGTAACTAAAAGAACTTTCCCAAGTTTAGATGTGATGGCAAGGTACATCCTGATGAACACATTGCAGCCTTCATAGTTGCATGTGGAGTCCTTGGAGTTGAACATGAGGATTTATTTGTAAGGATTTTTGTGGAGAATTTGTAGGACAATGCAAAGATTGGTTTTACCATCTCCCTGCTAGGGCCATCACCAATTTGACTACCATGAGAACTAGATTTGAGAACCATTTCAAACCTGCTGAAGATGTGCATGCATTGCTAGCCCAGATTTCTCAAATCAAGAAAGAACCACAAGAGCCCATAAGAGAATTTGTGGCCAATTTCAATAAGCTGATTAACAAGATCCCACAAGACACCCGGCCTGTGGATAAAATTCAAAAATGTTTCTCCCTAAATGCTCAATTACCTGAAGTAAGTTATGTGCTGAGAAGAGCCAATCTTGCAACTTTGGATGTTGATCAGAGATTAGTCGTCAGTGTTGAAGATGACCTTGATCATGTCTGGAAAATTGAAAAGAGACCCTTCCAAATCTAAAACTTCTTCTTCCTCTTCCTCTACTCCTGGAGCTAATGTAGATCAGTTAGTATAGAAGCTTGCTAATGACCTCATTGCCATCAAGAAACAATTGGCTCAGCATGCTCCTTATCAAGATGTTCCTAGGAAGAACTTTCAGCCCAGAACCATTTGCCTTCTTCTCAGACAAGGTTGGCAATCGAAGGACCACCCATCAAGGTCCCTATTAATGCAACTTGTGAAGTTGAAGAACCTGATGACGAGGAATTTAATGAAGATTTTGAATAACCTAGAAGAAGAGGCTGAGGAAGAACTATAAGAACTTTATGGGTCTTGAGTTAATTTCCTCACCAGAGGGTGTTGATGAGGAAGATGATTATGATAAAGTAGTGGTAGAGATGAACAGTGAGTCATACGCTTTTATGACTCAAGAGTAGACAAACAAGAAATAAAAATTGATGTAGCTCGCTAAAAATTTGAGTATCCCACTACTATTCCAGTGGTTGCAAGAAGAGGATCTCTTATTCCCACTGCATCCACGCAAAAGGTGAGTTCTGCTAACTATTCTTCTTCTACTACTGCTTCTAAAAATTCTTATTCTCCAACTTCAAAGCCTGATAAGCCTAGGATTCCTAGTGATGATACCCCATCCACCTCTGGCTCTTTTGATATCATTGACCACATCAAGAAGACAAAAATCCATATTTCAGAGGCTAAGTTTTATCAAACCCATCCAAAATCCTTTGCCAAAATGGTCCACTTTGTCAATTCCCATTCCAAAACTTCAACCAACACTTCTAAAGGTATTTTTCCACTCCCTCTTGCACATCCCAATCAAATCTTGTGGTTGCAGTCACCTCACCAAATGTGAAAATCAAACCATTCTATGTGACCCTCCTTATAGCTGGCCACAAACTCAACAACTATGTCATACACTCAGGAGCATTAGATAATGTGATGCCTACCAAAGTATCTCATGCTTTGGGTCTTACCCTCACACGCACTTATGGTTCTTGCTATTCCATGGAGATTAGGGAGGTGCCTTTGGTCAGAAGAATTAAGGATGCACAAGTAGCTTTTGATGCTTTGCCAAAGAAGAAGGTTTTAGCTACTATTTTGGTAGCTGATATTCCTCCTTCATATGGCATGTTGTTGAGTAGAAATTTCTGTAAGGATGTGGGAGGAGAAATTCAAATGGATTGGTCACATTCCCTTATACCAGTCAATGGAAAGATAAAGAAGTTTTTGCCCGAGAAGTAATCTAAATATATTGTGCAAAAGACAGATGATCCCAAGCCACAAATACTTTATGAAGATATTGGGCATGGCAATTACATGATCATGTCTCAGGATCGAGGGAACATCCTAAAGAAGTGCTCCATGATCCTAATAGAATTTGGAATTTCTAATTTGATGGAATTTTATCTTCAGTTGGTGTTGGGGTTAGTGTGGTATTGATATCTTCAGAAGGAAAGATTCATCCTTTCTCCTTTAAGCTACAGTTTGAAAATACAAATAACATAGCAGAGTATGAAGCTCTCATCCTTGGACTAAACACGGAAAAAGAAAGAGGTGTGAAGAACCTCCTAGCTCATGGTGATGTGGAACTAGTTGTCAAACAAGTCAGAGACCTTTTCCAAGTAAATAATAGAAGGTTAAAGCACTATAGGAATCTGGTCTAGGATTCTATTGAATTTTTTGATGCCTTCTCCATCGAAGCGGTGCCAAGGGAGAAGAACACTAGGGCTGACTCCCTAGCTGTTTTAGGATCTTTGTTGATACCTCATCCTGAGTTTTCTCAGAAAAATTCACCATTGAAATGATCCATAGACCGAGCGTGCGGATAATGCAAACAACTGGAAAGTTTTCAATGACGATCAACATTTTCTCTCTTTCCTGGAGCTTAAGGATAACTTTGATCAATTTTATTTTGAAGGAAGTGATAATCTACCTTGAGAGAGTGTCTCTTCTAATGAGGAAGGTGTCAAGGAGGATATGGATCAAGATGGTTGCATCAAACTTAAAGGTAACAAGATCCCTAAAGGGCTGATAAGTCTGGAGGAATTATTTGATAAACATGATAGGTATGTCAAGTCCAAGGCTTCCAAAGGATCTCAGTAGTCTGCTTGAATGTGAAAATATTAACATTGGGAGTCCCGCCAAACCCAAAATGGTGAACGTTGGAAAGTGCTTGACCCAAGAGGAGAAGGAGAAGGTGATAAATATTTTGAAGAGGTATGTTGATGTCCTTGCTTATTCTTATGATGATCTGAAAGCTTTCTAGCCAAAAGAAATGCAACACTTCATTCCCCTCAAACCTGGGATTAAACCTTTCAAGAAAAAGCAAAGGCAGTACAATCCAAAGATTGCTTGACACCATCTTCCAAGAGATACAGAAGTTGTTGAAAGCCAAGATCATCTTTCCCATTCATCATTCAACATGGATTGCTAATATTGTACACTGTCAGGAAGAAAAATGGTGAAATTCGAATCTGCGTTGACTTCAGAATCTAAATCAGGCTTCTTTGAAGGATAACTATCCCCTACCCATGATGGACTAGGTGTTGCAAGCTATTATAGGTGTAGAGATGTTGTCCATGCTTGACGGTTTCTCAGATATAATCAAGTGGAAGTCAATACTACGCAGATCAACACAAGACGGCCTTTACCACTCCTTGGGGTACTTTTTCCTATAAGAGAATGCCCTTTGGCCTCATTAATGTTGGTGCCACCTTTTAGAGAGAAATGGATTTGGATTTTAGAGGTTTGAAAGGAAAATTTATTGTTGTGTATCTAGATGATTTAACTGTGTTTTCCAAAACAAGAGCACTTTCAAGAGAAATGAAACATGGAGTCTCTCTCGAATCCCAAGAAATCTATTTTTTGTGTCACGAGAGGGCAAGTTGTTGGGACATGTTGTCTCCAAATAAGGAATCGAGATTAATCCTGAATGAGTTCAAGCCATCCAAAGTGCATTCCTCTTCCCACAAGTAAAAATGGATTGCACTCTTTCTTTGGTAAGATCAATTTCCCGAGGAGATTCATCCCCGATTTCGCATAGAGCTGACTTTGAACATTTCCCAAAGATGAAAGGAAAGCAGATGTTTGGTTCATTCTCTGAGGGAAAGGAAGCATTTGAATGCATTAAGAAAGATATTTCTGAGACTCCTATCTTAACATGTCTAGATTTTAGCAAAGATTTTATTGTCTATTGTTATGCCACAGAGAGTACTTTGGCCACTATGTTGACTCAGAAAGATTCTGAAGATCATGAGCTCGCAATGCATTCATGAGTTATATTTTGAAGGCTCATGAGTTAAAGTACACTATGATGGAGAAACATGCTTTTGCAGTAGTTAAAGTTGTTAAGCAGTTTCGATTTTACATTCTTAACTCTCACTTTGTTGTGCTTGTGCCCGATACAACTATCAAGTCTATTCTTACACAACATGAGTTTGGAACCAAGATAGGAAATTGGGTGGCGAAGTTTTAGGAGTATGATCTCAACATTAGACCAATGAAACTAGTTTGGGGTAAAGGCCTATGTGAACTCATTGCCGAAGGAGCTGGTCATGAGTTTCCTAGGGATGAATTTGATATCCCTACTGTTCTGTTCCTCAACTCAATAGATGAGTGGTACGCTGACATTGCTCACTTCCTCACCTATGGTAAGTGTTCATCTCACTTAACTACCAAGGAGAAGAGAGCTATCAAGTTAAGGTCAACACACAAGTACGTGTTGTGGGAGAATGCTTTGTTCAAGCGAGGAGTGGATGGAAGATTCTTGAAGTGTGTTGACAAAGTGCAATAGAAGAAGTTGTTCTCAGCCTTTCATGATCAAGCTTGTGGAGGTCATTTCTCCTCAGCTATCACTACTCACAAAATTATGTGTGTGGATACTATTGGCCTACTTTGTTTAGAGATGCATCAAAGTGGGTCGACAAGTGTGAAGCTTGTCAAACCTTTGTGGGAAGACCTAAGTTGGCTACTTTACCACTTAAGCCAGTTGTGATCGAAGAACCCTTTCAACAATGGGGCTTGGATTTCATTGGAACACTCAACCCATCTTCAAGTGCAGGGCATACTCATGTGTTGACTACCACAGATTATTTCACTAAGTGGGTAGAAGCCATCCCAGTTAAAAGTACTACTTCTGAAGTAGTATGTAATTTCATCAAAGAAAACATCTTGATAAGGTTTGGAGTACCAAACAAGATCGTGACTGATAATGCTTCCAATTTTTCTTCTACTAAGATGATGAATTTCTGCTATGGGTATGGAATTTCCCTTGCTCATTCTTCATATTACTACCCTCAAGGGAATGGACAGGAAGAATCAACAAACAAGAATTTGGTGACCATTGTAAGAAAGCTTGTCAATGAATCTCAGAGAAACTGGCACAAAAGCTTTATGATGCTCTCTGGGCAGATAGGATTACACCCAAAAGAGCAATTAGGATGTCCCCTTTTCAAGTAGTGTATGGTGTGGAAGCTCAACTACCAGTGACAGTGGAACTACCAGGGTTGCATTTGATGAAAGCTATTGAGGATCCCAATTTCAGTGATTCTTTGGATAAGAGGATCATGTATCTCCATAAGCTAGATGAAGACAAGTTGTAGGTTTTTGATAGGATCTCTGCTCATCAGCAGAAGGTGAAATATTTATTTGACAAGAAAACCAGATCCAGAGATTTCAAATTTGGAGACATTATTTTACTATGGGACAAAAGACATGAACCTTGAGGAAGCCATGGTAGGTTTAATTCTCTTTGGCTTGGTCCTTTCGAATTAGGCACTTTACTTGGTGAAAATTATTTCTATCTTGATTACATGGATGGGTCTTCTCTCCCACTTCCTTATAGTGGGCAGTACTTGAAATTGTTCAAATCCTAGGTGATAGGAAGTCCTTTGTATATTATGTACAGTGTGTTTTTTCCTTTCCTTTCCTTTTTTTGTTGTTTTCTCTGTGTGTTGCCTTCTGTATTGTTTTGCCTTTGACTCTTTTTCCCAATGGATAAGGCACTTGGTCTTCTTCCCCAGAGTTTTTCTTGAATTCTTGTCTTTCCTCGTTCCTGTGATCTAGTCAAGTCATCCCCAGAAAGAGCCAGCTTGTTGTCCCCTCAAAATTCCCCTCTTTTGAAAGTCAAAAATTGAAAATTTTGAGTTGGCACTCTTCAGTAGTCTTAGTGAAGTAAGAATTTGAAGAGATAGTGAAAACTCCATTTCTTGGGGTCATTTTAGTGACTTGCGGGTCTGTCAGAAATTTTTGTCCCTCATGTCCCAAGTAATGGCGGGCCTCCTAATCGTCGATTGGCCGATTTTCCCGCAAGTCCTTGTCTGTCAGTTTTATTAGACTTTTTCAGCTCATCTACCCCAAGTACGCCTGGGCTTCCTGTTTACTAATAGCCCGCATCACCACATCAATTCTTCACATCCCTCATGTTTTACGTGTTCCTCGCCGCCCATGCTCTCTTGGCCCACATCACCCGCATCACCGGATTGGCTTTTCGTGTCCCAATGTTCCATGGATAGTCCAAGACAATTTTTTTCACATTTCACCTCTTTGAGTCGGTCAAGGTATATTAAATGCACATTTATGATCTTATATCTATTGAATGACTATTTAAAGGGGGCAACCGTCTATGCATTTGTCACATTGTTTGTTCATTATCTCTTGCCCGTATTTTTGCAAACTGAGTCATTTTTTCACCTTCCTGTATCTCTTTACAATTTTTGTCATGAATCTGTTCTTTGAAGCCCATTCCTCTGTTCATTGTCAAAATGAAGATCAAATTTCAAGGGCATGAGCATCTGTCTCCTTTGGAGACTTTTGTGCCCAATATTGGAGATAGTAAAGTTTGACATTTGGATTTTGATGATTTCTAGGGCAGATTAGCATGCAAAAACCTTGCTTCCATGGCTCAAATGATAAATGATAGTGGAATCACTTACGCCACTGGTTTTCATCTCTTTGTGCAATGTGCCGACATTGTGCTCACCTACGGGGCTAGTTTCAACCGGACACCAAGGAAGTTGTCAATGTGCACGGCGAGTTGATTGCAAAATTGGACATTGTCACCATCGTCGTTGCCCTACACATTCCCGAAACAGAAGACTCTATTGTTCTCACTCTCGCTCAAGCTCAGACTCTGTTTGATCAAGACAATGAGAAATATAAGGCTCGAGTAGCTAAATCATGGTTGAAGTGCCCTAAGAAGGGAGCATCCCGACTCTCTAAAGCATTGTTCAAGGTCGATTTCAATGAAGAACTATCAGATTTTATCACCTTGCTCGCCCGGATTATGGGAATGCCCTCTACTAACGACTTCCATTTTTGGATGTGTCCTTTCATAAATATCATCTGCGAGGGTAAGCAAAATATAAATTGGGCCGAGATTATCTATGGAAACCTAACTAAACAATTGTCAAATGTTTAGCAAACCAAAAAGTTCTACATGACCTCCTATCTCATGTACACCTTAGCAGCATCTCGCATGAGTGGCTCGGCTTCACTTTCATTGAAGGCAAGAAGGATGAGCCCATCTACACATATTGCCCTTAGTTTACCCTCAAGGTTAGTAATCATAATTTCAGAAGGGTAAATGATGCCTTCACCATGTACATTGTGAGACTCTTGGAGGGTGACATTTCCAGAAGATTCTCTGATGAGGCTAAGGCATTGATAACCAAGTATGGGGCTTTCTTCATTAGGTTTTGAAAGTTCTCATAAATCAGGGTAGCTTGTTTTGAAAGCACACCTCTCAAGCTTCCCATGTTCTGCAACGACAAAATGGCCTTGGTTGAGGTGTGCAGGTAGCTAGATAAACTTCATAAAACCTGCCGAGATAAGAAGATTACAGGTCTTCATTTCCCTATCACCTTGGGAATTATACATGCAAGATAGCTCTAGATGATCAAAATATAGAAAGGGCTATTGCTCCTCTTACAATTCATTTCTTCAATCACATAAATTGCTTTGATTTAAAGGAATTCATTGATCAAAATCTCATAATAACTTAGCATCACCATCCCGACACTTGAGGATTACTTGGTTGATTGTCTTTGATGATCTTGAAGCCAAGAGGAGGCATTTTGGATGATTTTCTCTACAATGATCATAGATCTCAATGTCTACCAGTGCTGAAGTGCTTAAGGATGATGATGAAGATTTTCAATCCTTTGAGTATGAAAGATACATCAAGCACACTCCTCTGGAAACCCTGGATTGTTATGTGAAGGAAAGAGATGACTTGAATGAGATAATCACCCCTATCATCGTCAAAACTAATATTTGGTTTGACATGAAGGTACGTGAACTCAAGATGAACAAAGGTAGATCCTCTTCAAGAGAAACTTCCACACCTAGGAAGGAAGTACATATGCCTAGCATTGAGGTACTTGAGCAAACTCCTTCTTCTTCTTCGATGAAAGAACTTGAGTCGTCTACTCCTTCCTCTTCCACTAAAGTGTATAAGAAGAAGGTCAAGGAATTCAAGCAAGAACTCGGTAGAGGAAGAGACTCTTCTGGAGCAGTTAGAATTTCTTATTGGGCTGGATAACATTATTATTCTAAGTGAGAATGATGATGATGAGATGAAATACCCAGAAGATACTCCTGAGGTCACTGCTGGAGTAGAGAAGGAAGGCCCAAGGGCGAACCTCCAAGTTTAATAGACTCCTCTGTAAAGGAAATTCTTGAGGTTCCATTCATTTCCTCACTAGAAACAATAGTGGTTCATACTCTGAGTGCCATGAGTTCACTTGCACTCGAGCCCCTTGATTCTTCTGTTTCTTCTTCTTCCTTTGCACAGTGCAGCCCCTCGTACCATTACACAAGAAAAGGATATCTTCCTCTCAATTAACAGGGCTGATTTTGATGTTTTAACAGCTCTGCTTGGTACTACCCCTCCTCCTCTAGCAAAAGAAAGCAAATACCACTTCAAGGTTGGTGACTAATGCTCAAGGCCAACAGTTCCTAGAGGTTGCAAAACCCAAAGTGGATAAAGAGGAAAAATATCTTTTGATCTCTGACTTAGAACTTTCCAGAATTCCAATGGGAGAATCCACACCTGAGAGTGAAGTTCATAACCTTCGGAAACCATCACTAAGGTTATTGAATGGGTGGAGAAAGGCAAGCAAACCATGGAGTAGTTGGAGGAACAGAACCAAGTTCTTTCCAACTTTATCAAATCATTATTGGAAAAGGATAAAGTTTTGGATCCAACACCATTGGCCACTCTCCCACCTCCCATAGTTCTCAGTCAAGATGAGGTCCAAACCATCAAATAAATTCACAAGTATTCTACTTATGGGAGAGATGTGGAAGCCATGGTGGATGATATGACTGTAGCAGGTTTAAACTTCATTGAGGAAGCCTTCAAAACCAATGAGAAGGTGATCAAGCTGCAGCAGAAATTCACTTCCTCAATCAAGGCTATGGACAAGGAATTGAAGTTCTGGAGTGGATGTATCGCAGATCTTCATTTGATGGGTCAAACTGATGATAGGATCCTGTTGGCCAACAATGTGTTTGATGATATCAAGAATAAATTGTCAAGAACATGGATCTTTAGCATCGATTGGAAAATAAAGGTTCTAGAAGAAGCACTTGGGGAATTGAGGAATGTATGGCAAAAAGGGGAGTCTTTTAAAACTTGTGTTGTATCCACCTTCAAAGATATCCACTACCATTTTCAGGATGAAGTCACAGGTGTTTTCTTCTCCCTCCAAGAAATCAAGGCTCAGTTTAAAGCCTTTGTCAAGGATGATTTGTTCAAGGAAGAATCAATCACTAAAGAGAAAATGAAGGACGTATGCTCTCTTCATTCAGCTATAGCTGAGGCTAATAAGGAATATCTAGAGCATACTGAGTTTGACAAAGATATGGAGAAATGCCTAGGCACGTGGACTCATGCTACTTCCAACACGACTATTCCAAGAGGCATGGAGATAGCTGAAGCATTGAAGAAATTCAGGCACCGGATCCTTAAAATAGTGGGCCCTTCTCAACCACAACCAGATGTCTCTACTTCGGGCTCTTGATCCTCCTCTTCTATTTTTAGTTCGAATCTCCTTGTAATTTAATTAAGGACTTTATATTGTGTATTTCCTTAATTAATCTTTTGGTTAAAATAAATGGTTACTAAATGTAACCACTTTGTAAGCTATATATTGGGCTCTCCATGCCATTCCAAAGGGCTGGAACTCTGATAATTTTGAAAGTGTAAAAGAACTAAAAGCTATCAATACAGAAGATTTTCCTTCTTGTTTCCATCTGCATTGGTTTATTCTCTCTTGCTCATCTCAAGTTTGTGAATCATTAATTTATTGCATTAAGAAGCTTTGTATTCTTATGGATGTCATTTCTAGAACTTTGTGTCTATGAAATAATATCTGATGGTTCTATATGAATGATTATGTTCTATATATCATCCTTGCATATCATTTATAAGGAACTATTTTGCTATCTATATTTCCTGGGAATGTTGTTATGTTCTACCTTTTCCCTTCCTTAATTCTTATGTCCTTTTGTATTAATGATCTACCTTTACATTAAGACACTTTCATGATATCAGAGTTCGTCATTAAAGTAGACGGTTGTACATTTGTAAATAGTTTTGTTGCTTGCTTTTCAATAAGGGCACCTATCCCATTAAAGAGGAGGGACTTTCTATCCCCCATTTGCTTTCATTAAAGTCCCAATTTGACAACCAACACCTAAGAACTCGTATGTTCTTACATCATACACCTCGGATAATGTTGAAAACTTGAGCTCTTACTCAAGGAGTATGAATGCCATATTTTATGACATCTACAAAACTTAGCCAAGTTATATCTTCAATGCTCTTCTCTTTCCACATGACCAAATACTCAAGATACTCCTTCCTACATGTTTTCTTGATCTTGGTGTCAATTACACTTTTTGCTTCCTCACATACACCGGCGTCAAATTTACCTCACCTTCATGACGTAAATATTTTTCTCTTCCACCACCTTGTACATATATTTTCCCTTTCTGCAAGTTGCATTTTGTCTTTTACATGCCAACTTCTCCACCACCTTCGGTGCGTACTAATAGGATTCCTCCACTAACCACACTTGTATCATCCCAAAATCATCTTGAATTGTAATGCACAATCCATTCATATATATGGAGAACTTTTTCATGTCATCCTAATGTATAGGATGAACAAATTCAACACAACAAACTAAAATTTGGTTTCATGATCAACAAACCATGCAATTCTTCTTCATCTACACTATGTAATTCTTATGCCAAAAGGTCAAATTTCATGAAAAATTTTATTCTAGGGCTACTTCCATTGTTCATATTCATCATACACACCATTCCATGATATAAACTCGCTCAAGAACATTCATTAGTGCAACAAGACTTCATTTGTTCAATTTCACCCTTAATCTCAAGATAAGGCTACTAGCCCTAAAAACATGCAAACCTTATTGTTCCACACCATCTACAATGCCTCAGAAGAATGTAAACACATTTTAGGATACCCTTTATGGCCCTTCTACTTCACCCAAAGTTTCAAACTTTGTACCTCAACCTAACTCCTTCAAATCACCAAGAACTATTTCCAACTAAGCTTAATTCCTTGTAGCCTTGTTTTTAAGAAAACCCTAGTGTTTTTATCAACTTCCGCCAAAGAAACTAATCACATATTTAGACACCCTTTATTGATTTTTTTCTTCCTATCAAATTTAAAGTTCCAACTCTTAAAATAAGTGCCCTAACCAAACCATTACCATTTCTAATTAGGTCTCATTATAGGTCTTCTTAACGGAGTTTTCAAGGTTTGAATGTTTTCCTGGGTCACATACCTCTAAACCACATTAAACCACTTAAAACAACTTCATTCAATTCTTAATCAATGCTCAAACTCTATACTTGTCTCTTAATACAACATTATATTTCCTTGTCATCCATTGTCATTATTTTAGTAAGACTTGGACAATGTTTTCTAGCTTCTTGGTTTATAAACTCAATGTTTGCTTCTTGCAATAAATTCATCATCTTCTTAACCCCTTACACACTGCTTTCCACCTATGATCAATTCTTAAAAATGGAATAAGACACCCTTACGAATATAAACCTCAAAGCTTGCTTATGATCAAAGAAAAAAAAAGGTATGAGGACTGTGTTTTCAAGTTTCCTCACAATAACTTATGAATTTTTCTTTCCACCCTTTTTTACATGCATCAATTCTCCATTCACCATACCAATAAACCTCAATAGGTATAAAGGAATCTTTTTAGGTATTATGTCATTTTCTTCTTTAAACCCCCAAACTAGGTTATACCCATACACAGTTTGACCGAGTTTTAGCCTATTACGCTATCAAACCTTAATAATTTGTCACCAAAATTTTGTATACTCTTATTAATTCCTATTTCCATCTTTCCACCAAATTTCAAACTTTACTTTTGTTAAAAGTCAAGTTTTGCTTGTTTTTCACTTTCCCAAACCCTAGACTAGGTTTCTCGGGCCGAGAGTCATTGTTTTGGATTAATTTTTATTTTCATGAGTTTTCAAGGTTCTAAACACCTTCATTAACCCTTATAATCCTCTTCCAATGTTCTCCAAGGTGTCTTGTTCACTATAACAATTATCTATAAGTCTTTATTTACTAGTCTTAAGGGGGCTATGTTTTCGTTTCTTAACTCTATACTTTTTATCCTTTTCCTTATAGTTTCATTCCTTTTTCTAGGGTTTATAAACACTTTTCTGATTAATTCACATACTTCCAAACAAGAACATTACCATTCAATAATCCATTCATTGTTCCTCAATCACATAAACCAATAAGAAATATATGCGATGTCCTCTTACCCCTTCAAAGATTCACTAATTTTACCTTCTTTAGAACTTCCATGTTTCAAACCATACTCTTATTATTGACATTTCCATTGTACCATATCCATATCCTATTTAATAAATACATAAAAGAAAATATTTTTTTTTCTCTATGAATATGAAAACACATTTCATACACCTTCTAATCTCATCAAGTAAGAATTGACCATGTCTTAGAAATCATACTACCAATCTTAGAATATCATTAATCCTAAGAATATCATATCATACAAATAAGAGAAACATCATGCATGGCCATTCATTCACATTTCCTTCACATTTATAAGATTATCAAGATTTGTATTTACAAGATGGACATAATCTCATACAGATCAATTCTTGAGCCAAGTGGCTCTCTAACACCCCATATAAGCTATCTTTCACCTTTTCAAAAACCTCCAAAATCCTCCTCCTTCGAATACCTCTATCAAGTCTTATAAGGAAGGTATTTACAACTAGGTTTAATGACCTAACCCTAGCAAGGAGTAACTATGGTTTTGAAACTTTACTAGAATGATAGAAAACATGCCTTACATCATGCTATGTTCTTGAGAACCCTTTACAACTTTTCATACTTCCTAATCTAACACCTAGACCACTAAACATCACTTAGGAAAATCAAATATTTGAATGGCTCATTTTGGAGGGAAACCCCTAATGGCCTTATTACAAACATAAAAGGCCTAACTGAGTTGAGAAACACAATAAACCATGCCCCTAAAACCTATCTCAATCCAAAATTGCAATGAAAACTAAAAATTTGGTATTTACAAAGAAATGATGTTACTTGTATCAATCCTCCACATGTCCCGCTTAAATATTGGCTCAATAAAACTCTTCATTTTACTCCTTCACATTGAACTCTCTATGTCGTAAATTTTATAGCTTCTTAAACAAAACAAACTAGTAATCTACAGGAAAAAAATTCCTTCATCTTCACAACCAGCCTATACCATGTCTTGATCTTTTGTTTTCCCCCTTGTGAACTTGGATGCTCTTGCATCACCAATACACCACAAGTTACAAATGCGGATTGAAGGATGTTTATGGCTAAGATTCAAACATAAATAAGGGGTATTCCAATATATGTGAATGTACGTGGAAGCTAAAATATGTGCAAAGCATTGTCTAATGGCTTGTGTATGGGGGAAAAACCCTACTCTACAAGATGACGGAAATTTGATTACCACTTAGACCAAAATGGCAACTTTTTGTGAGTTTTAAAATCGTTGGAACATGGAATATCCTCTAAGAAAGAGAGAAAATATAAAAAGGTTGAAAATATTAGTGTTGCTACTTTCTTTACCACCTTCGATCACCGAGGTCCTATTGAGGGCAAGGTGAGAGAATACAGGATGGAAGGTTGTAGAAACCCTAAACGAATATTATTGTTGTTGAACGGGCCCTAGAAAAAGCTTTGATATCGTATGTGATGATCCTTCGTATAAAAAATGAGGCCAACAATGAAATATAAAGAAAATATGTTGTGAAATGAAATAGAAATAACTTTATTGCATTGAAAGATTAGAATTGCATTACAAGATTGCATGCCACTTCAAGGGGGCAACTTCCTTTGGGCAAGCTCAATACAATAAAATTTGTGGATACTTTACACTAGCCTATGCATCACATTTATACTAGTTCTACCCAAGATAACTACTACTTCCCATACATGTGAGATTATTCTTAATAGCTCAAGGGACGACTTACAAAGTATATGCGCACATATATTTTATTACAACAAGATTATAAAGAGAAAGGTAGGATAAAGGGTCCTAACAATGAGACATACATATAAAATAGAAATAAAAATGTAATAAAAACAATTCATCACTAGAAAAGAAATGTGCCTGGAGCAATCGGTATTAATAGATATATCCAAACAATGATATAACTAAGTAAAGTAGTATAACACGTGTTATAAAGTACATTTTACAAGGTATAAGCTAGTGCAGGAATCACGTAAGTGTATCTTATATTGTCAATGGATAAGAGTGCAAGATATATGGCTTGAGAAATACTCAATGTAATATGCCCACAATGTAACCATGCCCCCAATTGTAGAAGGAGGTGTCTTCAGGTAAGGACTAATGAGAGGCCATGAAGCATATGTGTCCATGACACTTTGTATAGTTGATATGTTTGATAACTAACCCATGTGTGGTGGTGTAATCATATGTATGTAAGGAAATAAGATGTGTACAGTGCTAAAATGAAGTAACAATATTTGAATCTATGTCATGATGATGCAAGTCACGGAAAATCTTGGTTTTTATTTTTGTAAAATATTTGAATGTTTTTGGTTTTTGAACAAGTACATCTACTTTGAACAACATTGAACTTAAGACACAAAGGGCCTAGATCCGTAGACTATGACATGGGATACTAGGTAGTGTTTTGGGTAACTATGATTCCCTCAACAATCACATCGAAGCCATGAAATGTGTTGCATCATCGACTTAAGTGTATATAGTAAAAAGAGATCATATTATCTCATCAATTGGATGCTCATAAGGATATCCTAAATTAATAAGTATATCATGTAGGGAATCACCCTATTCTACATAAAAATCACCCATATGTATTGTGTAGTTGTCATCTAGATGCACTACTATTGTATAGCCCATGTAGTAATATATGAAACACAAGGTTACTTAATCTATCCTTATACCTATGTGGGTTAGCCACTTTTGTGATATTATTGTTGTATGTTCTATGTGGCTTGTTATGACACAAAGGCATGTGCACAAATATCTTGTACCAAATGGGGTTTTCACCTCGATACAACCCTCAAAGTTATAAATGCATGTCGATATGATCCACCTATGTAGAGTACATCCTAGTTGATAAAAGTCGGGACTACACCTATTGAGTTGAACTTCCTCATCAACTAAGACCTCTTGTCATGGCGTCCCTTTTATGATTACTATTATAATCATTTGATTCCTTGGAATAGAAATGGGAGATGTTGTGTACCGATAGAGTTACGATAATGTGTTGGCGAGTGAGGTTTCCATTGTTGGTAAACTCGTTGATTTTTCATGTAGTGTGGTGCATTTATATGTGTCGTGTCTAGTAATTATATGATATTTATAAAATGGTTTGTCATTTTGATAGGAGGCAACGTGATTGGTGTCCTATCAAGCATTATACATAATATCTCTTATGGTTCCTTAATCATCTTTCCTATAAGGTGAACAGTCTTAGATAAAGGGGCATTTAAGGTGACTTTGCCATGCCCCACATAGGATTTGTCATAGTGGGAGAGGGTTGGGGTAACATCATCAAAGATAGGATGTTGTGAAGGGATATGTTATAGTTCAACTATAGTGGAGTCCCAAGTAGCCTTCACCTCAATGTTGAAGGACTAGGACTTTTAAAAATGCCTCATAATTGTTGTCTTTATGTTGATGAGTTGTTTTAATGTAAATGTAAGGTAAACCTTATAATTGGCAATGGGTTGGATTTGGGTGAAGAGTTGTTGTACAATCTTAGAGTATGTGCCAATGGAAGCAATAAGAAATAAATAGAACCATTTATGACCTTTACCAAGTAGGCTCCATGAAAATGTCTTAAGAGAGTTGTGGTATTGTAATATTATTGTATGTGGTGAAGACACTTGCAAAGATTATCAAATATGAACTAGAATCACTTATAGGACTGAACAAGGGTATATAGTTAGGCAAAATAAAATTTGACTGATGAGGAGTATAAAGTATTGAGGGATATAATGGGTGACTATGGATACAATTATTCAACTTTCTTAAAATGCATGTCAATGTAGTTTTAGGTTGTAAATGTAAGGTAAAACTTATAATTGGAATTGGTTTGGATTTGGGTGAAGAGTTGTTGCACGATCTTAGAGTATGTATCAATGGAAGTAATAAGAAATTAATAGAACCATTTTCGGATTTACCAAGTAGGCTCCATGAAAATGTCTTAAGAGAGTTGTGATACTTTGTAATATTATTGTATTTACAAAGACGCTTGCAAAGATTGTCAAATATGCACTAGAATCACTAATAGGATTGAACAAGGGTATATAGTTGGGAAAAATAAAATTTGACCCATGAGGAGTATAGAGTATTGTGGGATATAATGGGTGGCTATGGATACAATTATTCCACTTTCTTAAAATGCATGTCAATGCAGCTTTAGGTTCATCTAAAATTGTGTTAACCTAATAGTTATCCCAACATATTTAACTTTATGGTCTTCAATTATATTCATTCTCCATAAACATGATATGGGTGTTTTATAAAGTGAACGAGTTCCCCATCAAACTTGGCAACTAACTTGATCGTTTTGACATCACAACGGGTGGTATGTATCAATGGAAGCAATAATAAATTAATAGAACCATTTTCGGGATTTACCAAGGAGGCTTCATGAAAATGTCTTAAGAGAGTTGTGATTGTAATACTATTGTATTTGTGAAAACGATTGCAAAGATTGTCAAATATGCACTAGAATCACTTATAGGATTGAACAAGGGTATATAGTCGGGTAAAATAAATTTTGACCAATGAGGAGTATAGAGTATTGTGGGATACAATGGGTGGCTATGGATACAATTATTCCACTTTCTTAAAATGCATGTCAATGCAATTTTAGGTTCATCTAAAATTGTGTTAACCTAATATTTATCCCAATATATTTGACTTTATGGTCTTCAATTATATTCATTCTCCATAAACAGAGATATGGGTGTTTTATAAAATGAACGAGTTCCCCATCAAACTTAGCCACTAACTCGATTGTTTTGGCATCAAAAGGGGTGGTAAGAGAGGCCATTAAGTAGGGGAGAGCTTAGAACCCCGAGAATGAGAAATCAAACCTAGAATTTGAAACCCTAAGGGTGAAGAATAAAATATTAGATTACGTAAGTTCAAAATAAGGATCGGGTTCAACAAAATGTAATAGGAAATTAGAGTTTACTCTAATCTAACTGTTATTACTAAATATAATAATTCATAACTATAAAAGAGTAGTCATAAACAATCCTAAGCAATTCTAAAGTATTATGTATAATTTGATAATTGGCCTTATGCTAATAGAATATCCCAAAAGATAAATAGGGTTAAGAGATGAGTCGTGCTACCATGTTCCAAAGGTGTGACATAGAGCTCAAAATGTGCACAAAGGTATTTTAGAATGTCTCCAGGATGCTCAGAAAATATCAAAATATGTGTAGGCAATCTAGACATGTTCATGGGGATAAAACTTTACCTTCGTTGAACCTATCTTGGTGTTATAAACTTTTCCTAGGTGTCTTCTAACTCTCTCACTCTAGGTTATACAAATTCTTTTATGTCTACTTTGTTGCTTTCTATGACCTGGATTTTCACAAAGAGAGTGTTCTAATAAGATATGGGCCTCTTCTTGCTTGAAACCCTAGTTTCTTGTGTTTTGACATGAAAAGCAAATTAATCGACTTTTAGGTCAAACTACCTCACCACACCCCCACTACCCCCACTAATGTGCTAAGCATTGCTCTTACCACTACTTGTGAAGAGGGATCAAGAATATGTAGTTCCCTCGACTCTTATGATGAGATATGTGATATAATGAATATAGATGGAGCCCTTGATTCGGCCCGCACACTTGGCAATACACAGTTGATACCTTAGATTTAGCTTATGATATGATTTATGGCAGCAATATGGATATCTTCATAAATTTAGTGGCTTCTTGATGTGAGAGTGCTCTACAAAACGTGATACTTCAATGTATTTGCTCTTTGATCTTCTTAGAGTGAGTGAGATAGATGATCCCTAAATATCTCTAATAGTTTAGGGTGGATTTGTTTGTATAGGTGACATTTTGAATGACTTCGTGCCTAACTGACTCAAAAGTCTCACCCAAATGATGATGTGATTGTTAAAATCTAGGACGGATTCGTGCAATGTGGATAGTATTGGCATCGGTGTTGTTCTAGTAAATGCGAAACTATCTTGTGATTACAAAAACTTGGATAAAGATGGAGGGGTGTTTGACATATATTCAATAATAGACTTCTAGAGTCTCTAACACATTGAACTAGAGAAGGTGTTCATCTAGTGAATGTAGGGTGTGGTAATAGAACACAAAGATGCTCTAAAGTTGACCAAGTAATGTAATGGTATGTAACTCGTAAATACATTATGATAAGTACACAAGGCCATATTGCCAAGTACTCAACCCAAATTTTTGGGTACTACAACCTATAGGTTATCTACATACACTTATTTGATTGTATTAGGTCTTGTCTCACCTATGCATAAAATGTTTCCTTTTGAGGTTGGGATATCAATGTATTGTTGATTTCATTTGTTAAAATAATAAAATTGGGGGAACCTCTATAAAGTCAATTGATATTCATGTGGTGTTTAGTAGTTCTCTTACAATTAAATGGTGTGTATCAAACTTGATAATCATCATTACAAATTTTGTCTTTGAGCTCAACAAATAATAACATATTTACATATGTTGCATTGGTCCTTGTGACAAGTCGTACTTTTGAATTTATGGGGCAAAGTACCTTATTAGACAAACAATTTGATTTTTGTTTAAGTCTCAATGTGAATCCTATATGTTGTAGATGCACTATTCTTGGTGGTTTTTGTTTACTATTTAATTAGTTATTTTGTTTTTGGATCTTTGTTGTTGTGAGCATTAGTGGACAAAGGTATGCTAGATTGTGGCAGCCAACAAAGTATTGTTTCTCTTTTTTAGAGTACACTACCTCGGTTTGAATGGATTATTGCATGATTGTTAATGGAGTCTTTAATTTTGGTAAAATGTATCCTTTTTATTTGATTGAACTTTAATGTGTTTTTCCTAATATGTCATTATGGACTTTGATTTTGTGCATGATTATTATTCTTGAAACTATGACAATTTAAGAACTTGAAAATGAATATATGGGACAATATATGTGACGATGGCATTTTATTATTTGTATATTTCGTAATTAGCTTATTGAAATGAAATGAAAGATTTTAATGACGTCCACGAGACTAAAGAGTCTATGGGACCACAGAGACAATTATTTTAATCAGATTTCAGTCTCCTCTCAATATCCGCTCTTCGGCTGTGAATCTTGAGGATGAAGCCCGCCGTCGCTGGGAGCTTTGTTCCTTCGAAGAGTTCCTCTAGTCTGTCCACCTTTAGGTTGTTTTTATACTGAATACGGATATCCTCATATGCTTTGAACACTCCATGCCAAAATGCCATTACGTCTCGACGACCCCTTTCTTTGCGAGAAGAGACAAATTCTCCTTTCCCAATCTTCCTTTGGAATAGTCCATCTACCAGTTTCACATCGAAGATGATGCGATCCAGTTCTTAACTGCGCCACTAGAATCTTTGCTTTACCCTTGATAGTTGCCCCTAGATAAGCTTTTTCATCATGTTCCCCAGTGTAGTTGAATTCTCTAATATAATGTGCTTTCTTTAACCAATCGACCCGTCCACATGGCGATCGTGAACTTTTCTATCACATAATTTTTATTTCCCTGTTTCTGTTAGGACACTCCTGCAAGTTGATGCCCCATTTGTACATCCATTTAGTATTCTGATTCATCCAGGTTTTCTTTCTGCGTTCTAAAGTGTCGTTCATAACTATTTTGGGCCAGCGAAGGTTGTCCATGTTTTCAACTTTTTTCAGATAGCTTATCATCCGAGATATTGCCGAAGCTTCCAACGAGAAAGAACCCGCTTCAGCTAACAAGATCTCATAAGGAACAGTTGATTTGACTTTAAGGGAGCTTGTGATTAGATGTTTCTGGATTCTCTCAATCTGTCTCCACCCGTGATTTGACATGCTACTTCCCCAAACTTCGCAGCCATATAGAACAACCGGCGTGACCAACAATCCAAAAAGGGTTTTTTTAGTTTTCCAGTCCCAAAGTTCAGCTTTCATGCACCTGTTTCTTCATTCGTATTTCTATTGTTATTAGTATTTCTTCATTCACTTATTGACCAAATACATGTTAATTATTAATAGTAATGTTAACCATTATTGTGTCACGATAAATAAAGGTATTATTCACTTCTTTACTATGATCGAACTAAAGTATGTCATGGTAGTAAAATTTTGCTCGACACTTGTAAGAAGAGAAATGTACTTGCCTTTTTATATGCAACAGTCATAGAGCCAATGATTGGAAAGTACAAGCACGTGACTCATATCTAACGTGAGTCATTTTCGCATAGTCATTAGTGGCTTGACAATATGGAAACTCCATGCAAAAATACATACACCTCATACCAACTTACAAATCTAATTTAGTATGATCTAATTTAGTTCCGTACTTGTGGCATGTCAAGACTTACAGTTACACTTCAGTCAAGTTTTGTTGTACTTGCATGTGTGCCCATTTGGGTTTTTGATAAAGCTTTTCCAGTGTGATCCCACTACAAAACCATCTTAGCACCACTTGTCCATCAATTTTGAGTTAATGGTTAGAGTGGTGTGTGTATCACCATATGGTTCGATTCATAGAACTGGCCTCGTGCCATAGCCATTGCCACTATAGATGCAACATTGAAAACTTTACCTGATTAAATTCAGAGTTTGGAGATCGAATCTTATTTGATTGTACTATTCATTTATTGACTATATGACATTTTATGGGATTCTAATGTAAAGTATTCATGATTTGTATCCATGTATTGATAAGAATGTCTACTGAAAGGAATAAATTATGTTAAAAATCAGAATATTGAGACATGACTTTCAATTTGTCCAAGTGTTATAATATTTTATACTAATAATTGTAAATAGGAAATGATTCTAATTTATGTTCATTGGTATGTTCTGAGCCTATGACTTGCATTACATTCTGTAATACTTACATTAAATTCTGTTACAAAATAGATGATAAGTATATTTGATTTATTGCAATTGCAAGAAAGTCTTTATGCTTAAAAGGGGATATTAGTCTTGAGACGCAATAAACTTAGTATTAAATTCAGAATGAAATTGGCTAATCTGTTGATTAATACATTAACCTATTGCAAGCGAAGATTATGTTTAAGAAATTAAGATGTTCATATTCATAGATGAATTATAGAATGTACAAAGTGTTCAGGCAAAATACTAAAGTTTGTATTGAACCTTGGATATGCACATAAGACTTGCTTATGAAAGGCATTGGTTCGTAAATAGACTTGATAAAATCAAGCAGTTACATTAGAGAATCTTATTAAGTTAGCAACATTATGAAATCTTATTAAGGTCAGATTTGGGAAGCTAAGCAGAAACCCACGACTTGAATAAAAGGGATATAACACTTTTGTTGTTCTTAAAGCTAATGAAGCTACTTGAACTTAATTGAAGGAAAAACAGTTTTAAAATGATTGAAGTATTAAGAACCTCAAGACCGACTTGGATGAGTCGAAAACATTGAAGCAAAAGGTCGAGTTGTAAATAAGAATCTCGTTGACAGTCAATGTGTAGCTATCCTCGATGACATTGACTAGAGAAAAATAAAACTGTGGGTGCAGGGACTTCCTCTGTGCAACTCTGATTTGTTTGTAAACATCAAACATTAATGGAACTACTGAGGGGGAAAAGACTTGGGCTAATGCATCGAAATTTTGTGATTCAAAATCTGGGTGCATTACAAGTTACATGTGAAGATTTTGGCCAGTAGAATAGATTAACTGCTGACTTCACATTCAATAGATGAAATGCATGTTCAGATTGTGATTATTACAGTGTCCAACTACCATATTAACATCATAATAGAAAAATGTCTATTCAACTGGCCAAATTGAAAGATGCTTGCTCTGCAAAAATTATTTTTGTTTGGGCTCAGAAGACTTGAGACTAACTGAATTTTACCTACAAAAGAAAATTGCCAATAGGAAAAGCAAGCAATATCACAATCAAAAAGAATGGATCACAAATTTAAGACAAACATGACCCATTCTGTCAACAAAATGCATCAAGATGCCCGTCACACACAATTATGGCACAAATTCTGAACTTCCATGCCAGAAGCGCACAGGTCAAATTAGATTGGAAAACCTCGTAATAAAGCATTACATTATCAAGAGAGGTAACCTCTGATTCATAACCAAAATTTGGACCAATGGTGCCCTGACATTCTAACATGTTAGATATATATATATATGATTACAGGACAAGCTCATTCATGAAAGGCAATCGAGGCCGGTCAGAAGAACGGTATAGATTTGTATCCACCAAGGCCACACATTCAACTGAGGTGACAATACATGTAAAATGAAATATGAATTTTGCTCCACCTAGAAATGCCATATCCCAAAATCATGGGTTAATTGAGACTAATGTACATAAGATACATCTGCCTTCCATCTACAATTGCAAATGGGTGTGATTCTGCACTCATTCAAATATGGTGTATCATTGGAATAGATACAACATCAACAGGTCATTTCAGGATCATATCACGTTGCCAGTCAATGGATGGCATGGATTTTCATCTTGGCTTCTCACTATCTTTACCTCCAGTAAGAACCCTAACAGTGCAACGGGGGCATATGTACTCACGACCATCAGTCTTGGCATAATCCTGCAGACAGTTGAAAATTTTGTTAAAGACATGATGACAAAGGTCAAGAACAACAAAAAAACATTAGTTCAGTTTCCAGAAAAGTATGAAGACTTCTAGAAATTATGGGACCATGTATACAAGAGTCAAGGTGATGGCAGTTCCATTCCATATCATGATTTTCCAATATTATCAGATTGCTCTACTATATTACTCTCCCCCAAAGTCCATATCTTGTCTATGAATATTCTACTGGATGAATCCGAGGCCAAATGGAATGGATGAATCTCGGGACAAATGGATCACTTAAGATTACACGGCTGCAATTTAGCTACATAAGCCCAAAATCGTGGTGTGAGAAAATACCATTTATCATTTCATATAGAAACACATAATTGTCCAAAACACTAGAATTTATAAAGAAATGAGAAAAACTACAACGCTGCAAAGGGAACATTCCATAGGGATGGGATTCAATGTTCATCGGTTTGACTGCAGGCAAAAGGTTCCCAGCCTCCTGCCTTGATGACTGCCCGTGTGCATATATACCCGTTTACTGGGAGCATCCACATTTCAGCTATCTATGCAGTCATTCACAACCACAATATTCCACAGGATGCAGGTATAAAGAAAAATGTGTTAACATGTTTGATGCAGCTAAACCAGTATAACTGCATCCCAAAAACTTATTGTTGAATATATATGGTATATAATGTAGAATTGGCAGTTCAAGTTCAAAAATTCTGTAAATTCTTCAATCTGGCCTCAATAGCAAATGTTAAGGTTCTTGCGACAGTTATGCTGTGCCAATCACCTATCTTGATCCTTGATGCACATGGTACCTAAGCCGTTGGCTATGCCTTCGCAAAAACAGCAGTAGGCTACCTACATTTTCTCTGTCAAGAAACCCACCTTTCGGCTTCACGTACAGAGCATGGTACAGAGATGAACCACCAGTAAACTGCATTCAAATCTGAGATTCCTCATAAAATTCTCTGAAACGGTGGCAAGAATTAGCAGCCATCACACAGCGTATTCTCCAGAACTCCCAATCGTATCTTGTGCTCTGTTTTTGCTGCTATACCGAGTCTGATTAACAAGCGCAAGGTTTCCCAGGACTTGCTATTGGCTGCTGATCCGAACTTGGATCTGGGATATGCCCAATTCATGTCATTTGCATCGTAAACACTTGTAAAAGACATGTCTTGTAAAATCACAACAGAACCTATATGTTTTGATGACATATTTGGATTCCTCTTGGAAAAATACACACTTTCAAAAAAACCGGCACCCAATTTCGAGTTTGTATGCAAAAGTTATGGCCTTTGGAAGATTGAGGTTTTTTTGGTGAAAAAACCGCCCTAAAGACAGAGTGGCGGTTGCGCAACAGCCAGTCTATGGATGGCAGCGGCTCTGTCACATGAAAAAGTAAAACACCTGAAACATAATGGATGAGAATGATTCAACTTCCAAAACAGTTTCTTGGTAGTTTCTCATGGTAAGGGTATCTTTGCAAGTCTGTTGGGTGTCAGTTATCATGAAAGAATGTAAGAGTTATGGAATCGTATTCCCATTGTTGTTATAAGCAACTTGGAGTCTTTGTCCATAGTTACACAGTGATTTCCAAGCAGTAAAAAGTAGTTTATTGTGAGTTGTTGTTAGAGAAGTGTTGGAAAGGTGTTAAGCATTTTGTTGTGCAAATTTTGGGGAGAGAGTGAAATCTCATCTCCATGAAGGCCATTAATGGCAGTATTTTGTACATTTGAGTGAATTACATAGTGAAAGGGAAGTGCAGTTGCCTCACCCACTGGATTCTTCTCCCATTTTGGGTTTCTCCAACATAAACATTGTGTTCACGTATGTTGACAACTTAGGGTTCATCTCCTTCAGATGGTGATAAGGAGGATGAGTTGAATGCTACTTCTATTTCTAACAAGGAATGTGTAAAGCATTATGGGCATTGTGATGTGAATGGTCATACAGAGGAGACTTGTTGGAAGTTGCATCTGGAATTGCATCCTTTTAGGAACAAGAGGAAGAAGAAAGTTATGACCTTGGTTCTAGAAAAAGAGGATGGGTGCAGCCAAGATGGAGAAGAGAGAATAATTCACTTCTCTTTAAGGGAAGGTATGTTTGGGCAGTTCCAATGATAAGGCTGCTCCACAAAAAGGTGATCTTTCTAAGCTTTTCCATATTAAAGTTCAGATTAAGAAGACAGGTAGATGTTCTTTTTGATTCATGTTCTCAAGCAAATTTAATTAGTAGAGAGCTGGTAGATAGACTTGGGTTGGAAGTGGGAAATCATCCTAATCCTTATACATTAGGTTGGGTGAAACAAGGAGCAGAGATTAAGGTTTCCAAGCAATGTAATGTCAAGTTTGCTATAAATGAACATTTCATTGACAATGTTGTTGTGGATGTAGTACCTATGGATGTTTGTGGCATAGTATTTGGCAGCCCCTACATGTATGAGCGTGATGCAATCTTCATGCGGAGGGCAAATCAGTATCAGTTGGTCAAGGATGGGAAGAGCTACATTATCCATTCCTATGAAGGGAAATCTCATATCTCCTTGGTAAGTTCAACTCAAGGTAACAAGTTATTGAATGCTAGTGGAAAGATGTCTTTTCTCCTTTTGAAAGCTAGGGGGGTTGATTGGTGTAAACTGTTGCATGACATATCTACTAACAAGGGGCAAAAGTTTCTACCTAGGTGTTTTCTATCTGGTTGCAGTCTTCAGCCTTCTTTGATGGAAGGAAATTGGCCACGTAAGATGGAGCAAAGAGGTGAACGTTGGAGTTCACAAGATGCACCTCCAAGAGAGGGCAAAGATGTGGGGAGGAAATTTCCTCACTTAATCAGTTCCTAAAGCTTTTAGGGACTTAAAAGCCTCAAATTGGGGAGGTATGATCCAAAATTGGATCTGAGATATGCCCAATTCATGTAATTTGCATTGTAAACACTTGTAAAAGACATTTCTTGTAAAATCACAATAAAACCTATATGTTTTGATGACATATTTGGATTCCTATTGGAAAAATACACACTTTCAAAAAAAACGGCACCAGTTTTTGAGTTCATATGCAAAAGTTATGGGCTCTGAAAGATTGAAGAATTGTTTGGTAAAAAACTGCCCCTAAAGACAAAGTGGAGGTTGCGCAATCGTCAGTGGCAGTTGTGCAACCAACTGTCTATGGAAGGTGGCAGTTCTGTCACACGAAAAAAGTAAAATGCTTGAAACGTAACAGATGAGAATGATTCGACTTCCAAAACGGTTTCTTGGTAGGGGTATCTTTACAGGTCTGTTGGGTGTCAATTATCATGAAAGAATGTAAAAGGAGTCATGGAATTGGATTCTCATTGTTGTTATAAGCAAGTTGGAGTCTTTGTCCATAGTTAGACATAATCTTCTTTGCTTATCCACTCCTATCTTATTACATTCCATTTTATCCTCTTATTTAGGAACTATAGTGGCACACGGGCCCCAGATAGAGATGTCCTCTCTTGATGGATAGGGTCCGGTCTCGACATCACATCACTAATGGATATAGGATATAGGATATAGGACCGCATTGGTTATGGCTAGCCAGCAAAGCCCAATGATTTCCCAGCAGTGAGGTTTATTGTGAGTTGCTAGAAAAGTGTTGGAAAGGTGTTAAGCATTTTGTTGTGCAAGTTTTGGAGAGAAAGAGTGAAATCTCAACTCCATGAAGGCCTTTAATGGCAGTATTTTGTACATTTGAGTGAATTGCATAGTGAAAGGGAGTGCAATTGCCTCACCCACTGGAGTTTTCTCCCATTTTGGGTTACTCTAAGATAACCATTGTGTTCACATATGTTTAGAACTTTTCATACTTCTCGTATGTGTGTGTTTAATATTGTGCACATTCATTTACAGCTCTTCATAGCTCTGTTTGATATACAAATGAGTTATTTTGCAATCTCTTTGTAAGCTAAGAATCACAAGGTCCGTGTTGGTGAAGTCTAGTGTGGAATATCCACCTGGCTTACGGAACTGCTACATAGTCTATCTAATAGTTGGTCTATAAGATATTATAAATGCTGACTATTATTCTTTGCAGAGTTCCACCACATTTTGTGTCGAGTCTGTTCGTTAGCTGGTCTAAAAACAGGGCTGGATAGAGAATTACAGGAATTTGGAGCTGTACAAAAAATTTAGCACTTTCAGTGTTACGCGGAGATGCGTCCCCTAGATTTTGTTGACATCCTAGATGCCCGAACGTTTCAGGGACTTGGGGACTTGGAGGGGACATCCCCAATTTTTTTAATCTTTCAAAAGTTTTATGATGTTTTTACTTTTAAAAGATGTTATTTTTACCAAGAACATCAAATTATAATCTTGAAAGTACCTAAAATACATTAAATACAGTTTAAATCCCTAAATGTCATTGGAAAAAGTTAAAATATTGAAATATTAATTTTTATGTATTATTTTAAAAGCCGTCCCCAAAATTTGGGAATTTTTTTGCCGTCATAAAAACCCCGTCCCTCCGTACCCATCCCCCATCCCCGAGACTTAGGTAACTGTGAGCACTTTGTATCTTCAAATAAAAATTTATTAAATCATAGTTCTTAATGTGGGAATCTTTTGCTTAATTAGACTGCAGTTATGCTATTGTAACTATGGTTGACAAAGTGGGTATCCTTTTGGACCTTGGTAAGTAAACAGAGAGAGTTCAGATGTGGGATTATTGTAACTAAACACAGAAGATCGGGAAATATGATAGTATTCTAGGTTACGGGATACATCTGAAATGGGTGCCATATTGTTTATCTGGCATATCCTATATAAATATGCGTGCAGATAAGTACAGGATACAGCCTTGATACATCGGAGCCGTATCTGTTTGAAATGTCATGTTTTATCCATATCTGGGTCACGTCCAGTTCAATAATTGGTTTCAGAATCCAAATATGTGAGTAACACTCATGTTCATATACAGATTCAAGAGGTTCGCAGTTCACTTTCTTATATCATCCTGATGAGAGGTCAGTGGTACTTCCCTTTCAGAAGGTGTCAGCTTCAAGCTATGTTGTAAGAAACGAAAAACAAAAATACCTGACAGCCTCCATAGACGATTGGCATCCAAGACTAGAGAATAGGCCTCTGCATGATCCTATAACACCTCAATCGTATTTAAAATTTTCAATCCTTTAATTTCTTACTTTTTAACTTACTTTTGTTAAGTTTGTTTTTATTTTAATTTTTAACTTTTCACTACTCCGACAGATGTAACTACATTGATAGACAATGGTGGATGAGAGATTGTAATAGTGTGACAAGTCAATAACATTGTTTGAATTTTCCATCCATTTTATGGAATAGGGGCATTTCAACCTTTAATTTGACATCCATTTTGACTGTCATACAATACTTTTTCTTTATGTTTGGAAAGCACAATCAAAAACTTCCTGATATTTTATGCATGTGATGGAGTTTAGAGCCCATTTTTATTTCAGATAGATTTTTCCAACCCAACACAGCAGTGCACTTAAATTTATGCCATCTAGTACAACACAGCAAGAAATTCACAAAGAACATAATGGAGTCATTAATCAATATGATAGGTGACAAATCCTAAATAAGTAAACATATTTAAAATATCTATACTAATTTCTAATTGTTTACAAAGATTTTTAATTTTCATGTTAGTTTATTTTTAATCTTATTAAATAAATAACTTTTTATTTTTAATGTTTGTTTATTTTAACTTTAATACTTTTATTTAATATTTTTAACATAAATTAGAAAGTTTTCCATTTAATTAATTTACTTCTAATTTGAAAAAAGTGTTAATTCAAATAGTGAAAAAAAAATGTGTTTCAACTTAAATTATTTTTAAAATTATTGTCTTGTTTTTAAATTTGAGTTTTGATGTATTTATTTAATATTTTGACATAAAATTGAATGTTTTTAGACAAGATTAAAAATCTAATAGTTCAGCCAAGGCTACAATGTACACATTCCAATGCTGCTGCAAAGGTGGCAAATCCCTGCAACAGTGCTGAAACGGGGCCATTGCAGCTGCAGGTTGCAGCAAACCCCAACAAAAACTTGCTGTCTAAGAATGGGTCACCATCATGTCTGTGTTTCTCTACATTGTGACACATGTCCGTTTCTCTGCAATGTGCTTCTTGCAACAAGGCTTTCAAGCATAGGGCTTTACAGGGGACCGCTGAGCGTACCCTTTCAGCCTATCCCAAATGTTGAGGGTATTAAGTGTATTTTGAATTCAACCAGTCGACACACATGATGACAAATTAGCTGACAGACACCCTTCTCTAATGTTGTTGCTAGGATAGCCCAGACCTCTCAATCTCATACCAAGTATTGTGAATCTGCTTCTACTCAGCTTCTGGTTCTCTTCGCCTGCAGCACAGCCCCAAGGACCAGTCGGGTATCAGTAGTTTTCTCCATACCTTTGGAGATTAAACGGTCTTCGGTGTTAGGAGAGGTTCTAAGAAGAGAATTTATGATATCTAAAAGTTTCATTTTGTCATGGAATGAGGTATCTTTATTATGTTTCAAATTCACAAGCCTGTTTCATGGATATGTTTATCTTTGAAATGTTTGATGACGCTTAATTTTTTGAATCATAATTAAAATGCCTCATTCCTATGCATGACAAAGTTTGGGAAAAGAAATTCATTTTACCAGAAACTCATCCACAATCCCCAGCCGTCCTTGTTCCTGAAACTCTATGGATCACAAGTATATTAATTCAGGATCCATATCAATAGATCAAGAGTCTCGTGACCGATTCTCACAAGCTATAAGCCTGCAATCATCGGCATTTCTATGTGACACAAGCACATATACAAAGCACCAAACTAATGAAAATCGCTACCTTACCATAAAACACCAGTTTAGGTTCTAATATTGATTAATAAAAGTTGTCTTCCATGAAAAAGGGGTCAACAGAAAGGTTGACTCAACCCTTGGATTGAAATCTGAAGGCGACATTTAGAAGCGAACTGTCTTAGGGGAGCTTTAAAAGGACATCACTTCCTACAAGAGATCAAACACAGAATAGTAAAAAGCAAGGAGAAATCTCTATAGAATGAAAATTGGAAGAGATACATTTCCACAACCTTGAAAACTATGTCAAAGATACAAGAAATCAGAAGGAATCAGCAGAAGACAACCGTAAAGCTTCCTACAATCACTCCAGAACCTGGTTGCAAGAAACACAACGGCCTATACCTGTTTTGCATTTTTAATGCCATAGCAACGCGTCCTCAACGGAAATGAATTTGTTTCACATTCTATCGAATGCTGTGTCCCAAATCAGCATAATCTAGACAAGGGAACAATAGAAGGTTTAAAGGTGTGGAGCATTCTGTTCATGTTTCTAAAGATTTATATTATTCTCGGTCTCCACTTCAGTTTCTGCTTTACATATCATTACCCTATCTAATCGGATCTCAAAATGTATCATGGTGACATATATTTTACGTGTGAAGAATCTGTTTCACTTTCTCACACTATGCAATTCTATGCATATTAATATTATATCATTATTCGTTGTGGTACACTACCATAACGGTACAGCATTATTGCCTTGTTTTTTTATTGCTAAACTTGTAGTTCGTATCATGATAGCTTTTAGAAGTTTTCCTTTTCAAAGTGACTTGGTGATCGTAGATCAAGGGTAGGGGACTTTGATAGCTTATAAACACTATAATATTGCAATTATAAAAGCACAAATTCAATATCACAACAATTTTTTTTTAAACAATGTAAGATAAACTAAGGAATTATTTATAAAATCTAGTTGTTGTTGAAGTTATTTGCACTCCTGGTGATATAAATGATCAATATGAATCCGTTGTGAACTTCCTGGTCTGCAAAATGCATGTCAATTGTGTATCAATACGTGACCATAACTGCCAATTTTTGCAACCTTTGTTTCATTTTTATATGATGATCAGTGACGATTATAATGACTATTTGTTGTAATAAAGATGTGCTTTCTTACTTTGACAAAATGTAGTGTTTACTTACTTTTTTGTTTTGTGTTCAACTACCATAAAAAAAAAAAAAAAAGTAAATGTGATATATATGTATGTGTATGGAAAACCATTTCTAATTCGTTTCTTATGCAACCTCAAACAACTCCCATTTTCCGTTGCGTTTCTGTTGCTGTTATGTTTCTCGTTTCTGGTAACATAACTCCAGAACCATATAAGAAAGTAGGATATCTTTCTAGATAAAGAACTATATGCTTTTTAGGCCCAAGGTCTAATAAGCAAGAATGCAATTGACACTAGACAAGGTAAGCCAAAAACCAGGTTCCAAAGAATCTAGCTATAAAATCCACTGTATTTTTTTAATTCAATAAGGCAGGCATAAAGATTTTTAAAAATGTTCCATTGATTTCCATTGCTGCTGAATTATATACTTAGCCAAAATATTGTCTATGAACTGGGTTAAACTTAGCAGCCAAGACCCAAAAGTCATATAAGTTACGCATAGAAAGGGCTTACTAATTACCCTCAAGGTCCTCTTCATAAAGATATCTGCTTATCCCTCTGAAGTTGATTTTGTTGGAGCTAACTTGCAATATTGCTGCTAAAAAGGAATGAGGGAAACTCAAAAGCAAAATTACCCTGTTCCCTAAAAAAGCCTCGATCCATTTTCCTCTAGCATTCCTAACTTCTCAGAAATCAAATTTTAAATGATATTTGTACACCATACTGAACCAAAATTGAAATATTTCACATAAAAATATGCATATTATTAGTTGAAGCAGCTATTGAATCATTAGCGTTGGTATATGCAAAGGAATTCCACCACTTATTGGAACAAGCTCAGGTAAAAATAAAATTAAACATGAATATGCAAAGTAATAAAGCACATCCACGCCAAGTGTCCATATAAAGAAACGCAGAAGCTACTATCCTGACAAAGAATTTAATCATTAATAAATAAATTAACCAAGGATCAATCCAATATGAAATGTTGACCTTGAATGCACCAAGACCAGTGCGTCTGTCACAACCAAAGTGTGCCCACTGACGACAAATACCGCAGTTGACCCAATCACCCTCAGCACCACTGCAACAACAAAGTATTTTTTTAGTGAGAAACAGAAAACGTGAAAAAGTATTTCTACCGAGGAAACCCCACATTGATTTTTAGATTTGAATGCATCTATTCAAATATGCTGCTATAGCAAGAAAAGCCTTGCCTGTAGCAAAGCACACAGCATTCACCCCCAACGTCATCATGAGCTAGTTCGTACTCCAAAAGATAAGTTTCATAATGTCTTTTGAGTGTGTTTCCAACACCCTGGAAAGATTAAATATATTTTTAGTGCATTGTTTCTGAATGTAGATATCAGTGTATAGCAACTCCAACTTGATATGGCGATAGAAAGCATCCACAAATTCATTGTAGCAGTTTACCGTTATTCGATTTGCCATTGTATGATTGCGCATCTTTGGAAAAATTTGTCCCTTCCAATTAATACCATTTCCAACATAGAAACCTCCCCTTGTAACCACCTACATCAGCAGAACAACAAAAAAATCTATCATAAGCTGTTATTTCATTCAAAAATACATGTCTAGCATTTATGCTTACTACTCTTATTTTGTATTGCCAAAACTAGAAATTTCAAAAGTTACATACCTCACGATACAGGTTATAAAGGTCTAGCCTCTTTCCATTTAAAACAACATTAGGAAATTGATCTATTCCTGTTAGAGGAATAAGTCGCCCATGCCCTCTAGAGACCAAGAACTGTGTCAGATCTTCTAAAAGTCTCCCTACAAAAAGGAATAAAATGAATTTTAGTTAACTACATGCACTGAAAACACCAAGATCCACACAGTATATAGAACAAATTGCCCATAAATATCCCAAGTTGTTAATATAAAGTTATACTTAAAAACTATGATTTTTCGTTATGAGCGGAAGAAAACCTGTAAGCAAAGATTTGGGACTCCATCCTCAAAGGTCATGCCAGTTGCTGGGACATCATCGAATGTTGAAGACAAGTAGATAGCACAACCCAGCTTGAGTATGTTTTGGGGGTTATAAGGTGTTGGGATTAGGTGTCATACACCTTGCAAATCCTAACGCTACAGTTTGATTAACTATTCTGTATTAATTCAGGTTACACATGCTTTCCACTTGATGTGGCTATTTTTTGTCACATGTATTAGCTATTAAGAGCCTACATAGAGGGAGAACTAAAGGTGAACTAGGTAAAATAAAGCACTAATTCTGGAGGATAAGCGCAAGGCCAAATCAGCATGCACAAGGGCAGCTAATTTTGGTGGTTAAGTGCTGTTAACTCACCATGCAATGTAGGCGCTGGATAAGAGCTGTCTATTTTGGTAATTCATCATGCAATTAAGGTGCTGAAGAAGTCTATTCTTGGACCATGTATTTAGTGAAACTGCTGTTAATTTATCATGCATACTGGAGAAGTCTAATTATAGACTGTCTATTTTTGGAAATAAGTGCTGTTAATTCTCTTCTATTCTAAGCGCTGGAAAAGTCTATAAATCAGGCGCTTGGGGGTAGAGATAAATATACAATTAATGAGACAATATTATTGGTATTTTGCAAGAAAAGGATAAGCAGCCTGTGTAATTTCCAGCTGTGCTGATTGGGACTGTAGGAGTGGATACATTGTATTGTAACCACAGATTGCTGATTACTGAATAATACAATTGAGTGCTCCTTGGTTGCTGGGTTTTTCCCGAAAGGGTTTTCCCAGGGTATATGTTGTGTCCTATGTGAGTTATATGTGATTGCAAGTTGTATATTACTTGAATGTTTATTATTGTTACTGAATTTGTGAAATCTAGATCTATTTTGCACTTCTTTCCTCTAAATATTAAGTAGGAAGTCGTTCCGCATTTGTGTAGCTTCCTTTTATTTGATATTAGAGTCTGGCCAGCTTTTGAGATTCTAGGTTAGGGAACAGAATTTTTGCTTTATTCGCAAAGTATAGATCTTATTTCAGCAAGGCAAGTACATCAGTTGAAGATGGATAAATTCAACAACACAAATTATGAGCTTTGGAAGCTGAAGACAGAGGATCTGCTCATAGACAGAGATCTGTGGGCTGCTGTTTCAGGTAGCAAACCAGCGTCTATGAAGGATGAAGACTGGGAAGTGATGGATCAGAAAGCAAGGTGCTTGGTTTGGCTTTGCTTGTCTGATTCCGTGCTTTTCAATATATCTGGAGAGACCACAACAGAGAGCCTATGAAGGAAGTTAGGGCAGCTTTACCAAACTAAATCCCTAGTAAATAAGCTTTATCTACAGAAGAAACTCTACTCCTTGTGGATGGGAGATAGCAACTTTGTTGTGGAGCATTCGATTGCGTTCAACATCAATGTGAGCCAGCTATAATCTATAGGCGTGCAAATGGATGATGAGGATCAGTGCATCACGCTCTTGTGTTCTTTGCCAGATTTGTGGGACAACCTTGTGATGGAAATCAGCAGCACCGCCACTAAGCTAAAGCTTGAAGAAGTGGTGGGTGCTTTACTCTCGGAAGAGTTGAGATGGAAGACTTCCGATTCCGTCAAGGATGCATTGGTTGTTCAAGGTAGATTGAAGGAGAAAGGCAAGAACAAGAAAAGGGACAGCAGATCCAAATCTAGAGGGAGATCCAAGTCTCCTGGAAAGTACAAGGTGAACTATTGAAATTGTGGCTAGCAACGCCACATCAACGACTACAAGGAGAAGAAGAGCAAGAAGGAATCAGATGATGATTCAGACTCAAACTGGGTGGCATGTTTGTTGCAGCCCTTGCCACACATGCATGTGAGGATGCATGGTTGATTGACTTTGGAGCTTCCTACCACATGACTCCCAATCAGGAGTAGTTTTCCGAGTATGCTGATTTTGATGGTGGGATGGTGTATTTGGGAGACAACTTATCTCTCAAAGTAGTTGGTCATGGAAGAGTCATGCCTGCACTTGGAGATGGACGGACCAAATTTTACTCCAACATACTGTGCATTCCTGGTTTGGCGAGGAACCTGATTTTTGTAAGTAGATTGAATGATCTTGGAGTGCAGGTGGTCTTTAGCAAGGAGGGTTGCAAGATGGTGCGTGGAGCCATGGTCTTGGCTAGGGGAGTTCGGGACAGAACTCTATTTCGTCTTGAGGCAAGCACCATTGCATGTAATAGCATTGAGGTTCCTGCTACTAAGAACCTGAAACTTCTTGTTGAGAAGACTATGTTGTGGCATGAGCACATGGGCCACATTGGTGAGAAAGGCCTTAGGGCCTTGAAATGCAAAAATATGGTAGAGGGGTTAGATGATTGTTCTTTAGATTTTGACTTTGTGAAAATTATATTTATAAAAAGCAAAATTGTGTTAACTTTCATTTGAACTGCTAGGGACACATTGGTGAGAGAGACCTTAGGGCCTGGAAATGCAAAAAATATGGTAGAGGGGTTGGATGATTGTTCTTTAGATTTTGACTTTTGTGAACATTGTATATATAAAAAGCAAAATTGTGTTCAATTTTACTCGAGCTCTACTAGATCATCAAGAACTTTGGATTTGATTCATAGTGATGTATTTGGTCCTGTTAAAGTACCTTCACTAGTGAAATCCTTGTATTATGTTTCTTTTATTGATGACTTCTCCGAGATGACATGGGTCTACTTCCTCAAGTGAAAATCCCAAGTCTTTGGTCGGATCAAAGAGTTTAAGGCTCTTGTGGAGAATCAACTGAAAGGAAGATCAAGGTGTTGAGAACGGGCAATGGTGGAGAATTTTGTTCACCAGAGTTCAATAAAAATTTAAGGACAATGGCAATGCACAGCACAAGATAAATCCATACACCCCCAACGAATAGAGTTGCAGAGAAGATGAACAAGACATTGATGGAGAGGGGTGGAAGTATGCTCAATGGAGGCGGTTTGGACCAGAAATTCTAGGCAAAAGAAATTTTTGATTGATAGATCTCCTACATCAGCTCTTGTTGACAAAACCCCACAGGGTGTTTGGACAAACAAGAAGCCCCCGCTACGACATATCAGAGTTTTTGGCTGTGAGGCATATGTGCATGTGCCTAAGGAGAAGAGATTCAAGTTGGATTTCAAAGCAGAAAAATGTATCTTCATCGGATATGGTGATGGTGTGAAGGGGCACAAACTATGGAATCCCGAGACAGAGAAGACAATGTATAGTCAAAATGTGACCTACAGAGAGATAAGGTCTTCTTCTAAAGTTGAGCAACTAAGTGATAATGCAAAGACAACAATGCAACTTGAGCCAAAGACTAAGAAGGTTGCACCTGATGTTGAACTAGAAGTTCATAATGGCCCATAAGGAGCATGTTCCAAAGATTTGGGACAGTTTAGGGCAAGAACAACCTCAACCTTGCTGGATGAGGAGATCCACTCGACAAACAAAGCAACCAGAAAAGGTATATCCCACCTGATTTTAGCTGTATTTTTGCTTTGTCTACTAATGTTGATGAACCTATTACTGCTAAGGACGGTGACTTCGGAAGATGGCCATGGATGAGGAGATGGCATCCTTAAAGAGAACAGCACATGGGACTTAGTTCAATTTCCTTGGGGAAGGAAACTCGTTGGCTATAAATGGGTTTTCAAGAAGAATTTCAGTTTTACCATCAAGATAGGAAAGTACAAAGCAAGGCTGGTTGCTAAAGATTATTCCCAAGTGAATGGAATAGATTTTGGCAGTGTTCCACAAGGAAGCGTGCCCCCAAAATCTGTCATCTCATAGACTCGGGACATTTCCGAGACTTTGGGATGCCAAGGAGACGTCCCCCACCATCCCGCCACCACCACTAGTGCCACGGGGACATCCTCGAGACGTTTCCCTCAAAGAGGGGATGTTTCGGAGACGTTCCCAGCAGCATAAGTTGCCATAAAGTTTAAAGAAAAAAATCAGTTTGTTTTTAAAAAGTATGCCCCCAACCCCAACCCTAACCCTAATACTTAATGGGCCCCACCCACCCCCTAAGCACTCCAAAAAAACTATAAATAAGAGTTACACCCTCACTCCAAATCACAATCAAAAATTCAAAGCAAGAGTGAAAGCATTAGCAAGCAAGAGTGAGAGCATTAGCAAGGAAGAGGGACAGCATTAGCAACAAGTAGCAAGTGCCAAGTCTTCATTGCTCAACTGTTCAAGTATCAAGTTTTCAACACGTTCATCAAGCCTTCAAGGTAAGCCATGACCCATGGCCCTTCATAGTTAGTTTTTTAATTTTTTATTTCAATTTAGAATCATAAATTGTTCAATAAATTAATTAAAATGCTGATTTTAGGGTTGTTGAACTGCTGTTTTTGAAAACAGCAGTTACACAACCCTAAAATCAACATTTAAGTGTTTCCAACTTTCTGTTTAACGCATTTATAAGCTATAAATTTACAGTTTTAAAATTTAAATTTATATTCATTATTTAATATTTTAGTTTTACTATTTTAATTTTTAATTTATTTATTAAATTATTTTGAAATATTTTATAGTACCAAATCAAATTAGGATTTCGTCTTTTTGTGTATCCTCTGCTTTTGCGCTTCAGTGCAACCTAAAGTAAGAAAAACAAAAGTGAAATTCTTGTCTTGAGCCATTGCAAAATTATTATTAATTATTAATAATTATTAAAATAATAAATTTAATTTTTAAACAATAAATTTTATTTCTTGCAATGTCACCATGAGTTCTACTTCTCACAACATGAGTGATGAAGAGGGAGAGCAAGAGCCTATGGGGGTTGAGTATGAGACTCTGAGTACAGATGTGGGGGGTTGAGGGAAGTAGTTCTATTGGGAGTGCAATGAACACTTTAGTTGCCCTTCCAAATTATTAGAACCTTTTGCCAAGGGTCCCTTTGATAAGAGGTCCCCATTAAGTCAATTTGCAACAAAACTACAAGCAAGACCGAGGGCAACAGGGGGCACTAGGACATGTAAGTGTCATTTTTGTCAAGTTGAACTTTAAGGCAGTATTACAAGAGTTAATGCACACCTCCTTCACATCCGAGGCAAAGGTGTGAGGCCATGTAAGAAGTTGACACTAAAAAAATAGGGCTGAAAAAATTAATTGTGGGGTTGCAATAAAGAAGGAAAACTTGTATCTACTACTTTGTCAACGAGGAGTGGTAAGGGAGAGGGGCCAATGTTTGTGCACCCTAACTTTATGAGTGCACATAGAAACATAAACATCATATAACTAAAAATAAAAAATACCCTTTAATAGATCATGCTCTCCCATTATAAAGATTTCGTTTTAAAAAAATTAATTATGTGGAAGGGAATTTTTTTAATATTTAAATTTGGTAATTTGAACTACAAAGAAATTCAAGGTGCTCCATTACTTAAGAGTTAAGTCATACATTTTCTTTTACCTATTTGTCATCATTTGATTGGTTTGATATGACTTGATGTGACATATTCTATAGGGTGCACTTTTTTCAAAATTTAAGTGGGAAAGTGACATGTACTAGCTCCTTTATTTTCATCTACCCTCACATGTATTGGTCCATGCTCAAGGATTGGCTCCTCTTTCTTACTCCTAGTAGTGATAGAACTTTCCATGGTGCACAACTTCCTACTTACCCATCTAGTTCAACTCCATGGGCAGCAAAACCTTAGGGGAAATGCAAAATGACAGGTAGTAATGATGTTGCAAACACAAGTGGCAGAGTTATCAATGTGCAAAATAAGGATGATGCAAATGATGCCATTGGCAAACTCTTCTTTGCCTGTGGGATTCCGTTCCATATGGCTCGCTCTCCTTATTATAAGGACGTTGTGGCAAAGATAACAAGAGCAGACCATCATATGTGCCACCAAGGGAGACAATTGAGGACAACAATCTTGGATAAGAACTATTCCAAGATTAATATTCTAATGGAGAAAATGAAGGCTACCTGGGTCACTATTGGATGTAGCATAATCATGGATGGGTGGACGGACATTAGGCATCATCCACTCATCAACATCATGGTCACATGTACAAAGGGCCCTTACTTCCTCAAGGCTATTGATTGTTCAAGGCACCTCAAGGATGTTGATTTTCAATTCCAAATCCTTAGAGATGCTATTGAGGAGGTTGGACCAAAGAATGTGGTGCAAGTTGTGACGGATACAACCCATGTATGCAGAGCTACAAAGAAGTTGATTGAGGCATCCTACAAACATATTTGGTGGACTCGTTGTGTGCATGCCATGAATAATGCACTCAAGGACATGAGAAAGATTGCTTGGATCAAAGAGGTCGTTGATGATGCTAGAGATGTGCAGATGTTTGTCTGCAACCACCACACTTCACATGCACTCTTCAAGACCTTCTCTAAGGAGTTTTGAAACTTGTAGAGACTAGATATGCATCATATTTCATTCTCTTGAGAGGATGCTTGAGTTGCAAGAGGCATTGCAACTAATGGTCATGATAATAGAGTGGAATCGGTGGCCCGAATTCCAAGTCTGAGCAAGGGAAGAGGGTGAAGGAGGTGGTGAAGAGTGACACATTTTGGGCTGATGCAAAATATATTGTCTCCATCATTACTCCAATCTTCAAAGTCATTAGATATGGGGACTCTAATGCACCTAGCCTTGGAGAGGTGTATGAGTGCATTAAGTATTAACAAGTGATGCTTGGCCAAATGAAGGTCATTATACAAGAGAAAGACCCTACATTGCAATTCTACAATGACCATATTCAACCAATCATTCATCAAAGATGGGAGAAGCTCAACACCCCTTGCACATGGCTGCCTATGCATTGAACCTAAAGTGGTATGTGCAAAGGCCTGGTAAAGTTACCCCTATACAAGATGCAAAGGTGAAGAAGGGGTTCATGAAGGCTATTTAGAAAATGTACAATTCTATAGATGTCAGCACTATTCATATGGAGTGGACAAAATTTGCCACTCTTAGGGGATATTCAAAAGAGGCCAAGATGGATAGGGAGACTATGGCACAGGAGGACCCAATTCCAGCGGTGGACTGCATGGGCTTGATTCTTTGACAACCGCACTAGTTATTCGCTTGTCCCAGTTTCTAGTTCTTCTACTTCTGAGAGGAACTGGTCTACTTATGGCTTCATCCACTCTATGAAGAGGAACAAGCTTACCTCTAGGAGGGCGGAGAAGCTTGTAGTTGTACATAGTGCCTTGCGTCTCATTGACTCGCAACACACTTACGTACAAGGAGAGTCCAACGAGCTCAATGGGATGTAGAGCCAAAGGAGCCATCTCAGATTGATGATGATGTGGCATAGACAAGGTTGGTTGGCATCAGTTTGGAGGAGCTTGACCTTGAGGAGTCTAGCAGTTCGAGTGATGAGGAGTTTGGTGCAGCTGCAGACTTTGGGGATGATTAGACTCATTAGAGGCATTGAGCCACTGGCCAATTGTATTTGAATTTTGAATGTAATCATCATTTTGAATATAAATATTAATATATTGATATTTGGCATTTTCACTATTCAATGCAATGTGTTTAGTATTTCAAAGTTTCATTTGTTGTTCCTTATACATTTTTTATAACTAATTTTTCAAGTACTATATATAGTTGTGCTGCTCTCCCCCTGCTGTCCCCAAACCAAGGCCCTTGGTCCTCCCCATCTCCAAGACACATCCCCCATTCTGAGATTCTGTGGAACACTAGATTTTGGAGAAAACTTTTCTCGTTGCAAAGCTTACATCCATCAAATTTCTTTTATCTACTGTTGTTGCTTTTGACATTAAGGTTGAGCAAATGGAAGTGAAAACAAACTTCTCGCATGGAGCCCCGGAGGAAGAGATCTACATGACACAGCCAAAGCACAAAATGGGAAAGGATAAAGAAAAATTGGTTTGCACGTTAAAGAAATATCTTAATGGTCTCAAAAAGTCTCCTAGAATGCGGTAAATAAGTTTGATTCTTATGTTTTGAGATTGGGATTTGTTAGATCCAAATCAGATCACTGTGTTTATTATAAGCAGAATGGTGATCAGTTTAAACTTTATAGTTATCACTTTGTATTAGGATGACATGCTACTGATTGGTAATGGTGAGGATACAATAAGGGTTTTAAAATCTCAGCTTTCATTACAGTTTGAAATGAAATATTTAGGAGTTGCACGGTGTTAGAATCTGTGAAGATATAAAGAATGAAGAGAATGAAGAAAAATTGGAATGCGCACTTTGTTCATCGTGTGTCCATCATTTTATTATGTAAGAGATAGTTACGAAATGATTGAAGTGATTACAGCTGTTTATTGGCTAATACATAACTAATATAGACTTAATGCTAAATTATAAGCCTTATATTCTAATATTATGTTTATATTAGGGACGGAGATTACAAGAGACAGAGCTAATGAACTTTGGTTAAGTCGGAAGACGTATGTTAACTCTGTATTGCAATGGTTTAACATGAACAATTACAAACCAAGGAGTGTTCCTATTTCTGTGGGAACAAAGCCCTCAATTGAGCAGTGTCCTTCTACAGCTGCTGAGATGGTGGTCATGAAGCGTGTTCCTTATGCTAGTACAGTTGGAAGCATCATGTATGCTATTGTTTACACTGGACCAGACATTTGCCAAGCAGTAGTAATCTTGAAAGGATCATTGGGTGGCAGTGAAGAGACTTCTCAGAAATATCTGTGGTACCTCGTATCACTCTATTTGTTATCATGGATCCTCGGCAGCCAAGAAGTTCCGTAACATGCTAGTGGATATCCAAGGATAAGTGCTCAAATTGGAAAAGAGATGTTGACAGCAGGAGATCTGTCAATGGCTATGTGTAGCCTATTTGGAGGTGCCATTAGTTGGATGAGCAGACACCAATCTGTTTTCGCTTTACACGATGGAGGCAAGTATATGGCAGCTACTCATGCCTGTAAGGATGCAAGCTTCAGAGATTATGTTCAGATATTGGGCTGAGCCAAGCACCAGTAAAAATTAGCTGTGACAGTCAGAGTGCCATCATCTTGGCAAATAACCACAGTTACCATGCTCTTACGAACTTAGTGAAAATTCAGTTCAAACCGTACTTTTTGGTTTGAACGAACTTACTGAACAAGTTTGGTCGAACATTATTTTTCTTTTTTATTTAAAAAATTAAAGCATTTAAATTAAAAGAACTTCAACACAAAACAAAAACAAAACAAGAAACACTAATACCTAAGTATGTAAAGGAAAAACTCTGTAGATAATATATTTATTTATTATTATGTGTAATTGGTTTTTCTTTTCAAATATCATCATATATGTATAGTATTTATTATTTATATATATTTTATATTTGTAAATTTTCTAAACCGAACCAAACCAAACCTTTTGAAAAATTCCGAACTTCCGAACTTTTTTCCCCTTTCGAACTATCCGAACTTTTCAAACATGGTAACTACACAAATAACCCTACATTTCACACATAGATAAAGCACATTGATGTGCAGTACCATTTTGTTCATGACATGGTGGAGGATTGAAAAGGTGGGTACTTTGGTAAATGTTGCAGATGCTTTGACAAAGCCCGTGAGCACAGCAAAGTTCAAATAGTGAGGCAAGGCTATGGGCATTCTGCCCTTACCAGTTAGTTCATTTTTGTTGATATTAGTTCACTATTGTTGATATTCCCTTTTGTTCTTGCAAGGTATATAGCAAGTGGGAAAATGTTGGGATTTAGTGTCATACACCTTGCAAATCCTAATGCTGGAGTTTAATTATTTTGTATTAATTATGGGTACACATGTTTCCCACTTGATGTGCCTATATTTTTGTCACATGTATTATGTATTAAGAGCATGCATAGAGGGAGAATAAAAGGTGAACTAGGAAAAATAAAGCACTAATTCTGGAGCATAAGTGCAAGCCAAATCAGCATGCACAAAGGCAGCTAATTTTGGCGGTTAAGTGTTGTTAACTCACCATGCAATGTAGGCACTGGATAAGAGCCATCTATTTTGGTAATACATCATGCAATTAAGGCGCTGAAGAAGTCTATTCTTGGACTGTCTATATTTAGTGAAACTGCTGTTAATTTATCATGCATATTGGGTGGCTGAAAAGTCTAATTATAGACTCTATTTTTGAAATTAAGGGATGTTAATTCTCTTCATTCTAAGCACTGGAAATGTCTGTAAATCAAGTGCTTGGGAATAGAGATAAATGTACAATCAATGACGCACTATTCATGGTGTTTTGCATGAAAAAGATAAGCGGCCTGTGTAATTTCCAGCTGTGCTGATTGGACTGTAGGAGTGCATAGTGTCATTGTATTGCAACCACAGATTGCTGATTACTAAACAATACAATTGAGTGCTCCTTGGTTGCTGAGTTTTTCCCGAAAGGGTTTCCCAAGGTATATGCAATGTCCTATGTGAGTTATATGTGATTGTGTGTTGCTGTAGGTTACTTGCATGTTTATTATTCTTACTGAATTTGAGAGATCTAGATCTGTTTTGTAGTTCTTTCTCCTAAGATACCGCAGAGAGTTGTTCTGAATTTGCCTAGCTTTCTATCAAAAGGTGTGCTTAATCTCTTAGATTTCTCGTGTTTACAATGATTTGCTATAAGACCCAGTTAGACTGCTCAATACAAAAATCACCCATTGGGATATATTCATTGCCAGTTTACAGTAGCTTTGAAAATTGGGTTTGGATGCTTTCTCTGTTGATAATTTTGCCACAGAAATAATCATGTTATAAAATGATAGCTTATGAAGGTGTGGGCTACACAACAAATATAGGCAAACAATATTGTCCCCAAGAACCAGACTCCCTTAGTTGGCTTCACAGACACTATACGTGGAGCAAGGAAATTATTCTAGATGTGGCTAGGCATGTATCACCAATTTAACTGACATTAGAATGCCTTTAGGACTAAGATATTCATGGCAAAATGCCATGTGAGTCTTAAAAACGTCTTGCCACAATAAGGCTCATGAAAAGTAAGTCTCTCCATGTACATCTCAATCACACGGATGTGCATGTGTGCGTCATGCGTCCCACATGCGTGTGTTGCATGTGTGTGCATAGGTAGTGTGCGTTAAAAATACATCCTTGTAATTTTTATCTTGTCAAAGGGATGGGCATAGAGATGCTCCTTCAAGTAGACTTCGTAGGTGTTCGCCTTCATGCAAGTACATATAGGGTCATCACTGGATTCATCACTCACAGAAGCTTTCTGCGGCTTATTCAAACATGGAGAAAAATGAAGAAGACATAAATTGAACACTAATCTATAATGGAGTGGATGAGCTTAAGATAATATGTTACAACACAGAAAAAACATATAAAAGGTAAGGTTTGTTTTTCAGGTCATGCCCAGGCCAAACACCATTTGGCATATGAAATCCCATTTGTGGAAGGCTATGAGGAATTTCTTTCCTTTAACTTATACATTGTTCAAATTTGTAACTCTTTTAGTTTTGACCTAGACTGTTTTGGTACGGGTACAGTACGCTGTTGGGTACATTATATATATATAAAGAAGTATTTGCATACTTATTGAAATTTTCAAAACTTATAAATATGTATATAAACTCAAGTCTCAAAATTTTGATTAATTATAACTTATAACTTAACCGCGCCAATTGAAAAATTATATATCCTTAACTTATTGCATACTTATTTGCATTTGCGAGACTTGAGTTTGTATTGATTCATAATGTTCAAAACTTAATACATTCAAGTTCTCAACTTGCTTCACTTTAATTTCGAACAATAATTATAATTAAAATTAAAAACAATATATATAACTTAAAATAAATAAATAGAATATAAATAAAAAAGATTAGATTAAAATTTGAAATAAAATATTAATAAATATTATAGATTAATTTTAAAAGGTAAGTAGAAGAAATCAAATAATAACAATACTTTAGAAGATCGTAACTATTTTATGAAATAAAATAAGAATAAAATGAAAATAAAAAAGCAAACACAAACGAAATAAAATACAAACATAAAAAATTACACAAATCAAACATTATTAAAAAATTAAAAAACCCTACATGCAATCTCACGTATTCTTTGAAACATAAGGCAATATGCAATCTCATAGTTTTTAATTTTTGCGATGAGTTCTTTGCCTAGTGAGGAAACAAAAATAAATCGAACAGGGTAACGCCGCTCACGTATGCATTTTTTGGTGTTAGTCTCAGTATTTTGCAGGCAGATTTAGGGTTTGAAGTTTTGAACACTCAGCTCCACAGCCATGGCAAAGCATAGATGCCGCCATTCCATAACCTAGACAACTTCACTCAGCACGAACTCTGTATGAACTGTGATGGTTTTCAAAGATTTTTTAATCATTGTTTGTGAAAAAGACATTTTTGGGCCAATACGCTGTGGGTACATACCCACAATGTTTCGCACCCGCACCCATACCCGAAGCAATAAATGAAGCATTGCCAATCCAGTCAAGCCCAAGGTGCTTTTAGGACACAGACAAGCTAAATGCCCATTTGACATGTAAGACACCCTTTGTAGATGACCACGTGGGGATTTCTTTCCACTAACCATACATGGGGAATTTTTTCCAGTAACCATATATATTGTTTAAATTATGCACCCCTATGTTTTTACCTCATAACAAAGCTCAGGAATAAACCAAGCATTTCCAATCCACCTACACTCGGATTATGTGACTGCACATCTTTGCCATTAGAACAATGCTTCCCAAGGAATGAGTTGGGAAACATGAGAATGATTTCTCGGAGATTATAAATGATTAGAGATCCCTAATAAGTTATAATAGAAATACAAGCATTGTGTACTTGGCGCTATACAAGGTGCCTCCTCTCTACAGCTCAATGAGATTGACATTAGATGAGAATTTTCTTCACTATAAATATAAAGGCTCCCATGCACTATCAAAAACCTCCAGTTCAAACATTTTAGCCTACAAAAAGCATCCTGATTCTTAAGAAATTTGGAGATATGATTCAACCAAAAATGAGGAAATTGTATCAAGAGAACTAGTATGAAGAGTTGACATTCTTTGACTTTTATTTTAAAACATAAAATTGAATATAATTACATATTTGAAACCTTGTTAAAATAATGATAAAATGAGTTTGCTGGTATTTTTTATCATAATTATATGGCAATTTTGCAAGAGACTATTATTGTGTTGACTTTTCATGACATGCATAATTACAATAATGCATTTAGAAGCAATAATTTAAATCTACAAATAAGCCCCAGGCAAAAAAATCTTCCAATGAGGCTTCATCCTATGCCAACCTAGTTATATTAACTTGTTCTTTACAAATTGGAGATCTGGTTGACTTGATAATTGATTACATGCAACAACAGGCACAATCAAGGAAAGATGATCAGCAACTTGGTTGAATTGACTAGGATATGATTCAAAAGTAGACACGGTATGGTTCTGGTCCTGGGATGTTGATTTAGGTCATATTTGAGTAGGTTTAAAAGTGTTTGATAGGCATGGCAGATGTCTTGAACACAAAACAGTCACACATCAAGTTTTTCTGCTGGCCACCTGTTGCCTTGCTTTGGGTTTGTACTATATCTTTACCATAAGTCTCGACTTAAATTCATAAAAAAAAATAATGACTTACATACTCATGAATATTTTTACCAAAAGTAATATCAAGCACCATCCACCACTTTAGGTGAACCAAGAGCACCTGAATTAATTTTTTTTCTTCCCTTCTTCGTAAAACCAATAAGGCAAAACAGCCACTTGCACACTTTCAAGTTCCTTGACACTTGTAATGAGAGAGCAACAGTAGTTAAGGTGATTTTCTGGCCCATGTGACTTCATGTCTATGAACCATAACTTTCCATTACATTTATGCCTGTATATATTATTGTATGTTATTCAGCTGGCACTGTTGTATACAACCTTAAATTGTGATGACAACAAGGCTTCCATGGTCACAACAGGCCAAATGCTTAAATGCCTGACAAGGATGGGGCAGCAAGCTCTTTTCTTGGTTGTAAACCTAGTAATCCTATTCAGAGATAGGGGAAACATTAGGAGAGAGGTTCGTGCGAGGAAAACATTCTGTAAGGCGTGAATGAATTCCAAACAGAAATCGCAGAAAAACGTCCATAAATTTGAAGAAATTGCTCTCAATGATATGATCCATGCTGGGCCATTCCAATGTAGGATAAGTTTAAGTCAGAATGCCCAACAACATGGAACAACATTCAAACAGACCTTAAAATGGGATACAACTAAGATTAAATTTTAAATTTGAACAATTTCACAAACATTGAGGTGTGCTTAATAACAGACTCCCATTATTAACCTCAGAATTACTGCTATTTGCCACTAAAGTTTAAAATTTTGGCTATTAATTGAACCTTGAAAAAATCCTTATATACACATAAAAACAAAATTAACAGCTTCAATTATTCAACAGCAAAAAATCTAGATGTAATTTAAAAATGGTTCCTGTCAAGCATGTACCTCTGAACACTCATCCAAACTTAGCCGGGAGCACCCATGTTTCCTTGTGGCTGAAAATCCCAGGGAAAGAGCATGCTGTGGAGGAACAACTCCCGCTGCTGGATAGTTGCCATCATTGCCAGGAACTACAGAAGGAGATACTGGCACATTAAAATGGTTGCCTTTTGCAGCCCCCCCATTTGACATAACAGTTTTCCTTGACAAGCTGCCTGGAGGACCTCCAATAATGGTCCCAAAAGGTACAAGCTTATCTTTATTAGAATGTGGTACAGGCTTCATTGCTTCTAGCAAACGCAGCCTTTGCTTGCTTGAACTCCCAGTTTTGGTCAATGCCTTTTTTTCTTGATCTTGTCTGTTGCGGCCCAGATCATTCGAATTGGGCACCATTCGCTTCCCAAGCTTAGCATCAAAGTTACCATTTGGGTAGTCAATGTTAGCATCATCCAATCTGGCCCTCTTCCTGCTTCCCACGGGTATGGAAAACCAGACTGGCAATGAATACCTACTAACTAATTCAGAACTATGTTTCAGATTAACTTCACTTGGATCTTTCTGCTTCAAGGATGCAATTGAATTAGTATCAGCTCTGTGGAAAGCAGCAACAGGGACCCCATCAACACCAGCAATTCCTAGGGAAACCAAATTCCAGTAGGATGGCTGAAGTGCAAGCTGACGCAAAATCTGCAGCAATAGAAGTAAACTTAGTGAATCCTCAATTAATCATGTCTCTACCTGTCATTGCAGAATAGAATAATTGTGCAATCACCTGTCCTGCCCAAGTGGGAGATTTGATGCAAGCTTCCACTGTAGAAGCACCAGAAGCAACACACACAGTCTGTCGCATGCCCGGCCGCAAAGCTGATTTATTATCCCTTGAAGTGGTAAATTGCACAAATGGACTTCTGTTTACTAGTTGCTTTCTAATACAATGCTCCAGCAACTGTTCCATGGAAGAGTCAGTAAACAATATTCAGCAATAAGGTCAGATGAGCAATAGGATATGTAAACCAAGCATATGTGTGACCCTACTAACCTTCCCCAATTGAACCCTCTAAATTAATACAAACCATAAAGCATAAGACATCCTCACATCAAACTTGCATGAGAAAGGATGAGAAACAGCAAGGTAGAGATATAAATGCTTGAAAAACAATATCCAGAAAAGTATGCAATATAAAAATAACGCTGAACAGGCAATAAATTCCATGGTAACCATAAATAAGAAAATGCATGGGAATTGGGATAGCATAACAACTCTGAATGAAAATAAAACTGATGGAGAGCAGAGCAATGTCTAGATCTTCTGTGTCTAATAGAAATAGAAAAAGAAAAAGGGAGTGAAATGGGTGAAAGATGTTTGGAAAGTAGCTATTGTATGTAGTACTAAATTCTTGAGCTTCCTCTCAAGTCGTATCAATGATTGTGAATGCAAAAAGATGATAGACTGTGACTGAAAAAGCCATGCTAAAAGCCCATTACAGTTTCGATTACATTTGCTAGGCCTAGGGAAAATAAAAAAATGAAAGGTATCCATTATATACACAAATAACATAAATGAGATTCAAATCAATCCAGCTAAGCCATCAACTATGGATGCAAACTGATATTTATATGCCCATTGCATTAAACACAATGTAGTCTTCCCAAAACTAGCCAATGCTCCTAAAGTGGTGTGGTGAGAACATATGCCCTTACTCTAATAAATAAGGGCATCTGATAAATCCATTGTCATAAGACTGATTTCTGTTGCTTCATCATGAAAAGACTGCAATTAACTATGCAAATATGATGCATTTACCAATGTGATTCTCATTAGCAAAATGACACATGTTGATTGAAGCCACTTACCTCGTCCTTCAAACATATCTCTGCACTACCAGAGACAACAAGTGATATTCGAGCAAAATTTGAAGAACAAACATCGCATCGCATGGCTACCATACCCCGCACCAGTGCTGAGGCTGCTGCAGGTGGCAAAGGTGCACTGCAATCAAGTCAAGAAAAAACAAAATCAGTCTTTTGTTACTTATATATCACTACCAGTATATAACATAGATAATTCATATATTATAGATATCCATATCCACCGTACAGTTGTTAAAGATGTTCCAATGTAGTCAAAGAAATCCTCACACCACTTTAGAGATATTATGGGATGATATGTATTTTACTAAGTGCAAGACTAATCAAATCTGGTATCCACCCAATTAACATATGGAAACATTAAAAAACAGTTGAGAGAGAGACATATTATCATACTTTTCTAGTAACCGGTAACCAAATTTGATACAAATAGGCAGTGATCCCACCTCTTGGTTACTTTGTTAGTATGGTTCAGCCAGTCTCTATATAAATTCCTACTGATTTCAGCAGTGCTGCAATAGATTCATAAACTTTGCTAATACATCAAGCTTCTATCAACTGATTTTACAGTTAGTTTTTAATTATCAACAGCAAATATGAGTTTTTAATTATCAACAGCCGATACAAATACATGCCCCAATAGAAAAATAATATTAGATTAATTAGCTAATGAGTGTTAATAACTACATCAACAAAGAGTTTGTTGTGTATACATTGTAATTACGCTTGTAGTTTTCTTGTTCTATCATTGGTATGTAGGTTGTTGATCTGTTGTAAGTTTTTTTGCACAGATTAAGGTGCATATGGTTTGTTTTGTGGCTTATATAATAAGCCGCTCTTCTTGTAATCTCTACGGCTTGTTTAATCAATCTTATATGGTATCAGAACCAGTCTATTGTAAGAGTCCGTGACTATGGAGAATTTTGCTGAGGTGTTTGAATGTAGAGAAAGTGTGATAGGGAAGCATGAAACAACAGCAAATAAAAGGGTGCGGAAGACCGTATAGAATTTTAACAGAAGCATAGAGTGAGTTGATCAGTGTGTGGCACATCTCTCGAGGAAGGCATTTAAGCCTCAAGCATTTGCAGCAGAGGAAAACGTGATTGGCTGGAGAGCGTGATCTGCTGGAATGGCATGAATGGTGGGAATAAGGCACAAACTGTGCTTTAAACAGCAAAGTGTGTCTGCAGTGATAGGTGCAGTTAGAAACACAGCCTGAAGGAGGAAGACGCAGCCTGAGTCTGACACAGCTGTATGGCGCAGACATGCAGTATGAAGGTTTTTCACATTTTATATATAGCTTGTAAACTTTTAAAAATTAGAGAAACATATATTTTAAAATTTAGTACCATTTAATGTTTTTAAGCTTTTAATTTTACAAACTTTACAAAAAAGTTAAATATTCACTTAGATATGCCTAGGAAGGGAATTAATTGTAAATCTTCTGAACAGGGAATATTTTTCTGCAAAAATTATCTGATTATCCACCTTAGGAAGACAGATTAGTAGTGGTAGTTTGGTCCGAATATTAAAATATTTTCAGTTTGTACTGTTTAATTGCTTATGTGAGCTAGGTGGTCTAGGTTTGTGGCTATGGCTAGTTTACAACATTTACTTTTTCCTGAGTCCCAAACAATGACCGAAAAAATTGTAGTTTGTCGAATCATAAAATTCTTGCCATTTGTGAGTATAGAGACCTAGACCAAATTGGTTTAATCAACTTAAACAAACAACAGATGTCTGCTGATGATCCCGAAGACCATGACAAAAGACATAAAGAGGCTTTCATGCTGCTAAAGTTGTCAGTTGCAGACACATTAGTACCATGAGTAAGGAATGCCATTGTAGCGTCAGTATTGTAGACAAATCTCAAAACCAAAGTATCAAACTTCAGAAGCCAGACAAGCATTGTATTTGAAAAATCTTTTATTTTCCACTGAATTGCAGGAAGGAGGGTCAATCTCCGAATACTTGTTGCAACTGAAGGATTTTTGCTATCAGTTATCTCCTATTGAGAAACCAGTGGATGATCAGGATATGGTAGCTTTGTTGTCATCCTTTGATTCATTTGTTGAGTCTCTGCATCTGATTGCGGAGACCCGAAAGCTTAGCTTGTCAACATTCTTTCGTAAATGGAATGGAGGCAAAATTAGACAGAAGCATCAACTTCACTCAGTGCATGGTTAAAAGGCAAAGGCAAAGGCAAAGGCAAAGGCAGACAAACCAATGCTAGCAGTTCACCAAAGGAAGTAACACATCAAAGAGGTCAAAAAGAAAATGCTTTATTGTAGAGAGCCTGTACATTCCAAGAAAGATTGTCAGAAGAGAAAGAATGACCTGGCAAGTGGTCAAACTAGACCACTGTCTGCAATTTTTGCTAAAGGAGATGAACAAGAGGCAAAAGGTGATTTTGCATTTGTGGCATCTCATGCCCAATCAAATGCTACAACCTAGCGTTTTGACTCAGGTGCATTCCAAAACTATAAATGTCACAAAGACCGATATGTAAACTTCATTGAAGATAAGAAGATTAGGTAATATGTTTCTTTGGGTGATGGTTGAACTCACTATGTTAGAGGATGTGGAGATGTTTATGTGATATTGAACAATACTGTAAGTTATACTTCAAGAATGTTCAAAATGTTCCTCACATGAACAGAATTCTTTTGTCCATTGGTGAGATAGTTAAGAATCCTACTCTTTGTGTAAAATTTCAAAGAAGCAAATGTGTGGTCACTACGTTTCATGAGAACAAGGTGACTGTTGTTGGTATTGGTAACATACTAACAAGGGATTGTATAAACTGGTTGATCCCAAAACAGCAAAAGCACATGCACTAGCAGCAGTTGAGAATACCAGTGTACTTTGGCATGAGAGGTATGGACACCTAAATTATCAATACTTGTCTATACTTAGCAATATTAATTCGATTGATGGACTTCCATCTATTCAGACGAGATAGAATCTATGTTCAGGTTGTCAAATGGAAAACAAAGTCAACACCCATTCGATACTAATAAAGTATGGTCTTTATAAGGGGTCCTGGACCTGGTACGTGTTGGGTATGCATGGTCCAATGAAGACATCTAAAGTGTCTGGAGCAAAGCATTTCTTGTTACCGGAAAATGAAGACATCTACAGTGATGACTTTTCTAGGAAAATGTGGGTCTATTTTCTAAATAATAAGTGTAATTGTTTTTCTAATTTTGTTGCATGGAAAGCTTTGGTAAAGAAACAAATAAATAAACAGGTCAAAGCTATTAAGTCTGATAATGGAAGTGAGTTCATCTCAAAACATTTTAAGACATTCTGCAAGAAGGTATATATAGGCAGTATACTGCTTTGTCCACATCACAACAAAATGGAGTTGTGGGAAGGAGGAATGGGAGAGTTATGAAGATGGCAGGGTGCATGGTGCACAACTAGAATGTGCCATATCAGTATTGAGTAAAAGTTGTCAGTACAGCAGTCTACAGAATGTACCATATCAGTATTGGGTAAAAGTTGTGAATACAACAGTCTACATCCTTAAGAAGTGCCCTTGTAAAGCTTTGCAGGATATCCCTCCCAAGGAATCATGGTCAGGCCAAAACCTTTTACATGTGACTTTCATATTTTGGTTGCATTGCTTTTGCACTAATTGCTGGTGAAAAGAGAAGTAATTTAGATGCAAGGCAGAAAACATATATGTTTGTTCATTATAGCGAGCAATTCAAATTACAGGTTACTAGATATATATACAAACAAAATTGTGGTTAATTGAGATGTAGATGAGAATATACCTTTCTTCTCATATAATGGTAAATCTAAAGATAGTAAAGTATGGGTAACTATTGCTAATTATAACATTCATACCCAACAAACATAATTGGTGGGAATTGATATGGAGTCCATTCACTTGGATGGCAATGATCCAATCTTAACCGCATTGACGGAGCCATCATTTACAAAGTTGAACAATGCAAAATGAGAATCCAAACCAATCCCCATTACATATTCAAGGTTGAGTAGGGATAGGTCATGTCTTCTTGGGCCCAATGGCTCCTCTATTGATTTTTGATGTTTGTCCCTTCATGTCACCATGCCATGGATTATCTTAATCCATTATATGGGGTACTCGTCCAAGATATACAAAACTTTAGTCACTCACCCGCCTCCCATAGGGACCAAAGTAACTGATACCCATCTCTATGTGTCGATTGTCGATCCATCCCCTCCCTATATCTCTATATTTTATCTTATCCATCTGCCCCTCCCTTCTATCCCCTCCTATACTCTCTATTTTGATCTATTTGGCTATTTGGGGTGCCCACTATCTATCTATAGAGGTATGGTGGACCCCGTAGAGACAAACTTTGAAATTTCAAAAGTTCCAATTGAGTTGTTAAATAACATTTTGCTATTTAATACATATTTTGGCATACATTGTTTTTATTTGGATGGTCTGTGAAATGTGGGATGGAAAAATTAAAAAAAAATACTTAATGATTTATCAATTTTGAATTTTTTTCTCAAGTCTAAGTGTACCTTAACCCTTCACTTTGTTGAGTCTATTTGAATGTCCAAGTCTAGCTATCATGGATATGACCTAGGCGGTGAATGGTGCTTTAGGCCATGGGATATAGCCCAAGATGATGATAATTAGATTTCTTTGACATATATTTTTAGTTTTGCAAACTGACTTAATGTAATTAACAATAATATGAATATGAACATTAAAAATTTGGCAAAGAAAAAGGACATCCAAGGTTCTAAGTGAGTACAAGATGGGGCCATCATATGACATGAGAGAAATTACAAATAGCTAGGAGAGGAATTACAGCTAGCCAGCTCTTTGCATGTGGATGCCATGTGTCAAGCAAAGAACATCCCATTTACTTCAAATAGAAGATCCCAAATGCATGCAAGATACCAGGATATAATATCTTGAGGATAATTGTTCAATTCCACTATACGTATTTCCACAAAGTTATATCCAAACAATATTTATCTACATATTGATCATTGCTCAAACATGCCTATCAACTCAACTCCATTCATTCTTAAATTCAGGAGACACCACCATGAACTCCAATCATGGTAATCCTCCTAATGTTTGTTTAGCATATACAAATTTTTTTCATGTGAGTCACACATTTATAAAGATTGATTTTTTTTTCCTTCATTGTGTTAATATGTCTATCCTCCATCACCCAAACAATTACAAATATACAAACAAATTTTTTTCATGTGAGACACATTTATAATGATTGATTTTTTTCTTCTCTGTTGTGCTGTTATGCCTATCCTTCACACCCAAACAATTACAAATATTTTTCATTTGCAATATATCCAACTAAGGCACTATATTAAAGATCCTGCACATACACCACTGGAGTATGCAAGCTTATGAAAAACAAAAAGCCTAGAAGTTCGTTTTACTACAGACTTCATGTGGTCCATTATATAGTATTCTTTTATGGGAATTGTAAATCTCTGGCACACCAACACATACTTTAATGTAGACAATTGATAATTTTGTAATTATGGAAAATGAAGAGCACGCGAAATTGGTGATGAGACAAAAAAACAAGTTCCTTACTCTGTATAAATCAGGGAGCACCATGCTAGTCATTAACATACAACCTTCTCTCATTATATGAGACAAATGATCCTATGTATGACTTATGATGAATTTAGAAGATAAGTTTCTGATATTAATATCATTTTACTATTTCTTACATTCTTTGATGTAGGAAAACTTCATATTTCTTGCCGACATGAGGTTGTGCATAGAATACAACATACCCTCCCTCCTATACAGCTTTGTCTTCAACGTATGACTAGTTGCAGATGTTACTGGACAAATGCTTCAGATACCTGTGTTCCATCTTCATGATGTACACCCTTGCATTTGACAAGGAACACCTTTGGTTGTTTATCCTTATATGTTTTGGATGGACTCCCAATATTCTTCCAGGCTCTATGATAGTTGATCCTCCATCTGTAAGCGGTAAGTCTATTTGTGCAGTAACATATTTACTGAGATGCTTCTTACTGTGGAATACATAAAAAGTCGGGCATTTTTTCTTCTACTTTAGCTCTAATATGATAAGTGCCATAGAATTTCAGTTAAAGTTTTAACCTTCTTTAGCTTTTAGTGCAGTTTGCTTATGTGGTTGTGGAGTTATACAAATGTCATATCACCAATTTCAAAGTTCCTTTACTTGCATCCCCAATCTGCTCGATTCTTCATTTATTTTACAGCCATAGTTACATTATACTTGGGAATATTGATAATATATTGCATTTCCTTAATTGTGTCATGAGTCACTGCCATCATGGACTCTTGAATGACAAGATCATTTGTGGGGGTTCAAATTCATAAAGGGCATTGAAATAAGACAAGCCTGTGGGGAAATGGTACGAAGTGTAATACCAATGTTGTGCAAGATAAAGTGATCTTATACATTTACTTTTCTTTCGGTTTGTGTGGATTCTCGTGTATCCTTAAAAGCACTTGTTTACGCTTCTGTTTAACCATCTGTTGGGGATGGTAGGTTGTACTCATGACAAGCAATGTGCTTGCTAAGTGAAAGAGTTCCTCTTGCAAAAATGGTTTGTCAATTTTTTATCAGGATCACATAAAATTTGTTTACAAAGTCAATGTAATTGATATATTCTTTCATGAAGGCATCTCCTAGCTTATACGCATCATTGTTGGTAATGGTATGAAGTGGGCAGATTTTGTTAAGCAGTCTACTACCACAAAGATTTGGATTTTTTCAACTGAGATCCGTATTCTTGCATTGGAGTCCATCGATATCTACATTCACTTCCTGTTTGTGGTGCCTAACAGCTGGAGGACACCAGGTAGTTTTAAATCTTCACATCTGTACCTTTGACAAGCACTGCATTCAACTGCAAATTTTTAATAATAAATTTTAGCAATATTTTTTATAGGTTTTCTTGATGCCAACAAGTCATTCAGCAATTAATGAATGTCCTTCCATAGTATTCTTTATAAAACTCAAGTTTCGACGGAAGAAACTTTTGTCTTTAAATATAATCCAGTTCCTGAAACTCCATCAGTCATATTGTCCATCATTCATTATCATACGTTAATTATCCTTGTGTTTGTGGCATATTCTTATTGCACTTCCTCGTTGTATGGCATTTAATCTAGACATTTCATCTCTTTGAGAGATCGTCGACAACCACTTTTTTTTTTCCCTTTTTGTAAAGTATGACTCATAAAATCCATTTACACCATTCAGTGACAAGGTATATGACTATGTTCTACCAAGTACCCTTTTGTGGGGGATGGGCAAACAGGGGGAAGGGATTCCTAAAAGTATCCCCACAATCCTAGAAATGATATTTGAATAGGAAAATAGCGTCGAGACGGGGACATGGGAATAGGTATGAGGAACGGTGGCGGTAACCAAGGAGTCGAGAAATCTCCATGAAACATAGGTATATGATGATTGTGAGAGCCTCCAAAGAAGACAACATTCAAATTTGAACACAAAGGAACAGTGAAGAAGTCTATACATATTCTGTAATATCCCTAAAAATAATTTCTAACAAATTTGGATATTTTTGTTAAACCCTAAGGCAACAAAGTAATAAAAATCTAACTTTTATAACAACGATAATTTGATTTTTTATATAAAAACGGCGAACCATAATGCTTAAAAATCAGTCTTTTATTTATTGAATACGAACTAGTTACAATAAAAATACCAATGTCTTAATACAATTGTTTGGAGCTGAACTAGCAAAACACTTGCACCCTGAATTGTCACTACAACCCCTCAAATGGAATTGCCAAGCTCAAATGGGAGGGTTTTCATCCTCAAACCTATATGCAAATGAGGGATTTCATCCTCTTTTTGCTATTGCAGAAGTTGAAGCTACTTGCAGTCAAAGGAAATAATTGATGAATTTCCAAGATGTTTGTACAATGAACCTCAAATCTGACTTTATAACTCTTCCAAACACTCGCCAAAGTGGATGCCCCCCTTTAAGACTTACATGCATGATCTTTGAACAATTAAAAATAATAAATTCCTCCTCCATGTTGGTGCCCCATCCTAAGAATGGGATTAAACACATTTAAAAAAACTTTATTCACCTCCTATCCTAAAATTAGGATTTTGGTATTCATGCAACTCTCTTTATTTATTTATTAATTTCAACTCAAGTGCCCAATAATAGAAGTCAACCTTCTATTATTATTTTATTCTATTAATGTTTTTTTATTAAAATATAATTTAAGTGTCATTTTCCAATTAAAATATAAACATATCCTTGGACCACTTAAATTAATTTATTTTCCTCTTTTAATTTCCCCTTAGCCTACGGAAAATAATAAAAATAGGCTTCAGTATCCGGAATTAATTAATTTTGAAAAGGGGACATTACAGTCCGCCCTTCCCGGAATTGCTTGCCCTCAAGCAATTGCAAGTCTCTTCTGCAAATACTCGGATCCCAAACTCTCATGTTCACATAATTTGGAAATTGTATAAACAGATCTATGTGCCCTTTACCACTCAAAGTGTTCTTCACTCTATTACCATTTCCACTATGTTGTCCATGATGACCACACATATGTAATGACTTAGTAGGAAGCAACAAATCCACAACACTTTCATACATTTGGTTGTCCTCAACTTGTTCACCTTCCTTTGTTGAATGAAGCTTAGTTGAGATATTTTCAACATCTCCAACCTTGTGACTCGAAACTTTTGGGTTAAGATCAGCATTCTTCTTCATCTTGAACTCTTCACATTCAACAAGTGAATCTTGTTGATGCATGCAAACATTAGAAGTCAATAAAACATCTTCATGATTCTTGTTAAAGTCATGAACACAGTCAATTTGCTTTCCATAGGTTGTTCTGAAAATTCCAACAAATTGAAATTCAACATTAACAACCGGTAAAGCCCTTTTTTTCATTTTTATGCCCCTCAACATGGTCTTCTTGGAACTCCACCCCAAAACCTTCTTGCAGATTAATAAAATTGGTGAGGGATATGGCATCTCTAATCTCACCGGAAGTACCATGTGATCCGCCTAGCTAGTAGCAATATTATTTGCAATGGTAAGCTAAATTTTTGCCTCCCGAATTGCTTCCTCTCCACGTAGAAAGTTTGGTTGGAAGGGCCTAATAGTAGAACCAATGACCATCCTCTGAGTGAGTTGGTTATTGTTCACCCTTACAAAAATTCCCTCACTATTTGGAACCCTTTGCACATTTGTGCCTGCATAGCTTGGATCAACCGACCCATCATATTAACTAACTTATCCTGTCCTGAACAAGCCTCACAAAACGTGCATCTTTCGGGTCCCTGTTTTCCATGACTTCTGGTTGTTCTATAGCTTTCTTCTTCTCCCTTTCCTCGTACACTCCGACTTTTTGTCACTAACCTACATGAAGTTCAAAATTGCAATTTTTTTCTTTTCCTCCGTTTATTTTAACTTCCAATCCATAGGCTAGGAGGAAATTCGCTTTGATACCACTGTAATATTCTGAAAATGATTTCTAACAAATCTGAATATTTTTGTTAAACCCTAGGCAATGTTGTCACCCAGAAGTTGCACCCTGATAGAGAATGGTGTGTACTCTCTCTCCTATTGACAAAATTGGAACACCTCAAGGTTAGGTAACCTATGTCTGAGGTGAACCTCCAGAGAGAGGGTTGGTTCCCTTGTGAATCACCTAAAAAAAAAAACTTTGACAAGGAAAAGGGAAAAGGAATGCGAAAAATGGGAAATAAGGGTGATACACCAATAATTTAACACATGCATGTAACTTTGCACACAGAGAAATCAAAGATCCACACACCTGCACAACTCTAAGCTATTTTGCATAGTTACCATGTTCGAAAAGTTCGGTTTGTTCAGATAGAGAAAAAGTTCGGAAGTTCGGTATTTTGTAAAAATTCGGTTCGGTTCGGTTTGGCTTGAAAAATTATAAATTTTAAAAAAATATAAAATATGAATAATTACAAAAAAATTATAAAAACTAAAATACTTATTAATAATATACTAAAAGTTAAACCTAAAATAATTAAATTTATGTAACTAGTTACTAAAGTAACTTAAACATTCGGTAATAAATTCAAGTATTACTATTATTAAGTATTAATCTCTACATATTGCTATTAAATTATTAATATGTCTCTAAATAATAAGAAGTTGCTAGGTCCAAAAAGGTGCAAAAATGGATTTTATGAAAATAAGAAAAATATTGCCATCAATGCGTAGAGCTCGAGAAAATATACACTTTTAGAGAAAACGGCACCGAACGGAGCCACATAATGAAAGTTATGGCACATGCACGTTTTTCTTTGCTACATCTTCCTGCACCCTTTCAAAAATGGCAAATTTGTTCTTTCCTCGTGATAAAAATCCAAAAAAATAAAAAATTGCCAAAAAAGGAAAAAAAATTTAGACCCAAACAAACCTAGCGAACAAGTTCGGTTTTCCCTGAAAATTCATTCCGAACCGAATTTACGCCCGTGTGTTCGTATTTAACATGGTAACTATGCTATTTTGTAAAATTAATTTGAGGGTTTAGGAGAAAGGACAGCGGTAGAGGGAGTAATTTCCACACTAAAGCAATACAATACCCCTATCAAACACAATGAAAAATCAGAAAACAGCAGTATGAGAGGGAAAAATGGAGCTTTTTTATTCAGAGGTGCAAGTACAAGGCTAGAATTGCCAAAGAAAAATAGCCCAAAGTGTGTTTGATATTTTTACAATTAAAAATCAGCCTATATGAAGATGAATCCAACTCTGCCTCCAATAATAGACTGTTGTGTCTGAACTACTGTTCCTTTATTTTTATTTTATTTATTTCTTTTCATGCTTGAAAAGGACTGCAGTTTGCCTTTTTAAAGTATTTCTTCCTTCACCTTTCATGGCGCCAACAGCTATTCATACCAGCATGCAGTTTGTTGACTGATTATTTAATTTATCCTTTCCCAATCAGCCCCTTGGCGCCACAGACCAGCATGGAACAGCAGTTTTATTTATATTTATTTCCTTCACCTTGCATTCTCCTTTGTGGCGCCAACAACCAGCATGCAATTCCTTTTATTTAATAAAAATCCTTCTTTATCCTCCTTGGCGCATGGGCTGTTTTTGGAACAGCAGTTAGTAAACCCTTTTATTTATTCTTTTCTTATCCTTTCATGCATTCCTAAAAATAGAACTGAACTTCTATTTTTAGCACTTCCATTTTTGCACTTCAATTTTAGCCAAACGCTATTTTTAGTCCTTGTAAAAATAGAACTTAACTTCTTGGCGTGGAAAATATGGCAACATGCAGCAGTAATAAAAATCTAATTTTTATAACAACGATAATTTGTTTTTTTATATAAAAACAGCGAACCGTAATGCTTAAAGATCAGTCTTTTGATTTATTGAATGTAAACCAGCTACAATAAAAATATCAATGTCTTGATACAATTGTTTGGAACTGAACTGGCTGAACACTTGCACCCTGAATTATCACTGCAAACCCTTAAATGGAATTGCCAAGCTCAGATGTGAGGGTTTTCGTCCTCTTTTGCTATTGCAGAAGCTGAAGCTACTTGCAAACAAAAAAAATAATTGATGAATTTCCAAGATGTTTGTACAATGAACCTCAAATCTGCCTTTATAACTTCCAAACACTCTTCAAAGTGGGCGCCCCCCTTTTAGACTTACATGCATGATCTTTGAACAATTAAACTAAATAAATTCCTCCTTCATGTCGGTGCCCCATCCTAAGAATATGATTAAACACATTTAAAAATACTTTATCCACCTCCTATCCTAAAATTAGGATTTTGGTATTCATACAACTCTCTTTAATTTTTTATTAATTACAACTTAGGTGCCCAATAATAGAAGTCAACCTTATATTATTATTTTATTCTATTAATGTTTTTGAATTAAAATATAATTTAAGTGTCTTTTTCCAATTAAAATATAAAAATATCCTTGGACCACTTAAATTAATTTATTTTCCTCTTTTAATTTCCCCTTAGCCTACAGAAAATAATAAAAATAGGCTTCAAGTATCCGGAATTAATTAATTTTGAAAAGGGGACATTATATATTCTTTACTAGAATACATTGACGTAGAACCACAAAGATAAAACCAAACTTTTCCTTGTGTGCTGCTACAGCTTGTTCACTTATGGACAGACATATCCATCTATGATTAACCTCTGTCACAACACAGTGCTTTCCATCTTACAATAAATCAAAATGAATATTATGATTATAATAGCTAATTGAATTTCTTTTTATAGCAATGTAGATGAATCCCGTGGAGCTTTTGACTATTATTTATGCAAAAATACTAAAACAATATTCAGAAACAAATTTTAGCATGCCTTTCTTGCCATCTCCATCTTTAAATCTCTAATGAGTTACTTCTTAGTAGAATGATTTAACATCTATATATGTTAAATAAACCCAGTCAAGCACATAGTCATGTGACTCGGGCTTGGCAAAATCATGACCTTGAAACTCAGGAAAATCTTGGCAAATAATTATGATATTAAAAATATATTAGCAAGCTTCTTCAGATTTTACATATTCTTCATATACCCTAAACCATTGTCAAATTTTTCAAAAAAATCCTTGTCAGTGAGCTTTTTGTATAAAAATCTCCAGCTCTGCCTCTCACATCCCAAAAAAGAGTTGAGTTGGATATGAATTGCAAAATTTCCTATTTATTGGCAAGTCCTCTGACTATGGTCAAGCACAAATTAAAACATGTAACAATATTAAATTCTCAAGATACAAGTAGGAAAGCAATCAACGTTGTAAGAAAATGAGCGCGCCATATAGAGAATTTATCTTGCAGAAATGATATTAACCCTACATTATTCATAAATATAACTGATATAAAATAGACAAGTAGAATCAATAATGAGTTTGCAGTATATAGAAGGCATCAACCTATTTCGATGCATTAGTCTCATTCCCGAACCTGAAAATGCAAATAACGAAATATTAGAATGGCCAAATGGCAAAAATATGAACACTACAAAGGAAAGGACACTAAAGCCAAAATAGAAAAGTTTTGGGCATCCTTTAAACCCCAAAATACATTAGTATAAAAGTACAATGTACGTTGTTCTTCCCAATGTCTAAAGTAATTTTCCAACCTTACTTTGAAAAACATTACAATAAACTTTTTAGAATCATTTTATTACCAGTTACAGGAGGGAAATATTTAACTCATCCTACACTACAAAATCAGTGCGTAAATCACTTTGTTAATATGATCTCAATGCAACAAATGAAGTGATTTTACCATATAGGATTGCTAATTATTATGTGAAAATTTCCAACAATACAGGTTCAGAAGAACACTATTAGAGGACACCAAAAAAATGCAGAATCTGTAAAAATTGTTAATCGCATATTTGATGGTAGGAATCTTTTTCAAAAGAAGTGTTAATCAACAGGAAAGTATAAATATAGAGAAAACTGTTTCTGACAGAAAACTGGGCCGGAGTTTTTAATCAATGCTTCAGATCAAACTTATTTTATTCTCTTCCTGATGATCAATCACAGAGTGTGATCCAAAATGTCGATTAAAAACTCTAACACAGTTTTCTTCCAGAAATGTTGTTCTCTATTCATATGGACTGTTGAAACATTATATCTAGTATTTTAATCAGAAAATAAAAGTGTGCTCCCAAGATGGTGATAATGTAACATTTTTCAAGGAGCATTTATAACAGGATTGATGCTTTTCATGGACATGGTCATAACATAAATTGCAGGCCTATAGATAACCTTGAATAAATACATGTTAACTTATTACATTTTTTTCTGGACGACCACTAGTAAAGGGAATGCATATTTCATTTTTGCAAACACACATGATAAAGACTGCCGATAACTATGCTCAAATGAGTATTGACAATGTTGCTTAAATTTTAATATCAAACTGATCGTTTGTATACTGTGCAGTTAACTTCAGTTGCACTACATCTACAAAGTAAATTTCATCAATACACTAAACCAACTACCTCCTTGAATGGTTATCTTCAAATCAAAGAAATAGCTACCCTGTACATCACTCTGATGGTAAAGTACCAAACAGGATATATAATAGAGATAATCAATACAACATTATCGGCCTGATAAACCAATTTCTATAAAAGTTTGAAATCCTTCTTTAAACTTCCCATTAACTTTACAACACTTAAATATAGTAAAAATCATGAAAATTGCATCTTCGTTCTGTTCGAGCACCATTTAGAAGAAGCAATTTCAACAGAAAAACAAAGCAATTCAAGGCATAAATGTTCATGGGTATCTTTTCCTTCTTAGTTCCAAATGTTTCAAACTTTTCCTCCAACAAAATCTTATGTTTTAATCCATATATAAGCAATTCAAGAGATTCATGTGGTTCTGACTTCTAATTCTAGTTTCCTAAGTTACATTAAATGATGATAGCACATTTTGCACAATTATAACTGGAATCCAATAGCATAGCCTATATACTCACTTCAGCAGTCAACAAAGCATTTAGTCCATCCTGCAGTGCTGACAATTGAACTGGTTCCTATGGGCAACATAAAATAATTGTCAGGAACGTTTTCTTCAGGATATTGCAATTAATGATAAGACTTTAATCATAGCTGAAGTAAAAATTAATTCATAACTATTAGCAAGTCTGCAATCATTAATAGCATAGATTGAAAAGAATACCTCAGCACCAATTTCTGTGCGTAGGAGACGAATTTCTGTGTTATCCTCAAAAATTTGTACGGAGCCAGAAGCTACAGGCGCAACGCCTTCCTCATTAGCTTCTTTATATAATGAATGACTATATGTTACAGCAGGTGGTTTTCCAAGCATGGTGGGGTAACATATAGAGCCCTTATGTTTCCCATTTCTAAATGACTGCAAGTGTAATCGTGAAGAGTGAAACTGAAACGATGCTTTGGCAACTTGGAAAGAATCCCATACTTCACCACCACTGATTTATAAGAGATGCAAAATAGTGGAATTAGTACAGCTAAAGATACAAAGTCTTGATGAATTTCTTTTCTTATTAAATAGAGGTCTCCAACATAATCTTAAACAAATTTCCTATAACTATCTCAGAAATTCATTTCACGTTCTGCAAGACAGTAGCATTACTTTAATTGAAAATGCTTCTAGAGATTTCACAAGAAAGTTAAAAGGAAAGATAAGAAAATGTCAAATATTAGAGGAGAAAAAATAGATGACAAATTCACAACAAAAAGGAATTTTCTTCCCATATGGATTATCCGTACTCTTTTTTAATCATCCTTATGTATATCATAAACTATATCTTGAGAATCTAATTCCCCTAACAACATAAATTAAAAAAGAAATTGAAGGTATCATACAGATATTCTCTGCAATGTATAACTCAACAAGTATACTTGTACAACACCGTCGAACATTACACATGCTTATTGGTCATGAGAATCAAAAACACTACACCCAGATATAACAAAATGTCCCACCTCCTTCAATCATTAGAAGGGGACTCACATATCAACATTTCATGAATTTGAGATGCAATTATTGCATACAAACCTGTAGATAAAACATTGGAAATATAAAGAGGAATACCTTTGTAGAGCAGGCAAGAATGCTTGACAAAACAATGTTGTAAATGTTGTTGTCAGAGAACCTTTCCAAACAACAACATTCGGTACTCCCTACGGCATGATAAAGCTTTAATTAGTTGCCTAGGATAAACTATAATATAATATAATTGTTTATAAAGTTTTAGATGGTTGAAAAAATGACTGAATGGCCAATTTAACGATTCTGAAAGCTGAAAATCAAATAGTCTGACACCTTTGAGCACAATCCTTCTCCCAACTTGACGCCATCAGACATCTCCAGACAGACCTGTGGCCACAAAGAAATTATTAAAATGGAAATAAATATACACCTCTTAGCAATGTATATCGATTTCACATAAAAACATAACATCCCAATGGCCTATGTTCCCTGCCAGCAATAGAGCGATGGGTCATTTTTTATTATTATTGTAGAACTAGTGCAAAATATGATTTTTCAGAAGAGAACATCTATTTTTTTCAAACAAAACAATAACAAGCCCTTTTTTCAATCTAGAGGAAAGATCGTCGTGAAATTTCACACTAATCATTTCTCAAATCATGACAAGCTATTCACAGAATGAATGTATGCAGCAAACAAATCAGTACCATTGCAATGTCAAATTCTTCTCAAGAAAATACACTGCCCTTGCCTAATATACCTACCAAATTGGGAGCTTCCCTTTCAATAATGAGGCAATATCATCAGCACTACAAAGTTCTGAATCACCGAGAAGAAGAGGCCCAAATTCTTGTCCTGAAGGATCAACTTCTCCTGAAAAATATACAATAGCAGGTTGCAAAAGTTCCAACCTCTGTTGGAATTCATCCTTGCTAAGAGGTTCCAGAACTTGTACCTGTATGAGGGTCCAAAGACCACTTGCATTAGAACTAATCATGTCAACAACTCTCACAGTTGTTAAGTACCATACAGAACATAAAAACTTATGAAGTAACTAATTTGGGGACAACATTGTCTAGTCCAAACATATTGGAAAATATAACTTGCAGTTAGAGATTAAAATCTTTCTGAGGGGTACACTGAGTGAAAGCCATGTAACCCTCTTCATTAAGAGCACCCAGACAGTAATAACTATACACAGCTTAGAAAATATCTTGCAGCTTAACATAGAATTCTAACTTCATTTTGTGATCAAAACACCGCAACCACCATCATAGTACAAGGGAGAGCATCAAGCTGTATACCGCATCTGGAGCTATTATATTATTGACGTATCTACAATGAATGACCCCTGGGAAAATTATGAACAAGCCAATTCAACTCCTCTTTCCTCGTGGCTTAGAGGAAAAAGCCAACCATGGGAAAGAAGAGACAAAAATTGTTTCCCCAAGCAACAGAAGACAGTCATAGTAGCAGAAATCGCCTCAGTTAATCGAAACTCGTATCTATACTTGTGATACATGTTCCCTATCTTGGAAACACATCCCCCTCTCAAAGACAAGTGTGGAGACATCCCCAAATTTCAAGAGACTTCACCTGGCATCTTCATACATCTTTGAAGTGTACCTACATCTACAAGAGGCATCGCCAGACACAATCACAAGATAAATGGGGGCAGCTACACCAAGATATGAACTGTACCTGCAAATCCAAAAGCGGAAGGGAAGAACAAATGCTCCAAAATGTCCATGCAAGGAGTTTGCATTGATGTTAAAAATATATGGATGAATAGTTTATAACAAAATGAGTAGCTTCTCACACATGCAAACTATATAATCACATTGATACACTGAACCTAATAAAGGAGCATCATCCCCGCATAACATTATACTAGACAGTCAAACAAGAATTCTTGACGGATTAATCATGGGTTTGAAGCATTATTACCATGAGATGGGTACTGGTACGAGGAGACGGTGATATGTACGCCATTTCAAAATAATAGGAGACAGATACTCAGAGACGGTAAAATATATATATTGTGTGTGTGTGAGAGAGAGAGAGAGTGTCTAAATTTCAGAAAAAACAACATTATACAGCCTAATATAACCTAAGAAAGACATTATGACTTTTTAAGTAAAGATAATAAATGTTGACAAAAGATAAGAGTAATTATATTGACAATTATCTTTTGGGTTGCCACATTCGCGAATCTTAAACATAAAATTTGGCATTCACTGTATCTCAAAACATGGGGATAAAATCGCTGAAATTCGTGCATATAATCATTGAATAGCATAGTTCTCTCGGGTTAGTCTCTTTTAGTTCACTTCCTGTGCTTAGCGTTCACAGCCTCCATTTGCATTGTAAAACCCTACAGATGTGAGGAAAAGCTATGAATCTGCGAGAATAAGGCATTGTGAAGCAATTCAACTACCGTGAAGTTGAAATGTTGTGAAGCATTTGAGCAGCCATAAGTTCGTTTTTTAACTTTTATATACGTTAATAAATTTATACTGTTTGATTTTATATTTTTATTATTTTATACAGTTTATTTCATTATTTTACATTTTTATTATTTTGGACTTTTTATGATGGTTATAAATTTATAACTTCTACAAAATATAATTATTTAGTATTTTATAAATTCTATAATTTATTAAATCATAATTTTTTTAATAATTTCATATAATCGTAATTTTTAATAATTTTATAGAATAGTAAGTTTTCTAAAATTTTATAATTTTAGATTTTTTAAGTAGTTGGAAAATTGTTTTGACATGTTTATTTAAATGAAATAAGAAATTGTCCTTTTAAACATTTTTTCTAAAACATGTTTCCTTTAGTTGAACTTAATCTCAAATTTTATGGCTAATTTTTTTAGCAACAGATTTTTATACAAATTTTATCCTTATGCAAATTTGAATGCAGCAACTTAGTTTGTCTTTGACATCTTATCATATCTAGGTTCAAGTGTACAAAATAATTTTTTAAAAACATTTAAATGCAAGTCTCTAAAACAAGTAGAGACAAGTACCAATCTCTGAAATGCATTTTTGTGGTAGGGGACACGTCGCCGTGCAACATTGGCTTAGAGATGAAATAGTTCATTATAATAAGTTCCATTTCAAAACTCTGCAGAACTACTTGATTACTCGCAAGGCTCATGACAGACAAGAAATCATCTGTAACTCAGCAAGTCGTCAGCATAGAAAACTCAGCGAGTTTCACCAACTAATTTTGTCATTACTCGGTAAAACTCGCTGAATTTTCCCTCTTTAGTTGCCCTCAACAATATTATAATGCCCATATAAAAATACTCATTTTTACATCTAAAGCCTGCAATTTTCTGCGCTTTCCTTCACAGTTACAATGAATGTGATTGATTGGCATGCCATTGGAGCTAGGGTTTTCAGAATATAAAGGAATACATCAGCATATACTTGGCAAAAACAAGAAGTTTAAAACAGAGATTCAAAGCATACAAGTAGGAATGATAAGTTGATAACATTACTTTCTATTTTTCTAAGTTTCTAGTTTCTTTTTTTCCTAGAGTTTTCAATGTTCCATAATCAATTACTTAAATCTTCTGCTTCTTCCTTTGATTAACAGCTAGGGTTTCCATCTAAGACAATTTGTGTTGGTTTCTATAGGTCTTACTGGTCCTAGCCTGGTCTTCTACAGGTTGCAGTGGGTTATTCAGACTCTTAGTTACTGGGCATCGGGGCTTCGCAAGTTACTTCCAGCCAGCCTTGTTTGTGTGGTGATGGTGTTGGGGGTGTTGCTCCCTCTTCCGCTCACCCCCACCGTTATCCTCTTCTCCCTTTCTGGGTTCTCCGCACTTGCTGCTTCCTTCTCCTCTTCTCCATCTCTTTTTGTATTTCGGGCGACCCGTTTGGGTCCTCTCGCTGGGTTCTTTTTGCTTTGTACTCTACAGTCCCATTGACCTACTTTTGTGGTCATTTGTCGGACATTAATAATATTATCTTATCTTATCTTATAGGGTTCCTATTGACTACAATTACAAGAATGGCATCCAATTCAGCTACATTTAGCAAGCATGAGTCTAATGATTCTTTTTGGTAGCATTGTAAACGGCGGAAGGGAAATGTGTGATATGTAAGCATTGTGCGATGATGACAAGTGAACATTGCAATCACTTCAATACCACATTGCATAAATACTAGGAAAATGTGATAGTGTGCGAGACAAGCCCACTTGAGACTCAACGAGAGATGGCCACATACCTTGCGAGTTATGTAGAGAAAACGAGGGAAAAAAGAGAAGATGAAGCACTTGAAGCCCTGGTGAATAGGAGGGCAGCCGAGAGATGATTACGACATTGAGGCTTGTTCTATTGCCCCTGACTCCGGGGCTCGAGGACAAGGACGGGGACGTCGCTCATCCACTAAAGATGCTTCGCTACTTTTTTTGCTCCTCGAAGTAGTCTTGGGTCACAACCTTCACTCAAAGGTATTGCTTGGAACCAAAAAGTGCACCGGTGGAGCAAGGATAGTTGCAACATTCCTTTGAATGCAACGAAAAGCCCATATTGGGAGAATTTAGTCATTGCATTGATTGTTGTCAGGAAGGGGTTCAAAGTTCCCACTCCTCATGATTTAAGAGGCCAGCCATTCAAGGATTCTATCAAGCATAGACAAAGTATTGTAATACAACAAAAAAGTACTTTATGAAAAGAAGGGTTGTACCATTTTATCTCATATGTGGATAGATGGAAAAAATTGCACATTGATTAACTTTCTAGTGGCTTCAAGTGGGCAATTGGTCTTCTTGAAGTCAATTAATGCATCCCACCAAGTGAAAAATGCAAATGCCTTGTGTGACATGTTGGATGGGATGGTGATGGAATTCGGTGTCAACAATGTTGTCCAAGTTGTGACAAACAACACAAAGAGCGACATACGTGAGCCGCCATAAGACTTCTTGAGGAGAGGCACCTATTCTTTTTTCACCTTTCGCTTGCATGACCCATTACATCAATCTCTTACTTAAGGACATAAGAAACATGACAGGGATGAAGAATGTTGTTAGAGACAACTAAATATCCCAAAGTTCACCTACAATCACCATTGGGTGTTAAGCTTGATGAAAGAGCACACCAATGGAAAGAAGCTTGTGCAATGCGGCGTGGGTCACTAGATTTGCCACAACCTTCGTCGCAGCCTCACTAACATCCCTTAAGCATATGTTTGTGAGCAAAAAGTGGTTGGAGTCTTCCTATGTTAGGAAAGCTCGAAGGGAAAAGGTCACAAAGACCATTTTGGAGATGTGTTTGCAAAGAGTGCCAAGGAAATCATTCAGGTAACCTCAAACTTAACTAAATTTATATTTATCATTTATTTGTCATTTTTTTTACTTTTAAATTTTAAATTTCTCTTAATTTTGAATTTAAAATTGTGCATTCTTTTGTTTTAGGTGTCAACACCTTTAACAAGAGTTTTACGATTGGTGGATGGGGAGAAAAACCTAGTGTTACGCAAGGACGCACACCCCTATCTCCAAGCCAACTCGGTTGTTTTGGGTGTTTGGGGATGGGGACGAAACATCCCCTCGCGCACCCGCAAATGCAAAAATGAAGGGAACGTCCTAGGGACATTCCCTAACATTGAGGAATGTTCTCGAAACGCGTTATAAGTGCTTCGAGACCTTGGAGACTCCAATGGGGACGTTGTGACATCCCTAAGACAGCCAAGGGACATCTAGGGACATCCCCAAAGTAGAATAAGGCCAAAAATAATTTAAAAACACATTTTAAAAAAGATTTAAAACATAAAAGATTATGACTTTGAAAAGAGGAAAATGAAAACAAGTACATAATGCAATGATACTAGATGTAAATCCTTTTCTCATGCAAAGTTAACTTCCCAAGAAATGGACTTCTACCATTATATGAAAGTTCCAAAAGAAGATATTCTAACAAAAGGTTGTTCTTTATTTTAAATTTTTAAGCCTTTCTTATACATACCAATAGCATCTATAAATTCATATGCATATTTCTAAGGATTTTTTTAGTTTCAAAATTTTGTCAAGCAAGTCTTTCTAACTCTTTTTGTATGATAATGGAGGCTTTATCAATATATTAGAATGTTCTAGAGACCAGCTTTGTATTTAAGTTTTTAGTGTTTTTCAATTACCTTGGCTGGTATTTGTCTATGGATAGCTATTCCCGTAGTTGGCATGGCCTTTTGTTATTCCAAAACCTATTTTTTAATTCGAGGATATAATCATATAAGTGACATGATAAAGAGATGATGCATGCCCTTTGCTAAAATTGTTGGCTATGGTCCTGAAATTTTAATCTTTCGTTTTTGCAAGGTTAGGGGGCCATTATGTATCTTTAATAGTTATATATTATTTTGATAGTCCTCCCCAAAATCTGGGAATTTTTTTGTCATCCCGAAAACCTCATCCCTATGTCCCCCATCCCGGGTCTTGGGTAACTATAATAAAACCCAAAGTGAGTCAGTGTTTGTATGAGGACATGGATGTGGCAAAGGACACCATAACAAAATATTGTGGACAATATTAAAGAAAATATGAACTCATTTGTCACATAATTGATCGGAGAAAGGAACAAGCAACCCCATCGACATATACATGTAGCAACCTCCTACTTGAACCCAAAGTTTCTATATTCTCAATCATTTAAGGTTGATGAGGAGGTTATGGATGGCCTTTATACATACATAGAAACTAGAGATGCAATCGTTGAGTGTAGATTTACAAGATTGCAAAGGGGAGACTCTTTTCTTTAGTTCTATGTGTGAAAAAAGACACATTGCATTGCTAGGTCATAATTAATTGAGTCATTTGTTTTTAGTCTCGTTGCGTGTAGATACTAGAATTCTTTCATTGAGTTTATTAGCCTAATTGACTTCAAAATTATAAACGTTTTATTTGAAAAATTGTGGTGGGAAGATTATGGTGCAAAAACACCAAATCTTCATAAGCTAGCAAATCCACATTTTGTGCCAATCATGTAGTGCTTTTGAGAGTGAATGAAATTGGAGCATGATTGAATTTGTTCACACAAAAAGACGATAGGCTAAGAACACAAAACCTCAACGATCTTGTTTTGTGCGATACAATCTTCATCTTTGCGTGAGACAAGTGAAGGAAGCAGAGAGCCATGAGGCAATTGACTTGGATGATATTGATCCATATGTTGAATGGACTACTGATGATGTGGAGCCCATGTTTACCGAGGGGGCATTCTTAAGCTAGAAAGGGAGGTAGAGAAACGATGGCGTCGAAGGCAACGAAGGCATCAAGAGCCAAAGGGGTTGGTGAGGATAAAGATATCTTTGCAAATGATATTGTTTCAGAGGAGGAACCGATGACGTCGAAGGCAATAGAGGCATCAGAGCCAAAGGGTTGGTGAGGATGCGAGATATCTTTATAGATGATATTGTTGCGGAGGAGGAATATTTACCTTTCACTTCTAGAGGGCAATCTTTACCTTCCACTTCCACAAGGTGGCGGACTTATACTAGGCACTAGAGATGATTGTATATTTCATATTAGTATATTTTGGTGCATTGAGGACTATGTCACTATAGTCTATGATTGTAATTTGTACTTTGTACTCTTTTTAGGTCGAAAATTAATAGAAAATATGCATTCTCTACATTCATTTCTCATGTCAATTAATAGAAGATGTGCATTCTCTACATTTATTTCTCATGTCAATTAATAGAAGATATGCATTCTCTACATCCATTTCTCATGTCAATTAATGGTGTTTTTCATGTTATTCAAGTTTATTTTATGAATTTATGTTTTTAAAGTAGCAATAAAGTTGTCGAGTAATGCCAAGTAATTTTTGACAAAATTCCGATAGCCAAGTATGAGTCATTTTTGGGCTGCTAAGTAATGTCCTAATATGAATTTTTGAACTATGATAATAAGAAAACAAAATTGTTGTGTATAGATGATGTCTTCCATTAACATCCCTCAAAAATATGTTATGATCCTGGTGTGCGGATTCACTAATGCCTCGAGGTTTTGATGTAATGGTTCATTACATTTGGTATCAAAGCGATCACCTGTGTTCGAATCCCACTCGATTGGTTACGCCATGTAACCAAGACCCGTGGGGCACATAAACGTCGGTGAAGTGGGGCTTGCATACATGAGAGTGCGGGTGCAGACCCAACCCGAGATCAGGCACTACGGAAGCATGGTGGGATGTTTTGATCCTGGTGTGCAGATTCACTAATGCCTTGAGGTTTTGGTGTAATGGTTTGTTACAAAATAAGGGAACTTCCTATAGAGGTGTTTTTTACCAACGATAACTAGGAACATCACCAAACCCAAACTAGTTCTAGGGATGAACAAGACTTAGTCTTGGACGAGTTATTACACACACATTTCCAGGGCGGTGTGGGTCACCTTATTAGGATGTGGGGTCTTGAACTTGAATCGCTCTTTACTAATTACACCAAAACCCCTTAGACTCCCATAGACATTTCTTAAATATCTCATAAATTACATGAATGTTTTCCTCTTGTGCTAATAACTGATTGAAGAGAGTTTAAAATACATAAGAAACATATGCATGTACTTTTTCTGTTTTTTGCGTCAAAAATATTACAAAATTATCTTATCAATGCAAAATGTGGTATTAGTAAGAACAGAAAACAATAGGAGTGGTTAAGATGTCTTTGTCACGAAGCCATATCAGTTGATTGAAATGGGAAAGAGAGGCATTCTGCATCGAAAGTTTGTGCTAATAAACTATAGCATTGCTTAATTTTGAAAGATCCCAAGTGGATCTCTTTACACCCCAATGAGTTTTAAATCAAACAAACAGCAAATACAAATTTTACGTATGTTATGGCACTTTCCCTAATGCAGATCTGAAAAATGCGGCTAGTTTGGTATATAAAATTCCCACAACAACAATCAAACCAAATAAAATCTGACCTGTGCGTATTGGCAGCGTAATATACATATAAAATCTGACTTTTCTGAGTTAATATTAATCTGAAATTTATATCAGAAATCTGCAGATCTAAAGAGGCTGAAACAGTAATATAAATCCATCCATAATATTGAAAATACCTTCTCCCGAGCTGTAAAAATAAATACAACAGATAGCAGCAAGGATCAGACCTTAGAATGACTTCAAAACATCACATAACAGCCAAGGATGAGTCGCTCCATTAGAGAAAATCAGTACAGCACTGCTGCAACACTGGTCTTCAACTTTTTATTGCAAAAACTCCTCAACTACCGCTGGAAAACACTGAAATTCTATGTAAGCTCTATGGAAAATCCTATGTAGAAATTCCTCCTAATCTCCAAGAGGGTTTTCATCCTCTAGAGGCAATATACTAAGGGTTTCCGTCCTTAGAATATTTTAATACAAAGCACTTGGCTTAAGATTAGATTAAGAAATGATAAATGATTACAATCGATGCTCTCTACCGAAGCCGCCCCTCTCCTTTTTATAGGAAAAATATTACAAAATGACCTTTTCATCATCCAATGAGAAAAGAGTGCCAAAATACCCTAAAAGTATACCCAAACCTAGGCGCACTTCCTCCTTGGATAAATTAAACATTAAGTAATTTTTTATTATTTTGCCTAAGGTCTATTTGGCCTCCCATGCCCAGTCGCACTTTTCTTGGGAAGAGTGATAACTTTTATCCTTTCTAAACTAACTTTCCTTCCTTTGTCCAAGTCGCATTCTCTTGCCTAGGGATGACAAACATAGCATGGGTCTCTTTCTACTCTCCCTAGAAAGGATACAACATAATATTAGACCCAATGCACCTATTTAGAGATTACAAATTTATTATTAAGTCAAATAAATTAATACAAGTGCTTTATTAATATTTTTTTGCACTTTGTAATAACTCATTGTGACTTAAGTCACCCTTATATTTTTCCTTTGGCCGTCGGAGTTGTGAAATGGACCAAAGGTCTTCGATTGGGAAAAGGGGACATTGCTTGCCGGTTCCGGGATCCCAAACTAGCGAAACTTTTTAATAGCTCACGATACCACTGAAAGATCCCCAAATGGATCTTGCTTGTTCTTCAATGCAATTTAGATCAATTAAGACACCAAAAGCTGATTTATGACTTTTTATAGCATTCACACTAATACAGATCTGAATTTATGGAAGAAGTGCGATTAGGGTTTGGAATAGAAACTAGCCTAAAACCGAACCCAAACTGGTTTGAAGACTGTGCAGCATTAAATATAGATGTTTTCTATCAATGGCGACTAGTCTAGATGATGAAAGTCCACATAAAACCACTACCAGCATTATCCATTATTGCCATAACAAGCGCAGAACTTCAGCAGTTTATTATAAAGTAAAAATTGACCTTTTTGAACATATAAACAGGCTGGGATTTTACACAGAAATCTGCAGATTTAAAGAGGCTGAAACAGTAATATAAATCCTTCCAAAATATCAAAAGTACCTTCCCTTGAGCTGTAAAAATGAATACAACAGGTAGCAGCACAGATCAGACCTGGGAATGACGTCAAAACATCACATGACAGCCACATATGAGTCGCTCCATTATAGAAAGCCAGTACAACACTGCTGCAACACTGGTATTCAACTTTTATTGCAAAACTCCACAACTACCGCTGGAAAATACTGAAATTCTGTGTAAGCTCTGTGGAAAATCCTATGTAGAAATTCCTCTTAATCTCCAAGAGGGTTTTCGTCCTCTAGAGGCAATATACTAAGGGTTTCCGTCCTTAGAATATTTTAATACAAAAGCACCTGGCTTAAGATCAGATTCAGAAATGATAAATGATTACAATGGTGATCTGCCCAAGCCGCCCCTCTCCTTTTTATAGGAAAAATATTACAAAATGACCTTTTCATCTTCCAATGAAAGAAGAGTGCCAAAATACCCTAAAAATAGGCCCAAACCAAGTCGCACTTCCTCCTAGGACAAATAAACATTAAATAATGGCCCTTCATGCCAAGTCGCACTTTCCTTGGGAAGAGCAATAATTTTTATCTTTTCTAGATTCCACTTTCCCTCCTTTGTCCAAGTCGCATTTTGCCTAGGGATGACAAAAAACAGCATGGGCCTCTTTTCTATTTTCCCTAGAAAGGATACAACATAATATTAGACCCAATGCACCCTTTTAGAGATTACAAATTTATTAGTAAGTCAAATAAATTAATACAAGTGCTTTACTAATATTTTTTGCTCCTTCCCGAGATTGCTTGCGCTAAGCAATCATAAACTGCAATCTGCATTCAACCAATTCTAGGATCCTAGACCAGCCGAAGCTTTTTAATAGCTTCATACCAAAAGCTCTTAAAATATTCTAAGGGTGCTATTAAAATATTTTAATACAAAAGCACCTGGCTTAAGATCAGATTCATACCAAAAGCTATTAAAATATTCTAAGAGTGCTTTTGTATCCAAAAATATTTTATGACAATGCAGATTTTTATATGATATTTTCTCTTGCATAGAGCTTCAGCTTTTGCATTAAAAATTCTAAGGACGAAACCCCTTGTGAATTCTACCTCTTGTGGATGAAAACCCCAAGAGTTTGAGAGGGTTTTTCACTCAGAAATTCCCATTGATTGTAATCAGATTTTCAGAGTTATTTTCAGTCATTTCCAGCAGTGTATTTTGAGGGTATTTTGGAAAATAAATTGCAGCAGTTCTTCTATTGGATCGACCCAGTTTGGGACTGATTTGGCATGTTCTTTGAGGTATTTAAATCTGATTTCTATTGTCAAATCATCTACAGATTTTTGTGAAGTGAAGCAAAACAATTTTATAATTTTTAGAGGGTTCTCACAGTGGTTTTCAAGCAGTTTTATAATCAGATTTCAGATCTGATTTCTGATCATTTGTGGCTTCTAAAAACTCTGATTTTAATATATTTGGGCTTCAAAAATATGGCAATCAGTTTGTGAAAAGAATATAATTTTTTTAGAGTGATTTGCATTGGTTTCTCATCCAAACCCTAGTCGCATTTCCTCTATTTAAATCAGATTTGCCCTAGTTTTATTGTCATAGCTATAATTTTTTTAGAGTGATTTGCATTGGTTTCTCATCCAAACCCTAGTCGAAATTCCTCTATTTAAATCAGATTTGCCCTAGTTTTGTTGTCATAGCTATCAAAAAGTATGTTTTTGCCCTAGTTTTGAATGACCGTCCTTAGAATATTTTAATACAAAAGCACCTAGCTTAAGATCAGATTCAGAAATGATAAATGATTACAATGGTGATCTGCCCAAGCCCCCTCTCCCTTTTATAGGAAAAATATTACAAAATGACCTTTTCATCTTCCAATGAAAGAAGAGTGCCAAAATACCCTAAAAATAGGCCCAAACCAAGTCGCACTTCCTCCTAGGACAAATAAACATTAAATAATGGCCTTCATGCCAAGTCGCACTTTCTTGGGGATGATAAAAAACATGGGCCTCATTTCTATTTTCCTAGAAAGGATACAACATAAAATTAGACCCAATGCACCCTTTTAGAGATTACAAATTTACTAGTAAGTCAAATAAATTAGTACAAGTGCTTTATTAATATTTTTTGCACTTTGTAATAACTCATTGTAACTTAAGTCACCCTTATATTTTTCCTTTGGCCGTCGGGTTGACAAAATGGGCCAAAGGTCTTCGATTGGGAAAAGGGGACATTACAGTCCTCCCTTCCCGAGATTGCTTGCCCCCAAGCAATCATAAACTGCATTCTTACCAGTGCCAGGATCCCAGATCAGCCGAAGCTTTTCAAACACTGCAAAAAAAAACTGATGCAACTTACTTGTTATTAGTGAAACCAGCCTCCTCATGTATGCTTCGAATTTGCCACTCTTCATCACATCCTTGCTGGTCCGTGCTGATATGCAGTGAAAAATCTTCGTAGAAGTCCTCCCGAGATGGTTCCTGGTCCCAAACTATCATAGACTTAGCTGTCATTTGATGGGGCAGCATGTACTTGAGTGCTCTCAACGTGACTTGTTTCCCTTTGTGTTGGAAACTCAGCTCCATAGCTTCCACATCTTGGGTGACTCTTCCCAACGAATGAAGCCATTGCATGCCAAGCACAACATTGTTATCTTTCAAATCCATGACATAGAAATCATCACAAAGTGTGTACTCACCAAATAAAATGCTAACTTGGTTGACCTTCTTCTTGCATGGAAGAGTGAGACCTCCTGCTATAGTCACATCAAAGCCTTCAAAGTTATCACATTGTAAACCTTTTTGGTCTACCAAACCTGCATCCAAGAAGTTATGTGTAGATCCACTATCCAATAGTGCCATGATCCTACACCCGAACATTGTGCCTTCAAACATGAATGGATTATACTTGGGTGCTCCCGAAAGATAGGTGAGTCTACCCTCATTTGCAATGCCTGGTGTTGGCTGCTCCTGTTCATCCTCGGACTCTTCATCCTCAACCTTTATGAGATGGATTTTGCCTTTCCCAAGACACCTATGCCCCGGCTCCCACGGATCATTGCAATGAAAGCATAAATTTTTCTAAGCTCACTCTTTGAAACAGTCTCCCTCTTGGGTGTAAACTCAACCTTCGAAGAAGTAGGCTGCTCTTGTTCTAATTTTTCCTCCTTGACATTCTTCTTTTGGGGTTGCAGTATTGGAGTAGTGTCCAAGTCCAAGGTTGTTCAAATAGCCTCATGCAAAGTTGTAGGCTTAAGAGCCTTGACCAATCCTCTCGGCTGTCGTGAAGTCCTTGATGAACAACATCACCACTTGCTTCTCGGGCATCTCTGGCACCATCAACTGCTTATACGCTGAAATTTGTTGATGTATGCATCAACGTGTCCACTCTGTCAAAGTTGTGCCAGTCCCTATAAGTAAGCTCTACATCCTCACTGGTCAAATCTCGCAATCGACCTCTCACTAAACTCCTTGTATGATTGCAGAAGATCATGTCTCGTGTGATAAGCCCATGGTGCCACCAATCATGCGCTACTCCCTCAAGGTGCAACGTGGCAAATTGAATAGCCTCCTGCTCCCCGCAGGCCAGAGAGTGAGATATGTGTCGAGCTTGTGAATCCATGCTCTGGCACTAATCTTTCCACTACCATCAAATGTGGAAAGGGTCACCTTGTTGGTGGCCTGCTTCAACTCCCTGTTTTGTTGTTCTCTAGGCCTCTGTACCTGTCTAGCTCTCAAGCTTTCCCTCCTTTGAGCACAATATTGGTGGAGGGGAAAGGCATTCCGTACCTCCTGTGGTAGAGCTCTCCATTCATCGTGTGTTGCCATCACAGTATCTTGAAAGGCTATGTCTTCAAGTGGCTCCTCAACTAATGGCAGCTCCTCCCTTTGTAGGAATCTAGGCTGCATAGGTCGATCCATGAGTCCTTGTGGGTCTCCTTTCCTTTGTATATCTCCTATCATGTAGAGGGGAACCTCTCACGCTACCCGCCTCTGTAGGAACCACCCGTGTGCATCCTGTGGCTACTACTAAAGCATGGATGCAAATCTTTCCCTTCTATCATGTCGATTTCTCGTCCTATCCATAATCAAATTCTCCATCAGTTGTCTCATAGTCTGCATCATTTCCTGATGGGAGTCGATCATACCGCTGAAAAGAGCATCTGGATCAGGTCGCTCTCGTCATGGAGGAGTGTGTGAATCCTCCCTTCTGTCCATGATCCGGAACCACTTTCAGTATTCAGATCTGTTCGAATACGAGCTTGACTCCTTGTATAATATCGGTGTGGCCCAACTTCTTTAGGCTGCATAAAACAAAACCAAAACAAAACCCTCCAGGTGGGAGGATTGATGCTCTGATACCACTGAAAGATCCCCAAATGGATCTCTTTACACCCCAATGAGTTTTAAATCAAACAAAACAACAAATACAGATTTTACGTATGTTATGGCACTTTCCCTAATGCAGATCTGAAAAATGCAGCTAGTTTGGTATAGAAAATTCCCACAACAGCAATCAAACCAAATAAAATCTGACCTACACATATTGGCAGCGTAATATACATATAAAATCTGACTTTTCTGAGTTAATATTAATCTGAAATTTATATCAGAAATCTGCAGATCTAAAGAGGCTGAAACAGTAATATAAATCCATCCATAATATTGAAAATACCTTCTCTGAGTTGTAAAAATAAATACAACAGATAGCAGCAAGGATCAGACCTTAGAATGACTTCAAAACATCACATAACAGCCACATATGAGTCGCTCCATTAGAGAAAATCAGTACAGCACTGCTGCAACTCTGGTAATCAACTTTTTATTGCAAAAACTCCACAATTACCGCTGAAAAACACTGAAATTCTGTGTAAGCTCTATGGAAAATCCAGTGCAGAAATTCCTCCTAATCTCCAAGAGGGTTTTCGTCCTCTAGAGGCAATATACTAAGGGTTTCCGTCCTTAGAATATTTTAATACAAAAGCACTTGGCTTAAGATCAGATTCAGAAATGATAAATGATTACAATTAGTGCTCTACCCAAGCCGCCCCTCTCCTTTTTATAGGAAAAATATTACAAAATGACCTTTTCATCATCCAATGAGAAAAGAGTGCCAAAATACCCTAAAAGTATACCCAAACCTAGGCGCACTTCCTCCTTGGATAAATAAACATTAAGTAATTTTTATTATTTTCCCTAAGGTCTATTTGGCCTCCCATGCCCAATCGCACTTTTCTTGGGAAGAGTGATAACTTTTATCCTTTCTAAACTAACTTTCCTTCCTTTGTCCAAGTCGCATTCTCTTGCCTAGGGATGACAAACATAGCATGGGTCTCTTTCTACTCTCCCTAGAAAGGATACAACATAATATTAGACCCAATGCACCTATTTAGAGATTACAAATTTATTATTAAGTCAAATAAATTAATACAAGTGCTTTATTAATATTTTTTGCACTTTGTAATAACTCATTGTGACTTAAGTCACCCTTATTTATTTCCTTTGGCCGTCAGGTTGACGAAATGGACCAAAGGTCTTCGATTGGGAAAAGGGGACATTACAAATTTGCATTTGCAATTTTCATGTAACTAATGAAAATTTCAAAAACTCATAAGGATGGAATTCTCTTTAGTCATCAGCTATTGCAAAAAGGCCTTAAAGATTATTCAGCAATTGCCAGTAATATCGGTTAAGAAGGATTGCCACATAAAATGAAGTGTTGGAACAGTCTTTACTTTGGACATTCCTAGACATACGATCTCTAACACAGCAGAATAGAGCAATTTCTCCAAGAACCTCATGAAGCTAAGGGTTTCTGATTTGATCTAACCTCTTGAATCAGCTTATTTTCTGTCGTCTCCTAGCCTTTATATAGTGTATAATGTACTTCGATATCATTACGTATTATGCATGTACTGTTAAAGATTTCTAGATTGTTTTAACTTTTTGAATTTTCATTTATAAATCTTGTAGTATTTTTTATATTTCTAATAAGTAGCGCATAACTAGCAGATAGACAATAAGACAGACTCACATACATGAAGTCCACAAAGTCATGTTCCATTAAGTTTCTTAGTTGAGACAGTGAATTGCAAGCCTCGCACACTGCAGCATTCATCATTATTTGGTATGGGAAGTGTGTAGAAATGACTCACTTGTACTACTAATACCAGGAGACTCGGAATAAAACAGGATACTGCCCAATCCAGCCTAATTTGTTAACAGGTGCAAATAGCCTTGAGACGAAAATATAGCACATACAGAGCAAATCACTACTCAATTGGAAAAAGAAAACAGAAAAATAATTACATTTCAATGTGAATCAAAATCCCTCTCCATTTAGACTTTCATAAAAGCAATAAGTGTCAAATGTACAGTACCTGGGCCTAAATAAAGAGTGTGCATGCACTTACATGCAAACTGGGCATATGCAGAAAAAATGCACTATTAAACTTCCAGACTTATAGAGTGCACATACAATGTAAAGCAATACTCAATAGGAAAAAAGAAGAAGAAGAAAAAGATACATAATGATAGTAACCATTGAATGTGAATCAAAATCCTTCTGCACATTAACTTCCAGAAAAGCATAAAAATTGCTAAGAAGCGTCAAATTACAGAGAGTTCGTGCTAGTGTCGGGCACATAAAGAGTTAAGAACTACTTGAATGAAAGTAAATGACAGAGAAGGATACCAAATGGTAATTGCAGTTCAACATTCAGAAAAGCTAAAAATGTCAAATTTACAGGCTATGTGAATAATCTATAAGTACCCATATGCTTGTGACACCAACTGACCATACACAGATTATGGCCTAAGTTGCTAGTTCCAGTATGGGTACTGTAGCACATCGATTTTATTTTAGCCCCAAATCGTACAGCTGGATGAAGCCATACAAAAATATATAAAATATGAAAGTTCTAGCCAAATAACAATAATATGCATAAAACAATCAAAATGAAAGACAAAGCACAATGTCAAATGTCACGATAAATCAAAATAGACTAGTAGTCAGAGGTCAAACTACATAATGGACATGTAAACTCAACATACATTGCAATACTGCTCTTCATCGAGAGCATCAACATCATCATGTGGTTCATTAGAACCACAAGCAGTAGCAACGCCACTCCCACTAGATGCACCTCTAGGGTTTATCTTTTAGGTTTTTGTTGAATTTTTTTTCAGGGATTTCAAATCATTATTTTGACTAATTTTTCAGTCAAAAGGGAAAAAGCTGGGGTCCTTGTTGAGTTCTCCCCATAGGTACCTGGGTAGAACCCAGGACAAAACCATTCCCTGTGGGTTCTTGTTGTGTCCTCCCCAGAGATAGCTAGGTAGAACCCAGGACCAAACCATTCCCACACTGGGGCCCGGGTTGTTCTGTACTAGGGATAGGTAACTGCAGAACCCAGTAACACAGATGATAGCATTACTCGGCTCAAAGGGAAAACAGAATACGACATAATGATATTACAGTTATATTTGTAAATGAAATCCTTCCGTATATCGATTTTGACCAAAGCTAAGACTCTCAGATTTACTGACCCCATGCCTAATTGAAAAGTGCCTACATGCTTATGACACAAATTGAGTATGGTCAGAGTAAAGCACTACTCAATTGAAACTCAAAAATCAAAAAGACACAAACTGATAATTACAGTTAAATGTGAATCAAAAGCCTTCTGCATATCAACTTTAATAATATCTAAAAGTGATGAAATTACAGTTTACACACACCAGTGAGCTCACATATTCTTAAGCGGTAAATTGACATGCATACAGAATAAAGCATTGAAAAAATTTAAACAAAACAAAAAGTTTCAGAATAGTAATTACAATTAAATTTGAACCAACATTCCTCTGCAGTTCGACAATCAGAAAAGCTTAAACTGTCAAATTTACCGTTCCAATGCCCAGTTGAAGAGTGTTCATTAGTTTAAGAGCCAAGTTGAGCCCATACAGTGTAAAACTCTACTCTATCAGTTCCATTAAAAGAAACGAAATGATAATCATAATAACAGTTAAGCTTAATACACAATAGAACAATGCTAAAGTGCAATGGGAAAAAAAAACTAAAGATACAGAATCACAGTTACAGTTGAATTTGAACCAAATCCCTCTGAATTTCGACATCAGATAAGCTCAAAGTGTCAAATTTAAAGTCGTTACGCCTTATTAAAGAGTGCTCATACGCTTACGAGACAAATTGTGCGGAATCAGAGAAAAGCACAACTACATTTTCAAAAATATTACATATAATGATCGTTATGGTTAAACTTAATCAAAGATGCCTCTGCATATCGACTTGCAGAAAAACGATAAATCTACACAATAGATAGCGAAACCAGCAGCACCATAACGACAAACATCTCTAAGAATATAAAGGAAAGGAAAATTTCAAAGCAGAGCTACCTCAACAGACGACCGCGTTACAATATCAGCAAAGTCCTTGGCCGCCTTAGCAAACTCATCACTCTGCGCGAGCTTTTGAAAACCGTTAGGCTCCTCGGTTTTCAAACCCTGCGAAGGCGAAGCCCTGCGCCTTTACAAATCACTACCAGCACATTACACCCCGGCCTGATACGCTTCGGAGACGCCTGAAAATTTGACATTTGCAACAAAATCTTGATGGCCCCCGGCGAGATCAAGTCAAAACACCGAAATTAGTCCACGGCGGCCACGGATAGAGGAATCGCATGGCCTAATCATGGCTGCAGAACCCTAATACGAAGGGCCTTGACACAGAAATATCCATTAACAGCCAAATTGGAACGTTAGGGTTTGATCACTCTCTTCTTCGGCGTCTTCGTCTTGCTTTACGAGTATTGGTATTGTGGTTTTTGTTATCTTTTTTCTTCATCTGATTTTTGCCTCGGAATTCATTCACAATCAAAGTCAATTCCATTTGATCCAATTCAATTACTATCTTTCTTGCGCCCTCAAATCCTTGCTTTCTTTTCATTTCTCTAGTTTGTTCATGCACTTTTTAAATTCAATTCACCCAAATTCTCATTCCTCTACCTATTTGGACCACGGCAGAAAAAGAGAAAAATATATATATATCAAAACAAAATAAATTTGGATTTGTGGTGAGATTATTTTGGCGAGAATAATAAAGGTTTTTAGCTTGTTGCCGTCAACGGAGGTCATGTAAAGAGAAATGCTCAACGAGTAATAAGTTAGAAGAACCTTTTCACACCCCTTTCATTCTGCGGCCAAGAACCAAGTCTAGAGGTGTTTTCGCCAAAATCTAGCAGATTTCTATCACACCTGATATGACATTAAAGACTTTCATACAACGATTACTTAATGGAATAATTCCATGATTGAGTTCCGACGTCCTTGATTTCCACATTACCAAAAATATTAATTATTTTTTATATTGGTTGAGGTTATTGTTTTTATAAATTTAATAATAAACTACATATAATATTAGAGATTTTATATTTTCACACTTTATGCAAATTGAGTATAAAGCTTTTGTAATTACTTTGTGTCTATTTTTTAGCCTTATGTTTTGGATTAACACCTTTGATTTATTATGTCTCTCTCTTGATAATGGATCGTAGGACAAAGTGATCCGAATTGAGCTACAATATGGTGCTTAATGTGTTATAACAATCAATTCATAATGAAAGAGCTATAAAAAAATAATTTCATTGCTCTTGAAACATATAGCAAACTTCATAAGAGAGATGTATGACCGAAAATCTCTCTTTATTCAAAACAAACTACATTATAACTATATAATAGAGAATATGAAAAACTGCTAAAAATATAATATGAAGGATTCTAGATAGGAACCAAAAGGTCATCTTATATGGAGACCATTTATATCCACCTTAGGGATGGATTCGAAAAGACAAAAGTGGAAAATTTCTAAAATCTATCCTATTATTACTATTATTTTATTTATTACTCCTTGTTAGAGTCATATCTTCTAGCATGTTGACCCAATATGGTAGTCGTATGATATGTTGGAAAGATGATAGAATGAACTCAAAAACATTGTTATGATGATAGCATTTTGGCTATCATCTTACGATCTGAAAGCCCATAAATGCTTAGAAGACCCCCGAAAATGCAAAATACTAAAAGCTGCTAAAATTGCTAAAACTAGATTTTCAAAACTTTACAACTAACAAAAGCATGCATAAGTGCTTGTGAGAGGTCGATAAGCATATAGAAAGATTTATTAAATTATTACATTGCTACTAATTACACTTAATGCACACTTTATAAAATCAAAATATGAATTAAGTTTCATTATAAACAAATAGTAGTAGCAATAGTGGATTAATTCATTTATTTGTGACAATAGATTTTCATCTAGAAAAATAAATATTTATTCATAGCAACACCATCCATGGGTGCTCGTGGTAGCCCGATACAAACATATTTATTAGTGTAAAATGAATAATTCGCAAAAAACACAAACTTAATGATATAGATTATGAATGAATTTATGAAAATATGTTAATAATAATAGTGTTATCAACAGATTCGGAATCTCCAAAGCAAGATTATTTCATAAAAGTGCATTTAAGGTAGTTAATAATAAATAATATGTTGCATGTTTTTACACTAAACAAAAAATTGTGAAATATTAATGGAGAGTAAATACTACTTTTAAATTCCTTTGATCTATACACAGTTTGTTAAATGGTTCACATGAAATTTTTGTATGCACCCATAAAGACGACACTTATGAACTTTATTATATTATAGAAATATAATGTGATGCATGAATATGCATTTTTATAGAGTTTCCAAATTTGCATATGTTGGTAAACTTTAAGAGAAAATAATCCTCAAGATACCCATTTATTTAACAATACTTAAAGATTTTTTATTAACAACATTATTAGCATATGATGCAATCATAATGTATTCCAATATCCCATATCTATTTTAAAAGGTATTTCACTAAAAATTCCACGAAAAAATCACTTTTTCCATATATAAAAATACATCTAAAAAATCCACATTTGATTATAATTTGAGTGATGTTCATATGCTTTTATAAAGCTCGATTTTGGTAGTGCAAGATGGAAGGATGTTAGAATAGGTTTTTACAATTTTGTCTTAAACATGACAATTGCATTTGCTATAATTGTTATCAAATTCATATCAACGAACATATTTTATGTATATCACACAATCATTATAGTTAAGTCAAACTACCCTTATGAGTTGATACACCAATGTACAACACCTAAATTATTTGTTGACACTACTTATTTTGAAAAATTGACCCGAGAACATTACTTCTTTGTAATTTTGGTTTGTAAAAGTTTCTATACATTTTGATATTTTCCTTGTTAAAATAATTGACATTGATATTAATAATAGACTAAATTTAAACTATATTGATGAATGACAGCATTCTATTTACATAGATCATGTGGTATGTCTTACAACTCTTATGATTCCAAGTTTAGATGATCAGATATAGAAGATGACATAGAGCCCACAAGGCCACTAAATGTCAATTGCCTTGCCATCAAGGGTTAAATTTGACAGCCACCTATGTCTGCTATTTTTTTCAAGTCACTGTAATATTCTAATATTTCCCTTCAAAAATACAAAACAATTTTATCTATACTAACTATTATCCATATATTTAATTATTTTTAAGATATTAATGTATATCTTATAAATTCACATATACGTATGGATAAAAAAATAACGGTTAAATTTTAAATATGTAAGTTTCATGTGATAATTATTGTAAATATTTGCTAATATTTAACAATCAAAATCAAAAAAGTCATTTAAACGATAGTCAAATTTAACTCTTGTTTTTCATTATATGGTAATTAGACTATGGACAAAGGTGGCTTCCACCTTGGATGCATTTCCATTTAGTCTCTCCAACTTAAAAATATATTTCTTTTTTAAATTAAATGTATCTTGTTCCACACCTTCTTTCACATGTCGAGTGTTTTTACGCACACTCTGTACATTGTGTTCTCCCCAACCACGTCCATCGACTTATGGTCATTCATGTCGGAAGGTTGTATCCACCCAGATGTTCGAGATTTGTAGGATTTCAACATAAATTAATATTAATAAATTTGGGGCATCTATTTAACATTTGTGTGTGTGCAATAGTGAAATATTGATAAGACTAAATGCTTGTATATGGGAGATTAGCGGTTCGAATCTTTTACATAAATGAATTATCCTTACTCAAACACAACATTAATGACAAATGGTTAAAATATTTACGTGAATGATTGGTGCAAGAAATTATCTTGTGGGTAAGTAGAGATAATTGTTTACCAACAAGGTTGAGGCTCGTAAAACCTTAATGAAGCCATCAAAACCCATATCATGTTCACATGACCTACACCAAATAAAAATGAGGTGAAAGTTTACACAGTCAATGCATTTAAAGTGGAAAATATTTGGGATTTGGTTATATGAGACATACATTGCAACATAATTTTAATTGTAGCTCCTATGGGAATTCTTTGTCGATGTTTCGACACCAACAATCATTAACAAAGGCATGTTATTTTCAATAGAAAAATAGGAAATCCTGTTACCCACCAAAGTAGAGACATATAAATTGTTCTACATAGGCTAAAAGTGGCAATAGCCATGTGATCGATGTAGAAAGATGCTTATGATATTCTATGGAAGCCACAATGTGGCTCTCCTCACAATATCTTGTGCTTCCGTAATAGGATCTATACATTCCCATGCCTTGAGGATCCATGCCCACAACCGTTCCATTGTAAAAACCATGGAGTATCGCTCACCTACAACAAATTTGATAATAGCAAGAGAAGTGTATGTGCTTTGTGTGGCCACTGATGACTCTTTTCGGTTTGAATTTTACAACGTACACTCTTGCTTCCTTTGAAGAAATACGCCTTCATATTTGTCCCTTCCATCTCACTATCTGAACATGTCACATTCCTCTGTCATGAAAGATTTTGCTTGTGGGCCATATTCCCGAGACAACAATATTGAACCTTTATTGTTGTTGTCATGAAGACCCAAAACACAAAGTTGGAGTTTTTGACAAAGGATAGAATTACAACATCTCGATGTCCATATTCTAGGAACCTCTGAATCCATGTTACCAAAAATATATTTATTTTACATGAATGAAATCATTCTTCCCGCTACAAACAAATTGCATGTTCTTGTCAACCATATATCTTCCTCCTTTCCTTAGCAATATTTATGAAAAATGATAACTCTATTGGAAATGAAAAGGAAATAGAGTAATTTTGGTGGACATTCAAGATTGAAAATTTTGTAAGTGAGACATTTAAGATTTGAATTTATGTGAAATAAATACATACGACATTAACAATGGGTAAAAGTTGAGTTTCTCGAGCAAATATGTAAGATGGAAGATGGAAGGACTGAGAGAAATGGAAGGATGGAGATGGTAGGCGTTAGGGGTCAACTTGAGACTCTAGTGTCAAAAGTGAACAAATCGTAGATTAAATGTAAACTTGTTAGTTAAGCTCGATTAAAGTGGCTCACATTACTTTTCAATGACATGGGACATTAACAGACGGGTTAGAGATGAAAATATTGATTGCTTGTGAGAATAAAACAAAAACTATATCCGATGACTACGATGAGCAAGAATAATTACCCAAAAAAATTAACTTTAAAAATCCTATTGTCCAAAAATAGTTTTTAGAAAAAAATGATGATGGTGTATGGTCCATATCATAAATGTGTCAAAGCATACAAGTGTGTCCCATTTGGTGGCCAAAAATATTTTAAAATATGAGTAGTAAATAAATATTTTAAAATACTATAAAACTTTAAAAAATCAAGTAAATTTCGGATGCCATGCACCTTGGTATTTATAAGCTCTTAAAAATGCATGTTTTGATCATTTTATATGTGTTTGGTCATGTTTTGGTTATCAGACATGTTTTTTTAAGGTATAAAAAGTGCAAAAAAGTGGGACACGGTTCTATGTCCGAGTTTCATCTATGGACAGCTTGAGTTGCTCTTTTTCCGGATGTAGCCAAACCTTATCCTCTACTTGGAATTGATGAGGAACTTGATGAGCACAATGACGTTGTTTATATTCTAGCTAGTTTGTTCCGAATCTCATGAACCTATTGTTAGACGTGTCAAATTCATTCTATAAATTTGGTTGCCTTATCCACTTCTTTTTGTGTATAGGTAGATTCTTCTTCCAACATAAAGGACAATGTTATGTCAACGGGAGCTAGTGGTTGGAATCCAAGACATGCATGAAATGGGCTATATCACATGGAGCTATGAAGAGCTTGGTTGTAGTTATGTTAGACATACACAAGACTTTCATCGCATGTTTGTGGATGCTTGGAGTGATACATCTAAAGAAGATGCACAATCATGTAGTTGACTTTTGCTAGGTAAAACTCGCTTTATGGTAATTTTTCATTATTTTACATATACCGTAGTTACTATAATAGCTACCATAGGTAACTAATTTGTTACTTAGGTAATTAAGTGCTTTGTATTTAGCATTGTATGGTTAAATTATTATAGCCATTATATTTGTTTTATATCCACATTGGTTTATTTTTTGGTGTATTATTACACCCGTATAACTATTTATTTATAATATTGGTTGCAGAATATATAATATATATAGAGACCTAAATTTTGTTCTTGCAATCTTATTGCCATAATGCACACAAATCACTCTCATTCTTGCCAATTCCGTTAGAATTAGTGATTTCTACTAATTAACTAACACTTTCCCTCTATTCTGGTTAATTAACGATGCTTTGTTGATTATCCACTCTTTTCCACATTTAAGATACCAATCAACGTTAAATCATAGGATGTTATCCTCTTCTTGGAAACAATTAGCGTTATTAGCTCATTAGTCATATTTTGCCCCCGATTTGGTCAATATACCCTAATATTGGCTCAAACCCCTCTTATGACCTCTCGAAATCACTCCATTCACCTCCACAACATCTCAACAAGCTTTAAAATCTTATCCTAGCCTCCTAGTTAACCCTAAGTGGTTGATTAAGGCTTCATACCTCTTAATCACTTGGTAATTCACAAATTTTGATTAGCAATTCTAATCTAATTTGGGGCTTTTAGTCCCACATGCACCAACATACAAGTTTCTCCCAAAAGGAAAACTATAAAAGGGTGCACCTCATTCCTTTATACTTTACACCATGTTTTGATTTGCATCTCATATATTGAATATGATATATAGCCAAGTTCAATCCTTGCCTAAAGCCTTCAACAAGGTTAGTAGATGAATAATCTAAAGTGACTTAACAAGTCATTTGGAGAGGTCATTTCACCATTGTTTGGAGTAGCAACCATAACCATTTGATTTCCCTCTTAGGTCTATTTAGGCCCATGTTAGGTAATTCAAACATATTAGTAGGCATGTTTAATTAGATCTTGCATTGTTTTCATACTAGTTAAGCATTCTTTTAAGCTTCTATCTTAATGTTACATTCCTAGACTTAGAATCCTTGGCTAGATGGATGGCAATGGTGTTAGCTTTCCTTGTTTAGTCATGTAATTTTCTTTGTAAATTTTAGGGTGCTTTCATTTGGCACGCCTAGTGGGACAATACCCCATTGCATTCAATTTTTAAAGCTTTTTAACTTAGTTTCAAAGTTTTTCATTTCAAAGTTTTAGATTAGTTTCAAGTTTCCTAGATTAATTTCAAGTTTTATAGTTTACTTTCAAGCTTTCTAGAGTACTTTCAATATTTTAAAATAAGTTTCTCAAGCTTTTTAAATTAATTTCAATTTTTAGAGTAATTTTCAAAGTTTTATAGATTAGTAGAGGCCGTAAACATGGTAAAGTACCCCAAACATAACCCTATGAGGACAACGCATCTAAACCTTTATGGTTTAGAGAGAACAAATTCTACAGTTTCACCGTGTGAAGGGTCATAAAATGGACAAGTGTTTAAGATTAAAACACTACATTCAAGACTTCATGACAATGGCAACATACATCAAGTAGACTCATTGTCGCCGTAAAGTCTCCCAATGAAAGCTTGGGGATCTTTAAAGAGCCTTTTCCCAATCATGAAGAGAAGAAAAAATCAGACGTGGACAATCATCTCCAAATAAAAATGCCCACTATATGTTGAACAAAGACCACTTTGATGCCTTGATAGGTTGTGTTAACCCACTCATTGAGAAAATCAATACAATTATAATTAAAACAAGAGATTGTGTCATGGCAACACAACGAGCTCACCTTGTTATAAATTTTGAACCTACTCCCCCTCCTCCTCAAGAGAGTCATTATGATGTGTTAGATCAACTAGAGAAAACTACAACTAAGATTTCAATCTTAGACCTTCTAAAAATTCTAACATTCATAAGGATATACTTTGTAAAACCTTACAGGGATCAAGAGTATCTATTGATGTTGACCCTACACATTTACAAGCCATAGTAGCGCAAATCTCTCCTGCAAGACACATAACCTTCAGTCTGATAGAAGCCTTAATTGAAAATCCCTCCCATAACCTACCCTTACATATTGAGGTAATAATCAAGCGTAAGAAGGTCAAGAGAGTGCTTGTGGATGGCGGGTTGGGTCTTAACATTTCTACTCTTAAATTAGTTCGTCAACTAGGTGGCACAAAAGTCTATCTGGAGACAAAATTCATCACCATAAAGGCATATGACAATGAAGAAAGAAAATTAGTTGGGATGATCACTTTTTCATTAGAATTCGGTCCCATCACTTGTGATACGAGGTTCCATGTCTTGGACCTGGAGCTCCCCTACAACATCTTTCTCATTCGCCCATGGATTCATGCCATGCAGGTTATGCCATCAACGTATCATCAATGTCTCAAGTTACAATATGAAGGACATACACTTACTATACAAGGGGATCCCCAACCCTTTGCTCATTGCAAAGCATTGTCGGGTACTTTCCCACTATCTACGAGTGTCCGTCTATGGAAATTGTTATCCCTATTCAATCGAAGGCCCTCGCTTCATGAGTGGATCCAAACACCCTGACTCCTAGTGACAAGGGTACAACTACATTGGAATATCCTTTTGCTACGTGGGAGATGAAGGTCATAAACAATGGTTGTGGAGAGTATAATCTTTAACAAGCCCTTATGATTCAAAACATTCCTCTATCAGCCCAAACACGTGGTAGACCATGTTATAAATTCTAGCGATCAAGAGAGAATTTCCCCTTCGACAATTTTGTTTTAGGTGGCTTGTTAGAAGATGAAAGAATTCTCAACGACATTATATTTCATCCTTAAGATGATGAAATGGCTTCATGTTACAAGTCATCTAGATATGTTATTCCTAACAGAATAATGCTTACTATGAGATACCAAGGACATGGTTGTGGTTACTACGAGCAAGGTTCATTAGAAGCTCTTCCAATACCTCGTCGCATAGTGGGTAAATTAGGTATTGGCATCCATTTGTATGAATCCCACCCTTTAGATAATGAGTATGTCTCTTCTGAGAGTGAGGATAGTTTGTCTGAAAATGAAAGTGAAACAAATTCTCGATGTAGTCTTTATGAAGACCTCACCTCTACAAACCTATTCTCTAACATGGCTATCCTTACCATAACCCCTGTTGCACCCACCGTATCCCCTATAAATCATATATTAACTCTCATCTACCCATCACTGGTGAATTGGGATCAACAACAACACGTGTCTATCTACATGTTTTAGAATGATGAAGTTATTGGTGAGTTCTTAGGCATCAGAGACAACATTCCAAGAAATGATCACAAGAAGGGGTTCTCCATTCAGCTTAATGTATGTGCGTACTTTGGAGAGGAAGTAGAGTTATGTAGACACTTAAGTAAAAATAAAGCAAGGGAAAGAGTTCCAAAGAAAATCCTTGCGGAAATAAAAATGGGAAGTCCTATAGCGAAAACCTCTTTGAGGCACTTGTGGACAAACAAGCAGAACAACCTATGGAAAAGGTAGTGTACCCATATAAAGATGATGATCACCTCCCTGAACAAGTTTTTGAAGAGGAGGATCTCAATCTCCCTCCCGATCCTACGCACATGGGGGATGATTCAAAGCTATTAGTGGAAGATATAATAAATGTTAACATCGGCACAAAAGAGCTGCCGAGGATAGTTAAGTTGGGAGCTTCACTCTCAGCCAAAGAATAGAAAACATTTACAGGACTCTTGAGAGAGTATTCGACATCTTTGCTTGGTCTTATGATGACATGCCAAGACTTGATCCTGCATTAGTGGTACATAACCTTGTGGTGCACCTAGACACCAAGCCCATCAAACAAAAGCTCTGAAGATACATCCTCGCATCGCCTTACTGGTAAAGGCAGAGCTAGAAAATTTATTAGAAGTAGGCTTCATCAGGCCTATCGACTACTCAGAGTGGATTTCTAATGTGGTACCAGTTCAAAAAAATCCAATTGGTATCAAAGTGTGTATTGATTTTAGAGATATTAACAAATCTTGTCCCAAGGATGAATTTCCTCTCCCTAACATCGACATGATTGTTGATTCTACTGCTAGTTATGAGATGTTATCGTTCATGGATGGCTTCTCAAGTTATAATCAGATAAAGATTGCAGAGGAAGATCAACACAAGATGACTTTCACCACCCCATGGGGCATGTTCTGTTACCAAGTTATGCCCTTCAACCTTAAAAATGTAGGTGCTACATATCAAAGGGCGATGACTGTAACCTTCCATGATATGATAAGTGACATTATGGAAGATTACACAGATGATATACTGGATAAATCTAGAACTCGGAAGAGCACCCAGAGATTTTACAGTGTATCTTTCAATGCCTAAGGGGCTATAAAGTCTATCTTAACCTGAAGAAATGTGTCTTCGGTGTGTTATCTAGGAAATTACTAGGATTCATTATATCAAGGAGAGGAATAGAGGTGGATCCTTAAAAGGTCGTGGCTATCACAAAAATGGCCCCTCTTAATAATATCATAAATTTACATAGCTTACAAGGAAAAATTCAGACATTAGAAGGTTTATTTCACAGCTAGCAGATAAGTGTCATATGTTCACACATCTTCTTAAAAAGGATGTTAATTTCATCTAGGGGCCAGAAAAACAACAAGCATTTTCTCTACTGAAAGAATACTTGGCTAAACCCCTCATTCTCATGCCACCCATGACAAGAGAACCCTTGTTGTTGTACATATTTGCTACACATTTTGTGATTGGGGCACTGTTGGCCTAGTATGATCAAGAGCAAAGAGAAAAGGTTGTATACTACTTGAGCATAACATTGATAGCATATGAGCTCAACTATCCGTAGATCGAAAAGGCTTGCCTAGCCATAGTATTTTATTTTTAGAAGCTACACCATTATTTTCTCAACCATAAAGTCAAGCTTATTTCAAAGGTCGATCCACTAAAGTACTTATTGTCTAAACCAACACTAACTGGAAAGATGGCTAATTGGATCATCTTATTAAGTGAGTTTGACATTGAGTACGTTCATCAAAAGTTAGTAAAAGGAAAAGTCTTAGCAGATCAACTAGCAGAAGCTCCACTACCAGGTACCAAACCCTTGAGTCTAGAGCTACCAGATGCATCCATCATGTACCTTGAGGAATATAGCATTTGGCAATTGTACTTCGATGGCTCTTTTACCTTTCATGGTTTAGGTGTCAGAGTTGTATTAATTACTTCTACGGGAAAATTAATTCCCCAAGTATTTCGTCTTGGGTTCCCCTACATGAATAATGCATCAAAGTACGAATCTCTCATCGCAGGGATGAAGCTAGCCATCAAGTGGGATAGCAGACGAGTTAAATGCATTGATGATTTAATATTTATTATCAAACATGTCATAGATGAATATAAGGTCAAGGATGAAAATTTGCTTCCATATAAAAGAATGGTCGATTCCTTAAAATAATTCTTTGAGAAGATAACATTTGAGCAGGTACTAAGAGCCCAAAATAGAGAAACAAATGTCATGGCTACGATAGGATCTATGTTAAGCATTCTCGCCAGGGAACAATGACATGCCATTCTTCGTCAAAAATCTCATAATAGTAGCATATTGTTAGGAAATAAGAGATAAAATATGCGAATAATCCCTCACGAATCGCAACAGAGAAAATTAATATGCAAAAATTATTACAGGATCTCAAATAAAATTGCAAAATAAAATAACACAACACAAAGAGACGATGATTTAACGTGGTTCACCCAATTTGGGGTACGTCCCACCAAGAATCACTTGCTCAAATTTTATTACAAGCCTCCACTCTCTCAATACAATACCTATATCCGTTTGGAGCTATGCTCAACAAACTCTATAGAATTCACACCTGAATTCAAAACACATCTGCAATACATTTACTTGTACATCTATCATATGCATAAGACCATATAAATAGACAACTTCTTAAGCAATTTGATACAAAACCGTGGGTATCAAAACCAAGGGCAAAAAATTGTGGGTATCAAAACAATGGGCAAAAGACCGAAAAAACCATGGGCCCAAAAACAACCCATAACGGTTACCCATTACCCATGGGTTAATAAACCACCCATGAAAATTTGCTTCGGGGGCTTCACCCCCGAACCCCCCTACCCGCTCACCGGCGAGCAGGACCGCCGTAAAAATACCCGAGTGTAACACATAAAAGTTGTACCACATTCTAACATGCAAATAGGCTCCACAAACATAACAATCTCCCACTTGGAGACTGATTTCCACTGAGCAAGCTTCTCAACCCTTCACTGTCATCTACGAAGGCCAACCAAAGCTGAACATGGCTTTAGTTTATCCGTTGTGACCACCTTGGTCATCATGTCTATAGGATTCTGACTGGTATGAATCTTCTCCAACTTCAACTTATCTTCCTCCAAAGTTGTCCTAATGAAGTGATATCTCAACTATATATGCTTCATCCTGGAGTGGAAAGCAGAGTTCTCGATTAGGTGTATAGCACTCGACTATCACTATATAGCTTACATTCCTCCCGCTTATGCCCCAACTCCTCAAGCAATTGTTGTAGCCAAATCATCTGTTTGCTTGTCTCTCGTGGGCAAACATACTCAACCTCCATGGTTGTGAAAAGCCACCACCTTCTCAGTAGTCATGAAATCCACTCACCGTTGTCCCCCTACAATGTAAATATAACTTTGTTGCTCCTCCCGCCGTCTACATCTCCACCATGTCTCGAATCTACATAACCACGTAAAGTGGTGTCTCATCCATCAGAGGACAAAAATGTCCCCATGGTCCCTCTCGAAATATCGAAGGATCCACTTTCTTTGCTTGTCACAATGCTCTTTACTGGATCACTCATAAATCTACTCACGCTCTCCCACCGCATGGGCAATATCGTGCCTAGTGCACACCGTAGCATACATCAAACCGCCTTTATCTCGTGAAGAGTACATTAGCATACACCAAAATAGAGCAACAAATGCCATGGCTACGATAGGATCTATGTTAAGCATTCCGCCAGGGAACAATGACATGCCATTCTTCGTCAAAAATCTCAGAATAGTAGCATATGACATACCGAATCTTGTTTACCGTGTGTGAGGTTGTTGGTCCCTTTTCATCATGGTACACTGAAATCTTTAATTACCTTCATGATGGAACTATAGATTTCTTTTTTTGTATAAGACTCTTTTATCGGCCACCGTCTTTTGTCACCCCGGCCCTAGTTCTTTTTGTTCGCTTGAGCCTAAATTCGACTAAGCATGAAGATGAATTTAGAAGATGTCCATGTGTCCCTTTGGCGCATTCGGGGCATGAAGAAGAGAAGGAATGTTCTCAAACCCGTGCCACATCATCCATGTGTCCCAGTGCCCCGATAAAGTTGCTCAAAGGGGCGGGTTGAAAAGTCAAGAATATAGTAAAACGCACAAGATGTCCATGTGTCGCCTTAGCACAATTTCAAATAAAAAGAAAGAAGGAATGCTCTCAAACAAGTGTGTGCTCTCCACGCGTCACTTAGGCACGTTTTGAAGACAAAGCCCTAGAAAAGCCCTCAAACAAGTGTGTGACCTCCACGTGGTAGAGAAGAATCATCACCTGACCGAAGGAGCACAAGTTGGATGAATTAAAGGCAATTAAAAATATCACCAACATGCAGTTGAGATATTGACCCAAAAATAAAAGATCTTGTAAGAAAATTAAATGTTGTCGGTGGAAGGTCTAATTCTAGACATTGAAGTGAGATCCAAAGGGATCTATAAAGGAATGTTCTGATCCAAAATCAAAAAGGGGAGGGGGAAAAAGTTAGAAAAGAAAACATACTAGAGCTGTGAAAAGGGATTCTAGGCTTAGTTATTGTATTGGCTAACCTTAACAAGACTTTCTTGTAGAAGGAAGTTGTAATATGTTCCATATTGGCCTTATGTATTATTTTCTCTATGAATAAAGAGTTATTATTTTGTGCATTTTAGCTTTCAATATTTTGTGTCCTTCATCTTTCATTACTAGTAGGTTTTAGATAATTTTGAAGATCTATCATGCTATATGCCCTTGGGTTTTCTATATGCATCTATCATCTACATATTGTTATGTTTTACACCTTCTCAACCTTTGATAATCTAAGATACTTCTAAAACTACTAGATCATGCTTTGAGCACTCTTCAACTATTTTAAGTAGTTTCCCAGGATCCATCTCTATGTCTTTTTAAGATTTGTTTCGGCGCATCGCCTTAATTAGTTTTGTACTTCATTTTAATTTTCCTCTAACCTTACCCCACACCATAGAGAAGATCCAAATTCTTTAAAATATGGAGGTTATCTTAGGGTGCACATCCCACTTCCCTAAGGTATTTATGACTCGATGGTTCATCCGCAAAGATAATCATCAACAATTTTCTTGGCACGCCCGATGGGACACGAACACCTACACATCTTAAGACTCCAACATAAAAATCTATTGATTTTAGTAGTACTAAGTTTGGTCTTCTCTAGGTTACGAGACGAATGCAAACAAGATCGAGGATAAGAGAGGAAGGTGTGTTCGAATACTTATAGCTATCTCCACTACGCAACAAAAGAGGTAAATAGATTCGAGGTCTCTGTCTCTCTCCGAACCGGACTCTCTCAACACCTCCACTAGGTAGGCCCTTCTTACAATCAACTAGATCCTCGGACCTATTTTAATTGCCCACCGTTGGTGCTCAATTTGGTCTCACCCCGTTTGTCCTTGAAATTCTTTAGTTTGCGGGCTCTATCGTGTTTTCTATCTCCTGTATTGATGCATGAAAACTTTGTCCTCCATTTGGTTACCATGATCTAGTCCCTTCTTTTGGTCGAGGATCACTTTAAATCCATATTTTTGTTTTTCGCTCCTCTGTCCATGAGAAAGACCTGTAACTTGGGTGTAAAATCAGGTTTTCTCCCTTCCTTCCATTTTTCCGCAGTCACGTTTTGTTTTCCCTATCATTTTTTGTCCCAATATATGTGGAAACGTGGCCCTTTTTGGTTGGATGTGGCTCGGCAGGCACTTTGAAAACTCTAAGGCCCGATTCAATTCAAAGCTAGTCCACGTGGAGGGTCGACACTCATATGAAATTTTGCCTTTTGGTTTGACCTTGGAGTTGCACTGGGGAGACACGTGGAGGTTTCCACTGCCTTACCCAGACTTAGACAATTTTTTCATGTGGCTGGTGCAGCTTTGGCGGACCATGGACACGTGGAGGCTTCCACCGGCTCTGCTCTATACTTAAAGTTTTCAAAACAATTTTCCAAGCCCTGGGACATGTGGAGGGACCACGCCTGTTTGGGGACCAGTCCCTAAATTTTATTTTGAAGAAGCGCCAGGAGGACACTTGGAGGCTTCCACTCACTCTGCCTTTGCTTGGACTTTTCAAACAGCTAAGGAATACTGTCTCGGACCCTAGACACATGGAATATTCCACTGATCCTTCAACTTTTTTAACAACTTTACCGGACTGAGACACATGGTGAGCCGCACTTGTTTGGGGTCTCCGCTTTTGGGGACCATCTCAAAATGCGTCATTGAGACACGTGGAGGCTTCCATTGGCTCCTTTTTTGTACTGAGACTTTTTCAAAGGCCAAAAGGCATTTTCTTGGGCCAGGGCATGTGGAAGGCCCGCGCTTGTTTGGAAACTTGCCCTGTACTTCTCCTTTGTAGTTACACCAAGGAAACACATGGATGACTATAATATAAAGTAGAGAAGGGGTAGAATCAATGGTTACTGTGCATTGCATCTGTTTTTCCACCATTTTTGCTCCAAGACTCTGGAGATGCGAATACACACTGTTTTCATCATTTTTAATGAAATTCCTTGTCGTTTTGTCTGTAAATTGCCATTAAATAGATTTAGAACTTAATTTGTGAGTCCAAGGATTGTTAAGGTCGATATTTTGAAGTTGGAATTGCTCGGGCACTTGTAAAAATGGGAATTACCAAAGAAGATGGATGCGGGGTAGAATTGCAGAGGAAAGAGAGGGAAAAGGATGAAATGATGAAGGTTGCAGGTGCAAAAGATGAAAAAGGTGTTTCCTTGAGAGCGAAAAGGATTACCTATCATATCCAGTTGTACAGAGCCTCTAGAGAATGATTAAAATGGGGATTTCTTGCAGGACAAAATCAGAATGATTAGAAGGACTGCCAAAAAAATTTGGCATGGCATCCTAGTCATTAGTCGAGGGTCTGAGAAATGTGATCAGTCCATGATTTGTCCAGCTAGCAAATTTTTGTTGCAAATTTGTTAAACGTCACTTTCTAAGGAAAATTGGTAACAAGCAAAGGTCCCTCGAATATTCTTCTTTCTTGGGGAAATTTGGGATGAGTGAGCGAGTAAAATGTATAAATGCAATGAGACTACTCTTGCAAAGGGTGAGGGGTTGAATTCTTAAGAGAAAATTTGAGAAAGTCGTCTTCCTGAGAGACCAATCCAAGATACCTGGTTATAGATGTATAGCCATTGATAGGATCTGAGATTGCTTTGGAATCTCTCCTGTCGATGAATCTAAGCAACTTTGAAATTAATTTGTGTTTAATCTCTAAGAATTCATGTCTACTTTGTTTGAGAATGTCTCGCAAATGGTTTCTTTTGTTCTTATTGCAATCTTACATTGATTTTTTTGTGAAATCACATAGGATCTTATCCTCGTGATAATTTAGTGACATTTGCAATTTTATTTCAAGAAGAGCCTTCATCCTATGATGAGATAAACAAATTTAAAATCACTCCACCGTCATTTTTGATAAAGATTGTCTCAGTAATTCTTTGGGTGTACCTTAGGCGTGATTGATCAAAGATTTTGGTGTTTAATTGATTCTTTTAACTTGAGCCTTCATTCTAGATTCTCAAAGATTGTGAGAAAACGTGTTGATTTGGGCCTCCATCAAGCACACCTTCCGGTTAAAGGAATGTCTTAACTATTCTCGAAGCTTTCTATTTTTGAGTTGTCCATTGTTGTGATTTTCTCAAAGATTTGGTATAATCAAATTTACCTCGCTTAACCTCCCACCAAAATTATTCAAAACCATGAATCCATCCTGAACTACCCCTGTTTGCCTGTATATCAATAAAGGAACAAAATCTATTTACTAAAATATGCGAACAATCAGGGATCCCATAATGTCTTCAAAGAACCTTAGCCTTGTTTTGAACGCATCTCCTTATTTTAGAAGTGAAAACTCTTGAGAGTTAAATTATGGAGTATTTATCATACTTTTAAAAGGTTTTCTTCATAAAATTTGTGTAAAAGAAGGATATCTCCATCTCTTTCATCAAATAGAGGTTACACTACGGGTCCTCTCACCTTGGTCAAAAGACACGACCTAAAGTAGTGAGGATAGGTCAAATACTCTTGGAGGTGCTTATCCATCTCTCCACAAGTCTCGAGTGACAAAGGGCCGCTTAGATCTCATCCCGACTACAAAACAACATACATTATGATCTATCTTCCTCTAAGCTCGTACCAAGTCTGATGATGCTCGGCAACTTGAAAAGGAGAAAAAATTTGGATACCAACACCACCTCCAGGCTCAACCCTCGAGGCGCTTTGTTTCATGGAATCAAGGGAGTATGCTCATCCTACCCACACCCCCGACAGTGTGGAATCCTATTCTAGCTAACTCACTAAAATTGATGCCTAAATTTAGCGAGAAGACTTCAAAACTCTTGAGGAACACCTCTAGGATGCAGTGGAAATATGCGCGGTACATTATATCAAGGAACAAGACATCTCTTTACGGTTGATAGTTGTTTTCCTCAAAGGGAAGGCTCTGGATTAGTACCAATCCCTCACTCCTAATACTATCAGCACTTGGGACCAACTGGGAAATGTATTGGTAGCAAGATTAAATGACAAAGGGGATAGATCCTTGCTCCTACAACAACTTATCAACATCAAGAAGGTTCTCGCAAGAGCTTATGACCAATTTTAACACTAGATTTCATAAAACATGGTAGAGAATTTCTATTTCAGCGAGGCCGCCTGCATGTATGGCTATTGTTTTTTACTTAAAAGCTCTGAATTCAGATATTTATGTGATGATTCAATCATTAGGAGGGGACTCTTTACCACAAGCATATGATATTGTGATCCAAGCCGAGAACAATCTAATAGATGCTCAGTAAGCTTCCCCCGAGAGCCCCTTTGCCAATGTACCCCAAAATAGCTCCCCTTCCACAAGCATAGGTCCCGAGCTCTACCCAAGCCCCTACGTCCCTATATAATTACCCATCCTCTCATCCAGACACAATTCCCACTATATTGTCATCATCCTCTTCTCCCGAAATGGAGGAAGTCAAAAATATCCTTAGAAACTTCTCTAACGAGATAGTAAATCTTAAAAGGAATTAGAGCGCTTACCCAAGACAAAATTATCAAAGCTATCAGGGTGGCAGCCTACCTATCCCTCTCAACATCATAATACCCAAACACCATTGTCTGCATAGTCATCTAACCAACTCGTCCCAATGCCAACATCCCTCAAGACTATCCCACCCAATAGCGAGAAGAGAAATGGTACCTAGGCAAAACAATTTGGTAGAAGATCCCAACACATGGTGCTTCCCCTATAATATTTCCCACATGCCAAGAGACTGTCCCCAAGGAAATTTGCAACAAAATGTAGCTAAACAAAGAGCAAGAGAAGGATATGATGTTAACGCATCAAGACCTTACCAGTTCGCATGAGTCCAAAATGTGGCCTTTATTGCGTAGATTCAAGGGATGTCCCTGAACAGGAAGCAGAGATCACACCAGAGCATGCACTTTTCTCTTGGGTAGAAGGAGAGGAATTCGTATTTATGAATGAGGTAGTTGCTTCCAAGCCTGTTCAATTTAATTACAACACTCACTTCAAAAAAAGGATGATAGAGACAGACGCTCATATCCCAAGTACGACTAGTAATATGTAAAAAGAGCCTCCAACCATCATAGTCTCACCACCAACGGTTGTAAAGAAGCTCTGAGAATTGTCCATAATCAGGATGCCCTCCATCCTATGGTTTAAGGAATAAAACACCAGTCATCATCCAAGACATCATCGCCTGGACCAATTAATGTGGTTTAACAACTCAAAAAACTGCCAATTAACACATCCTTGTGGGATCTTCCAGGCATTCCAAAACAAAAAGAGTTTCTCTAAGAAGCACTTAAATCAAATGACAACCCAACTACCACCAAAAAAGAGAAGGAATGGGTAAAAGTGATTCGAGCCCCAATAAAGGCAGTGTTGTTAAATCAAAAGGGAGAAGTAAGTAAACCAAGGCCCAACCCCTTTTTATGACTCTTATCATAGGTAGGAAATTATTGCATAACTCCATGATAGACTCCAGTGCAAGCACTACAATCATGCCCAAAGTAATTACATATGCCTTGGGAATTGAATATGAGCCCTTAAAGAAAGGAGTCATGCAACTGGATGGAAAATCAGTCCAAACCATAGGAGCTATAAAGGGGCTCCGTTATAGCTTTATTCCTACCATGAACATAAGCTGTTCCACAGAGGATATAGTAGTAATTGACGTTCCGCCGCCTTTGACTGTGTCTTTCTCATGATTTCACAACAAAGATATGAGGCTATATGTCTCTTGATTGGTCCCATCGATTCTATAGACCAAGTATGGATCTAAGATGAAGGTATTATCATAACCCCTTGCTAAGGAACATATAACGGACCAAGTGGTCTCGGCTTTGAGGCTTCCCATGCTATGATCGCGAGAGAAGTTGAATCATATAAAGAGGAGGGTAATCTTCAAAGCAGCATTCATTTATCCAACCTTCCCCCCAGTGAATCCCTTCGGGAACTTCAATTCGACTGGTTTGGGTACTTACATCATCTTTGATGAGGACTCCATGATTCCAAAGGTGGTAAAAGAAGAGGATAAAAGAGAAGGGAATCTTATCAGAGATTCCCATATATGGACCCTTCATTTTGATGAGGCTAAAAGCAAGAATGGCTCAAGAGCTGGAATATGCTTGTTATCCTCAAGCGAAAGAAGATACTCTAGGAATTCTACTTCTAGTTCTCCTATACCAGTAGTGAAGCAGAGTATGAGGCCTTCGTACATGGCTTGGCTACGACACGAAAGGAAGGCATCAAACAATTGAGAGACTTTGGCGACTCAAAGTTGGTAGCGACACAAGTAAGGAACACTGCCACCACAAAAATCTAAGAATGAGGTCCTATCGACATAGGGTGTGGGATCTCATCAAATATTTCAAGCCTTTAATATCAAGGTTATCCCTCAAGACCAAAATATAGAGGCTAATAGGATGGCCTTAATTGGGTCATAATTCAACCCAATACAAGATTTGATAGCGAATGAAAGTACCATAAAATTGATCATCCACCCTTCTATACCTGATAACATCAATCATTGACAAGTTTTTAATAGTGACTAACAAATTATACACTTCCTCCAGCAATTTGACTAGTTTGCAAACCAACTCCAACCCAAGATCGAAGAAGCTTATGGAGATCAAATTATTCAATTGAAGATGAACAAACTTCCAAAAGGGTTAATAACACTAGAAAGCCTTTTTTATTCTAATGATGCTAGTTCAGATCGAAGGAAGTTTACAGTGGTAAAGGAGGATTATGTTGAGCTAAAAGTGACTAAAGAGAGAAAGCTAAAGGTTGAGAGATTAGTCACTCAAAGAGAAAGGGAAAGACTTGTGGCTCTATGCCATAAGTATGACAAAGTGATGGCTTAGACGTATGATGATCTACATGGTTACAACAAGGATATCATCCAACACACCATCGACCTCGAAGAAGGAACTAAGCATGCGCTGTGCGCTAGAAAGCGGCTGAGTGAAGCCAAAAATATAATCCCTCATGGCTAAGGAATATAGAAAAATCCTATAGGCTAAAATAATCTCCCTATCAAGCACACAACATGGGTCTCTAACCTAGTCCCGATAAGGAAGAAAAACGATGAAATTCAGCTCTGTGTAGATTTCAGAGACCTAAATAGAGTGTCCCTAAAAGATCACTACCCTTTACCATCCATGGAGGAGATATTACAAACAATTGCAGGCTCATAAAAGGTTTTCTCTGCTAGATGGTTTTTTAGGCTATAACTAGATATGGCTCGCGGAAGGGGACAAACATAAAACCACTTTTACAACAAAATGGGGAACCTTCGCATACGCAAAAATGTCATTTGGACTCATAAATGCTGGAGCTACCTTTCAAAGAGCCATGGAATCCGCGTTTGGAGCATTAATCAATAAGGTAATTCTTATATACCTAGATGATCTCATGGTGTTTACCAAGACAATGGAGGGTCATTTTGATGCCTTGGAAGTTATATTCAAGAAATGCCAAGAATTCGGGATCTCTCTGAACCCAAGGAAATGTGTTTTTAGAGTACCCCAGGGCAAACTCTTGGGACACATTGTTTCAAAGGAAGGAATCTCTATTGATCCAGAAAGAGTTGAAGCCATCTTGGGACTACCCTTACCAGTCAATAAGAAAGTGGTCCAATCTTTCTTAGGAAAGATCAATTTTTTCAGCAAGTTCATTTCGACTTTGTTGGGACAATCTGCCTGATCATGCTAATGCTCAAGAAGGACCTCAACTTCAAATGGACCATGAAGGTCATCAAGCCTTTGAGGTAATTAAAGGGGCTATCGCATCCACACCGGATCTGCACAACCCCGACTTCTCAAAGGATTTCATCATGTATGTATATGGTGGTAAACATAGTGTGGCATCTATGCTAACATATAAGGGAGAGTCTCAAGGAGAAGAACATCCAATCACCTTCTTCTCAAAAACTCTCCATGACTATGAAATAAGGTATAACTTTGTAGAAAGACAAGCTTATGCTATAGTTAAGGGTCTAAATAAATTCAGAACCTCGTCACTCATAGTAAAATCCAAGTTATGGTGGCACACTATAGCATTAAAGAATATATAATAGAGGGTGAGATAATAGATAAAAGAGCTAACTAGGATCACTAAGATCCTCAAATACGACATTGAGGTAAAACCTACAAAGCTAGTACAAGGAAGGGGCCTATGTCAATATTTAACACAAGACCCCATGCCCCTGATTAACGAAGAGCCCAAAGAGATACTCTATATCCAAGAAAGCAACTTAGGTAGTTGGGTCTCGGATAGGATCCGCTTCATGCAGACAAGGAAATACCCAAGCCATCTCCCCTTAAAAAGAGGAGGTACTATAGGCAACAGGGATCCAATTTCACCATGATTGGTGATTTCCTTTTAAAAGGAACTTTAATGGAATCCTATTAAGGTGCCTAGAGAATGAAGAAGCTGAAAGAGTCTTACGCGAGTTACACCATGGGAGCTTGGGAGGCCATTTTTTTTCCCAAACCATAACCATACAAATCCTAGAAATAAGATACTTTTGGTCGAGCATGTTCACGACATTAAAGCATAGAAAAACAAATGCAAGGTTTGTCAAGTTTATACAAGTTTTCAGAGGAATGTGGCATTACCTCTTAACCCCATCCTAATTGAGGAACCATTTGCACAATGGGGTTTGGACTTCATCGGAATGGTCAACCCAACTTCGAGCGCCAGGCACAAATGGATCCTCACCGCAACCGATTACTTCACCCGATGGGTGGAGGTAGTTCCACTGAAAGAGGCCACCGAGAACATGATCATGAGACTCTTATAGGATATCACTACCCGCTTCAGACCCCCATACTATTATATTAGATAATGCTAAGGCCTTTTTGGGGGCTAAAGTATCTGACTTCACTATAAAGCATGGGATCTATCTGAAAACATCCTCTAATTATTACCCACAAGGAAATGGTCTAGAAGAGTCCACTAACAAGAACTTGATCAGGCTCATAAAAATAATGGGAAATGAGTAGAAGAGGCTATGGCATGCACATATCAAAATATCCTTATGGGCTAATTGAATCACACCTAAACAGATCCTGAAAGCCTCACCATATGAGATAGTCTTTGGGAAAAGCACTATGATGCCAATTTATCTAGAAATCTTTGCGTTACAACTATTAAAACAAATTGAGATAGAGGAAAATGGGGCGATACAAGTGAGACTCATTGAGCTAGTAGAGCTCCAAGAGAAGTAGGAGGATGCTCATGAAGCCATGATCATTGTCAATATGTGGTGAAAACTTGGTTTGATTGAAAGACGTCGAAACCAGAATTCCAAGTCGATACTATGATTTTGAAATGGGATGCAAGGGCCGCCAAGCTTGGAAATCATGGAAAGTTTGACCCCTTATGGATGAGACCCTTCAAAATCAGCGGGTGCAAGCAACACAACACTTTCAAACTTGAAACCATGGAAGGCAACCCCTTGGTGATTCCGGTAAATGGGATTCATTTAAAACCTTTACTTTTAGTCTCTTCGTTTTAATATTGTATCATATGTATAGTTTTTGTTTTCCTTGTTCTTTAGCTCCATTTATTTTTGTCCCCTTCATAAGTATCTCAAACACGTGTCCCTCATGGATCACCCTTGCCTCTTTTGAAGTCTTGGAGGGAGTGAATCTTCCTAATTTTCCCCAAAATTAATGATCCAACGTCCTCCTAGGATATTTGAGGGAAAAAGATTGAGAATTAATATAGAATCTCTCAAAAAGCACAGAGTTCGGTGCTTAGTGTCATTAATTAAAAAAGGGTCCTTATGTGATGCGACGGTATATATGTGTGAGCCATTACTCTATAAGTTAAGGTGGCTATTTAAGATAGCTAGGAGCGTCCAATAGGTTCATTTCAAACTATAGAGTCTTATAATCAGTCTCCAAGTGTCAAAGTAAAAGAATCAAAGCCTTCTTCTAATCTTGAAAATTACCATGGTGACTCCTACCTCTCGCACCATAAACAAAGTCTTCACGCAGACAACCCATACCCCCATGCCCTCTCTAACCAAGGTTGAGATTCCTTGATGGGGTCTCGGTCTAGTGACCCTTCTGTGGTTTCTGACTTTTCCGACAACATCTTTGACCTTGTTCTCAACAAGAAGCCCAAAGCTCTGAGAGAGGCATCCTACGCCAGGTTTCTTAACCTAGGAAATTCTAAAGCTTTTGGCTTAAGAATCTGAGCACAAAAATTTCCCAATATATGGTGCCTCTCGTGCACCCGTACCTAGAGCTCATACATATGTGCATAGGTTGTTTCGACTTCGACACCAATACCATCTAGGGTAGGAACATAAAGGTGGTAATTACACCTCAAGTTATCAGGGACATGTTGGCTCTAATCTACGACCCATTGGCTAGTTTCTATGATATGGTCAAGCTCCAAAGCGTTTGGGCTCAGTGCCAGAATAAATCTTCATTTCTTAATAGGGAGTTAAGGCAGATAGATTTAGGTGGTTTAGGAGCCACAAGATTCCCCATTCCTCTGAAGTCACTTATGGTGGATTCACAAGATGCCTCCTCCATGTTGATGTTCATGTTTGGCCAAGATTTAGACATGAATGTCTAGGATTGATAGATGGTGACCTTGTTTAGAATGAGGTCCGTAAAGAAAGAGCAGGCATACCGCTTCAATTTGCCAAAGTCATTGTGGAATCTATTTTTGAGCAACTTGCCAAATTCCCGAGTAAACTCCACCTTCAGGTATTCTTCATATTTGTTCCACCTTATTCTCGTATCGAATGCCCAATACCTTAGCTAGTTTATGACTCGACTTCATGGGATGCAAAGGTTGATCCCAAAATATTATTCCAGTGTCCACTTGGACTCATGTACTGTCCGATTCATCGATTGTTTATGATTTTTTTAATTCTTTTGTGTAGCCCCTCCTGCTTGAATTTGACTCAGAAGGGGTCAACAATAGAATGAATAGCTCTGTCCAGTCTATCCTTACAAATCCCCTACACCCTTGTGATTATTTTTTCTGGGGTAGGGAATTCGATGATTTGGCTGCATGGTTTTCAAGATGAATCCTTTATACTCTCGAGGTCCTCACGAGATGGGTAGTGGGTCTTGAGATAGCCAATAATTTGGTACTCTGGATATTGAATTTGGCTCTGTAAAAAAAATAAGGCACTATTTGATCTCCCCTTGAGCAAGGGAGGAATTACATTGATTAAGAGAAAGGCAGAGCATAGCCTTGCACAAAGTCAAGCCAGTGCGGCTTCGCTCTAATTCAAGACTCATGGAGGTATGACTGGACAGGGCGATGGCCACGACTCTAGTTCGAAATAAGGTCCCGTGACTCTCGTGAAACATGAGCCCACAATTTTTTTGAAGAAAGGTGGTCCCCTCGGGTAGAGTCACCCGACATATTCATCGAGCTCGGTGAAATTATAATTCCAGATTGAGAGTTGTTCCACCCAGCTTAATCATAGGTATGATCCCCCCCACCATGAAAAAGGACTCGGAGCGGCCCTACATAAGAAAGACTGAACACAAAAAGATTAAAGTGTATTGGAAGTATAGGCAGGAGATCGAATAAACTAACCTCAATTTTGAGGCTGTATCTAGTGATGAGAAATGGAAGGAGTTTTGGATGCGAACCATGGATCAACGTGGAGAGTGAGGAAATGATGACAATCACCTCAGAGTGGTCTTACAAATCAACCACAAAGTCCTCACGGGCCTCCCATAACAATTACCAGATCTTCCCCACCCTTCATTTCTTATTAAGGTCCTTCGGTTCATGCGCACCCATGCCGACTCACATTAGTTCCCTAGTGTAGGGAACTATGGAGTAATCAATGTCAAGTCTCCCACGTAAGAAGTTAAAGTTAGTCATGACCCCTACGTCTCCTCCCCTCTACCTCCTCCTAGGGCTCCCTTCAATCCCCTCCTCCACCATTATTTTCCCCTACAAGGGGTATCCCCTTATCAGTAACCCCATCTCAGACTCTCCCTCCTCCTGAGTGCCTCTTTTTCCTCAACCTCCCTCTACCATCCCAACTTTCTCCCCTGTGGTGACAGGACCCTTCTTCAGCTCTACTAACTTCAATGCCTCAACCACAAGTTACAATTCCATATGACGGCAAAGTGGAAATGAAGCAGATGTGGTCATTATATGACCATCAGCAGAGCTCCTTGACCATTGCGTGGCTAGTCCCCCAAGTATCCGGACCTTCGAGAATAGATGTGACTTGATGACTATTCTATTAGTGTTGTCACGGTCAACCTCTTAGAGTTACGACATCAGGATAAGATCGAGTTAATGAATGAAACTATGACCATAGTCATGATAGATTACCTTAAGCTCAACAACCAATTGAGAAAGGCACAATCTAGCCTCCGCACGGTAGAAACAACTATGGTCAACTGACAAGCTGAGATTAAAGGAAAAAATAAGGAGATTGAATAGCTCCGCAAGGAATTGAAGGAAGCTTCGTCACAAGAATTCCTTAAGGCTTCTCAAGAGGAAGCTAAAAATCTAGAAGATAAACCTGTCATGTTTGAGGCCTTGGCATATTTGCTCTCACAGAGAAAAGAGCACTCCAAAAGGAGGTTGATTCAAGAAAGGCGAAGGTGGCTACACTCTAGGAAAAGCTGCGCACCATTGAGGTAAAAAGGGCAACTTCTAGAAAAGGTTGAAATCATTTGAGGATGCGGTTAAGGACTTGACTCGTAATTTGGGACAACAACCCCAGAAAGGGGGAATTGTAACATTAGTGTACGAGCTATATGCCTCTTGTTGTGGCTGAATTGCCACCACGACAATGAATCTAGCCCCCACACTTGGATTTATATCCGATGCACAAGGATTATGCTCAAATGTGGAGACCACATCCTCCACCATCAAGCATCACCGTAGTGTTAAGGTTCCTGAATCATTACTCTTGATTCATAAAATTTACGATGCTTCCGAGTCCTCTCTATAAGGGGCAAGAATCATTGTGAGCGAATGATCGCCGCAAAAATCAATGAGATCTGAGCTGTAATAAAGCATCCATCAAATGCCAAAATCTCTTGACCCAACTCTAATAGGGGATCAAAGAGTGGAAGTAGAGCATCAACAAATTAGTCTAGTTAGGCTTCCCCTCCCCTTCCTCAATGACTCTACAGTCCTATCAAAGGACCAAATTCAACAACTCTTGATCGTCAAATGACAAGACAATATTGCCTTGTAGTCTTTAAAAGAGAGCTCCAGTGTCACCGAGGTGGAAGCTATCCTGAACCCAATCATGTAATTGGAGTTCTACTTACATGCAATAGTGTAGAGTCTCCAAAAAAATTCCCACAAGGAGATAATCGAGTTATGTGTGCATGTATACTTTGCTTAATGCTAAATCAAATGAAGCAAGAACTACCACCTAAAATAGTTCTATAATTTAGCTAAAACAAAGCATAAACACCATCAAGATAGAGAACTAAGCAAGATCTAAACTAACATTATAACTTTGAAAACATGAGATCAAAACTATGCATGCTATTTTAACATCTCTACTCTCCTAGATCACCAAAAAAATGCATGGACCTATTTAGCTCCAATGGCAATCAACAATTGCTTGTTTGATCCTTAAAGAATGCATGAATAGGAAGCTTAGCTCTTAACAATGGTGACCTCTCAAGAAAACAAAAGGCAAGCTCTTAGTCTATTTTGCTATATGCTTTGCATTTGCTTTCTCAAGAAGTTTAGGTGTGTGTATAAAGGTAGGAGGGCTCCTTATATAGCCCAATGGATAAAGGAAACACTTCATCCCTTTGCATGTGGGATAAAGGTAAAACATGATTAGGAATGGATAAGGTTGCTTTATAAAAGGTAACCTTACTTTAAAAGGGTTTAATTTATGCTTAGCAAGTCATGGGAGTTAGGGGGTGTTTTAATTAATCAAAGGTGATTAATTAATAGGTAGATGTAAGCTTATAGAAGCTAATTAGAGGAATATTAGTACGATTTAGGCTATTAGAAGGGATTAAATCAATTAAATATTGATTTATTGGCTAAATGAAGGGGATAGCTAATTAATTAATAATAATTAATTAGTCCAGATAGAAGGGGTGATTTATTAATGGAAGGTCATTAATTAGGTATTTGTTGGATAGGCGACTTAATTAATTAGCATAGTGTAATTAATTAATGCCGATATGAGGGAAAATGAGTGTTATTGACGATTTGTTGCCAATTTGGAAGAAGGGGGATAATTAGCGCAATTTAAGTATTTAAATTGCTTGGGCATAATTATGGGTGTCTACTGAGTTGGACCGAGTTGTCCATGCCTTACAAAGAAGAATCTACCCAATGAGAGGCGTAATAACTTGGATATCAGACTTATTTGCAACAACTTTGAGTGGCATTTCATAAGCCACATTTTGAATTTTGAGGCTAAAAAGATTGTCAGATCCTTCCATGACTGGTACGATGTCCCTTGGTGAGTCGTCATAACTGTAGAGTTCTTTTTGTATAAGACTCTTTTATCGACCACTTTGTTTTGTCACCCCACCCTAGTTATTTTTGTTTGCTTGAGCCTAAATTCAACTAAGTATGAAGCTGAATGTGGAAGATGTCCACATGTCCCTTTGGTGCACTCGGGGCATGAAGCGGAGAAGGAGTGTTCTCAAACTTGTGCCGCATTGTCCATGTGTCCTAAGCCTAATAAAGTTGCCTAGGTGGGTTGAAAAGTCAAGAATATAGTAAAAATGCACAGGATATCCATGTGTCGCTTGAGCGCAATTTCAAATAAAGAGAAAGAAAGAACGCCCTCAAACAAGCACGTACTCTCCACGTGTCACTTAGGTGTAGTTTTGAAGACAAAAGCCCTCAAACAAGTACGTGACCTCCACGTGGTAGAGAAGAATCATCGCGATCAAGGTGTGTAAGTTTGAAGAATTAAAGGGAATCGAAATATCACCATATGTAGTTGAGATATTGACCCAAAAATGAAAGATCTTGTAAGAAAATTGAATGTTGTCGGTGGAAGGTCTAATTTCAAACATTGAAGTGAGAGCCAAAGGGATCTATAAAGGAATGTTCGATCCAGAACCAAAAAGGGGAGGGGGAAGAAGTTAAAAAATAAAACATACTAGAGCTGGGAAAAGGGATTCTAGGCTTAGTTATTGTATTGGCTAGCCTTAACAAGACTTTGTTGTAGAAGGAAATTGTAATTTGTGCCATATCGGCCTTATGTATTATTTTCTCTATGAATAAAGAGTTCTTGTTACTTTTTATTTTAGCTTTCAATATTATGTGTCTTTCATCTTTCATTACTAGTAGTTTTTAGATAATTTTGAAGATCTATCATGTTATATGCCCTTGGGTTTTCTATATGCATCTATCATCTACATATTGTTATGTTTTACACCTTCTCAGGTCTTTGATAATCCAAAATACTTCTAAAAATAGTAGATCATGCTAAACACTCTTCAACTATTTTAAGTAGTTTCCCAGGATCCATCTCTATGTCTTTTTAAGATCTATTTCGGTGCATCACCTTAGTTAGTTTTGTACTTCATTTTACTTTTCCTCTAACCTTACCCCAAACCATAGAGAAGAGCCAACTTCTTTAAAATTTGGAGGATATCTTAGGGCGCATGTCCCACTTCCTTAAGGTATCCCACGACTCTGACGATTCATCTACAAAGATAATAGTCAATAGGAAAATTTCCCACTAACATTTCCTATGCTGAAAAGTGCACCTCATCCAATGTATAGCCCGCTATACCCTACTTGGGGCACCCTCTTCCACTTTGAGGCTACGACGGAAATCTATTGCAATGTTTAAATTCAGATGAATCTATTCACATGATCAAAGAGGTGCACAAAGGTGTCTAAGGGGCTCACACTAATGCGATTGTCCTTACAAAGAAAATTCTTAGAGTAGGCTATTATTGGCCTACCATGGAGCATGATTGTTGTAACCATGTGAAGAAATGTGTGGATTGTCAAAAATACGGCAACTTGATACATGCACCTGTAATATTTGCAGCATGTCACAACCCCTTGGCCATTCTCAAAGTGGGGTCTTGATCTAATAGGGAAACTTAACCCTGTCTCTTTAGACGGTCATAAATTCATCATTACTGCAATTGAGTACTTTACAAAGTGGGTAGAGGTTGTTCCTCTCACCTATTTTTAAGGTGCCCAGATCTATAAATTTATCACAAACCATATCATCTATTGATATGGTATCCCTTCATTGTTATCACTGATAATGGTAAACCATTCAAGAATAAAACCATGAAAGCACTCTGTAAACACTTTCAAATCTCCCTTAAGTTCTCAACCCCCTATTACCCTCAAGGTAATGGGAAAGTTGAGGCTTCCAATAAGACCTTAATTCGCATCATGGAGAAGATGGTGAACAAGATAGGTCATGACTGGAATTTACAAATTCACCCTACCCTCTGGCATTTAGAACTTCTATCCACACCCCCATAGGGGCAACTCCATACTCCTTAGTATTCGGCACTAAAGTCATATTTCCTTTAGAGATCGAGATCCCTTCTTTGTGTATCGAGCTAAGGGACTACTGAATGAAGAGGAAGACTATAGGGTAGCTTGACTGATAGAGTTGGAGCTATTAGATGAGAAAAGACTTCATGCTCTCAATCACCTTAAAGTGTATCAGGATCGAGTGTGGCGAAGCTACAATAAAATAGTCATACCTCATCAATTTGAGGTAGGGGATTTGGTGTTAAAAGAGAATAAGAAGAACACCAATAAGGACCGTGAAAATAAAGGGAAATTTGAACCCAATTGGATGGGACCATATGTTGTCATTACCAAGTTTGGTTTAGGTGCCTATAAGCTAGCCCATAGATATGGCCAAGAGCTTCGAGAACCCATGAACGCAATGCATCTTAAGGGATTTTATGCTTAAGTATGTGGTATCTATATAAAGAAAAGTAAAAAAGTATAAAAATAGAAAAAGAAAAAGATAAATAAACAGTGTGTCCAATAGTGAAAACCACGCAATGGTGGCACTTTGGACAAGTCCTTTGGTGAAAACTAGTTTCCGGCACCAAGGAGGGTGTTGTTCACAAGAATTTCAGTTTTAGGGGTATGATAGCTTTGTCCTAAGCTAGTTTTTTGCCTTTGTCTAAATCCTTTGTGAGCCTATTCTTCTTTGCCATGCTTTGACTAATCTTACCATTTGAATGCGGAGAATTTAACTTTAAGTAAACCGATATCGCGCTAGGGGCAGCTTCGCAATGTCACTTCTGGCATATACCGTGTCGCATTTGGCCCTTGTACATCTCATGTAACGTTGGGGGCATCCACGTTTCTTCATTTCCTTGCGTGTTCGCTTTGGAAAACTATTGAGAAAACATCAAAAACATTCGTATGAATTTTGAAAACCCCAAAACATGCAGATATGTCCTTTAGAAAAATCAAAACATTCAGATACGTTCGTAGAAAACTCCAAAACAATAGAAAATTGTCTTAGAGATAAGCCCAAAAATAGTGAAAAACGTTCCAAAAGATGGCCCGCAAAAACAAAGTAGTAGTTTTCTTACTTTTAGTTGGTTTATATGGTTTTTAGTTACATTGTTGTTTTGTGTTGTGTGCTTTAGATTGAATTCACCGGTTTACTTAGATTGAATGTTGTTTAATCTGTAGTTCATTGCTTTGAGTTCATTTTATCTTGCATGCTTGTAAATAAATGTGTTGCTTTGATTAGATTTGTTTAAACTTGTGCTTGTTAATTTTTACTTGTACATTGTATTATCATATTCATCATCATATCACATAAAACCATCACATCTATACATCATATATCAAAAAATGCTAAGTTTACATCATGCATGTATGTTAAAGCTAATCATCACATACCGTATCATCAATGGGGCAAGAGGGGTTGCACATGATCACAAATCTATCCCCCCCACACCAATATCAAAAATATAAACATGGTTTACTCAAAAGTATCTCATCAACATGTAATATGACATCAATTAAGGTTATCTCATAAATTAACAAACATGTGATATAAACATAAAACATATAGATTAAGCATGATATCTCATAAACAACATGTGGTACATCAATAATCCATCTATCATCATACATCATCAAATATAAATGTCTGTATACAAAATAGTGTGTCTCAAAAGTACATCTGATACAATGGGCCATCATGGGCATCTATACAAAAAAATGTGCCTTCATCACGAGGCATAATAAAAAATAATACATATCGTACATCTGTACAAAAAGTGCCTTCATCACGAGGCATGATAAAAAATAGTACATATACATCCATCCAAAAGTATGCCTTCATAATCGAGGCGATACACCAAAAATATACGTGTAGGTACATCAAATCAATAAAAGTCAGCCATGACTCGAGCCCTCTCGAGGATTGCCTAGTGCAGATCTGCCACTAAGCAGCAACATCTAGATGTTGGATGTGTAGAAGGTGTTGGGCCATGTTGTATAGACTCATGCTACTCTAAAGCCTATTGTCCTGAAGGACCCTGTATAGATTGCGTTGATTATCAAGCATCGCTTGCTCATAATTTGGCATGAGACAAGTTGCCGACTATCCAACTATACTAAGGAACTCTTTGGTCGGCCGGTACAACCACATAATACTACATCTTGTAGTATGTCGCCTCACCTGCCACTATGGCACTATGTCCAATTAATTGTTATAAACCCGAGGCGTTGTCGCTCGCGCAACGCATCGCGCTCGCCTTGTCACAGACCGCCAACAATCCGTAAGTGATATCACTTTGTGACAACCTGGTCCCTTTCTACCTGCAGCTGTATGCTATTTGTGGTCACATGATATCGATCTAGTATAGACCGTGTATCCTCTCTTCCCTAGCCTAGTCCCGCTCACTTAATGAGTGATCTCTCTTAGTGATCACGGGTCTCTCTCAACTATGGCCTATATTTGTAGGGCTACTACCTACTATAGTTGTTGCTTGTCCACTAGCCAATATATCATGAATATATTCATCCATGGGCTACTCAACTACTTGCGCATCGACTAGTATGTCCTCCTCCATTTGTCGCTCTCCACCCTTGCCATCTCCTCCATCTCTCGATGGACTTTGGGGTGGACTCGCGCGAGGGTGATAGAGGTGCTATAGTGAATCTGTCGAGGCATCTATAGTGCCAATATATGTGGCCGCACTACTACCTGTGGCCACACAACTACTACCGTTGCCACATTAAAACATGTTGCTAAATAAATACAGTGTACGGACACCTACCGTTGTCCTCCCCGGATCTTCTTGAGTCCGGTGCCTCGTGCCCTGGAGGTGGGCCACATGTTCATGTGCCCTAGGAAGTGGGCCCTTAAATCTCTATGCCGCTACGTCTAATATCTCCTGCGGAATAGTCAAGCACCGAGGTAACTGTATGTACCCAAAATTGTAGGGTACTGCACCGCTGGAAAAACGTTACACATACCCCAATGATGATACATGTCTCCTCGTAAGGTGTTCTGGGATCCGTAAAAGCTCGCAAGTATATGTTTTATCTCGTATGCCTCACTCGGCCTCCACGTGCTTTGTTTTTCCCTCTGTCCCCCCTTTTCCTTGCATTTTGGTCTTCATGGCGAGATCGCCCTGATCGCATGATATGGTCCCCCATGCTGGCAGGCGCGATCCATGTGACCGCTATTTGTGTATAAGGCGCGATCCTGTTCACATTTTCCAGAAAGTTCTCGACGATCGCATCAAACATAAATCTTCAATTTCTACCCGCATTCTTCAGCTACTTTGCTTTGCATTTATGTTTTGGCCACCCTATGAATAGTGTTTTCCCTTTGTTTATAGTAAAAGAGTTCAATTGGGAGTTACCCTCTGGTAAATGCATTTGCTATAAATAGCCAACTTGTTTTCAAACAAATGGCCCCTCTCCTTCTCTGTTTAATCATTCAGTCTTTGAGTTTCTTGCTTAGAGTTCCATTGGTTTCATGTTTTGCATCAATTATTAGCTTTCCTTTGTTGTTTAGAAGTCATTCAATTTTCTTGTTTCATCTTATTTCATTGTTGTTCCATACAATCAGCTTAGCATAGAATAGTTTCATTTCTAGATTAGAATCCATTTAGAGTTGTAGGTTTTGTTTTGTCACAAGGATAGATTCTAAAACTCTCGGCACATTTGTGTTGTATTCCCACAATAAATCCCACTAGGAATTGCATAGTCAAGCTCTGTTCACTTGCACTATCTCTCTCTTACTCGCATTGTATTCGGTCTATATCCAAAAGCTGCCATTGTTCAAGTTCCTTATTCTGCTGATACTATCATATACATGCTTTTCTAGATTCAAGAGAACACAAAGGAAATGAGGAGATCACACTGAGGGGACAAAGTCACACACAACTGGATTTGCCACTATTTTGTAAATGCCAGGTTTGAGCTATCAAAGTTCTAGTTACAACGTATCAAATAGAGTAGTAAATTATTTCATTTCAGTCAAAGCTCGCTCTTGATATCACCAGGGAAGCTGTGGGGATTGATAGTTTCTGAGAAACCATGATTCATTCCTCACTTCTGAGGTAGAATCGAGAGTCTTTCAATTTACAACAATTAGTTGCTTAGATATTTAGATAAATTCACAACTGCACAGGAAAATAGCCATACCAGGTTATTTTTGTTTGTTTTAATTTATGTTACTAGATTAGTTGTCCATTTTCTAAGTATATTAGAATAGCTGCTCTTTAATTCCATTAAAATACTTCATAGAAAACACAAAAAATAAAGATATATGCATAGTGTAGATACATCTTTCATAAATTAGTTTATTAATTAAAAGTTGAATTGCTTTGTATGACAATCACAGGACCTAGAGAGCCTAGAGAATATATATTTGAACCAATAGTGCCTCAACCAAATCTACCCACAACATTAGCTGATATAGATCAAGACCTTAGGATACAGGTCTTTCGAGCAATGACAAACCTACAAGCAATTAGTGAACAATTGAGAGGGTTAAATATCGAAGACGACAAGGCATACACATTTTGGTCAAATCATCCTAACTATAGACTGCCTTGATAAAATATCTGAATGAATGTATAAGGATTCGAAAGAGAACAAGCATTTGGTTACGATCCTTTAGTCCCACAACCTAACATAGGAGACCTCCTCATTGACATAGATACTAGCTTACACATTCAAGTTGCCAAAACACTCAAGGTATTCCGAGAAAGTTATACAACTTCTAGTTCTAAACATAGAGGCCGAAAAGGCGTATGATTACTGGATAGTCAGAAGAAGGATTGATTCTTCACATGACCATAATAGGTCCACAACAACCACAAACTCACGGTTGTGATCCCCAAGTCCCACAACCCAACGGGCCTGCAAATCAATTAAGTATTGATACTAGTTTACGAACGCTGGTATTTAGATCCTCACCACTCCCGCCAGATATCATAACGCAGTTCTCCATATTAAATATAGAAGCCAATCAATCTAATATTTTCTAGACTAGACCAGAAAACCACCCATAGTTCACTACAAATCCACTAAACCTCCTATCACCATTTTCATGACCTTTTCTGGAGATATATACTGAAGCTCCCACAAGTCACTTCCCACGTATCCAACAACCAATAAATAAGATCTCAAAGCTTGACATTGATTGGAGCCTCTCGAACAACTATTATATCTGAATGAACCATTACACCAATTTAGGTTAGGAGGGCCTTCTTTGCCTTAGATTCACAGATTCCATTATTGCGTATTGAGGATATAAGATTACCCGATTAGTTTTTCTGTATCCATTTATATTCCACATTCAGCACGTCTCTCGCATGACCTCGAGAGGTCGGGTACAAGGAAGAGGTACTTGTAGATTCCCATGCTCGCATGTCACTTTTCCATTGTACAAGAACACTGTGGTATACCAACCTACATAGTCCTATGTAGTATCGAGATCATCTACCTGTGCACACTAGCGCCCAAGGATGGAAAACCACATGTAAAAAGTTGGCTCAAGCTCGACCTAACCTGATTTGAGGCCCCATGTGAAAGACCTCTCTATATCTCTGGGCATACCACATCTCATCCCCAGGAATCCCCTGAATAAGTCAAAACTGATGTTAAACCTAGTCTACTCTATACCACTCTATGATGTGGCTCCTGCTCCTAAGAAGGAAATGATCTTCCATTGCAGTGCATAGCTCAACAACATCCTCAGGCCAATGATATAACCTATAGGGCCACCATGTAATCATATGGTGTCATAGCTCATTAAACTCACACCTATAATTATCAGTATCTCCTTAGTGGCCACATATATCCTCCCCAATAGGAACCCAACCCATAACAAAAGGATCTCCAATGACTCGGGCTCTAAAACTCCCGTAAGGTGGCCGATCACAATATGGTCCCATGACCATATCTGCAAATAAAGTAGAAGCACCCACAAATTTTTATGTCATGTGGTAAGCTATCAGATGAAGATCTACATATAAGTGAGCCAATATAAACTGACCCCAGTAGTGAACATCTCCCTAAAGAAGGCCATGAATAACTCCAAAGAGGCCAAGGGGAAACTAAGCACCGGTCTTGTTGGGCAACAATATTCCAGACAAGAGTTACAAGAACACAGGGACTCGACCTAGCTATTGATCGACCATGCATCTCCTAACTATAACTGACATACCTCAGTGGGGTAAATTTACCACTCCAAAAGTTATGGCTGTATAACGCTCAACCCAGTCTAGATGACTGTCATAAGTAATCAAACATTCCTAGATAAGAACCCAAAAGATTAGCCACACATCCTCTAAAGTAATGCTCATCCCTCCAGGTTGTGGCAAACTGTAATGTCTGGCTCTCACTCTGCCATATCTCAGCTAAGGTTGTGAGCAGGCTATGGTCTATGGTAATCTAGGGCATATGAGCTACGTGTGCTAGCCCAATCACCTCTAAAGTGATCTTAAGAAAAATATGGTCGCGTCGGTTAAAGGTCTCCTCATAGGCCCGAAGCCGCACATGTCGCTCCCACACCTCTAACCTATCTAGGTCCTCCTACAAAACCAATCGGGTCATTTAATTATGATCCTATTCTTCTATTCTAATATGTCATTTATTCTTCGACTCTATCATTTAATATTTCTAGTTTACCACATTTTTCTTCTATTTTTATACAAGTATCATCTTTTCCTAACAACTAGGGTTTGCTAAAACTTAGGTTTTCTTCCGAAGAGCCATCTGAAAGTGACTTTTGTGCACTAGCACACCCCTAGTAGCACCAACACACCCTTTGAGCTCCAGCGCACCCCCATATGCACTGACACATCCTTCTTTTTGTGCGGTGCATACACGCCCTACCCAGGTATCCCTTTTACACCAACGTACTCCTTTTTGTGTAGGCGCATGCGTGCACCTACCTAAAAAGTCAATTATGCACAGCGCATTCATGTTATGTAACACAGCACATGTGTGCCCATGCATGATGCAAAACACAGTGCACCCTAGAGCCACACCTATGCATTTTCAATGCCAAACTACCTTAACTCTACTCTAAAAATACATGATAAATAACCTAAATTAAATACTGATAAATCACAAGGGGGAAAAGAGCTTTGTGTACCTAGGGTCCATCTGTTGGGAGCCTCATGTACTCTCTCACATGATCCACACAAGGTGTTTTCAGATCCACACCCTCACCATCTTCTCCCGTAGGTCAGAGCTTTGATTAGCGGTAAATGGTAAGTGAATGTGGTAAATGAGTTGGTCGTGATGGCTTATATACCCTTTTTACCTCCCACGATGCATTTCTCACCCCGGGTGCCTACCGTCGTGGCTCTTCTAATTTCTTTTAATACTGGACGTGATGATTATTTTTAATAGATAATTATTTTAACGCCCGTTTGATTGCTTTGGGGTATGTTTTGCGTCCCAAAGGGCCTTTTCTACTACCTAAGGCATAGTTTTGCCTCGCGGTCACTTTTAACGTTGTCTCATGACTTCGTTATTTCTTCTATAATATTTTCTTCCATAAAAATAAAAAAATTAAAACAATCAAAATTTTCAAAAAAATTAATTAAATCATTAAAAATCTAAAAAAATGTAAAAATTTAATTGTTTTAAAATTTTTGTAAACAATGTGCATACAAATAAAAGCTTTGTATCACGGCATTATCCTTGAACATAGAAATATGTCTTACAAAACCATCTTTATGATGTTCTTGCTTATTCTCTTCTCAAACAACTTGCGAGATCATTGTGATCTACCTTCATTAACAAAAGCTAGGTTGCATGCTATGTCGGTACTCTCGTGCAATAGTGAGTTGCAGGAGAGACTATGTCATAGTGCACAATTTTTTTTTCCACGAGACTTCTTGTGTCCTCCATTTTCCCTCACATGTGTTATTTCTTGGGGTCACCATTTTTAACCCTTGTCATTACAACACAAACATTCAGGAACTGTAACTTGATAACAAAAACATTGGTGCAACTATCTTAAACGTTGTTTGTTTGAGTGCGTGTGATTGTATTGGTTTCTCTGTTAGGTTATCTGGTTTACTTTCTCATATTGCATTGCATTTTGTATGTTTCATGGAGCTAAATATCATTTTACTTTCTCGTATTACATTGCATAATGTATGTTGCATGGAGTTATGTATTTTTAGCAATAAACAATTGTTAGTAATTTAGCTTTTCATGTTATCTTACACTTTTGTTTATTTTAAATAAAATTTGATGATGTAGACCTAGGGGAAAAATGATATAAACAGGTTGCTTATTGAAAGGTTGGATGCAAAGATTGGGCTTGTCCTATATTCTCCATTAATCATTTCTTATCACTTATCATTTATTACCATTACTAATTTTTCTTCCAAATCACTTGGGGTAATAAACAACCATGTTTATACCTATCCTTATTTTATTCTTAGTAGCCAAGGGTTTTGCACCTGTTCTAACCTATTTTCTTCTATCCATTTCAATCATATTTTCGATCGTCGATTGACTTCTTCTATCACCCCATCGACACTCAAGGGGGCATCCTTCATCCTGCTAATTTTTCTTCAAAAATTTACTTGTTTATGCTTGTTTACTATATTTGAAGTGAAGTTACTAACTTCACCTCAAACAGGGCAAATGTAGACACCTTAATTCTATTCTTACAATCTTATTGCCAAAACACACACAAATCACTCTCATTCTTTCTAATTCTATTATAATTAGTGATTTCCGCTAATTAACTAATGCTTTCCCTCTATTCTAGTTAATTAACGATGCTTTGTTGATTATCCACCCTTTTCCACATTTAGGATGCCAATCAACATCAAATTGTAGGTTGTTATCCTCTTCCAGGCAACAATTAGTGTTATTAGCTAATTAAGCCTATTTTGCCCTTGATTTGGTCAATATACCCTAATATTGGCTCCAACCCCTCTTATGACCACTCAAAATCATGTCATTCACTCCATGACGTCTCAACAAGCTTCAAAAGCTTATCTTAGCCTCCTAGTTGACCCTAAGCGATTGATTAAGGCTCCATACCTCTTAATCACTTGGTAATTCACTAATTGTGATTAACAAGGCCTAATCATGATTAACAATTCTAATCTAATTTGGGGATTTTAGTCCCACATGTACTAAAATACAAGTTTCTCCCAAAAGGAAAACTATAAAAAGAGTGCACCTCATTCCTTTATACTTTACACCATGCTTTGATTTGCATCTCATATAATAAATATGATATATAGCCAAGTTCAATCCTTGCCTAAAGCCTTCAACAAGGTTAGTAGATGAATAATCTAAAGTGACTTAACAATTCATTTGGAGAGGTCATTTCACCATTGTTTGGAGTAAAGAACCATAACCATTTGATTTCCCTCTTAGGTCTATTTAGGCCCATGTTAGGTAATTCAAGCATATTAGTAGGCATGTTTAATTAGATCTTGCATTGTTTTCATACTAGTTAAGCATTATTTTAAGCTTCTATCTTAATGTTACATTCCTAGACTTAGAATCCTTGGCTAGATGGATGGCAATGGTGTTAGCTTTCCTTGTTTAGTCATGCAATTTGCTTTGTAATTTTTAGGATGTTTTCCATACACACACACATATATACATATACATACATACATACATACATACATACATATATATATATATATATACATATATATATATATATATATATATATATGTATGTGTGTGTGTGTGTGTGTGTGTGTGTGTGTGTGTGTGTGTGTGTGTGTGTATTGCATCCCATTCTTGATATGTAACTTGATTAATCTTGATCAATAAAATCATTAGTAGGTTGCCTAACTATTTCTCTCGAGTAATTGCTATCGAGCTCTAGTTGGAGCCTGCACATTTTAACAAAAGTTGGAGGAAAGGTTGCGAAGTGCGTGATAGGTTTTAGAGAAAAATATACTCCTTGGAGAGCTTGTGTTACCTCCAACAACTTCCTAACCCCACATTGTCCCTACACCATGCATTCTAGGTAATTTGCAAAAATAGTTTTTTACTTTGGGTGAGAATGCGTCCCCAGGAACTACCTCCTACACTAGGCTACTCTGCAGTAAGTAAATTTGGTTGAAAAAAAGAAAAAATCTTTCCCAATAAGGGTTTCTCCACTAAATTTAGTGGTTGAGTTAGATATAATTAACTTTCTGGATATGCTAAAACTATACTACAATTAGAGGCGTGTGATTGAGTTGCGGTGTAAGGTGAATTGATTAGTGAGTTGTGGATTGAGCTTGCATCGAGTAGGGTGAGTTAACTAGTTTTTTAGGGCAAGATGCATTACATTAAGTAGAGTTGTATTGGAGTCTTAGCTTGGCTATTTGCAAATTGAGCTCATATCGGTCGTTCACTAGGCTAGACTTGACTCGAGCCAACAACATACATGGGTCGAGCCCGCACTACTAGTCTACACCAAGCTAGTGGGAGAATCAAGCTTAGATTGATCAATTCAACAACCCTTGTCATGAACCATCACAAAACACCCCCACCCTAGTCGACTTACATGGAGACCTATACATCCAAAGACCCTCCCGATTCACGTCTAAGATGTGTGTAAGACATTGTGTTGGCAAGCCAAATGTCCTCACAACCGAGCCCACTCGGTAAATATTTAAACACATACATGAATATGCATTGGAACTAGGGCTGAGTAGACCATCTACAAATTGGTCTATCCAAATGGGACAATACAAGCACACAACCTGACCACTATAGAATGGGTATGTAAATGAATTTCAAAACAAAATGGTGGAAAATCGGTGCTAAGGCATTAAAATAAAAACAAAGATGTTTTTTTGTCAAACCTAAAATGCCATTGCTGACATCCTATCACATGGATCCTCCAAACAGAGTCACGTCATCTTCTTTGCAAGATTAGCTTTTTTCAACATTGTTTAAATCAATATTCTTTTAATTCATATCACATGTGCCATTGGTACTAAGTTGGTTAGTGGAAGTGTTTTAGAATTTGGAAGGGTCGGGGTCAAACCCCCTCCCCAACCCCTATTTTTTATATTTTGAAACTTGGAAGAAAATTAAAGCGAACCACAAAACATAGCGGTCAAAACCTCCTCTAAACAGAGAGTGATAACTAAACCCCCCCAAAAAAATTAGTGGGGAAAACATTATTTCTAGGTAAAAATAAAACTACGCCACATTGCGCAAAAAGTGATTCTAGGACACTTTTTCCAAAGTGGAGGGTGCTTGAAAGGGCTTGTTTCAAGCAATTTTTTTTTCGCTTTTAAGTGTTTGAGCCATTTTGAGCTCCAGAGGCCACTAGGGCCCTACAAAACAAAAATAAATTGTCTCATTATTCAATTTTTCCTCACAAACAATTTGTAATCTCATATTTTCGGTGTCTTTGTTACATTGTTTTATGCTAATGTTCCCTCTAGTTGGGAAAATCTAACAACCCACTATGGCAAACAATGCTCCCAAATTCTTCTTTTCTTATTCGCAGCTAATCCATGGTGATAATTACGTCACGTGGAAGACCAAAATTTGAACTCAACTCGAGTTTGAAGAAATTTGGCTTATTGCAGAAATGGTTCAATAACTGGATCAAAAATGATGCATCCTATAAGCATTAGTTTGATATGGTCAATCGAGAAGACCAAGTTGATTATCTTGTTCACAAAGTGTTTTGATGGCATGCAACTCCACATTTGAGATGTAAAAACAACCAAAGAAACATGGGATAAGTTGAGCACAACATATGAGGCCCGATATAAGAACACAATATTGAATTATCAAAGTTAGTTAAATACACCGATATTCAGTTGAATGGGAAAGTTGACACTTTCTTGCGGAGATTTGCAACTTTGAGGGATTCACTGCTAGTCGTGGGAGAGAATATTTATAATACTGCTCTCGTGCCCATTTTTATGAGAGTACTTCCCCCCTCTTACCATTTTTATGGCAACAATTAACTTGTTAGATCACACCATCAATTTTGAGAGGATGGTGAATTTGTTGCAGTAAGAGGCACTATACAACAAAGATAAAGGACAAGAGCAGGCATTATCTTCTCATCAAAAAGGAAAGGGTAAAGCATAATCTTCTTAAAAGTCCCAAAAGCAACATCAGCAAGGGGACATGTTGGGCCCCTAAAATATTGACTAAGTCCAAAAAGGCACATGGGCGTGCAAGATTGAAGTTAAGAAATAGGCACGCAAGGAGAAGGCGCATAAGGCAAGGTTCTAGGAGGGTCTTAGTAGAACCTATGATGCGCGCCCGCAGGACAAGGTCTCGGGACTTAGCCGTATATGGCGTATCGGGTAGGACACGAGAAAAGTGCTAACTTACCGTGCATGTGGAGTGGATAAGGTGCCGACTCACAGTGACGAGGTTGGCCTAGGAAGGAATATGCCATACGATGGAAGCTCCTACAAGACCATCATGACAAGTGGAGGCTGAGCTCGGCAGGGGAGCATGCACCCATGAATGACCACATTTAGACACTTGGCACTCGTTTTGAGGCCGTAGAAGGATGGGTTGGCACTTTAGGATGCCTATATATACAAGTTCCCGCAGAAGAATATATATATAGATGAAGAGAGGGCGGAGCTCTATAGAAATATTGCAAAGGAATTTTGTTTGGGTTGGGTAGATAAAACATAGGAGATGGATGTACCAAGGGCTTGGATGTTTAAATTTTTGTTTTGAGAGTTAAAGGATAGGAATCTAGTTATGATGCATGACTTCGGTCTACCTTTCTGCGATGCTCTGTAATGAATCTAATGAATGTAATGAGGTTACCAGTTTATATGAATATGATCAGTAATGATTCTAGTGCATTTACATATCTTCATGGTTCTATGTTATGCATGTTTATGGAATGAGTCTGAATCCTTACACATTTCCCTTTCTATTTTGATTCAATTCTTAATCTATTAAGTAATTTTCTATCTGGAATGACTGCACTGATCTAGAAGCCGTTATGAGCTCTATGATGCTTGCATGTCTCATTTCCACTCACTTCCTTTAAGTTTGGATCATAGATGATGTTTTCCCACTCAACTCACATAAAAGAGAGACTCGGCACCCGCGTGTTCCTTAGGTGAGCACCCAATGCCCCACTGGGTGATAGGCCGGTGTGCATGGGGTTCCCTTGTTCTTGGTGGGTGTAAAAATGACTACAGGGACAAACAAAAGAATAAATGCCCTGTTTGCAAAAGAGACATGATTTGAAATATTGTTAGTACAAAACACACAAGAAAGGGTCATCAAGAAATTATGAACCTCACAATCAATAATCACAACAGAGACAATCACACTATAAGCAAGGGCGAAATAAGGGAAATAGCGAAAGAAACCCCATCAACAAGGTAATGTAGCTGAGTAAGAAGACCATTTAGATGATGAGGACTTCTTGTACACTACCCATTTCATTGAAGCAACCACGTCATCTAGTGCAATCTAGTACATTGATTCATGAGCCACTTAACACATGACCGGATGCAGAGACTGGTTCACCACTATACGAGACACACCCTCCAAAATCATGTTTCATTGGGGGATGACTCTTCCTACACATTCTAAGGTATTGGAAACATTACTCTTCCTCTTGGTTCTCAAAATTGTAGGTTATTAGATGTCTTGTATATCCCTGGTTTGATAAAGAACTTACTTAATGAGCCCCTATTTTGCCATGTTTTATCATATGTGAAACCTTGTTTTGTCATGACATCATTTCACACTTTGTACAATATTATAATTTTGTAATTAATACTTTACTATGTTTGGAAGGAAATATTGTGCATATCCATGTTATTTTCATATCATTTTTTCTTCTTCAAATATGGTTCAAATAAATCTTTGAGTATTAATAATGTATTTAGAAAGCATGTCTTAAAGTCATAACATAACTCAACTACGAGACTAGTGTAGGAATCACTTATGCACTAGCATAGGACTTACTTTATAAGCACATGACTCACCCTTGTATGAGCATAGGACTCATTGTGGAGTGCAAGACTCATCCGAGAGAACCAAAGGATGTGGAACCCGAGCATCTATGCTACCCCATCTTGGCAAGCTCGTAAGAGAGACCCCTTCGGCTTGATGAGAGTTTTTTGTGTGGAGAGAAGATTCGTTGGCGCGCATCTAAATCCACCTAGTGACCGAGACCACAGCGCTTGGTTTTCCAGATCAAGGAAGGAGTATCGTTGACCCAATTGGTATCGGTGAAAGTAGCGGATCTGCGCCAGAGATATAATTTTTTATTTCCTACTTCTATGCTGCATGAAACTATTCCGAGATTCGGAGGAATTTTGGACTAGGAGAAAATACACAAAGCTTGGGTAACGCATCAAGAAGTGGCGTGGGACACACATCCGATAGTGGCACATCTCATAGAAAATTGGCATGCAATTTAGAGGGAAGTTGAGGACCACTGGCGCGACCACTTCGGGCCCATTACTAGTTGTAGGAGGATTTGGAGGTGGAACCGGTGGATCCAAAGGCACAATACACAGTGGATCTAGTAGATTCAATGGGGAGGGAACACCGAGAGGAAACCAAGGATCTGGACCAAGGAGACAAAGGCCTCAACCACCTCCTCAAGTAATCTTTGAAATGTCTTTACACTTACCAGACTACTAGGGCATAGAGGATGTTGCGGAGCATGTTCACAAGTGTGAATTGCTATGGTGTGCGAAGGGGATCACAACCCCGAACGGAGGCGGTCGGTTTGTAACGACATTGCAAGGTGAGCACATAGTGGTATAGGAATTATGACCCCCATAAGACAGTGGTAGATTACATCGTGTTGAAAAATGCGTTCTAGCAGAGTTCCACATGACATTAACCCTTCACAACATGCTCAATGGTTTGTTGGGGGTTGATAACTCCATTTATAAGAGTTTTATCTCATAAAACTTTCTGACTGTGCGAGGCATTAGAAGTTGCTCATGTGTCTTTGAAGGCATTGGCGATCTTGACACTTTGGGTTAGCCCATTCCTAGAAGCTCAAATCGCTGCTATGGCTAAGTAGTTGGAAAAGTTGTTTATGAACTCAACTCATGAGACTCATAGTGGAATATGGTGTATAAATTATGTAGTAGAAGGGCATGCCAAATATAGTTTCCCTAGAAGACAATACATGTTTATGTGATAAGAAATTGTGAGATTTTCATGGGGACCATGATGCAAGTAGATGTCCTTTATTGTAGTGCGCATTTTGAAAGAATGTATCTTGCTACTATAAGATCTCATACCTCTACAACCCATGATACTAAGGATTGTAGGCTTATTGATTAGATCCATGAGGCCATTGATCATGGTGTGCGCCAGACCAACATTACTAGTAATTCTAAGGGTGATGACCGCCATTATGAGGAGCGCGCAGATGGGGGCACGCATGGAAGAAGTTCTCGTGGAGGATTCCATGGTCATGGTAGCCATGGAGGAGGAAGGAGTGAGTTCCCACATGGAACCTATTTTAATTGTGGGTCTACAGACCACTACAAGTGTGAATGTCCAGATCTATTACAATGCTCATGGTGTAGGAAAAAGCACAAGTATGAAGAGTGTCCGGAACTCTACGAGCATATGAACCAACAACACTAGAAAGATAAGGGCACTGCTATGGTAAGCGTAAAAAGGGCCGACTCATAATGGATGCCAAGAGTGGTGCATGAGTCAGAACTAGAACCTGTACTGGTGACTACAATAGTAGAAGCCATGTGCGCAAGGAAATACCAAGGCGAAAGAACCTGGTTTCAAGGGAAGAAGTGGTACATGGGAAGTACCCAGACCTGCACATCGAAGGAGGTATATTAAGAAACCATGGACGTCATTCAAAGTTTACAAGGAGAAATCCGATGTATGCAAAGGAGCAAACCGGGAGGGAGGAGCAAATAAGGAAGGTCGAGGTGCTAACGGATGACCTGGATGAGGTCAAGGAAGTATGTAAAATGCTAAGGTAAGAGAATATTATTCCCTTGCTAGGAGCATGGTTGAGAGAGAAGGTACCACGTGCCGGAGAAGAGCGTGAGAGGTAGGTATTACATGTAAACCTTCCCCCTCATAGCCTTGACTATGATAGGGAGATCACATTAAATGCGGTCGTGGATGGATGGCTCCTTAGTAATATCCTCATTGACACAGCGCGGAGGTAAATGTTCTCACCTTGGATGCATGACATCAAATGGGAAGGCCTGCATTACAACCATATTCAAATGTGATGTATATGGCAAACAAAATGAAGGCAATGCTCATCGGTGTCTTAAAGGATGCAACTATCACCATTCAGGGGGCTAAATTTACTAGGGACTTCAAAGTCTTGGTGCTTGCCGAGGCAGAAAATTTCCCAACATTACTTGGGCACCCATGGTGCTATAAGAACAATGCATATCTTCGGTTTAACAAGGGATACATAATCTTTGAGAATGAGGAGGAATGGGTCATCATACCCTTGGCTGATGGAAAATCAACACCCTATATTGAACCTTTCGGAGAAGAGGTCATGGATAGAATATATGTGCGCTCAATCAGGGATCCAAAGATAATTCATCCCACATAGGGAGTTATCTAGTTTGAGGATGCTTAGTCCCTAAGTGACACCACTAGTATAGCATGTGATAATTGGGCGCATGGGACCTATGAGTTAATTAGACGACACTTGAAAGGATCGGTGGCAAAGGTGATAAAGGTGCATATAGTCGATGCCTAGGGGAAAGGAGCTACCTATGTACTCGGGGGAGCCTTCCTTGAGGTCTTTTTGCAGGAGATGGAGGCTCAATGGAAGGAGGAGAATGAATGAAGAGGGATGTTAAGTTATGTCCTACTCGGATCATTGTGCGCTAGTGGGAAACACATCGAGATAATGTCTTGGAATGGCGTGAGGTGAGAATTACCTTCTTTATAAGGTTTTGCAGAATAACGCGCCTACGGATATAAAAGACTACCATGGTAAAGAGACCGCTTCCTTCCATATCCACGCATGTAAGACAACACAGGTGGGAAGTGTAAAAGCATTGACACCTTCATTATGGGTTCACAAGTTGTATTCCACCCTATAAGGTTGTGCACGTACATGGTATATCCACTCAGAGATGCATCACCAAACTGGTAATTGGAAAGAATTGGTGGCTGACCTCATTTAAACATTTGAGTACCAAAGTACAAAGCCATCAATACATAAGGTGTTGTAGGTTGTCAAGCACCTTACATCAGGGGATAGTGCTATGGCTAGAAGACAAAATACAAGAATTGCTAGGTGAACCTAGCCCGGAGATGCGCTTTGAGGAAGAAGAAATAGAAGAGATACAGTTTGAGTGCGTGTGTATAGAGAAAGAAAAGGGGAAGATGGTGTATGTTATTAATGGAGGAGAAGCAGAGAACTTGGATGTTAACCACTTTGTAAGGACGCGTAAATTCATAGATACCTGTTGATGAATGGGAATGCACCTATCATGAACCTTTAAAGACAAAGAAGGTTAACATCAACTTAGAAGAAGATCCTAAAGAGGCTATCATCAAAGACTATTGGTCGGAGAAAGAAGTCTCTAAGATCATTGATCTTTTATGTGAGTTTGAGGATTTATTCCTATGCGGGTATCATGAACTTAAAGGCATCCACCATTCCTTGGGGGAGATGAGGATAAAGTTGAAGGAAGGTGCGCACCTAGTTAGGAAAATACCATACCGGATGAATCCTAACCTGTGTGTGAGGGTCAAAGAAGAAATAGATAAGATGATAACATCGGGCATCATTGAAGCTGTTGAAGAGTCAGAATGGATAAGTCCAATGGTGATTAGTATCAAGAAGGATGGAAGGATAAGGATTTGTGTTGATTACAGGGACCTGAATGTAGTATGTATCATTGATCCTTTCCCAACCCCATTTATTGAAGAGATCTAAGCAGAAGTGGTAGGACGCGAGGTCTACTCTTTCACGGATGGATTCTTGGGCTATCACCAGTGTAAGGATTGTAAAGGAGGACCAAAGAAAGACAAATTTTGCCACAGAGTGGGGAAGTTTTTCCTATACAGTCATGCCTTTTGGGTTGAAGAATGCACCAGTGTGTTCTCGCGCATTGTGGTGCAAGCTTTCCATGACTTTATCCATAAATTTCTTCAAGTCTACCTGGATGATTAGACAATATATGGGTTAGTAAAGGAACATTCGACAATTTAACGCTGATGTTTAAAAGGTGTCGACAGTTGAGGATATCCCTCAACATTAAGAAATGTGTCTTTGCTACCCCATTTAGAACATTATTGGGAAACATCATATGTAAGGAGGGCCTGCTAGTAGATCCCGCAAAAGTTGCAGTAATTATGGGATTGAGTGAACCTACTAGTTAGAGTGCAGTGCACGGATTTCTCGGGCATACATAGGAAGTTCATCAAGGGATATGCCAAGATCTACATGCCCTTATAAGAGTTTCTTAGACATAAAAGTGCCTTTCATTGGGGAGAAGCACAATAGAAGGCATTCAACACTTTGAAGGATAGGCTTGTCACTGCACCCATCCTACGATTCCCTTCTTGGGATAAGCCTTTCCATGTTCATGTGGATGCTTTAGGAACTACCATTGGAGCAATACTTACACAACCTAGTGAAGGGATTGTTGATCATCCTTTGTGCTTTGCAAGCAGGAAGTTGACACCAATGGAGTAGAATTATACTACAACTAGAGCGCGAGGCATTGTCAATGATCTACGCACTTCATAAATTCAGACAATATTTGTTGGCAACCCTTTTATATTTTACACTGACCATATGGCATTGAAATATTTGGTGAACAAGCCCGTTCTATAAGGGTGCATATGTCGGTGGGTACTATTGTTCCAAGAATTTGAGTTCATGGTAGTTGTCAAACCAGGAAAAATTAATTCCATACCTGATCATTTGTCTAGGATTGATTCAGGGGAGGATGCGCAAAGAATTGAGGATACCATGCCAGATGCACAACTATTTAGGTTGTGGCACATACCCTCAGACTTAGAAGATATTGCAGTATTTCTCAAAACGAGTGTGGCGCCAGTCGGAATGAAGGCCTTGGAGAAGAAGAAGTTGGCCATACACACCGCACCCTACATGCTAATTAGTGGAGATCTATACAAAATGGGTTGTGATGAGGTTCTACGCCAATGCGTACTAGAACATGAGTGCATTGCAATTATGGAAGAGGTGCATGGTGGGATTGCAAGAGGACACTATGTGGGAAATGTAACCGTGCGGAAGATTCTACTTGCAAGGCTTTGGTGGGAGACCATTTATCAAGATTGCGTTGATTTTTGCAAGGTCTGTGATGATTTCCAGCACCTTGGAAAACTTGGAAAAAGGGATGAAATGCCCTTACAACCAATAGCCAGCATGTGGAACCATTTGAGAAGTGGGATATCAAATTTGTCAGACCAATCTCCTTGCCAAAGAACACAAAGGACTAGTTTGCGGTATATCCTCACTTGCACTGATTATTTGATAAGGTGGGCAGAGGCAGCACCTACAAAGGATTATACAGCGGCTACCATTCTTTAAAACATAATCAACAGGTATGGATGCCCATTAAGTTTGACAAGTGATAGAGGTACGCACTTCCTCAATGAAATGGTCAGGATTTTACTATCAAAATTCATGGTGGCCTATCAAAAACTACTCCCTATCACCCTCAAGCAAATGGAACTGCTGAGGCATTTAACAAAATAATTAGCTACACGGTGACTAAAATCTGTTATGTTGGTAGACAAGATTGGGATGACAAAGTATCAGCCATTCTTTGGGCATATAGGACAACCTATAAGAGGTTGAATAAGGCCACACCATTTCAATTGGTGTTTAGCACGGAGGCTATCCTTCCAGTTGAATTCATGTTACCTTCTCTGCGTATAGCGTGCACAGGAGGATTAGATGATGAACAAGTGCTAGAAGAAAGAATTGACAAGTTAATGCAATTGGATGAAAGATGATCACTCGCCAGGTGGAGCTAGATGACTGAAAAAAAGTAAAACAAAAGGCATGACATGATCGTCACATTAAAAACAAGAAGTTTGAGGTTGGGAAGATGGTCTTGCTATATGATTCAAAGTTTCTGCGCCATCTTGGGAAGTTAAAAGTCCATTGGTTGGGCCCCTACATCATCTCATACATCCTTGATTTAGGTGCGTGCCAGTTGCAAGCGCTGGATGGGACGAGAATACCAGGACACTTCAATGGGAGTAGGCTGAAGCCCTACTATAAATAAATCTTCTTAATGTTTGTAATAAGACAATATTGCCAGATAGTTCAGGATTTCCTTTATTGCATGTTCCTTTTCTTGTGTTTCCCTTTCTTGTTGTTGTTTTATTTTACACCTTGGGTGCCGGTAACCTCGTTACTTTTTGAAGGTTGTGAATGCGTAGAGGACCGCACATCATTTTAGTGTGGGGTAGAGTAAGGTGGAAGAAAATGTAAAGTGTTAAGTGCCAGGAAGTATTGCGTTGGAAATCCCAGTTGAATGGCCCTGTGGAAGGAAGTTCATGAAAGGAAAGGTGAAAAAGGATGGTTAGTGTCAGGGTAAGGCTACATTATGGATCCACATACAAGAGAGGAAGAAGCGCAAATGCAACATGAGGTAGGCGAGCAAAAATCATGACAAAAGAAGTGTCTTCAGCGCCGATTACACGTGCACAAGAGTCTCCTATTAAGATGGATTGGTTGCATGCCAGAAGGTTGGAGAATTGTCCGCACAAGGTTGGGTGTGTGAGTTAAGGCGCTAAAGATGGGTTTGTTTGAAAAAGCCACATTAAGTGTTAAAGTATGGTGGTAGGTGAAGTGGCATTTAATGCTAAAAGTGGGAAAAACTATAAATAGAAGGTTGGGCACTTCATTTTTTACTTTGCGAATACGAAGAGGAAGAGCTTTTGTGAACTAGGGTTTCTAGAGTTGATCCATGCGAAAAAAAAAAAAACTTAGAAAATTTTAACCGTGAACGACTATTTTGGATCTACAAATCGGGAGGGAAGTAATTCACGGGCGTGGGAAGAGTTGTGGAGAAGCACCATCTTGTGAAAAGATATTCCAGTTAGGGTTTGACAACTAGGGCACAGATTAAAAAAAGAGTATTCTTCACAGGTTGGAGATTTGAACTTGGAAAAGATAGAAGAGCAGAGCTAGGAAGAGAAGTTGAAGTGATAACCCAAGTAATGGCACCTAAGAAACCAACAATAACACCTAAGAAGGGAAAGGGCAAGGGAAAACAACAAGAGATTACCTACAAGTACCAACGAGGAATGGTATGCGAAATGCGAGTACAGGATGGGGTTTCTTGGGGATGGAATGGGAATCCCACTTAAGGAAAATGATAGTAAGTGACTACAATCATTGCATGAATGCGATTGAAAAGGAAATGATGCTACAGTTAGTGCACCTGAATAACCAAAGAACACCTGAGGGGTTACTAATTTATAGTGATGAAGTCAAGGTGAAGTTAGAGAAGGCGGGATTATTACAACTCTATGAGTTTCCCTACTTGAAAAGCTAGAGCGCCTCTATTAGTGGCTAATGTTGCACGTACATGAAGACCACTTTCACTTCGCGGGGTGCAAGATGCGCATAACCCCTCAGCTAATTTCAAGATTCATAGGCCTTATCTGTGAGGGAGAAATCTTAGAGGATGACTTGTGTGACAAGGAAGCAATTAAGGAAATAGTGGCCATGTATGCATACAAGAAGGGGTCAAGGTACTTTGATATCGGGGATATCCAAGACCCAATGATGAGAATGGCCGCGCACTTAATAACAAAACTCAACGTGCAAGAAAGATGGACACAAGTAAACAAGTCCTGGTTGAATGTTTGTAGAAGAATATCAGAGGGCACCATCTACAATCTGTCCACATACATTGCAGATGAAATTATCACCAGCGCATGGGAAGGAGACAAGATTCTCTTTGGTAATTTCCTCTTAACCATTGTGTTCTTAGAGATCGGAGTACCGATGTAAAGCAGACAAGTTCATTTGGGAGTACCCAGAGGAAGACCCTCGCTTGCAAAAATATTTGAGAAATACACTTGTGATAGCATGATGCCCATTCACAAGGCGCATCTTAAAAAGTGGTATACACATTTAAGGAATGCGTTCGGGGTAGAATGGAGAATACCGGAACAACTACCAGTGCTTACAGTAGGAGAAGCTGAGTTCATTATATACCAACACTTTTGTATTGGTAGGTTCAAGTTGACTGATGAAACCATGAGCCCATGGTGCAAGCTCCCATTCGCCTTCATAGCTCAATACTTCTAGGTGGGAGTTAACAGATTCAAGGAGTCCAAGAAGTTAAAGTTTGACCTTAGTGAGGTGGACCGGGACCACAGGGAGATGCGCAGGATGTTGGTCTACCCCAACAAGCATGCGTACATGGAAAAGTACATGTCGCATGAAGTCCAAATGGTGAAACCCCTGACTCTACCCATTGCGGGGAGGTCCGCATGTCGCGAGTATACCTTCGCATAAGGCCCAAGTTTGAGAAGGGAATTTATCTTGAAAGTGAAGTATCTATACTTGAGGACCCAATAGGTAGGAAGAAGCCCGCACCCAGACAAAAGGAAAAAGAAATGCAGAAAAAGGCACCAAGTGCCCAAGTTACATAAGTAGTAGGCACCCCAGGAACAAGCGCTAGAACAAGTACTTACACACGTAGGAAGAGGTCACCAGTCAAAGAGGAGGCGCCGAACAAGGAAATCTTATCACAGAGGAGAAATCACCGGAGGAGGAACAAGAGAAAGCATAATCTCCTATATTGGAATCCCCAGTTAGGAAGAAACAAAAGGTGATGGAGGAGGTTGATTCGAAGACACGGAGAGCTTGGAGAAATACAGGGGTGAGAGGGATGACAATGAAGAAGATGAATCTAAAGGGGACCAAGAACCACTTGTTTTCAGTGTGCATAGTTCAGAAGAAGAGGGCGGAGAAGAAGAAAATGAGTTCCTTTTTGTGCGGTGCAAGGGTAGCTAGGAGGAGGAAGGTGCCTAGAACATGGGAAGAAGTGAAGAGGTTGGCACGCAGGATTAGAGAACTCCAAGCCTCATGAAGGAGAAAATAAATGAGGTGGCAGAAAGAGAAGCAACGAAAATCATCGAGGCCTTGGTGGAACAAGAGTTGGAGCACAATGCTGAAATTTTCATGAATGAAGATAAGGAAGAGAGCGTAGGAAAAGATCATGGCAGCACGGGAGGCCCCAGTCTAACTGTAACTATTCCTAAGGGCACGCACAGGGAGAGGAAAGCACATGGAGATCCAAGGGCCAAGAATGAGGTACATTGATGATCCAAACAAGGTGTTACATGCGCACTTCCAAAGCACTGTCCCAATAGATCAAATCTTAGCAATGAAGTCATTTGATGAAGAAGGTGTATACCCTTGGATGAGGAAGATGCTCTCTTAGGAAATTTAGTCCCATATCGACAAATAGAGTTTGAGGTAAGCGAGGGGCACTAATTGAAATTCTTGGGTCAAAAGGAGACAACCCCTTGGTGAGCGCTCAATAGCTCTCAGATGAATAGGTCTGTAATGCATTGAATAAAGTATCGGTTGAGCTGGAAGCTAGGTTATTCGGGAGGAATGACAAAGTAAAATTTCTAGAGGCAGAGCTAGAAAAGAGAGAAGAGGAGCTAGAAGAGAGAACCAAGGATTTAAAGCAAGAGGAACTAATTAGCGCGCAGCTAAAGCGTGAACTAAGGGAAGAAAAGGTAAGGGTGCTCGAGGTGTACAAGAAGGTAGAATCCATCACAGATGCCATTGTTTTGAAGCATCTGGACCTAAAGACAACTTCCGTAAAAGTATGGATCTTCCTTGAGTTCCTTCAAGACTTAACGCACATCCTCACCATGGAAAGGCAACCTCTAGCTTCAGAATTTGTGAAAGAAGTAGTAACACACCTAGAGAAGGACAAAAAATTAAAGGTAGTAGTAATCATGGCTGAATACAACAAAGTCCTTGCTGATGTAAAGATGCTTTGCCCATACCACTTTGAGGCGCGCATATGACAACTACACGAGGCACGGGGATAAAGTGGCAAGTATTACAGTCGCAACTATGAAGCGAGCTTAAAGAGTTCTAAGAAAAGAATAAAGGGAATAGAGCGAGTGGGATATAATCTGGTGAGGTTGAACAAAAGTCATAAGCTATTGAGGCCCTAAGGGGTACAATTAAGAAGTGGCTAAGGGAGCTATACCCACAGATTACTAGAAGGATGGATGCGCTTGAGGACGTGGGCAAGGAGTTGGAAAAAATTGTTAACACTATGAACACTCAAGGAGATGAACTGAGTTTTGGGGAGGTAAGCACCCTAGTTGGCGACCTCTGCCAGAGAGCGCAAAATGAAGTCAATGCCTAGAACAAGTTGGAGGCTGACTTGTAAAATATTTTCCTATCTTGTTACAATAATGCCATCACTTCCCCATTCTTTCTTCTTTCCCAAATTCTTCATTCCCTTATTCTTTTCCCAAGATGTTAAGTCTATTGTGATTCTTTATTCATTGGAGAAATGTTCCTATGTGCGGAGAATAGGTAAAGTGTGGGGTGATGTTGGGCCCCTAAAATATTGACTAAGTCCAAAAAGGTGCATGGGCGCGCAAGACTAAAGTTAAGAAATAGGTGTGCAAGGAGAAGGCACGCAAGGTAAGGTTCTAGGAGGGTCTTAGTAGAACCCGTGATGTGTGCCCGCAAGACAAGGTCTTGGGACTTAGCCATATTTGGCGTATCGGGTAGGACATGAGAAAAGCGTGACCCAATTGTGCATGCAGAGTGGATAAGGTGCGAGCCTGGCGACAGGTTGGCCTAGGAAGGAATATGCCATGCGATGGAAGCTCCTAGAAGACCATCATGACAAAGAGTGGAGAGCTCAAGGAGGAGCATGCGCCCATGGAGGACCACATTTAGACACTTGGCATAGGATTTGAGGCCGCAAAAGGATGAGTTAGCACTTTGGGATGCCTATATATACAAGTGCTCGTAGAGAGAGAGAGAGAGAGAGAGAGAGAGAGAGAGAGAGAGAGGAGAGAGAGAGAGAGAGAGAGAGAGAGAGAGAGAGAGAGAGAGAGAGAGAGAGAGAGAGAGAGAGAGAGAGAGAGAGAGAGAGAGAGAGAGAGAGAGAGAGAGAGAGAGAGAGAGAGAGAGAGAGAGAGAGAGAGAGAGAGAGAGAGAGAGAGAGAGAGAGAGAGAGAGAGAGAGACTTTCAGAGAGAGGAGAGAGAGAGAGAGAGAGAGAGAGAGAGAGAGAGAGAGAGAGAGAGAGAGAGAGAGAGAGAGAGAGAGAGAGAGAGAGAGAGAGAGAGAGAGAGAGAGAGAGCTATACACAAATGCTTGGAATTCTCTTTGGGTAGTAGATAAAACACGAGAGATGGATGTATAAATTTTCATTATGAGAGTTAAAGGATAGGAATCCGGTTATGATGCATGACTTGAACCGCCTTTTCTACGATGCTTTGTAATGAATCTAATGAATGTAATGAGGTTACCGTTTATATGACTATGATCAATAATGATTCTAGTGTGCTTACATATCTTCATGGTTCTGTTATGCATGTTTATGTAATGAGTCTAAATCCTTGCGCATTTCCTTTCTATTTTGATTCATTCTTAATCTATTAAGTAATTTTAAATGTCTGAATGACTGCATTGATCTAGAAGCCGTTATGAGCTCTATGATGCTTGCATATCTCATTTCCAATCACTTCCTTTAAGTTTGGATCATAGATGATGTTTTCCCACTCATGTAACATTCCCATTTTAAGACTTTAGAAACAAGGGATTTTTTTTTTGCGTAATGTTCCCTGTTCTAAATACATAATTTAGAACACACATTCCAAAATAATCATTCTTATAACAGATAACCATATGCAGTTGTAATGACTCGGTAACCTACCAATCTATTCATTTCATGACTTGGTAAACTACCGATCTATTCATGTTTAACACTAAGTATTGAATACTTTTCTATATACTACATATACTTGGTTCTCTTACCCTATTCAGGTATTGAGTGATCTGTCTAAGGAACCTAACTGAATAGTTATTACCAATATTCATCTGCATCATGATCCTTAGACTAGGTGACATAGGACAACGCAATTAGTAGCTTGTGATACTTTGGCCAAAGATTTTTAACATACTGTTCGTATTACTTATTCCTTGATGGCATATTCATCAATCTGGAATATGTCCTTCACCCCACTCTATTGTTATCTAGAATGTCCTTTACTGACTTCCGTCAATCCTCTTGCCCAAGGTTTATCCCTAGTTCTGGTTAACATCGTAGGTTATGATAGGAAGGAGCTCCCAAAGACTTAGGATAGGTTGGCATACTGGGTCAACCTAAGTCAACCCCGTGTGCCAAGATACCCTGAGTCCTAGAGGGCTACTTCGTATCGCAACTACACTACTACCCAGTCTAGGAGAGAAACTAAGTTCAAGTCTAAAAGTGTGTAGATCTAGATGATCAATGCAGAAGGGTGTTACCACATATCAACTACATCGCTGTATCCTCGAGAAGATCCTAATCTTCTCGAAGGTACAACCTCGCGATCATGAACCCTTCCCAAACTCTAATCCAAATCTCCTAAGTTCTTGTCCAAATGGGTTCTAATAACTCTGTAGAACTTCCTTTTGTTAAGGTTGCTTTCGATGTTTGCCAATGTTGGTTGAACAACATCCACCCAAAATTAAGGACAACAACATCTTAAGTTTCATTAAATGTGATTTATCTATTCAAGGAAGTGTAACAACCACCGAGGTTGTAACTTAGTAGACTTTATTAAAAGATGTCTAATGATTGAATTCATATCTCCATCTTGCTTACTTTTTAATAGGAGAGGAAGAGACTTCCTCTTCGTAGTTAAGTTCTTAGGGTTCACACACCCCTTTATATCTTTTCTAAATTCTATAAAGTTCATTGTAAGTTCATCACACGTTACTTTGATAGTATGAATCGTTTAGACAAGAACAATGATTATCTACAACTTATTTAGTTGCTTCACGTTTAGGGGTAATACTCTAGTTCCCTTTTCACTACTTGTCCAAGAACACTCATTGAAACATATAAATAACATGAAGAACATCAACAGAATAGGATTCCATTTCTTTTGCAAAGTACAAGATAATTTACATAATCCATGCAAGTAAATTTTTATTCTACATTTCCTTTTCACAAATTATACTTTTACAACTTATGTATTTCAGACATTCCGCATAACAACAACCTTCATTAAAAAGATAATAACTTTTCTTTCTCGATACAACTTAAGAAGAGATCAGAATTCTTCACAAGAATCAACTTAGATCAGCGAATGCATCATATAAGTTTTTGCCTTCTTTTATCACTTACGAAGTCCATCTGCGCAAAAATTGCTAAGACGGGTCGATTCAATGAACTAAGCATGATAAGCACTAATCCTTAAAATGAAGTGCATTCCACTAATTGTTCCAATAAAAACAACCCCGCTTTAATGAACAACAAGTAATTCATACTCCCTAAGCATAAGTAATATCAATAAAAGAAGAGCAATACTAAACAGGTTTAACAAGGAAGAACAAAATATAATCTATATTAACTGTCCTATAAATTTAAGTATAATTGATTCCACCAATTATCTTTACCAAACAACAAAACATAACATAACATTGTTTCCAATCTACCAAATATAATACAACTCATATCTTTACTATAAGATACATAAGTTTACAACATATTCCCTCTTGGATGTTTCATCTAACTTTCAAGTAAAGAAGAAGAGAGAGCAATCCATCTGCCAAAGTACTTAATCATCAAAGAAAGCTAAAACAATGTATATCATGATTTAAACCGTTCCTTTAAAGTAACCCTACTTTAAAATTAAACAATTTAAGGTGTTCATCAAATAGATCCATTGAAATAAATCCCAGAAGAAGTAATGGTTTAATAGTCAACAACAAACTACAATTTCTCTTGCCAACCTAACTTCAATCTTATCTACTTCATTCAATCAAATGACAAGTATACAAGACTAATAACACAGAATGTCTTTTCCAAAAAGAATAAGATCAGGAGGTTCCAACCAATGAACTTAACCCAACTGAATTAGAAAAGAAGACCTAACAGAAAATGATCCCAATTATAATCATTTCTTACAACTTAATAAAACAGTTTTACTTCCTCTCCTACATATAGTTTAAGTTCATTCAAGAGTTCCAAGAAAGAGAACAATGACCATTTCAAAGAAAGAGAATACTAAAAACTGTCTTCCTTTCTAAACCTTCCCATTATAATACATGAATTCTACTTACCATTAGGAACAATGTATCAATGAAACTCATACACAGCCCACGGCCGGTAAAGATTCACAGAGTATTTCTTTAAAGACCTAACATTCTTTCATTGGGCCAGAACAACCTCAAGATAAGAAGAAAACATGTTAACATTGCTCTTTCTTAGAACCCTATACTATCAACAGTGAAGTTCAAACACAGTGGTAATCAAGTTTAGATCATAATCAATCTTCCAAGACATAACATACATTTATTAGACCCAACAAGAGGTAAGAATCTAAGTAGTTGCTAACACTCAAGCCTTCCCAATAGTTTAGGAAAGTAGAACCATCTCAACGGTATGCCAACGCATCATTACAAGAACTATAAATTGGGTTTCCACAAAAGACAAGATCAAACATCAAGAAATAATATGTACAGTCCAGGACTTATTTACAATTCCGAGTGCAATGCAAGGCATAAACGTCATTGAAGGATCAAGACCTTTCAAATACATGTAACCAAGTTAGGGTAACAACATGTTTCCCCAATAGTTTATTAAATAATCAAAAGACTATAATACCTGAACCAACACAACGTTCAAGTCTCTATTACCATTAAGAACACCAAGTATTTAAATGGTTTGAAGAGTGATGCAAATCAATATCACAAACACAATTACATAATACACCAGCACCGTAAGACTAAATCGAGTGCAATGAAATTGTTTACATATAGTTCGGAGTAAGAAGAATTGCTTCCATTCTCCATTAACATCCTTTCAACCCTATTTACAAACTCAAATGGGATGTAAGATGCTTGACAGAGCTCAGACTGGACAACTCGCAAGTCGGGTTCATAAAGAATCTCACAAAAACCATTAATGTGGTCATAAGAACAAGATTTCACAAACACCATGCCAAAGAGACTTGAGTTACAGTCTAGTTTACCCAAAAATAACAAACACAAGCTCCAAAATTCGATACTGTCCCGAAATCAATCAAGTTTTCACAGAATGAAATACAAAACTAAACCATATATGGTTTTTCCCTGTGCATGCAAGTTTTAATAAGGTCCATGTTTTTCACAAAGAGAAATACGAGAGACCAAAGTATATGTGGTTTTTTCCCGTGCATGCAAACTTTGCTACAGTCAAAGTTTCCACAAGGATGATACAAAAACAACAAGCCATAAACGGTTTAATTCCCAGTTAATATAACTATGAAATAACACGTTAACACCATGGAGCCAAGAATCACTGCAATGATTCTATCCACCAAAACATGTTTCCAACAAATAGCTTGAACTTATTTGAAGTATCAATAAGAACTAAAGTTGCTTACCAACTCGGGTAAATAAAACAAAACAAGTTTGCAACACTAATCTTCATCGAATACAAAGATATCTCTCCTAATACGATTAAAGGCCGCAAATGAATTCGGAACCAACAACAATTTCAAACCATTGAAGAAGTAAACAATGTTACTAGTTTTGTTTACGTATGAGCAGGTTCCTTGTAAAATGGTAGTGCAAAGTAAGCTTTCAATAGAATCATGTAACACATAGATTCAAAAACACAGAATACAAGTTTTTTTACAAAACCCATCTATCAATTTACCAGTTAAGCATGAATGCACAAAACTCATCAGAGCAAAGTTGTTTTAATGAAAACACTTAGAGGAAAGCAAGAGATTTTAACAGTTAGGGCCTATCATGCCTGATAGTGTCGCCAAAAAATCAAAGAAGACCTCTAGCTGAGCTCGCTTCTTCCCTTCTCCTCCATGAAAGATCAAACAACAAAATACTTCTTCCAAAATGCCTCATATACTCTCCATGAAACAAAAATAGATTTGAAACCTCCAAAATAGCCATGCAGTGCAGTTTAAATTCTGGTTCAAAAAACCAGAGTGCATGGAGAGAGAAAAATGGAGAGCATGCAAAATGAAACAACCAAACAAAAATCCGATGGCATGCCTTCCAAAGCGGTTCGGGCTTGTGAAACAAGGTTCATTAATTACATTAATTCCATATCTCTCGCCCCAATCTTTCTTGCGCCACCTCGCCAAGTCGGGCTAGTTCCCAATCAAAAATAACATGTTTTTCCATTTCTAGAATCTTTTGCCACCTAGGCCTCCACCAACCAAACTAGCCCCTGCCAAAGTTGGCAGTCCATAGGATTTAATAAACCTTATCCTCTTCATAAATGCCTTGGAACCCATCACCAATGTGTATGCGACCCTTTAGGTTCCCCTTCATGCCATTAGTTAGGTTAGATTAATGGTCTATGTTTGATCTTAGGTAGGTTAAAGTTTATACCTTAGGATATAACACTAACCACTAACCCCCAACATAGGTCCTTAGCAATTAGGTTAGATAACTCCACATAGGTAAGTAATCAAAATGCAATAGCTTTTAGAAACTAGGTTAGATCACTAAATAACCTTGTAGTGTCAGGTTCTAGTTTTTATACCTAGCAACCCTTCTCATTCTTTAGTACCAGTTTAGGTTAGAAACATAATTGTATCAAGTAACATAGCTTAGGTAGGAAATACTTTCACCTAGCTTAGGATTCCGTAAATCAAACCTCAATAGGATCCCGGATATCTTTCTCATGTCTGTGAACAGCTATATTCCCATCTTTATCAGCAATGACCTATCATGGTCGACCTTCAAGGACCCAAGCCAAACAACCTACTGAATGGAAGTGCGTTCACACAAAAGTCAAAGAACTTGCAACAACAAAGTTCAGTCCAACGTGTAGCTTAACTTATGGAATGTCAATTTTACCATTCATTCAACAGAGTAGTTTTAAAACATTCCTTGGATCACTGAAATTGATCCAAGGATGAGTCGATAAAGACAAGTTTACAACTCTTAAACCAGATTGCAAACCACCTACCAGAAGTGAAAAATGAATTCAAAGAAGTCATACCAATTCGATCAAAGGATCTTAAGAGCAGAAAAAGACTTATCCATATCAAGCATGATTTCTAAAAATCAGAAGAACATATCCTTATAAGGAAAATCACATATCAACACTTGAATGCAAAGGAGGAAAATAACATCAAACAAGGGTGTTACATTCTGAAGCCGTTATGAGCTCTATGATGCTTGCATGTCTCATTTCCACTCACTTCTTTTAAGTTTGGATCATAGATGATGTTTTCCCACTCAACTCACATGAAAGAAAGACTCGGCAGCTGTGTGATCCTCAGGTGAGTGCCCACCCCGTTGGGTGATAGGCCGAGCGTGTATGGGGTTCCTTGTTCTTGGTGGGTGTAAAAATGACTACAGGGACAAACAAAAGAATAAATTTCCTATTTGCAAAAGAGGACATGAGTTGAAATATTGTTAGTACAACATGCACAAGAAAGGGTCATCGAAAAATTATGAACCTCACAATCAATAATCACAACAGAGAGACAATCACACTACAAACAAGGGTAGAATAAGGGGAACTAGCGAAAGAAACCCCATCAACAAGGAAATGTAGTTGAGTAAGAAGACCATTCGGATGATGAGGAATTCTTGTACACTACCCATTCCAGTGAAGTAACCATGTCATCTAGTGTAATCTAGTACATTGATTCGGGAGCCACTTAACACATGGCTGGATGCAGAGCTGGTTCACCACTATACGAGACACACCCTCCAAAAATCATGTTTCATTGGGGATGACTCTTCCTACACATTCTAAGGTATTGGAAACATTACTCTTCCTCTTGGTTCACAAAATTGTAGGTTATTATATGTCTTGTATGTCCCTGGTTTGATAAAGAACTTAATGAACCCCTATTTTGCCATGTTTTATCCTATGTGAAACCTTGTTTTGTCATGACATCATTTCACACTATGTATAATATTATCATTTTGTAATTAATACTTTACTATGTTTGGAAGGAAATATTGTGCATATCCTTGTTATTTTCATCTTGTTTTTTCTTCTTCAAATATGGTTCAAATAAATCTTTATGAGTATTAACAATGTATTTGGAAAGCATATCTTAAAGTCATAACAAGACTCAACTACAAACCAATGTAGGAATCACTTATGCACTAGCATAGGACTTACTTTATAAGCACATGACTCACCCTTGTATGAGTGTAGGACTCATTATGGAGCACAAGACTCACCCAAAGCACCAATGCATACTCACTTGGATTGAGGAACTCGTGCAAAAGAGGAAAATGAATAGAATGAAAAAGCAACAAGTTGATATAGCTAGCACACCAGTTGATGTGATGAGACATGTACTTCTATCTCAACTTTCATGTGGATTATGAGGACCATGCAATCTCAAGTTAATAGCAGTTGCTCAAAGATGTGGAGCAGACAATCAAAACTCTTATAGACTTATAATCATCATGATTATAGGGAATCAATTCAGGATCTATAATATCTTCGACGTTAATTGACTACCTTAATTCAGAATCAATTATGGACCTCATCTGCAGTTAATATGATGAATTTGATCCAAATACAACATAAACTAATCCTTCTATAATTATAACTCTTTAATCAGTTAGTTGTTATTATAGGTATCTTCCAGTTAAGTAGTTGTCATTTATTTCAAATAACTAGTCCTCTTTCAGAGAGACTAGGACTACTCGAATATAAAAGAGCAAATGTATTAGGATTAAAAATTTAGTTTGATTGATCACTATAAAAGATATTCTTTCATTCAATAAAGTGTAGATTCAAGGGGAAATTCTTGTGTGACTTACAACTTTGAATCGGATCGATGGGAAGGAGCAAGGGCCACTCCTCCCCAACGTGAAGGGATAATTTATTGTTCATTTCCCTTCTATTATTTTGCATTAATTTGATTTATCAACATCACATTATTTTCAGTACTTTTAATTTTGCATTCAATAATCTTTTGTTGTCAATCAACTTCATTTCTTTATGGCAATTAGTATAATATTTGATTAATTTCATTATTAAATAAATACTGGGCATAGTTCCAACTGTTTCCTTTGTTGCAAATAGCCATGGACACCACCCTAGATTGACAAATATAAGATAACTAAAGTACAAGTACCAATGATGTTTGTCATTAATATCGAGTTAGTTAGCTTCTAGATCATAATCTAAAGATTGATTTTGATAGTCATTCCGATAAGAAAGTTTGTTTGATTTGAGATAAATCCATAAGCTTGAATATTGTTACAAGAGCTTCAAATGTGTTCCAATTTGTTTTTTTTTCACGAGGATGATCAGGCACTAGTGGCTAAGAATACTTCTTCCACATAGTTGTGGCATCAGAGACTTGGTCACATTAGTTTTGGATATCTCGATACACTTCACTCTACAAATATGGTGAGAGGTTTTCCATCTCTCAATAATGATACGGGTAAGTGTCTTAATTGCCTCATGGGAAAATAACACAAAGCTTCATTTCGTAAGAGTACTTATCAAGAACTATGTAAGCTTGATTTGGTTCACACTGATCTTTGCGGTCTGATGTAACCTAGTCATTCTAGATTTCAGTATTTCATGTTTTGTGTTGATGATTATTCTATAAAAATGTGGATTTTTGTCTTCATAAAAGTGAAGCTTTTGAGAACTTCAAGAAGTTCAAAGTGGTTATTGAGAATGATACTAATTACAAAATCAAATCTCTCTTCTTAGATCAAGGGGTAATTAACCAATAATGAGTTCAAAGCCTATCTAGAAGCTCACGAGATTCGTGGACAGATGCCTCATCCACATACACCATATAAAAATGGTGCTTTGTTAAGAGAATGAATTATATTATCATGGAGATGGTGCATTGTATGATTGATGATTTAGGACTGGAAAATACATTCTAGATCGAAGCAACAAAGACTACACTATATTTTCTTAACAAAGTGCCCACGGTTACTCTTGATAGATTAACACCACATGAGGCATGGTCAAATCGAAAGCTATGCATTACACACCTCAAAGTATTCGGTGTAAATCCAACATGCACATACCCAAGCAAAAAAGAAAGAAGTCGAAATGAAATCGAGAGAAACTCATCTTCATTGGCTATAATGAAGAAGTTTTTGGATACATATTGATGGATTTAAAGACCGAGAAAGTCTACATCGGTAGAAATGTTGGGTTCTTTGAGAAAAGAAAGCTAAGGCTGCTCCACATATTCACCGATGTAAATAACATGTCTATTGTGAAAATAAAAGTAGATGTTCCCACTGATAATGATAATGACGATGGGATGATGGTGATGATCAAGATAGGACCACAACCCACGGGAACAATACAACATATGCCCAAATGGTATACAAACATGATTAAGATGCTAAGTTGGATGTTCCTCTGAACACATCCACCACCGAACCACGACTTGTAATAAAGCTCGTGAATAGGTAAATTTTAATTTTATGAGTAGAGTTGTTAATAAAGCACTCTCTTGTCCGAGGAATCCCTAAAGTCAAAATATTGGAAAGATGTCATGGATGCTAAGTATCAATCGGTGATGAAAAATAACACCTGACAACTTGTTGATCTTCCACTAAGGAAGAAGCCCATTGGTTGCAAATCGATATTCAAAATAGCATACAAAACAAATGGGACTATTGGAAAGTATAAATTGATACTTGTAGTAAAGGGGTGTGTATAAAAGGAAGGCATAAACTATCGGAGACATTTACTCCCACAACTAAGATCAAAATGATCTTTTTGTAGCTACTTAGTTTGGATGGAAATTCCATCGAGATGGACATAAAAAGTGGCTTTCTGAATGAATATCTACAAGAATAAGTCTACATGAGTTAACTCGATGATTTTTTCATACTTGGATCATAAACAAAGGTATATAAAATCATTAAATCTTTGTATGGCCTTAAATAGGTACCCCAAGCTTGGAAAATACAAATTGATGAGCATCTCATTTAGCATGGATTTGTGATAAATCCATATGATCCTAATCTCTACCTCAAGAGGTAAGGAAGATAGATTGTGATAGTTGTTGTATATGTCGACGGTCTAGTCATTATAGGCAACACAATGAAGATGATCAATGCTATGAATAAATATCTAAATTGATTGTTCAACATGGAAAATCTCATGCTCATGCACTATTGTCTTGGATTGGAAGTATGAAAGAAGGAGAATCAAATTTTTGTTTCTCACTTGAAATATACCAAGACAACGCTCAAGAAATTCAGGATGATGGATTACACACCAATTACTACACCCATGGAGACGAGACTTCAATTATCTTATGTACAGATCCATAAGATTTAATAAAAATGGAATTAATTAAATCTAATTTTTAGAGTAACTACTATACCTAATGATATACAAATGCTAATATACAATAAGACACAAGTAATAAGTAAGCAATGATATGAAACCCTAAGCAAGAAGGAGAGATAAGGGGACTTAGCTGATTTCGAGCAAACATGAAGTGATCTGGGAAGATGAAATACTGAAATAGATCAAGAGAGTATCACGGAGGCTCACTGGAGATTTTGAGATCTAGAATTATCCCAGATAGGAGCACCCATGGGAGGACAGGAGCGCCCATGCACTAGTGTTTGGATCTCGGGTGCTGGTGTTCGTGTAGGTACTTTGGATATGGGTCTTTTAGAGTCGGATAAGCTTCATTGTTGGTCCATGTTTGTCACTCTGGATTTGTTGTTTGATCTACGATTGTACCTATAACTTGTACGAAATAAGTTCACTTGTACATACCCATAAACCACATCAAACCTAAAATGGAAAATGTAAAATGGGGAGTTAGACTAACCCTAATGTCACCCAAAGAGTGAAATTATGATCAAACATTGCACTACATCTCATAATCCATTTAGTTTTTACGTGTGTGTGTGTGTATGTATAAATGATGTCCAAGGATGCCCCTATGCAAGTTGCATAGTGATAACATGCTAGATCTAGAATGTAGCAAATGTATAGAATGTGTGGGATGGAATAGAATAAACTTCCCCTCCTATGTTGTGTATGTAGAAGTGATGTAAATGCATGCTTGAAAATCAACACATGATTTCAGATGCACTCGACCTCTTGAGGTCGTGTCAAGACATTTGGGATGCGTAGGATTGGGGGAATGATGATAAGTAGCTACATGAGAATCAGGGACTAAGAACAGGTAGTGTGAGTTCCTATGAGCTAAGTTGATCAAAGGGGAATTAGAGGCTATGTATGGGTAGCGTAAGTTCCCTATTATTTAATTGTTTGATTTGATTTGTTTGCTAAACTACATTGAAATTTCATTTTAAATAAATAAAGAAAGTAAATTCAACATAAATAAAAGACAAGTGTGTTTAATCTTTTAATTAACCAAATTCATTCCCAATTAATTAAATAAAACAAAATGAAATACCATCTATTCTATTTGTTTGAAAAAGAAATGAATTAAAAGAAAACTAATTAAATGGCTAACATCTTTTTGTATTTTTCAGAATTTAGATAAAATAAATAAATAAACTATTCTACAGACACATGAAATTAATTAAAATAAAATACTACTACTTCTAATAAAATAAACTAAAAACAAAGAATAACCGGATGTGGCTATTCCTCTGTTGTAGGGTTGTCAGCAATTCTATTCTAAAAGAATGTATTCAAAAGTTATTAATCTAAATAAAATAAAATAAAATTCTTTTGGCAAAGCTTCTGCCTCAAGTTTTCTAGGAAAGGAAAAGCTTCTCAGAAGTAATTTCCTCTTTTTCGTATGAACTTTCCCCAAAAAGAAGTAAATCTAAACTAATTAAAATAAATAAATGATGTGCAAGGATTTCTTCACTTCTTCCTCCAACTAATTTCCCGAGAAGATCCACAAGGATAAGTCGGAAGAAGTTATCAAGGGAAGATGTATGCAAGAAATGTTTTGAAAGAAATACTAGAAATAAAATAAATACATTCAAGAAGTGATGAAATCTTCTCGCTTCTACAATTCTACCAACTCAAAACAAATGCATTATTTCTATTCTAACAAATACAAATTAATTAAAGCCTCAAAGAATTCAAGTACAACCCCAACCTATTAAATCAGTACTATGGTAGCTTCTTCTAGGATGATATGTTGTTTGTTGTCTCCTTAGCTTTGTATCCTCTTCCAAAGATGAAGTCCAATTGATCCAGGAATGCACAAATGTTGGTTGGTAGAAAAGAAAAGAAAATACTGGTTGTGGCTAGCTTGGTGCAAGAAATGACTGAAAGTAAATGGTAGGAAAGAACATAGCAAAGAGCTGGTTTTCTATGTGGTTCCTCTCAAAATTTTAGCAGCATAACTTAACCTCAAGAATATGAAAAATCCAACCCATCATACGGGTAAAAATTTGGGAAAGAATAAGTCAAATACATGTGTCAATGAAGAAGTGAAAAATCAGAAAAAGGAGAGGTAGTCAACATTCTAAACATAGCCAAAGAGGAAGAGAAAATCAACACAATTCCAACGAGTCCAAAAATAGGCAAAATTGAGAAACGAGTGAGAAAATCACTCCCGAAATCCAAACGTGCGTCAAAAATGTGCATTTTAAGTCTTTGATTTTAAGTGATAGGACCACCAATGAACACAGAGGGGTGGTTATGTAATCATCGGGAGGTTACGCAACCGCCACTCAGGACAAAGAAAAATCTAAAAACATTCTTACAAGAAAAATTAAAGTTTGCGAGACAAAACAAAAGGGTTGATTTGAGTCAAAGGAGGGATGCAAAGAATAGGGGAAGGATCTGGACCTCATTTTTACCTTGGAATAAGTTTTTATCATCATTGGAGATTTTACCATTCCAACAATATAGCACCATGCAATTTTGGGTGTGTACAACAACCCTTGCCCCTTGTATGATTTCTAGATGGATGCCTTTGATGCTCTTGTTCCGTTTGAATGCAAGCTTAGGTGGTAGCATGTAATAATCAGTGTTTGGTCCCTTGTTTTGAAAACATAACTATGTATTTATATGATTACCTTGTTTGAATTTTGCAATCGACAACTAAAAGGCCGACCCAAAGTGACAAAAAGTAATTAAGAAGTGAAAGGGGTCTAAAAGGATAAGAAAAAGGTAAAGAGGGGTAAGAGCACCCATGAGCGTCGATGCTAGTGTCCTAACTGGGCACTAGTGTCCGAGGCCATAGAAAGATAAAACAATCAAATGCCGGTAAGAGTGCAAGATGTATGAAGCCAATAAAAGTGCAGAAGACAAAGTAAAAGGCTAAAAGGAGTTGTCAATTACTAGTTTTCTTGCTTAGGAATCATGTAAATGCTAGCATGATTTTAAGACCTAGAAATGTACCCAAGTGCATATATTTTGTGACTACATTTTTCCCCACTTTATGTTGTTGAGTGAATACTCGATAGCATAAAGTAGTCAAAATATGCGTACCTTATGATCCTGTAGAGAGTGCGGTGAATAGTGTCTTTGAGTGGATAAGTGAAGTGTGAAGAGATCATAATGTGAAGCATGGAGACTAGGAAGAGGGAAGTGGACCCTAAGGGTGAAGCGTATGCGTAGCTTGTACCTATTGTTGTGCTTGTATTTGTTGATGTAGGTTGCTTCTTGTTGTGTATTAAGGATGGACATGCAAAGAAGAGCGAAAAAGTAGTCAAAGTCTTGTATATGAAAAATATGAGTAAAGCATGTATGAGTATAAATGTCTCAAAATATGTAAAACGAAAGTGTACACCTGATGTATAAGAGTATAAAGGATCTAAAGATGTCATGAAATGTTGTGAAGGATGAGTTTTTTGGGTGATCTCATGTTAAGAGTGAGTTTTTTGGGTGATCTCACGCCAAGTGCAATTTTTTTTGGGTGATATCCCGCCAAGTGCGAGTTTTTTGGGAGATTTCACGCCACAGAGAAGAGTGATGGGGAGAGGTCTATTTTTACTCTCCTTCTATGACTACTTCCTGAATGAGCACTATTGTAGATGGTACATCCTGTGTTGTTCCGTGTTGCTCCATGTTATAACTAATTATAAGAGGTAGAATGCAATCAGAATTGGAGGCAAGTGCTTGTTACTCGAGAATTGTGGTGTAAACTACATCAAGACCGTGTTGAACTAAGAAAATTTCTTGTTTTCCCCAAGAAATTAGTGCTAAGAGAAGGAAAAGAGCACCCATGAGAGGATAGAAGCACCCAAGTGCTAGTGTGTAGATCTGGGCACTAGTGTCTGTATTATGTATGAAGTCCAAGTTTGATTTTAGACTGCTTCAGAATGTATGCTTGTGTTGTTTTTGTATTGTGTTGATCTGAATTGTAGCTCGAGCAATTATATGGATGATTTATTCACTCAATGTATTCCCCTCTTGTTTGGGGTGCATGAGACGTCTATAGGAGAATGTGGCCCAAAGGAGAGGACCTGATGTTGATTTGAAGTGGATACTTATAGGGGTAGGGGATGTGCTTGGTAGAAACCAAGGTACATACAAACAAAGTGGGCTAGTAATAAGTGTTAGTAGTAAAAGTAGCTAACATGTAATAGAAAATAATGTAGCAATCAAGTGTGCAAACAAGATGGACTGCAAAAGTGGGTTTCATACATGGGACATCGTTCACAATGTCACAAGACAATCGAGGTCGAGGTAGCCAAAAACATATAATGATCATACAAGATAGAGGGCATGGTCTCGCAAACAATAACATATAATAACAAGTAAATATATATAAGATAACCATGGTTGTATATAGTCCTACAAGGAAAATGCTACACATGAAGCACCCGTTAGCATGTTAGAAAGATAAATAGTATGTTAAAACATGTATACATCAACGAAAATTAAAGTGCTAAGAAGAAGTAGTAAATGATGAAACAATAGAACATGTAGTGTGTGAGAATAGTAAAGTTAGATGCCCCGGAGCCTCAAAGGGACGGGAAATGGAGTCACCGTCAGGCATCATGCATCGTGTAAGGATATGTAAGAGATCTACAATCACTTCCAGAGACCCAATGAATGCACATGTGTATATAGAAAAAGATAATGATATATTGAATATCCATCTAGCGTAGTAAGAAAAGTGCAACATATAAGTAGTATAAGTGTAGACACAAGATCACGCACTTGGATACATTTATAGGTCCTAAAAGCATGCTAGAATTTACATGATTCCTAAGCGAGAAAACTAGTGGTTGACAACTATCTTTGGCCTTTTTTATTTGTTTCTTGTTTTATATTTGGTCTTACACATCTTGAAGCCCAGTCATAATTTTACCTACTTATCTTTCATGGCTTCAGACACTAGCGCCTGCACCAGATAGTAGCACCCGAGGCACACTTGTCCCTCCCAGGGTGCCCCCCGACCCTTTCTTACCTTACTTACTCTTTTTGGGCCTCTTTTTATCTTTTGGGAATCTTTTTCACTTATGGGTCGACCTTCCAATTGTCAATTATGAAATTCAAATAAGGGAATCATATAAATACATAGTTATGTGTTCAAAATCAAGGACCAAGCACTAAGCATTACTATCATCACCTAAGCTTACATTCCAAAGGCACTAAAGCACTCCAAAGGAATCCATATAACATCCATTCAAGGGACAAAGGTTGCATACTTCTGCATACACTGCATAGGAAGGGGAAGTTTATTCTATTCCATCCACATTGTAGACACAAAATCACACAATTTGGGTAATTATCTAGTCCTGATTACATATTACTATTCATATGATTCCTAAGTAAGAAAAGTACTAATTAACTCATGTCTTTGGCCATATTTGTTTTCTTTCTACGGCCGCTTTTGGTCTTGCACACCTTCTTGTCTAGCCTACTCCTCCGTTTGCATTTTCCAGGGTCTCTGTGTGATGCTTCTACCTCTCTGTTCACTGGGTCGATTACTTTGACACCCAATTTCCAGTGTGAATCCGTTAAGTCCCTCTTTCTCCTCCTTGCAACTAGGGTTTCACATTTTATTTCTTAGTTTTCTTGAGTTAATTTTTGTACTTAATTGTTGCATTTATTTATTGCTACAATAGTAATCAAATTAGGTATATTTATTCATATTTCACTTAATTAAGTCAATACTATGTTCGGTCATCTTTTTGATGATCTCTTGGTTCTTACCCCAATCAATATATTTTAAAATCCATCAAAGCTCTCATTATTTATTCCAAGATAAATTTCAAGCTATGGAATCCATGATTACATCTCTTAGATTTGAAATCCAACATCTTAAGGACACTTCTCAGGCTCATGTTTGTTCTCCTTCTACATCTTATCTTCATTCTATGTCTTCTACTTATGCTCATATTAGTGAACCTAAAATCTTGTCACTCCTACACCTCTCAAGTTTACACTCAATGCAACACAACAAGATATTATTCCGTAGCTCATAACTCATTAATTAATCAACTTAACATCTACTCATTTCTATCCTCCTTATCGTCTTGCAAAATATCATGGTCTTCCATATTGCAATCATCATCAAATCACTTTGGACATAATGAGAATGATTACTATGCTTTCTGATGAAAAATCAAACATTTGTAACATCAAGGTTTTATGTGATTTGCTGCATGACATTCTATTACATGGTACTCCCCACTTTTTACATCTCAATGGATTCCTAAATCTGATCCATCTGTCTAATGAGCAACATGCTTCCACTTCTCATGTTCCTTCTTCATCTAGTCAAGCGCCACCTATGTAATATACTAAAACCAAGAAACCTCCTCTACAAATATATTCAACACCTCCTCCTACTTAGTCATCTGTAGCATTACCCAGTCAAACAAAACAACCAACATATCACGATCTCAAGTATTCCATGAATTTACCAAACAATCAACCACTCGCTACGCAAGACAAGCAAATTATAGCTGACCTCTTTTAACTTCCACAACTCAAGGATTTTAAGCCATCACCAATTCAACGTCCAATCACTTTTGTCAAAACAACTACTCCTTCTACTTGATGTCCAGGATACATTTCAAACTCCATCCTCATCGCATGGTCCTAATGTTACTTCTACCTACCATTGTGCAGGCCCTTTCTCTTATCATGACATAGATAATGCTATCCCACAATGGCATGGTACTTATTGTATTCCCACATAGCTTTCCATCATTGAAATACTTGGGGGTACCATAGATTCTTCCCCCCTTGCATTGTTATCAAATGTTTATATCATCTCATGAAATTGGTACTCTTCTCTTAAATGTCTAATATATCCTATGAATTATTACAAACGACTTGATACATTTGTATTGTCATTTCTGATGAAGCACTCTCGTTTATGGTTCATTCTTGATCACGAGGGGGAATAAATAAATGAAACTCATATCATACATACACATCCACTCGGGAGGCATGCTGATCCTATCATTCACTCTGCATTCCATTCTGTCTCATCCACAATATGTTGCATATCTTGGTCACATTTAATCTTTCTTACATCTACTTATTACATGCACACTTTATTACACATGCTAGATAGATATCTTGTATGTCATTATATTTTTCCATACACACATGTGCGATCACTTTCTTTCTAGTTGTGATCATAGATTTTATAGATCCATGCATGTAGCACAAATGCTTGGCATAGTACCTATTACCAGTCCCACAGAGGCTCATGGATGAATCCACTTTCGTACACTACAGGTGTTATTGTTTCATTTTGTTTCATAACACATTACTTTATCAGATTATACATGCTTCAACATACTTGTTATCTCTTCAAGATATTAATGGGTGCTTCATGTGTAACATTTGTTTTGCAAGTCTATTTGCTTCCATGGTTGTATGTTACATTGTTTTTCATTCTTTTCCATTATTTGTCGGATTTTCCCTTTGCCTCGTGTGCACACTTTTTTTCTTTTGGCCTAATCATCCTTGATTGTTTTTCAACATCGTGAGTGGTGTCCCATGTTTGAAACCTACTTTTCACGGTCTACATTGTCTTCTTGTGTGTTTTACATTATCTTCTTGTTTACTAGCTTACATTTTACATGGATGCTTTTCTTTTTTTGTACTAATACTTGTCTCCTAGCCACTTGTTCTCATGTGCCTTGGTTTCTACCAAGCACACACCCTTCCCCTTGAAGGGCACCATTTTAGCACAATGGTTAGTCCTCCTTTGGGCCGCATTCTCCTTAGTGACATCCCATGCACCCCAAATGAGGAGGAGGGAATCATTTGGGTGAATCAGTCACCCCATACATTAGTTCAAAGTCACAGTTCAACACAACATAATACTCCGTACAAACATAGTCATTAGCATTAAATAAGGCTCGAGATCCCGATTTGGGTCCTCGACACAACATAAAACTAGCACCCAGACCCGGACATTAGTGTTCGGTGCCCTTGACCCTTCCTAGACGCTTGTGACCAGGGGAAGTTACACAAAATTATTCAGTGCAACACAGTCTACAAAAATCCACACAACAACTTTTGATAAGATAGATAGATCTTTAGCTCTCAACATTCATACATTACAACTTATTTTCTCGTCCATAATGTTGGATTGTAAACAGTCAAACCAGATCAAATTTTTACACACCATCTGCAGTGGTGTTCCATATTATGGGAAGTAATTAAAGGTTGGAGGATGACACCAAAATTTTCTCCCTACACTTCTTCCAGATCATTGGCATGAGATTGCCTGAAAAACTCGCAGCCAACACAACTGGTGTGAGATCGCCCAAAAAAATCGGTCTTCTACAACATCTACAAGATCCTTTCTACACTCTTTCCTCATCATGGATCAGGTGCACATGTTCCTTTTTCACATTTTTCATTTTACATACTTTTTACACATATACATGCGTATTTGACTACTTGTTCGTTCTTCTCTTTTGCAGGCCTCATGCTCGTATGAGAAGCGGCAATTAACATCATTCAACATCATCCTACATCAACAACAACATCAACAACATCACACACATCAACATTGACATCAATAACAAGTACATCGGTGACCTCTACAATATGTGTTCCCGCCTAGGGTCAACATCTCATCACTTTTTGCACTTTCTCATCTTTAGTCTCCACGCTCCACCTTTTTATCACTCCATGCTTTTCCTTGTCTCTCGACATGCTTCTCGCCATTGATCTACATGGTTATTAGGTACAGAACTCTATCTACTTTTTTTTCAAGCTTTCACTTAACAACATAAAATGGGGGAAAATGTAAACACAAAATCACACACTTTGGGTAATTATCTAGTCCTGATTGCATACTACTATTCATATGATTCTTAAGTAAGAAAAGTACTAATTAACCCATGTCTTTGGCCATATTTGTTTTCTTTCTACTACCACTTTTGGTCTTGCACACCTTCTTGTCCAAAGATGCTCATCTAGATATGCATTTTCCAGGGTCTCTGTGTGATACTTCTACCTCTCTATTCATCATGTCAATATTTTGGCACAGTCCAATTTCCACCGTGAATCGGGTAAGTCCCTCTTTCTCCTCCTTGCAACTAGGGTTTCACATTTTATTGCTTAGTTTGTTTGAGTTAATTTATGTACTTAATTGTTCCTTTTATTTACTGCTATAATAACAATCAGATTAGGCATATTTATTCATATTTAGCTTAATCACACACATACTACTACATAGCTACATTTTAGCTACGACCCATCATCATTTGTTCAACTTACACAAGGGCATCCTAGGGCATCATTTATACATAGACACAAACACCAAAAATACATGGATTCTAAGATTTAGTGTAACCTTTAGTCATAATTTCACTCTTCGTGTGTCTGTTGGGGTCGATTCACTCCCCATTTTGCATTTTCCTTTTTAGGTTTGATGTGGTTTGTGGGTATGTGTAGGTGAACTTATCTTTTACAGGTTATAAGTACCTTCAATGATCAAGGAGCGAATATCAGATGATCAACAAAATGAACAATGAAGACCTTACGACACAGAAGAAAGTAGATCTTGAGTCTCTACACAGTCACCAATGCCCATGTCCGATCACCAAGTGCCTGTGCCTCTTCCCTACACCGAGCGCCCTGTCGACTCTATTTTTGAATTCAGATTTTACGGTGAGTAGTAACAACATTGTTTCCATCCTGTTCAACAATTATAACTTCCTAGATCACTTCTTGTTCATTTAGAAATCAACTAAGTCATCGCATCTCTCCCCTTGCTTAGGAATGCATAGTTTGCATGCTTATTTGCTTGTGTCATTACTGTATTTTAGCATTTATACATTAGTTATTACAATAATTACTCTGTAATAGATTTAATTCAAATTAAATTAAATCATTTGGTGAACCCATCGCTTAAACCCTACCTTTCTTTTACACATTATTTTGTTTCTTCTCCCATGGCTGCCATTCATGACACCTTTACCGATGAAGATCTTTGTGACCTCCAAGCCCATATTGTTGAGCACCCTCAAGATCTAGATCTCCTCTTATTCATTTTTTGTGAAGAAGCTACTAATCTAGCCGAGCTCAATCTTCTAGTTTATAATGACACATCTATTCCTATTGTGACCCAACCTCCTCATTCCAATCTCCCACCTACCTCTATTGTTCCCATTTCTATGCTCACTCCTACCAATCATTTCACCCATCCTATTACTTTGTATACATGTTAAGTCTCCTCTTCAGAACTCAAGACCTAGCCTCTTTATACTAGGATCTCCAACTCTAAATCCATCAACTATAGCAAGCTACTTCACATTCCTCTCCATCTCTTGATTCTTCCTTACTCCTTCATGCCCATTTTGCACATGTTATATCTACTTATCCCCTTCCTCCAAACTGCATTACACCTAAGTTTCATACCTTCAATGGCCATGGTGACCCTCAAGAGAATCTCCAATATTTTCATGTGGCATGTCTTGACTATGTGGATGATAAAACAATCTCGGCTAAGCTATTTCCTAGAAGTTTGCAAGATTATGCCATGTGTTGGTTTTATGATCTACTTATTCATTTGGTAACTTCTTTTACACACTTAGTCAATGCTTTCCTTTCTCACTTTTCCATCAATATCAGCACCAAGATCTTATGCACAACTTGCTCAAATCAAACAAGGATCTAATGAACATCTAGCTGATTATGTTTTACGTTATAAGAACAACCTAGCTAAGATGACCAATGTACTCGCTGATTTAGAATTACAAGATATTTTTATTCAAAGTATCTTACCTCCACTACAAGAGAGTGTTATTTTTGAGACCTCTCCATCCTTTGATTAATTATGCCATACACTCAAAATGTGTGAAGTCAAAATCTTATCTATGGGTAAATTAAAATATCATGATACTCCTTCATCCTCTTCTTATATGTTTCAAGATAAATTTGCATTCAAACCATCTCCTAAACCCACTGAACCTAAATCCACTATCAATGTTGTTTCTCCATCCCCCACACTTCAAGTGTAAGCTTCATGTGGTAATTTTACTAAATTAGCATATGCACCTCAGTTTTTGTTGCCCCGTCTTATCAAAAGTAACCTTATCACTCTTCTACCATCGCTCAATCTCGACCCTTCTCACCCCCATGGCCACAATTATGATGAAAATGCATGATGTGATTGACACCAATGCATTGGGCACTCTACTCGATCCTGGAGGTTTTGATATCTCGAATTGTGGTAGACATGAATGCCCATGGGAGGATAGGAGCACTCAAGAACTAGTGTCTAGATACTTGCGCCGATGTCCATATAGGTACACTAGATTTAGGTATTTTAGTGTCATATAAGCTTTGTTGTTGGTCCCTATTTGTTGCTCTAGTTTTGCTATCTCGATCTGTGACTATACCTATAACCTACAATAAAGAAGTTCACCTGCACATGCCCAAAAACCACAACAAACCTAAAAAGAAAAATGTAGAATTGGGAGTCAAACCGACTCCGACGCTACTCAAGAGTGAACTTATGATCGAGCACCGCACTACATCTCGAATCAATGTAGTTTTGGTGTGTGTGTGTAGAAATTATTCCCTAGGAAGCCCTTATGCAAGTTACACAACGATAGAAGGATAGATCTAGAATGTAGAAAATGCGTAGAATGTGTGGGATGGAATAAATTAAACTTCCCCTCCTATGCTATGTATGCAGAAGTGATGCAACCCTTGTCCCTTGTATGATTTCTAGATGTATGCGTTTGATGCTCTTGTGCCTTTTGGATGCAAACTTAGGTGGTAATATGTAATGATTAGTGCTTGGTCTTTTATTTTGAAAACATAACTATGTATTTATATGATTCCCTTGTTTGAATTTCAAAGTTGACAACTAAAAGGCTGACCCAAAGTGATAAAAAGTAATTAAGAAACGAAAGGGGTCCAAAAGGATAAGAAAAAGGTAAAGAGGGGTAGAAGCACCTAGGAGGATAGGAATGCCTAGTTCTAGTATTTGTAGACACTAAATTACACACTTTGGGTATAGTTTAGTGCTGATCTCATACTACTATTCATATGATTTTTGAGTGAAGAAAGTACTAATTAACCCCCATCTTTTGGCCATTTTACTTTTATTTTTGTCGTCATTTCGACCTTCACCACATATATGCCTAGTCTATTTTTAGCATTTTCCATCATTCTAGATTTGATTGGGGCTTTAACAGTGCTTTGGTCCCAGTTGGGCTGCCTTGATCCTTTTACACTTTCTCGCCACTTTTTGGGCACTTTCTAGCCGTTTGAACATTCTATCTTTTTGGTGGTCGGCCTCTTCGGGGTTAATTACGAAATTAGAACAAGAGAACCATATAAATACAAAGTTATGAGTCCATAATGAGGGACCAAGCACTAGTCATTACTATCATCCACCTAGAGTTGCATCCATCAAAGGCATCTAGAGCTCATTTGCATCCATCTAGCTTCATCACAAGGGACAAGGTTGGTTCATCTGCATCACACAAGCATAGGAGGGAATTTTATTCTATTCCATCCACCATTTATTACATTTTTCTACACATAGTTATAGCTCGTTACTTCACAAAGTGTGACTGACACAAGAGCACCTAGGAATGATTCACACACACACTTAGAACTACATTTGGGTTTGAAATGTAGTGCAACACTCAATTAGTAAGTCCACCATTGTGGCCGTTGAGAACACTCTGACGCCATCATTTACATTTTTACTTTTTAGGGTTTGATGCCTGTATTAGGGTTTTACAGGTCTATCTTTCATCATTGATGATTGGTGATATTCAACATAGAGCAAAAAATTACATGCGATAAACACTAAGGGTTTCACATCATCTCTCAACCCCGTAGAGCTAGTTTCTGGACCTCCTACGAGACCAGGGTGCCTAAAACTCAAACTAGGGCACCCATAGGTGCCCTGATCCTCTCATAGGTTCCCTAGTCTAGTTAAATAACTCATATTTATCCTTTTTGGGACCTCTTCATGTTTGTTCCTACTTCCAGAATATTCAGTTTATTTTATGACACAATCCAGATCAGCCTACGAATTAGCTAAGTCACTTCCTTACTCTTCTTACACATTAGGGTTTTTATTTTCATTAGCCTAGTTGCTTGGGTCACTTTCCATATTTATTTACTACTTTTATTTACTGCTATTCTGAGTTTATATTAACTTAATAAATCCACATTTTAGTTAATCGGTGACTGATTGGGCTCTAGTGTTTGAGGCCATAGAAAGATAAAATGGTCCAATGCCGGCAACCGTGTAAGATGTATGAAGCCAATAAAAGTGCAGAAGACAAAGTAAAAGGCTAAAGGGAGTTGTCAATTACTAGTTTTCTTGCTTAGGAATCATGTAAATGTTAACATGCTTTTAGGACCTAGAAATGTACCCAAGTGCATAGATTTTGTGACTACACCATCTACTCGATAAATTTAACTTTCTATTGATAGTTGATTGTGAGTCTCATTTATCTAACATATATTAGACCAAATATCAGCTTTGTAGTTATCTCTTTCCTGGCTCATGCAAGAACCCTAAGTTTGTCATTGGAAAGCAACAAGGTAGATCTTGAGATATCTCAAGTGCATTATGGATCTTGGTCTAGAGTACAAGAAGAATGATTTATTCTTCTTGATTGGATATTTAGATTCGATCATGCGGGTAATATTGATTACTAGAAATCCACTTATGGATTTGTTTTATTTTTGGGGTTTGGACCAATATCATAGGGAAGAAAGAAAACAAACTTTGTTTCTTGCTCTTCTACAGAGGCCAAATATCATGATGTAGGTGGAGTTGTCTATGAAGCAATATACCTACATCACATAATTGAGGGACTTAGACTACACAGGAGAAATCCACTACCTTATATGTTGACAATGAGATTGTTTCTCAAACTTTTTCGCAATCCAGTTGTTTCATGAGATAACCAAGCATATTGAGGTACATGTTCATTTCATTTGTGAGAATTCTTTGAAACACAATATATAACTTCATTTTTTCCCAACAACTCAAAAACAAACAAACATTTTTATGAAGTCACTTACATGTGACAAATTCAAGTTTTTCGAGAGTTCTTCTCCCCATTTCTTGAGGAAATGCAAAATTAAGGGGGAATGTTAGGTGAAACTTAATTTTATGGTATTTTTTCATTGTTTTACATTTACCATAGTTACCATAGGCAACTAGCTTGTTACTTAGGTAATTAGGTGGTTTGTATTTAGTTGTATGGTTAAATTATTTTAACCATTATATTTGTTTTATATTCACATTGGTTTATTTTTTGGTGTATTGTTACACCCATATAACTATTTATTTGTAATATTGGTTGTGTAACACACACACACACATTTTACAACCCATTCTTTCTCTGTAACTTTATTATTCCTAATCAATAAAATCATCAGCGGGCTACATCCCTATTTCTCTCAACAACTACCTCTATGTTCTCATTAGTCTAAGGGTGGGAAGTAATGGACTTGTTTAGTTTGTGTTCATCATGGAACATAGTGTAAACTAGAAGATCCCCATAAATATACAATCCCTATCTAACATGATGCTTCTTGGAAGGCTAAAATAAATATAAATGTGTGAAAAGGAAAATTTCACAGTCTCTTCTACTAAGATTGTCTTCTTGTAAGATGCCAAGCTTGTCATTTTTAGAACCTATCAACCATTATAAAAAACACAATCGTAGCCATGTCTAGTGGAAGGGAGGCCTGACGACAAGAAATCCATTGAGAAAACATCCTATAGTGTTTCTAAAATTGGTATAGGAGTGTAAAGGCCTTGTTTTCAATTGGCTAGCTTGGTAATCACATCTAATAATGTAGGACTTGATGTATCCGGTAACAACATGACAAAGATCTAACCAATACAAATACTTTTGCAAGAATGCTACTATTTTCTCTACTCCAAAGTGACCTATAACTCAACTATAGTGATCCTCCCAAATTAATTCATGATGTTCCCCTACAAGAACACAAAGGTGTCCCATGTGACATAAAACCCCTTCCTGTAAATGATATTCCAAAACAATTTTTCTAGCCATTAGCCCCTTATATATGTTAGAAAACTTAGGGTCATGTTCATATATTTGAGGCCACTTTGATGTCTCATGCCCGCATGAGTAAAGGAGATAATCGGGCACCGAATCAAACAATCAATAACTTGGTTGGCACTTCCCTTCTTATGCAAGATGTTGAGATGGAAGTGCTAAAGATAGGTGGACCACCTCTAGTGATGATCATTCTACAACTTGCCTTGGGTCTACATGAATTTTAAAATCTTATGATCACTATGTATGATAGTGTTTTTTCCCACAATGAAGAGCTTCCACTGTTTGTAGGCTTGTACAATGGCATATAATTCCTTGTCATATGTTAAGTACCTACACACTTTGTGGTATGTTAGCGGATGCCCATGTTGGATGAGGAATACACCAAGTGTGTATTTTGAATCATTTGTGTCTATCTCAAATGATTATTGTAGATCTAAATATACCATAAATAGTAATGAGTAGTCAAATGATTATTGTAGATCTAGCAATACCATAATTGCACCGAGTAGAGTGTCTCCTTCATATGTGTAAACGCATTTTATTATATCTTTGTCCATATAAACTTTTTTTGGGTCCTCCATGTGTCACCTAATTCAAAATCCATGCAATGTGAGAAAAACCAAGTACAAACCTACGATAAAAGTTGGCTAGTCCTAAGAAAATTTGGAGTTTTATAATGGTCTTTGGTATTAGTGTAGTCTTTTATTTCCACTTCAAGTGCTATGCATGTTGGCACATCATTCGGTGAGATCCGAATGCTCACATGAAGCATGCACAACTACTGAGTCCCTCCTTGTATTTGTTTATCAAGATGTTAGCATGCATATTTGTTATGAAAATCAACGAAGTATTCATTCAAGTATAAAATAATTACAACTTATCATCTTAGAAACACATATAATAAGGAAATATGACAACTTAAAAATAATAAAGATCAACTCATGAATTGTTAAATCACTATACTCGGACATATTGACAACAAGGATCCAACCACAATTATCTCGCCATAACATAGAATTCATTTTTGCAAAGTAATGAATTCATTTTTGCCATCTCTCTCAGGGGTCATGTCTTCACCTTTTTGTTTCAACTCCCTTATTACTCTAGAAAGGCCTGAAATAAGTTCATCCATGCTATCCATTTTTCATGTGATGAGAGATCCTAACTCTTTAAGCCTTGTTTCATATGTTTCCCTAACGGTCTTCGGGGCATATCGCTTATGCACTATTTATGTTAAGATTTCCTCTTGCCCAATATTTCCTTCCTTCTTTTTAGCTTGGACACTTGCCAAATCCACCTCTTCCTGAGTAGTATATGCCTTGAGGATGGGGTCAAGGTCTTGACAATGGTTAAAGGCCCATCCCGCCTTCTTCAATGCATCCTTCATTGTTTGGCACATGGCTTCATACTCCCCAATTTTCTATGCTATGATATTCCTTATCTTCTCCTTCTCAATGGCCAACTCCTCTTATGTCACCCCTTGCACACTTGGTTTGTCTGTAGTAGCATATGAACCAAATCCTCGTAAATAGTGTAGTGCCGAGGATATGTATCCTTTGCTCTATCTTCAAACTCGGGCGTGCCTCTAAGATTTCATCGACAATATGGACTGCCATATCTAGGATAGTTTTTGCACACTTTTCTCGCCTTCTCATTCTCCTTAGTTAGCCACTGAAATTCTTGTGCCTTTATCTTAAAGCAATTTCTAGATGGTGCCCCCTTGTCCATATTTTTGTGTACCACTTCAGTCACCATATTTTTAGAGCATTGCTGGCTCACTCATTGGTAAGCTCTGTTGGCCCTACGGTCAAAATTTTCTTCGATGCCTTCTTCAAATTATGTGTGGTGAATGCATCATTGAAAATCTCAAATTTAGGCTCATCCACATGCATCTACATGCTCCATGACAACATCTTCCTTATGTGCATGGACACCACCTCTACATTGATAACCTCCTAGCCATACATTTTTTTGTCACTACAAATATTTTAAATCTCATGCTAACACCTTTAATTGACCATCAATGTAGCTAACTTATTGTGTGTGCATACCTCATCCTTTTTCCTTCATCCACTACTATGCTTCCCTATGGGTATATGTTTCTCATTTTGAGTATGTGTACTAGTTTCACCTGATGCTTCCTCCATTGTCAGTGTCCTGTCTCCTTTTTCTTCCTCTTCTCCCACAAAGGCTACTCATCATGCACCTCATGAACCTCACACATATTTGCATCATACACGTCACTCTTTTCCTTGTGCTCTTATTCCTCCATGTCATGGACTGGAGCTTCTTGTTCCCCCATCTCCTTTTCCTAGTTAAGCTCCTCCACTACATCCTCCTCATAAGTGTCACCTCTGCGCACCAACCTCCATCTTCTCTTCTTCTTCTTCTCCGAGGCTAAGATTAGGTGGTGAGGCCTTTGGTGACTTCACGGGTATGATGGTCGACACCACCACAGCCTCACTCTTTGTCCATTCTCTTGAATTTTCCTCTGTTGCCATGGTCAAACATGACACTATCTTATTTCTATCCTTCTTCCTTCTCCTCATCCTTAGTATTTTATTCTTCTTCAAACCTCGGAGGAGTGACCTCATGCACTTGCTTGGTCTTGACTAGTTATCTACCCTTTGATGGATCTGGGATCCTCAAATCATCCTCAATGGACTTTCTATTGACCAATCTAGGCTTTAGGTATATGTATACCTTTTATGCTTCCTCATTTGCTACTTGCCAAAGTTGTGGAATTAATGTTGTGTTCTTGCCAAATCACCGCACCCTCCAAATGGCCAAAATGTGAGCAAGAAATTCGATGTGATTGGGTAACATAGGATCACCTCTCAAGTTGTGGGCTTTAGGGAAAGAGATTTACAAGAAATGAAACTATACTAGGGATGGTGATGCACCAAATAAAGGGTGTTTCTAGACGTTAATTTGAATATGGTGTTGTACACCACAAGCCAACTTCACCTACTCGTGACTTAGAGAGAGTAAATAGAATACCACAAATTAAGAAGCATGCATTCCCTTTGTTAAACTCAACTAGACAAACAATATATCAATCTTTTAGTGAAGAAGGATGAAATTAAGAAGGGTGAATAAACATCACAACTCAACTGCATGCAAAAATCCACCACTTGATAAGCACAAAACTCCAATAACCTACAATAGAAACTTAAACTTGCAGACAAAGGTACCTGCAAGCATGAGAAAGGCACAAATAAGTATATAGAATGATAAAAGGACTAATAGTAGTCAAAAAACACACAATTTTATTACTTCAACATTGTGCACAATACATCATTAAATTCATAAGAGGTAGTGGTTTCCATTACAGTCTTGGAGAAGAGGCTTGGAAGTTCCCTAATCCAAAAAGCTAACTTGCAAAAGGAGAGAGAATTCTTGAAAAAATGCACTTATCTAAGATGTCTAACTTTTTTCACACATCTAAATTCTGTAACCAATGTGTAACCACTTGGAATGAACTTCCAACTTACATTTATAGAAGAATTTTGTGAGAGAAGAGAGGAGAAGTCATAAATTCCTTCGAAAATGAAGGCACATAATGGTCAACATTAATTACAAAGTTGCTTGAAGCACTTAAGAACCCCATCACATGTCATAAATGAAAGGTTTTGAATTAATCTTCTTATTTAATTAAAAGAATATTTAAATAAAATATTTTAATAATAAAAATATCATTTAATTAAAATATTTTAATTAAAAATATTAATTTAATAATTTAAGGTGGGACCCCCTTAGGGTCAATTTGCATTGAAGGGGATCCTTTGAAAGAAGGGACAACTCGGTGGTTGGCTCACCTACCAACTCACCGAGTTGGCCAATGAGATCCTCTTGCATTCAAACATGACTACTCACTTGTTTATTACATTGATAATTGAACTTGACTAAGCTTCAACTCCTCCATGGTTATCAAGCTCTCCAACGGATTCTTTGCATTGGCATCCAACTCTGCCACTCCCGAATGACTTGGCACGAGCCCTATGATCACATTCCCAACATGATCGAAAACCTTTGAAGATCATGCCTTATATGATGAGCCTCTCCAATATCCATGTTTTTTCCATGTTGACCTAATTCAAACACCACATCGAGTTACCAACTTGGTGTAGATTTAACTTGGGTGACTCACTTCCTAGTAACTATGACTCGACATCTCAAGACCTTCCATAAGCTCATTACCTTAGATGAGCAACTTTACCATTCCTCCCAATGTTACAAACCTTTGATGTTGAATCCATATTCTTTAAGATCGACGAGCTCTCCATTACATTCCTTGCGAGTTCAACTCATCTCACATTTTGACCCTTACGCCTTTGCATGATCTCGTTTAACACCTCACTTAGGTCCAATGACTTGTCCATGTGGATTACCTCATGCTTCAAGCCATTTTACATGCACGAGCCCCGACTCTCCCATAAGATTCCCTAATTGAGTGATCTCGCTTGCTCTAACTCGGTCACATGAGTTTTCTTGAGCTCATCTTCCCGGGAGCTCATCTTGAAACAATGACTCACTTTATACTTCTTCGTAAAACTCAGTGACGTCAAGCTTATCATGACCTAGCTGATCTACAAGCTCATCATGATTGAGATAAGTTTGCAGTCATGAGCTCAATGGAAACCTTAAAGTATTCCTTGCATGTCAGCCTTTGATTTGACAATCTCATTAACCTCAATCCATGCTCGGGTTAATTCCAAGGCTCTTTTCGTGTTTCTAACCGTCACATCTCCATATCCTTGCTGGTTTGTCACCAAACAAATCCCTTAGCCTCTACCTAGTGAGCTCAAATGACATTCACGAGCCACCTTTCACCCCGAGGTCTTTGTGCCTTACCTGTGAGCTTAAAGCGAGCCAATCTTGCATGCCACAAACCAATACCACCAAAGGCCTAGGCTCCATGACTTGCCCCTCTTTCCTTCTACATTTTAAGATGAGTTGGTTCCTAACGTCTTCTTCAATGAGACTCTGTAATGTTGCCCTAGTTCTCCCTAAGTGGTTAGCCTACCTCTAAAAACAAATCCACCTGATAAGCTAGTAACTCAGTGACCAATTAGGCACTCCACTCACTCTGAAACAAAATGAGCTCACCCATGTCGGCCATGTTGTATATTGACTAATTCTTTCTTCTGGGATTTCCTATCATATTTTCCACACCTTGGTAGAGCCCCTCAGTAGACCCGAGCTCTCAAAATGACTTGGCACAATCACCTCAATTCTTCACCATGGTTATAAACTTCAAATTCAAAAGCACAAAGATTCTTACCTTGGCTTGCCAATGTATTTATTCCCATTTGGCCATAATTTGGAATTTCCCCATGTAGACTTATGGGCTTGGCCTGCCAAGGCATTATCTCTGCCATGGCCACAACCTTCTAAATTTCCCAACTTGTCTGCGATATCTTGAGCTCCCTGCATCCACATGGTGGGTTAACTTTCCCATTAGCTTGAGTGCAAGCTTCTTTAATAATTAGCATGGTTCTAATGCTAAGCTTGACATCCACTACCAAGATCGACACTATGACCCCCTATTTCAAATCGTTGAGCTCTTCCTTCATGGCCAAGTAAACATCTACTCTATTTACTACATTTCTCCATATGCATGGTGCATGACTTGTCACTCGAGCTCGAGCTTGTTCTTTTGTGCATGGCTCGGCATTATGAGTTATCTCCTATAGTGAGCCTCCTTCTCTTGTAATGCCTCATGAAATCAAACTCATGGGCTCAACCTTGGTAACTTGCATCAACATCTCAAGCCTAGAACCATCATCCTTCTGAGGAGTGCCTTACTTATGCTCGAGATTCTCATGTTGAATTAACTCCTTTCATTATTCCGGTTGTCAACACGACTCGATACAACTTGGCCTCTATGCATGGTGATCGACTCGCTCCTTTCACTATGACTCACCACAAAATCACCATGCTTGCTCTCTACGGGTTATCTTCTCAAGACCGAGCTTGGTAATTTACACCATTGTCTCCATCAAGCCCTATACTCTGAGTTCATATTCCAATAAGGAAGTATTGATCCCCCCACATTGAATCTCCTGACGAGTTTCTTGAACCTGATTTTTAGCTCGTATAACTCTATGATTCATGAGTTGAACCACTATGCATTCTGACCGAGCCAAGATACAATCCTTCCAAGGAATCACTCCAGCTTCTCTTAGAAGAGCTAACACTCCATACCAGCCCACCAATATTGCAGAACCTTCTAAGTCGTCATGCCAATCACAAGCTCAATACAGAGCCATTGATTATTTCCACCCAAACTCACTTGTAGTCGGGCGATGCATTCACAACGCCGAGTGACTCGGCATTAACTCTTCAACCACCATCCATCATTGAAGAGTCATTAAATTGACTCGACTGAGTTATCCTCTAGTGCCCATGATGACTCAACAAGCTCATTTTCTCATGGTTAACATTCAATTTGATGATCGAGACACCATATATCTACCCCGAGAACTCTACATTGAGCTCGTTGTGTTCTTAATCTTGCTTTGAAACACGATTTTCCAACTCAAAAACTGAAGTTCTTGTTATCTTTCCTAGGCTCCTACATTGTGCTCAAGCCAAGCTTTCACCATTCAAGCTCCATACCAAATCGATCAACTAATGCATTGGCTTCCAACGTTTAATCTGAGCTCCAATATTTGAATGTCGAGTTCACTCTTCAAGCCATCTCTCACAGGCACCTAAGCTACCACATATGTAATTCTAGTGACCTATTTCACATGGCGACATAGCTTAGCCTTCCAACTTATCTCTGTAAATTTGCTAGCTTAGATCTCCTGATCACGAACCTCCTTAATCCTTTCGATGAGCCACACCGAGCTCGATGTGTATACTCATGTAACAACTCTATAGGAATCACTTTGCTTCGTGCGAATGTTAGCTCGGCTATGTCGAGTCCTTCATATTGACTTGGTATCAATATCATTTATGCTTCTTAGCAAACCACACATTGAGTTTCAGTGCACGTAATTCTCAACTCAACAATCAACTCACCGAGTAGCTCACCGAGCTGAGTTTTAACCTCCACCATCTTCTCGTGAATTTCAAGCTTATACATTAAACCTTGGATTTTCTAGGACTTCCTCTCAAACTTGGGATTAATGTAAACACAACAAGAACCCTAAAATATGAATTTGATCAAATTGACCATTTTACTTGTAGACCCTAGTTATCCATTTTTTCTAGGCAAAAAAAAGGGATAAAATGTTGATATCATGGTATCAATGTAGGCAACCTTCCCTGGATACACATACATTTTACGCAGTGTATGATAGTCATAGTCTACCTTATCAACATCAAACCTTAGTTTTTGCACGTTCGAGAACCTATTCACTGATGCTTGAAAATAACACATCGTGAAAGTATAAGGTAATTTGCACCAAGGGATTTTCTTTCCATTCTTCAGGTAGAACCTTACAATGCAAAAGTGTTGGTACACTTGAAGTACACCTTCCTATCCAAAATCATAGAAAAGTCATAAGGAATGCACCACTCATGCTTGAATGCCCTACACATTCTCCCATACCGATATCCACCCTTAGCTTATATGCGCTAGTAATCCCATTGCGGTGTTTTTTGTGAATCTCTTCACCAAGGACTTGTGCTCAAGTGGGTATTTACACATTTTATCCTTGTGGCCATCTGGGACTCCAATCTCCACACATTCAATTGACATGAGGATTTATCCCCAAGAGATCCTGTCACCCACGTGTGCTTCCTCAATAATCCCTTCTGCAATAAAGGCAACAAGGTTGTATATTGTTCCTTCGAAATATTCTTTGCAATGTGGAGCCATTTCTTATTCACCGGCCCCATATCTCATGCATGTTAAAATTGGTTAACAAATGTGCGGTGATCCTAAAAAAGGGCAAGTAAAATTGGAGATGTCCATAACATGCCATCCTTTTGATATTTCATCTCCACCGTAGTAGTCTCCACTCCTAATTTATCATCTAAATTTGTAGCAATATCGTGTACTTAAGCCTTGCAAACTTGTAATCCTTGCAATCATAGGCAAAGTAATCACACCCTCCTTCTAGAAAATTAGAAGTCCTCATGGATCCATGACATCATCCATTGGAAGAGGTGCTCCGATTTCCAAAGTAGGGTAACTCATATATCCGAAGTACTCTTGCACCCTCCAAAACATATTTCTCTTTGTCATCATAAATCAACCTATTGTTAATGATCCTTTGGTTTGTTTTTGCACCAAATCATTCTCTATCTCGTGCTCATTGGCATCAAAGCAATGCTTATAATTACTCACCTTGCACTTTCAATTGCGGGACTCCCAAACGTGTCCCATGAAAATCCCTTCGGATATTACATCTCTGAAAATCACTCTTCCCGGTGGTTCCTCAACCTCGGCCTTTGGGTCTTTCTTCTTTCCTTTACCCTTTGGTGCTGCTACTGAGATGCTTTTTTGGGTAGCATTCCTTCTTTCCAACCGTTCACATTGAAAATCCTTCTTACCTTGTTTTCTTCAATCAAATATGTGCCCTAATTCTGTAAACCCTAGCCAAAGAACCATGCAAACCCTTCTCTTGTCACAAATAAACTTCTATGCCATCGTCAAACCTCAAAATTCCTTCTAAAGGATTTCTCTTACTCGATCGTGTTCTCACTTTGATTTGGTTTAGTCGATTCTTTAGGTTTGCATGTAAATTCACATAAAAACGCACCAATTTTTCTCTTCGCAAACGCCTAAGTTCTTCACAAGGTAAGGTAAAAATGAACCCTCTTTAACACCCCTTTCATAGATTTTTAAAAATCTCCTACATTTATTTCTCACCACCTACCACCATACCGTAGCTTTAATTATGCTTTTCTGTGATTTTCTCTACTTTCTTTCGTGTCTTTAATTGTAACCTTCTCGGTGTGCTTACCACTTCCCAGATTACATACCTCCTCACATGTGCCTCTTTATGCCATATTACATAATCCTCTACGCCATATACCAAGTAGTTCATCCTGCCACTTCCTACCTCACGTTACACTTTGCACGTCCATTTCCTTGCGTGGTATTTAATATGAGTAACTCTTCATGAACACCATCATTCTTAGCACCTATAACACCTTTCTCTTATGTGCATATTTCAAACAACATCCTAACTTCACACCCTCATACAAGCACATGCTTTAGGTCCACCAACTTTTCCACAAGTCCCTAGGACCAATAAGATCTCTTTTTCATGTACTTACACTGGTTCACCCCACACTAAAAGTATGCATAGTCCTCTCGTGCATGAATGCAATATATAATAATTAGCTTCCAGTGCATAAGCACACTTATTACAACAAAACAAAGAAACAAAAAAATAGCAACTAGTAAGAAAAATATGAAAGGGAAAACTAATCTAAGTGGTAATACTACATTATTACAAACACCAAGAAGCTTTATTTATAGTAGGGCTTTAATCTACTCCCATTGAAGTAACCAGGAAACATGGTGCCATCTAGCGGTTGCACAGACTCCGATTCAAGTATCTTGGTTACTAAAAAGTTCCTAACCAATGCACCTTCAACTTCCTAGGTAGTGCGCAAACTTGGAGTCATAGAGAAGGACCATCTTGCTAACTAAAAATGTATTATTCTTAATGTTCCTATCATGTCAGGATTTTTTTCATGCCTTCTCAGTCTTTTGGCTCCAATGAAAAATGGCGCACCGCTCATCTAATTACATTAGTTTCTCAATGCACTCTTCTACAACCTATTCATATGATAATCCACCTAGATGCACAATACGTAGGGATGATGATAAAAAATCCATAGGAAGTACTACTTCGCACCAAACACCAATTGAAAAGGTGTGGGCTTGTTAAACCTTTTATACGTGGTCCTATAAGCCCAAAGTACATCTGACACTTTATCATCCCAATATTTTCTTCAAACATCACAAATATTCGTTAAAGTCTGGATCAATATCTTATTGAAATACTCTGCAGTACCATTAGCTTGGGGGTGATAAGGGGTAGTTTTATGGTGAAGCACCATAAACTCTGCCAACAGAATTCTAATTGTCTCATTCAAGAAATGAGTTCCTCTATCACTTGTCAAGCAATGGACAACCATACCCACTAATGATATTTTCCCAAAGGAACCTTCTTTCTTTGTGGCTACATTATAATCCTTTGTAGGCACTACCTTTGCCCACCTTGTCAAATAGTCTCGTAAGTGATGATATAGCGTGTATCACCGTGCGTAGGTGGTGCAATAGTTCCTACAAAATCAATGTCCTACAAAATCATGTTAGGAATATCTATGTTGTAGTGTGAACATAGAATATTATGTAAGTGATTATATTATCTAGGATAATATAATATGTGTTGTAATAATTAATTACATTATTGTAAATGTAATTATGAGTGGGTGAGTAAATATTGTTATGAGTTGTTGAGTAAACAAATCATTAACAATATTAGTTTTGTGAGAAAACAAAATCTCACGTAAAATAGCATGGAGTTGTTTTAGGAGTTATGTGTGGAGATATTTATGGAGATTATATCTCCTTAAATATAGGAACAACATCTCCTATTTAAATGGATGTAATACTTCCTATGAATGTAGCAAGAATAAAGAGTAAGATTTCAAATTTTCTTTATGCAATTATGATATTAATTTTTCATTTGGTAACAGAGCAGGTTTGATGCAAGAAATTTCAGTGCTTTCATGATCAAATCCGTCTCAAAGAATATATCATAGTTTTCGTTTCCGGATGTGGGTTTTTCTATAATTTTGCGTGCGTAATCACGTCTTCGGTCAAGAAACTACGAAGAAATTTCAGCGGAACACAGTACGTAGTTTGGAAGAAATACGGATTTTACTATGCAGATATCAAATTAAGCACATCAATTCTTCTACTGAAAGTTTTCTCCAATTTTCAATAATGTTGAATTGTTAATACAAGTTCTTGACTTGCTTGGAGGTTAAAAGGTATTCAATATAAAATTTTAAAGTACTTGATTCAATTTTGTATTTTTTTATCGAATTGTACAAAATAATGGAGAAACTAAATCGATTGAAAAGTTTGAAGGACAAGATTTCCATACATGACAACTACAGATGCAATTACATTTAATAGAAAAGGATCTATGGGATGTGGTGAAGTCTAATTCAACTCCACCCACTGGAGGAAATGAATTGGCAAAGTGGAATGAAAAAGATCAGAGAGCATTGGGTACCATTGGTCTGGGCTTATCAAAAGCCTATCTACATCATGTGGATTTCACAAAATCTGCAAAAGAAATTTGGGAGTCTCTTAACAAATTGTTTGGTTTTGAAGCTGAAATGGAAAAGACTACACTGCTTGAAGCAACGCTTGTACGGGTTGAAAATGGAAGAGAACTCAAAAATGGCGGATCATATAAGTAAGTTTCGTTCTTTGCTAAATCAACTAGTGGAATCAAAGAACATGTAAAAGATGATGATGCTAAAGCTATTCTTCTTAATAGCATGCCTAAGAGTTACTCAAATATTGTATTTACTTTGAGTAAAGTTACTATTAGTCTAGAAGGAGTGATTTCTACATTGTTAGAACAAAGCAGTCATGAAGAACATGAAGAAGTACTATATGTAAGAAACAAACCTAGCTCCTCATCTAAGAAGGAAAAACATAAACCAAAGAAGGTTCCTTCACATGGAAAAATAAAATGCTTTTATTATAATGAGATTGGGCATGTAATACTGAACTATAAAAAGAGAGCTCAGGATCTTCTTGATGACAAGATAGATCGAAAAGCCCTTCTAGGCTGAAGTAGAACCGATTGGGAAGTCTACTCAATTGATGAAGAACTTTCATGTCCTAGTGATGAGGATTTCCTATGGTAGACTCTTTTCTTGTTGGAGGAAGGAGGAAAATCAACGTCCTCTCATCATTCACCAACGATGGGGTCGTAGACAGATGTGGTGATATTTTATTTCAGTTATGTGGTGTGTTTATACACAAGGGGGTGAAACTAGTTTCATGTTTTGATTTTAATGTGTTCACATAGACTAACAATAGTTCTTGAGTGTCTATTTGGTGTGGAAGAAGCAAACTGCTTGACTCAACTTATAGGGGCAAATCATCTACGTACGGTCCTCTGACTATCGTACGGTCCTCTGACTGCCATACTTCGGTGGAAGGTACTTCGTTGGAAGGTGATCAGTCGATGAAGATGTTCATACGACAAGGATGATCATTAGCAACAAGATCCAGATAGCAAGATCCAATAGCAATGGCTACTCCAACAAGTTTGATGTTTCCAGGAGCTCTTACCCCATGTTCACACTAAGGGGCGAATGTTAGGAATATCTATGTTGTAGTGTGAACATAGAATATTATGTAAGTGATTATATTATCTAGGATAATATAATATGTGTTGTAATAATTAATTACATTATTGTAAATGTAATTATGAGTGGGTGAGTAAATATTGTTATGAGTTGTTGAGTAAACAAATCATTAACAATATTAGTTTTGTGAGAAAACAAAATCTCATGTAAAATAGCATGGAGTTGTTTTAGGAGTTATGTGTGGAGATATTTATGGAGATTATATCTCCTTAAATATAGGGACAACATCTCCTATTTAAATGGATGTAATACTTCCTATGAGTGTAGCAAGAATAAAGAGTAAGATTTTGAATTTTCTTTATGCAATTATGATATTAATTTTTGAAATCAATGTCCTACAAAATCAATGTCTCAGTACTCGTAATAGGTCCGAGTGGAATCTCATCTCTATTTCTAAGATTTCTAATGCATTGACAATGATCACATGCCTTTAGAAAAGATTTAACATCCTTGTATAAAGTTTCCCACCAAAAACCAGTCATCAAGATCTTGCACACAATCACATCACCTGCATAATGTCCTCATGCAATACCTCCATGAGCCTCCTCCATGATAACATCACACTAATGTTTAAGAACACAATGGCACAAGACCTCATCTCTACCCATTTTGTTCAAGTCACCTCTAATCAACTGATAAGGTGCTACACATATAGTAAGATGTTTTTTCTCTAATGTCTTCATGCCCTAAGGTGTGAGTCTAGTGCGTAAAATACTGTTATGTCTTCCAAGTCAGTTGGCACGTGGTTTAACCTAAACAACTATGCATCATGCATTGTGTCCTCAATACTCTGCACATCCTCACCAGAATTGATTCTTGATAAGTGATCAATCCCTGAGTTGCTCTTACCTAGTTTTATAAAAACTGTGAAATCAAACTATTGAAAAATAAGTATCCATCTGTAGATGTATGCTTGTAAAATAGGCTTGTTGAATAAATATTTTAGTGTCATATGATCTATATAGAAAATAAATAGAGTAAAAATAAGTAATGTCTAAACTTATGCAATGTATAGATCATAGATCTTTGCTTGCGCTCTATTTTAGTATAATTATGCTATCTTTGGTGTTAAATTCTTGCTTGCAAAGCATATGGGGTGGTCCATATTTCCATCACTAGGATGTGCCAATCTTTGTGCCAATTGTCATGCCAACAACATCAACATGTACATGAAAGAGTTTGTTTTATCCAGAAAGTACAATATAGGTGCAGTGGTAAACTTCTCCTTCAATGTTTCAAACACCATATGTTGTGCGTCACCGCAATGACATTTTCCTTTTGCCTTGATAAACTCTTCCAGGGGTGCAATAATATTTGCATATCCCTTAATAAACTTAATGTAGTAACCAATATGCCCCCAAAATCTACGTAATTGACTTTAATTGGTAGGTTCATCTAACCCTAATATTATTGCAACCTTCACGGGATCCACTAGTAATCCTTCTTTATAAATTATATTTCCAAGCAAGGTGCCAAATGGTGTAGCAAAGATACAATTTTTAATGTTTAAAGAGATACTTAACTTCCCGTACCTCTCAAACATGAGCCTTAGATCAAGGAAAATTTTAGTAGTGAATATTTGTTAATTCATGAATATTCTCAGTTTTTGAAATTTGAAATTGGAAAATTTTAGGGTACAAGTTAGGACCAATTCACCAAAATCTTAAGGTGCAATTAAGATTTAGGGGTCAATTCGCCATTCCCACGAAATAGGAATTCACAAAATTTTCCCAATACAATCAGTCAATAACATTTTTTTATGCTACCAGCTGACATCATATAGTATTATGTTGGTGGTAGCATAAAAATGCTACCGGATGGTAGCATATTTTATGCTATGCTATCGCTAACATCAACATATTTTATGCTATCAACTGATAACATAACTATATGTTGTGTCGATCGATAACATAAAATATGCTACTCTTGGCGGTAGCATTTTTTATGATACTAGCCAACAACATACTATGTGTTCTTGGTCAGTAGCATAAGATATGATACTAACAAGTAGCATATAAAAATATACCACTTGGTAGTATTTAATAGTGATGTCGTGATGTCTTGATATTCACCATTCATGCGAAAGATAATTTTCATAGATTCACCAAATATTTTCTAAGGATTTTTTTCGTCGGGACCCTTAAATTTTTCTCTACCTCAAATTATCATAGTGATCCTTGACTAGGCCATAAATAGTCTAATCATCTAAATAAACCTATAGGAACTTGTGAATGAAATCATGAAAATCCTACACAACAATATGCGAAAAATTTCCGGTCGGCATTCTTTAGTCTAGAAGGCATAACTATAGATGCAAAACTTCCTATTCAATCCAAAAGGCATAACTATATATGCAAAACTTCCCCATTCAATCCAAAAGGCATAACTATATATGCAAAATTTCCCATTCAAGGTGAAAGTTGTCTTCTCCCGATCCTCTTTGCGATGCACATTTGGTGATAGCCTAAGAACCCATATGTAAAGGAATAGATCTTGAGACCTGTAACTCCATCCAAGATTTCCTCAGTGAAAGATGTGGGAAAAGGATCTATGACACATGAAGCATTTTGTTCTCTGTAGTCCACACAAATCCTGATCCACCCATATTTCTTGATATTGATTACCATGGGACTAATCCAATCGATTCCTCAATAGGTTCAATAATCCCAGACTTGACCATTTTATCAATCTCCTCATTCACTTTCACGAGCGGGTTAGGATTCATCTCGATAATGTCTCTTCCTAACCGGACGTGCATCTTTTTTCAACTTAATCTTCATCTCTCCTAATGAGGGGTGCACTCTCTTTAACCCATGATAGCCCCATGGGAACAAGTCCTAGATGTCATGCAAGAGCTCAATGATCTTTTATACCTCCTGTTTTGACCAGTAATCCCTAAAGATCTCCTCCTTGGTGCATCCTCTCATGCTAATATTAGCTTTATTTGTCTTTATGGGTGCATGGTACACTTGGGCCTTTTCATCTCATTGTGTTCATTACTTCAACCCACCTTATGTATGGATAATTTCCAAATTCTCAACCTCTTCATCATCAATGAGGAACACCATTTTTCATTTTTATTTCTCTTTCTAGGCACTACTCATTTATATTTTGTCTGTCTCATTTATATCTGGATGCGCTTGAATCAAGCTCTCCAAATAATTCAAGCATAAGCTATTCCGATTTTACACTATCCCTCAATTTGATGCACCTAATAATTTGTAGAGCTTCATGTAAAGGTGGTTTATTAGAAAAATATTCATAGGTTTGGGCCATACCTATAGTCATCTCATGCACAACCACACAAAGTGGAATAGAACTTGTACATGACCACAAAGATGGTGGTAAAGTCTCGAGACTTATGTCCATAGTCTCTCACAATTATGTACATGTGCCAAATCTGAGTCTTCCCAAGATATTCACAAATATGTAGCCTAACAAGTTATCTCTATGTTTCCCACCAACGTGCTACTATTCCGTGCAATGTATAAATTAACATATTATCGCGGTTGCCTTAGTTCTTTTAGTGCTCCTCCATGACGCACAAGAAGGATTCAATATTTTCTTCACCAAGTATATCTAGGTAGATGAAATTTTCCAATGTGCCTAACCATGTGCGGTCTGATCATCCTGGCGACTCTAACTTTCATCTCATGCCCAACCATTTCATACATGCTATGGGTCCATTATCATAAGCAATACTTGTAGTATCGCTAATCGACAACACATCCTCCCACTGAAGCATGCCTTCCTTAGATGGTTCAACATTCTCTGGATCATGCACTTGTGTGCACATAAATCCTATTCAATTCTTCCTCACTTATTGGATCGGTGTAAAGAGTAGCCTTCACGTCATCCGGGTGTATGATAACATAATCATCTTTGTTCTAAAAAAATGATGTATCCCATATTAAAGTGAAAATAAATATTATTCACATAGCACCAGGGCTGCCCAAGCAATACTGGAAAGTTGTCTACTTCAACCAAGTCTAACACCTCAAAGTCCCCAGTAAACTCATATCCCTTTATGGCAATTGAAGCGTTCTTCAAAACCCCAATAAGCGTGGCCCTATTCTTGTTTTCCATATATAACACATTGGAAGATGGTTGTAATGGTGGTCTTCCCATATGATTCTATGAATCTAGAGTTAGCATATTTACCTCATCACTTATATCTATCAAGATGTAATTACTAACTCGCCCATCAATTACTACATTAAGTGTAATCTCCTTCTCAAATTCATGATTATGTGGTGGAAATTTTTTCATATAGTATATGTCACTCGTGCTCAACTCCAACGTGTAGAACCTTCTCTTACAACCATTTCCCCAATAATGGGATAATATTCTCATGTCACACCATCTTGCAAACCTCCTTTAAGTCATCCACATCCTTCTATGGGAGTTCAACATTCTTCACACACTCTCTCACTCGTTTCTATTCTTTCAAGCACTGTATCTTAACCTACAACTCTCTGATCACTCCCATAGTCTCTTAATAGACCTCCTTCTGATGTGCAACATCTAGATACTTAACATGTATAATATATTCTTTCTAGATGAGATGCTTAGCCTTTAGAGGCTTACACACACATGCTACCTCCACACCAGTAGTCACCAACATGGGATGAAAATCTAGATTAGGCATTTTCTTAGGCATCCATTGATCAACATTCATGAGTTGTACCTTGATCATCCCGACACCCTTGTCATTATTCTTGGCCTTACTCATGTGCTCATATATGTCTGAGAAATGTTCTAACTTATGATTCTTCCTAGACCATGTGTAAACTATATTATGTGGACAGTCATGCTGGTAATGATCAGGGGACTTGCAAGAGTAACAAGTTCCTCATGCAAACTTGCCTCTACCGCTACCATGACCTCAAATTGATATTATCCTTGAAAATAACCATTCCTATTATCCCCATTGTTGCGCCCTTCATTATTTTTCCCTTCTTACTCCTTTGATCCATTCTCCACACTAGTCTACCGCAATCCTGTTTTAACAGATTTATGGATATGGTCAATCAATCTATAATCAATGTATCGTGGGTATGGACATCAAAAATCTTACAATACATGGAAACGTTCTTCTAAATTACGCGCTGTAAGAGTGGGTAATTTTGCACATCATGATTTTTATGACAAATTTTGCAAGACCGTAGTAGTACGCACACCTTCTTGCATGGGAAAATATCCTTAGTGTGTCCCTCAACCTCACAATCAGTGCACCATATACCACTTTTAGTCTCATGCATGGAGTTGGTAGAGAGATTCTCCAAATGCTTCACTATAGCTACTATCTATGCTTCCAAAAAGGACTAATCCCCATGTCTACACTTCTAACTACTTCAATGCGTAGAGATGCTTCTAAATCCTCACGTGGATTAGTATACGTCTTATGTGATAATTCCATTTGGAAAGGAGTCAACAATTCCCCCAAAAATCACTATGTATGCTAACTTGGAGGGATATCATAAGACAATTTGGACAAAAATGTCTTAATGTGCATGTCATACTCACGAAACTCTATGATAAACCCTACTTGATGTTCATAAACATGCTAATGCTTTAGTGCTCAAACTATGGAATGTGGAACCCAATCCGAGAATCTTTGCGCCATGAGCATCATAATCCACCGCAGTATGATGTGGGTCATACTTCTTATACCAACTATGCATGTGCTCTTGAAACGTAGTGGAAAATTGATTTTTCTTTTTGTCTAAAGCTATGAAGCCTTTCAGATGCCATAGTAATTTGCACTTATGCACATGCTCTACCACATTCTCCACACCTCTGTACTCTAGTAAGTGGAGAGACATCTCAAAGTAAACTTGAGGTGTCTACTGAAATGGTTGATGAGGTGGGGTCTGATGAGGATAGTTTGTTGGTGATTATTATGGTGGTGGTTGTGGTCCCTATCCACCTAATCCATATCCTACACCTCCACCAGGGGTTCCCTCCATGCGATGGATGATCGATCCACACGATCATTCTACACCCTCCGGCCGTGGCTGCATGGTCAAGTTGATGAATTTCCATGTGTCCCATTTGTAGTTATAAACTAGAAACCCACTGTCTCGCGTAGTTGTAGTACCTACAAAACTTCTTGTAATGGTCATTAGCTATTACTATTCCCCTGTGACGTTCTTGAAAATAATCCCACAATAGAAATCCCAAAACTCGATGCCTAATATGTTGTCATGGGTGCGTTACTTAGTCGAAACAATTCTTGGTTCAATAAAAATTATATCTAGCCATATCTATTTGATTACCTTCACTACTCTGTCCTTTAACTATCCTTAGATCTGGAACACCAAGCATAAGGGATAGGTAGCTAGGCTGAGTCGATGCACACCCACGGTTCTCACTCTCTCCTTTGACACACTCTCATGCGAAGCCAATGGGGACTCTTTATTGTGCTTTCCCAAAGTCGGGAGGACCTGATGCTATGGCTCCTTGTCTTCCATGAGAGATTCAAAACCTTCATGAGCCATCATTCTCCTTGACTACAACACTTCCTCAATTTCCCTCTCTCAAGCTTCATTATACTTGAGCCATATTTCTTCTCCTTATCTATCTTCTCGTGAGGGCTGCCACCATCCTTCTTCACACCTTCTCCCACCCCCTTGCACGTGGTGGGGATTTAGTTAGCCATAGGGAATCTCTCCAAATCCATTTCTATTATCAAGATCTTGATTTCCAAAGGGATAACACACATATATGATCCTTTGGGCTCACGCAAAAACTTAAACTTAGCTTCCTCTAGAAAAGAATACGTAGAAATAACATATTCCAATGTATAATTATGCAACACACTAGCCCACCAACAATCTACAACTATAGTCCACTATACATTTGCATCAAAAAGAGCTTAATAATCTTCCTACATCCATATCCTCGGTCTAGGGTGCCAAGATTTGTTTGATGCGTATGCTTCCAACTACTAGTATAATTATACTAGGAAAAAGCTAAAGAATGTCTCATACAGTTCATGATAAAGATTATCTTCCACCCATTTGCATGATTTAAAGCCAAGTCTAGTGCTATCCTTTTTCATGAATTAGTCTTGTCCATATTCCACCTAACACTCAATACTCTCCAAAGATAGTCGATACGCCATCTGTATGCAACATCCTGGTAGACAAATTGAAAATAGGTCTCGACAATGAAACCAAAATGTAGTCTTTTATTTCCACTTCAAGCGCTATGCGTGCGACACCTCATTCAACGAGATCTTAAAGCTCACTCGAAGCATGTGTAACTACCAGGTCCCTCCTTGTATTTTCTTGTCAAGATGTTAACATGCATATTTTTCATGATAATGAACCAAGTATTCATTCAAGTATAAAACCATTACAACATATCATCTTAGAAACACATATAATAAGGAAATATAACAACTTAAACAATAATCAAGATTAATTAACTGTTAAACCACCATACTCAAACATATCAATAACCAAGATCCAAACACAATTATCCATTATAACATAGAATTCATTACATCACAAGATAGCCGAATACATAATCAACTGTTACATCGATTCCCAGGTCCATGCACGAAATCCTATAACATAATATCGATTGTATCCTTCATCCACACACATGGTAATCTCTATAATAGATACATGAAATATAAATAGGGGTGGGGACTTTCCATTCACTGCCCATGCATCCTCCTAATAATAGGTGTGCCCAAAAATAGCCATGTGTACTATACATGCATGCTTTATAAAACACTTACTAATAATAGATTATCTAAGAATATTATGATTTAATCCTATTAATAGCTCTCCATGTGTGTGCTTGATCTACATGTTCATCCTCTAAAAATAGCCTTTACTTGGCTGCCAAAGTCATCATGCTTTAGTTCTTTGCTTGGTCGGCACTCCATCCCGCTTTTCCTATTTTTATCCCATGCTCAACAAAATGGCCAAGTCCCTTTTCCTTTTGCTTGTGTATGCAGATCCGCACCCTACCCTATCCAAAACTACACGTGCCCTCTTGCATGCCATCTAACTTACTCTATGCATGCGCTCCTATTTGTAAGTCTTCCCATCTTCCGATACTTAGGAATTTCTTTGATCAACAGATTATCTAGGCTTGGTTGACATGGATATCTTGTATGTCCACATGCATGTCATCCTTATTGATGATATATGCCAATTATTAGATACTCTTCATTCCAAAAGAAAAATTCTTTATGTTGGCATAGAGCTTATGTTGACACAAGGTCTAAAGAATTTATTGGACATGTTGAATGTGTTTCTCCCATGTCTAACCGAAGATAAGAATGTCATACATGTACACGAACATAAATGAATCAATGAATGGTTGTAAGATATCATTCATTTTCCTCATGAATGTTTTAAGTCATTTGTTAGCCCAAAAGGCATGAACAATCATAAAAGAAGCCTTACTTGGATTTGAATGTGGTTTTCCAAACATCTACGTGATTGATGGTATCTTAGTGGTACTTATGCGCTTGAAAATCAACATTTGATTTCGACGCATTTGACTTCTCGAGGTTGTGCTAAGACAAAAAAATGTGAGAGATTGGATGGATAATTGATAGGCAACTAAAGGAAGTTTAGGGGCTATGAACTGGTAGCATGAAATCCTAATAGTTGAGTTGAAAAGAGGGGAAATAGAGGCTATGAATGGGTAGCGTAAATTTCCTATGGTTTGGTTGTTTGTGTTGATTTGAATTCTAAACTACGTTGAAACTTCATTTTAAATAAATAAAGGAAGTAAATTTAGTTTGAATAAAATACAAGTGTGTTTAATATTTTAATTCACTAGATTCATTCCCAATTAATTAAATAAAACAAAGTAAACCATCTATTCTATTTGTTTGAGAAAGAAATGAATTAAAAGAAACTAATTAAACAACTAACATCTTTTTGTATTTTTAGAATTTAAATAAAATAAATAAATAAGCTATTCTACGACATAGGAAATTAATTAAAATAAAATACTACTACCTCTAATAAAATAAACTAAAAACAGAGAATAGCCGGATGTGGTTATTCCTCTATTGCAGGGTTGTCTGACAATGCTATTATAAAAGAATGTATTCAAAAGTTATTAATCTAAATAAAATAAAATAAACCTCTTCTGGAAAAGCTTCTACCTCAAGTTTTCTGGAAAGGGAAATCTTCTAAAAGTAATTTCCTCTTTGCCGTATGAACTTTCCTCGGTAGAAGTAAATCTAAATTAATCGAAAGAAATAAATGATATGCAAGGATTTATTCACTTCTTCCTCTAACTAATTTCCTAAGAAGATCCATAGGGATAAGATGAGAAGAAGTTATCAAGGGAAGATTTATGTAAGAAATATTTTGAAAATAATACTAGAAATAAAATAAATACATTTGGGAAGTGATGAAATCTTCCACTTCTACAATTCTACCAACTTAAAACAATGCATTCTTTCTATTCTAACAAATATAAATTAATTAAAGCTTCAAATAATTTAAGTACAACCCCAACCTGGTTACTACTATACTTTGTGGTAGCTTCCCAAAGATGAGATGTGCTTGTTGTCTCCTCAACTTTGTATCCTCTTCCAAAGATGAAGTCCAATTGATCCAAGAATGTATAGATGCTTGGCTAGTAACAAAGAAAAGAAAAAAATGGCTATGGCTGGCTTGGTGCAAGAAATGACTGAAAGAAAATGGTAGGAAAGAACAAAGCAATGAGCTGGTTTTCTGTGTGGTTCCTCTAAAAATTTAGTAACATAACTTTACCTCAAGAATGTGAAAAATCCAACCCATCATATGGGTAAAAGTTTGCTTTTATAAAAATATGGGAAAGAAGAAGTCAATTACATGTGTCGATCAAGAAGTGAAAAATCATCAAAAGGAGAGGTAGTCAACATTCTAAACATAGCTAAACAAGAAGAGAAAATCAATACGATTCCAATGAGTCTAAAAATAGGCAAAACGGTTGAGAAACGAGTGAGAAAATCACTCTCGAAATCCAAACACGTGTGTTTTAATTTTTGAATTTAAGGTGACAGGACCACCAAAGGTGTAAATAGACTAACATTATGCAAACATCAAGTAGGTTACATAACCTCCGCTGTGATGATTATGCAACCACCTAGGTGGTTGTGTAACCAACACTCAAAACAATGCCAAAAGTCATAAAAATGGTCTTACGAGAAAAAATAAAGTCTGGAAATAAAATAGAGGGGTTGATTTAAGTCAAAGGAGGGATGAAAAAGAGAGAGGGAAGGATCTAGACCTCATTTTTACCTTGGAAGAAGTTTTTATCATCATTGGAGACATTACATTTTTTGTGTCGCACCATGTAATTTTTGGGTGTGCACAAGTACCTAGCTTCATTTCAATCTTCGTAAAAAATAATCTCCCTTGAGCTAGTCTAGGAGTTCATCAATCCTTAGAAGTGGGTATATGTTCTTTACTATGATTTTGTTTAAGGTTTGATATTCAATACAAAGCCACCATACTCCATATTTCTTTTGGTAAGAATAAGCAAGGTGATTCATGTTGAGCCCATAAATTTTTATTCATTTTTGGTTGAGTCCCATATTGGGAAACCGTTCTTATTCATTATTCCTTCATATTCTCTAAAGTGTGCATTTGGTGAAAGAAGAATAAAAAGATGCAATGGGTTTCAGAATAAATACAAGAAAATCCACATGTAATTATAGAGTATGAAGATAAATTTATATGCACAAGGATATAGCAGGGAAATGAGACACATGCAAATAGTTTGGACTCATAGGGAAGTTGTATGGGCAAGGAAGTTCATTGTATGAAAGGAACAAATAGGTTAATAATATAAAAATAACTACAATTCTTATTGCGTGCATGTTAAAGTGGAATAAATGACACACGTAACCACTAGAGCACCGAAATAGAGTTTCAAAAAATAGCAAAAGGAGCATATAAAATAGAGGAACGATCATCCAAAGAAGTGAAACTTCCATGCAACACTTACAAAGCTTCCATGCAAGATATGAAGTTAGGATATAGTGACATGTGGCATAAATATCACCTCATTATCATACTTAGTTTTTTAAAAATAGAAACCAAGGGATAAATATAACTCTTTTTCAACTATTGAAGGGTAAGTTCCTAGTAGTATATATACCCCCTCGAGGGATCATTATAAGACATCCCAGAGATCACCTTTGTATGAGATCTTGTATAAAAATAAAAATATTATGGAGTCACCGAGTTATTCTTATGTGTGAATATTTTGTTATTGCTTATGTTGTTGTTTTTATGATCTAATGTTTTACTTTTATTCCATTTGTTATGCAAACACTTCATATCAATGCCAAACACAACGGGATTGAAACTCTATCATACCTCGAGTGAGCATGTTAAGGTTTTTGCCTTATTGTGGTAGGATGACATGAGGTGATAATATTACTTTTTGCATACCAGGGTGGTAGAAGTTCATGCTTGCTGTAGTATGATAAAGTGGTGAAGCTAGATGACCAACGTTTTAGTTCCATTGTTACAACCCATCTTAATTGTGTAGAGATGGCGAAGTGGGAATAAATTTTCTGATTCACATAAGAGAATATTGAGCTTTGGAAAAATAGAGCAGGGGAAGAATTTGTGCATAGAAATAAAAGCCAAAAGAATTTTTCACCGAATTGTCCTAGAACTTGGGTGGAAAAGAATTTGTACGATGCACCGTATGAAGCTTTCTTTAGAGAACTTCTAATAGAATATGTATGATTGGTCGAGTTTCTTAGTGCCAAGGAAAGAGTTTGAATCTTGGGAAGAAGTACACTTGGACTTCAAAGTGCACTAAGAGATTTGTAAAACATAATGTAAATTGAATGTGGGTTATGGATTATTAGTGGAAAGGTACACTTCATAACTATATTCTTAAATACATAGTATTAATGTTCTCTAGCACCGAAAAAAATTGTTCAACATTTTCCATGAGTTGAGAGGATCCTAATTTAAGTTATATCCTTTGGAAATAAAGAAGCTAATGGTGAATTTAGGAATTGAGAATTTCCTATGGATAGTTAAATCTTCTACATGCATCAACGATGACAAAGGTTAGGGAAAGCAAGAGTAAAATTTGGCTACACCACGGATTCCTCATATGAGTGATTGTTAAGAAGGTTGCGGTATGATGAAGCTCAACGAAATGAGATAGCTAATAAATAACTACTTCATAGGAAAGAATCAAACTCATGAACTATTAAGGAAAATCCAAAGTATTGGTTATGACAGGAGGGAGAAAGGAGAAATTAAGAGTACCATGAGAGAAATGAGATACACTCCAAAACAACAACAATTCAAGAGGACGAGGAGGAGTGCAATGAAAATGGAATCCTTTCCCAACTTACCATGTTTTCTCATGTGGCTAGATCCTATAACATAGAAGATTAAGACTTTGAGTAGTAGTGTTCCATTTGTATTGCAATAAGTTGCACCAACACCAAAAAGAATATAGTTCAATCCAAAAACTCCTAAAGCATTCAAGTTTAGAATGATGAGCAATGGATAAACACCAAAAATGGATGGAGGCTATTAGAGAGGAGTAATTAGACACATCACACAAGTTTAATAGGAACCTATAATTCAAATAGGTAGTGCATCTATGCACACAATACCAATTAATACTACACCAAGTGTAAGTGTTGGAGGTAATGGAATTCTGGGCACCTACAACAAGCATAATAATATTAAGAGTTATAATTTATGCACCATAAATGTTCATGTATAATATCTTTTATGAAATTTCATTACACCTTTCAAAATATCACGATATGGATAATGTTGCTTGAGCATGTACAATAGTGTATCCCGATTTGGCACGCGAAGCGGGTTACTTCCCTAGAGTGCAAGGAAAGTCAATTTGCTACTACTTTGCTAGATCACACACATACATAATACAAAAATTATGACCCACAAAAAATAGTTGTGGACTATGATCAACTCAAGGAGGATTTCTTGAAATAATTTTACATCCTTAAGTTTGAGTAGTAGAGCATCTCTATGCTCAAGGAAATCAAGAAAAAATTGAATGTAAGTGTGTGTGCCTATGCTGCACATTTTAAAACTTTGATCTCAAATTTGTCCTATGAGATCCATCTTGTTCAAAGATGTATAATGTTTTTTTGGAGGGTTACTCTTCCCATTTAGACATTCCCTCTCCCATAACATTTTCATATCCAAAAGAGGCACTTGAAGTGACTCTCGCATGCAAAATCCATTGGGAGTATAGACATTTGGGTTAGCCCATTCATGGAGTCACAAATCATCAATGACAAGTCAACTAGAAAACTGACTACAAACAATGCTAGAGAAACACAGTGGAATTTGGTGTATGAATTGTGAAGTAGAAGGACATATGAAGACTACATGTCCTCACCACAACGTAAAAGCTATGTTGTTGGCTTGTGAGATATGTGAAGGAAGTTCTCGATGTAAGAAATTACCACTTGCTCTAGCGCGTAGTTTAGAAAAATTTATCACTTTCTTTGTAGGATTTTTAATGCACACACACACAATTTAGATAATTACTGCGTGATTGATCAAATTCATCAATCCAGTCCCTTGGGATAAAGAAAGCTAACATGGAATCTAAACAAGAAGGTCACAATGGATATACATAAGGATGATGCAATACATGGAAGAGGTGGATGAGGAGGTGAAATATTCCCACTAGGGCTTTATAAGTGTGGATCACCAAATCATTATTAACGTGAATACCCATCATTCAAAGTTTGCATGTAACAAACCGTTACATCAAAACCTCTAGGTGTTAGTGAATCGAGACACAAAGATCATAACTTCCCACCATGATTCGTAGCCTGACCTTGGGCTAGATTTGCACCCTATAGTGGGACCACACCTAGCCCTTTATGAGCCCTAGAGAAACACTATAATGCCAACGTAGCTAGTCAGTATCGAGACTCCAACTTGGGTGGTCGCTTTGATACCAAATGTAACAAATCGTTACACCAAAATCTCAAGGCATTAGTGAATCTACACACTAGGATCATAACATTGTATGTATTGTCAAAAGGAGCACAAGTTCAAGGATTACCTCAATCTTTATGCACTCATGAAAGAAAAGAGCGAGAAGGGCATATGATGATTAAAATTGTATGTTGATAGATTTAGATTAGTTTGAGACAAATTAACAATTAATCTAGCACAATAATAATATTTATCTATATTTTGATTAATTCTAGATATTTAATTCAATCAAATCATCCTTAAATATAGGAAAATATTCTCCCATAAACAACTCTTCAAATATAATAACACACTAACAAATATTAGTTGTTTTATAAACAACTAATTTACAATAGTAAGAATGTAATAAGATGTAGTTTTTACCCATAGTGAAACACTAATTTCCTAACATTCCCCCTTAGTGTGAACATGGGGAAAAATGACTCTGTACATGCAATGTGTTGCCTATGTTTTTCTCATGATCTAGATGGTTTTTTAAGAACAACTAACAACCTCAAAGATGGTTTTACAAGTGGTTTACCAACAACCAAACATGATGGTTTTACAAGTGGTTTAAAGCAACAATCAAACATGATAGTTTTATAGTGGTTTCCCAATAACCAAAGGTTTTACATGACAACTAATAACCCAAACATATAGATGGTTTTGTAGGGCAACCAACAACCGAAACATAAAGATGGTTTTACAGAGAACCAACAACCTTAATATCATGATGTTGCGGTACTTTTCTTAGTTCTCATCACTTTCTTACATTATGGTAAGATACAAGAATTTCACATGCATTACAATTAAATAAGTATTCACCTTTGTTCTTATTTTCTACCACATTACAATGAAAAGTAAACACACAACTGAAAGCCCAAAAACACATGCCACAACATCATTGTGCAGCCCCGTCACTTGTGGTTGGCGAGAGGACATTGATTGTCCCCCTCCATCCTCTAGAAAAATTTTCTGCGTACTCAATTGATGAATATTTGATGCTCATTTGGTTCCACATTGTGTTTATTCTTTTCTCCCCGAAATGTGAAGCACATTATTTTAGGATCTCAGGTTACCTTGAAAATGCATATGTGAGGCATTTTTTTATTTACAAATTTGACAACCCGACTATTTTCATTAGACAATAAAAATGATAGACTCTTTTTGAATTTTTAATGAACTCAACAACACCGACCGACTCGTCTTTTAATTTTGTCAAAAAACAACAACGAAGATTAAAAAATAATTAACTATTACTTTTTAACTTATTTTATGACATACACCAATTTACTTATGATGACAATCTAATGAATTCACTTTAAGTGACATGGACATACAAATTATATGAAGAGCCTAAAATATAGACTTATCACTAACAATAGCTTACAAAACTTTTTTATTTACCTAGACTTAACACCTATTGGCATTAAAACAACTCTTACCAAACATCTAATCACCTAACATTAAAATCTTCTAACTAATGCAATTAAAACATCAAGTGCTCCTTTGTGAAAACCTCATACTTTTCAATGCTTCGAGCATATAAGAGGTGAGTAGAAGAAAATTGTGGTATTTAAAAAACATGGATACAATTGATTTTACATCACATGCTACATGCAGGTCGTAGATCTTGACGGATGCATATATCAGTGGTTATGCTTCAAATCAGTGTTGAGATGGCACTATTCTGAGCACAAATGGCTAGATATTAAAGTTGATTGTAGCATCAAAGAAAATATTTAACAATACGAGCCAACATACATAGAAGGATTAATCTGAGTACACATAAGATTAATACAAATATAAAGACATCGGCGTAGACGCTTCTTAAAAAAAAACACCACACTATCACCTTATTTTTCAGTTCTTTTCTTTTGAATTTGGGCCCCTTTATTTTCTGTTAACTGGAAGATGACTAATGGAATTACACGGTTATACAAATCACTGTTGCACTGGGAATTACATTTTTATCAAAAATATGATTTGGGCTCAACTACACATTTGTTTTGTAGTTCTCTTATGCATATATAGTTCAACCCATTAAGTTTTAGAAAACTCATTATCATAAAACTATATTTATAATCTATTCTTCAACTGTATTTGATCAACTACAACTACATGCATAACAACGATTTGTGGAACTCTAAGACTTGCATAGAGAATATCCACATCACTACCTCTTACTCTATTAAGGAACCATATCAGATTGCTCTCATTTTGAACTTACATTGCTCTTATACCAAATGACATATTTGGATTATTTTGAGACAAATTAACAATTAATCTAGCACAATAATAATATTTATCTATATTTTGATTAATTCTAGATATTTAATTCAATCAAATCATCCTTAAATATAGGAAAATATTCTCCCATAAACTAGGAGGCTTATTTAGCTCCTATGACTATACACAAGAGTTGTTCAAACTCTCCAAATATATAACACACTTAAAAATATTAGTTGTTTCATAAACAACTAATTTACAATAGTAAGAATGTAATAAGCTTAGTTTTTACCCATAGCAAAATACTAAATTCCTAACATATGTAATCTTACAAAATGTTACCAAATGAAGGTCGGTGTACCAATGATGAATCCCACAAATAAAGTAAAAATTAATACTCGAGGATCCGTAACATGTATGTAAGCTTCTACGTTTCCTTTGGAGAACATAATGTGCAAGGAAATCTATTCAATAAAAATCTAACTTGATAGCAGGAAATAGAAGGAAGCACTTTAAGAGACTAAGGAGTTGGTTCACAAACTATAGGGTGAAATTGAGTTTCGATCTCAGTAAACTCTTCAACTTTGGAATTATCCACATAATCACAAAAATAAAATTGTTCTACTTTCTATTAGAAAATGACAGAGATAGCTAGTGAATGAATTATGCTTATGCTTAGAATCCACAATTGCAGTAAAAGGAAAGAATTTAAGCTCATAAACACCAACAAATTTTATCCTGGAAACCTCTAGAGGAGGAAAAACCATTTGGGAAGGGAAATTGCTCTTTCTTCCCACTTTTATTGGCTGATTCAAAATAACAAGTACAAAATTTACAATAAGTATGAAAGAGAAGTAGATAATATCTCACACTTCCTCCCAAATACTTGCTTTCTCTATCTCAACACTCCTTTCTTCTACAAAACACAATTTCAACACTAAGAACTTATTTCTCACTTGCTTTCATGCTTCGATGATCCTATTCTCTTCTACAAACATGTATTTATAGCCTTTCTCATGTCCTCCTGTGCACTAGAGAATGGAAAAGGTCATGGAGGAGAAGAGACACGGATAACCTTCCAAATTATAGTCTGTTTGTTTCATTTTTTTGTTTTCTGTTTGAAAGAGCCAGGACCACTACCTAATGTAGACCGGTGGTCCCAGGACCGCCACCCTGGTTGGGTGGCAGTTCTGTAACCACCGCTCTGCATAGAGCGGTGATCTGATTACTAAAAAGATAGAACCTTCGTATTATTTTTCCTTCTTAGTGTTGGTGATCGATGAAGTATAATCATTTTGATCCCTATGGATCACACCTCCCCTACTTAGGAGACTTTTTTCCCATAAAATATTAGTAGGGGAGTAGATGAGGAAATAATTCCCTCACTTGCTCCTTGAGTACCACCGGGACTGCCTTGGTGTCTTTCCTTTCAGTCCAATCTGCCAAGACTCCCGGACCTCTCCTAGTCTCTCTGACCTTCTACTACAACACTACATCCTCCTCCAATTCACCTCATGAGTCCAAGACACAATCCTCAATGGAAGGTAGAAACTGTAGTCCTTCATCTTCATCTAGCATGGATGGCTCATATAGGTGCAAGTTCTCACAATTTACTACAGAGTACATCCTCATAAATGATGGTAAATCAAGTCGAAAGGCATTTTCTCCAACCTGCTCCAATATGGTGAAGGGCCCATATCGTAGTGGCTTGAGCTTCTGTGCTTGACCTTGTAGTCTCTCCTTGCTCAAGTAAAGCCAAACTCTATCTCTAACATGAAGTTTATGTTCCCTCCTATGCTGATTGTGCCTAGCTTTGTACTTGGCTTGAGATTTCTCTAGTTGTTCTTTGACTTTGAGATGGATTTGCTAGATCCTCTTAATAATTTTTTTCTCTAGTCACCTTTGTGTCTTGTGTCTCCTTTTCATCCTGCGCCTAACCGTTATGTCCAACGGATTTGTAGGTAGATATCCCACGAATGCTTCAAATGGTGACTTCATAGTGGATGTGTGTACTACCCAGTTATAAGAATGCTAAATGTAGGCTAAGGACTCATCCCAAGTCCTTGTATATTTGCTGTTATACCCTCTGATCAACTGTACCAAAGTCTTGTTTACCACCTCTGTTTGTCCATCTGTTTGTGGATGGAAAGTTGTGCTCCTTTGTAACCTGGTATCCATCTTGTCCCACAAAGTAGTCCAAAACTTCCCCAAGAACCTAGAATCCCTGTCAGAAATAATAGACTTTGGCAAACCAAAATGCACCCATACATTAACAAAGAAAATATCTACTACCTCATGTGCTTTTACTATCTTTTTACATGCCATAAGAATACACATCTTACTAAATCTATCAACAATAACATATAGATAGTCATGGCCATGTTTAGAAATAGGTAATCCTCCTACAAAATCCATAGAAATATCCTCCCACAGACGAATAGGTACTGACAAAGGCATATACAAACCCTCCTTCATAGTCTTAGGTTTCTTTGTACAACAAAGTTTACATCCACGTATAAATTTTGATACTTCTTATTACATATTGGGACAATACACATACCTTTGCAAGTGGGCTAGGGTCTTATCAACACCAAAATGTCCCTCTAATTTTGAGGTATGTGCTTCCATCATCAATAGAATTCTTTCTTCTTTTGGCACGCAAAGCTTCCCCCATCGGTAAAGAAGCCCATCCTTGCAATAAAAATCTTCAATCCCTATCCTTTCAGTCCCTTGGGACTGCAACTGCTGAAATGTCATCCCAAAGTCTCTGTCCTAGGCATATGCCTCTCTATAAGCTTCCTTTATGAAGGGCTCGATCTGAGATATAGTGGCCAAACAGGAAAACTTCTCCTGTGTGAGTGGCCTAGAAAACATGTCAGCCACCAAGTTTGTACTACCCTTATTGTATTTGATCACCAAATGGAACTACTTGAAGGAACCCCATCCATTTGTAGTGCCTTTCCTACTGCAATTTAGACTGTGCTTACAAATACTAGAGAGGTTTGTGGTCAGTGTGCACAATAGTTTATTTACCCAACAAATAATGCTTCCATTTTTAATTGCACGAATTAGCGCATACATTTCCTTATCATATACTTGAATATCCTTTAACTGCTGAAGTGAAAGTTTCAGAATGATAACATACGGGTTTACCTCCTTGAAGCAACACTACGCCCATGGCGTAATCACTGCATCTGTCTCTACTTCAAAAGGCTGCTAAAAATTAGGAAGAGCAAGTACTGGAGCATGAATAATCTTGTATTTCAAATTCAATAACTCAAAGGATTTGTCTTGTTCCTTACCCCATTCAAAACCCTTACTCTTTGCGGACACTGTGTGTAGAGGTGTTGCAATCATGGAGAATCCCAAAATGAACTTCCACATGTACTATACTACTCCCACAAAACTCCTAGTCTCTGTGGCTCTTGTTAGTGTTGGCTAATTAGTGATGGCTTCCATCTTCTTTGGATCCACTCATAGCTCTCCTCCTCCAACCACGTGCCCAAGATAGAAAAATGACTATTTGAAAATTCACATTTCTTCATATTACAAAGTAGTTATTTCTCCCTAAGAACTTACAAGACTTGCTGTAAATGAGTTAGATGTTCTTCCCATGTGGCACTAAAAATCAAGATATCATCTAGATATACAATGACACATGAATTTATGAAATCCCACAATACATCATTCATCAATCTCATAAATTTGGTGGGTGAATTGCATAACCCAAAAGGAAGTACTAACCATTCATAAAAACCCTATTTTGTTTTGAAGTCATTCTTCCATATATCCTCCTCCTTCATTCTAACTTGGTGATAACCGGACTTGAGATCCAACTTCGTGAAGAATTTGGCATGCTGAAGCTGGTTCAAGAGATCATCTATGCGGGAAAGTGGATATCTGTTCTTTATGGTGATCTTGTTCAAAGTGTGGTAGTCGATGCATGTTCTTCAAGAACTATCCATATTTGCACCATCACAATAGGTGAATCGCATGGTGAGGTGCTCGACATATCACACCCTAGTCTAGTAGTTCCTGGAGTTGTTTGTTTAATTTAGTACTATATAGGAAGGATTTCCTATACAACCCAATGTTTGGTAGAGGGGACTTTGGCAATAGCTGAATCTCATGCTCTACTTCCCATTTTAGTGGTAACCCACTAGGAGCCTGAAAAACTTCCTGAAAAGACTAAATAATACTATCCAAATCCTATTTTCCTTGGTTAGAAATATTTGAAACTTCTACCCCATCTTGTTTATCATTTAACAAAAGTAAACAAAACTGATTATGATTTTCCTGAATAAGTCATTTTTCTTGGTTAGCACTCACCACAATAACCCATGTCTTATACTGGTGTGCCCAGATGTTGTAGCTGATCCCATCCTTGACCCATCTAGTACCGGTTTTCCCTTCTCATAAATATAAAATCCATGATATACAAGTAAGGACTCTGAATACAACATCAAAAGCATCAAGTGGAATAACGTCAGTTTCCAAAACATCAATATATTGGAAATTTATCCCAAACTTGACCTTACATCTTCTTGTTACCTAAATTTCAACACCCTTCTTCACCCAACCCAAAGGATAAGGGTGTGGATGCTCGTAAGTCTTAAGACCAAGCTTCTTTACAACTACTTCAGAAATCAAGTTAGATTGAGAACCGGTATCAACCAAAGCATTTACCTTAGTTCTCTTGATCTGGATTTTGATCTGGAATAGTCTACTCATCTCCTTCCTCGTCCATGTTGGTGGCCATGTATCGAAGTATTTCATCTACATCAGAGTCAACTTCGATTTCCACCTCCCCTTCTATTTTTACAGTTGTCATGGACTTCTTTGAGTCCTTGGTTCGGTTCTTCGGATGTAACTCCAAATGCAACTTCCAACATGTAGCATCAATATGACCATTGATATCACAATTCTTGTAAAAATTCTTGGGATTTTTACAAGTATTCAAAGTAGTGACAACTTGTTTACCTTTCCCTTTCCACTTACCCTTATTACTTGTTTTCCCATACTCTTTTTCTACTGATTTTTTGAATGCTTTTCCCTTGGCTCTACTTCTCCTTGCTTCTTTTCATCATCTATGTAGTATGCTTGCACACATGCCTCATTGAGATATTTGGGCTTTATGGAGATGACTTTTCTTCGAAGGTGAGTGTGAAGTCCTCCCAAGTACTTAGTCGAATATCCTCATCCTCCAAGTCCATGTTTAGCAACATGGCTTGCCTCTCAAAACTCCGTAGTATAGTCCTACACACTTTGACCACTACCTTGTCTAAAATACTTGCCATTTAATCATTTGGTCAGTCTTGTGGCCAATAGGATAGAAGTTATCTCTAAGTAATTCTTTAAATTCTTGCCAATATTTCACAATAGGATGCTTCTTCTTTTCACAAGTGGTTAGATGAGTTTCCCACCAAACCAGAGCATGTCCCTCCATTTTGAGACGTGCAAAGGTGATCCTCTATGCCTCAGTGACATTATAGATGCTAAAGTAGACTTCTAATTGTTTTAACCATTTATCAAGCAACTCTGCATCTACTTGTCCTTCAAAGATTTTAATCTCAACTTTTGTCTCAAATTTAAAGGGAGTATGATCAAATTTTACCTTTTCTCTTGCATTTGAAGTCTCTTCTTCATGCTCTTCCCCATAACTTTCCTCATGGTGGATCCTTTTTATGCCAAAATTTTCAGCTAATCCCCAAACCACTTTGAGTCCATGGAGTCTTGCATGATAGAAGCTATCTTCCTGGAAATCGGTAAGCTCTTCTTACCTTCTAAACATCCTATCCATCATGGTATCCAACATCTCGATTCTACGGACCAAGTTATCTTCCTCCATTTGTCCCCGAATTCTATGTTTCCACTTCTTTGTAGAAATTTCTGAATCACAAGGTAAAGCCTCTTCACCTTTAGATCTCGTCAATCGCACATACAAATCAAGAATGAAAACCACATCCTGGATACTTGTTAGCTCGAGATACCAAAATGATTAGTAAACTCTTCAACTTTGGAATTATCCACAGAATCAAAAAATAAACGTTGTTTTTCTACTTTCTATTAGAAAATGATAAAGATAGCTAGTGAATGAATTATGCTTATGCTTAGAATCCACAATTGTAGGAAAGGAAAGAATTTAAGCTCATAAACACCAACAAATTTTATCTTGAAACCTCTACGGAGGAAAACCAGTCAAGAAGGGAAATTACTCTTTCTTCCCACTTTTATTGGCCAATTCAAAATAACAAGTACATAATTTACAATAAGTATGAAAGAGAAGTAGATAATATCTCACACTTCCTCCCAAATACTTTCTTTCTCTATCTCAACACTCTTTTCTTCTATAAAACACAATTCTAGCACTAAGAACTTCTTGCTCACTTGCTTTCATGATTTGATGATCCTATTCTCTTCTAAAAACATGTATTTATAGACTTTCTCATGTCCTCCCATGCACTGGAGAATGGGAAAGGTCATGGAGGAGAAGATACATGGAAAACCTTCCAAATTCTGGGCTGTTCATTTCATATTTTTATTTTTTGTCCAAAATATCCAAAGCACCACCGTCCAATGTAGACCACGTCGGTCTAGGACCGCCACCACCTGGTTGGGTGGTGATCCTATTACTAAAAAGATAGAACCTCTGTGTATTATTTTTCCTTCTTCATGTTGACTGATCTGATGAAGTAGAGTCATTTTGGATCCCTATGGATTAGTTTCTCAAGGAAGACACAAGAATTAGAAATGACATGTGGGAGATCCTAAAGGTTGATCAAATAGAAAGAGATGAGATCAGGGAAGTATGTATACTTTTGTGCACTAAAAGAGTTATTGCATTACTTTCCCAGTGGCTATCACATAAAAATTGAAGTTTGGCACACAATAAAAATTTAGACTATTGGTGCTCAAAATTGTCTCACCCTGTTTGTGCCCTTGAAAATTTATTGATTTACGACCTCTAATGTCATCATTTTATCCTTCCCCATGTTGTGCTTGGATGGTATTTGTTGCTATTTTTAGTCTACCCTTGAGTCAAAGATCATGTATGGGTCCATATTTGTCTCCTATTATCTTTGTTCCTCTAGAAAGGTCTCAGTATTTTGAGTCCCCCATGCTCTGTCATTTCAAAAACTTGCATTTTCCCGTTCTCTCTATTGCCACAGTGGAATTTGTCATTCTTGTCATTTTTGCCTTAAATACTTGAAGAAGAATTGTTATGTTTATGGAGCTTATTTTCATGTTAGAGTGTGGTACACCTTCTATGTGTTACACTCAGGTATTTTTACAGCAGTCTCGCTCGCCGGTGAGAGGGTCGGGGGTTTAGGGGTGAAGCCCCCGAAGCAAATTTTCATGGGTGGTTTATTAACCCATGGGTAATGGGTAACCGTTATGGGATGTTTTTGGGCCCATGGTTTTTGTACCCATTGTTTTGATACCCACGGTTTTTTGCCCATGGTTTTGATACCCACAATTTTGTATCAAACTACTTAAGCAATTGTCTATTTATATGGTCTTATGCATATGATACATATACAAGCAAATGCATTACAAATGTGCTTTGAATTCGGGTGTGAATTATGTAGAGTTTGTTGAGCATAGCTCCAAATGGATCTGGGTATTGTATTGAGAGAGTGGAGGCTTGTAATAAAATATGAGCAAGTGATTCTTGGTGGACGTAGCCCAAATTGGGTGAACCATGTTAAATCTTGTCTCTCTGTGTTGTGTTAATTATTCTGTACTTTTATTTGAGATATGTAATATTTTCTGCATATTAGTTTCTACTATTGTGATTCTATAAGGGATTATTCCACATATTTTATCTCTTATTTCCTAACAATTGGTATCAGAGCCTGGTTTTGGTTTGCTGAAGTGTTGAATCGCAGGGAAAGTTTTATCTTGAGTGGGAGCTATGGAAGATGATGGAAGATCTAGGGTTGATAAATTCAATGGGTAGAATTTCAGTCTTTGGAAGATGCAGATAGAAGATTACCTTTATCAGAAGGATCTTTATACTCCACTGTCTGAGAAGGTGAACAAACCCTCAAGTATGACAGATGTGGAATGGGATTTGTTGGATCAAAGGCACTTGGAACGATCCGGCTGTGTCTTGCATCTTCAGTATTATTTAATGTTTCAAAGGAAAAGACTACAAAAGATCTAATGGATGCATTAGGGAAGTTGTATGAAAAACCTTCGCCTCTACTAAGATATTTTTAATGAAAAAGTTGTTTAATATGAAGATGTCTGAGAATAGTTCAGTAGTAGATCATTTAAATGATTTCAATACGGTTGTGAATATGCTAGCTTCAGTTACAATAGAATTTGATGAAGAAGTTAGGGATTTATTAATTCTGTGCTCTTTACCTGAAAGTTGGAATAGCCTGGTAATGGCGGTAAGCAACTCGGTTCCAAATAACTCAAAGTTGAAGTTTGAGGATGTTGTAGGGGTGATTCTAAGTGAGGAAATGTGAAGAAAAATCTTTGGGAATCTTCTACTTCAGGGAATGCTTTGACAATGGAAAACTAGAGGGAGACAGAAGAATAGAGGAAACCGTGGAAAATCAAAAGATCGGGCAAGGTCAAAATCCAAGAGCAAGATTGTATGTTGGAACTGTGGAAAGTCTGGGCATGCAAAGAAGGACTGTTGGGAGCTTCGGGATAAGAAGAAACAATAGGAAGAAAACAAGGAGGAAAATGTGGCATCGAGTAATGTATGTCAGGAGATGCTTTGATTCTTTCTTTGCATAATATTACTTGAATCTTGGGTTTTAGATTCAGGGGATTCTTTTCATGCTACTCCACATAGGCATTATTTTGTTGATTATGTTCAAGGGAATTTTGGGCATGTTTTTCTTAGTGATGATGAGCCTTGCAGTATAGTTGGAAAAGGTTCTGTTCAGGTTAAGATGCAGAATGGGAATACATGGCTATTGAAGGATGTTAGACATGTGCCTACATTAAGAAGAAATTTGATATTGGCAGGGCAATTGAGAAGTGATCATTGATCTTGTGATATTTAAAGTTGACTCTTGGAAGGTTACCAAGGGTTCTCTTGTGGTGGCAAGAGGTAATAAGGTTGGAACCTTGTATTTATCCACTGATAGTACTAATGATTGTAGTCTTGTGGCTTTAGATGTAGATACAACATTATGGCACTATAGGCTCGGTCATATGAGCCATAAGGGCATGAACATCATAAAGAAGAATTTGCCTGGATATACAGAAACAAGTTTGGATTTCTTTGAGAACCTGCATATATGGGAAATAGAAGAGAGTAAGGTTTCTCAAAGTTTGGACCTACGAAGAAAGAGAGTAAGTTAGAGCTGGTACATTCTGATGTGTGGGGGCCAACTCAGGTATCATCTCTTGGGGGTTCAAGTTATTATGTTACTTTTATTGATGATGCAACAAGGAAAGTTTGGGTTTATTGTATTAGAAAAAAAATATGATGTATTTGATACTTTTGTTAAATGGAAAGCCTTGGTAGAGAATGAAACAGTCTTAAGTTAAAATGTCTCAGGTCAGATAATGGAGGGGAGTATTACAACAATGAATTTGATGATTATTATTCTAAGAATGGAATCCATAGGCAAAAGATAGTTCTAGAACCCCAATGTAAATGGGGTGTCGAAAGGATGAACAGAACAATAATGGAATGTGCTAGCAGACATGAGGATACATGTAGGACTGCCTCTTTATTTTGGGCGAAGCGGTGAGCACAAATTTGTGTACTTAATAAATAGAGGACCCTCAAGTGCTTGGATGGAAGCATACCTGAGGAGGCTTGGTAGGGTAAGAAAGTCGATTACTCATTTCTTAGAGTCTTTGGATGTGAGGTGTTTGTTCATATTGACAAGGATGATAGGACCAAGCTAGAGGCTAAATTAAAAAAATGCACTTTTATTGGTTATGGTGGTGATGACTTTGGATTTAAATGTTGGAGTATTAAGGACAAGAAAATCATTCGGTCTAGGGATGTGGTCTTTAATGAGAAAGTCATGTATAAGAAATAGTTGCAGGAAAATAGGGAAGAATCCCAAAAAGAATATGTAGTGGTAGAGGATCTTCTGGATGGGACAGTGACCCATGAATCAGTTCAGGAACCTACTCAATAGGAACCCCAAACTCCTTCAGTGAGGAGGTCTTCTAGGGTAAGAAAATAACTTGAAATTTTTTCTCCTTCTCTTTATTATTTATTACTCACTGATAGTGGAGAGCCAAAGAGCTTTGATGAAGCAATGCAGGTAGATGCCAGTAAGAAGTGGGAGCAAGCCATGGATGAGGAGCATAAGTCTCTCATGGAGAACCAGACTTGGGATTTGGTGAAGCTACCGGAAGGCAAAAGAGCATTGCAGAATAAGTGGGTGTACAGAGTTAAAGATGAAGAAGGAGGAAAGAAAAGATATAAGGCCCGGTTGGTGGTCAAGGGGTTTGCACAGAAACAAGGTATAGATTTTGATGATATCTTTTCTCCTGTAGTAAAAATGACTTCTATTAGAACTGTTCTTGGAATAGTGGCAGCAGAAGACTTGCACTTAGAACAGTTAGATGTAAAGACTGCATTTCTCCATGGTGATTTGGAGGAGGAGCTATATATGTAGCAGCCAGAAGGATATGAAGTCAAAGGTAAAGAGGAGATGGTGTGCAAACTGAAGAAGAGCTTGTATGGCCTGAAACAAGCTCCACGTCAATGGTATAAGAAGTTTTATAGCTTCATGATGGAGCAAGGTTATATCAGATGTCATTTTGACCATTGTGTGTACACAAAGAAATTTGAGGATGGAAGTTATATTATCCTATGTTTGTATGTTGATGACATGTTTGGTTACAAGTAAAAAAACATGCATGAAATAAAAGTACTCAAGAAACAACTAAGTGAATCCTTTGATATGAAGGATTTGGGGGCTGCCAGACAAATCCTTGGTATGAGGATAACTTAGGATAGGAAGGAATGGAAGCTAACTTTATCTCAGGAAGAGTACATTAAGAAGGTATTGGATAGGTTTAACATGCAGGATGCTAAACCGGTTGGGACTCCTTTGGTAGGCCATTTTAAGTTATCAAAGGAGAAATGTCCCAAGACAGAGCAGGAAAGAAACCATATGTCTAAGGTACCTTACTCATCAGCGGTTGGCAGTTTGATGTATGCTATGGTATACACTAGGCCTAATATTGCATGCGAGTAGGAGTTATGAGTAGATTTATGAGTGATCCGGTAAAGAGCATTGGCAAGCGAAAGAAATTGGATCCTTTGGTATTTGAGAGGGACCATGGGTACAATTTTATGCTATAGTGGATCGACACCACTTTACAAGGTTATGTAGAATCGACATGGCTGGAGATGTAGATAGCAGGAGGAGCACGACAGGTTATATTTACACTGTAGGTGGGACAATAGTAAGCTGGATTTCATGACTACAGAGGCTGGTGGCTTTGTCAACCATGGAGGTTGAGTATGTTTTTGCCATAGAGGCAAGCAAAGAGATGATTTGGTTACAACAATTGCTTGAGGAGTTGGGGCATAAGCAGGAGGAATGTAAGCTACATAGTGATAGTCAGAGTGCTATACACCTAGCTAAGAACTCTGCTTTCCACTCCAGGATGAAGCATATACAATTGAGATATCACTTCATCAGGATAGCTTTGGAGGAAGATAAGTTGAAGTTGGAGAAGATTCATACCAAAAATCCTATAGACATGATGACCAAGGTGGTCACAAGGGATAAACTAAAGCTATGTTCAGCTTTGGTTGGCCTTCGCAGATGATAGTGAAGGGTTGAGAAGCTTGCTTAGTGGAAATCAGTCTCCAAGTGGGAGATTGTTATGTTTGTGGAGCCTATTTTCATGTTAGAGTGTGGTACACCTTCTATGTGTTACACTTAGGTATTTTTATAGTGGTCCCGCTCACCGGTGAGCGGGTCAGGGGGTTCGGGGTGAAGCCCCGAAGCAAATTTTCATGGGTGGTTTATTAACCCATGGGTAATGGGTAACCGTTATGGGCTGTTTTTGGGCCCATGGTTTTTCTGGTACCCATTGTTTTGATACCCATGGTTTTGTATCAAACTACTTAAGCAATTGTCTATTTATATGGTCTTATGCATATGATACATATACAAGCAAATGCATTGCATATGTGCTTTGAATTCGGGTGTGAATTCTGTAGAGTTTGTTGAGCATAGCTCTAAATGGATCTGGGTATTGTATTGAGAGAGTGGAGGCTTGTAATAAAATCTGAGCAAGTGATTCTTGGTGGACGTAGCCCACATTGGGTGAAACACGTTAAATCTCTCTTCGTGTTGTGTTATTTATTCTCGTACTTTTATTTTAGATATGTAATATTTTTTGCATATTAGTTTCTACTATTGCAATTTTGTAAGGGATTATTCTACATATTTATCTCTTATTTCATAATAAGAATGAGTTGATATGTCCCTGAGGAACGTATTTGAGCCTTGTAACTTTCTAAACTCTCTGTCCTTGAAGGAAATTTCATTTCCAGGCTCAAATGGTTGTTTTTCTATATTTTACGGTTTGACGGGTGTTTCTCCTAGTCAAATTTGCATCCTTGCATCTACAGGGGACATGGCACCTTTTGGTTAGATGCAACTCGCTAAACACTTCAAAAATTCTATAAAAAGCCTCAACTTAGAAATTTGTCCACATGGGTGAACGATGCTCGTTTGAAGATTTACTTTTTGGTTTGGCCTTGGAGTAGCGCCGGGAGGACACGTGGAGGCTTCCGTTGCTTGGCCTAGACTTAGACAATTTTTTTATGCAGTTGGAGCAGTTTGGTGGAACAGGACACGTGGTGAGCTCACACTCATTCAGGGTCTCCGCTTTGGGCACCATCTTAAAGAAGTGCCAGGATGACACATGGAGGCCTCCGCTTGCTTTGCATTTTACTTAGACTTTTCAATAGCCAAAAGGAGACTACCTCGAGTATGACACGTGGTGCCTTCCACTTGAGCTTCAAGCATTCGAAAAATCTCACCGAACAGGACACGTGGTGAGCCCGCGCTTGTTCAAGGTATCAAATTTTTGGGACTGCCTCAAGGTGTGCCGTGGTGACACGTGGCAGTTTGAAAAGTCAAAGAGGTGGGGAGGCGGACCATCGGGGCAACTTGGAAATTTTTCCTCTTGTATTCAAATGACTCTCGATCAAACTAACTCGCTTGCTTGAGGGTAAGAAGTCAAAATTCATCTGAGAAGTCAATAGCAGAGGTGCGGGCTGGCGGAGGAAATGTTAAAAATTTTCTTTTGTGAAATATGATTAAAATATGAAATGAGAGTGTTACCCCTCAGCCAATCATATGAGGACACATGTCCCGAGGAGGGTGGAGCCACAGAGGAAAAATGAATTTTTTTCCTCTTTCTAGAAAGATAAAAATGCGTAAAATTGAGTCGCGACTCCGTATCCAGTCATATTACACCACGTTTCAGAAAAAAATCTCATCGGCGGAGCGGCAAAGGAAATCAAGAAATTGTGCAAATTTTCCAAAAGTAGTAAAAAGGTAAAAAGACATCCCGAGGCCCGTTTTTACCCTGGATCTGCCACGTGGAGGGCTCAAATTTGAAGTTAAGGAATAGATCAATGATAGCTGTGCATTTCACCAATTTGGCTGCCATTTGAGCTCCAGGAAGTTTGGAGATGTGTTTTTTGCATCAATCTTCATCGATTTTTTTACCAATTTATGTCATCTTGGCTTGCATAGGTCCGAATTAATCAATTTGGGGTTCAATTTGTGAATCCAAGGCATTTTTCAAATGAATTTTTACTCTAGTTCGTGAAAACGTGAATTACCATATCCAAAGTTGTAGAGTAAAAAATTGGGAAGGGAAAAGTTGAAATGATGAAATGAAAGGGATCTACATGCGTGGGAAATGAAAAATGTGCTTCCACTTTGAAGAATGATGAAAGTTTTGTAATGATTCACCTTTTGAAAGAACAACTGGCAACTTTTTGCGAGTTTGTTAAATGTCATTTTCTAGAAATATTGCAAAGAAAAGGTGCTCTGAATATTCCAATTTTGGAGGGAAGATTTGAGGGGCAAAGTGAGTGAGTGAGTGAAAGGTATATATTGCATGAATTTTTCATGCAAATGGTTGGAGTTTGAATCCCTAAGAGAAAATTTGAGAAAGCCGTCTTCCTGAGAGACCAATCCGAGATAACCTGTTAATTTCTTGTGTTAGATTTTCTATCATGTCAAGTTGGTTACGAGTGTACAACCATTAACAAGCTCTAAGACTGTTCTGTGTAACTTTCCCTGCTGATGGATCTAAGCAATTTTGGAATTAATTTGTGTCTAATCTCTAGCAATTTTGTGCCTGCTTTATTTTCAGAACGTCTGCAAATAGTTTCTTTCATTCCTATTGCAATCTTATACTGAAATTTTTGTGAAATCACACAAGATCTCGTCCCTATGACAGTCTAATGGCATTTGTAATTTCATTTCAAGAAGAGCCTTCATCTTGGATGAGATAAACAAATTTAAAATCAATTTATTGTCATTTGTTGATAAAGATTGTCTGTAAGTCTTCGGGTGTACCTTAGGCATGATTAATCAAAAACTTTAGTGTTTAATTGAGTCTTCCAATTCAAGCCTTCGTGTTGGAGTCTCAAAGATTATGTGAAAACGTGTTGATCTAGGCCTCCATTGAAGCATACCTTCTGGTTGAAGGAACGTCTTGACTATTCTAGAGCTTTCTATTGTGAAGTTGTTCATTATTGTGAAGTCCCTCCAAAGATCTGGTATAATCAGCTTTATCCTGCTTCATCTCCCACCAAAATCATTCAAAAAAAATTAATCCTACCCTGAACTACCCCTGTTTTCCCTGTGTATCAACAAAGGAACAAAATCTACTTGCAAAAATATGCAGAACAATCAAGATCTCTTAATGTCTTTAGTAACCTTTGCCTTGTGTTGAAAATATCCCCATAATCTGAAAGTGACAACTCGTGAGAGTCAAATTTGGTGTGTTGATCATATTTTCCCCAAGGTCTTCTCTATAAAATTTGTGCAAAAGAAAGGTATTTGTGTCTCCTTCAACAACAGAGGTTACAAAATAGGTTCTCTTACCTTGGTTGAAAGGCACAACCTAAAATAGTTAGGATAAGATCACATCCTTTTAAGGTGCTATCCATCTCTCCACAAACTCGAGTAACAAAGGGTCAGTTAGATTTCATCCCCAGCTACAAAACGATACACATTTATGATCTATCTACCTCTAAGCTCCCTATTGAATCTGTGTTACTGCTTGGCTTGAAAAGGAGAACAAATTTTTATACCAACATAGACCATGCACAAAGAAAGAATATTAATGTAACCAATGCTAAATAATTTGATCACAAAATACTTGTTGATACGCGCTGACCGTATCTTCTTGGTGTGTTCCCGGCTCTTCTTTGAGTCTTCATTTTGACATCTGATCCATAGGTATCTAGAAAAACACACCACTTCATTAGTTTCATCAACACCAAGAAGAAGAAGAAGGAAAAATAAATAAATTGAGGAATATGGAGGTTACGACGGAACTTCGCTTTGTGCAGAGCGGTGGTCCTATGAGCGTTGGTCTACTCGGGCGGTGGTCCCGGTACTTCGAACATAAAAGAAGAACAAAGCATGAATGGATGTGAATTTGAAGCACCCAGCCATGTCTCTTCACTTCCATGCCCCTTCACATCCTCCAGTGCATGGGAGGACATGGGAAGGCCTATAAATACATGGAAGGAGCAAGAGAGTAGACATTCGAAGGTGAATCAGAATTTAATGAGAGCAGTGAGCAAGATCTTCAGTGTTGGAATGGAATTGTAGGAGCAAGGTGTAGAAACAGAGCAAGCAAGTAATTAGAGAGAAGGTTTACACTGATGCTTCTTTTCATACTTATTGTAATATGTAATTGTCTATGTTAGACCAATAAAAGTGGGAAGAAAGATAAGTTTCCCTTCCCAACTGGTTTTCCTCCTTGGAGGTTTCCAGGATAAAAATTGTTGGTGTTAAAGTTTGAATTATTTTCCTTCTATGCAATTTCCTTTCTATAGCACTAGATAATCAGTCACGAAGCTCTAATATTTAAGCAAATATGTCATTTTCTAGAGTTGAAATTAGAACAACATAGTTGTGTGATTCATAGAGTTCCAAAGTAGAAGTTTACGGATCACATGCCATTACACATTTCTACTTCGTTAATTCCACACATTTCTATTTCGTTAATCGATGTCCGTTTTGTTTTTTAGGAAGCCATTTCTATTTGTTCATTTTGGTAGTAATTTTTCCCATCCAATCCACTTGTTAGCAGTGTGTCATGTGTCAATTTGTAAATGAATACATTAATGTAGGAGGTAAAAGGTAATGGAGATTTGTTGACCACTTTCTAGGAGCTGCAAGATAAGTCACTAAAATTGAATGCACCAACAAGAGAAGGCACTCCTCACATCCTTGGATATGGGCACCAAAATTTAAAAATTCAAACATCCTTCCCCGTTAAATATATTCAAAATATCCCCCAAACTAATGTGTTTAATCTGGTCTCCTATATTTTCTTGTTATTGTTTCACACCACCTCATTGTAAGGAGTTTGTTGCATCAACATTGATTTATGGTTATATTATTTTGTATATTTATGTGAAGGAACAATGGGTTTAGAGTATATAAACCGCTTGAGACATATTCTATGATCTCTCAAATATTTCAAAACAACGATATTGGTGTCTCTCGTTTCCTCTGGATTTCCTAATTACATCTAGGTATGAGTCATCTCTTACTTACACGGTAAATAAAAATTCATACATTCTAGTAACATTTTGAAAATATTTTAATTTTTTTCTTCTTAATATGAATCAACAAAGGAGGGTGTCTACATGGAAAGACATGAGTGTTCTATGTGTGAGCAACATATTTATTGGGATTTCCTCAGAGTAATAACCAACATAGATGTTTGGCACGGAGGGTTTAGTCGTAAATAAAAACATTCTCATAACCAACATTGCATTCAACTTTCTTATTTTTGGTGAAATTATATGAGTAATTTATATTATTCTTCTTTCGGACATGAAATAGGAGGAAAATTAGGTAAATGACAAATGAAAGATTTTATGGAAGGTGAAAAATTGAGTGTTGCCAAAGTGCATGCACATCTTTCATATATAATGTGTGGAAAAATGAATTCTCTCCCACTTTTCATGTCCGACTTGCAAACATTTTATTATTGAAACAATAGCTCATGAGCTTCAATGCAAGGTAAATCAAATCTAGTGTAGCAGATCATAAGCCACCGTGGAGCAAGTTCATTTGGCAAGACCGCTAGTAGAAGACATAGGGTGTCAATGCATACAATGTGTTGTATAGTTTTATGTTGTTGTATGGAGGAATCATGTCTAAAGTTTGATAGACCAAAAATACAACTTAACAAAGTCATTGGGATGGGCCTCGATTAAATTTTTGGTTACTAAAATAATGGGCTAGCAAGTATTCGATGTTTCCTAGCCGGACCCGAGTTCAAAACCTATCAAAGACCCCACCTTTGTTAAATCAGGTGTCTTTCGATACATGTGAACATGATTAATGTTGAATGTAGAAGGTTCATGAGGACACAATAAGAATGCTATTTTGTTTTTAAACTATAATTTTAAATCTAGCCAAATTTAGCAGCGTATCTATTCAGCTTTAGCATAGCACCAAAGTTGGGTAACTACGAAAATCATGTAGAACGTATTGATGGATTCAATGTTATAAATCAATGCCTATATGTATTTTACTCACATTTCTCATAAAATATTTAATAGCAATTGGACATGAGTGGTAAGTTATGCGGGAAGGGTTGTAAATGTAAAGTTATTACAGAAATATTTGTTGGTGTGAGATCCCTTATAGGTCTACGACTCTGTGTACCTTGTTATAGTGTTATCTTATGTATTAGATTGCTTCACATAACATTACCAATAATATCTACAAGAACATTTCCTATTTTTGAAGTGATGGAACTGCTTTACATTACTTACAACAATTTTCTTTTCAACCATATTAGAGAAAAACTTGGTTGTTTTGTGGTAGTCAACAAACACACAAACGTTCTTTACAACACCAAGGATTTGTCTTAGGGGGGATGTTTACCAATCCAAACGCAAGTGCCAACTTCTCACTATGGTGGTGGAGGAATACTATTTTTCCTCTCCCTTTCCATGACACTTAGTACATGTTTTGAATTTGAGAAATATCCTACTACCTTGTGTTTTTGTGTGTGATGTTTTCTACACAAAAAGCATGCAACATTTGATGGTGTTTAATGGACAAATACATCCATATATATTTTTAATTCCTCCATCCTTCATTAATATTCTTATCATTTGACCCTCACACCACAAAGTGTACTTCTACATAGATGTTTGATAGAAGAACATAAGTTACAGACTCATACCATTGAATTATTTACAACCCTTATTTGCTAAACATGCATGGCTACATGCTAATAAAACAAAAATGAAGCTTAAATGGTGGTATCTTCCATAGGTCCATATCTCTTTGATGAATTTTATCAAATAAATGATTTTACTTGTTTATGCTTCCACAATTTACATATATGTCTATCAAGCCATTCATAACTATAACATCTACTAAAAATCAAATTTTAATTACGTTTTGACGGATGTTCATACTTGTTCTAAAACTCTCATTTTGATATAGGATGGGAGAGCGTTGGGAATGGTTGACGGGTCTATTTTTAAACTTGTTGAATGCATTTCTAGAAAGGTTTCCAAGTCCTTTTCAAATAACTCAATTTTGTACATACCTTACAACCATGACATTCGAGAGATGACATTCACAAGGTAAGCTCTTTTAAAATCCTCAAAGCCTCATCATGAACACCATTTTGTGCCTATCCTACAATCATGGAAATCGAAGATACCAACTTTCTTCCATGCATTTAGTCCAACAAAACACATCCTGTGTATGCCCCAACTTACTAGAGTTGGGTTTTGAGGTTTGCAATGTTACCCAAGTTACATTGCGACTTGAAACTAAGAGGACATGATATCGAATCCTTGAACTTTTTATCTACAACTTGTTCAATCATGGGCACCATAGGGTGTAACAAACCATTACACCAAAACCTCAAGGCATTAGTGAAACCCACACATGAGGATCATAACATCCCACCATGCTTCTGTAGAGCTCGACTCGGGATGGGTTTGTGCCCTCACTCCCATATGTACGAGCCCCACTTCACCGATGTTTAGGCACCCCATGGGCCCCGGCTACATGATGTAACCAACCGAGTGGGATTCAAACATGGGTGCTTTCTTTGATACCAAATGTAACAAACCATTACACCAAAACCTTGAGGCATTAGTAAAATCCATACATGAGGATCATAACACAAGGTCTTCCAACATATAATTCTTGTCTCTATATAAAAACTTAGCTAGCTTTTCTTTGTGAAGGTGAAACCTTACATGTAGGCTTGATTCGCCATAACTTGAAGAAACAATCTAGAACACTAGCAATTTCTTGTTTAGTAAAATCTCCATATGACAAAGCTATGTAAGAGAGTTGCAACTAATGGAGCCTATAAGCCACCATCAAAATCTTATCCGAAGAGGCTCGTGTAAAACCTTGTTTCAAAGATATTATTTTTGCACATGTTGGTATCATGTTAGGGAAGGTGAACTCGGTCGAATTGGAATTTTTTTTTGTATTTGAAGAAAGCCAAAAATTGTTTCGATGAATGTCCACATCTTGTTTTAAATTTCCTACATTTTGCACAAGTTTGTAGCATGCTAGCAAAGGTGACTTGATCGGGTTAGACACTGTTTGTTACAATCAAAACAACGTCAATACTTTTGAGGATGCTCATGTTCAAACTATAAGTTGTGACTAACACAACATGAAATATTATTTAGGCCTTTAGTCAAACACCTTGCAAGGATATACTAAATGTTTATATGTGTACACACAATATTTTTTTGGGATGCCATCAAAATTGTGGACTTTTAAGAAAATGTCTGTTGTGACAATATGTAACAATTGTTACACCAAAATCTCAAGGCATTAATGAAATCTACACACCAGGATCAAAACAATGCACCATGCCACATAGCCTAGACCCGGGCTAGATTTGTGCCCATTTAGGGGATCACACCTAGCCCTATACGAGCCACGGGTGAACAATGCAATGTCGGCATAGGCACCCGTGTTTGGGAATCAAACTTGGGTGGTCACTCGATACAAAATGTAACAAACCGTTACACCAAATACTTGAGGTATTAGTGAAATATGCACACTAGGATAAAAAAAAACCACCACGCTCGTATCCCAAACCTCGGGCTAGATTTGTACTCATGTGGTGGGATCACACCCATCATTGTACGATCCATGGGTGAACACTACATTTTTGGTGTAGGCATTTGTGCCGAGAATCAAACCTAGGTGGTCTCTCTAATACCAAATGTAACAAATTGGTACACCAAAACCTCAAGGCATTAGGAAATTTGCACACTAGGATCATAAAAAACACATGTGACATTTTCCAACGAGGCCTTCCTCACTATTGCATAAAGAAAAATAATTAATGTTCACAAATAACTAGATGGGTTGTATTTGGAAATGGATATATCTTATACGTCTCGAATGAATTGAAAAGAGAACAAAATTTCGTAAATTATTCAACAACAATATTTGATGGTATGAAGTACAACTATCCAAAAGATTACAACTACTAATTACTTGCAGATGTTAAAAAATGTCATTTGTATTAATAAGTGTATTTTAGAAAATTAAGACAAGTATGTGTATATATTATTTTTATGTGTATGTTGAGAATGGAACATATATCTTGTTAGTGAGTATTTTTTTAGTGATGGAAGCAATTCCAAAATGTATTGAAAAGGTATATATGACATGGAGTATAAATGCATATCAATAGAGGTAATTTGTACATGATATTTTAAAGATATTTTTTAGATTATGAAGTCACAAATGAGGATATCAGAAGGTTGAGCAAGAAAACATACTCATGCCACGACTAATGAACCATTATATACTAGTAAGAGGGTCACTTTCATTGTGGTGTCATCTAATAGATATAAGGATCATAATATATTGGGGTTTATATATTACTATGAACCAAGACAACCATCTAATATAGAAGTAATATTTTTATTAATGGATTTATATGTTACTCTTGATGAAACCAACCACCTAATAAAAACTAGATTTTACTTACAAGAATGAACTCTACTACTATCACATGATTAAATATTTTAACATTCTAACTAAGTTTGTTGTTCAATTTGTAGGATGAGTATTCCAAAGTAGCCAAACTCAATTTATCCTCGTGAGAATATGTGCCTTGTATGCTCATCTAAATGATTAAAAATAAAATAGTGTCACTTTTAGTCTAAAATAATCATACAATTAAAATGATCATTATTCGAACAACCTTTTGGACCTTTCACCATATGGCCCTTGATCTATTTCAGCCTATGCTCGTATAACTTGTAACTCGGCATGTCGTATTGTAAAATAAAATAGCCTGTTTCCAAATGAATTACATTTGATTAGAATTTATTTATATATTTTAGATAGTTTGTTTTGAACTAAATTAGGTCTTATTAGAATTGAGATGGTTTGTTTTCAACTATATTGGATCTGATTAGACTTGAGTTGTATACATTATATTTATATGATGAAAAACATAATTTTTTTACTCTATTAGGGGAAATGAGCCACTTATCCTGAATCATAATGTAAGAGGTTGCTAGAGCCACCTATCAATCATAAAATTTTAAAAATACCCTTTAATAGAGCATGATTTTTTTAATATGCTGATTTTCTTTTACACATTTAAATTATGTGGAGAATATATTTTTAAGGGATTTAAAACAAGTACTTTTGAAAACAAAGGAATTTAAGGTAACCCATTACTTGAGAATAAAATCACCTTTTATGGGTTTTCTATGTGTCATCATTTCATTGGTTAATTAATTGATGTGACTTACCTTATTGGCAAGTTTTTATTTAACTTTTAAGTTTAAAAGTGACATGAGCTAACTTTAATTCAAACAACAAATGGTATTTCATTTCACATATCCACTCATGGTTATTAGATCCTTTCCCCTAAAGAAGAATATTGGCATGCACTATGGTATAGATCCATTGTTAAATCACAAAAACTCAAAATCAACTGACACTGTAATTCAATAGAATAACTCCATGCTAGGAGACTATAAATGGAGTCTCTAACATTGTAACACAATATAATAGCTACACTTTAGAATGAGAAAAAGCTTAAAAGCTAATTGAAGGAAAATGTTAGAGGTGATGTCGATATTGGAAAAAATCATCAAACATAACTTGATCTACTACTAGAAGATGTGATTCACTAACTACAAAATATAAAGAAGCACAACACCCCAAAAAAATAGGATAAACACCACACCCTCACATATTGTTAAATGGGTGGAGTGATGCTACAAGTGCACTAAAAATATGTATGAGTTGCTAAACCGTCTATTAAAACATTAAAAATTTGACATTGGGGTTCACTAGAACAACTCCCTCAAGAGAGACTATACACAATCCAAAAAGTGTCAAAAATGAAGATACAAAATCTCTTAAAAATAAGAGAGATACTCTACACCTACTAAAGAAAATAACACAAAATCAAGGATCATTACAATGCGGTAGGAGAAGAAAGTGGAGCAAGAAGTGAATGGTGGAGGAGCCATGCATGTAGAGAATTCCCAATGAATGCTTATATTACCACCACAAATGATTAGAAATCCATCAGACGATTAACATGGATGGCCAAAGAGGATGCCTAAACATAAGTTGGTGAAAAATCAATCACTCGGGACATGCGAGGGATTATTTTAAAGTGTTCCAAGATGATTATGTTTAATAACCGCAATCTTAGGTTCCTCGAGCCCAAGTGAGGGAAAAAGATAACTTGTATGTTTCTTAATACCCTCATGAAGAGTAGAGCGAAAAACACTAGAGCTCTATCATCAAGTGATCCTAATGAAATACTTGCACAAAAACTAATATCATGTTGAGAATTCCACCTAAAAACGATAAAAGGGAAAGAATACCATGTGATTGTCTACCAATACCTCCACCAAAAACCCATCAAACAGAGCATGCGATAACAAAATGTAATAGTATGCTTCTCAAAAGAGCTAGGAAAGTATGCGAGTGGAACTGATGCGAGATACATAGAATGTGAAACTACAATTAGCAAAAAAAAAAAAACAAAATGTGTAATATTGATAACATCATGCAAAGTAGTAGATACTGCGGAGGAGGAAGATTGGGCTCAATAACTGAAAAATCAAGGTCGTAGGGTGTGCGAGCGGTGACTTGCACTGTGGACTAGAAAAATCTTAGGTAGATCCACAATATGATAGGTATGCTCAAAAATACTAAGTTAATTTTTCATAGAGCGTATGAGGTCATATTTTCCATGAATGAGGGTGCATAGAAGAGAGTTTTTCCTCTTGAACTATCTATTCTCTTCCACAAATTTCACTAGGTCCTCCTGAAGCACACAAAATTCGAGTAAAACATCCCATTTTGAAATTGCAAGGCAAGGTACTCAGTATGGCGAAGCCATGAAGATAGGTAGGCATGAGAAAACAGAGGAAAATTGGGATGAGAAGGAGAAAATAGGAGCAAATGTGGGGAAAATAGGAATATAAGAAATGTTTTCCTACGAGGGGTCTCGAACACTTGTCACACTATACCTCACCATATGGTATTTGACACACATGAGGTATGCAATAATACCACAATTATTAAAATAAACCCCTTTACAATATAAGGCTCCACAAAAAAATTGGTTGAAGGGCACTGCAAGACCCCCAAGGGGTGTGGGCACTGGGGTTTAGGATAACACCTTGATTTTTTTACTCTTTTTATATTTATTTGAAAAAATTTCCCAAAATATTACTTTTATTCCTTTACAAAGAAAATGCCCCTTTACAAAATAAAATTCTCCCAAAAATAAATTTCCTCAATTAAAAATAATCACCCCACTATATAGTAGTTCTCCTTTTAAAATAAACTGCCCCTTAACATTTTTTTGAAAAAAACCCCACTTTAGAAAAAACTAGTGAGTTTTAAATCAAGACCACTAAGTTGCTAGTAGAAGGTTCTAGCAATATATAACATTGTCAATTGTGCTATATCTAGATAAACAACAACATATGGAGAAATATTTTTATTCAAAATATTATCATCGATGTTTTTGAAAAACAAAGCATAATGTTGTTGATCCGCAAGATCTTGCACTATAGTTGGGTGAGAAAAGATGATGTGGACGATGTGTTGGAAGGTTAAGAATTCTCATGATGAGTTGTTGGATGATCTAAGGTGATGTGTCTAAAGGAAAATTAGGATTTTTACCCATGTATGATGTTCAAGGTTAAGGGAAAACATCCGCCACACTCAACATATTGAGTCTAAGAGTGTGGTCCCATCTTTGGGGCTAGTGCTTCTATTGGATTTCGTGTTTTCATCCGTATGGCATGCCTATATTGAAGCGTAGGATTTACCTTTTTAGGATTTAGATGTTTATAATCTATGTTTGTTTCTAAATTTTAGGCACTAACTTAAGAGTTATCTTAAATAGTTATCTTAAGAAGTCAAGGGGTGATTCTGAAGACCGTGCTTGCCCCTGACCATCCCGAGCAAGAAACTCTTCTAGTTTAGGAAAATCAGAAAAAATAGTATTTCTATTTTCCTAAACAATATTTAGTGGTAAAATATAATTTTCTCATATATAAGATAATTAAACATTATATATTTTTATCCTTGGTTCACCGCACACTCTTGACTTAATCTCTTGGGTGATCACCAACTAAGCAGTCTTGTCAATCCGTTCATGCATTTGACTCACTAATGTATTTTCCCCAACTTGTAGGTTACCTCATTGAGTTTTATCTCGGATTTCATGTAAATATTTCTCCAACGCTAGCATACTTGTCTTCATTCGAGCTCTATCTCAAGTTCTCCTTCACTGCCTACCCTTTACTACCATACTTCTCATAGGTCCTAACAATATTTGAGATAAAATTATTTCGTAACCCGTAAAATATTTTGATAGAGTCTAGGAGGATTCTAGTAAAGCTTGTAGACTCCATTACAATCCATGAAACCACATATCTTTAAGGCATTTCGTCAAACAATTCACATTTTTAATATTTTGTACGTATATACAAGGGCTCTTGCATTAAATTATTTTTGTTAATACCTCCTCATCTGTAAACTCTCTCCTTGAGTGGATTTTCCCATAGTTTTGAAGGAGAAACAGACCACTTGCATCAAATGATGTTCAATTTCCCATGAAAAAATAACAATTGTTTAAGTGAAAAGGATAATATATTTTCAAAATGTTTTGAAGAACCACAAGGTTAGTTCAATAATAAGGAAAGGATATATATATAACTTAGAAAAGTAGATACTTAGAAATTTGAGTCCACCCCCAAATGACCAAACTAAGTCCTTTAGTGAGGAACTATTTTTTTAATGAATTTGGCACCACACCCAAGCATGAGTAATACATGTAATCCACATATGTGCCAAACCAACAAGACATTTCTCTTAATGGAGTTTACAATTGTGAGTTAAAGGAGATTTATGAGGTACTCGTCGATGAAGTGCTCTAGAAATCTAAAATAAAGCACTACCACTCAAGTTCCTAGGTTGTGTTAGCCATCAAGGGGTGATGTTGCAATACAAGTAGTCTTCTTATTAAAAAATGTTTGACTAGTTGTGCGATGAGTATGTTTTCTCGCTATTAGCCCAAGAATCATGTTCAAATTTCTATAAATATATGTCTAACTACCCCATTTCAAGTATGTCTCTTTAGTTGACCTTCAAATTATTTCAATAATTCTAAATTCCTCATTCATTATTCTATTCTATTATAAATTTTATATAGTGTTTGTGCATGCTTATTGGATCCTCATTGTCTAACTTGGGTAGTAAGGCATATATTTAGAGGAAATTTTATAGGATTTTATTTGATTTATTACGATTACAGAGAGGAGAAAAGGGAAGGTCATGAAAAAGAAACTTTTATATATAATTATAACATAAAATAGGCATATTGTTTATTTCAACAATGGGCCATAATATATTTTGAAAAGTTTGTTGTTATTTTTAATAATATATTTCAAATTTGTAGTGACTCTTACAACACTTGTTGAAAATTATTCTTAATATACCATATTTCTTGTTACAAATATTTTCTATTTATGTTTATAGCTTTTATTAAATCAATGTTTTTTTATTAAAACAATATAATAATGTAATTGCATAATCTCAATTAGAGTAATTAGTATTATCCTCCGTTTGTCGACTAGGTCCCATGTTTGAATGAAAATTGGTATGGTATGAATAGTTATGTAGTAACAATGCATATTTTTTTGTCATTTATGTTTGGAAGGGATAATTACGGTATATAGGATTGGATCTTTGATATAAATTTCAACAACTTTATCCATATATCCTTTGTGCAATCTACACCCCCTTTCTCTTTTGAAAAATTTGCACAAATGACATGCAATCCATATGTGACTTATAAGAAAAAAGAAGAGGACCATAAATGGTATAGGGGGATTTGAAATAATGGGGGTTTCAACAAGGTTGACCATCTCATTTTTCTTTGCTAGTTATAGCCCTTTCAAATCAACTCTTATTTTACATGCCTCCTATCGCATGTGACAAGATTCATTTAAAATAAAATCTAAGATGCAAATTCTCAAGCCTTTTTCCTAAAAATTTGTTGCCTTTATTGTTGAAATCCCGACAAATTTTTCACTTCTTTCTTTGATAGATTGAAAAAATCACGAGAAACAAAAGTAGTATGGAATCAAAGAATCATGTAAATATTTCTTCTAAATCATCTTATTCTTCGTTTCACATGACAAACCATCTGTCATTGGCATTTTCAATTCCCAGGAAAATGCTTGGCTAGGAGGGAGATGAAAAAGGTTGTGAGTTCCAATGAGAAATGAGAACAATGAAATCTGGTGTGTTCAAATGGTTGCAATAATTACACAACTATAAAAAAATAGGCCAGCTTAAGCATTGGGAGTATTATACAACAACAACTTACTTTTATATCTATTCAAAAGTATGTTAAGAGGATCACCTACTTTCCGTCAACATTTTGCTTTCTCTTGTAATTCTCCTCCTAAATCCTCCATCATCCTACTTCATCCTGAAATGCTTCTCATTTACTCCTCTTTATCAACATAACATTTGTGTGACTACTCATAAATGTTTACTAGTAGGAGGAAAATGAATTCAATAAGGTTGATAATAAATAGAATATAGAGCATTGGTGGTTGAGTCTCTCTCACACACACACACACATCATACCTTAATATATGTATATTAACTTCAAATTTACTTCATTCAAAATTATAATAACGAGATAAGCCCGAAATTTTAAATTCATTTAAAATTATAATAAGAGATAGGTCTGAAATTTCAAATTATCCATCTCCATGAAACCATAATTAGTTGACGACCTATCTTCTTTAGGTGGTTATAAATTCCATTTTTCTATACTTATTTTTATTATTTCTTCACATAAATATGAATAAGTTATATATTTTCTTGCGTGCATACACACACACCTTTATAAAGAATTATTTTATTTTCTAAATTTTCACCGTATCATTATTTGTGGCTACTGTTTTTTACTAGTAATATACGATTAAAATCACAAAAAAATGACTCATATCGTGTCAATTTCCAAGACTATAAGAGTTATGATAATTCTATTTCTTATGTTCATTATGAATAGGTTTATTTAAAACAATTAGTATAATAATTTATGGGATAAAAATATAATTTCCACTTGGATAAAAATGTTATCAAGAGAGCGGGTTAGAAATTAGAATCCTTTTCATATCAATATATACAACAAGGAAATTAATGAGAACTGATGCAACTTTTTAATACAATTAAAAACCACCATGTATATACAACATGAAAAGATGTATTTTGTCCTTACATTCACATGCACCTCTCGCTAAATTTTTTTATTGGTTTTTATTTACTTTCTGTAGACACAAAGGTGTCAACTACAACTTATACAATGATAATGTAAATGAAGATGTTAACGGAAGGAGGTAACGAAGATATGTTGACCACTTTCCAGACCCGCAAGATAATTTAACTAAAATTTGAATGCACCAGCAAGATAAGGCACTCTGTTGATACAAGCATAGATATATTAATGATATATTGAGAGAAACAGGAGTAGGCTATACTGGCGTGGTGGGTTGTTATGATCCCGGTGTGAATATTTCATTAATGCCTTGAGTTTTTGGTGTAACAATTCGTTACATGTTTTCTAAAAAGTCTACAATTTTGATGGCATCCCAAAAAAATCTTACGTTTACACATATGAACATTTAGTACATCCTTGCAAGGTGTTTGACTAAAGGCCTAAATGATATTTCATCTTGTGTTAATAAAAAATTATATTTCAAACATGAGCATCCTCAAAAAGCATTGACATTGTTTCATTGACTGTAGCAAAAAGGTGTCCAACCTGATAAAGTCACCTTTGCTAGCATGCTACAAACTTGTGCAAAAGTAGGAGCTTTAAAACAAGATGTGGAAATTCATCGAAACAATTTTTGGATTTATCCAAATATAATGAACAAGTGTCCAATTCAACCAGTTCACCTTCCCTAACATGATACCAACATGTGCAAAAATAAGATCTTTGAAACAAGGTTTTACACGAGCCTCTTCGGATAAGATTTTGATGGTGGCTTATAGGCTCCATTAGTTGTAACTCTCTTATAGATATTCATCGTATGGATATTTTACTAAACAAGAAATTAATAGTTGTCTAGATTGTTTCTTCATTGATGACAAATCAAGCCTACATGTAAGGTTCAACCTTCACAAAAACAAGCTAGCTAAGTTTTTATGTAGAGAGAAGAATTATATGTTGGAAGACCTTGTGTTATGATCCTCATGTGCAGATTTTACTAATGCCTCAAGGTTTTGGTGTAATGGTTTGTTACATTTGGTATTATAGCAACCACCCGTGTTTGAATCCCACTCGATTGGTTACGTTGTGTAGCCAGGGGCCCGTGGGGTTCCTAAACATCGATGAAGTGGGGCTCATACATATATGAGTGAGGGTGCAAACCCAACCTGAGTCGGGATCTACAAAAACGTGGTGGGATGTTATGATCCTCATGTGTGGATTTCACTAATGCCTCGAGGTTTTTGTGTAATGGTTCGTTACACCTGTTTGCACATGATTGAACAAGTTGTAGATAAAAAGTTCAAGGATTAGATATCATGACCTCTTAGTTTCAAGTCTCAACATAGCTTGGATAACATTGCAAACCTCAAAATCCCAACTCGTAAGTTGGGGCATACACCTGGGATGTGTTTTGTTTGACTAAATACATGGAAGAAAGTTGGTATATTGGATTTTCATGTTTGCAGGATAGGCACAAAATGGTGTTCATGACAAGGCTTTGAATATTTTAAAAGAGCTACCTCGAAAGAATGTAATCTCCTAGAATGCCATGGCTGTAAGTTCTGTACAAAATTGAGTTATTTGAAAAGGACTTGGAAACCTTTATGGAAATGCAATCAACAAGTTTAAAACTAGACCCATCAACCATTCCCAACACTCTCCCATCCCATATCATAGTTTTAGAACAACTATGAATTCTATCAAAACGTAATTAAAATTTGATTTTTAGTAGATGTTGTAGTTGTGAATGGATTGATAAACATATATGTAAATTTTGGAAGCATTGTAGACACCTATAATATGGCCTAAGCATTTTAAATACTTAAATTACACTAATTATACCCTTTCCCACAAATTGACGACATATCGTCAATATAACACATTTTCTCTTCTATTGTCATTAATTAACTACATTACACTAGTTAATTGGCCCTTCTATCCAAAAAGATGACAATTAATGACCTTCATTAATTAAACCCCCTTTACCCGAATTAATTAATTATTCTTAATTAATTAAGTTTCCTCTTCTATTAGATCAATAAATCATCATTTATTTGATTAAACCCTTCTTATCCCCTAAATCATACTAATTATTCTTCTAAAAGCTTCTACAAGATTTCTCACCTATTAATTAATCACTTTGGTTAATTAATAAATCCCCTCAAACCCCATGAGTCACTAAAGGACAAACTAAACTCTCCTAAGGTTGACTCAACCCTCTCTAAACCATCCTTATCCACAACTAACTCAACCTTGCTATTATCCCACATGTAAAGGGATGCAAAGCTTCTTTTATCCATTGGGCTATATAAGGATCCCTCCTCTTACCTTTATACTTACACCTTTACACACCTAAATGAGCATAGAGCCTAAGCTATAGCCATTTTATCATCTTAGAGCATTCTTCATTGGAGGAGCTAGCTATTTTCATTTCTTGCATTCATTCTTCCAAGTTTGAAGTCATATGGAGATATGTCAAATGGTCTTGTAGCCATGGATTGAAAAGAATCCATTCTTGAAACCTTGGGATTCAAGCATATAATCAAACCCTTTGGTTCTTTAAGGATATAAATAGGTTCATTTCATTATCATTCAATTAGAGATAGAGGTTGATACGTTTAACATGCTAGTTTGAATCTTAATTTCATGTTCTAATGAAAATATGTTAATAGATTAGATTTGCTTAAGTTCTAAGAATGATGGTATATTGATCTAGTTAGCATTGTATTGAAGATATTAGGTGTTAGATTTGATTTCCTTTTCTTTGTTAACTAATTCATGTACACATTTGGCACGCCCAATGGGACTGGTCCTTAGTCCCTTATCATTGTAGTTTAATTTTTGTTGTTATTTCAATATTTGACTAACCCTTGATATGAACATGTGTAAAATAATTTTAAATTTATTATGATTTTGATAACTTTGCATGTGTTGAGTGTTGTTTAGGGGTTTAATTTTGATGGGTTATTGTCAATTTTGAGCTAACATGTTAAAAATTTGAGCTTTCTTACGTCATTGTGTCATATTTTGACATCATCACTAGGTACGTTTTTACAGGGGACGCGAAGGCACATAAACCGGAGCGCATACACTCATTCCCTACCATAGACATCATTCTACTAGAGCATACACACTACTACATTATTGTACCCTATTGTCTGTTAGACCAGGTGTAGGAACATAAACCAGAGTGCGAGACACTCATTCCCTAGCGCATACATCATTCTACCAACACAAAAGCAATACTTGAAATATTATACCCTAAACCAATGTAGGCACCGAACCATAGTGCATGCATCCTTATGATGGTGCACACACTATGTGTCTTACATAGTTGTGTATATACCCATTTCCTACTACAAACATCATTTTGAAAAGAACATATGTAGTGCCCACTTCCCTTTGACACTTTTAGATACTGATTTTGATACTATTGATCATATTATGGATACTATTATGTTTTATTTCGGTATGATGGTTAGAGGGTAGATCATGGATTAGTATTGATCTGGATTCAGTTATTATGATTGATGATTACTAGAGACATTTTCTATATGTGGTTGATGATATACTATTGTGACATGGACATATTATAGATGTTGATTTGGACTTATGATATTGGATATTTGAGTAGATCTGGTATGGTAGATTTTGATGATGATATAGTTGATTTATTTAATTAAAAATAATAATGTTGAAATTATTGATATTGTTGTGATCTGTGTGTTTGGATGATTTTGAGATATTGTTTATATCATTTTTGGATGTTCTAATATGGCCATGAGGCTGAAGGAGGTATTTTCATTTTGCAGGTTAAAAATCACAACAATGTCGGGGGACTGGAGACTAACCATATTGAAATTCCGGGTGAAATAAACGAGGTCACCATGGTAACTGTATTGTTTGTGTGTGTTGTGTTATGTTAGGAATTCCCATGGGGGATTTCCATTATATGTGACCATGGGATATGTGTTTTATTTATGTGTTCCTTTTTAATTATTGTACTATGTATCTTATTTAGTAAATGGTTCCTTCTTGTAATTTAATTTAAATGTGATAGTTTTTAATGTGAAAGTCATATAGTTAAACTTTATTTAAATTTAACTAGGACATGGAATGTAATTAATAAAGTTGTTGAGTTTAAATAATAATGTTGAAAGAGTGTGTAAGTTAATTTGTAAGGATGTGTAAGAAATATGTACGAGTATGTAAGGCTGATTTTGGAAGATCAAACACTCCATCTTTTGTAAAATTCGAATTTGACCTTGGAGGCCAAATTTGGAGGCTTGTGGGACAAGTTAAACTTGTCCCACACCTCTTATAATGATCCACCAACCATGCCTATGGTTTGGAGGTTTAATGTAGGCATTTTTAATGCTTTTTGAAATGACATTTGTAAGTTTTAATTGCACTTCCCTTACATATTTTTAATTCAGTCCTTTTTGGAGTATGGGTTGTTTTGAAGTGTGGAAGTCATTTTGTCATTTTTATTTATTGTGATTTGTTGGTTGATGTTGATTTCCTCTTGGGGATGAGGAAAAATGATGTGGCATCCCACTTGGATCCACATCATCCTCTCTCTTTCCTTTCCTATAAAAGTGAAGCTTCTTGCTCATTTGGAGGTTGTTGAAACTTTTCATTTCCTCTTGGGGCACATTTTTTTTTTTTTTGTGCTGTTTTGGAGCTTGTTTGTGGAGGATCTTGGAATTCTTTGTGCTTGCTTAAACCTTGCTATTTTGGGACTGTTTTGGACATCTTACAAAGCTTGTGAGCTTGGAACAAACTCCATTATGGAGAGGTAGGCATCTTGAGTTGTGTTTTTATTGTTTTTCCTTCTCTTGCATGCATGTTTGAATGGTGTTTGTGTTTGAATTCTTGGTTGGTTGGGTAGAATGCTTAGGGCATGGTGTAGGAGAAGGCTATGGGGATTTCATATGGGGGGCATAAGGGATTTCCAATGGCACTTGTTCTATTTTGGAGGGATTTTGGATTGGGATCAAGTAGGAATAGAAAATGCTTACATTTTTACTATTGGGGGCATAAGGGAGAAACCGTGGGGGGGGCATAAGGAGGGGTTGGGAGATATAAGGTTTATGGGTTTGGATATATTTATTGGCGGTATGATTTAGGTGGATGCCCAATTCCAAATAGGGAGGCATAAGTAGTTCCCCATAGTTCTTGCTCTTGTTGGCTTGCTTTATCAAGCCTATGTGTTGTATGAAATGTTTCAAATGCGATTGGGAACTACTTGTCTTGTTTTAATCGTGCATTTTGTTGATTGTATGCATTGTGAATGTTGCATGTATGTGATAGAAGCCCTTGTTGCCATGTGTTGATATTCATGCTCCATTTCAATATGGTTGGGGCTCGGGGCCAATGGGGAAAGATGGCTTATCCTTTCCCATTGGATGTCTTGGTTGGGTGGAGAGTGTTTCCTTTCCCCCTTCTTTGTTGTGAGCAAAGTTGTAAAGAAGAAGAAACAAGAATGCTACTTGTTTGGAGAAGAAATTACAGTTTTTACAGTCCTATCTCTTTGAGCAAATTCAATGTAACCTTTCCCACTTCGAGTGGATGAATGTATAAATGTTGTAATGTGAAGTGATTGCATTGTAAATGGAAGTTGTATTTGCATTGAGGAATGTAAAGAAGAATTACACTTGTTCTCTATTTTTGGAAAAGAAATGCAAAGGATATTATAAGCATTGTAATTTGTATTTTGAAATCAAATTGGAAAAAGTGTTAAGTTGTAAAAGTGTTATTGAATTATGAATAAAGGATTGAAGTAGTTTTCAAATTGTATTGTATACTGGAATTGAATTGTTGTCAAGAAAATGAGATTTCTGTGTTGGAAGAGAATAAGAATAGTGTTGTACATTTTATGTATTGTATTTGAAAGCAAATGAAAAAGGAAAGTTGTAATATTGTATTTGATGAACAATGAAAGATTGCATTCCTTTCTCAAATTATATTGCATATTAGATTTGAATTATTATTGAAGGATGAGATTGTTGTTTGTGAAAAAGAAAGAATGCATGGGAAAGAAAAGATAATGTTATATTCTTGCAAAACGTATATATAATTTTTTTTTGACTAAATTAGGAATCATATGCACATCCAAATTACAAAAATTGATAAACAAATTTAAAGGAAACAACTCACTGTTTTAAAACTCAAATCTGACAATGCACATTTTAATAAAAATGAGCAGTTCGATCTTACACTCAACAATAAGTTATGAAACTTTGAAATTCACTTTAGGAGGATTTAAGGAACCCAAATTTACTAAAACAGTCCGAGAATGAATCTCTAAAACTTAATGAATTTCAATTCGGAGCTTGACAATCGTTTTCATTCTATTGCCAAAAAAATGCAACCTTGAGAAAATTGGATAAATTGACTTCACTAAAACACTCTAAACCCTCCCTATACTAATTCTCCATGTCCGTTTGACATGTTGAGCAAAGGAGTTCTAATTTTATCAAATTTATAAGTTGGAAATTGCCGGTTGCCAATTAAAAGCCTGCAGATCATTTTTACAAAATTGACCCTTAAAAACTTATCAAAATGTAAATTTTATGTTTCTTGTGAAAAGAGGGCATCGAGAGCTTTCTGAAAATTCCTCGTTTGCCCAAAACTGAGCTTTCTATCTCAAGTTATGACCCTTTGAAGTTTTTGTGCCTTTGGCGGGAAAATTTGGGAAATTTTTCCTGTTGGGCCCGGGCTCCGCAACCCAAAAATTTACATCAAAATTGCCTTGAATTTTTTTGAAATTTTGGGCTCAGGAAAATTTTCACTTTTCCCTCCGCTGGCCCATAGCCAATCAAATGTTGCCACGTGTCCTCCAGGGGGCGAGGCGGAGGCACGGATAAAATTTTACCCCTTTGACCTTTTAAAATTTTTTGGGAAACTTTTCACTTTTCCTCTCTGTAGCCCACAACCAATCGAGGGGGCACCATGTGTCCCCTTGTGGCTAAGGCGGAGGAACAGGTTCTTTTAACCCCTTGACCTTTAAATTTTTGGGAAATTTTTTGTTTTGGTCCCGCCGCCCCGCGACCAATGAACGTGTGCCACGTGGCACCCTTGGGTGGCGGTGGGGGTTGGGAAGATAAATTCTTTTTGAGCCTTTGGGGGAATTACTAGAATCCTCCCATGACCCACAATCCTTCCTTCTCCCACATTTCCTTCTCCCACGGGCGCGGTCTTTTTTTTTTTTTTTTTCCCTTCGGGTGTAAAGCGCCAATTTGGTCCGCCGCCGCCCACCCTTCCCTTTTTCCTTTTGTTTTCTTACCTTGCACCTGGGACACTGTGGGGTGCGGAGCACATTTTGACTTTTAACCCACATCGGGAAAATTTCCCAATGCCGCCCGTGACCTACCAACCCACCCAAGGTGCACTCCTCCTCCTCTTGCCATGTGTCCCCTTTGGGAAAATTTGGTCCCCAAACTCCGCCCACTCATAACTTGACTTCTGTAAGGAGCTAGGAGGACTTCTTTATATCAATGGAAATGTGAGAAAATTTCCTATCCATTGGGAATGGTTTAGGAAAATTTTTCAAGTATTAGGTATGAGAAAAATCTAGTTTAATATCTGAGCCGAGTTAGAGAGCGGTATGGGGGTAAGATTACTCCACGAATCTAACTATAACATCTAACCCTAAAATTTAAATCTTGTAGATGTGTTATAAGTTAATAAAGGAAACTTGTGTTTTGATAAGCGTGTTTTGTTCCGAACTCATTAAGTGAAAACGATGTCTTGCAACTTAGTTGTAATCACTTCAAAAAAATTATCCCATAATTTTCTAGCTAACCCTAGGTTGTTTCTTGGGTCTCAAGTGGTTGTTTGAACCGGCACTACAACATATGCACGCAATATTTTTTGATTGTGTGTTTTGATTCCCATGCACACACATCTATCCACTAGTGCAGGTGTCTTGAGGCGAGCACATACATCTCTCTCAGTAGCGTAGGCACTCTGTGGATCTCGCTTTAGTCCATACAAAGGCACACATGCACCATAACCTATGCACATATACCCTGATCAGGAGCGCAGGTACCACATTCTAGTTTTGAATATCAGTTTAACATTTACAAAAGATTGTGTCATTAAAATACTAACATCTTGTAGGTTTATTCTGATTAATTTCTATTTTGCAGGGTGTATTTACATGCTTTTTATTAAAATTGTATTAAATTTGGATAAACATTGCATGCTTAATCATAAGAGTAAAGTCATGTATGCTCTTCCCTCGTGCCTTTTGGGTGATCTTGGGAATCGAAATGATTCTTATCTCTTTCTTTTGCTTTGAAAAATGTTGGGAATGTCAAATTTGGTTGAAATAAACATGTATCGTGTTTGATTTAAGTATTTTCCATTTGTTTATTTCTTAGTTGGATCTTGCATCACGTATGCTCTTCTCTTACATCTTAGGATGATCTTGAGAATAAAAAATGACACTTTTCCTCTTTGTGTGCATGGAAAATTACTAATCTGTTGTGCAGGACCAAAAATGCTTGTCAAAGAAGGAATAAATTGAGAAAAAACAAAACTACTAATACAATTTCCGTGTAAGTTTCCAAAAGGTGTTCAAGAAAACCACATTAAGTTAAATAAGATAAAAAACACACCACAAACATCACACTATATTTGCAGGTTTCGGAAAAGGGTACATCCCTATCCACTCAACTAGAACATAACCCCTTTGGAATAACACCTTAAGCTACAACAATGGGGGTGGTTCTAGGAACCCTAAAGTAGTCCACGCAAGAGGGAACCTTATGGATGAAATGAGAATTGCTCTGCACAAAATATTTGACTAGTGTTACCATTTGTGAGATTTAACATCAAGGTTATCCATATCGTGACCCCAGTGAGAGTACATGATGGATGCATTTATTTTCCACTATTATTGAAGGGGGTAAAGTAAATTGATATAACCCAAGACTAGTCAGTTTGAATTTCTTGGTAAATCGAGATTGCTCTTAGATAATTTTTGACACTTAGTTGAGTGAACCACCTAGGGAGCTATCTTTGACCATGGGCCAACCTTGAGTATATCAAAACCAATTTGAGTTGAGAGCCATCGCAAAGGGAGATTTTTTTTTGGATTTACAACCTTGTTTATCAAACAAGGGGAGAGTCCATCAAAGTTCAAATGGCACGTCAATCATCATGAAGATTATGAAGCATTACTTTTTCTTAGTTTTTTACCCACCTTAAGGTGAAGCAAAATTATACCGAAGTGAGACCAAATTCTCTTCAACACCAATTGATTTACTTTCTTAACTTTATTTTGACACTTTGTTGATCAGAAGAAGATTGACTACCCTTGTAAGGCTAATTGATTATATTCGCCACTTTTGTGTCTGTTTACACTCATCCATGTTTACAATTGAGTTGTTAAATGTCTAAAGTGTGTGGAGACTTTTTCATGTCATTGGTAGAATTTTTGATCTTGATACCCAAGTCAAGATTATAAATCATAGTTAGTTTTGATTCATCACCTTGATTCTCCTTTGAACTATTATCTTGTTTATATTGTGTCGCTACAATTTTGGTATTTGTGTCTTGTTTCTTGTAAATTTGGCCTAAGTATCTATATTGTGACGTTACACTATACAAAATCTAACAATTCCTTAGTATACTCCAGCCTTAGTTTGCTTTCAATCACTACCTCAATTTTGAAAAGTGTTGAGTGTCACCATTTCGTGTGTTGTATCAATATCATTTCTATATTAATACCTTACTTCTCCATAAAGTTTGGTTAACATATCTTAGTGGTATTGTTGTGTTGCTCACAATTGTAAATACCAATTTTTGAGATATAGGTCTTGATTGGATTTAATCTTGATTGTAGTATAATTTGTTTGAGGATCGCATCAACTTCTTATTGTTACTTATGCCTTGTTCATTTCTTTGAACTTGACATAAGTGGTGAAATTTTTTTGGTCATCTTAAACACCAACTACCATTTGAAAATAACTTAGGAAGTACTTCATTGATTGGTTTAAACTGAACCTGAAGTGATTGTGCCTTATGATTATTCGTCACTTTGAATTATCCATTTAGGAAAATCACTTTGATCCATTGATTATTTACCATTAATTATTCTTTGGTCTTTAATTTGGCTTTGTGTTTTGAACTTACGTGATTATTCCTTGCATTTATCCATCTTATAAACTCATTTTCTAGGACAATCCTTTGAGTCTTTGATCCTCTTGACCTTCTTATTTTTGCCTAAGTTCATGATCATTTTGGACGTATCTTTCAAACCTTGGAAAAAACATTTCCTATCAAGAAATTTTTTCATCAATCAAACATTGGAAATCTTTCCTTTGTATCCTATATGTTGCTAAAATCTTGATCAATCCTTTGACGTTTACGCCTCCAAACTTATTGTCCAAACCTTTTTGGATCATCAATCTTGAGTCATAAAAATGTATGTTTTTCTTATATTCATTTTGGAAAATCACACAAGCATCCCCCATGTGTTTTAAAAATGTCTAGTTGGTTTCCGTTATGCTACCCAAATTGACATGGAACTTCTTTCTATTTGAAGGAGTTCAATCACATTGTCTAGGTCTAGGCATTTGGACTTAGTGCATGTCAACAATGACTGATTATCACAAGGTCCTTTATATATATGACAATAAGGAATCAAATTTTTGACGTTCACATCAAAAGATGCCCATCATGACTAAACCTCATTTGGTTCTTTGGGCTAGAGAACCCATTCGGGTAACCCGTTCCCCACCTTCATCTCATAGAGGTGGTATGGTTTGGATACTTCTAATCCAAATTATTATTTAGGTTCCCCCCACTCTTCTTCTGATTATAATCCAAACATTTCCTCTTCTTCTGAGGATTCCAATCCAAATATTTCCTCGATTCTTCTGATGATTCAGATCTAAAATACTATTCAAATTCATCTAATTCAACTCCTAAGTTGTGGTCCTCCCCTTCTTCATAGGACCTCCTTCATCATACTTCTACTGTAATTCTTGAGTCCCCCTTTCTTTGTGGGACCTCCTTTATCATTCATCCAATTCAAATCCTAAGTCGTGGTCCTCCCCTTCTTTGTAGGACCTTCTTTATAAAACATCTAATGTGATTCTTCAATCACGGTCCTCCCCTTCTTCATAGGACCTCTTTTATCAGTCACCTCAATGAACCCTTCCTCCTTTGAAGATTCATGCAACTCAAAGTCCTTCTAGTCAATCATCTAAGTCAACTCCTATGTCACAATCTATGGAATTTTGGATACAAAATCCTCCTATTCTTCCTCCACGATGTCATCTTATAGGGAAACCTATACCAACCAATTCTAAATCCACATCTTCTTCTACTCACAAGACATCTAGCCCTAAGTATACTTCATCTCTTGAGTCATCTTCTTTTATCAATCATCATCAAACATCTTCTAAGTCTTCCACACCAATTGAACCTCTTTCATCCAATCAAACCCCTGTGGTTAATCGACAACCCATACCGATTAATTTCTTTCAGAATGAAGGAGTGATCATGACCTTTATAGGGACACACAAATATATTCCTCTAAAAAATTACGAAAAGGATTCTCTTTAGAATTCGATGTGTCCAGATATTTGTGAGGAAAAGGTTGATTCCTTTTATCAAGAAATGGAGAAAGAGCCTCCAATCATGCAACTTGATCCTCCTCTTATTCTTCCATATTCACATTCCTTATTACATGATGAAAATCCTGGGTCTTGCATTAATCCATGGCATATCTTCTCATCTCCTAATCAATCTTTGTCAATCACAATTCCTCAATCACAATCTCTTATGGGGTCAACACCAAGTATCCCTTAATCTTCATCTAAGTGTGGGTCACCTTCTAGTAGCCCTCCCTCTACTATTTGTGGGACATTTTTGATTAGTCCACTATCTTCTATTCTTGGGGCATGTCTAATTTTACCCTTGTCTTCTATGTATGGATCACCCCTGGGTAGTCCATCATATTCTATTCTTGGGGCACATCCTAGTATCCCATCATCTTACATCTATGGGTTGCATCCTATCACCACCCTTCTTCTATTCTTGGGCCACACCCTAGTAGCCCTTAATATTCTATTCATGTCTCACCTTATGGTAGCCCCTCTTCTTTAATTCTCGGACCATGTCCTTTTCATCCATCACATTATTATTCTACCAAATATTGGGGTAATCCCACCAGCATTTCTCGCATCAATTCTAAAAATCCACATTCTTCTCCCACTTCCCAAGATCAGAAAATTCACACATTAGCTTATAAGAAAACCAAACATGTTCTTATCAAGTTGAGATCAAAAGGCCAAATAGCTCCAAATATCCCAACAACCAAAAATTTCAAAATCAAGCGCGATTCAAGAATGCACACCAATGCAACCATAGAGTATGGCGTAAAGTGCATAAACCTATGGATAGGGAACTCAAGCACCCACATACAAAACCTATATTTAAAAACAAATCACAGTCATTTTTTGAGTGTGAACTCACCACGATCATCGAGATCGGGGATAATATCACTCTTGATAAACAAACATGCTTAGTCTCTCTTATCAAGGAAATCTCGAACATTGTTGTTGGATCCTATCACGCAGAGTGACATGTTTCATTTTGATAACCATAAAAATAAATAAATCATAAAACAGTTCAAAAATAAAAAAATCATAAAACAAATTTCAAAAATACAAAAAAATGAGAAAACATTCAAACAAAAATAAAAATAAAAAATCAAAGGTATAAAGATCAAACATTGCAATTAGGTATTGCGTACACATGGATGTTCTTTCTTCCCTTTCTTTCATATTCCTCTACAAGTCATCCAACATTTTCATCCCTTTGATGTTATTGTGGTTAGCCTACTCGTACACATTTTGTGACATTTATCTCTATGGTATCCATTTGACCTTGGTCTTTCATCACCTTGGTAAATTAAAGAATGACTGACCTCTTAGAGATCCTATCACTATCTACATATAATAAACTTGTTGGGAAGAATTTTTGGGTGTATTTGTTGACACTATCCAATTTCATCATCACAATCACTTCCACATCCTTCCATCAAGCCATCAATGGTTCTTAACCCCTTGTCAAACAAGAGAGCTGAAATAAGTTTTTAGAAAGCAAAAGAATCAAAATCAATCAATCAAAAAGAAAAAGCTAAAAGCAAAATAAAATTGATATATAAATCTCTCTTGGGGATATAGACACTGACATTGGTAGTATAACAATGTTGTGATTATAATCAAATACATCTCCATCGAGCTATGGACACCGGGTAGTAGGGAAGCAATGTATGAATCTCCTTCCACAATCCATTCAAAAATCACCTTTCAATCTAAATCATTCCTACACATTGGCTAGTGTCTTAATTTACTATTTATCAACTCTTTCCTTCAAGAGGTAATTCATTTCCACATTCACACACGAGATCTTGATGAGTAAACAGATTAGTATGTTACCAAGCTTTTACTTTTTGGACCTTGTTCAAACTCTTGCTTTAGCGCATGTCTTGTCTCATGATTTGTGCCTTGGGCTAATCAATTTTTCATTGACCTCCTTCTAAATCTTTTCATAACATTTCTATTCTTTGGCTTCATTCATAAAATCCATGTGTATAATATTTCCTTTTTGCGATGTTTGTGGACACCTTTGTCCCCCTTTAATAAATCAATTACCCACTTCCTTTCTATCATGTGTTTCTTGGCCAACTTATGTTGGGTGTATTCTTGCTTCTTCCTAGCACTTCATTGGTTTGTTTTCATCATTAGGATGAACATATCTATTTTGGCCTTGATCCATGTTCATCATCAGCGTGTGAAGAAATTTCCTTTGAATACTCCCACCTAATCACTGGGGAATTTTCACATCTTCACTTTCTCACAGATATGCATGGCATTTTTTGCTTGTACACCCCATTGGGGCATCCACACTTCTTTGTCTTCATGTACATAGCTTCAGAAAAATTCTAGAAAAAAACAAAAACATTCAAATATGGTGAAAATAAAAAACATTCAAATATGTTTCTAGAAAAATAAAAACAATAAAAATCATCCTACAAAACATCGCTCTTTGGTTCTTACTTTTTTTGTGCACGACTCTCAAATCATCTTGATCTACCTCCATTAACAAATATGGTTTTCTTACTATGTATGTACTATAGGGCACAATGAGTTGCTTGGTACTGTTTCATAGTGCACGATTTCTTTTCATACATAGGACCCAATTGTTCTCCGTTATTCCCCTTGCATGTATCCTTTCTTGGGGCACCATCCACGTTAACCTTGTTCATTAATTTTGCATAGTTTCAAATCAAAGCTTGATAACAAAAACAACGTATTACGTTTCTCTATTAGGTTAGCTTGTTTACTTTCTCGTATTACATTACATTATGTATGTTGTAGGGAGTTAAGCATATTTTACTTTCTTGTATTGCATTGCATTTTGTATGTTGCATTGAGTTGGTGTTTTCAGTAATGGAAAATTGTTCGTAGTATGGATTTACATGCCATTCTAATTTTGTCGTATGCTTATATTTTTAATAAGGATCGATGATGTAGATCCTTGGCAAAATGATGATAAGAATGTTATTCTACACTGGATGTAAGACTAGTTCTTCCCTAGCCTTCTTCCTCTCTTCTTGATCATTATCTTATTAATATTATTCTTCTAATTCACTTGGGGCATCCTGCCCCTACCCATTCTTCTATCCATTTCTCTCATCTTTTCCATCTTTGATTGCCTTCTTTTATCACCCCATCGACACTCGAGGGGGCATATATTTTTTCTACTAATTTTTCTTCTACCTCTTCAAAGTTTTACCTCTACTATCTTTGAAATGATGTCACTTACGCCACCCCAAAGAGGGGAAAATGTAGACACCTATAATCTAGCCCAAGCAATTTAAATGCTTAAATTACACTTATTATACCCTTTCCTTGAATTGAAAACATATCGTCAATATAACACATTTTCTCTTATATCGTTGTTAATTAACTACATTACGCTAGTTAATTGGCCCTTCTATCTAGCAAAGATGAAAATTAATGACCTTCTATTAATTAAACCCCTTTTTACCTGAATTAATTAATTATTCTTAATTAATTAAGTTTCCTCTTCTATTAGATCAATAAATTTTCATTTATTTGATTAAACCCTTAAATTTAATCCCTAGATCATACTAATTATTCTTCTAAAAATCTTATACAAGCTTTCTCACCTATTAATTAATCACTTTGGTTAATTAATAAATCCCCTCAAACCCCATGAGTCACTAAAGGACAAACTAAACTCTCCTAAGGTTGACTCAACCCTCTCTAAACCATCCTTATCTATAACTAACTCAACCTTGATATTATCCCACATGTAAAGGGATGCAACACTTCATTATCCATTGGGCTATATAAGGAGCCCTCCTCCTACCTTTCTACTGACACCTTTACACACCTAAATGAGCATAGAGCCTAAGCTATAGCCATTTTATCATCTTAGAGAATTCTTCATTAGAGGAGCTAGCTATTTTCATTTCTTGCATTCATTCTTCCAAGTTTGAAGTCATATGGAGATATGTCAAATGGTCTTGTAGCCATGGATTGACAAGACTCCATTCTTGAAACCTTGGGATTCAAGCATACAATCAAACCCTTTGATTGCTAAGGATCTAAATAGGTTCATTTCATTAGCATTCAATTAGAGATAGAGGTTAATATGTTTAGCATGCTAGTTTGAATCTTCATTTCATGTTCTAATGCAAATATGTTAATAGATTAGCTTTGTTTAAGCTCTAAGCATGATGGTATATTGATCTAGTTAGCATTGTATTGAAGCTATTAGGTGTTAGCTTTGATTTCCTTTGCTTTGTTAACTAATTCATGTATATAAGCATAAACAAGGTGTTAGGTTGTGGAGCCTATTTTCATGTGTGAAAATGTTGAATACTTTGTACACTAAGAGTAGTGTACACTTTCCTCATTTATCTCACCGGGTTCGAGGCGTAGGCCCCAGAAAAATTTTTGGCCTCGAAAAATGTGCTTTTCTCATATGGGTGGGATTTTTAACACATATGTTTATGGGACGGTTTTGGCCCATGGTTTTTAAAACTACTAAAGTATTTGTCTACTTATGTGGTTTTGTGCATATGGTAGACTTTATGTAACATTGTAGATGTGTCTCAATTCGGTGTGTGAATTCTAAAGATTTTGTTGAGAATAGCTCCAAATAAATTTGGGTATTGTAATGAGAGAGTGGTGGCTTGTAATAGACTCTAAGAACATGATTCTTGGTGGACGTATCCCAAATTGGGTGAACCACATTAAACTCGCACTTTTATTTGAGATCTCGTAATATTTTCTCGCATATTAGTTTCTACTATTGCGATTATGTGAGGGTTTGTTCCACATATTTTATCCCTTATTTCCTAACATAAGGTAAATCAATTGTTTGATAAAATTCCTCAAAGAGATATGGACCTATAGAAGATACCAACCATATAATCTTCATTTTTGTTTTATTGGCATGTAATCATGCATGTTTAGCAGATAAGGGTTGTAAATACTTCAATGGTATGAGTCTATAACTTATGTTCTTCTATCAAACATCTATGTAGAAGTACACTTTGTGGTGTGAGGTTCAAATGGTAAGAATATTGATGAAGGATAGAGGAATTAAAAATATATATGGATGTAGTTGTATTAAACACCATAAAATGTTTCATGCTTTTTGTGTACGAGACATCACACCCAAAAACACAAGGTAGTAGGATATTTCTCAAATTCAAAACATGTACTGAGTGTCATGGAAAAGGAGAGGAAAAAAAGTATTCCTCTACTACCATAGTGAGAAGTTGGCACTTGTGTTTGGATTGGTAAACATCCCCCCCTAAGACAACTTTTTGGCATTGTGAAGAACCTTTGTGTGTGTTGACTAACACAAAACAACCAAGTTTTTCTCTTATATGGTCAAAAGAAAATTGTTGTGAGTAATGTAAAGTGGTTCCATCACTTCAAAAATAGGTAATGTTCTTGTAGATATTATTGGTAATGTTATGTGAAGCAATCTAATACATAAGTTGACACTATAACAAGGTGCACAAAGTCAAACCTATAAGGGATCTCACACCAACAAATATTTCCATAATAAGTTTACATTTACTACCGTTCCCACATAACTTACCACTCATGTGTAATTGCTACTAAATATTTAATGAGAAATGTGACTAAAATAAATATAGGCTTTGATTTATAACATTGAATCCATCAATATGTTCTACATGATTTTTGTAGTTACCCAACAATGGTGCTATGCTAGTTGAATAGATAAAGCTGCTAAATTTGGCTAGATTTAAAATAATAGTTGAAAAAATATCAAAATAACATTCTCATTGTGTCCTCATGAACCTTCTACATTCAACATTAAGCATGTTTGCAATATACGAAAAGACACCTAGATTTAACAAAGGCGGGGTCTTTGACAGGTTTTGAACCTAGGTCTAGCCGGAAAAACCAAATACTTTGAGGTGATTGTTTTAGCAGCCATAAATTTAATCGCGCCATCCCACGACTTTGTTAAGCTGTATTTTTGGTCTGCTGAAACTTTAGATATGAGTCCTTCTATACAACACATTTTATACATTGACACCCTCCGTCTTCTCTTGCTGGTCTTATCAAATGAACCTACTCCACAGGTGGCTTCTAATCTGCTACATTGGATTTGATTTGAACCATATTGAAGCTCATGAGCTGATATTTCAAAAATAAAATATCTGCAAGTCGGACATGAAAAGTGAGAGAGAAGTCATTTGTCCAGACATTCCATATGAAATATGTGCATGCACTTTGGCAACATTCAACTTTTCACTTTCCATAAAATCTGCCATATACCGGTCACTTGATTTTCCTCCTATTTCATGTCCGAAAGAAGAATAATATAAATTACTCCTACAATTTCACCAAAAATAAGAAAGTTGAATGCAATGTTGGTTATGAGAATGTTGTTATTTATGACTAAATCCTCCACCCAAACATCTATGATTGTGATTACTCTGAGGAACTCCCAATAAATGTGGTGACCACTCACAAAACACTCATGTCTTTCCATGTAGCAACACCCTCCATTATTGATTCATATTAAGAAGAACAAATTAAAATATTTTCAAAATGTTACCAAAATGTATGAATTTTTATTTATCGTGTAAGTAAGAGATGAATCATACCAAGATGTAATTAGGAAATCTAGAGGAAATGAGAGACACCAATATCGGTGTTTTGAAATATTTGAGAGATCATAGAATCTGTATGCGAAGTAGTTTATATACTCTAAAACCACTTTGTTTCTTCACATAAATATACAAAGCAATATAACCATAAATCAATGGCAACGCAAAAAGAACCCCTACTTATAATGTGGTGGTCTAAAAAAATAACAAGAAAGTACATGAGACTAGATTAAACACATTAGTTTGGGGGAATTTTGAATATATTTAAGAGGCAGGATGTTTGAATTTTAAAATTTTTGTGGCCATATCCAAGGATGTGACATTTGACACATGAAAACTCACGACAAGTGGATTGGATGGGAAAAATTGCTGCCGAATTCACAAACATAAATGGCTTCTGAAAAACCAAATGGATGCCGATTAATGAAAGTACAAATGTGTAGAATTAACGAAGTAGAAATGTGTAATGATAGGTCAAAATGATGACTCAACAAGATCCGAGAACACATCGGCAAGATACAATCAACATAGGAGTAGAGGTTATTATCTTGACAATAGTTGCTTGAAAGAAAATGGGGTGGAAAACATGTGAATATAGATGGAGCGCAAGTCATTGAATTGACCAAAATAGATAACTTTCCAACGTTACTTGGTTAGACGTGGTGTTACATGAATAACATGGATCTTCACTTTAATAAGCATTACATTAGTTTTAAAAATGAGATTAGACGCATGATGATAGTAGAGGTGGTGAGTATATTTCTAATGCTTTTTTGAATTTTTGCAGAGAACATGGTATTCAAAAAAATTTACACTTGCTACACACCTCAACAAAATAGTGTGGCTGAAAGGAAAAATAGAACCATTATGGAAATGGCAAGGAGTATGTTGAAGTCAAAGCATTTACCAAATGAATATTGGGCTGAAGCAATAACAATTGTTGTTTATATTTCAAATAGATGTCCAACTAAAAGTGTAAGGAATATGATTCCTCAAGAAGCTTGGAGCGGTAGAAAGCATAGTGTTGCACACTTCAGAGTATTTGGTTGTGTTGCATATGCACATGTTCCTAAAGAGATGAGAAGGAAGTTGGATAATAGAGGTGAGAAGTGTATCTTTGTTGGGTATTCAAAAGATACAAAGGCTTACAAGTTGTTTAATCCAAGTACTAGAAAATTTATAATCAGCAGAGATGTACAATTTGTTGAGAATGAAGCATGGGATGGAAGTGTAGAAAAAAAAATAAGTATAGAAGAAGCTGATTCACATGATGATATGGGTGATGAAGTGTTAGAATAAGGTATTCCTCAAACAATACCTTCTTCCACTCCCGGACGTGCACCACAAGTTGTAGCACAAGCTATGCCACCATCTACAATAAGGATATCTTCAAGAAATCCAAATTTTACATTTGGATAGTAGAATTCATAAAGAACACCATTCATGATGCCTTCAAAAATTAGTCCATCCAACTCAGTTGATAGCAACAGTTCATTGGATCCTACATTGGCAAGTTTATTGCAACGAAAAACAAGGAGTTTAAGAGATATTTATGAATATGATTTTAATGTTGAAAAAAAAATTATTTATCTATTTTTGCTTTATTTTTAGATTCTATTGATCTGATGTCTTTTGATGAAGCAATAAAAGATGAAGCATGGGAAAAATCCATGGATGAAGAGATTGAAGCTATTGAGAAGAATAACACTTGGGAGTTGGTGGATCATCCTCAAGGAAAGGACATCATAAGTGTGAAATGGATTTACAAAAATAAACATGGCATGGATGGTAAAGTGTTGAAGCATAAGGCAATATTGGTTGCTAGAGGTTTCACTCAACAACTTGTTATTGATTACAATGAAACATTTTCTTGTGTAGTGTGTTTGGATACAATAAGAACCATTTTGGCCATTGCAACTCAAAACAAGTGGCATGTTTTTCAAATGGATGTAAAATCAGATTTTTTAAATGGTTATCTTGAAGAAGAGGTTTATGTACAATAACCAGAAGGATATGAAATTTCAGGTCATGAAGAAAAGGTATACAATCTGAAAAATGTGCTCTACAGACTCAAGAAAGCTTTTCGAGCATGGTAGAGTCGCATTGATTTGTATTTAATTAAGAATGGCTTCAGTAGGTGCAACAACAAGCCTAATTTGTATATCAAAATGGATGAGAAAGGTAAGATGTTTTTTTAATATTGGTAAATAGTTTTTGAAAGGGACTATACCCTAATAAAAGCCGAATAAGAGATATCAAAATGGATGAGAAAGGTAAAATGTTGATTGTGTGTCTTTATGTAGATGATTTAATTTTCATAGGAGACCTTTCCATAAATTCTTTTAAGGAAACCATGATGAAAGAGTTTGAAATGACTAACCTTGGTCTCATGAAATACTTCTTGGGAATAGAAGTTAAGAAATCAGCTGAAGGTATTTTTATTTCTCAATCAAAGTATGCAAGTGATGTATTGAAAATATTTAATATGTTGAGTTGTAAACCAGTGCCTACACCAATTTACAGGGCTGAAGTTGAGCAAGGAAGATAGTGGTTCATTTGTTGATCCTAGATTGTTTAAAAGACTAGTTGGTAGTCTCATGTACTTGATGGCCACAAGGCCTAACATTATGTATGGTGTGAGCCTTATTTTGAGGTTCATGGAGTCTCTAAAAGACTCTCATTGGAAAGCTGGAAAAAGAATATTGAGGTATGTTTGTGGAACAAAGAACTATGGAATTTTGTATTCAATTTGTGGATGAGTTTAAGCTCATTGGATACATGGATAACAATTGTGCTAGAAGCGTTGATGATATGAAAAGTACCTCTAGTTATGATTTTCATTTGGAACAGGGGTAGTATCATGGGCTTCAAAGAAATATCCCATTGTAACTCTTTCTTTAGCAGAAGTGGAGCATGTGGCGGCAACGGAATGAAATTTAAAGCCATATGGATGAGGAGAATGCTAGCTGAGTTAATGCATGAACAAGAAGAAGCAAAAATATTTATTGTGATAATAACTCAACCATTGCATTGTCTAAAAATCATGTTTTTCATAAAAGGAGCAAGCACATAGACACTAGATATCATTTTATAAGAGAGCTGGTTAATAACAAGGAAATATGTTTAGAGTTTTGTAGATCACAAGATCAATTTATTAATATTTTTACTAAGCCATTGGGAAAATATGCATTTGAATATCTAAGAAGTTGTTTGGGTGTCTATGCTAAAGATGAAGTGAAGAATGAAGGCTTTGAAAAAGGTAACAATAAATATGGAGATGGAACATACAATTCTCAGAAAGATAACAATGTGTTGAGATTAAGGGGGAGTTTTGGAGGTAAAACGCAAGCCCTTGCATTCATTTATGACTTTTGATGGCTGGATATTTCGATAAATGCAAATTTTTACAAAAAGTAAAAATATATTCATTAATTGAATGTGTAGATTTGATTTCTGACATTCTCTCAAAATCTAGAAATTGTATTTATGTTTTTTGTGCAAGGATATCTACTTCGACATGCAACAATTTTAGAATTAATTTTTGATTTGTATGTATATTTGTTTGTGTGTTGCATTTTTAGTAGAAAAGAGAACAAAAAGGAGAAGAACAGAGTAGTGAAGCTCGATGTAATTTTCCAAAATCTAAATACACATACTCGCTATTTTTATTTCTATTTTATGTTGTAAATTTTGTGCGTAGTGTCCTCCATTCTTTGTGGGTTTGCATTTTCATGTTTATTACTCTGTTTAATTTTTGAATCTACTATGTTCCTCCCCTACCTCTTTCCTTTAGAAGGAAAAACATATTTCTCTTTTGATGAAGCAACCTCCTTTTAAAGCATGCATCTCTACTAATGGATATGTCTTCATTGAGTTTAGGCAATTCCAATGTTATCTTTGATGGATATTTCTTCATTGAATTTAGGAAATTTTAATGTTCTCATTGATGGCTATTTATTCATTGTGTTTAGGAAATTCCAATGTTTAGGTGATCTTTGACAAGTCCTGGGGTCATGCTAAAAACTAATGTTTTGGGTGACACCATTAACTACGTGAAGACTATTCATTTGAATGGACAAGAAGGAAATATATTTGATTTGGATCTACTTGAGGTGAAATTTATGAGCTTTGGATCAAAAAATCAACTTTTACTATATAGTCTTGCCCCTGGTGTTATTTCTTCCCATGTGTTGAAAACTTCTTTAGCTAGGGAAGTTGTGCGATTCAGAAGAGAAGAAACAAAAATTGTTGGTTCATGCCCCTATTTAGGATACATACACCACATTTTTACAAATTCGCTACAACTCCTGCATTATTTCTAGATTACAAGAAGTACATTACCTTCAAAGTGGTATTAGAGAGCAATAGATATCCTCCTGCTATGGAGAGGCATGCATCAAGTAGATTTAATTCTTGGTTGACAATGTAGAGAATTACCGATTTCAGATTCTAGTAGAGGAATGAACCCTTGTGAATTTGGGAAAAAGCCACCCACTTCTCATCAAATGAAGTTGTTACACTCGACACCAAAAATTTCATAGCAAACCATCCAGAAGCTCCTATACTTATGTACATTGACATAAAAAATAAAAATTCAAAGCTATATGATCCTTTTACAAATGACCGCGTGCATCGATGGCTATCACATCCACCATTCCAAAAATATTGCGAAGAGGATAAAACATCCGGAGAATGTGTGGTGGCGGTGGTTAGATGTCCAAGACATGTTGTAATGAACATATATGGTCACAAACTACGTTTGGTATACAACTAGTTTCAAAAACATCAAGGACCGTTAACCTCCCTCAATGTGCGTTGACATATGATGCAAGGAAAATTGTTGATTGCCCCTTACATATCAAACATATGATGTCACACTCCCCTTTGGAAAATTCCTTTCGACATAAATATAGAATTTCATCTAAAACTTTATTTTCAACCCTCATTAAACATTTTTCAATGAAGGTTTGAAACCTTGAAACTTATATCAAAAGTATCTCCTAACCACTCAAGCTAAAATAGAATTACTTTAATTCAATAATAGATTATTTTTAAAATTTTACACAACATCGCCTAAATAAAACCATGGGAAAATTCCATTGTGAGGGTCAAATTAGAGACATGTGATATTTGATGAAATGTTGGGTGACCAATTAGAAAGATGGATTGTGCCATAGTGGTTAAAATGTGACTACCAATAACTTGGAAGATATCATACTTATCTACAAATATGCATGCATAGAAGAAGTAAGTGATCTTGATGTTAAAAATACAAATGGAATATATGTCAATTCAACGGATTACAATAGTGAGGGTATTTAATATGATGTATGCGGATATGTCGGAAAATTCCATAGTTAGATGACCTATGTACATTGGTTCTTATGTAACCATTGAATTCCATGACTTATGAGTACAACAAAGATTTTATTGAGATCATAACAGGGAATACATGATATCTATACTATTATGAGATCTGTAAAATTCATTCCAAGGAATATTATACATAACTAACCTCGGTCCCACCACAACCTTAGGTTGTAGAAGAAATAACTAATTTTTAACAACAATTTCAGTAGATAGAAATCTGAATTCTAATTTGTAATAGAAGGTTAACAAATATGCCAACTAGAATGATCTCTTATATGATTGTGCAAGATTAAATTGACATATTCACCAAAAAACTAATAAATTTCTTTGTAAAATTATAATTGCAATGATTTCCTGATAGGATTGAGCCACGATACAATGTGGAGATCCTAGTTTTAATTCTCATTGATGAAGAGGTAATGATTGTCAACAACTTAACAATACATAAATTATCCACACATAATATACTTCATATTAAAGAACACACTTAGAGCATAGTAGCAGCTAATGTGAGAACCAATAACGGATCTATTCAAAATGATTCTAAACTACCTAGCTAATAGCTCGAAATAAAAGTATAACAACATTACTTGAGGCAATAAAGAACATCAAGATTGCCCCTTATATATGTAATAGCTTTCCATGACAATATCATAGGAATAATATGAATACTTTGACTTTCTACTTTATCTCATACCAAATGTTATTGTGGTAGCATATTTACATAAAACAAACACAATAAAGCTAAACTTCATTTCATATGGGAAAAATTATTCAATGTAGGGAGTACCTATAAATAGGGTGAGAAACACCTATAACTTAGGAGTCTAAATCTATCAAGTATCCTCTTAAATCCCTTAACCCTATCTCCTAGAATCTCTCATACTCCTATCCACAAGGTGAGTTGTTTATCATAACCACAACTCATGTACAATATTCACTTACTAAAATATTTCACACATCCTATATTAGTGCATTATAAAAACAAACTTGTGAGCAGAGCACCAAATTTAACACAACAAAAGATATTCTATTCAACACAATATGAAAACATTACATAGGCTATTATATAGCCATACAGAGAGGAAAACAACCTCTGATTATTTACGGAGGTGTTATAACAAATATCTTAGAATAATATTCACGGGTATAAAAAAACTATATGTGAAATCTAATATATGAGTTGTTTATAACAACTCATTTATATCCTCATATTAATGTAATATTATAAATATTACATTTATATATAATAATTTATGATTAATAATGTGAAACGCTATTAACCCTAACATTCACCCCGTTAGTGTGAACATTATTAATAGTTAATGTTCACTCCTTAATGTTAAAGAAACATATTCGAAGAAGATGATCCACATCTGAAGTGCTATTTAGACCAGTACGAGACTCCATAGATTATCTCTTTACCCTTGTAAAGGCGTAGTGTCGAGCCAAATTATGCAAGAATGATCCCTTCCTCTTTAAGTTCATGTGGGACTTTTCCTTCCTCCCTGGGCACCCAAATTCTGAATCTCCAAGATCGAAAAGCTTCACACTAGCTGGATAACTATTCCTATTCCTTGTGTCTACCTCAAAATCTTCTCCTGCTCTCCAAAAGTGAGTATTCAAAAACATGACTACTGAATTTTTTTTTTTTTTGAAAAGGGTTTTATTCAACACAACAGAACACTAAAATAGAAATATCTTGAAACACCCCGTAGTGCCCACTTCCCTTTGACACCTTTTGATGCTTATGTTGATATTGTTGATTACATTATAGACATTATTATGTTTTGATTTAGTATGATGTTAGACATTGATCATGGATTAATGTTGATCTTGATTTGATTTTGATGCATGATGATTATTAGAGACACCTTATATGTGGATGATGATATATTATTGACATGGATGTTTTATGGATGTTGTTCGACATGTGATTTTGGATATTATGAGTAGATCTAGAAAATGAATATTTTATGATGTTGATATAGTTGTGGATTAAAAATGCAAATGATGTAGTTGCGATTCATTTATATAGTTGGTTTTGTGATTTCATTTATATCATGTTGGATGTTCTGATATGGCCATGAGGCTGAAGGAGGTATTTGTGTTTTGCAGGTTAAAAATATCACAACAAAGCATCGGGGATTGGAGACCAACCAAAATGGAATTCTAGGTGAATTTAACAAGGTCACCATGGCAACTTGTTTTATTGTGTTGTGTGTTGTTTTGTTAGAGATTCCCATGGGGGGGATTTCCTTTATATGTGACCATGGGTTGTGTATTTATTAATGTGTTTATTTTATTATTGTTGTATGTATTTTATTAGTAATGTTTTCTTTTCTTTTAATTAATTAAAATTGTGATAGATTAATGTGAGAAATCTTATGTTTGAAATTTAAATAAATTAAATTGCGATATGGGAAAACAATAATGAAAGTTGTTGGATATTTGTAATTAATTTGTAAGGGATGTGTAAGTTGTGTAAGAGCTTGTGTAATTCAGATTTTGGAGTAAGAAATACTCCACCTCCATGGAAATTCGAATTTGTCCTTGGGAATCTGTTTTTGAGGCTTGTGGGACAAGTAAAATTTGTCCCAAGCCTCTAAATTTAATCTACCAACCATACTTATGGATGGAGATGTGATTTGTGACTTTTATAATGAATTTTGTTAAGCATGTTTCTTGTTTTGGAATGCACTCTCTTACATTTCATTTATTTTTCTGTCCCTAGAGGCATGGGATCTTTGGAGTGTGCAAGTAACTTGTCATTTTTCACCCATCTCTTTATTGTGCTTAGGAGAATGGAGGATGTGTGATGTGGCATCCTACATGGATCCACATCATCCTCTTATCTCCCTCTTCTATTTAATTCAAACTCTCTTCTTGTTTTGGGTTGTTGAATCATTTTGCAACTTCTTTGGGGGCACATTTTTCTTGTGTGGAGCTCTTGTTTTTGGAGGAAGTTGGAGAAAGCTTTGCATGTTTGGGAGTTTCTGTTTTGGACTATGTTTTCTTGGCATTTGAAGATTGATGTTGGGAGAAAAAGTAACCATGGAGAGGTAGGAATTAAAATCTCATTCTTTTTTGTTATTTTCTTGTTTTGTTGTGTGGATAGTGCATGCTTGTTTTATTTGTTGGTAGGTTGGGTAGACTGCCCATAGGGATGGTGTAAAATAAGGCTATGGGGAATCCATGTGGGGGGGCATAAGGAATGCCATTGGAATCATAATTTTTATGGAGGGAGTTTGGGTTTGGGATCCACCATGGAAAAGAAATAGCTTGCATTTCTTACTTTGTGGGGGCATAAGGAAATATGTGGGGATCATAAGGAGGGATTTGTGGGGGGCATAAGGAAATATGTGGGGGACATAAGGAGGGATTTGTGGGGGGCATAAGGAAATGTGTGTGATGAATTATTTTGGTAGTTTGTTATTGGTGGATGCCCAAATTCTAATTGGGAGGCATAAGTAGCTTTCCCCATAGACCTTGCTCCTTTGGCTTGCATGATCAAGCTTGAGTTCTGTTTTGAAATGATTTTAAATGCAGTTGTGAACTATTGTTTTTGTGTTGAATTGTGTTTTTAAAAAGAAGAAATGTGTATGTGAAAGAATCATGTGTTGTGTAAGCCAGTTGTTTCCATGGTTGAATTACACCTTTGATTGTATTTTGGTTGGGGCTCGAGGGCCAATGATGAAGGCTTATCCTTTCATTGGATGTCTTGGTTGGGTGGAGAGCGTTGCCTTTCCCCCTCTTTTGTTGTGATCAATTGGAGAAAAGAAAATGTGCATGTTACCATCCTGGAGAAAAAGAAAAGTGGATTTTGACAGTCCCTTGTGAAAACACATCCATTTGTAATCCTTCTCCACATGATGTGGATGAAATTGTAACAATTATGTTATGGAGAAATGATGTTGTAATTGATTATGAGAATGTATATTTGAATTGAAAAAAACATATGTTTTCTCGCTTTCTGTACATTGGAAAGAGATAAATTGAATGTTGTTATTGTTTTCCAATGATGAAATATGTAAAGTATATGATTGGAACCAATAAATAATTAAAATTTTATCTCTTAATTGCATTGTTGTGATGAAATGGGAATATCAAATTGTGATTTGAAGCTCTATTTATTTGTAAAAGAAAGAAAATGCGTATGAAGGAAGGATGTTGCTTGTTTCTTTTGGGAAATATATGAAATTGAAAGTCAGACCTTATCATTTAGCTTGGAAATGAATTTTTGTAAACAACTAAATGCATTAGATTAGTTTATAAACTATATACCACACCTAAACGATAAAATTGATAAATAGATCCTTTAAAAATTTGATCACTGGCATTGTGACTTTTAAAACTCGACAAATTTAATCAAATTGCATGATTTGGACCAGCACTTAACAATAAACTTGGAAACCTTAAAATTCAAAATGATATATTAGCAATGAACTCAATTGACAAAGAACATTTAAAATATTAACTGGAGAAATTGCAAAATTGAGCTCAATCTCTTCCTCAATCGTTTTACATCATTTGTTGGAAAAATTCTAATTTGAATCAATTGAACAAATCAACTTCCTAAAAACTTTAAAATCTCCCCCTAGATCAATTCTCCATGCCTGTTTGACATGTTGAGTGAAGGTGGAGATCCAATTTAATCAAATTGAAAAGTTGGAAATTGCCAGTTTGCTAATTAAAAGCATGTAGATCTTTTTGTAAAATTGACCCTTAAAGTTTACCAAAATGTAAAATTTATGTTTCCTGTGCAAAGATGGCTTCAAGAGATTTCCAAAAAGTCCTCAGTTTCCCAAAAATGAGAATTTTAGATCAAGTTATTGCACTTTGAATTTTTTGAGCCTTTGCGGGAAAATTTTCCCTGATGGGCCCACAACCCAAAAATTTCCTGTCGAATTGCCTTAGAATTTTGTTTGAAAAATTTTGGTCCGAGAAAAATTTCAACTTTTCCTCTGTCGAACCATAGCCAATCAGAGGCTACCACATGTCCTCACAGGGCAGCGATGGAGCCACGACATTTTCTTGCTCTTAGACTTTTTTGAATTTTTTTGAAAAATTTTCCTTTCGGCCCGTCGGCCCGTAACCAACTAGAGGGTGCCATGTGGCACCTTGGGGCGTCAGGAGGAGGGAAAATTTCTTCACTTTGGAAGTTTTACCTTTGGGAAAATTTTCATGAGAAGCCCCATGGCTCTACACCCCGCCCTTGCCTTGGGAAACATTTCCGCTAGCGTGCGAGATCCACGTGACCATCTTTCACCCTTTTTCTTCCTCTTTGGTGAAGTTCACCAATCTGCCCGCCCGCTCTGCCCCCTTTCCTCACCCTCTCACGCTTTGAATCAAAGCTCGACATGTGTCCACTAGGGACTCATGGAGGCGCGGGAGAAATTTTGCATTTGTCTTTGCATGGGGGAATTTCTTTCTAAAGCCGCCCCAGTGAACCCGCCCAAAGGGGTTTTCACCTCTGCTTGACATGTGTCCCCTTGGGGAAAATTTGACTCCAAAACTCCACCTAATCATATCTTGAGTTTTTGAAGGAGTTAGGAGGACTTATTTATATCACCGGAAATGTGAGAAAATTTCCTATCCAATGGGAATGATTTAGGGAAATTTTGGAAGCATTAAGTATGAGAAAAATCAGTTAAAACTCTGAGCCTGTTAGAGAGTGGGTATGGGGGTAGTTTACTCCCTGAACCTAACTGAAACTTCTAACCCTAAAATTTAACCACTTGAACTTGATAGTTGCTTAATAAATGGAAAATATGTTCTAGTAATTTAGATTTGTTTGGAACCTAATAGGGTCAACTGTTGTCTTGCAACTTGGTTGTGGACACTTCTAATAAAAAAATTATTCCATAATTTTTTAACCAGTTCTAGGTTGTTTCTTAGGTCTCAAGTGGGTTGTTTTAACAGGCATCATATTTTGGTATCAGAGCAGTGGTTCAGAATCTTTGACCATTGGGCACATTAGAAACCTTGAGACATAAACTTATTCCTAGCACACTTTTAAACCTAGAAAACAACTTAGTTAGAAATTTGTATATTTTAGTAAACATGGAAGTTGTGTAAAACTTTGCAAAATAAACTAACTCTCACCTTAGTCTATGTAGGAGGCTCAGACGGAGTGAGAGGAACCTTTGCAGAGACTCAGACTCACCACCACCACCACAAGATCGGGGTGTGTAGCAGCTTATTCTACCTCGATTCTACAGACCCTTCGGGATGTTAATGCCACTTTACACAGAGGATTAGGAGGACATGCAGCTAGTCATGACAGAGCCCCTTCTATCAAGGGTCAGGTATCTCCTTGAGTTAGTGAGGAGCATAGAGGAGAGAAATCCCATGTGGAGTCAGCTAGAGTGGAGTCGGCTAGAGGAGACAGGGTGACGAGTTCCGTGAGCATAGAGAGTAGTCTCAGAGCCCTAGGCTTAGGAATGAGCGTGTAGAGAGATAGAGAGGTTGACAGACCACAAAAGCAGATCACATCAGGGAGATCCTAAAGCTTTGGCCATCACATTACTCAGGTGACATGGGTGGATTTCCAGCGAGAGGCCCAGGCTAGTGAGCTTGAGCGGTTTCTTCAAGCTTTGCCCTTGTTCTAGTAACATGAAAGCTCGTGTTGCGATCCATCTACTAAGGGATGGAGCAGAAGTATGGTGGAGGACAGAGGAGTAAAATCTCTATATGGATTTAGAGACAGTGACTTGGGAGCTATTTGAGGAGAGATTTAGGAGCAGGTATTTATCACAGAGGTTCATACAGCAGAGGATCGATAAGTTCCACGACCTCCGACAGGCTTCTCTTTCAGTGGTACAGTATGAGAGTAGATTTCTGGATCTACTCCAATATGTAGAGTATATGTAGGATGAGTAGGTGCGGATTCACAGGTTCATCCGGGGCCTGAATTTAGATATTGGAGGTGCTATGTAGATCCACTACCCACAGACATTAGCAGAGGCCGTCGAGAAGGCCTATATTGCAGAGGAGACTTGGGGAAAGACCCAACAAGCTAGAGACCGAGTCAGGAGCTGCATACAATAGATGTAGGATGGTAGATCGAGGGGGTCAGTACCCCTTCCTCATGGTGGCCAGGGTACAACACATTCATCCTTTAGGCCACAACAGCAGTGTAGCAGTCCCGCCCACCTCATAGACCTCCACAGAGAGCTGATGCACAGAGAGGTCAGAGTATGGGGCCTCCTCCTAGGGGTCCCATCAGGACACAGGGTGGACCTAGAGCTTAGTCAGCGAGATCTCACCAATAGAGACCTCAACAGACCAAAAATGGATCATCAGGATCCACCCCACAGGCTTCTAGGGCACCTACTAGAGGTGCTACTCATTGGGGAGGATCAGGAGGATGTTTTGGTTGTGGAGTTACTGGACACTTTTGGAGAGATTGCCCACAGAACCCTAACAACAAGGGTAAGGCACAAATTTCAGAGCCGATTGTTGGTGACATGGGACATAGCCATAGGATCTATGTAATTGTTGAGAACTACTAGGTTGACCACCAGAGCATAGTCCTTGAGACCACAAGTAGCATTGGTGGTATTCCTACCTCTGTTTTGTTTGATTCTGGTTCTTCTAATTCTTTCATTGTACCATCTTTAGTAGAGTGATGTAGGCTGGTGGTAGTTAGGTAGGGTCTTAGTTGGGATGTCGAGATGGCTTTTGAGCTAAGATCTTTGTAGAATCCTTAGTTAAGGAGTGTGTAGTGGATTTGGGACCTTTCACCACTACCTCATATCTTCGTATCCTTCCTTTGGGCTCGTATGGAGTCATTTTGGGTATGGATTGGTTATCTACACATAGGGCCAGGATGGATTGTTATCACAAGACTATATCTTGTGCAGATGATTTGGGAGTTGAGTCGGTGATTTCAGGGGTCAAGAGACCCATTTCTATTTACACCATCTCCGCTATGTAGCTTAAGCGGTGTGTATGACAGGGTTGTCAGATGTATGCTATTACAGTCAGTGACAAAAAAAGGATGGGTCTAGTGGACCATCACTAGATGATCATCCCATTTTGAGAGAGTTTTCTAATGTATTTCTAGGGGAGCTACCGGGGTTACCACCCCCATGTGAGATTGATTTTCATATAGATCTAGTTCCTGGAGCAGAGCCTATCTCACAGGAACCTTATCGATGACCACCCCAGAGCTCTGTGAGCTCAAGTTATAGCTTGAGGGCCTTTTGGAGAAGGGCCTTATCTATCCTAGTGTATCCCCTTGGGGTGCACTAGTGATCTTTGTGAAGAAGAAGGATGGATCCTTGTAGTTGTGTATTGATTACCACTAGTTGAACAAGGTAACGATCAAGAATCGTTATCCTCTTCCTCGTATCGATGAATTGTTTGATCAGATGAAGGGAGCCACAATTTTCTCTAAGATTGATCTCAAGTTAGGGTACCATCAGTTGAGGATTTCGAGAGGTGGACATTCATAAGACTACCTTCCACATGAGATATGGGCACTATGAGTTCACAATGGTGCCTTTTGATTTGACTAATGCCGTCGCAGTGTTCATGAGTTTGATGAATGGGGTATTCAGGACCTTCTTAGATCACTTTGTGCTCATCTTCCTAGATGACATTTTGATATACTCATGTACACGTGAGGAGCATAAGGGGCACCTTCGCTAGGTTCTTCAGTGTCTTCGTGAGCAGTAACTTTACGGGAACTTGGAGAAGTGTGCTTACTTTCAAAAAGAGGTGTATTATTTGGGCCATTTCATTTCTGGAGAAGGTATCACCATTGATCCTTCCAAGATTAGAGCCATTATGGATTAGCTAGCACCCACTGCAGTGAACGAGGTGTGCAGGTTCATGGGATTAGCAGGATACTACCAGATATTTTTTCAGGACTTCTCTCGGATTACGCACCCTATCACTTCCCTTTGAAGGAAAGGGAAGAAGTTTGTTTAGTCGACAGATGATCTGAGTAGGCCTTCAGACACTAAAGGAATGCCTCACCACAACACCTATTCTTGTAGTGTCGGATCCATAGGGTGAGTTCTTTGTTTGCATGGATTCTTCATTGGCAGGACTTAGAGGTGTGTTGATGTAGGAGGGAAGAGTAGTAGCTTTTGAGTCTCGCAAACTCAAAGATCACAAGCTTAATTATCCGACCCATGATTTTGAACTTAGAATAGTTGTGCATGCTTTGCTTAGATGGAGACATTTTCTTCTTGGCAAGAGATTCACACTCAGGACAGATCACTTGAGTCTTTGCCACCTCTTCACGCAGCCCAATCTCAATGCTTGTTAGCGGCGTTGGATGGAGTTGCTTTATGAGTATGACATGGAGATAGAGAATGTGAAGGGGAAGGAGAATGTGGTAGCAAATGCTCTCAAAGATAGATACATGTGGCTATGGCCACCTCGGTGAGCACATATTTACATATCGGGATTCTTCATAGCTTCCTCTTGACAACTTCTACATTGCAGTTCGAGTAGAGATTGAGTCCCAGAGACTCCTCAAGGGGAATTTTGATGGATTTACCTTAGAGGAAGATGGTCTTCTCAGACATAGAGGCCGGATATATGTTCCCAGAGATGGAGGCTTAAGGTAGGACATCTTGGTAGAGGCACATTGCGCACCCTATTCATCCCATCCCGGGGTGAAGAAGATGCACGCCACCTTGAGACAATTGTATCATTGGAGAGGACTTCGTCGAGACATGGCCTAGTTTGTATCATGGTGTTTAGAGTTCCAGAGAGTTAAGGCCGAGCATTAACATCTAGCAAGCCTTCTTATCCTCATGCTATACTGGAATGGAAGTGGGACACCATTTCCATGAATTTCATTGTTGGGCTACCGATGTCAAGATATCACCACGACGCCATCATGGTCACGGTTGATAAATTGATAAAAATGGCTCACTTTTCTCTGGTGAAGACCACTTATATAGCTAGAGAAGTGGCATGAGTATATTTGGATGAGATTGTCGGTTGCATGGGATTCCACAAAAGACCATTTGTGACCACGATCCTTTGTACACTTCACATTTCTAGACCACCATGTAGTATGTCCTCGGGATGAGGATCAAATTCAGCACAACATATCACCCCGATACGATGGAAAGATCGAGAGGGTGAATTAGATTTTAGAGGATATGCTTAGGATGTATGTGAAGGATCAACAGACTAAGTGGGAGGAGTACTGTGCTTAGTGGAGTTTGCCTATAATAATAGTTTCCGAGTTCCATAGGCATGGATCCTTTTCAGGATTTATATGGTAGAGAGTGCAGGACACCTCTTAGCTGAGATAGGTTATAGGACGAGAATATCTCTCAGACTAGATTTTCTACAGGACATGGAGCAAGGTAGGTGGTGTTGATTAGGCGAGAGATTGCAGGAGGCTCAAGACAGGCATAAGATCTATGTGGATCAACATAGGATTGACCATAGTTTTGATGTGGGCATGAAGGTGTTCCTTTGTGTCAAGCCACACAAGAGCCCTATCCATTATGGAAAAGGTTCTAAGTTGGCTCCTAGATTCATTGGTCCTTTTGAGATCTTGGAGTGTATTGGCCCTTTGGCCTACCGTCTAGCATTGCCACCCATCTTGTCTCACATACATGATATTTTTCATGTTTCAGTTCTTAGGAGATATATTGCAAATCCTTCTCATGTGCTAGATTAGACATCATTATAGGTGTAGGATCAGGGGTAGGTGATGGTGGAGCCCATTCGCATCTTAGATTGTAGGACCCTGGGCCTTCAAGGTAGAGAGGTTGATCAGGTTTGGGTGTAGTGGGACAAATATGATGAGATTGCAGCTACATGGGAGGATGCTACTTCATTACGAGTTTAGTTTCCACATTTGTTCTAGTGACTTCCAGGAGGAAGTCGAGTCTAAGGGGAGGGGATGTAGTGCCCACTTTCCTTTGACACCTTTTGATGCTTATGTTGATACTGTTGATTACATTATAGACATTATTATGTTTTGATTTAGTATGATGTTAGACATTGATCATGGATTATTGTTGATCTTGATTTGATTTTGATGCATGATGATTATTAGAGACACCTTATATGTGGATGATGATATATTATTGACATGGATGTTTTATGGATGTTGTTCGAGACATGTGATTTTGGATATTATGAGTAGATCTAGAAAATGAATATTTTATGATGCTGATATAGTTGTGGATTAAAAATGTAAATGATGTAGTTGTTGCTTCGATGTTGTTGTGATTCATTTATATAGTTGGTTTTGTGATTTCATTTATATCATGTTGGATGTTTTGATATGGCCACAAGGCCGAAGGAGGTATTTTTGTTTTGCAGGTTAAAAATATCACAACAAAGCATCGGGGGATCGAGACCAACCAAAATGGAATTCTAGGTGAATTTAACAAGGTCACCATGACAACTTGTATTATTGTGTTGTGTGTTGTTTTGTTAGAGATTCCCATTGGGGGTATACACTTTATATGTGACCATGGGTTGTGTATTTATTAATGTGTTTATTTTATTATTGTTGTATGTATTTTATTAGTAATGTGTTCTTTTCTTTTAATTAATTAAAATTGTGATAGATTAATGTGAGAAATCTTATGTTTGAAATTTAAATAAATTAAATTGGAATATGGGAAAGTAATAATGAAAGTTGTTGGCTGTTTGTATTTAATTTGTAAGGGATGTGTTGTGTAAGTTGTGTAAGTCAAATTTTGGAGTAAGAAATACTCCACCTCCATGGAAATTTGAATTTGTCCTTGGGGGCTTGTGGGGACAAGTAAAACTTGTCCCATAACTCTAAATTTAATCTACCAACCATACTTATGGATGGAGATGTGATTTTTGAGTGTTATAATAAATTTTGTTAAGCATGTTGCTTGTTTTGGAATGCAATCTCTTACATTTCATTTATTTTTCCGTCCCTTGAGGTGTGGGCTCTTTGGAGTGTGCAAGTAACTTGTCATTTTTCACCCACCTCTTTATTGTGCTTGGGAGAATGGAGTTTGTATTTTGTGTTGAATTAGAGGATGTGTGATGTGGAATCATACTTGGATCCACATCATCCTCTTCTCTCCCTCTTCTATTTAATTCAATCTCTCTTCTTGTTTTGGGTTGTTGAATCATTTTGCGCAGCTTCCTTGGGGCACATTTTTCTTGTGTGCAACTCTTGTTTTTGTAGGAAGTTGGAGAAAGATTTGCATGTTTGGGAGTTGCTATTTTGGAATATGTTTTGTTGGCATTTGAAGCTTGATGTTGGGAGAAAAAGTAACCATGGAGAGGTAAGAATTTAACTCTCATTCTTTTTCTGTTATTTTCTTGTTTTGTTGTGTGGATAGTGCATGCTTGTTTTATTTGTTGGCTAGTTGGGTAGACTACCATAGGGATGGTGTAGGAGAAGGCTATGGGGAATCCATGTGGGGGGGCATAAGGAATGCCATTAGCATCATAATTTTGTGGAGGGATTTTGGGTTTGGGATCCACCATGGAAAATAAATAGCTTGCATTTCTTACTTTGTGGGGGCATAAGGAAATCATGGGGGGCATAAGGAGGGATTTGTGGGGGCATAAGGAAATGTGTGTGATGAATTATTTTAGTGGTTTGTTATTGGTGGATGCCCAAATTCCAATTGGGAGGCATAAGTAGCTTCCCCCATAGACCTTGCTCCTTTGGCTTGCATGATCAAGCCTGAGTTCTATTTTGAAATGATTTTAAATGCAGTTGTGAACTGTTGTTTTTGTGTTGAATTGTGTTTTAAAAAAGAAATGTGTATGTGAAAGAATGATGTGTTGTGGAAGCCAATTGTTTCCATGGTTGAATTACACCTTTGATTGTATTTTGGTTGGGGCTCGGGGCCAATGATGAAGGAAGGCTTCTCCTTTCATTGGATATATTGGTTGGGTGGAGAGCGTTGCCTTTCCCCCTCTTTTGTTGTGATCAACTTGGAGAAAAAGAAAATGTGCATGTTGCTGTCTTGGAGCAAAAGAAAAGTGGAGTTTGGAAGTCCATTGTGAAAACAAATCCAATTATAATCTTCTCCACATGATGTGGATGAAATTGTAAAAGTTATGTTATGGAGAAATGATGTTATAATTGATTATAAGAATGTACATTTGAATTGAGAAAGACATTTGTTTTATGCTCAGTACATTGGAAAGAGATAAATTGAATGTTGTTATTGTTTTCCAACGATGAAATATGTAAAGTATATGATTGGAACCAATAAAGAACTACAAGTTTATCTCTTAATTGCATTGTTGTGATGAAATGGGAATATCAAATTGTGATTTGAAGCTCTGTTTATTTGCAAAAAAATTGTGTATGAAGGAAGGTTGTTGCTTGTTTCTTTTGGGAAATATATAAAATTGAAAGTTAGACCTTATCATTTAGCTTTGGAAATGAATTGTTGTAAACAAATAAATGCATTAGATTAGTTTAGAAACTATATACCACACTTAAATGATAAAATTGATAAATAGATCCTTTAAAAATTTGATCACTGGCATTGTGACTTTTAAAACTGACAAATTTAATCAAATTACATAGTTTGGACCAGCACTTAACAATAAACTTGGAAACCTTAAAATTCAACATGATATATTAGCAATGAACTCAATTGACAAAGAAGATTTAAGAGAATAACTTGAACCATTGCAAAATTGAGCTCAATCTCTTCCTCAACCGTTTTCTATCATTTGTTGGACAAAATTCAAATTTGAATCAATTGAACAAATAAACTTCCTAAAACACTTTAAACTCTCCCTAGATCAATTCTCCATGCCTGTTTGGCATGTTGAGTGAAGGAGGAGATCCAATTTAATCAAATTGAAAAGTTGGAAATTGTCAGTTTGCTAATTAAAAGCTTACAGATCCTTTTTGTAAAATTGACCCCTTAAACTTTACCAAAATGTAAAATTTATGTTTCTTGTGTAAAGAGGGCTTCGAGAGCTTTCCAAAAAGTCCTCATTTTCCCAAAACTGAGCTTTCTAACTTAAGTTATGGCACTTTGAAATTTTTGAGTCATGGGGAGAAAATTTGGGAAAATTTTCCCTCAGGGCCCGAACCAAAAAATTTCCCGTCAAATTGAACTTAGAATTTTTTTTGAAAAATTTTGGTCCAAGAAAAATTTCAAAATTTCCTCCACCAGACCGTAGCCAATCAGAGGCTACCACGTGTCCTCACGGGGAAATGGTGGAGGCACGGCATTTTCTTTTCCCTTAGACTTTTTTGAAAAGTTTGGAAAATTTTCCTTTTGGCCATGTCGGCTGTAACCAACAGAGGGTGCCACGTGGCACCTTGGGGGTGTTAGTGGAGGAGGGAGAATTTCCTTGCTTTGGAAGTTTTTCCTTTGGGAAAATTTTCATGAGAAGCTCCATAGCTCTGCACCCCCACCCTCGCCTTGGGAAACATTTCTCTGGGCACGAGGACCCGTGCGACCATCTTTCACCCTTTTTCTTCCATTTGACGAAGTTCACCAATCTTCCCTGCCACTTTGCCCTTCCCTCACCCTCTCTCGCTTTGAATTAGAGCTCAACACGTGTCCACCGAGTACTCGTAGAGGCACGGGAGAAATTTTGCATTTGTCTTTGTGGGGGAAATTTTTTTTTAAAGCCGCCCCACGACCCGCCAACCCACCAAAGGTGTTTTCACCCCTGCTTGACACATGTCCCCTTGGGGAAAATTTGACTCCAAAACTCTGCTTGATCATATCTTGAGTTTCTGAAGGAGTTAGGAGGACTTCTTTATATCACGGAAAGGTGAGAAAATTTCCTATCCAATGGGAATGATTTAGGGAAATTTTGGAAGCATTAAGTATGAGAAAAATTAGGTTGAAACTCTGAGCTTGTTAGAGAGTGGGTATGGGGGTAGATTACTCCTTGAACCTAACTGAAACTTCTAACCCTAAAATTTAACCATGTGAACTTGATAATTGTTTAATAAATGTAAAGTATGTTCTAGTAATTTAGATTTGTTCCAAAACCTAATAGGGTCAACTTTGTTGTCTTGTAACTTGGTTGTGGACACTTCTAATAAAAAAATTATTCCATAATTTTCTAACTAGTCCTAGGTTGTTTCTTGGGTCTTAAGTGGGTTGTTTTAACAGGAATCACACACCCAACTTAAAAAAGTGCCACCAAATAATCTATGCGGCCCCATCATTGGTGACTAACGAGAGGTCACTAAGTGACCTCCAACCTCTGATGCCACCATCCTCCAGTGGATCTGCTGCTAACTCAGTTGAATGTGATCATGTGGCTCAATGGTTGCCAAGGCGTCGGGTAAATTTTTTTTTTTCAAACGTTTGACTCTAATTGACAATGAAATTTTGACTAACAAAAATGACAATAAACAAATATCTAATAATCACCTATTTGACTAAATTGATGACGTTAATGAATCTATTACAACAAGACATTTGACAATGATACACTTTTCTCTCTCTTTATTTTTTTATGGAATGACAATAAAACAATGAACCTCTAACCAAAAAAATTCACGATATAGTATTTTAGACTAAGAAACACAATTGCTCACTTTTTAATGACACACCAACAATTATTTTTGACGAGAAAAATATTGGAATCATGTTAGTGGGAGGCTATGACAATACTAAAGACTATTAAAAACATACACTATAGACAGGTAAGACTTAAAGACTTGATACATACCGAGCTTATTGAACCTAAACCATGTAAAATGAAGAGTATTTCTAAAAATAAAGAAATATTAAAAAATTATTCAAATGTAAACATAAAACTTTAATAGGAGTGGAGAATAACCACATGGAGAGCTCAGATTGGGAGCTTCCAGAAGGTCCATAGATTCATGTGGTCTGCATGTATTATGAAGTTCATATTTTGAGAGCCATAGAGTTTTGAGATCCTACATATGGTATATGGAGAACCTTCTTTTGGAAGAAATTATTAGACGATGAGAATGGAAGGTTTGAATACTCAGAAACGTCTCAAAATTGATGATGTGCTTGCAAGAGCCAGTGAAATAATATAGAATAAAAATCTTTGCTTCAAGTGTTTCCACCGCAGATCTGGACTAATAGTAGTGTGAAACTGTTACACCTATCACGATAAAAAAATCGTATAAAATAGGTTTAGCATGCAAAGTAAGTTTATAGAATAATAATCTATTACAAATGAGATTGTACACACAAAATATTTATGGTTTGATATGTGGCGAGGATCAAGTTGAGATCACCAAGTGTCTATAGAGCTTAGAGATACGAAATTAGACTGATTAGATTTGATGTCGAATGCTCCCTGATCTATAACTCTTTAAACCTACTTTGTATGTTTGTAAATACGAGTGTAACCCACTGTCAAGTCCAATGTAAATAAATAAAATCGAAGAACCAATACATTACAATCCAAGTGCACAAACTAAAATTAGATGCGGAAAATAAAATATCATCCATAGGGACAACCAAAAAAATGGTATTCCCCTTAGCAATTAGAAAACCATTTTAACCCTAGATATCTCGCTCTGATACCAAATGTGAGAAGAGCACCAGATTTAACACAACAAAAGATATTCTATTTAGCACAATATGAAAACATTACACATGCTATTATATAGCCATATAGATAGGAAAACAACCTTCAATTATTTAGGGAGGTGTTATAACAAATATCCTGGAATAATATTCACGGGTATAACAAAACTATATGTGAACTCTAATATATGAGTTGTTTATAACAACTCATTTACATCCTCATATTAATGTAATATTATAAATATCACATTTATAAATAAGAATATATGATTAATAATGTGAAACACTATTAACCCTAACAAGACTCATATTACAAACATTAATATCACTAATGAGTTTTCTAATCCAAATAAACATAATAAAAATTATAATAAGTTGTATATCAATAATTTATTATTATCACGCACATAATATCTACCCAAATAAAATGTGAGCACTAAAACACATTTTCCTAACATTACAAGCACATGAATAGTATTTTAGAGTCTGGTTAGGCCTTTTACAACCTGTAAAAACCTGAAAAATAGTGAAAATGATGTTAGCAAAGTGAAAATGACATTACATAATGTGAAAATGATGTGGTCACCATAAGAATGACATAGTCTATAAAAAAAATGATGTGGTTTGTACAAGGAATATTGTTAGCAAATATGACATGGTTAACTAAGAAAAGTATGTGGTTAAAACGATAGTGATGTGGCTACTTGGGAAAATGATGGCTTAGTTTTAAGCCAAAAATAATTTTAAAAATAGAAAAATATTTTTTAAAGTAGATTATCGAGCAAGATAAGTTGATATTAAATATATATTGGTGAAATAATTTGTCGCAGTGAAGATTATTAGTTTCCACCAATATTCATGGGGCTAAGCCCTTCATTTTTGGGTATGGGAGGCTCCCATTATTGAATGCAAACTAACTAAAACTATGGGGCGACCGCTTGGTTGGGGATCATATAGGAATAATCCACTAAACCTATGGAAAACTACTTATATAAATTAAAAGGGATGAATTAGTTTGGAGAGAGGTAAAGGGGAGTAGGAGAAATAGAGAGAGAGGGTTAATGTTGTGAGTAACCACTAACGTAATATCACCGACAATAATAAGAGTAGGTATACATTCAATATAAGAACATAGCAAAGTAAGCAAAAACAAGACTAATAGATCGAGAGACACAAAGTTCCTTCTTGGTTGTACAAGATTACAATGCTTGTAAATTTAGAGAGTAGAGAGGATAGAGGAACATATACAATGAGATAGAGGAAATGTAGCTTTTATTACTTGTAGTAGTAGTGAAATCCAATAAATTATGATGATAAATAATTTCCAACCCTTTGGGATGGAAAATCCATTCCAGATTTATAAAATGTCTCTTCCTCCCCCATATGAATTTTCATCTCAGCACCATGTGACTTTTCAAATTCTCTAGCAATGAAACTAAGTCCTTTTCTTATTTTTGAAAAGGGACTTTTACAATGTAACATCAAATCACTTAGCTAAATAAGACAAAAGAGTGAACACGTACATTCCCAATGAAGAAATATAATGTTAGAGAGAGAGGTAGGGAGGAGAGATAAGAAGAGAGAGAAGTGAAATATGGATATGGGAAAGATCCTTGTTGACGAAGAACCTACTTCTGATGGACCATTGAGGGAATGTTTCATGAATGAGATTATTTGATTCTAACAACCTGTTGAACTAAAATACTATGATTGCAAGTGCTTCCTCATATGATATGGAGACACGCTCTACGACATCATATGACTATCTAGAAACACTACTGCAAGACATTGGACTATTTGGACCTGTGATGACTTCTTGATCATGTAAACATGATGGTCTTGGGTACCTCGGTAGCTTGTGGTTAAAATAAAAATATTTTACACACACTAGTTCATTTTGACATTTTATTTTCCATGGTGTGATTCACATGATGTCCCTCTTCTTGGAAATATATTTGAACAAAAGGCTGAAGTTGGAACATGGTAATCATCACCTTACTCCTCGTGACTTACTGGAGCTTCACAATTTGAACAAAAGGTTGAAGTTTGAGGTTTTCATTTGTCGAACTCGTAAATCTAAAAAGGTAACTTATTGGGATGTAGATTTCAAATGGTTTCTATAAATTGTATAGATCATCAATGGAAATTCTCTTATAATTTTCTTGAAGGATTTTTTGGGAGGAGTGCACTGGAAAATTTTGCTAGAAATTGGGTGCATCGTTTTGGAGATATGAGCAATTTTTAGTTTTGGGAGTATGGATGTTTGGAAGAAAATCAACATAATAAATAATGAAAATCAAGGTTTTGGGAGGGGAAAAAACATCTTGGAGTTTGAAAAACTATTAAGTGTTTTTGATCTTGGAGTTATGGAGTTACATTCAAAAATGGCTTATGGGAGCTTAAAAGTGATTTCTCACGTGACCACCCGAGTAGAGAAGAAGAATGGGGGGATTTTTTGTGTCCCCTTCTTCCCTTTACACTTTTGAAATCTAAGGGGATAGAATGTCTGAGAAAATGTTCCTTAGGGGTTATGGTTACAAGGTGGGGCTAAAGTTAAGTTATTTGCAAGTTTGAGGTTCCCTAGGTGCAAAAGTTGATCATGAAAAGTTGCGAGAGGAAGGGATTCATGGGGGAGTGTAATTTTGTGTCCCCCATGTCCCTTTTAACTTTTCTCAATCCAAGGGGAAATCATGGCTGATAAAATGTGACATGGGTCCAAGCTCATGAGAAGGGGACAATATAAATGCAAGTTTGTGATGAGCCTAGGTGGAAAAGAGATGAGCTTCAAGTTACGAAAAATTTTCCAACATGGAGGAGTGCACTTTTGTGTACCCATTTCCCCCTTGCACCTTGGGGAAAATAAAAGGGGGAAATATTTTCTTTGAAATGCACCAAGGGGTTACCTTATCATGTAAAGGGGACTTGGCAACTCAACTCCTCCATTTACTCCGCCCAACACCTCAAGTCATGATTTTAAGTGATGAAGCATAAAAAATGGATGGGTGAGAGAAATTTTGTGCCCCATTGTACCCTTTTAACCTCAGTGAAAATCCAAGGGGACACTAATGGTGAAAAGTTCCTCTAAGCCTTTTTAAAATGTTGATGTCATGCGCTAAGTGCTTTTTTGGCCATCGGGAGTGATTTTTCTACCCCAAGAGCATCTAATGGTGTTTAGGGGTAAAATATTATATGATTTTGAATAAAAATCACATGTTGAGATCATCCTAGCCATTATTAAGTTCTAATTATTCTTGTAATTTGAATTTTGGCACCATTAATCCTTTCAACACGAAGGATAATCGAAGTGACTTGAGATATATCACAAGAGACATTGAGAATTAGGAAAAATTATGTTCTCATAATTTTGAGAATTCTAGGCCTTTATATTGATTATTTGATGAGATTTAAAATACTCCTAGAGCTCCTAGAATCATCCGGACAAGTTAGCTTTCACCATTAGAGCCTTCATTCCCTATGTCCAAAATGACCCGATCTTGTTTACTTGATTCCTAACATCAATTTATTACAAATTTTTTTCCATAAAATACTTTACATAACTTCCTTTCTCTCTTATACAACTCCTAGATGATTTGAATCTTCCCTGTCAGCTTCCGGAGGGTGTTCACCAGTTGCAAAATGGCCAAAAATGGCCCTTTTAAGCCTCCGAGGATGGTTTTTCTTCCTTAAAATATTAGAGAATTCTTCAATCACCTTTGTAATACATCCCTACATATGAAACCCACTTGATAACTATGTATCACTTTCCTCTTGCTAAGAATGAGGGTAGTAGATACCCGAAGGGGCTGCGTGAGTGATAGGTCGGCCGGAGGAAGGGTTCACAATGACTAGGAAAAGGTTTTAAAAGGGTGGGCTTAGTTGTCACGACAATTTTTTTGAATTTTTCATGCTAGGAATTTTTCATGCTAGATTTTTTTCGAGAAAGTAATATACAAGGTGATAAAACACTCTAAATAGTGGCAAAAAGTGAATAAACCCAAAAATCACACTCACTCCCATGAAAATGATGCGGTATGTTGTGAAAATAACATGGTCTATGTGAAAATGATGTGGTATCACAAAAATGATGTGATATTATGTGAAAACATCATGGTCACTCTAAAAATGATTCCTACCTATCATATACATATAAATAATGAATATAATGGGCTCTTTGCAAACATGACGTTGTCATTAGCGAAAACAATGTTATAGGTCATGTAAATGAGCTTAGCCGATAACATAAAAAATTGACAAGAAAAATTCATTTTTTCTAAATTTTACACCCTATTTGTTTTTATTTCTTCACATGTCTTAAATTATGTCCTATTAAATAGGAATCAATAATAAAATTGGGTGTTCCCGTGTTTGACCAGTGCACCAAAATGTGTTGAGTTTTAATTATAAGCATGCACATTAAAAATCATGAAAACCATTCATGGCTCTCTACCTAAAACTAATCCTCACACATCATAAAGGGCCAAAGGATAATGAACCCTTGGTAATAAGATTAAGACAATATTTTATCTCACATTACCTTGAGTGTGAGTTTTTCCTTGATGGAATCTATTTTTACTAAAATTTCTTGTTGGATAACTTATTTGATTGCTTGATTATTGACTCCAAAATTTAACAACACTTCATTGTAGTAGGTTTAATTGATATCCAAGGTGGAAATAGTTTATTATTATTATTATTATTATATTGTATGGAGGTGTTAGATTTATTTATATTAAAATAGAGGGATAGGATGAATCCATGGTGGATTAGACAATGGTGGAGGTTAATTGTGAGGATAGAAGATTCTAGAGGGAGAGGAATTTCCCTAATTTAAAAATTCATGGAAGTTGGTAAAATGAGAAGACTATATAATTAGTGAATTATAGAAAGGTGATTGATAGTTATAATATTAAATTATAATTTTCTAGATGTGATTAATAGTTGAGGGATTAGTAGGAGAGGATAGGTTAGTACGTGGCTAGGAATTTTAAATTTCTAAAACACGTGAGAGGATTTGATTAGTGTTAAGTGGGTGATTGATTAAAATGTTAGAATGATGAGATAGAGGGTAATGTTAATGTATGAGACGAATGTTAGTAATTTTAGGAGGGAATAATTGGTAAAATTAGTAGTCACTAATTATAGGTGTATACACCCATGGTGTCACAAAACAAGCAAGGAACTTAGGACATATCAAATAAATAATCATTGTATTGTAATCATGCAAGACAATAAAGTATAACCATGCAGAAAAAAATATTTGAAATAATTTGTATAAACAATTAGTGATAATAGTATATGAAATACATACAAAACATATAAATAATTACAAGAAAATAACAATATAGGCTAACACTTCACAAGACACATGTGTTAGTCCTCTTAACCCAATAAGTAGCAATAAACATTATGTATGATGAAGAAGTTGTAAAGTAACATATAATGAAACAAAATCACCTATATAGCATGGAGGGATGCCTCCAAAAGAGTAAAGTAAGGGACCAATCTAAATCCTATTATTGTGTAACAACATGCGGCGCGCCTTACATCAAGAAAAAGACACTTTGTGTGGACGTATGTCTCAGTAAGAATAGATATGCCATCTATAAAATCAATTTGACAAACAATATGTATAAATTTAGAAGCAAACCAATCAAAGTAGATCATGCCCTGAATTTGTATTTTTATCATATTGAATGTTTTTATATTATGTGATTATTTGAATGTTTTTTTAATGCTTTGAAAATAGATATGCAAAATATAAAGGGCGTAACACCATAAGTACTTGGTAAGAGTATGATCGGGGGAAAGATGAACCCAAAATAATGAAGGAGAGGTAGGCCCCAAATATGTCATAATAGAATAAGGATAATTATGTACTTAAATTGTAGAGGAGTGACCATATGATAGAGAACCAAATAGTGATAGACTCGGTAGAAGTAGTATATGAGTATGATACGTAGAATTAGATTTGAATTAGAGTGATATTAATTTTTATTTTGTTATGATAGCCATTTTTATTGGATTAGTTTGATATAACATTTGATTATTAGGGATAGTATTACTGGTAGTATTAGCAAAAACATTGGAAGCATGACCCTTACCAAAGAACACATGGGCATATAGAATGCAAAAATCCTATTCTTGAAAAATAAGGAAGGGAGATTTGCATATGCAACTTGGTATTTGAGAAGGGATTATACATTGGTGAATATTTAGTGACCATAGATAGAATAACAAAACAAAACCACTAGGTAGAAACATGTGTCATATAATTGTATTTATAGAACAAGTAAGGGAAATACAAGATTTAAGGTACACGTTTGGTGATTTTGGGAAAATACCAATAGAGATGAGCAATAATTTGAGGTCAATCAATTCATAAATCCTTGGGGTCATCAAGGATAAGGAAATAATCATCATTGTCAAAGAGATGAGTATTCACTTCATGTAAATGATTACTTGGTGTATTAATTTGTTCATCATCACCGATATAAAGATCTCAATTATCAACCCATCTATCACCTAGTTCAACGCAGATCCATAATAGTAACTTGGTACTATCCTTAATATTTTCCTTCATATTCCCCCATTAGGTATGGGATTCATAGTAAGAGATGTATTTGTAGCAGAGTGAACTTAGGATTAAACTGATATGTTCCTATGCATGTAATAATATACATAACATCATCATCATCATCATCATCTTTAATCACGTTTAAAACATCCCATCTATGTGGAGTAGGTTCCACCTTACTAGTAATTGGTACATGATCAAACTCATTCATATTTATATTATAATTAGTATTATAATTCCCATCATCATCCAAATGAGAATCCACCCCATATTGTTGTGGGGAAGAATATATATTTAAATAATCTATTGTTGTGTTTCCCCATGAGGAATTTTTTTATGCTCTAAATTATCCAAGGCCATGTCTATTTTCTCATGCTCAATTGGTATTATTTCCATCTTTATTTGCACAATAGTAGAATCTAATTTTTCCATCGAGAGTGGCTATGAAAAATGATGTATTACTTTCTTATCCAAAATTGTTTCATTTAGTATGGAATTATTATCATTTATCATAAATGTATCAAATTTAGGAACACATGTAGATTTAGGGACTTATAATGATCATGTAGTATATTGTCATGTATCGAAGGAAATAAATCCCTTATGCTCAATTTTTGGATTCTTTGTTGCAAAGCATAACAATTTTATTACGATGTCTATAACTTCCATGATAATTGCAAAATAGACACCTTTGATTTTTCAATTCTATAGAAGGGATAACACTTAAGGCAATAGTAAAGTGAATAATTTCTTATCGAGTAGATCATATGAAATATCATGTTGTCTAGTATTCTTGACAATCCAAATAGGTGCTTTCGAGTTGTGGGTGCCATAGTAGGAAAGAATGATCTTGTGGAATGAACACATTGTGATCTATATGGAGGAGTTTCACTTCACTTTTATAAGAACATGTATCATGCATAACATTTGTATCACATTTTGTTTTGGTAGCCTTAGAGCTGGATTGATCATAATGCACAGAGACATGATAAACATGGGTATTGGAGGAATCCTTTAGATGTGATATCTCAACCTTAAGAGACTTGATCTCAAAGTGCTCATAGCTTGAATTTATGCTTGAAAATGAAATTTTGACACTTGAATAGATTGAATGATAGCCATGTAAATGTTGTCAATGCTATGGCCATCTAGTGATGAAGAATCCATATGATATGGCCAATAGGGTTTTAATTGAGATATTATCCCTATAAGAGTGATAAACACATCATATGATGATGAATATTAATTCAAAGACAAAATAAAATGGATGATAAAAAATTGATTATTAGAGATGAATAATCATAACCCAAAAATTAGTAATGAAGGTAGGACAAAAGTGATGTTTTAACAAAATGTGACCATCATTAAAATAGGAAAATAATCATTTATGAATATAGAGAGTGAAATGAATAAAAAATAGGTTTCTTCGAACATGATTATGTGGAATAAAAACCTTCAAAGAATTTTATTTTTTTGTATTTTTTATCGAGCCCTAATTACTAAAAATAATAATTTTGAATTTTTTAAAATTATGTAAATAATTAAAGAAAACCAAAAGAGATTATAATTTAATATTAAAAATAAAAAATCTCTAAGGAATTTCAAAATAGATCGTTATGGTCTAGATTTGGCTCAAAAGAAAAATATTCCCAATAGAATGCAAAGAAAAAAACAACCATCATCAAATTAATAATATGAATATTTCGAAAATAGACTGATTTTTTTGAAACAAATAGAGGTATTTTATTGTATTTACAAGAGAAATAAAAAATTGAGGGGATTTACAAAAAGGTATATTTTTATGGTTATACACCTATTACTAAAAATAGTAATTTTGCATTTTTGAAATTGTATTAAAATTATGCCAAAAAGAGGTTTTTGTTGAATAAATCAAAATACGTAAGAAAAGAGGAATTTCAAAATATAATTGTTATGATTGAGATATGTGATGAAAGGTGATTTGGAAATTAGGAATCCCTAGAAAGTGACCCAAAGTGAAGGAACGAGTATGAGACCCTAGGGAAATTTGTGAAAACCAAATTTAGGGCATGTGATAGATGAAAATAAGGTTTGGATCTAAGTATTAAGAAACATAAATGGAACCCTAGGGAAACTAGGATTTAGAATAAGGTGAAATATTTAATTGCGAGTCAAGTTCACTAAATATTTATACCATAATTAAATTAAATTACTATGGGATACACAAATATAAGAAGGATGTAAGAGTTTGTAACAAGTAGACTATTCTAATTAATTAACTTCTAACATTAACCATTCACAATCAAAATAATTCATTTCTTTTTGAAAGGATTGAAATGATTGATGAATGATAAATAATTTCTAAAATACACAAGAGGAGATATAGACTTAGTTGTATAGAAAAAATAAGGATGTATGGATGTGAATGATAATGGAACAGGTTGATTAGAACTATAAATACTTCGATGAAAGTTTCTTGAGTGTAAAATCAATAGGAGAAGGAGTGTAAAAACATTTTTACCATCCAAACCTGATCTATATGGTATTGAAACCTTTTATAAATTATAGCTATAACTTCCTATGTTTGTCACTTATCTAGAAATCATCTTTACTTTATTTCTCTCTTGCTTTTCACAATTTTGGTATGACATGTAATCACCTACAACAAAGTGGAAACCCTAATGACCTAGAAAACCCTTCATCAAAGCATTAGAAAACCAAAAGGAGAAAAAAATGCATGTGTGGTTTAGGCTGGACTAACCTTGGAAATTAGAATCCTAGTTATTGGACCAATCCAAGTGTTACACTACATGCCATCATTTCTATATCAAGCTTCATATAGTTCTCTTAGGTATTTATGCAAGTGTGAATAAATAACCAACCTCCTAGGGGTGCCCTTATATGTCATGACACCAAAATAATGAGATAATTGCATAGTATAGAATGTACCCAACATGGTAGTAGTTAGATGTTATATGCCTCAATTATGTTACCTAACCCCTTGGTGTCTTGAAACTTTTATGTAATGATTAGAGTAAATTTTGTATTTCTAAAACATGTATCTATAACCTTCACATGTTTGGAAATGGAGGAATTTAGAATCTTTAACCTGGTTAAGTGATTCAAACTTGTAGTATGGAATATTCTAGATGATGTGCATATGCTTTAAGCATATTAAAAAACCATTTGAGGGATTTTGGAATGATATTTTGAATAGAAGCTTGTAAGAGTGTAAGGTGAGTTATGAAGTGATAATGACTTGCTTTTATAGTTTTCTATAGGTAGAGTATTTTACTACGTTCAAATTTAAGAATATGAAATGACCCAAATAATATTTTGAAATTTAAATCGAAATCAGTGAATGTGAAGGGGTAAGACCATATAGGTTGGCCAAGATTAGACCTCACATCCTAACCCTTTCTTATGGTTTCGAGATGGAAGAGATGAAAACCAAAACTGCAATTTGTGTTATGAAGAACAAAGGTTTTATATTTCTTTGATCAAATAATATTATTATAATTGATAATAAGGCATAGTGTAATAATAATAAAGCTATAGAAGAGCTAGAGAGATGGGGTGGTTTGATCTTGAATGTGAAAATTTGTCTTAAGCAAGGGAACATGGTCAAATTTAGCATTGCACAAGGACAAGTTACCAAATTTTAGTGCCTACAATACCTTAAATGGTGTTGGGCCCTCAATGGGTCCACTTTATGTGGGTGTATTTGTAAAGGAAAGGTTAGTTACATGGAAAACCTATGAGAGGACATTGGTGAACTATGCCATCATCTCCCTCTTCTCCCTCTCAAGGGATTCATTAAGTAATGTTTTAAAAGGATATCCTATTTACTCTTGCATCTCTCAAGGTAATTTGAATTGAAAAGGAAGGTAATCTAAAGGATCATGAGACTTTACACCATCTTTGTGGTATTCTAACCATACTCTGACATGCAAGAGTGGAACAAAGTGAATTTGATACCACCGATCCAAATTAATGTATAACACAAAGGAAAACAAAATAATGATGGTTCTTAATGCACATTTGCACCCTAATTATATATTTTTAAAGTTTTTATGGGAATACATAACACTAAATAGGACTAAAGGGTTTATAAAAGGTGGACTATTCTCTAACATTAACCATTCATAATCAGAATAATGCATTCATACTTAAATGAATGATAAATGATAAGTAATTTATCAAATACACAAGATGAGAGATAAAACTAGTTATACAAGATAAAATAGGGATGAGTTTTTGTGTAGGATAGTAGAAAAGTTGATAAAGAACTATAAATTCTTTAATGCAAGTTATAGATCTGCAAAATCAATAGGTGAAAGACTGTACAACTATTGTATGGTGAAAACCTTATCTATACAATCTCAACCATGACCTATATGGTATTGTACCCAAAGTGATAGTCTATATATATAAATTTTTATGTGATTTCCTTGTTAAGAAATAGTCTTTGTTATATGTTTCTTCTACTCACATAGATTTGGGATGACCTATAATTACCTCCAACAAAGTGGAAACCCTATAAACCTATAGAACCTTTCATCATAACATTAACAAACCAAAGGAAAAAAATGTGTGTATGGTGAGATTTAAATACACTTGGTGGGTAGACTCCCAATTGTTGAATCAATCCATGCACTAGTATTTCACATGATTTACACTAGTGTGCATGTGCATGTCCTTATATATCTATTTACGCATTTCCGTATTAGTGTGTGCGCTAGTGTGCTCATCCATGTGTAAACACTACAAATAAAATTTCATTGCATGTGCCTATGTTATATTGTACACATTTATGTTTCATTGCATGCATTTACATTTTTGTAGATGCGCTAACATCACATATTAACACAAACGCATTCAAGTGCACATGCTATCTTGCTTTGACTATTTATTTTAATTTTCTATATTTTCTAGCAAGTTATTTTTCTTCTAACCTCTGTTTTAGGTTTGTTTCTAACTCACTTCTTGCAAGATTGTTGTAGTTAATTAATTTAAGTGCTTATTTTTATTAGCTTCCATTTTTCTAATCATAACAACCTCACGCATATGCTCTTCTCTCATAATTTTATAAGTGATCTTCAAAATAAAAACGGGAGTTTATTTTTCATTTTTTATCTTTTGTTTTCGTCAAGAAAACTTCTAACTCTTTGTTTGTAAGACCTTATTTACAAGGTTTTTTCTTAAAAATACTAACTACATATTGGATTGGTTATTAATTCAAGAAAATATTTATCACCCTTTTTATTACAATTTTTATAAAATTATCTTAATTAATTTTTTAGAGATGGGTTTATTCCACCTCTAATCAGTGTCGGCCCATGGGAAGTGCATGCCCGGTGGCCAAGAACTCATTGTGAGGAGTACCAAAGGAACCCCAAAGTAGTCGGTACCTTGAATGAATTGGATGAAAAATTAGGAACCCCCACCCAAATAACTAGTGAACCTTTTATGAGAGATTAGAGTCAAATTTATCCATAGTGGTAACCCTAGTTTGATCCTTTGAGCGGTGTAAACTATGGATTATCTTATCAAGGGGGTAAAGTAAAGTTGACAACTAGAAATAGTACCGCATTCACTCGGTAATCTTTTGGCATTTAGGGAGAGAACTTTATTCTAGGAAGCCACTCCTTGACTAATCCAACTTAAGTTTAGAGGACCTCTATTGGTTGGAAATTTGGTCATTGATTACAATCAATAGTTCAAGGGACAACAATCCCTCCTCTTACAGGGAGGTTCCCATATTCGTAAAAAAATCAATGTGCTCATGAGAATAGAAGTTAGGGGCATTATCAGTCAAGTTTTTGGGATTCCGAATCTAATCAATATGTTTTCTTTGATAAAATCACAAACAACTTCAGAAGTGGTTATTTTAATTGGAATTGCTTCAAACCACTTCGTAAAGTAATTAGTGGCAGTTAGAACATGAGTTTGACCTACACTTGAGTTTAGATTGAGATTTCCTATGAAATATAGCCCTCATTACTAAAAAGGCTCTTTATTGACAATTGGTTTCAGAGGTAAGGTGGCCAACTTGGGTCTATAAACAAAAGTATGACATGCTTCACATTTTGAGACAAATTTTGTTGCATCATTAAAAATTTTTGGCCAGTAGTAACTTGCATGGAGAATCTTGTGAGTTATTATTCAGCGAGAATAGTGACCTCCATAATCCTCATCATGGAAATCTCTCAATAACCTCTTTTGCTACTACTACTGTCTACACATATGAGGAAACATCCATCAATTCCTCTCTTGAACAATTAATTGTCATAGAGAACATATTGTGTAGCTCGGAGCTTGATGAATATTTTCTCTTTGATAATGAGATGTGCCGAACATTCTCCATAGGTAATAAAATGAGAAATATTGGAATACCACTCATTAGTTGAACTTAAGAAAATTATAGTAGTATTTTTTTCAATTGAATCACTCTTTGAACCTTTAGCAATCAATTCACATAGGCCCTTACCTCAAACAAGCTTGGTTGGATTGATGTTGAGATCATACTCCTAGACTTTGGCTACCCAATTTCCTTGTTTTGATCCAAAATCATGTTGGGTGAGGATAAAATTTCTGTTGAATCGAGTATAAACTCACCGGAGTGTGAATTTAGAATTTAGAAATGAAATTTCTTCATAGCTTTCACCACAACAAAGGCATGCTTTTCCAATTGGGATTACTTTAACTCATGATCCTTTAACACATAACTCATGAATGTAATGGGAAATTCACATCCATGAAAGTTATTTTGCACCAAGATTGTTGACAAGGTGTGCTTAGAGGCATAACAATAAATTATGAAATCTTTATCAAAATTAGGAAAGGAAGAATAGGTGTCTTGAAATATCTCTCTTTATATTCTCAAAGGAATTCTTCCCTTTGGCACTCCAATGGAAAGATTTCTTTTCTTTCATCATATGGGCTATGTTTCTTGTCAACTCTGTAAAATTAGGAATAAATATTCTAAGGAAATTGATCTTTCCAAAGAAGGAATGAACACCTTTCTTGCTTGTTGGAAGATATATATTTTGAATGTCTTAAACATGCTCCGATAAATCTTTATCCCATATTTAGAAACAATATGCTAGAAAATCTTTCCCTCAATTACACCAAGGACACAATTCTTGGGATTTGGTGAGATACCATGGTCTCTACATATTTGAAGGACAAATTTCAGGTGCTAAAAATGATCTTCCCTCTTCTTAGAGAATACAGTAAGATCATCCAAATAAATTACTATGCATTTATTCTTCAAGTCACCAAAGGATAAGTCCATTTCCCTCTAGAATGTTGCACCTACATTGATCAACCCAAAATTCATCCTTCAGTAGGAAAATGTGCCCCAAGGAGTTGTGAAGGAAGTTTTATGCTAATCTTGCACGTCCACTTCAATCTGGTTATAACCCAAAACCCATCAAGCATGGAAAACATCTTTAAACTAGTCACAACTTACAAAATCTGGTCCATCATTGGAAGTGGGTAATTATCTTTAAGAGAATCTTGGTTCAAGTTTCTAAAATCAACACAAATATGAATTTCTCCACTTTTCTTCCTTACAGGAAAAATATTAGAAACCTAGGATGAATGATGGATAAGAAATATTATCTGGGAATTTAGTAGATTTTACATCTCTTGGTGAATATTTCCTATAATTTTTGGATTGTATTTACTTTGTTTTTTATGAAAAGGTTGAGTGCTTGGTTTTAGGGAATGTAGTGTTGCATCTCCCTTGGCTTAAAAGTATTTAAATCATCATATGAATAGGCCGAACATCTATGTATTTCTTCAACAATTCAACCATTTTTCTTCTTTCTTCACCATAACAACATTTTCCAATATTGACAAACTTGGGCTCCTCATCACTTCCTAGATTAAATTTCTTAAACTCAGATGATTGGCTAATATCTTGTGATACTTTTCATTTTATATACTTATCATTTTTATCAAAAAAATCTTCTAAGCTCACAAGACCTTTAGGAATATTGTTACCTTTGAGTTTTATTCATCCATCCTAATTAGAATCTTCCTCAGGCACAAAAAGAGGTAGTGGATTCTTGATAGCCAACCTCACTTTCTTAAAAATATAGTTGAATAAAATTATCACTTCATTAAAGAAAGGAAATCAAATGCTGGTCATCATTGAAGACCTTCCAATTCTCTGCATTATCAGGGACACTGGGTCTAAATATCATTTCTACCATGAATTTATCTTGACTAAAATCTAGGTGGGGAATGAGTAGGGACCCATAGATTGATATAGAATATGATTTAGTGTTACTATCTCTTGGCACAACATTAATTTAAAAGGCATCTAATAATTTGATAGAATCCTATACAAAATTTCTATAATGTTTCAGCCTATGGTCCTTCACTTGAAATTATCCCTCGACCTATTTGACGATGAGCTTAGCATCACCTTAGGCATGAATGTTATTTATTCCCATCTCCCTTACTATTTCTAGGCCAAGAATAATTACCTCATACTTAGCAGTATTGTTGGTATTAGAAAATTGAATCTTGTAGGAGAATGGATGAATTTTTCCATCAGGTGACACCAATACAATCCCTACTCCAGAACCCGTTGTGGAAAAAATACCATTGAACTCAAGATTTCATATGTCATTCGGATATTTTAAAACAAATTTAGGAGATTTGATTTCAGACTTAGACATCACCATATAATTTCCATGACCCATATCTTCATACAAAATTTGTGCCTTGGGGTCGTTTGTCTTCTGAACAATGTACTCACCTATCTCTCCAAAAAAAAAAAAAAAAATTCTTCATTTGTCCATTGACTGGGATGAGTGCATGAGACTAGTCCATTTGAATTTCACCTCCAACTTCTCTACAAAATTTTATACTCAATAGCATACCATAGGATGGAGGTATGTCTACAACAAGGATTGTGGCTTTTACTTGTTCCTCGGGAATGAAACAAAAGATACTTGAGGATATTTTATTCTTCCTTCCATAGGCACCTCCTTGGTCTCCATTGAATAACATGAACCAAAATTTTGAGTTAGGGTAAGACCAAGTGCGTGAGCGGATTTTTAGGCATCATATTGTTTGATGCTCTAGAGTCAATGACACAGTTACTAAGTTTATGACCAACTATTAGTAGTGTCACATAGAAGTGATCACTCTTCACGAGAGGTGGAAGGTGTGGAAGCCATCAAATTTTGTGGGGATAGAGAGTTGGGGTAGGAAATATACATTTAGAAGATTTGGAATACTGACTAGGCTTGGAATTGAAAAATTTCACAACTTGAGAAAAGGTCTCAAGGTGATTCTAATAAAAATCAACTTCAGAAATCTAAATTTTAGTCTTTTTGATATGATCAATAATATCAAAAGACCCTAAAGTAGATAGGGTTTCTTAAATATAAAAACAAAGGTTTTATGTTTATTAGCATTTAGGGATGAGGGTGTTTTGGACATAGGAGTGGAAGGTGTTTTTACTTTAGGAAAATAATAAAAAGAAGAAAAATAAGAAGTATTCGATGGAGAAGTATTACTTAATTTTTAGTAGAAATAGTGGGGATGGGTGATCATCTTCTTGCAACTACTATGATTGTAACTAGAAATTATTTAGAATTTTTTTCTTTGCAGATCGCACAACTTCTTTCTTCTTATTCAATTGCTCTCTAGTCATGACAACATAAGATTCACTATTCATGTTAGTAACTACGTCTTCATAATGATCATCATCATCTACTCCCTCACAAGTGAGATAATTGATTTGAGAGTCATCTACCTCTTCAGTTCTTCTTTAGGTTCTTTAATCTCTTCTACTTCTATCTCATCATCAGGTTCCTTTACTTCATGTGTTGCATTGATTGGAACCTTCATAGGAGGAGCTTCAATTTATAGCTTTGGTTGAACAAGAGGAGATGGTTTCTCACCTAAAAGTTCCTTCACAAAATTTCCTTGTATGGAAAATTTTGAGAAATTTGTTTCTTGATTGTAATCATGTCATTATCCAACTTTCAAAATAATTGTTTAGAACTTGATGCACTTGAAGTAGAATATTTGGCCTTAGGTGGTTCCTTTCTCAACTTACCTGACATAATCAGGTCATCTTCTACACTTATGGACGATTCTTGATCTAGATTCACATTGGAAAGGTTGTCTCTCCTCAGAGCATAGCTCACCTCTAGCAATTTGGCATTAATGAACAAACACTTCAAAATTTTATCAATAGGATGAGCAACAATTGGAATCTTATTAACCAGTTTGTTGAATTTGGAAATAAATTCCTACATAGGCTCATAAGGTTCTTTCTTCATCTGGGAGAGTTGAGACATAAGTGCATAATAATCCTCTATAGGCTTGAACTCATTCTCAAACTGTGTTCGTATGGTGTTCCAGTTGATAATTGTACCGATGGGAGATGATAGAATCGATCTGCAACATTTTCTTGTAGAGTCTTGACAAACAATCTGATAGACACATCCTCATGCTTAACTCCAAGAATCCCACATGCAACAATAAAGGATGCAATGTGTTCATCTAGGTGTACTTTTCCATCATCTTTAAACTCTGGAAATTTCTTCCTATTCCCCTTTGGAAAATCGTACGAGTTTGTGCAAGGGATAAAGGTCCAACTTATCGACCCCAAGGTACAGTCAACCATTGTGGGAAAAATAACTTGCAAAGGAACAAAAAAACCTACTAAGACTAAAGCCTAAGCAATATCACTTACTTGTGCTTGAGTGGTAGTATTTACTTAAGAGGATGACCCAACCTTCCTTTAATTGAAGGTGTACTTACCGATCTTCTGTTTCAACCTCTTCTTTCTCGGAAATAACTGAAAACCTTACTTTTGTTGCAAACCGAAAGCAAGATCTTCTACACCTTGGGATCTATTTCCTTGTGTATATCTTCTTATAGCTAGTGTGTTGAAACTTTTGGTTTTCTCTAAAGATTATTCGATGGGAAATATAGTACGTGCCCCATGGTGGGCACCAAAAACTTTTGGTTGGAAATTTGGTCATTGAGCACTATCAATAGTTCGGGGACAACAATCCCTCCTCCTTATGGGGAGTTTCCCATACCCGTAACAAAAATCAATGAGCTCATGAGAAGAGAAGTTAGGGGCATCATCACCAAAATTTTGTTTGAGACTCGAGAATCTAACCAATATATTTTCTTTGATAAAGTCACAAACAACTTTATAAGTGGTTATTTTAAATGGAATTTCTTCATCCCACTTCGTAAAGTAATCAGTGGTAGTTAGAACATGAGTGTGACCTACACTTGAGTTTGTATTAAGAGTTCCTATGAAATATATCCCTAATTACTAGAAAATATCTTCAATGAAAATTGGTTTCGAGGCAAAGTGGTAAAATTGGGTCAACAAAAAAAAATTCGACATGATTCATATTTTTAGGCCCATTTTGTTGCATCCTTAAACAAATTTGGCCAGCACTAACCTACACAAAGAATCTTGTGAGATGTTATTGAGGAAGAATAGTGATCTCCACAAACATGATCATGGAAAGCTATCAATAACCTCTTTTTCTACTTCCTATCTACACATACGAGGAAACACCCATCAATTCCTCGGTTGAACAAAGAATTGTCCCAAAAACATATTGTGCAACTTAGAGGTTGAAGGCTCATTTCTAATTTGTAAAGGAGTTGTTGGATTTTGGTGCTTTGGAATGTAGATACAATTTTTGATCAATATAGAAGAAGACTTATTTACCTCTCATATGTGTTCTTTCTATTTTATTTTCTGAAATCTCGAATGTGAATATTAATATATTTGAATCCTGAAACTTTGTGTTCAATCCATTGAATATAGTGTGAAGAAATTTGTGTCTGGTTGCATTTATATTTTATGGGTTTTCATATATATTGATTCATATGTTCTTGAAATATCTTGCATGCATTAGTAGGATATAACTCTATAGTATTTGTATCCGAATGTGCTACCTTCTTCACTTCTTTCCTTACAGTAGTGAGCAATCTTGTACAACCAAGGAGGATACATGTATCCTTGATAAATAAGTTAGACAAAATGTTTCCCCCTAATTTATACTTCTTTCCCATACAAGTTGTTTTGTCCTCCAATTCTATTCCCTATTCATTTTCTGTATTGAGAATCTTAAAAATATGAAACCATTCACTGCACCAAAATCCTTAGATAGAAATAGTTAGTATGTACATTTTTAAATAATTAGAGTCCCAAGTTTTGGTGAATATGAGAACATCCCCATAAAGAGGAGGTACTATTGTCCCATGAACTATTGATTGTGCCCAACGACCAAATTTATAACCAAAAATCTCCTTCCATAAACATCATTTTCATATTTTTATATGTGCTAGTGAGTTTATGCTCCACACTAATATCTTAAACTAACCATCAACATTTGTTTTCAAACCCTCCAAATATCCTTCATTTGGATTTTTCATCATCTCTCTTTGAATCCTCAAAATATAATTCATTTGGATTTTTCATCATCTCTTTTCGAATCCTCCAAATATCCTTCATTTGGATTTTTCATCTCAAGTTCATTTTATCTTACCTTAGTCTTAAATATTTGGATCCCTTTCCCAAATTTTAAGAAACTTCTTCCCATCAAAGTTAAGTATTGAGTTGTGGATACCCACGTCCTCACTTGAGCACATTCATTCTCAATCTAAGTCTTGACATATTGATATTCACTTTATCACGGTCAAGAATCATCACGATATTTTTTCTCTATCAATTTCCTAAATTATTTTAGTTTAACATAGAAATTTTTAAACTCTAAGCACTCACCCATCCTACGTCTAAAAATTTAACATTCACTTTGTTAAATTTTAGGTATCTTCATTTCCACACCCTCCATATTAGCATTCACTTTTCTAAGTGTCGAGTAATCAACCTTCTCACTCTCCTCCTTCTTAGCATTCACTTTACCAAGGGTTGAGTAATTGGATCCTCTCATTTCTAAACTCTTCTATCTTTGCATTCAATTTGTTAAGGGTTGAAGCAGATCCTTTAATTTTTAACCTCTTCCATCTTAGCATTCACTTTACTAAGGGTTGAGTTAAGCTACAACCTCACTCTAGGTATTTATATTTACTAAACAGGTGGGCTCAAAAAAGACATATAATGATGAGTTAATCAAAAAAATTTATGGGATGATGAAATAAATATTTCATATAGCTTCACACCTTAGTGAGAAATCAACCAAAAAACCAATCATACAACCTAGCAAAGACACTACTCGTGCAAAGTCAAACATTAGTTTACACCCCTCGGAGAAAGTCTCTCTAGTGTCTTTCATCAATTAGAAAAGGCTAAATGATAAAATATCCAATTAAAAAACCCTTTGTTGAAGGGGAACCTAAGCCATCTTGGTAAAACCCAATACATACTTCACCATTACATCTAAGACTTAATTGATGACAAAGTTATCAAAATAGAAATTGATGACAAAACTCTCAAAATTGAAAAATAGTTCAACTACCATAACTTATAATGAAGAGTTGAACGTTGTCCAATATTCTTTACATGATAAAAATCAATGAGATCAAGATGACAAGGGTCAAGTATCTATAAACCAAAACCAATCAATCTCTCCTCCGATGCTCTTCCATTAGTGTAATTAGAAATTGAAAGTGTTTCAGACAACTATCTTCAAATGTAAAATATGAACTTGAAAATGATTCAAGACTCCTTTCCAATCCATGACATAAATGAATAATCTAAATAAGAGGTTCAATCATCAAGAACCATTGATCTTGATTCTATCCTTTCCATGTTAGATCCTACGCCTGACATCCCTAGTCTTATTGTATAGAATTAACAACAATAAGTTTGGACACTTACAACAACACAACCTTCTATGACCATAATAACTTAAATGTTAAATATTTAATTTAATAATGGTTAACACCATTTATCTGATGTAGATCCTTATTTTATTTTACATAACATTATTAAACATTCAACGATGATACCTATGTGTCAATACATCTATATATGTGCACTCCATGAGGTGCGTATTCTTAGGGATATCCTCACACAACTATTTCAAGATTTAATTACAAATATATCATCCAAAAAATTAATCCAATGCCTGAAAGGAGTAACATTGAATATTTTCTCTCTACATCCTACAAGATGCCTTGGATTTCCCTCTATGGATCAATCCTTTGTTCCTCACATTATTCCATTCACAAATGAAGGCCATATTGATGTAAATAGTATTTTAAAGCATCAATTATCTAAATATTATATTCCACTCACATTGGAAATCATTCAAAAATGTATTGGGGAATATAAATTCCACCATATTCTCTGCATCGACAAAATACCTCTAACATCATATAAGTTTTTTGATCTCATAAAAAACTTATCCGATCACTTCATTGAATTGGACCTTTTCTGCCTAGGTATCGTAAATAGAGACTCATTTAATATTTTGATTTAATTTGTTGACTTGGACCTTGTCCAACAAAGTCTCATAAATTAGGACTTATCAAATCTTTCAATTCATTCTGTTGACTTGGACCTCATCTTCCCAAGTCTAGTAACTCGAAACTCACCAAATCTTTGGATTCATTCCTTTGACTTGCATCCTTTCCACCCAATTCTCATAAATCATGACCATTCAACTTTCCTAAACATGGAATTATTCCATGATGATAAGTCCATTACAAGATCTAGTCCACAAAAACTTACAAAAATTAAAAGCGTAAAAGAGAATAAAAATCCATATCAAACCCCTCCTCAAAACAATATTTAAAAATCAAAAGTGAATAAGAAAAAACATCTTATCCACAAGTAATCTCCACACTAGGGGAGGCCACTTGCATGGTCAATTCATTTAATAAATTTTTTTAATTGTTTCATCTATTGGAAGATATCTTAATCATGACATCATCATCTCTCCACATCATTGCCTAAACATGTGTCACATTAGGCATTGTTTAAAAATCCAAAAACATTCAAATATGTTTAACAATATGAGTTCTTACTTTTGAGGCTTTCTTGTATCAACTGAGTAAACTACCATCATGTGGGTTAGATTTGTAACTTGGTTGAGATAAAATATTTAAAGTGTCCTTAGAAGAAACCTTAGTGTCATTAGTCTTTCCTTTGAGTGTAGATTTACTAGGAAAGTTGGCATTAGGTATAGATGAAGTGATAAGAATGTCGGGTTCATCAAAATGCTTACACTTTGTAATTATATTTATGTGATATATAATAATTAGTGTAGTATATGAAAATATGTAAGGGTTAAAAACAAATGATTATTCTGATTAATTAACTTCCAAAATTAATTACGACTATTAGAATAACACATCAATACTTATATCGATATGCTAAACAAGATAAAAACTTGAAAACACAAGGAGATGAGTTCACTTAGATGATGATAGATGATTCTAGGAAGTTTTGTGAGAATGCATTACTGATATAGGAAGATCAAAACCTAATGAAACTTCATTCGAACATTGTAATTGGAACTGACCTTAGACAAGATCAGAAACCTTTTCGGACCATCTGTATGGTCTTGACCATTCTATATGGTCTTGCACTACTTGGTTTCTAGATATGTAACTTCGTAAAAATATCATTTGTTTGGAACTATATGTCATTGTTAAACCCTATTTATAAGTCATGTTGTGAATCTCTCAAATATTATAAACATGATCTCAAACCCTAGTTGTGGATGGAAAGTCCTAAAAAAACATTAGTTGGATTTTGGGAACCCTTGTACACCTTTGCTTTGGTGTTGGAACTACTCAAGAGGCCTCAAGATATATGGAATCATCTACCTATAATGTGATATCTGAATGAATACAACTATATTTGAAAAACCTCTTTGAAAATGCTTGATTTGAGTTAGATATTTCTAAAATGCTTGGGGAAAGGATTCTTGTGTGCTTTTAGATGAGTTGATCTAACTCCTTGATTTAGTAAAACTCTCCAAACCTATATTAATTTCTTCCTAGTGATTGTAGATGTGATTTTGTGATATTTAAGGAGCCTTGGGTGCCTTTTGTAAGTGTTGGAAGTGAGCATATCAGTGTAGTACCATAGGATTTATAGGTTAGAAAATGAGACAATGTTTACTTTGGAATATAGGGTTACGTAGATGATTTATCAAGGAAAAGATGATGTAGAGATATTACAATACTTAATAAAGAATATTAAATTGAGATAAAGTTTGGAGAACATGTCATCTAATATTGTACAAGTCAGCCAAGAATAGATATAACATCCTCACTAAACTATATGACCTTTCCTAGGGATGGAAAAAAATTCAAGATGAAGTTTGTAACTTTTCAACTAATGTTTGTACATGGAGTCTATGCATTGTACTATTAGAAATTGATGACATGTCGATTGTCTAAGGATAAAAAATAGACATGTGAAATGTGTGAAGTGGGAATGGGAAGGTTATATTTATCTTAACAAGAGTGTATTATAAAAACTATCAATATCTATGAGTGAATTTATAAATTTGAGTGTTTATAGGTAAGTCATAAAACCGTTATAAGGAAAATTCTTTGAGACTTCAAGGAAAAATAATTGGAAGTAATGTATCTTTGGAAGAGTAGTCCAAACAAGCAATGTGAAACATATGGAGATACTCTTTAGGATAACCCTTACCATCATAAATAGGTAGTTTAGGAGAAATGAAACTAATAGGTAAAGGGTATGAAGCCACTTCAGGTGTAAGTGGGTTATGAGGAAGTTAAGTAGAATCCTTATTATGAGAAGAAGTATAAGTGCCCTGTAGTTGTAAGATTTGAACTTATAAAGTATGAATAAGGAATTTAATAGCCTATGTGTTAGAAGAAAAAATAATGCGAAGTACCATGAATAAAGATAGGTGATGTAGGAATGGTAGTGCTCACATAGATAGTAAAAAAAAATTTAAAATGAAGGATTATATGGATTTGGTGAAATAGGTACTATCAATGTAGGGATGGTTAATGTATGCATATTAGATGACAAAGGATGATTAGGGGAGTCCAAAAAGGACTGCACATTAGAGTCTTGATCATTAGCAAGTTTAATAATTAGAAGAATATGGATGTGAGGCTTAATGTGATGAGGGTTTTCATGGAGTTGTACAAGGAAATTAAATACCATTTCCACTTTTTCCTAGCCTACATTTTCATCTTCATTATGATCATAATAAAAAGTGTGTTCACTAGTGATTTCTACTTTATTAAGAGGGTTATTAGGGAAATATAATGAAAAACCAAAGGGACCCCAAACACATGGGGTGAAAAAATGGCATGATGGTATGCCACTTACGAGTAGGAAGAGAAATACTAATGCGTACAATAAGTTGTTAATTAAGTCGATTGATACATTGAAAGGTCATGGAAAGAAAGAATAAAAAATTGAAACTAATGATACCCTAAGATGCTAGGGTTTGAGATAAAAATTTAATTCTAGAGTCAGGTTATCCAAATTTTTACACCCTAACTAATTTATATGATATATAAATTACACATCATCAAGAAGGATGTAATGAGTTTTCGACATGTATACTATTATGATATGATTAACTTATAACATCAATTATACAAAATTGGAATAATGTCTTGAAAATTGAAATGATTGAAACCATTGGTAACTAGTTAAAATATAAAAGAAGAGAGATAAACTTAGGTGTTTAGGATGATTCGAGAATGATATGAATGTCTAAGACATTGAAACATAAGGATCCATAAATTTAGTTTTTGTAATTGAGGTTATGGAACTAGAAATTGAGTAGAGGAAGGGCCATATAACTTTTTTACATTCTAGGCTAGAGTTGTATGGTTTTGACCTAGTGTTTTATGGTTTCGAGACCCTTTGATAGTCTAAATCTAAAAATTTCTATGTGCTTTATTTGTCTAGTAATGATGATTTTGTATTTCACTCTTTCTTGCAAAATCTTAACACAACCTATAATAACTTGCAAAAAGTAAAAAACCCTAGAAATTTGTAGAACCCTTCATCAAATCATAATAAACTAAAGGGGAAAATATTTGTGTGTGTTTTAGGTTAGACTACCCTTGGTGGTTAGAATATCAACTACATAAAAATCCAAGTGCTAGACTACATTTTGTTGCTATAGGATCAAGCATCTTGTAGTTATCCTAGGTACTTATGTAAGTGTGTATATCCAACCAATCCCTAGGGGTGGCTTGTGTAGCTTGAAACCAACATAGTGGGATAACTATATAATATAGACTATACCCAATGCATTAGTAGCGAGATATGGTATGCCTTAGGTTTGTGATCTAACCCTTTTGTTGATTGAAACCCTTGTGCAATGCATGTAGTGACTTTGTTCTTGTTAAGACACAACTCTATGATATTTACAATCCATGCACCATAAACCACTGTGGGTCTCATGAGTTGAGTTCATAGACAATTTTTCTAGCTGATTTTCCATGAAAAAAATATATGCTTCAAGAAATGGGCTAGCTCTGGTATAAACACTTCCCACTACCTCAACACACAAGGCAGACTCCAAAGCCTCGCATGGATATGTGAAGATCTTATGTGAAAGCGCCCTCTTGAACAAGGTGATCATTCCTCCGACAAACCACTGAGCATGTTGTGACAGATGGATATCATATGATAACTTTGATAGGAGAGTCTTAAAATGCACGTCATACTCCCACATGCTCTCTGCCATACCTTGCTAGATTTCATTCAGTGCACTAATGCTCTTTTCTTAGAACTTAGGAATGTGAAACTTTGCCTATAAGTCATCTCAGAACATAATATAATCCATAATCGTCGATGGGGGTCATACTTCTAGTACCAACTATACGCGCGCCCCTGCAACATTTTTACAAATTGACTTGCCTTCCTCTCCGGAAGTGATTCCTTTCACGTGTCATAGAAACTTACATTTGTGCACATGATATGTAACATCTTCCACACCCTTATAATCAAGTAAGTTGAGTGACATCTCATAAAACACCTATTGATGGTGTTGTGGACCTTACCCACCAGATCAAGAATGTTGATTCCCTCCCGTGTTTCCTCCACCACTAGATCCACTAGATTCGCTAGCTCCTATTCCTATGAATGCACTTTATCCTCCTCCCTTAGTAGGTAAGGGTCCTAAAGTAGTTACGCTATGCATTCCCACCGTCATGTTAAACGTGTGGTGACAATTTGTGGTACCGAACCACTCCCATATGTGTTTCCCATGACACTTCTAGATGTGATACCTAAAATTTGTGAACTCAAACTTTGCCCAAATGATGTGCCAGACAAAATACCTCCAAATACCAGAAATTCCTACATGGCCATAGATGGGTATAATATAAAATGATATCTAACTGAAGCTATTTGTTCACTAAAACCAACTGAACTAGAAGTACTTGTCTCAAATATTGGAAAACTAAGTGCCAGGGTTTGGTTTCTAGGTGGGATAAGATGAACACCTACGGATCTCCTTTTTCCATATGATGATCTCTCATTAGAAGTTGAGGGGTTTATCTCCCACACTTTCTAGGATGGGGTAATACAGAATGCTCGTCCCACACCCTCCTGACTACCCTAAAATCCTTCTCATGCAATGTCTGTCTCCATAATTCCATCACACTTGTAACTTCACATTGTCTCGCTAAATCCCTCTCTTGAGATTCATTGTACTTGAGCCACCGCTCCTCTCTTTACCTTCGCCACAAGGTCCGTCATCTCCACCACACCATGTTCTGTGCCTCATGCCTAGCGAGAATTTAGCCATCCACAGGGAATGCTTCCAAACTCAAAGTGATTATCAGGATCTTGATGGCTAATGGAAAAGCACGCAAGAAAGATCCCCAGGTTCTTGTAGGAACTCTAACTTAACAACCTCTAAACAAGAATAAGTCAAGATTACGTACTACAATGTGTAATTAGTCAACACACCTTTCCATCAATGATCAACAACACGAGTCCAGGTCAGATCAACATCCTACAACCACTAATATTCCTCCTAGGTCCAAACACGAGGTCTATAGTACCAACTTTTCCTTGATGCATATGTCGAGAGCCATTCATAAAATTATATTGGGAAATAATAGAAGAATGTCTCATAGAGCTTGTGACACAGGTTATCCTCCACCCATTTACATGCATCAAACTCAAATCCAGTACTGAACCTCTGAGAAAACTCATCTTCCATGATTTTAAGCTAGGTATTGAAACTGTCCAAGGTTAGACACTCCATCATCACACATTATTGTCACAACAGCTTCAAAAAGAAGTCTCGGCCACGAAACCAAAATGTAGTATCATTTACCTTTATACTCTAATCTTTCTCTTAACCCCAAGCACGCCGACCTATCACCTAAGTGTTAGATGCTCACCCGAGGTGCACACGAGCACCGATTCCTTCCTTTATGTGAGCCTTGTGAGAATGTTCCACTATGTTAATGGAGGAAAGGTTTGCAGAGCAAGAACACATGCATTTAATCTAATACAAATGTAGTGAATCTAGTTCTAAGCATAAATGCTCCATAAGATAAACATAAACATCACAACAACATAATGGAAACAAATATGAACCATGAATAACATGAAAATACACTAGGGTTTAGTCCATAGACACAAATATACAAAATAGAGCTCCATATATTGATTAAATCCATTTACAGTAGCCATATTACATCAAATGGGGTCATCTCAGACCATATACATCATGAAATAACATTCCAACCTTACAAAAATACTCTGAACAGAGATCCTAGCTATGCTTTCCCATTACAACCCTTGTTCAAACCTCGAGCACATACATATATGGTTAGTAATACCATTCTTGCAACACTTCATTTCCTCTCCAAAGGCACTCCTTTAAATAAAATATGGATCCACCACCATAGTCTCACCCATGAGCAGATCACATGCCAAGTGGAAGTGTGGTCCTCCATGATCGATCGAGTGCTTATGCCAACTTGCAAAGGCCTCCACTAACTATAATGATCCTCCTAGGAATATTCCCTATGTGGAATATTATTTTCTTGACCTCCAAGGCTCTAGGCTAGCACCTTATCCATTCATCACGCCTACTTAGGCCCTCACATGTTTCTCTTGCGATACCACCTTCGAAATGTGACTAATTCTCCAAACCTTCTTCTGCTCTATGTGCCAACCTCTTGTCTCTGCAAACCTTTCCTTGAGCACCTTCTTACTTTCTTTCCTTGTGCACGCACTCCTTTTCCTTGGGACTTAGTCAATTCAGGGCCCAACAATACTATACTATGAAAAACACCAAGGGTGACCTAGTAAGCACATGAAAGCATAAATGAATGTGATATGACTTGATAATAGATTATGTTAGCCACAAATTGGCCATGTATATCTTAATATATGAAATAGGATTAAGGGCATAACATTTCCTTCTCCTTAAAAAATAATTTTTCCCAATGTTGGTAATCTTTGGATGCTGCCACATAAATGATTCATATTCCCATGTTTCATCTTCAATATCCAAATTGTTCCACTAGATTAGATACTTCAACCTAATGACCATATTTATAAGAGAAACATGGAAATATATATGTATTTTAGTTGATTGAGGAAGCTCCAATTTATATGCTACACTACCAATTTTTGCAACACTTGATAAGGGCCATATTATTTAGGTGAAATATTTTTACATTTTAATATTGTTTTAAATATAGTTTCTTACATGTGGTTATAATCATACAAAAATAAATTCTCAAATTTCAAATCTTTTCTCACTATGGTGTTGATCATGTTGGTTTGAGGGGGTATTATTTACCTTTTATTTATTTATTACATTAATTACCCTCACCCATGGTGAGTCATCTCACGAGGTGAGTCATCTCACCGAGGTGAGTCATCTCACTGAGGTTAGTCATAGGTATTTTAGGGAGTTATTTAAAATATGACATATTATGTCATATAATCTATCATATGCATTATAGTTTCATTGTCATATGGGAGTTACATGTCATTCTTGCATTGTAACTCCTCTCTCCATTTTTGGAGTATGACAAGTCCAGGCATGGGAGTTACATAACACCCCTCATATGTAATTCTTCATTTTTTATCTATGAGTATGAGTAGACCATTTTTTCTAATGCACAAGTTCTTTGAGATATTTTGGTTGCTAATTACTTGAGTATTATGAATTTTTGTTTAGATTGAAACTATGTTGATATGCACACATTCTAGATGATCTTCATGCCCTATTTCATGGTATTATATCTTTGATCTTGATACTCATTTCACTCAATTCATCATTAGTAATTAATCTTGATTTTATAATTTTCCTAACTCTTTGTGGAAGTTTTTATCCATATTGGTTTTTATGTAATATTGGTGTTATTATGGTTGTCCTTTTTTTTATGGAAGTTTGATTTGTTTTGTGGGTGTTTGTTTGTGATTGGTAAGCTTAGGTTTTTTTAGCTATATCTAGCTAGTTACAGATAAAGGTGGAAAATGATATAAATTTGGAGGTTTGGTTGTTTGGTGTGGAGTGTAGATCTACATAGAATTCCTTACTGCTCTAGCTCTCCATCGAGCTCACCACTAAGCTTCCTACTACCCCTAAGCCTACTCCACACAAATTATAAAGATACACCGATCACCTTCGAGTCTCCCACTCCAAGATTGACCCCCGAGCTCTATTCATCTCATCATAGACAACCCACTCCCATCTATAACTCGGCGAGTTCAAGTATAACCCTGATTTGTGTTGTTTACACCATTAAGCTCCCCAAATTTGACCTAGTTTTGGTCTCCATGATGACACGTCACTTACCCTTATCATCCATGTGATCGATAACTCTTAAGATTGATACTCTTGTGAAAACCTTTCTGAGCCCCTCAAATTTGTTGATGAAAACTCAACTCACCTCACCGATCGATCTCCTCACCTATGCATTGATTATATAAGCCCCTTAGATCTAACATTGGCCTTTTCAAAATAATCCACTCATGAACCAACCATGGCTTGTTTCCTTGTCAACCTTATAATTTTACTCAACTATCGATCGAGCTACACATGTCGTTCTTTCTAGTTTATCCTCATTCGAGCCAGTCACCTACCAAATATTGACTCAATTCCATGAGCCAAATATTCTACTCGACCCTTCTCCATAGTGTTGGGCCCCTAAAATATTGGATAAGTATAAGAAGGTGCATGAGCGTGCAAGGCAAAAGCACGTAGGACAGGGTTTTAGGAGGGTTTAGTAGAACTAGTGATGCGCACACAAGAAAGAGAAAAGGTTTTGGGACTTAGCCATATTTAGCATATCGGGTAGAACATGAGGAAAGCATGACCCAGATGCACATGCAGAGTGGATAAGGTGCCATCCTGACAACTTGGAGCCCACGAAAGGAATATACCTTGCAATAGAAGATTCCAAAAGGTCATCATGGTGAAGGATGGAGAGCTTACGTCTGAAGGAGCATGCTCCCATGGAGGACCACTTGGAAACATGACAATCGATCTACAACTTCGAAAGGCATGGTAGTGCTTGCAAAGGCTATATATATGAGCTCTGATAGAAGAAAAAGATAGATATATAGAGAAATATATGTGTGGAGATACTTTGAGAGTTGAAGAGAGGTGAATCTATGCATGAATAGTATGAGAGCTCTATGGGTTGAGTTTAGAGGATCTCTAGGAGTATGTTGCATCAAGTGGATGGGTCTAAATATCTTTCTTTGAACTATGAAGGGCTTAAGTCCAGTTCTAATGCATGACATGGGTCTGCACTATTATATGGATATGTGATTGCCTCAGTAAATGTAATGTGGTTATCAACATACTCAATATGAATATATGTGTGGTTCCAGTTTTTACTTATATCTGTATGGATCGGTTTCATATATATTTCATATGAGTGGGTGTAAACCCTTGTGCATTTACTTTTTTATGAGTCGAGTCTATGTTACGTAATGCTTTTCTTATCTAAATGAATACATTGGTCTAGAAGCTCATTCTGAGCTCTAAGATGAATGTATGGTTCATTTCCATTCTCTTCACTTAAGTTTCTATCGTAAATAATGGATTCTCACAAAACTCACACAAAGGAGGGGCTTGACACGCGCGCATGCCTTGGGTAAGCGGCCAACGCCCGCCGGGTGATAGCTCGGCACGCATGAGATTTCCTTGTTCTTTGAAAGGCATAAAAATGACTACACATAGATCGACTCATCCTACAACTCAGCCTTAGAGCTGAGATATCCCTTCCTCCCATCCTACAAATCTAGGTATGCCTTAATGTTTTTAGGGTTTCTTCCCCTTTTCACCCAACCTTGTTTTTTGAAATAAATGTAAGTTCAAATTTACTTTAAATTTAAAATTATTTTTTTATCCTATTATTTTTAACTTAACCTTTATTTCTAAAATAGTGTTAACTAGGGGTATTGGAAAACTAAAAAATAGGGTTTATTGTGCCATTTTTGAGCTAATTTATTTTTGGAGGTTATTGTAAAGAGGATAATGGTTTTTTTGGGAGTGTATTGTATGTTATTGGAGGTATTATTGTGATTTTGAGATATTATTATTACTTACATGTTAGTGAGTATGTCCACCACAACCTTATGGTAAGGGAGCTTATTTTTGTGACATGAGATGTTATTTATCACTTAGGACTTAGTTTCTTTCCTATTTTCATCCTTTTGTGCTTGTTATGGTGTCAAATCACTTTGCATGCATTAAAACACATTTTGGTCTCCATTGTTGTGGGAATTATACCAATTGAAAGGTGAGTGACCAATCATTTCACATTTCATGAGCGCAGCTAATTGTAATCAATGTAATAATTATAAAGTGTCGTAAATAGGGTAAAACTATTGTTCTTAGGTGCGTGTTTCCTTTATTTTCTACATTTTCTTTCTCTTTCCTTTATATCGATGTTGCTACTATTCCTTTACTCACATCGTTGAAATTTCATTCATGGAAATTATTATCCAAATAACTCTCCTAGTTATCTTTATAACTTATATTTTCATTCTCGACTTCGATGTTTTACATTTCAGTTACGTGCACTCAAGATTGTTCCTTTAACACCTTAGCATAGTTGCAGCTCCTCTGGCACCCTTATGCACCTTCTTGCTTCTCCCTCTTCATTATGCTATCTCCTTTTCCATTTTCCTTTGTGCCTTCCTCTTGTGCACCCAATTTCTTTCCTATCATATCACGCACTCCTTACATGCACCTCAGACTTTCCTTCTAGATCGGCTAATTCCCTCTCATGCCTTCACACTTGTGCTCCTTTGCACACTCCCTTTTCTTTTGCCATCATGTGCCCTTCCTCAGTTGAATGATGGTGCCCATTCCCTAGATTTATCCCCTGCAAGTGTTCTCCTATTCCTCCTACACACGCACCGATGCACATACCTTTCCTCTATTTCCCCTTCACATGCCTACCTTTTGCTTCCATGCCTTGCACTGTCATCATGTGCCACATCATCTTCTGTAATACTTTAGTGTGATGCATACAACCTATCAAAGCATGCCAATAGGGCACAAAATCTAGACAACCAATTGGTGCATGACATGTGGTAGAAAAGAGAAAACAAATGAATAGTTACTTGACTCCTTCATCCAATCAACATGCACCACATGTCATTATGTGTTAGAGTGACCTGTAGACTTCTGATAACCATAAATTTTTCTGTAGTGCTCAAATTTCTATGCATCAAGTCTTATTTGAAATCTAATAACATCAACTACACTTTGGATTTTTCAAAAAATCAGATTTAGGCAGGATTTGGTAGGTGAAAAATAGCGAAATATAATTCGATCATCAATGTACACATCTAATCAACCTCAACTACTAGATTTCATCGATCTTACCTTCTTCCTTCTTCTACACACCAAAAGACACGGGAAGTGCATTTGACATCCATACAAGATGTTTTGTAGGCATTTATCACTGGTTGTTGGTGGGTGAATATTTGAATTTGAGTTTCCCTCTCTCTCTCCTTATCTTCTCTCCTTATTATTCTATAAATAGCATAGATTTTCTTTGTAAAAAGGATCCCTCTCTGTTGTAACGACACCATGCCAAAATGGTGTTTGAATTCCCATGGGTCTCGGACCTTGGCGTGGTCTCGGAATGTAGTCTCACCTCTTTCCGTGAATGTAAATGGATGTGCGCCCTTTAAGCAATAAAATCATGTTTTGAGAAACTTGTTTTCATTACATCTCATCTCTCTATTTGCATTTTCTGGCATGTTATGTGTATTCCTGCTTGTAGTCCCCATGTTCATGTGTTGCGTGTCTTTAGAAGGTGAGCCCACGTGTTGATCTATGGCACACGCCATCCTCACTCTTCTCCCATGCCCTCTCTATTTCCTTTGCCACTCCTGGAGAGAGATCAACCCTTTCCCTGGTGCTATTGCCTTCCTTAGCTTAAGATTTCCCCTTCCCGCACATCCTTCTATCCACGCTCCCTTAGCATGTTTAGTCTAGGATTTTGTTTTAGCATTAAGAGTAGAAATAATTTTAGAGGTAGATAGAGGAACCAACCTTCTCTGGAGATTTGTCCCAAGAGCGCAAGGTCCAAAACTTGGGGATAGTTTCATTGTTGACTCTAATGACTTGTCTCTTCCAGATCTCGAGATGTCGGTGCACGTTCGAACAACCAACAAATTCGGCAAGCCCGGTGTGACAAGAGTGAAGATATTTACATATTCATCTCAACAATTTTGACGTGTTTTGTGAGATCCAGCCTTTAGAGGAATTTTTCAACACATCTAGTGAATCCACCGATCCACATACTAGTCTCCCCTTTATTCTATTCATTTTCCATCTTGCATCCATCCATATTCCTCTTTTGAAGTTGTGCAATCATGAATTCTTTCCCTTCATAGAATTCTCATTTGCAGATGTCGAGTTATTTTTATCCATCCCCATAGTTCCAAAGTCCTCATTTAAACCAGTTTTATAAGCCCCATTATCCTTAATGTGCATATAACCCACCTCCCATTGATATTTATGCTTATTTTTCTGACCATAATGTTTATGAAGAATAGGTTTATGCAGAGGATTGTGGAAAATCCATGGTTCAAGCTGATTTTGAGAGGTAGGTTCAAAAAATGGAGAAGGACATGATGCAACTCAGAGTCAAGTACTCCATAAAGGCATCTAAAGTTGGCTACAAGGTCCCTTGTCCATGGCTCGGCCCTATAACAGTTGGTTTAATGCCTAACAAAAGCTACACTTTATTACTAAGATGCTTCCCCAGATTAAAAGTGGGTGTCCAAGAAATTGAGGCTCAAAAATCTAGCGCTCGATAACCCTATCAATGGGGTAACCCTGCACTACCATCTTACAACCCTCCCATCCCTTCATACCAACTTACATCATGTCAGCCCGCTGTGCATGTTCCCAACTTCTTGCGCATTGCCCCCATTGAGAATTCCCCTCCTCCATCCTCTCCCCTTCATTTCTCTTCCATCACCCCTCTTTCATGCGCTTCCACACCTCTTGGACGCATGCCTTCCATGTAAATCCTCCCATTTTCTTCCAAGTCCCCTTTGCCTATTTGTACCATAAATGAACAACCCCTTGCTAATGTGCCTTTCCCAAAAAACATCATCATGTTTCATGACTACAAAATAGTTAAAGAATGGCATGACTCATGTGACTCCGAATGGGAAGAGCAAATCATATGGGCGTGTTGGAGAGAAAATTTTTCGGTGGACAAACTAGTTGATTTCTTGCCAACAATCTGTGAATATAAGTACCTCTACTTAACCAATGAAATTTTACTATATGCATGCACGAGTAAAGGTGGATTTTCTTGGTAGCCTTGTGGCCGGGGATCCAACAGGGGCACTCCATTGACCATGCAACAAAGTTAGCAATATCTTGTTAGGGAATACTTTGTTTGAAGAGTGGGAAAGGGGAGTGAGAAAAGAGGTGGGAGAAATAATGTTGCAAGTAAAAATTAGACTCCTACACACACTAGTTAGACATTTCATCACATGCACTAAAATTAGGAAGAAACAATACTGCAAATAGTAACAAGACCAATTAGAATTTAATGAACACAAAGAATCAGTAATCCCCTTAGTAAAAAAAGGATCAAAACTCCTTCTTCTTGTATTGATGCTCAAGTAGAAATTGTACATAGTATGAGAATGGAATACATTTAGAATAGGGGAAAAGTGGCTAACTTTTTTCTCTCACAACCGAGTAAAATATCTCTCATGAACTTATAAGAATACAACCAGATAGAAGAATTTCAAAATTAAAACCCCTTGGAATGAAGAGAACATTACAATTTATAAGAACTTGAATTGTCCTTTCACCTCCTCACATGAATCTTCATTTCCATATTCCACTCATGACCTTTAATTTCCCATGAATTAAGTATTGCTCTTATAATTTTGAGAAAATACTTTTTAAAAATTTAAAATAGGTCACTTAAGTGAATAGGACAAAATACAACAATGATGCATAATGAAGAATTAGAATGGGGAGAGAAAGAAGAGAGGGAAAGAGAGGAAGAGGAGAGGGATGCAGGGGAAAACAATCCCCGTGACGAAATTCTTTGAATGCTTTGATGCAGCCATGAACTTTGAGAAAATATTTTTGCCACTGGTTATCTCCTACACTCGATGAAGATTGCTCCCTTGAATAACTTTGAATCATTTTCCCAATCTAGTGATGACCGTAAACTCTATGATACATGGAGATCCTGGACCATAGAATGAGTGTTTAGAAACACTATTATGATGTTTACCATTGCAAGCTCAAGATTAACACATACAATGCCCATAATGACCCTCCTTAAAACTTGGTTAATGAACTCCTTGACTCATTGAAATCATTATGATCAACTCTCTTTGAATCACCCGACTTCTTAAGTGATGAAGATGAATTCACATGATGTGCCTTGTAATACCCTCCTTTTTAATATGGGATGATCATTCAAAACCACAAAAACCACCATCTCTTCATGATTGATTACACCTGAGAAACTAGACCAACCTGTGCACTTGAAATTCATGTTTCCTTAACACTTACTATATTTGGAAGGGACAACTTACTATCTTTAGTAAGTGTCGAGTTTGCCTTTTTGGACCCCAAATGGTGATATTGACCTGAATGATTATCCCTTAATGTCCCGTTGTGCCAAAATTTCCCTTTGAGAACAACTTGCTATTTTTAGAATATGAGCCCATGCTCTGCTATTTTGGGACATATCACCTATCTTGCTCCAGTTTCACCTTCTACCATATTCCAACCTCCTTTGTTCCTGAGATATTGTTATTTTTAGCACATTTCTATTTTAGCCAGGTTGTTATTTGGGGACCTACTATTTTGGGAAGAAGTCATTTTCTGTCTTACTTTCCATTTTACCCCTTTTCTGATTGTCCTGAGTGATCGAACTTATAATTCAATGGAGGTATTCATTTATAGCATGTGAGGAAGTATAACATATGATATTTTTAGTAAATGGTGAAGAGTACTATGTTTGTGACAGAAAACAACTATTTTAGATTCGACTCTTCATCATGAACTCGTGCTCCCTTTTTCATCGTGATTTGCTTACCGAGAAAGCCGAGAAATAAAAATGAAAAGTTATTCCTGGTAAGAGATTTGGGTATGGAGCTACCAAGGTAGAATACTGATAAAAAAATCAGTCCTTCATATCTTGATAAACTGACAACTTCATCATGCAAAAACTAGTTTGAGAGAAATTATATTTTTTGGAGACCCTTCCCTTTAAATTTCGGATGATTTTTCCCACCGGATCTTCAAGAATTTGAAAATTTCTTCAAAGAGGGAATAATTATGATAAAAACACAGCCCTCCATATCCCTAAAAATAGGAACTTCATGGCACAAAAACTAGTTCACACGAAACTAGATTTTCCAACGATCATTCCCTCCAATTTTTGTGTGATTTCGCCTGCTAGAACCCTCAGAAGCGGAGAGGTAGCTCACTATTTTTTTCCACTACTATGTCATGGTGGCTATTAATGGAGATTTGAAATTGGCAGGTCTAGTTTTTTTCTCCATTTTTGAGGAAATCAATTTCATTGTGACTAATTTTTTTTTTGTCTCATTGGTGAAATTTCTCTTCAATTCGGTTGTCGGTTTGACGGGAATTTGAGCTTTGTTCTTCGTGGAGCCAGAAGTGGAATTTATTTATTGTGAATATTCCTTGCTGAAAATCAGAGGTTTGAGTATGATTTTTAATGGCCTTCAAGAGAGAATAACTCATCAATATATGGTTTGTCAATCCGTGCACTGGTTTGCAAGATATGTTCAAATCTTCGTTTCACGGTAATGGAGGTTTCTAAAAATTCCTCTACTCTTCTCTTTTATTCTTCATTCCTCTGGATCTTTTGATAAATATATTATTTTAAACTTATGTATATTTATGTATTGGAAGGTTTGGTTTACCATGGCAAATATGACTCGAAAGAACAATGGTGGACTGAGATGTTCTCTACAACTTTCTTTTGGCAATGGAGAAGCAGTTAGAAGCAGTAAGAAACAACCAGAGTTAAAAAATTTCAAGTTTTGGAGTTGGATTTGGGTGAATTTTCATGTCCCTAATGTCCCTCACCTCAAAGGGATGTGAGGGACATCAATTTCCATAGTGAGCAAGACAGCAACATGTGGCGGCGATCCGACGGCAGGGAGTGAGAGCTAGAAAATCAACTTTAAAGCACTGAGGGGCTGGAAGCGGGTCACATGGGTGATCGAAGTTTCCCTTAGAGGTCTGGGCACATTTTTCAAGGTTTGATGTCCCTAAAATGTGAGGGACATGAGGGACATAAAATTCCATGGTGCTCCTAGAGCTGACACGTGGCGAGATTAGATAGCAGGGAATTTGAGCTCCCACAAGCACTGGGGTTGAATCGATATATCAAGGTCACATAAGGTTCTAGAGGTCATATGAGTTATGGGAACATTTTTCCATGGTTTATGTCCCTGACCTTGAGGGATGTTAGGGACACAAAATCCCGCCAGGGTCCTGGAGCTGACACGCGTCCTCCTAAAATTTGGCTAACTGTTGAACTCACTCAAAGAGGACAACTTGAGATGATGATAACTTGAGTATCCGATGGAATTTTTTAGTGAAAGTGTATATGATCCTTACTATTAATGGAATTTTGAATCCAATGGTGGATGTTTCCTATCTTTATTCTTCCATTTGACCTTGAAAAAGTGGATTTTTGATTTAGTATTCCACCTATACAGGAGAAACACTGCTTGCATACTTAATGCTCCAAAGTTTTTTGAAAAAATTAATTTCACCATATTGTAGGTCCTAGAATTATATTTCTAGAGATGTTGCTTTTTTCTCCTAACTCCATCCAAAGCTCCCAGAATCACCTTCGAAGCTCTACGGTTGTTTTGGCTTGTGCACTTGCTAGGCTGTGAACACTTATTTTGGCGAAAGTGCCCCAACTTCTCCGAGCCCTTCCGAATCTTCCCTGAATCACTTCCATGATGTCTCAAGACCTTTGAATTGCATCTATGTATATTTTGTATTTTTGCTCCACTTCATGGGGCTTCTTTAGCCATAGGAAGGCTAATGATAGCCCTTCCCACATCTGCATGTAGCTTATAACTTTTAATGAACTCCTAAAATCACCTAGGGGGAATGAATGGAATTTTCTAAATCAACTAGGGGGATGAGATAATGCTAATTAGTAGGTCACTTGGACTAAATGGACAGACCCTGAGGTGCCTTGGAATGATAAGACTTGAATAAATTAACACAGGGTATGGTTGTCATGCTTGGAAATTGTCAATTTCCTTGTTGCACATTTGCATGACAACTCGCTTAGAGAGAGAGAGAGAGAGAGAGAGAGAGAGAGAGAGAGAGAGAGAGAGAAACACAATGCATGTAGAAAGGAAAGACACACACCATAGAAAGGAAATTATTTACAAATGGGGGACATTTATAGAGGTAGGAAAAGGATATACACATACCTAGAAACAAGTTGAGAAAATTACACGCCATCATGAAATAGTGTATTGAAGTATGACCTTTAAAGCACAAAAACTATTATTTGATCAAACCATGCTTTGGTGATGGATTTGCATGGCTTGAGAAGAATAAGGCTGACCATAATTCCATCTTCATACTCATACTACACAAAAATGTTCTTGCATCCAATGAACACTTCATCACTTTCTCAAAAATCTTGTACCTTGATGCTCCTACTTTATGTCTTGTGACCATGTGACACCGTTCTTCCATGTCTTCAAGAGTGGGAAAATTTCTCTTGTCATGAAAACATTCATCTTCTTTAAATTGCAACTTCAAATTGTCTCTTATATCAGTAAAAATTTGGAAGGAGTGAGAACAAACTGATTTTCTTCCCATTCAAGAACTTCCCAAAACATCCCACTTTGTTTCTCTGAGCAAGTGTTTTCAGACATGGAGGTTAAATCATTGATCTAGAGGTCTTCATCATCCTTAAGAGATTTTTGCAGCATGGGAACATGTTCAAGATGAATTAGAGCTTGGAGGAAGGTGAGTGCAGTCTGATTTTGGATCATTTGGAAAGAATCATGCATACTCCCACTTTGTTGTCTAGAGAAATTGTCGCCAATATGCATTAGTTCGGAGTCCATCTTGATATTATTTTAAAACTTCTGCTTTTGGTTTGGCCATGTAAGCATTCTTAACCATTCATTGGATTTTTCCATATGAATTCTAATTTTGCATTGATGGATCATTCTGAAATGGTGGGATCAAGTTGGTTTTGAATATACTCCCAACATTGTTGCAGATTTTCACCATGTTCTGAGCAACTTTCTTCAATGTAAATCAACTCAATGTTTTCCCTATTATCTTCTTCCATGGTGGAGGTGTTGTCTTCAAAACTGGAGATGTCCAAAGGATATTCACAAACTTTTATTCTTTTGCACTCATGAACTTCTTCGCATGATGTGGAAGAAAAAGAAATGCTTTCATGTCCATTCTCATCAACCAAAGTATTAGGAAGTCATCAAGATTATCCAACTTCTCCATCTCAACATCAAAAATTGGTCCACCAAAATAGTAAGTACAAATTTATTCATACATGTCTTGTATCTCCAATGCTCAGGTTAAGAGTTCAAGGTTAAGTTGAGGATATTTAGTTTCTTCCACAACCTTCAAGATATATTGTACAGATAGTTATTATGAAATTTCCATAGGCTCATTTTTATCTTCATTGGAAGAATCTTCTTGTTGTGCCTCCAAGAGAAGGTTTAAAATCTGATCCATATGGACCCATGATTCATTTGAAACATTCTCGTTCACCTCTTCCATGCTTTGTGTTTCCAAAGATTCACTTTCTTGCAAACACAAGCATACTTAATTCATGACACCTATTGACAAGGAGAATATGTCCAAGCTTCATGGGAAGGGTACTCCTTCAAGTTCAAAATCCATATCATCTTCTTTCTTGGCAAGAAGCAAAGAACTATGTTAGGGCAACAATATGAGAAGAATTTTCAGCTACATCTTGACCATCCATTATTGAATCTTCTTGCTCAAGTGAAAGATGAAAATATTTTGTTTCACAGTGATGATGATTTTTCTCCCTGCGTGAGTAGAGGTTGTGTTTAAATTGTTCATCCTCCTCATCTTTGAAAAGAGAGTAGAATTCTTCCATTCGATCATTCATGATTGCATCGAGAAGAGATTTTGATTCTATGACTTCCTCCATTTCTTCATGCAACATTTATACATTACTTGAAGAATAAAAATAGGAGGGAAGATTATCTATGACCATCTTGAATTCATCATCTTCAGACCATGATGTCGGGTGACTTTATTGCACTTCTTCACATCTCTCCATTTCATCATTAATTGAAAGATCAAAACTTGAAAAGAGATCATCCATGCTTACTTTGAATTGGCCGTCTTCTTCATCATTGGTGGAGTCTTCAGAGAGAATTGGATCATCCATTATGCAACAAGGATCTTCCTTTATTGAATATATTATTCCCCCTATGGGTTGTGACTCGAGCCAAATGGAATTACTAAATGGTGATTCTATCTTCGTCTCTTCTACTTCTTCCTCTATGATGTTGCTTTGGCTTTCATCGGAAGGTTCCATGATAAGATATTCTTCAGAAGCATCCAAGAATCTTATGAGAATGAAAACCTCATAATATGGGCAGCCATCAGGGTCTTCCTCCATAGGGCGCATCTCATCTTCTTCCTCCATTTGATGTGGTGCTTCAAGATGTTCATATTTTATCCATAGAGCTAAAGCATACCTCTAAATTTCATCACAGACTTCGGGGTCAAAATGTCCTTTTATTATGCATTGAATTCTTTCCACATATTCTCTTTTCAAAATGTTCATTTCTTCATCACTGTGTGTGAGGAATTCATCTATTGAGCATTGAAAGAAAGATAATGTTCTCAATTTTGCAGTGAGATGCGCAAGGTCACAAAAATCTTCTTTAGTGGATCTTTCACAATATTGTCTTTCATCATCTTCTTGAATGCTGATTTTATCTTCATCAGAAGGCTCAAGGATAGGATTTTCTTCAGTGGCATTCAATAACATTTCAAGTATGAAAACCCTATGCTATGAATGATCTTCAGGATCTTCCTCTATAGGACAACTCTCCTCTTCTTCTTCCTCGCTATGGGCTGCTTCAAGTTGCTCATTCATCTCATGTAAGAATTTGGCATATTCTTGAGCTTCAAACCTTATCTTATGTCTCCTTTGAATCCATTCCTCTTCATCGGTGACAAGTTCTTTCTTCTTTCCTTTGTCAACATTAGTCCGGAACCATGGCTGATCAATGATATTATTTTCCAGGAAAAAATATTCTTCTTCTTCTTCACTATCACTCATTGGTACTTCACTCCAATCTAGAAATTTCTTCATGGTGCGGGGAATGAACGTGACCGGGTTTCGTTCCTTGACGGATTCGCCTTCAAGAATGATTTTACTTTGAAATTTGATTTTATTTTATTTTTGTTTTTGAATATATAATTTTTTTGTATTTTTGGGACCTTGCGATCATATTTTAGGTATAGATACTGCCAAGTCTCGCCAATAGTGGGTACCAAAAATGTTGGCAAGAATTTTTCGGTGGAAAAAATTGTGGATTTATTTTTAATGCTTTAGGAATCTAATTCCCTATACTTAATCGGTGCATCTATTATACATGCATGCACGAGTAAAGGTGGATTTTACTATTGGCTTTATGGTGGGGATCCAACAGGGAACTCTAGTGACCATGCAAAAAGCTAGAAATATCTTGCTAGGGAAGACTTTTTTTGAAGAGTGGGAAAGGGGAGTGAGAAAAGAGGTAGGAGAACTAATGTTGTAGGTAGAAAATCATATTCCTGCACACACTAGTTAGAAATTTCATCACATGCACTAAAATTAGGAAGAAACAATACTGCAAATAGCAACAAGACCAATTAGAATTTAATGAACACAAATTATCAGTAAACCCCTTAGTCAAAAAAGGCTCGAAACTCCTTCTTCTTGTATTGATGCTCAAGCAGAAATTGTACATAGTATGAGAATGGAAGACATTGAGAATAGGGGAAAAGTGGCTAACTCTTTTCACTCACAAGTGAGCAAAATATCTCTCATGAACTTACAAGAATACAACTAGCTAGAAGAATTTCAGAATTAGAACCCCTTGGAATGAAGAGCTCATTACAATTTATAACAACCTGAATTGTCCTTTCACCTCCCTCACATGACTCTTTGTTTCCATATTCCACTCATGACCTTTCATTTTCCATGAATTAAGTATTTCTCTTATAATTTTGAGAAAATAATTTTTACAAATTTAAAATAAGTCACTTAAGTGAATAATAAAAAATACAATGATGATGCATAACAAAGAATTAGAATGGGGAGAGAAAGAAGAGAGGAAAAGAGAGGAAGATGCAAGGGATGAAAGGGAAAACACTCCTTGTGACGAAATTCTTTGAATGCCTTGATTTAGCCATGAGCTTTGTGCAAATATTTCTGCCACTAGTGATCTTCTACATTGATGAAGATTGCTCCCTTGAATAACTTTGAATAATTTTCCCAATCTAGTGATGACCGTAAACTCTATGATGCATGGACATCCTGGACCATAGAATGAATGTTTAGAAACATTGTTATGATGTTTACCGCTACAAGTTTGAGATGAACACATACAATGCCCATGATGACCCTCCTTGAAACTTAGTTGATGAACTCCTTGACTCATTGAAATCATTTTGATCAACTCTCTTTGAATCACCCAAATTCTTAAGTGATGAAGATGAATTCACATGATGTGCCTTGTGATGCCCTACTTTGTAATATGAGATGATCATTCCAAACCATGAAAAATTTCATCTCTTCATGATTGATTACACCTGAGAAACTAGACCAACTTGTGTACTAGAAATTCATGTTTCCTTAACACTTACTATATTTGGAAGGGACAACTTACTATCTTTAGTAAGTGTCAAAGTTTTCCTTTCTGGACCCAAATGGTGATATTGACTTGAATGATTATCCCTCAATGTCCTGTTGTGCCAAACTTTCCCTTTGAGAACAACCTGTTATTTTTAGAATATGAGCCCATGCTCTGCTATTTTGGGACATATCACCTATCTTGCTCCAGTTTCACCTTCTAAACCTTCTACCATATTCCAACCTCCTATGTTCCTAAGATATTGCTATTTTTAGCACATTTCTATTTTTAGTAGGTTGCTTATTTGAGGACCTGCTATTTTGGGAAGAAGTCTTACTTTCCATTTTACCCCTTTTCTGATTGTCTGAGTGATCAAACTTGAAATTCAGTGGGGCTTGCCATTTATAGCATGTGAGGAAGTATAACATATGATATTTTTATTAAATGGTGAAAACGACCTCTGTTTGTGATGGGAATAACTATTTTGGATTCGGCTCTTCGTCATGAACTCGTGCTCCAATTTTCATCATGATTTGCTTACCAGAAAGCTCATAAATGAAAAATGAAAATTTATGCTTAGTAAGAGATTTGGGTATGGAGCTATCAGAGTAGAATACTCTTAAAAATCATTCCTTCATATCTTGATAAACTGACAACTTCATCATGCAAAAACTAGTTTGAGAGAAACTATATTTTTGGAGACCCTTCCCTCTAAATTTCGGATGATTTCACCTGACTAGATCTTTGGGAATTTGAAATTTTCTTCAAGAGGGAAGAATTATGATAAAAACCAAAGCCCTCCATATCCCTAAAAAATAGTAACATCATGGCGCAAAAACTAGTTCACACGAAACTAGATTTTCCAAGGATCATTCCCTCCAATTTTTGCGTGATTTTTCCCGCTGTAACCCTCGAAGTGGAGAGGTAGCTCACTAATGTTTTCCACTACTTTGTGTCGTGGTGGCCATTAATGGAGATTTGAAATTTACAGGTGTTTTTTTATCCATTCACGAGGAAATCAATTTCATTGCGACAGGTTTTTACTTTTTGTCTCACCGTGAAATTTCTCTTTGATCCATTCCGCTTGACGGGAATTTGAGCTTTGTTCTTCGTGGAGTTGGAAGTGGAATTTATTTGTTGTGAAAATTCCTTCCTAAAAATTAGAGGTTTGAATATTATTTTTAATGCCCTTTAAGAGAGAATAACTTAACAAGATATGGTTTGTCAATCCGTGCACCAGTTTGCAAGATATGTTCGAATCTTCGTTTCACGGTAATGGAGGTTTCTGAAGAATTCCTTCACTCTTCTCTTTGATTATTCATTCCTATGGATATTTTGATCAATATATTATTTAAAACCTATGCATATTCATGGAGTGGAAGGTTTGGTTTCCATGGTGGAGCTGGTTCGGAAGAACAATGGTGGACTGAGGTGTTCTCTACAACTTTCTTCTGGTAATGGAGAAGCAGTTAGAAGTAGTAAGAAATAGCCAAGAGTTAGAAATTTTTCAAGTTTTGGAGTTGGATTTGGGTGAATTTTCATGTCCCTTATGTCCCTCACCTCAAAAGGACATGAGGGACATCAATTTGCACGGTGAGCAAGATGGTGGCAAGTGGCGGTGATCCGACGACAGGGAGTGAGCTAGCTAGAAAATCGGCTTTAAAGCCATGGGGGATGGAAGCGGTCACATGGGCGATCAGAAGTTTCCCTTAGAGAGCTGGGCACATTTTTCAAGGTTTGATGTCCCTGACATGTGAGGGACATCAAATTCCATGGCGCTCCTAGATCGACATGTGGTGGAGATCCGACGGCAGGGAATTTGAGCTCCCACAAGCACCTGGGGGCTGAACTGACGATCCTGAAGGTCACATGAGGTTCTAGAGGTCATATGGTGGCTAGGTGCATATTTCCATGGTTGATGTCCCTGAGCTTGAGGGATGTCAGGGACACAAAATCTGCCAGGCTCTGGAGCTGATACGTGTCCTCCCAAAATTTGGCTAACTCTCGAACTTGCTCCAAGAGGACAACTTGAGATGATGATAACTTGAGTTCTCGATGGAATTTTTGGTGAAATTTTATATGATACTAACTATAAATAGAATTTTGAATCCAATGGCATGGGTCAAATGTCTTTATTCTTCCATTTGATCCCTAAAAATGTGGATTTTTGATTTGATAGTCCACCTATGTATGAGAAACACTAATTGCAGACCTAATGCTCAAAAGTGTTGTGAAAAAACTAATTTCACCATCTTGTAGGGATATAAATTATATTTCTAGAGAGGATTCTTTTTTTCTCTAACTCTATCTAGAGCTCCCGAATCACCTTGAGCTCATTGACTATTTTGGGCTATGCACCGACCGGGCTTGTGAACCCTAATTTTGGAAAAACTACCCCAACTTCTTTGAGCCCTTCCAGAATCTTCCTAAATCACTTCCATGATATCCCAAGACCTTTGAATCATCTCCATGTTTGTTTTGGATTTTATTCTCCACTCCACAGGGCTATTCTAGTCCTAGGAAGGCCAATGATAGCCCTTCCCACAACTTCCTGTAGCTTGCAACTTTTAATGAACTCCTAAAATCACCTAGGGGAATGAATGGAATTTCCTAAATCACCTAGGGGGATGAGATAACACTAATTGGGAGGTCACTTGGATTTACTGGATAGACTGGGTGCCTTGGAATGATAAGACTTGAAAAATTTAATAGAGGCGTATTGTTTTCATGCTCGAAATTGCCAATTTCTTTGATGCACATTTGCATGAAAATAGGGTTCCTATTCCAAAAGAAAAGCATTTAGTCCTAGAGGGTGCACTCTGAAGGAGACCGAGTTTCTTGTAGAGGAAGAACCATGCATGCCCCAGCTTTACGTGATCTATCCTACAAGCACTCTCCTTTAAGAGGAAAGTCTACATAAGAATCCCATCTGTAGGATTGAGCTTCAAATTAATGGGAAAATAACAAGGATCAGACCATGCCCAATTAGATACCTAGCTTTTCTAGAGCCAAAAACATAGTTGCCACCGATCATGCTCATTTTAGAGCATGAGGTAGAGCTTCAATGCGCCAAAGGTCAGCAACAGTTCCTCTTGAATCCAAGTGTAGAACAACTTCAAGAGGTATATATTCTATTTGTTTATACTTTGAGGAGGGTGAAACACCATCTGCAAGGTGGGTTTTCACTCTTGTTTCCAACCATGTTCAGTGCCAAATTAGTCACATGGTCACGATTTGTGAGGAAGGGAAGCTATTTCTCCCTTCTTGTATTAGGTTTTACTTGAGTGCCCATTGCCTCTAGTTAGAGTAGGCTATAATAGGTTTTCTATCAGTAACATAAGTGCTCGTGCACACTCTGCATGTTACCCATGGGACATGTATGATTTTTAGTTTTGTATATAGTGGTGCCCTTCTATTTCGGTGTACTCCCTCTGGTGCCTTTCCTTTCTTGTTGTGCCCACATGATCTTTTGTCACTTCTTGGGATGATAGTTCAATTTTGGCATAGGAAGTTCTAACAATCCGCGAACTTTCAATCTCATCAATCCAATTCATAATATCTTCATATGAGAGTAGCAATCCAGTTCAAAGTTCAAACAGAGCTTCAAGTGACTTCAAGGATGTTCTTCAAGTTGCAGATCAGATCTTCAAGTTTAGCACTTGACTCCATGCCCAATGGAATTCTAAGGCTACTAGTCTCTTCATCTATTAGGCAGATAGCCCATGAAATTCAGAAAATTGTTATCCAAATAACTCTCATAGTTATCTAGATAACTTATATTTTCATTCTAACTCTGATGTTTCACATTTCAGGTTGTACGCACTCAAGATTTTTCTTTTGACACCTTGGCACAGTTGCAGTTCCTCGGCATGCCCTTATGCACCTTCCTACTTCTCCCTCTACATTCTATTATTTCCTTTTCCATTTTCCATTACGACTTCCTCTTGCATGGCTTCTTTCTTTCCTATCATGTCACACACTCATTTTTGCACCTCTATAGACTTACCTTCCAAATCGAATAAGTCCCTCACATGCCTTCGCACTTGTGCACCTTGCACTTCCTCTTTTCCTTGCGCTCCTTTGTGTGCCCCCTTTTTTTTCCGCCACCGTGCACCCTTCGTTAGTTGAACACCCTTGCCCCTTCCCCATACTTTTCCCCTACAAGTTTTCTCCTATTCCTCCTACATGCACACCTATGTGCATACCTTCCTTTGTTTCCCTTCACGTGCCTAAATTTTTCTTCCACACCTTGCACCTTCTTCCTGTACTACCTATCATTGTGCCATGTCATCTTATGTCGATTTGATTGTGATGCACGCAATCTAATCAAAGTGCACCAATAGGGCACCAAATTTGGAAAACCAACTAGTGCATGACATGTGCAAAAAAGACAAAACAAATGAATAGTTGGTCGACTCCTTCCGCTTAATCGGTGTGAGTCATGTGTCATTACGTGTCGAGTGACTCAGTAGACTTCGAAAGCCATAACTTTTGTTGTAGTGCTTAGATTCCCACACACCCAGTCTTATTTGAAAGATTTTGACATCAACTACACGTTAGAATTTTCAAAATCAAATTTAGGTAGGATTTGGTAGGTGGAAAATAGGAAACTTCCTTGTGATCATCAATGTACACATCTAATCAACCTCAACCACCAGATTTCATAAGATCTTTCCTTGTTCCTTCTTCCACATGCCAAACAGACATGGGGAAGCACATTTGATAGCCCTGTAGGTAGTTTTGTAGGCATTTATCACTTGTTATTGGTGGTTAAATATTTTAATCCAAGTTTCCCTCTCTTTCTCCTTCTCTTCTTTCCTTATTATTCTATAAATAACATAGTTTTGCTTTATAAAAAGGATCCCTCTCTATTGTAACGACGCCATTCCAAAATGGTGGCTAACTTCCCAGGGGTCTTAAACCTTGGCATGGTCTCTGTAATGTAGTCTCACCTCCTACCATGAATTTAAATGACTGTGCATCCCTTAAGCAATAAAATCATGTTTTGTGGAACTATCTTCTTCCCTCTCTCATTTTTATTGTATCTTGTCTCTCTATTTACATTTTCTCGCATGTCATCTGCGTATTCCCACTTACATTCCTCATGTTCATATGTTACGTGCACCTTTGGAAGGCCAAGCTGCGTGTTGATGTGTGGTGCATTCCATCCACCCTCTTCTCCCGTGACCTCTTTATTTCCTTCACCGCTCATGGAGAGAGATTGACCCTTTCCCTAGCGCTATCACCTTCCTTAGCTTAGGATTTCCCCTTTCTACACATCCTTTTATCCTTGGTCCCTTGGCATGTTTAGTCTAGGATTTTCTTTTAGCATTAGGAGTAGCAATAACATTAGAGGTAGGTAGAGGAACTAACCTTCTCTAGAGATTCATCCCAAGCGTGCAAGGTCCCACAACTTGGGGATGGTTCCATTATTGTCTCAAATGACTTGCTCTTCCAAATTTGAGACACGGGTACACGTTTGAATGAAAAATAGAAATCCAAAATGATAATTACACTATGGGGTAAAGGGTTGTACCACATTACTATGGGAGTGGAGAAAGAACCAACAACAAAACTCCGAGAGATATTAATTGAATGCTAGGTTAATTATGCATTATATTAAGAATTTTTTTGGTTATGTATTTAATAACCACATTATTTTAATATTTTTATTTGTTGCATTATTGTTGCAACTATTCTTGTTTGTATTTAATTGGTTATTGCTTCTCGTATGATATTTTGGAAGCTTATGTAATCAAGGATATTGTTGCACCTGTGTAACTTATTCTCTTGTGTGTATTCAGCTATACAATACCTATAAGTATTATAACTCATACAAATGTAAACGGGTTGATTTGATATTAATATAATTTATCAAAGCCGCCCCTGCTTCTCGAGATTACATTTGGTACCAGAGTTGGTTAATATGGACCTGTGAGCAGAGAAGGTGTGGAAAGAGAGAGGAGAAGAGATATAGGAGATTGGAGAAGCATTTGTAGTAATTAAGAGCATGTGCAACCTCCTACAACTTCCTAGCCCTAGCCACACCTCCCCACAACCTCCTATTTGTTCCAGTGTTTGGAACGCAAATTTGTTTTTGCACTGGTGCACCCAAAGACTCAGAAAAATTTGCTACAAAAATTTAAGTTTTTTTCTCCAATAGGGGTTTTGCCTCTAAATCTAGAGGACTATTTAGTTACAAATAATATTATCTCTACTATCATATTTGGAGGAATCAGAGGTCTGCATTGAAACATTCTTTGGTCAAGGACTCCCAATAAGCTCCCCGACCGAGCCTACTAAGCTTCTCGAGATGTGTTCTCTTTGCATATTGCAAGTTGCGGTAAAACATCGCAAACCGAGTTGTTTGAAGGTCTTGAAGCATTGAACGAGTTGAAAGTTTTTACACCGACGTGCCTCTCCTCCTCCATAGCCGAGTATTTTCATTAGAGGATCTTCTTTGAAAATGGGTATATTTTATTAAAACTAACGTGTTGAGTCTCATTCTACAACCTACATTGGGAGTTGAGCGGCCACATTTTGATCCGAGCCCATGCTCCACGAGATCACAATTATCCACGTCCCTACACCCATGACCGAGCTATTTGTTGAGGTAGCCACAACTATCCACGTCCCTGCACCCTTTCCATGACCTGCATACACCCATAACAAACTTCAATCACCTAACACAACACAATAAGGTGGAAACATATTGAAGTAGCCAAAGTCGTGAAAATCTCCACACAAAATTACACACAAGGAAATAAAAAAATGCAGATCAAATAAAGAAAAAGTGGTGGAAAATAGAAACAATAAAGCCAAAGGAGATTAATACAGAAGTGGTGAAAGGAAAACAAATGCTTCAAATCTATTTTAAGTAGAAAAACCCTAATCTGAGTTCTCCTAGCACATAAGCCACGTGGGACCTCTACCACATCATGTTTTAAAAAGGTTAGTTCATTTTTTTGTTTATTTTATATAAAAATATCTTCATTTCATATCCCAAGCACCAAAAGGGCCTAGTTGGATAGGTGGAATGCCTTGGGTGGATGAGGTTTGGGGTTCGACCCCCACCCCCAATACAATTTTTTAAAACAATTTGACTTTAATGGAAAATTTGGTGAAACTACCAAACTTAGAGGTGACTAAACAACCCTCTAAATTTTTAGTGAGAAAAACCCTACTTTAGGGCAATTTTTTTCTCCTATTAGGCCTATTTTTTCATTCCAAGCAACATTTGCTAAAGGGGGTACACCAAAAAATTGCATTTTCAGCTTTTTTTTGCAATTTTTGGCATAGAGGGTCATTTTGGGCTCCAAAGGCCACCAGGGCCTAAAAAATTAAAAAATTACCTGCCATTCAATTTTTCCAAAAATTTTGAATGTAAATTGTATAATTTAGTAGATTGTACTAATTAGCAGGTTGCCATAGTCAACCACAAACTTTGTAAATTCTCAGAAACTGGAAGAATATTATACTCAAAAATACTAAAATTTGGTTTAAAAACACTCACAAGATCCTATATCTCATTCGTAGCATTTGGTATATATAGTGTCTCTGGGAAGCACTTATGGGTAAAGCCATCACAACTCCTACTACACTTAACACCTAATATAGCTGTAATAATGGCGTATGGGCACCGAACCTTTAAATCAATGGGGAGTAATAAGGTCATAGTGCACACACTATGAGCCATCCCATCCGTCTATGAATGATTCCTCGACATAAATCCAGACTGAGAAATTATCCGAGTATATAGAAAAGTTACGCGCATGTATGAGGATATTTCTTTGAGCTAGTGTTAATAATCACACGACCCTTTTCAAGTACTTCTCTTGGTACCACGTATAAAATTATTTCATTTAGTTAACACCTCTTTCACGTACCACTCGGGTATATAGAAAGGGTTAGCTTCTTCCACGTACTACCGGGTATATCGGAAGGGCACGTATATAAAAATGTTTGGTATATTGGAATGACCGTATATATATTAGGAGACCTTATACCCGAGTGATAAAGCCTAACCCTGTCAGTGATTTCTACAATATGGGCACTAATGCCCCCAAATGTTATCTTCCAGATTCACAACTACTTAGAGGAAACAACTATGTTTCCTGGAAGACAAAAATCAAGACACAACTTGAGTTTGAAGAGATCTTACCTATTGTGACTAGTACTCTGACCAGATCAACAACTGATACAACACAACAATGATAGTTTGATAAAACAGATCAGAAGGCCAAACTCATCATCTTGTTTGGAGTGTTCGACAATGTATAACCCCACATTCAAGATTCCAAAACAACCAAAGAAGCGTGGGATAAATTGAGCACAATATATGATGCCAAAAACAATAATTTCATACTAAATTTGTAGAGTCATTTACACACACTAAAGTTCAAGGAGAATGAAAAATTGAAGCTTTCTTAAGAAGAGTTGTAGAGTTGAGGGCTTCACTTCTAGGCCTGGGAGAAGTAGTCACAGATGAAGCTCTTGTCCCCATCGTTATGAGATCTCTCCATTCTTCTTACCGTATTTTTGTAACAACACTAAACTTGTCAGATACAAAAATTAGTTTTGAAAAGTTGGTAAAACTACTACAACAAGAGGATGCCATACATAATAAGGATGATGAAGAGGAGTAGGCACTTTCTTCACATCAAAAATAGAAAGGAAAAGGAAAAGGAAAACCTAATTCCTATCAAAAGTCCCAACATTAGAATCAATATCAACATCAAGGGGACAAACAATAGAAGAAGCAATGTCCAATCTGTAAAAGAGGACATGAGTTGAAAGATTGTTGGTATAATACATACAAAAAAGGTTCATCAAGTAATTCTAGACCTCAACACCAATAATCTCACAAGGGACATACAAAATATAATCAAGGGAAGAAAAAGGGGAAATATAAAATAAGACCCCATCAACAAGGAAATATTGTTGAACAAGAAGAACATTCAGATAATGAAGAATTCTTGTATACTACTCAATCAAGTGAACCTTCCACGTCATCTAGTGATGTCTGGTATGTTGATTTGGGAGCCACTTGACACATGAATGACCATAGAGACTGGTTTACTTCAATGAGGGACACACCTTCAAAAAACCATGTTTCATTGGGTGATGATTCTTCATATACAATTCAAGGGATTGGGAACATTTCTCTACCCCTTGGTTCACACAACTGTAGACTATCAAATGTCTTATATGTCCCTGGGTTGACTAAAAATATGCTTTCAGTCAGTCAAATCCTTGATCAAAACTTAAAAATTGACTTTGATAGTCATTCCGACAAGAAAACATGTTTGATTCAAGACAAATCGCAAGGCTCGAAAATAGTTACAAAAGCCTCCAATGTGGGATGCATGTTCCAACTTGATTTTGTCCACATAGATGATTAGGCACTTGTGGCTAAGAACTCTACCTCAGCATAATTGTGGCATCAAAGACTTGGTCATGTTAGTTTTAAGTATCTTGAGACACTTTGCCAGTGCAATATGGTACATGGGTTACCATCTCTTCAGAAGGATACAGATAAGTGTCCTCACTACCTAGCAAGAAAACAACATAGAGCTTCATTCTAGAAGAGTAATTTTTACTTTTCAATCTCACGACAATCTTGACCTGGTTCATACTGATCTTTATTGTCCAATGCAACCGATTCATTCTGGATTTCATTATTTTATGCTTTGTGTTGAAAAATATTTAGGAAAAATGTGGATTTTTTGTCTTCGCAAGAAAAGTGAAGCTTTTGAAACCTTTACAAAGTTCAAAGTAGATGTTGAGAACAAAGCTGGTCGTCACATTAGAATTCTCTACTCGATCAAGGGGAATTCACCAAGAATGAGTTGACTACCTACAAGCTCACGGGATTTGTCAACAAATGCCTCCACACACACCGCAATGGTGTTGTTGAGAGAAGAAATCATACTATCATGGAAATGGTGTGATGAATGATCGATGACTCTAGAATTGCAAAGACATTCTAGGAAAAAGCATCAAAGACAACAATATATTTTTTGAACAGAGTGCCCATAGTTTCTCTTGATGTAGTAACACCACATGAAGCATGGTCAAAATGGAAACCATTTTTTGAACACCTTAGAGTATTTGGGTGCAAATAAAATATGCATATACCCAAGAAAAATAGAAATAAATTAGACATGAAGTCACGAGAAAATCATCTCATCGGAGTGCAGTGAAGAGACTCTTGTGTATAGATTGATGGATCCAAAGACCGAGAAAATTCTACACCAAAGAGATATGTTGAGTTTTTTAAGAAGAAGGAAGTAGAGTCTCCTCCTCCATAATCACTTGATGTAGATTCTTTACCAGTTGTACAAACTTAAGTTGATGTTCCCACAGATGATGAAAGTGATGATGGGGATGATGGTGTTGATCTCATAGAACCACGATCCACGGAACAATTCAGCGTATGCCAAAGTGGTGTGCTAACATGTTATCGATGCATAAAAATATTCTCCATTGGATACATCCACCCCTGGACCATAGACTCATAGTAAAGCAAGAGAATAAGTGAACTTTGCTTTGATGAGTAGAGTTATTAAGTCTGATGATCCCTCTACAGTCCAGGAAGCCCTATAGTCAAAAGCTTGGAAAGATTCCATGGAATTTGAATACCAGTCAGTAATGAAAAATAACACTTGGCAGCTTGTTGATCTTCCACCAGGAAGAAACCCATTGGATGCAGATGGATATTCAAAACAAAGTACAAAGAAGATGGGATAGTGGACAAGTATAAAGCGAGACTATAAGCAAAGGGGTATGCACAAAAAGAAGGCATTGACTACGAGGAGAAATTTTCTCCCAAAGTTAAGATAAAAATGATCGGGATGATATTTTCACTAGCCGCACAATTTTTTAGAAAGTCCATCAGATGGACATAAAAAGTGCCTTCCTGAATGGATATTTACAAGAAGAAGTCTATATGACTCAAACTAAGGGATATGTTGTACCTAGTTAAGAAGCAAAGGTATGCAAACTCAGGAAATCTCTATATGGCCTTAAACAAGAACCCTGGGCATGGTACATCAAAATTGATGAGCATCTCGTACAACATGGATTTGTTATAAATCCATACGATCCCAATATTTACCTCAAAAATCAAGGGGGGAGATTGTGATTTTTGTTGTCTATGTCGATGATCTAGTCATCATTGGCAATTCTGTAAGGATGATTGATGTAATGAAGAAAGATATTAATCAAATGTTAGGTTAATTATGCATTATATTAAGATATTTTCTTGGTTATTTATTTAATAACCACATTATTTTAATATTGTTTATTTGTTGCATTATTGTTGTAACTATTCTTGTTTTTATTTAATTGGTTATTGCTTCCCGTATGATATTTTGGAAGCTTATGTAATCGGTATATTTTTGCACCTATTTAACTTATTCTCTTATGTGTATTCAGCTATAGAATACCTATAAGTATTGCAGCTCATAAAAATGTAAACGAGTTGATTTGATATTAATATAATTTATCGGGCTTCCTTATTGCTTAGATTACGATTGATAAGAAGGATACAAAACTGATTTTATATATTATTTCTAAACTTGAACATGAATAATTTTATTTTATTTTATACTTTTCACGTATTTAAAGAAGCTTTAGGGACCACTTGGAAGATGCCCTCATTCGACAAAGTTTTTGTCCAACTCATTCAAGAATATGATAAGTTAATCCAAATGGGTGCATTCAAGTCCAAGTCAAATGCCTTAATAAAATGTAATGGTAGAGGAAAGGAGAAGAAATGTGAGAGGATATTAGATAAAAATTACCAACAAAAGAAAGAATATAATTCCACCTAATCCAAATCCAACACAAGTACTTATTCCTCTACTTCAGAATCTAAACCAAAGAAGGAGAAGTGCAAGTGTTCATATTACAACAAGTCAAGACATGAAGAGAATCAATGCATGAGCAAAAATTGACCACCTAACTCATTTACTTGAGAATAATAATGTAGGTATTCTTGATTCTATAAAGAAAAATGCTCCAAAACCCAAGTCTTATAAAGTAAAGGAAAATCCCTCGTACATGAGTAGCTCCTTCATCAACATAGGTTATAGATTTTGGTACCTCACACCACATAGGTTTCTCTCACGTTAAGTTTTATGATGTCAAACCTTTTACCATGTCCCAAATTACCTTGTGTGATGATACATCTCAGCGATGGCTAGTATTGGATCAATGGAAGTTGATGGTGGAACCTCGGTGTTCCCAAAATTTATACCAATTTGTTATTAATCTACCAAACCACCCACATTTTCCAAGGGATGCGTGTGGAATTCAACCCTAATTCAACAATAATTAGAGATCTACATAGTGATTCTACACTAGCGGAGGAAGGTAGACCACCGAGGCCCCATTGTATACCTTTTCCCACTTTTCTCCTGACTCTTTTCCCACCACCTTAGTAACTCGTGAAAATGATGTTAGTAATCTATGTCACAAATGGTTTGGTCATTTAAACTACCATTACCTTGAGAAATTGAGCCAACATAATATGGTCAATGGATTACCTCGTGTCAATGGATTACCTCGTGTCAATTTTTCAAAGGGTCTTTGTAAGGGTTGTGCCCTTGAAAGCACTCCGAAGAGAAATTTGGAAAAGGAAAATCCTTGAGAGATTATCATACCTTAGAGATGATCCATAGTGACATTTTTAGCCCTCTTCTATCTCCTTCATTCACTAGAGCTCAATACCTACTTACCTTCATTGATGAATTTTCACGTTATACATGGGTTTACTTTCTCAAATAGAAATATGATTTTTTTATCGGTTTCAAAACTGCAAGGCTCTTCTTTGAGAAACAAGTTGAAAAGTATATCAAGGATTTTATAACCGATAATGAAGGTATGTGAGAAAAATGTTTCACCAATTTTTCACCTCCTAAGGAATTACTTTACAACATACATTTGTTTACAATCCTTCAAAAATAGAGTTCTTGAAATGAAGAATACCATGGAAAATTTTAAGGAACCCCCAAAAAAAAACTCATAGAAATTGTGGTGAATATCCCTGTAACAAGTTTCATAGTTTTGGAGAATGACACTATAACCGAGTTTCATTCTTTCGGTGAAAATGGTAAAATATAAAAATAGTTAGAAATCAAATGGTGAATATCCTAAAACTAGTTTGGTGAATACCCTCTGTCAAATTTTCTCTCCAAAGGGCGTCATCTACTCAATAGTCACATCAGCACCGAATCACCGACACACCACTACCAATGGAACTTGAAAGTTAGACTTGGAGCTTTCTTATTGGCTTGCACTTCACAATAACTGACAGGACCCACCAAACAACTAACATTAGGAAAATGGTATAAGCATAGAGCTTTCTTATTGTTATGCACTTCAAGGTGATTAACAGAGGATTTGTAGAGTCTAACACTTAGTCCCACTGTGAAATTCATATGTACATGGTGTTTTTTATTGGTTCACACTTTACAATGATGATCTTACATGAGAGAAACACCATTTAATAGAAAATAATTTGTTAAAACCATATGCACGGGAGCCTTCTTAATGGATCATCTTTCGCACTCGATATGGTTCTTCAATGGAAAACAACATGTGAACACATATATAAAAACATATCACGACTCACCGACTCACCACTAACAGTGGAACTTGGAAGTTGGACTTGGAGCTTTCTTATTGGCTCGCACTTTAGTTTCACAATAATTGACATGACCCACCAAACAATTGACATTGGGAAAATGGTATAAGTGTGGAGCTTTCTTATTGGTTTGTGCTTCAGGGTGACTAATAGAGGATATGTAGAGTTTGACACTCAGTCCCACTACAAAATTTGTACATATGTGGTGTTTTTTATTGGTTCACACTTCATAGTGAAGCATACATGAGAGAAATATCATTTAATAGAAAATGGTTTGTTAAAACCATACATACGTGGAGCCTTCTTATTGGCTCACCTTTCACACTCTGACATGGTTCTTACAAAGAAAAATATCACCATATGGAATTAACCAGACTAAGAGGTGAAAAGACAAAAGAAAGTGAAAAAATACTTAAGTAATAAATGTAAAATGTATAAATTATTAAATGGAAGACTAGACTTCAATGCTGCAATTGTATACCACCATTTTAGCATGAGCCACGAATTAGGAAAATGACACATGTCATCTTATGATTGGTCATTTCCACTCTTAATCACCTCACTAACACCGCAGACCCAAAACTTTATTGAATCGATTCATTTCGCGGGCTTGGTGCCCATAGAATTCCTTTTCCTTGAGGAGGCCTAGAATCCTGCCATGTGGCCATCTAATATTCAATTCCGGGCATCGGGATTATTTTTCATACCTTTACGATCAAGTGCCCGGAAATTTGTGACACTTGGCCACTCGGAGTAACATGCAAATGAAATGTGGCACATTCTGATTGGTCACTACCACTCTCTGCCTCACCTCACCGATACCGCAAACACGAAACTTTATTAAATCAGTTCATTCCACGGGATTGGAGTCTATGGAAAGCCTTTTCCTTGGGGAGGCTGGAATGGGTGACACTTGGTTGCTCCACATGTGATGTTATCACATATAGGTACTAAGATTTGTTACACATATGGATATATGATGCGAAGTATGATTTTATTAAGCTATTTTAAATATTTTGCATCAATTGATATATTAAGATCAATGACGCAGATCTATTCCAGATGAAGGCCCGAGACACTCACATTTCAAAATGAATTTCTGAAATAGGACTAACAAAGTGAAAAATGTCATCGTAATCATTTATAGTGACATCTACATCGCTTTTGCAAGGTGATATTTAACGTCCATTTCATTCTATTTCTAGAAGGCATACTACAATAGAAGGCATAATAAATTCATAGAAGTTGTGGGTCTGTGGAGAAGAATGGGTTTCCTTAGATGGTTTCTCAAAATAAGATGTTATTTTTTGAATGCCGTACCACTACCAGAAGGGTTGGAATAGATTTTTGCTTGAGCTTCCTTTTTAGTTTCCATTTTCTTGAATCTTGTAAGGAAAATTTTTGAGTTAGCAGAGCTATGAGATGAAAATTGACATAGTAATTACAGATTTCATGAAACTCACGATACCGTAAAATAAAAATGACATAAATAACTTACAAAAGAAGATAAAGCAATGTGACATGAAAGAAAACAAGTCTCAAATAGACTCACTTACAACAAGTGCTTCTAGGATGTAAATTGTAACACATTAGCTGAGCCTCGAAAAAACCTTGATTTATTTTATTTTTGTAAGAACATTTCAATATGTTGATTCGTTGAATCCTTTTCTACTACACAAATTCACAAATTGCAAAAACAGAAAAGATAAAAAAACATTTGAACTTTTCTCAATGCTTAGTGATTCTACATCTACAATCTACATCTATGTGTGTGTGTGTGTGTGTATGGTGAATTTAATCAAATTCCTAAAAAACTCCCATACATGTTGGCGAATGAGCCCAAAAGACCAATAAGGTTCCATAGATTTCTTGGTGATCCAAGAATGTTTTAAAATCTCGGCTTGTCGATCATGTGGTGATTCAATATAAAAATATACATTGGGATTAGAGATTCATTGGCTATTCACATGGGATTTATTATTTTTGTGGAATTTTGGGGAAAAACATGGGGATTTTCGTGGCCATAAAAATTGCCAAAATCAAATTCCTGAAATCCTACTATTCACCAAATTATGAATCTTTGCCGCTAAAATTTTCCTTGAAGAATACAAACCTTAAGGAGATGGCCAACTACATGATCTAATCCAAATCCATCCCTCCATAGTATTGGGCTAAAGCTATGAACTATGCTTGCTACATTCAAAACCAAATTTCACACAAAAAAATTAAAGGGATGACACCCTTTAAGGATTGGTATGGACAAAAACATGATGTTGAGCAATTTCATGTCTTTAGTTCAACTTCCATGGATCCTGTACCCAAGAAGAAATGTAAGGACTTGGAAACAAAATAAAAATCTTTATCTTCATTGGGTATCTTGAAGGTGTGAAGGGTTAGAGAATTTTGAACCCCACCACTCATGAGCTATATATCAAGAGAATTGTCCTACTTCCACTTCTCTACCTGAAGAGGTAACTCTTTCCCTCTCGACTATGATTCGGACTCTTTTGATGATCTTAATGAGCCTCTTGCTCTGATCCTCCCTCTCCTCCATCTACCAATTATGAGAGTAGTGATGAAGAGGAATTTTCCCCTCTTAATTGAGTGATGATTAGATAGATTCTGATATTGATTCTCCTCATGGTCCTCGTTGTGCTAGGAATAACTTGCAGAGTGTTAGGGATTAGATAGGGGATCCTTCGGATGAGATAAAAACTCAATTATAGTTTTTTGGGGCCCATCCCTTTTTCACCTATGTTTCTAATCTGTAGTATATTCGGAGGCTAATGAGATTCCTAAGTGGGATTCTACTATGGAAGAGGAATATTCCTCTCTCATTAATAATCATACTTAGGATCTCACCCCTCTTCCTAAGGGAAGAAAAATGGTTCGGTGTAGGTGGATATATCAAACCAAGTATGGTGCTGATGGGAACATCAAAAATTATAAGGTGTGAATTGTAGCTAAGGGTTTCTCTCATGTTCTTGGGGTTGATTATTTTGAGACCTTTAATCACATTTCCTAGATGAATTCTATTCAAATGACCCTATCCATAGCTACTACTAACAGATGGGATGCCCACCAAATGGATGTTAAGAGTGCATTCCTTCAAAGTAAACTAGAGGAATAAATATATATGAAAACAACCATCAAGTTATGTCCAAGATTCCTCCCTTATTTGCGAGACTTAGAAATTCTATTTACATCCTCAAACAAGCCCTTCAGGATTGTTATGACAACATGGAATCCTTTCTTCTCACTTCCAAGTTCACTAGGTGTCACTCTGACCCAAATGTTTACATTTTGTGGAAAGATGAGTCCATGCTTATCTTAGTTCTATACGTCAATGACTTGTTGATTATGAGAATATCTTCCTCAATCATTGATTATGTCAAGATTTCCTTATCCAACAAGTTTTGTATAACCGACTTGGGTTTACTTCATTAATTTCTTGGGATTTAGATCACTTAGTCTAAATTAGGGATCATCATTTCTCAACCCAAGTATGCCCTTGATTTTCTTTCTAGGTTTAACATGGCTTATTGTAAGCCATATCCCACTCCCTTCCTTTTTGGAGTCAAACTACTAGCAAATTACTCCAATCCCATAGTCGCAATTACTCCAATCCCATGGTTGATGGTACCATTTATCACCAATTGGTTGGGAGCTTGATTTACTTAACCCACACTAGAACAAATTTATCATTCACTATTGGCATTTTGTCTACATTTATGCGAGGAACTGCATGAGATACATTGGAAATTAGTGAAGTAGATCCTTCACTATGTCGAGGCACCTCACTAATGAAATTCACTACTTGGGAGGGATAGATATTTAATTATTTGGATACATAGATTATAATTAGGCCAGTGATCTAAATCATTGGAAATATACCTTAGGATATATCTTTTCTCTTGGTCCACGTCCATTCGGTTGGTCAATCAAGAAACCTAATGTGATTGCTATATATTCTATAGAGGTAAAATATAGGGGAGAAGGAAATGTAACCACCAAATATATTTGGTTATAGGGGATTTTGAAAGAGTTTGGTATTCAATTCAGGAAGCTTACCATCATCTATTGCGAAAAACTTAACACCATATCCATATGAAAAAACCTAGTTCAACATCAATGGAAAATTTGCATTGACATAAACATGCACTTCATCAGGAATTGATTCTTAAAGACATCATTTATTTGCATCACTCCCAAATTTTCAATTAGATTGCATACATTTTACCAAACCCTTCGCCGAGTCCAAGTTTCTTCACTTACACTCTCTACTTGGGGTGAGGTATAATGATGTAACACATATACTTCAGGTTTTCTTGTCCTCCTCTCCTACTCCTCTTCTTCTAGAAAGATTTTAGTTTTTACATGGGTACCTCATCGGACTAGCCGTTGGGACACACATGACACATTTTCATAGTTTTTTTATGGGAGTTATCTATCTCTTGTAATTGGATATTTTTCCCTTTAGATTTTCCTTCATCACTTGAGATCCTATTTGTACATGGGTTCCTCATCGGCCATAGCTAATGGGACTTAATTTTCTTCTTTTTTTCATGCCTCATCCTAATATTTTCTAAAGGGGGTGTTGGTGTGAGGGGCTATTATTTACCTTTTATTAATTTATTAGGATAATCACCGTCACCCATGGTGAGTCATCTCACTTAGGTGATTCATAGGTATTTTAGGGAGTTACATGACATATTTTGTCATAGAATATTTCATATGTGGCATAGTGTCATCACCATATGGGAGTTACATGCCATTCTTAAATCAGAACTCATCTCTCCATTTTTGAAGTATAAAAAGTATAGGCATGGGAGTTACACAACGCTACCTCATACATAATACATAAGATCTATGAGGATGAGTAGACCATTTTTCTAATACATAAGATCTTTGAGATATTTTTCTTTCTAATTACTTGGAGTATTGTGTGCTTTCATTTAGAGTGTAACTTTTTTAATATGTACGCACTCTAGATGATCTTCAAGCCCTCCTTCGATCAACTTGTTTCTTCATGTAGTTTTGTGCCATTACCAAATTGTATTTAATGATAGAGAGCACCTTATATTGGTGCTAAATGTGCTCTTCAAATTCTCTTACTTTGGGTTGCACCCTCATGTTGGAGGCGAGGATTGTAAATGTATAATACCATGAATGGGCACATGTTGGATGAGGTTTGAAATGAATTTTGATACCACCATTATACAACTAGTAGAAAATGACCCCATATGTCCTTCTTATCTAAATTAAAGCATCATAGATACCCCTCCAAACAATTATTTACCACCTTAGTCTATCCATAAAATTAGGGTTGATAAGATGATTTATAAGCCAATTGAGTACCCAAACATGATAATAAATCAGTCCAAAAGTTTCTCGTAGACATAGGATCACAATAACTTACTATAATATTGGGTGTACTATGTAGCTTCTGAATTATATCCATAAAATATATGGTAACTATACTCACTATAAAGGGATGTGATAAGGCAAAAAAATGAGCATATTTTGTGAGTTTATCCATAACCACCATAATTACACTTTTCCCTTCAGTTTTTTATAATATTGTGATGAAATCCATAAAAACATATGTCCACTACTCACTACGAATAGATAGAATTACAATAGGCACAACTTAATAGTTTCTCCATTGTTACACTAACACACCAAGCATTCTACCACAAATTTCTAGACATGGCCTTTCAACACTTGCTAGAAGAAATCAATCTTAATTATGTGATAATTTTTTAGGAACCTAGAATGGCCACCCATTGGAGGAGTACATAGCTATGAGAAAACATGAATTTTAAGGGTATAGTTCTTATATAAGTATAACTAATCCTTGTACCAAAATTTATCTGCGTTCCCATACAAATTTTCTATAAATGATCATATCTTGTTGGAGATTTGAAATTAGAGTGTGGGTATCTATATCATTCTACGCTTATGATATTTCCTAATCTACCCAATCTAATTGTAATATGGACATGGCATATAACAATGATTTTGTGGACTCATCTCTCTTAGATAGTGCATCATCTACCACATTTTATTTACATTTTATTGTAAATAATATTAAAGTCACATCCCAACATCTTTGTGATCCATTTTTTTGTTCTTCGAGATGATATTATTTTCTCCATGAAGTATTTCAAGCTATCATGATATGTCTTCACCTTGAAGTGACAACCCATGAGATACAATCTCCACTATTTGATTGCATGAAGAATAACCATCATTTCCTTCTCATAAGTCAGTTTGATAGGTTATTACCTATGAGTTGAAAAATATCAAATGTGATGGGGTGGACCTATTATATGATTACTACATCTATGCCACATGTTCACGAATCATATTAATTTTTATTTTTTTAGAAATATGGGGTATCCAAAACTATAATCATCTACATGGCCTTCTTTAATGGATCAAGTTCCTAGGTTGCTTCCACATTATAATGAAAAGAGTTTTTATTCAATAACACTATTAGTGGTACTACAATTCAACCATAATTATCCACAAATATATTATAGTAAACCATAATCCCTAAGAAGCCCATGAGGTTTTTGAGGATTTTAGGAATCTTCCAATCCAACATGGATTAGATCTGATGAGGATACACTATTACACCTTCATGATAAATGATATGAACCAAGTATTCTACCTCCCCAATTTCAAAATATCACTTGGTGGGCTTGACATAAAGATGTTGGTGGTCAAGGGTGTCCAAAACCTTATTAACGTGATGTAAATGTTCTATTAGGTATTTAGGTAGACTAATATATCATCAAATAATATTAGGATAAAGTTTAATAGAAATAGATGAAATATCAAATTCATCAAATTATGGAAAGTAGATGGTGCATTTTTAAGACAAAAGGTTTTACTAGAAATTCATAGTGGTACATTATGTGTCCTAAATGCTATTTTATGAATATATTCATCACAAATTTTGATTTGATGATATCTTGATTGAAGATATCATTTTGTAAAATAAACATTACCATGTAAATCATCTAACAAATATTGATGAAAGGAATAGGAAACTTATCTTTCACTTGTGTATTTTTGAGCTCCTATGTCTGGACACATGTGCCAACCATCATCCTTATTTCATACCATCACCAATGGATAAGAGCAAACACTATGAATATGGAGAATAATACCTACTTACAACATCTCCTATATCATCCTTTTAATATCAATCTTATATAGATAAGGGTACTAATAAGGCCTAATATTAGGTGGTTGGATTCTTGATACTAGCTAAATAACATGATCATGATATTTTTGGAGGTAAAACTTCTAACATGTCCCAAAAATGGACTAAGTGCTCATTAATAATTACTTGTAGATCTAATTGTATAGGATTTTTTTATGGTTGATATTTTAGTGAAAAGAGTTGCGCTTCAAACAAATATGCACCCTTTTAAAACATTTTTTGCATTTGATGAGAACTTATAATTTGTGGAGATTTTTTCTTCATCTTGTGCATCTTAAGATTCCACCCTTCAAGATGTAATCTCATGAAAAAATCCTAGAAGTTCATCTTAATAGTTCTAAAGGTAGTAATACATTAGACCCATAACACAATGTCTTCTCACCCCATTAAAATGACATACATAGGTCCCTCTAGTAGGTAATCTCCCATGGATAGCTTAATATTATGAAATTTTTAAAAATAAACAACTTTACCTCCATCTAACCATGACTGAGCCTTTGTGGCTAGATAAATAAACCAATGTAGGTGTAAGGATAATTTATGATTGATGAAATTGTGAGTTCTTGTAGAGTCAACTAAAACTGTCACCATTTGTTTCTTCATGAGCCCAATAACCTTCGGGTTTGTGGGGTGCTAATCATGAAATTGTATGAAAGATATAGTTGATTGAGATTATTTACCCTCAATATTAAGAAACACTTACTCTTCATCTTCTTCCTCATTAGGACCCTCAATGTAGAATAATTTGTTCTTAATAAACTTATGTACCTTATTCCACATGGTATAAAAATCATACATATAATTTTCCCCACTTCTCTTTAATTTTTGAAGATTCAATCATGTTTATTGGGGAAATTATGGTGATGAAGTCATGCATTCCTTATAAGTAGCACGAGACACCCACATTTTACTAGATCTATTTCCTCCACATGATGAAAAATTATCATGGATTCGATATCAAACCCAAATTAAGAAGCTAAACATCACGTTGGATGTTATCCTTAAGTCCTAAAAATAAGAGATCATTTATATGATCCTATGAGATGTCATCCAACTGTAAGGATATATTTTGGAACTATTCTATCTTGAATATCCCTATATATCATAGTTTGGCTATTTGGCATAACATGTTTGGAGCTCATTAGTGAACATAGAACATGAAATATGGATCCCCTTATTTTTCTTTTACCCACATATCCATTTATGCCAAATAAACGTTTTTAGTTCAAAATATAAGGATTTCATTACCACCTTATGTCCACTTGGGACTTGATGCAAATAAAAAATAATCTCCATTTGGTTGATCTAGGTGATTGGATCATTCCCATTGAACTTGTACATCTATAATTTTAGAATCATGTTATGACACTAGAAAGAATGTCCATTGTTTTGTGTAGAGGACCCCCTTGGTTGGTGTTGTTTGAATATGAGAGAAAATTTCTTGAGGAACCCGTGTGACTTAAAGGGAGTTTCATGTGTCTTCATGCTTGAAATAGTGAACATCAACTCCTTCCTCGTTGATTCAAACCCTACCATCAATTCATCATTTATTTATTGAAGATCATGGTCAAGTTTACCTTCCATTTCTTGATGGTTATCTTCAAGTGCTTAAATATTACAAGTGAGGTCATCCTTAATCACCATATTATTAACATTTTCCTAAATTTTCTTGACTACCTCCAATACCACATAAGATGAAGATTCAAAATCAAACTCTACCGTATTTGGATTCATTCCTAGAGTGTATTGACCCTTCCATATAGTTGATCTCCCTATTATGATATAGAGTATTTTTCTTGTGGTATATGGATTAGTGTAGGAAGTTAAGGTCCAGGGTTTCATATGGATATTAGTGAAATAGAGAGAAACATAGATAATAAGACCTAACTAATTTTTGGATAAATTTTTGAAAATATAAGAAACTTATAAAATTCTAAAAATGGTAGTCTATAGAGTGAATTAATGATAAACCCTAAAATGGCCATAGCTTGTGCAAAACAAAAACAAATATAGAAATTTGTAGAGAATCTTACTCGACTAAAATTTCCACTTTAGTTAAACAATTACAAAAAAATTCACACCATTTAAAAGTTCTAGAAGAATATATAAAATTAGGGTTTTAACCTAATTTTATCCCAGATCAAAGCTCTAATATAACTTGTAATTAAGTTTACTTAGATAAATATGAATATCAACAATAATATAACTTTAACAAATTCCAAAATATCAAGAAATGATCACATTATGAAAGTATAATGACTTAATCACTTCAAGGGGGACAATTTCAAATTGTACATTAAGACTAATTGCTCAAGATGATTCTCATCTACTAGCTAATAACTCATATATATAGCCTAATATGCTATGTAAAACACCAAGGCTGACCTAATAAACATATGAAAGCATAAATGAATGTGATATGACTTGATAAGATATTATGTTACCAACAATTCAACCATTCATATCCCGATATATGACCAAGGATTATGGGTGTAACAATCCTATATTATATAAAGGATTTCATGCTAATAAATATGCAATAATTACATCAATGAAAGTATAATTAGGGTTTAATGTTAAATATATATCATTATGCACTAATATCATAATGTTTGATAGTTTGATGAAACTAGGTATATAAGTAGGATAGATTGTTTTATAAAATGCATGTAACATTTAGAGGCATGAAAATGTGTAGAAGAAAACTTCATTTAAATGAAAAAAGTTATTGGATGAACATGTATGAGGGTTTATGAATATGTAACCTAATGCTATGAAATAAATTCTAACTTTAAGGTTTGATTCATATATGTTATGGGATATAGAGTTTGTGTCTAGATCAATGTGATGATAATACAAATTACTCTTTTCCTATAGATCTAAAATGGGTTAATCACAATTTAAGATATAATAACATCACCACAACCCCACTAATGTGATGAGATATGTACTAGTTGCAATAATTTAAAAATGGATCATGCCACACATAGTTCTCTTGATACGATGATGAGATGAAGATATTTTCACTCAAAATGACTAGCCTAAAAATTGAAACTTTAAAGCATGACAACTAAGCCCACAATCTAATTTTTTTTCCTCTCGATCACACTGAAATCTTCTCCTAACCAACCTATCTCAAAGGATACCATAAACCTAGATTTGAGGAAAGAAATAATAATGAATTCAAGCATTTCTCAATATGAATGGAAGTGTGATAAAGTTTATGGATGAATTCAATGAAGTTTAGTGAAAGACAAGTCTTCCTGAGGCCTAAAAAGGACAATTTTTGTCATTCAAAGCCAATACACATCCTAAGTAAGAGTTCAGAAAGATATAAAAAAGAAAAGGTGATGTGTGGGAGTATTGAAAGTATTAGAGGAAATTTAGGAAGATTTAGGAAATAATTTCCAATTTAGGGACAACCTATTCAACATCAGGTTTTCTAGGTGTAAGGAATGAACATCCTAATGGTGAAACATGACTTCTTTGGATGTTCCAAGAGTTCAATAAGGAGTAAAGTAGAAAAAAATTAGGCATATATGATCCATAAGGATCCATAAAAACACACTAGTTCATCAGTTCCATCAGCACCAAGAAGAAGAATTGAAGAAATGAAGAAAAATGAGGTAAAAAGAGGTTCTGCAGACAGTTTGCCTCTCTGTGTAGAGTGGTGGTTGTAGAAGCACCACCCTACAGGGAGGCATTCCTTAAACCACCGGTCTTCTCGGGCGGTGGTCCTAACACTTTCGAATAGAAAAGAGAAATGGAGCACGAATGGATGTGAATTTAAAGCATCCGACTGTGTCTCTTCCCTCCCCGACCTTTCTCATTCTTTAGTGGATGGGAGAACATGGGAGAAGGATATAAATACAAGGAGGAGCAAGAGAATTGATCATTCAGAGATCTAAAGAGATTAAAGAGAAAAGGTTTAAGAGAAAGTGAACAAGATCTTCAATGTTGGAGTAGATTTACGGAGAAAGGTGTAGAAACATAGCAAGTAAGCATAGGAAGAGAGAGGTTTAAATTATTGTCTCTATTTTATACTTATTATAATCTATAATTATCTATAATTGACTAATAAAAGTGGGAAGAAAGAGTGTTTTTCCCTTCCCGATTGGTTTTCCTCCATTGGAGGTTTCCAGGATAAAATTGTTGGTGTTTGGAGTTTGAATTCTTTCCTATTCTCTGTAATTTCCTCTCTATAGCACTAGATAATCAGTCACTAAATCTCTAATCTTCAATCAATTTTTCATTTCCCATAGTTGAAAGTAGAACATCATAATTATGTGATTTCGTAGAGTTCCAAAGTAGAAGTTTATGGATCATTTTGGTATCGAGTTGATTATATATCTAGGAATGTGGTATTTAATTATTTCTTGTGATTTGTATGACAGTGAAAAGGTCCAAAGGTGAATAATTTTTACCTTGTGAACCAAACATTTCTATGAAGAAGTGGAAACAGAGAATTCGAGCTCAAATGGAAGAAGAGAACTTAGTCCGTAGAGTCGAGATGCTAGAGACCATGATGAATAGGTTACATAGAAAGCAAGAAGAGATTTTAGATCTGCAAAAGATAGTTTTGGTTAAGAAAGATTCCATAGACTCAGTGGTTCGAGCACTGGCTAAAAATTTGGTATCGAAAAGATCCACGAAGAGGAAGAATGGGAAGAGCGTGAAGAAGAGACGCCAATTGTAAGCGATAAGGTAAAATCTGCTCATACACATTTTAAAGTTGAAACGAAAGTGAAAATAAAGAACTTTGAAGGACAAGTAGATGCGAATTGCTTGATAAGTGGCTAAAACAATTGGAAGTCTATTTTAGTGTGCATAATGTCATTGAGGCAAAAAGATCACCTTTGCATGTCTCAAAATGGAAGGTCATGCTTTGGTTTAGTGGGAAACCCATCTAGCCACTTGTGAGAAGAAGAAACATCCTATTGTCAGTACTTGGAAAGGTTTTAAATAATTTCTTAGAGCTAACTTCTATCCTATTGGCCATAAGAATGACATGATGATTAAGTGGTAGTAATTTAGACATGAAAATGGTCAAAGTGTACAAGACTACACTACGGAGTTTTAGACACAAGCCATATTGTTAAATATGGACTTGGAGGATGAAGACATTCGACCAAGTATTTGGGAGGACTTCACACTCATCTTCTGAGGAAGGTAATCTCCATGAATCCAAAGGATATCAATGAAGCTTGTATACAAGCATACTACATTGATGACGAGAAGAAGTAAGGAGAAACATAGCCAAAGACCAGTCAACGATCAACGGAAAAAGAATAAGGGAAGACAAGTGGCAAAGGTAAATGGAAAGGTAAACATGTCACTATGCGTTGCATACTTGTAAAGATCCTAAGAATTTATGTAATAATTGTGATATAAATGGACACACTGGCGCCACATGTTGGAAGTTTCATCTAGAATTACACCCAAGGCACCAAACCAAGGATTCCAAGAAATCCATGGTCATTGTGAAAAAAGGAGAGGTGGAGATTGAGGATGATTTGAATGTAGATGAAAGGCTGGGATGCACAACCACTAACATGTACAGGGGAGCATAAGAAGAAGAGATGAGTAAGCTTTTTCAAATCAGAATCCAAATCAAGAAGACTAAGGTAAACACTTTAGTAGATTCTAGTTCTCAGACAAATTTTATTTTTGATGTGGTTGTAGAACATCTTGGTCTAGAGACTTATGCACATCCACATCCATACACATTGGAATGGGTGAAGAAGGGTATAGAAATACAAAGTTACAAGAAAATGTAAGTTTCGATTAGGGATAAATACCCAATATATTGATGTATTAGACGTTGATATCATTCCACTTGATGCATTTGACATTGTCTTTAGAAGTCCTTAAATGTATGTTAGGGATGTTGTGTTCACAAGGAGGGAGAACCAGTACAGATGGGTCAAGGATGGATTCAGTTTCAATATACGGGCACACCAGAGAAAATCAAAGAAGGCTATGGTCAAAGACTTATTCAAGAAAATCATTAGTTTTTTTTACTTTCATTGGAAGAAAATCAAAATGGACTTGAGAGCACGGATATTTTGGATAGCACTTGTCAGTTTTTGTAGAAGAAGCCACCACAAGAACTGCTCATTCAAGGAGCAAAACAAACTTCTACTATGCAGTCACCGTATCTACCTATAGATTCATTGGACTGACCGTGGGGTAATAAGGAGAAGAGGAGATACAAGGAACAATGGTGACTATAGTAGCAACATACATGGAGAGGATTCAGCCAATCCATCTCAAGAGACAAAGATAAGCAAGAAGGAATAAACCACTACAGTATGGGACCTTCATCATACTTGAGCAGGTTGGAAAAGAAACCTTTAGGCCACACTTCATGCAGATGCATGCGATAACAAGTTGTAATATCTCGCACCTACTGAAGCCATCTATGCATGAAAAATAAGGAAACATACAGAAGTCACCTTCGAAAGAGGATTGTACTCGAGGAAACTCGGAGGAGGATGTAGCATTGGAGCAACAAACCAGAGATCCACATGAGTCTTGGTAGGTTGGACGAGAGAAGACACCAAGGCAAAACTAGTGGTATTTGATGGAGCAAAAGAGGGAGTTGATTCCTCTACCACTCCCTCACTAAGATTCTGTGGGACCAAAATCCTCCTAAGTAGGGGAGGTATGATCCATAGGGATCCAGAAAAACACACCACTTTATTAGTTCCATCAGCACCAAGAAGGAGAATTGAAGAAAATTAAGAAAAATGAGGTAAATAGAGGTTCGGACATAACCGCTACTCTATGCAGAGTGGTAGTTGTAGAACCACCACCCTGTAAGGCGGCAGTCCTAAAAACACCAATCTACTCAGGTGGTGGTCTTGAAACTTTCAAACAAAAAGAGAAATGGAGCAAGAATGGACACAAATTTGAAGCGCCCGACTATGTCTCTTCCCTCTTTGACCTTTCCCATTCTCTAGTGCATGGGGGACATGTGAGAAGGATGTAAATACAAGGAGTAAGAAAATTGATCATTCGGAGATCCAAAGAGATCAAAGAGCAAAGTTTTAAGAGAAAGTGAGCAAGATCTTCAGTGATGGAGTGGAATTATAGGAGTAAGGTGTAGAAACAAAGAAAGCAAGCATAGGAAGGGAGAGGTTTAGATTGTTGTCTCCATTTTATACTTCTTGTAATAGATAATTGTCTATAATTGACCAATAAAAGTGGGAAGAAAGAGTGTTTTTCCTTCCTGACTGGTTTTCCACCATTGGAGGTTTCTAGGATAAAATTGTTTGTGTTTGGAGTTTGAATTATTTCCTATTCTCTGTAATTTCCTCTCTATGTCACTAGATAATCAGTCATTAAAGATCTAATCTTCAATCAATCAGTCATTTTCCAAAGTTGAAAGTAGAACAAAATAATTGAATGATTTTGTAGAGTTCCAAAGTAAAGTTTACAAATCAATATAAAAGCCATGAGAAATATATATAAGGTGAGAGAATCAATTTTAATATAAGGCTTAAAGGTTTCAAGAAGCTTTTCAAAATATACACCTTCCCCTCTCGTTTAGAACAAAAAGGTCACAAATTTTTAGTTGCGGGAATATTCAAGAATTTAAAACAGTTCCATTGATTTTATAATGTGTTTTTCAGTCAAAATAATATAATATTTGACCCCAAAACATCACACTAAGCCTCTGAAGTGAAAAAGCAAGTTCTGAAGTCTATTTACTGACATCGTAAGAAAATATGGCTTTCCATTTTTGCCCAATCGTAATTTTAACACCCTTCTGTCCACTCTATCCCCTTGGAGACAAGGGGGACATAAGGGAAAAAAATTCAACCTCCTCCTCCTCCCCAAGTTACACTTTGGACACCTAGGTGTCCCTAGTGTTCCCACTGCATACCTTTCATCCCCATGGTGGAAGGGGGACAAGAGGGGAAAAAGTGTGACATCGCTCCTCAACCCAATCATAATTTTATGTCCCAGGTGTTCCCATTATCCCCTCTACCCACATGTGGACAAGGGAAACAAGAAATTGTAGCCCATGTAATGATGAAGCTCTTGGAGCCCCATACAACCTCGATTAGCTCCGCAAGTGCAATTTCCTAGCCCATCATCTCATTCACCTCTCCCCACATGCGGCCATTTGTCATGATATTACTCGAAGGAACCCTTTTTTGTCCCTAGTTCCCCCATTTCACCATTTTAAAATCTCTCTACCTCTAATTTAACCCAAGCTCAATGTGCAATTAGTAGGGTGAGTTAAAAACATTACAAAACTCATTTAAAATACTTACTCACCACATAGTTAACCATTTTTATGACCGGTTGCTCTTTGTAATACCCTCTAAACTCAATTTTCACCTAGATATTCTAACAAAATTCTTACAAACCTCCATAGCCATCAAAAATGAAGATTTGGACATAACTTTTCAACTAAGTGTCCGATCAACTCTAAATTTTGCTGATTCTCCTTCTCCAAAAAGAATTTGGGAAGATTGTAATAGTAAATTCATTGATACCCTTGCTTTTCATAGCATCAAACTGAAATATCAAACCCTAAAACACACTTTTTCAATTTTCTAGAGATCCAACAGATGGAAAATAATGAAATTCGAAGCAAAAGACCCTGATATAAAACAAAATATTTTGATGCAGTGGTTTTGTTGTAACTCGACACCGACAGTAAGTACAATTTATAAAAATAGAAGGTGTTGACAACAATAGGTTTCTAAAAAATTAAGTGATGAATTCTCAACATTTGTGATATCCTAAAAAATTAAGAAACATTACACACGGGTAGTTTGGGGAAATTTATAAAAATAGTAGTGTTATCCCATTTCACTCCACTTGTGAAATCGGACAAATGAGCAAGCTTACACCATGATAGTAATGGGAATTCGCTTGCAAGTGAAACAACAATCTGGAAAATTGTCTAAGACACGTCCTCAACATCTCCTCATAAGTCTGATGCACCTAGGAGGCCCAAGAATTCCATTAGAAGATATAAGGGAGGTGGACTTTAAAGGAGAGCCTTTAGCTCTTAGAGGAGCTCATCGAGCTACTTTACAAGTATGGGCGAGCCGTTATGAATTCATGCACCAAAAGGAAGCACCAAGCAATTTTATTGTGTAGTTGAGAAGATCGAGTTTTGCCTTGTGAAATTCAGCTGTTATACATTTAAAACCCGGGCTACTCTTTGACGTGACCAAGTGGGAGAAAGGAGACCAAGCTACTCAGATGGTTCAGAATTGACCACCAAATTGTTGTATTCGAGCTCTTAACTAAGTTATTTGATGAGTTTGGGTCAAATCTTATACAAGAGATTAAGCTCGAATCATATGAGACCGAGCTGTTCCTTAAAGGATGCTTGAAAACTGAACCACTTTGTTAACAATTTCAAAAGGTGAGCTGATGAAACCAAAGAACTAGGACTTCGTGAAGCTGGCAAGTGCAGGGTGGGAGTTGGACCATTACATTACCACAAGGAGGGGAACAAGTATTTTGCACAAGCAAGGTAATTCGAGCTCCTTGCAGACCATCAAATATTGAATTGCTCATCGAGATATTCATTGAAGAAAAACCGACGTAGCACTAAGAATTGGTCAAGAGTGAGACGAGATCACGATTTCAATTTGGAAAATACAGTGTGGGAGATGATTCGAGCAGCGTTGAACAAGCCAGTTATAGAATGGGCCGAGCTACATTGGAGATGAACTGAGCTATTTTCCAATGGATGAGCCGTTCGAATGATGGGCTAAAGGAACCAATTCACACCAATGTTTGGCCACTAAGCATTATTGTGATGTACAAAACTGGTTACTCACAGGAAGTCTTACTCGGGCCATTCCATAGACTGACCAGGTTTATATGTTGCGGGTTCATCAGGCTAGTAAGGCACAAAGACCAAACAAAGATGTAACTTCGAGCTCAGGGGGAATGATCCAAGCGTGAATCGGTGATTAATTGCAATCTGTGGTAACAAGCCGAGCTAATCCATGAAGAGAGCCGAGTCATTGAATAGACTGGCGAGCTAAGCCAACGAAAAAAAAAAGCACACTAAAGGGCTTGTCGAACGTATTGTAAAAACAAGCCATGCATAGGGAGAACTCGGTCAGTCGTCGAGCCATTCTACAGAGTTGGAAATCTAAACGAAGTCAAGACAGTTGCATCAACCTTCGAGTTCCATGATGCATAAAAACAAGCTCCATAGAGACGACTTGAGGGATTCGTGACCCATCTAAGGAAAGTAATTCGTTTCTATCGCGAGAAATTCAAGATTAGGTTGTTCTACGTAAACTAACAGTGAAATGGTGGTCGAACCGCGGTAACAGGAGCATAGGAGGGTGGGTGAATTGTTTCAAGGTTCACCAAGCCATCTTTTTGGCTCAAGCACAATGAAACAAAGATGGCTCACTTAGAGCTTGATCAAGGCAAACGATTTGCGAAAGCTTCGGCGAGATAATGCGGTAATGGCGGAAGTTGAGAGCCCTTATTGTCTGAATAAATTTGTGCTTAAAATGGTCAAGTTGCTGACAGTAATGCTTTGCAGCTGAAGCGGAAAGTGAGGGCCGAATGGCCCAAACAAGTGGGGACAGTGACGACCGTGCACTCGAGGGCCGAAATGGTCGCATAGGTCTGTGTGGGAGGGGATTTCATGGGTCAACAAAGGCGCGAGGGGGGCTCAGGAACACATGCAGAGCCGAACAGTCCCATGGAGCTCAATGCGGCCGGTTTGAAGTCCTACAACACTCACGACACAAGGGCGTGGCATTGAGAAGTCCACTGCAACATGGAAAGATCTACGACGCATTGGCTGATAGGGGATAAGGGATGTTGAGTTGGCAAATGGGATCGACATATCAAGTATGGAGAGTTGGTGAGTGTAGTATGGGGCTCTAGGGAGTTATGAACCCAATACGCAATGCATGTAACATGGGAAATGAGAGGCAAGCCGGAGACAATAATAACAAGTGACCAACGCAAAAGAAGGACTCAACATGGAAAAGGAGCCAGCTTGGCGGAGTCGGCCGAGCTGGCAAGTATTTTAATGTCCAAACATTAAGCCAAACCCCATGCTAAAATAATAATTAAATCAATGGTGGGCCCCATGCGAATTTTAAATACTGAAATCATTTAATGAAGATGTGTAAAACATTTGAGAAGGAAGAGAGAAATATTTAGAAGATATCCGCAACCAAAATATTAATTGTCACCTGTGGAGCAAGCGAGCTTGTGATAATCAAAATAGTTGCAGTCACTCAAGAAGCCATATCTTGAGTAATTCTCAACAGAATCATGCAAAGTTGGTGTCATTGGAACTGTAGTTCCGAGCCCAACACACAAAAATGAAGAAATATAGAAAGTGATGAAGATTTGATAGTGAGTTTTAAGGAAGACGAGTCTAATTCTCGTTTAGTTTGGTTGGAGGAGCAGTCAATGAGCATGGGCAATCATTCTTCGTTTGGTGCGAGTTATGGGACACCTTGAGATTGCTTCTATAGGTCCAAAATCACCAACCACACTCATTTATCATGACTTGCAATTGGTTGAAAAGTGGATTTTGGGAATTGCATTGCCTCTCTCTCTCTCTCTCTCTCTCTCTCTCTCTCTCTCTCTCTCTCTCTCTCTTCCAAAATTCTATAAATTGAAGTGTTGGGCTCATTATAAGAGAGGATAGTTTGAGTAACAAAACTCTGTCATTTTGGTTTTGTGAAGCCAATGTGCTGCAAGCCTTTGTAGTGGAATCCTTGCATGGTGATCTAGGCCTTTACTTTGTAATAGCTTGAACTGTGCATATTAATGAAGCAATAGATGCAAGTTTGTGGATTTATCCTCCCTTGTTGTGTTTGTTTGCATTCTCCTTGCCTCTTCAATCTTATTACAGGTGTATTATGTCTACTTTATGCTCTTGTAGGGTTTCACTATTATTGTGTAAGCATGAAAATGTTGTTGTGAGTTCTTGTATTAGACTGTGGAGAACTGTTATCACCCTCTCTAATCTGCATTTTTTCTTCCAATTTCACACATTGGGGATTGTTCTCATACCCTCTTTTTAGTACATCACCTTTGTAGTGTAGTTTTCCTCATTTACATGTTATTTCTCTCTCCCTAGTCCATTGGAAATTGTAAGATAGAGATAGTTAATCAGGTTCATTTCAAGTAGAGTTAGTTTGCACTAGGGTAGAAAGAAAAACCGACTTTCTCTAGAGGTCTATCTTAAGTAGCAAGTCCCACAACTTGGAGATAATACCCATGTTACCTAGTCACACCGTGAGCTCAAGCACACACACTTGTAAAAATCGAAGGGTGTTTGATTCGGTGATAACATTTCTAACATGCTGGTGGGACCACAATGAAGTTTCATTTTAATTACAACAAGAATGGTGTGCACTTGTTGTAAAATTCCATCTTGTAAGAATCTTTGAAATTGCACATCTGACGACTCCAAAAGGGAAGAATTTACTAGTTTTAGCAGCCCAATCTTGTCAAATTTATGAGAAGGATTCAAACGAAGTCAAGAATAAAAGAAGAAGGTGTTTTTGAATATATGCTACTATCTCTAGGTAGAGGAAGAAGGGGAGAAGAGCTCAAAGGTCTCCATATCCACCGAATAGAACACTATCAACATCCCCACTTGGTAGACATTTCATTCAATCACGCAGAGTTCTTACACCAATTATAATGGCAATTCTACAATAGCAACCACCACAAGGTCCACCAAGTCCCTATGTCAACTTCACGAGAATCAACCCACTTTCTCTCAATGCACAAAATCTCATTCCAGTTGTAGCATTGAAGAACATTCCATATTTCACTAGAGAAAACCATACAACTTTGATTGACCACATTCAAGACATTGCAAATGTCTATGCTATACATGAGGTTAATGAAATGGATGTGGCTATTAAATTATTGGCTTCTTATTTCAAAGGAAAATCTTTACAATGGTTCAGAAGCTTGACAACAGGATCAATTCAAAATTGGGATCAATTGTGCACAACTCTTTGTGGTCAATTTGGGGAGAAGGTAGAAAAATTATCTCTATTAGAACAACTAACCACAATCAAGAGAGCACCAAATGAGCAGATGGTTGATTTCAACTTCAAGTTTCAAAGGACATGGGATAGAATTCCACTTATTGTGAGGCCAACAACTAAGGTGCTTTTCTATACTTCCTAAAAGCTCTAAATTTTGATATTGCAATGATGATACAATCCATGGGAGGTACAACTTTACCCGCAACTTATAATATTGCTATTAGAGCTAAAAATTGTTTGATTCAAGTTGGTAAACTTACACCTAGGCCACCCATGCCTCTTTATCTAGAATTAGGAATCCTAAGCACTAGCCAAGCACCTACATTAGCTCCCATTCCTACCCCAAAAATCAGAATTTTGCTAAACCTCTACCTCATCTTCTAGTACCTCAAATGAGCTCCAAGAAGTCATGAAATAGTTGCAAAACTTAGGTAATGAGTTGGTGACGATTAAGAGGAAGTGGGATCAGAATTTTAGGTCATATCAGCCTCAAACCTAACCCAATAGACCTCTGTATCAGCCTAATAATCCACCTGCTCAAGCTGCAAATTAGAACCAAGTAAAACCTCATGCTAATAGGCCATTCCAACCTTACAATCCTAATGTTGTATCCACGTCTAGAGCCATGGTACCAATACAAAATAACATAGCTCAAGAGTATGACTGGTGCTTCCCATGCAATCAACCTCATAACTAGTCAATGTGTTTCAACGGTGCCTTGAATCAAGATCTTATGGTGACAATAACGGGTGTGGAACAAGAGACAAGCCAAGAAGAAAATTAGTAGTAGGAAGCTACCCAAGAGGCACCTCTGAATGAGACCACACTTGTCAATTGGAAAGTTGAAGATTTTTGTGGTATAAATCAGGTCCCTTCTCAAAGTGTGGTAGCCAATACACGATCTAAGAAGAGGAATATTGGAGAGGGAAAATCATCTAATTCAAATGATTCACAACCCTCTATTACTCCACAAGGTGTTAGCAGTCAAAATGCAGTCCCAAATGTGCAAAGTCAACCCAAACCACCTTCTGGACAAGCTCAAGCACCGGTTGTAACAACCCATGAATAAGAGAAGACTGTGCAGGGTAAAGGGTGGAAAAAATATAGCTCATCCCCATTCAACATTCTTGAAAAAATGAAGAAAATGAATGTGAACATTTCAATGTGGGAGTCATTAGCTATCTCGGGCTAGAGAGATCTATTGCAAGTTGTCATGGCAAATTGGTCTCGCATCAAATCAATTATTCAAAGATACATACAAGGTAATCACAAATGTAACTCAACAGGAGGCAATCAAGGAGGTCAACAAGGTAAAAGCATAAAACCTCCCCATTCTACATATCTCTAATTGTTGGAAACAATCTTGTACACAATTACATGATTGATTTGGGAGAAAACAACTCTGTCATGCCAAAACAAATAGTTGATCAACTTGGGTCTTCAATATGAATTCATTTCTAGAGGTGTGGTGTAATTAGATAGGAAAATGGTAACAACGATTGGAGTAATCAAAGGATTGAGCCTCACATTGCATGCATGTCCCAATGTGACCGTCTTGCAAGATGTATCAGTCATAGAATTTCCACCACTCTTTGCATTATGTTTTTCAAGAGACTTCACCACTAAAATTGGAGGTTACTTATCTCTTAATTGGTCACACATGCTATTTAGAACAAGATATGTAGCTAAGGCTACAATCAGGTTAGAACCAACTGCAAATTTCCACATCGAGCCTCATACACCAAATCCAATCAATGCAAATTGTTTAACATTTGATCAAGAAGATTGCCCAAGCACTTATGAAGCGATTCCAAAGTCGTAAGCATTCCAACCTTGACTCTTGATGATTAGGCCAACAAAAGACATGATTTTGATATTCTCGGTATGCATCTCTATCTACTTTATGCTACCAAGCTTTACGCTCTCACCAACATAAAGTGGGGAAAATGTAGACACAAAATCATGCACTTTGGGTAATTATCTAGTCCTGGTTGTATACTACTATTCATATGATTCCTAAACAAGAACGATACTAATTAACCCATGTCTTTGGCCACCTTTCTTTGCTTTTTGTTGGTTGTTGCTATTTTCAGTCTTCCACCCTTATTTACTTAGTCCGCCTTTTTAGTCTTCGGCATTGGTCATCTTGGACACTAGCGCCCGGACTAGGACGTCGGCGTTAGCGCCCTCGTCCAATTTTGGAACCCTTATCCTCTTTGTACTTTACTCACACTTTTGGGTCCTTTTGAGTCGTTTAAGCATCTTATCTTTTTGGTAGTCAACCTTTTCGAGGTTGATTACAAAATTCAAGCAAATGAATCATATAGATATAAATTTATGTGATCATAATAAGGGACCAAGCACTAAGCATTTATTATCTCCACCTAAGGTTGCATCCATCAAGACATCGAAGAGCTCCATTGCATCCATCTAGCTCCATCACAAGGGACATAAGGGTCGGTTTCTGCATCACACTTCATAGGAGGAAATTCATTCTACTCCATGCACACATTTACTACATTCTACATCTAGCTACATGCTCATTATCTAGGTGCGATTGGCACAAGAGCAACCTAGGGAACAATTCCACACACATAGAGCGAGAACTGCATTGGATCGAGATGTAGTGCAACGCTTAGTTGTAAATCCATCATTGCAGTACCGAGGATAGTTTGCCCCCTCATTTTGCATCTTTCTTTTTTATGATTTGATGTCTATTTGAGGGTTTTGCAAGTCCATTCTTCATTGCGGAGTTTCACGACTTCATCGGTCATTGTGTGAATCCGTAATGACAAAAACGAGCATCAACAAACATATTTCGATCCCGAGAATTTGGGTTTATGAGCATTTCCGCAAACCCAGGCACCCACAGGCACCCCTGTCCCTCTCCAGGCGCCCCAATCCAACTTATTTGTCTAGATTTACATTTTCCTGTGCTCTAGTGCAACGATCGGTGCTTCAATTTTCCAATTTTCAGTCTTGTACACCTTCGGCAACATTATGAATCAGCTAAGGCTTCTTACTCTCTCTTTGCACTTAGGGTATTTATATTTATTGCTTAGTTTGCTTTGGTATATTTTTGTATTTCATTGCATCATTTATTTACTGCTACTATAGCATCAAATTAGGAATTTATATTTCACATTTAGCTTGATCAAGTCAATGTATGCATAGTAGATAATGGAGGATTAGGATCAGTTGTAGAAGATACAATTGTATTTTTGAGTTGATCATGAATGATATAAATAAGAATATCTATATTTTTAAATTCTCTTGTAAAAAGTTCAAAATTATTTGTTACATCATCCGATAAATCATGATTGTCAATCATATCATTTTACCCCTCACTTTGTATATAACATTAGTCAAGATCATGAACATGAAATGAGAAAATATATCAGCATAAACATTCACATGAGAGCTAGGAAAAGTACTATTAGAGTGTGCAAGCTGATTAGTGTGATGGGGATAAGGGAAGGAATCCTTAGATAAGATATATAAATGTTGATAATGATCCATGAGGTTTGGAACCATGATGTATAAAAATCAGCATGGAGACAACATAAAGGTCTTAGAGTAATAAATTTTATTGAGACATTAGGTTCACCAAATGCTTACAACCTCATTAATTTATGTGTTATGTGAATGTACAACTATAAGAAGGATGTAAGGATTTGCAACATGTAGACTATTCTGATCTAATTAACTTCCAACATCAATTATACACAATCAAAATAATGCATTCAAACTTTAAAGATTTAAACAATTGATAAACGATAAGTACTTTCTTAAATACACAAGATGAGAGATAAACTTAGCTATTCATGGAGATTTAAGAATGATCTAGATGTGTAGGATGGTGGAAGAGGGTGATCTGGAACTATAGGTGCTTTACTTTGAGAATTATAGAAGTACAAATACAATAGGGAAAGGTCTATACAACTTCTATATGGTCCAAACCTAATCTATGTGGTCCCTGACTTAGGACTGCACGGTCTCAAACCTTTTGTATTTTTGGACTTGCAACTTTCTACGTGTTTCGCTTGTCTCGAAAATGATCTTCAATGTATGTCACTCATTTTTACATAGATTCACGATGACCTATAACAACCTACAACAAAGTTGAACCCTAGCAACATGTAGAGCCCTTCATCGTAGTATTAGCAAACCAAAAGGAGAAAACTTTTTGTGTGTGAGTCTTGAGGCTAAACTACCCTTGGCGGTCAAACTCGAGTTGTTGAACTAATCCAAGTGTTGCATTGCGCATGTCCTCATTGCAGGATCAAACCTCATATAGTTCTCCCAGTGCTTTTGCGAGTTTGAATAGATAACCATCACCTACAGGGTGCCCTCATGTCTCTTGACACCAAGACAACAAGATAACTACATAGTTTAGATTGTAACCAATGTGGTAGTATTGAGATATGGTGTGCCTCAATTATGTGATCTAACACTTTGTTGATTGAAACTATTATGCAATGCTAGAAGTGACTTTGGTATTGCTAAAATATGGCTCTATGATATTTATATGCTTGTAAATGGACGAAGTTAAATTCTTTGACCTTGTTGAGTTCTTCAAACTTGTAGTAGGGACTGCTCTAGATGATGTGCAACTGATTTGGGAAGATTTAGGAACCCTTTGAGAGATTTTGAAAAGATCTTTGCAATAATTTCTTGTAGTAATGTCAAGTGAGTTATAAAGTGATAATGACTTGTTTATATAGCCTTGATGGGTGAGATATTCTAATAAGGCCAACCCTAGGAAGATAAAACGACCCAAATAATGATTTGTAATTAAAATTAGAGTCAATAAATGTGGAGTGTAATACCATACATGTCGGTCAAGACCGATCGGGCTACATGTTGAGCCTTCCATACATTTTTAACCTAGAGAGATGAATACCAAAACCAAATGTGTGTCATGAATTTCAAAGGTTTAATGTTGCTTTGAGAAAATAATATTCTCAAAATTGATGACATAACAAAGTTTAAAGATTAACAAGTTGTAGAAGAGATTGGATTCCAAATGTGACCATTTGTCATAACAAGGGGACATGGTCAAACTTGGCATTGCCCAAAGATAAGTTACTGAATTTTAGTGTTTATAGAAATTAATTAGAGGAGTTAGTATACCAAATGGTGCTTGTAAATATAAAAAATTAATACAAGTAAATAATAAGCTCTATACAACAAACATAGGAAAATGACTCGCATAAGTTGCTTACATCCACAACATGCATGTACATGTCATTAAATCCCTATTGTTTCGATTACAGTGAGTGTTTGACCTTGTTGACAACGTCTAAATAGTTTATCGACCCTATTTCAATCCTAAGCACCAAATAAAACACTTCTAGTACATTTCAAAAGTTCTAGCAAGTTTGTGGGTGACAAATAGTCAAAATTAGCTAAGTAATGCACCCTTCTATTATTTTGTCGATTCCATATTAGGTAATCACAATACATATTATCGCGCTTCAACTCAAATTATTATATTTGTTGTGATTTACTATCGAGTTGAGTTAGTTTAAGTTTAAACTACATTTTGTATCATTGTATACAAGATAGTTAAAACAAAAATATGCAATTTAGGACAAAACTTTTGATTTGACTTTGGCATGTCAACATACATTTTGAGACCTTATTTACTTCCTCTTAATCGATCTAGTGTTGCTCTTAGAAGATTTGGGAAGGATATGTTCTTTGTGTAGTGATGTCGAAGAAGTAAAGTGAAGCCTAGATAATTCAAAAGGTTTATGATGCATTTGTATATATAGGAGACTTTTCGCTAATTTTCATGCTCGTCGACCCTAAAATCCGACTAAGACAATTTACTCATTTAAAAGTATGACCATTAGACTAGTGAAGGAATGTTTGTAATAAGGAGATAGCATTAAGGTCTAAAGTGTCTAAAGGCTATGAACTTGTGAGAAGGGTCACAAAATTCGAAAGTGAAATGTGGAGAATATTAAAATGTGTAGGAAGTTTTAGTGCAAATTATAAAGATTCCAATATGGTTGATTGAAAAATAGAGACAAGCTAGTAAAATAGAGGAAGCTGGAAATGGAAAAATATGCTTAAATAAAATCAAATATGTATTAACAAGTCAAATTATAAAAGGAAACAAAATTAAAATACTAAATATATACACAAAAGTTTGATAAAGAACGAGTAGTAGTTCAACTGTTTTTCCAATTCTTGCGACTTGACATCATACCAAGTTTTGTAAGTTATTTTATCAAATCCCTTCAAATGACACCATCATTGCCAACCATTTATGCTTTGTTTGACTGCTGACTTGTCACATCTCCATTGCAGCTATGCACGATCCTCTCACTTTGACACTCATGCATAGCTATCAAAAGCAACATTATTCTTCCAATTAAAAAATTAAATTAATTATTCTTGTAGCTCATTAATAAATTATAATAACAAATTCTCTCTCCTCTCTCCTGCATAACAAAGGCTCACAATCCTGAGAAATATTGCCATGGAATTCATGGTGCAAGTAATTCCTGAATTATCAGAGGCTCTTACAAGAATTTGACTTTTGGGTATCAAGATTGTAACATGAAAGAAACGACTATGGTTAAAAATGATTCATATGCTCTTCAGTAAGCTCTGTTTAATCTATCTATGAAAACTCTTGGAAACCTGTAAATTGCAATCCCAAAGTTTTTTCATTTTGTGCCTTCTTAGGAGTGCTGCGGCATTTCTCAGCGTGCATAATTGTAGGAATAAGTATGCAACGAGCGAACCAGTGAATGCTTATTTCTTGATCTATAAATGTTTTCTGCTTCAACATATTTGCTTAATTACAGTGCACCATTGGGATATATATATCGGCTGTAATAGCGTTGTACATAGTTGATTGTTGTATGCCAGAAACAACATTGATTAAATTAAAAGTGATGGTATTGTCTGCCCATGTGTTCCCCTGAGATAAGAAGCCTGAAACCAAGTAACATTATTAGGGTCAGCAAATACCCAGAGAGAAAGAAAGATCATTTGGAGAATGTAATGTACTGCACTAGCAATTCATTAACTTCTCAGGATTCAGCCAACTGACTTTTCCTGTAAAGAACAGTAGGGCAGAAGTGAAGATTCCACATAAATTGCAAGCCCTGTGAACCTTGGTAGAACAAATTGTAAGAGACTAATGACACCAACAGAGTAGGTTTAAAGATAAGAACATAACACACTCAGAGTGCTGCAAAACAATCAACTTACATGTACTTAAATATGAGAAAATCACAAAATGGCAGCAGGCCATTCTCATAGAAGATTGAAGAAAGAAACTTGGAAGGCATAAGAATGGTAAGTTGTGTGTACAAACTTTGGTAATGGTGGCCACTGTTCATTGTTCACAAAGTTCATCAAGAAAGAATAGTTTTCATGGCCTTAATATAACGCAATTCGCTTACTAGAGATGGCACCTAAATTGGAAATTCTGTGTCTTAGGTGCCCTCTCCGATTGAATTTCAACAATATGCCAGGTGACCTTCTTCAAGAACCTAAACACAAACTGTTTCTTGAGGGCTTGTTTGCGATACAGAGCTGGGTTTACTTTTAAATGCTTCTTTGCAGCATTCAGGAAATTCCCTCCTTACTTCCGGAAAATGATTCTTTCCATGCTCATCAAAGGATGGAAAAGTTTGCTTGAGAAACATTTCCCGAGTCTGAATGACACCAGGTAAATTGATGTAAGTGTTACTGGTTTTTGCAAGAACCTGCCAATCTACTGGTTCATTTTTTGAACATTCTGTTGTTTCGTTAAACAAATCCATCAAATTTCTTCTATGCCTATATCTCATTGCAATCCCTGGCTCACAAGAGCTTGTACTTTCTTCCACTATCGGTTTCAGACGGAACCCTGTAGTTCTTGAGAGTTGATTCATGGAGGATTTCTTTGTACCGCCTGTTGTGACAGGAGGCTTCTTCCCCTGTTTATCAGGTTTTTTCATGCGACTACTGAGACCACTCCACAAGGGAAGGGGAAAACTTTTACTGACTGATTTAAGCTCATCCACAACCTCATTCATGGATGGCCGCTTTTCATTATCAGGTCTAATACAGGCAGCTGCAATTAGAGCAATCTGTTTGATTCCAGAAACGCTCCTGGGCGGTGTGAGTCTGGGATCACACAACTGAAGGAGTTGATCTTGCTGGATCAGAGGCAGAGCCCAGTCTACAATGAAAGGTGGGTCGTAGTGCACATCTATTGCATTTCTGCTACTTAGGGTTTCCAACAGGAGAATTCCAAAGCTGAATACATCTGTCTTGGTGCTCAGATTGGCTGGAGTGATGTAAGAGGGGTCCAGGTAGCCCATGGTACCAGCAGGGGGCGTAGAGTTGAGCTTGATATCCTTAAGATGGCCCCTCAGAGCAAGACCAAAATCACCAAGCCTGGCATTCCATTTTTGATCAATCAAAACATTTGAGGACTTGATGTCTCGATGTATGACAGGAGGACAGGCATTGTGCAGAGCCTGAATTGCTTTGGCAGTCTGCAAGGCAATATGAATTCGTCTGGACCAACTTGGTGGTTTCGAATTCCGGTGGAGAATGTCATGGAGGGTGCCATTTGCCATGAATTCCACCACCATCAATATCTCCTTAGAATCATGGCTGATCCCCACAAGATTTACAAGTCTACGACTATGCAACTGTGAGAGTATTTCAATCTCATTTACAAATGCTCTCTCATCCTTGAGCTCCTGAAGCCCACTAGAAATCTTTTTCACCGCCACAAGCTTGCCGCCTTGTAGAACACCCTTATACACACAACCATGGCTGCCCCTTCCAAGGAGACTCTCTCCACCAAAGCTCCCAGTGGCAATCTCCAGTTCCCTGTAAGGATACTGTTCAATTTTCACAGCCCTCTCCTTCCTCTTCACTTCAATCCCAGACTCAACTTGACACCAGCTATACCCCATCTCTAAGCAAAGCACCAGCAATATATATCCCTACCCCAAACAACAATTCTTTAAAAATCCACAATCAACACTCAAATTTTCTATCAATACTAAAATAAATCAGAAAAATGGGCTATTGGGGTTTTACAGTTTGCAGGGCTGGGGTCAATCCTCCTGCTAATAATCCCTGGTGTCATCTGGACAACTGGCGCGCATCCATTGCTGCAGAGGGCATCCTGTCAACTGAGCAGTGGTTCAAGACTATCTCCGGTAAAAATCCGCTTATCTTCGAATCTGTTTCCTTCAAATCATTCCTTGCACATTCTCGCTCTGTAGAAAATATTAGGAATACATGGGACTGCAGGGCTGCTAATTTTTCCTAAAATTCTGTGCAACACCCGCTAAAAATCTATTGCCTTGCCCCTGCATGGGACCGCGGCCTTAGCATTTGGGCCGTCAGCCTGACCAGCTCAATATCAAATAACAGTAGCATTAATTAACTCCTACCAGCGACTGGACATCCTATAAAATTGCTCAGACAAAATAAGTGTTTCTTTCAGGTCCAATCATGCTGATTTCTACAATTTCCGACACAAATCACACACGCTTGGGGCCTCCATCATTCACTATTTAAGCCATGGCACCCAATCAGGGAGAAACTATGCAACAACTTTATCAAATATATAATAGATTTTGGGATTACCTGTTGCAATTATTCAACCCATCGCGAAGAAAGAAGCTTGTGTATTGTAGCCGATCATCAAACTGGATAGGATCTCAAACATTGTGATCGAACCAAACAACTAAAACAATTTCAGTACCCATTATCAAAATCCATTTGAAAAAAAAATCATACTGGTTTAAGAAGTGACAAAAATGGCTTCCAATACTCTCGTAATCCTTGTTACGCCATGATCAAAAGTTTGCAGAAATTTGCAGCAACCTATGATTTATAGACCTGGCGTGGAGCAATTTGGGGTAATTCAACAAATACCTACCAAACTTGAAAAACTGAATTAGAGAAAATTTCAACAGAAATATCTGGCATACCCATCTTCTCATGATTCGTTGCGAGCATATCGAGGCTGGTAAGGTGTGAAACTAATGAACTACACGTCAATAGACAGTTAATTCTTAAAATGTAGGCGTGTTTGGTAGTTAATAGTATTTTCGAAAGGGAAATTAGAGCTTCAGGTGGAAGACGGGAAGTACTAGGTCGGTAGACGTCATTAGAAGCAGATTTACAATAAAATAAGGGGGTGAGGCTGAGGTCACAAGGAAGGGGGACGTGCCTCAATCTACGCTAACAATTATGATAATTGAATGTGGCCGACCTAAGCTAAGTACTTTTTCCTCCCTTCTTTGCCAAAAATATTTGAATTTTTTTGGGTGGGTGACGCCTTTGGAATCCCTCCCTCCTCTTTTATTTTAAAATAATCGTTCCTCCGTGGTAGAAATTCTATCCCACATCTACACTCAATTACATTCAATTTATAAATTAGTTATTGTTATTATTACACATTGTTGTAAAGCCATTTTGATACAGAACAAGGCCATGATATGGCAAATAGTGTGGAAGGAGAATTGATTTTGGAGATGTGAAGAGGGAAATTATATATGCAAAACATTTAAACAAGTTCGAAAGTGAAGGGTCTTTTTAGAGTTAAGGTTTATGAAGTTAATATTCGATATACATCAAAGTATGATTAAGGTTTATGAAGAATTTCAAGTAAGCAAAATGCGGGCAAGTGTTGGTTTGTTGTGCAAAATGCAAAAAATTCCATGAAAGTACAGATTAATGTGGGAAAATTGAAAGCAGAGTCCAAACAAGCTCTACTACTTTAAAACAAGAAGAGATTTTCTTGCAAAAACCAACAAATTAGTATTACATGTTAAAACAAAATGATTATCAGTATATTATACGAGACAATCAATCGAAGATGAAGAATAAACCATTTTTGACCCCTAATCCTTACAAATCCATACGAATGCCATCAAGTAAAAGAAAAGCCTTACTTTACGCTTTAAAACATAAACAATGAAGCATATCTCTCCTTAAATTTCACTGGATTTTGTCCAACGTGTAAATAATTTAGAGCTTTAAAAAATGCACCTCCAAGTAAACTTGAGAATTTGCGAAAAACTAATGTAGAGCATCGAATCCTTGCGATGTCCAAATCAACAAAAATACCATAAAGTTAGTGGTAATTTTTAAAAAGTTAAATCACATTAAATTCCGTAAGGGCCTAAAACCGAAATAGAGATGCACATGATTTAACCAAGAAAGCTTGTTACTGAAATTTTTCAAAGCAGTAGGAAAGTTTTAAACTGCACATTCAACGGTTGTGCTACTCGTTTTCAATAGAAACGATGGAAATTTATGGGCTCCTAAAGATTGAACAACCAATTTTCATAGGGAAAAAAAAATGTTGGCTTCTTTTTGTGAAGGATCCAAAAATTGGCCATCTAAATTAATTTGTTTATATTTTACTTAGCATGCAAACATTTACCTTATGTGATCATTGAAAAGCGTGCCAACATCCTTTCAAAAATAATTGGGCTCAAATTTTTATGTGGTTGTATATATTCCCATGAAACACAACAATGGAAGTACAAAACAGTGTAAGTTGACTATGTCAACAGTTGTATCCTACTTTGTTAGATCACGTAAAAGGTAATATGTGGCAATTCCATGATGTTGTTGCCTAATTTTGTGGACCTTTTGACAATTGTCCTTATGTAGCCATACCTAATGCAGGTATATGAAAAATGCGTGGAAGGATAGACATTGTTGGCATGGTCCATATTTTGTAGATACAATTTTTTTGGAGAGCCCACAATTAATGTTAAAACGCACTCTTATCTCATTCATCATGCGGTGGTGTATGGAGATGGTCTGGACTGGAGGTTGGGAAAATACTGGTGTGGAATGGGATTTCTATGTATTTGAACTTATAAAAAATGTGTTAAAAGGTTCGGTTCCATATCCACTTGGTAATTTGCAAAAGCTGAGATATATGGATCTTTCTTCCAACTTCTTGTCACGTACAATACCAATCTCTTTCAAAATGTTGAAATTTCCTCATTTATTAAATATGTTGTTGAATTGTCAAGCGATGAAGCGAGGATGAAAGAAGATATTTTACAAATGGTACAACTGCTGCGGTGATAGGAAATGATGGGTTGTTAGGGTCAAATATATTCTCCTTGCGTGCATATGTAAGGCAACTTAAACAATCATATGGTAAGTCCTCGCTTGAGAGAGATAATAGGAGCAGTGGCAGGTGGAACATTAGTTATTACTACTTTCATATTCCTTCTGGGATTTGCGTGGATAAGGAAGAGGGATATAATAATTTTGAATGAGCAGAGTTTGCATCTATATATCAAGAATTTAATTAAACTTCCATAGATCTCATATGAAGATATTGTTAAAGCAACAGATGGATTTGATGAAGCCAACTTTTCGAGAAAGACCTTTCTAGTACAACAAATATGTTCCGCCACGCCACGTGTTGGGAAATGACAACTCAAGATCAATTTAATAGGGGATCAATTTGATTGGTTTTAGTGTGTAAATGTGGATTTTAAAGTTTAAACTAACTAAAAGAAATGCATGTAGGAATCGCTATGAATAAGTCTTCTAAAGTCTTGGAGGTTGGGAACAAAATAAAATCGTAACTTCTTTTCTCGATCGAAACTTAGGAATCATATTTCTTAACACGCATATCTGCAAAAAGTAAGTGATTGAAATAGCCAACTATAAGCCAAATCTTAGAGTTAGTAATCTCTGTCTTTCTGGGATCCTTCAGACAGTAAGGTAGTGAATCCCTATAGGGTAGGGAATCATCTTAGCAGGTAATTCAAAAGAGATTCAAAAAATTAAAAAGATAGAACAGTTTATACATCCACAAAACATGACTTCCATCATATTGACCGTGCAAGAGGCATAAAAATCAATTGATTATTTAACCTGCATACCTGAAGAGAAGTATTTTGAATTTGAAGCAATGACATGGAGATTGTATATGTCCAAAGGCACAAGGCGGTGTACTCAAGCCAAATACAGTAGAGTAGTGATGGCGTGATTAAGGCTGCAGCGAACAATCTTTGGAGTATTGATGCAACAATGTTACCAAGAGACAAAAGCATTGATTGATGGAAGAAATAGTGTTTTCCTATTAGACTCCAAAACTTAGTAAAATTTTATATACCAAAACATAAAAGCTGGGAATGTGTTATGCCCTTAATTATATATCTTAGATGGGATGGATATAGCCGACTTGTTGCTATCATAACTTAATATCATGATGTATCTCTTTTATATATGATCTATTATCATTGGTTGGTCGGCCTTGCTGATGGCCATATCATAGGAATAGTATAAATAGGGGTTATAGGTAGTGGATGATCATTATGTTGAGTATTTGAGTCTTATTATATGTTCTGGAGGTTGCCCCCTCGAAGTGGCCAAGCTATTATACTTTCATATTGAGAGAATTTATCTATAATATTGTGTTATTTGGTGTTCTATTACTGGTGATAATCATAATTAATCAAGTAATTTCATTACAAGTGGTATCAGAGCTTGATCTCGGCAAGACGACGTCAAACCCTAATTTTGAAGGTTCGGCTATATCTCAAGATTGGTAGCGAATTTTTCGCAATTTTTTTGGTGAGGCGAAATAAGTCAAGTAAGCTTCTCTCTAAATTTCAATAAGTTTTGACTTGTTTTGCAAAATTTATTATGGTTCTATATTTATTCATAATTTGGCTCCCTAGGGTGTAATTTTTGGAAAAATTTCAAATTTCTTATATTTTCGGAAACCCCTCCAAAAAATAGCTAGGGTTTTTGTTTTATAAATTCCTATATTCGGCCAAAAAAATTACAAAACCCTAAACCCTAAAATTTTGCCCTATTAAGTCTACCCCTAGGCCCACATCCTTCGTCATGGCTAGTAGATCTACCCAAGGCCAAGGAAAAGGACAAGAAACTCCAGGAATGACCCCAAATAAGGAAGATATGGCTTCAGATTCTATTGGTTCGGAGTATCTGAGGTGGTCATCCAACTTCAGGAAAGGGTAAACAATATGGTGAGTAAGGATGACCTTAATGTTGAGCTTCATCAACTGAAAGGTAGCCTTAGGAGTGAGATTCAGAAGGATTTTCATGCAATGCACAGGAGTTGTTGAATGCTATTTCTAATACAACTTCTAATGCTAGTCATATGGGTTCTACTAGAAATGGTCACATAGATCCAAATCACTCAAATCAGGGAGGATCCTTTAATCATTCAAGTGGATCTTCTCACCAATGGAGGGGCATGATTCCAAAAGTTGAAATGCATAAATTTGATGGAAAGGATCCACTCAATTGGATTACCCAAATGGAAAATTTCTTTGATCTCCATCAAATCCCAGGAGGACAAAAGGTAACTGTGGCATCCTTATACCTAGAACCTAATCAATTTGTTTGGTATCGTTGGTTATGTGCTCAAAGGCAGAAGAATGGCCTAAATGTCACCTGGACAATGTTCACTGAAGAGCTTCAATTACACTATAGTTCTAGTGTTTCTAAGAATTACTTCAGCCAATTAGCAAAGTTACGCCAAACTGGTTCAGTTAAGGAGTATGTCCATCAATTCCAAACTTTTTCCTTGCATGTGGAGGATATTACAGAAGAGTATTTGAATGACCTATTTCTTGGGGGTCTTAAGGACCACATTGAGCATGAGGTACACATGTTTAACCCACTCAAGGTTGTTGATTCTATTATCATGGCACGTCGAGTAGAGGAAAAATTTCTTTCCAATAGAAGGCAGACCTTTTCTAGCATAAAAGATTGTAACACCTTGTCTCCTTCTTACCCTCGGCTAATTCAGTTGACACCTCAACAAATTGAAGAAAAAAGAGCCAAAGGGTTATGCTTTAACTGTGATAGCAAATATGGACCAAATCATAAATGTTATGAGAAAAAATTGTTCTACATTGAAGGATCTGGTGATGAGGAAGAATATGAGGCAACATCAATAGAGGAAGTGGAAAAATTAGAGGAAGAATCTAGAGATCCTCAACCCACTATTTCATGCCATGCTCTATCAGGTATTAGTACTCCACAAACCCTTCAAGTTGTGGGTTATCTTAAGAAGTAGAAGGTAACAATCTTGATTGATTCAGGGAGCACACATAATTTCATCAATCATAAGTTGGCAACAAGACTAAATTGTTTCATCTACCCAACACCTAAATTTCAAGTAATGATTGCAGATGGTGGCACAGTCCAATGTTCAAGTAAATGCCATAAAGTCAAAATCATGATGGGTGATTACACATTGGAATCTACGATGTTTGCTATTCCCATGGGTGGAGCTGATATTGTCTTAGGTGTTCAGTGGCTCACTACTTTGGGCACCATAGAGATAAATTTCCAGGAATTGTTCATGCGCTTTCATTATGAGGGTAAAAATTTAAACTTTGAGGTCTCCGAGCTAAAGATCCTCTAGTGGTGAGTTCTCACCAAATGCAGAAGATTCTTAAAAAGGGGTCTGAAGGTTTTGTAGCACAATTATTCTCTATAGAAGTCTAACTGCAAATGAAGGTATTGCATCCTGATCTTCAAAAGGTTATTGATCAACATGTAGTTGTCTTCAAGGAACCAAGAGGATTGCCACCTGAAAGAGAGCATGATCATGTCATTCAGATTGATTCCAGAAGCCCACCCCCAAAATTAGGCCTTGTAGATATCCATATGTGCAAAAGAGTGAGATCGAGAAGATGGTGGAGGAAATGTTGGAAATGGGTATTATTTGTCACATTCAAAGTGCCTATTCTGCTCTCGTGGTGATGGTGCATCGTAAGGATGGAAGATGGCGCATGTGTCCAGATTACAGAGAGCTTAACAAGTTCACTATCAAAGATAAGTTTCCTATTCTTGTCATTGATGATTTATTAGATGAGTTGCATGGTGCCATTTATTTTACAAAACTAGATCTACATTCTGGGTATCACCAAATTAGAGTCAAGCAAGAAGATATTCATAAGACAACTTTCAAAACTCATCAAGGCCATTATGAATTCCTAGTGATGCCATTTGGTCTTACCAATGCTCCCTCCACATTCCAAAGCTTGATGAATTCAATATTTAGACCATTCCTAAGAAATTTTGTCTTATTATTTTTTGATGATATACTCATCTACAACAAATCATGGGAGAAACACTTACATCACGTCAATATTGTCTTAGAAGTCTTAGAGAAACATAAACTTTATGCCAAGCCTTCAAAGTGTTCTTTTGGGGTACAGGAAGTGGAATACTTGGGCCATATTGTTTCTCATGAAGGTGTTAAGGTGGACCCTCACAAGATCCAGGCCATGGTGGAATGGGAAACCCCAAGAACCCTCAAACAATTACAAGGTTTCTTAGGTCTCACAGGGTATTATCGTAGATTTGTCAAAAACTATGGCAGTATAGCAGCACCACTCACAAAATTATTGAAGAAGGACTCCTTTTAATGGAATGAGGAAGCATCTAGGGCATTTGAAAAATTGAAGGTAGCTATGTGCACCACTCCAGTATTAGCAACCCTAGATTTCTCCAAAACTTTCATAGTTGAGTGCGATGCTTCAGGAAATGGAATCGAGCAGTACTAATGCAAGAAGGACACCCCATTGCTTTTGAGAGCCGACAACTAAAAGGAAAGAATTTGTTAAAACCCACATATGAAAAGGAAATGATGGCAATACTACATGCAGTCAAACAATGGAGACCATACTTGATGGGTAGACATTTTAAGGTAAAAACTGATCATGATAGTTTGAAATATTTCTTAGAACAACGTCTATCTTCAGAAGAACAACAAAAATGGGTCACTAAGATGTTGGGATATGACTTTGAGATTGTTTATAAGAAAGGAAAGGAAAATTTGGTTGTTGATGCTCTGTCTAGGAGGGATGAGTCTGCTAAAGCATTGTTATGTGCCATCTCTATACTACATGCAGATTGGGTAGATCAAGCATGAGAAGAATGGAAGAAAGATGCAACCACACATACTCTCATTCAAAATCTCTAGGTAGATCCGTCCATATCAGATCAATTTATATGGAAGGGGGATACATTGTGGTACAAAGATTGGTTATATCTATGTAAGAACTCTACACTTAAACACCATGTTCTTTCAGAGCTACATTCTTCTCCAATAGGTGGCCATGTTGGGGTCCTGAAAACATATCATAGAGTTAAGAAGGATTTCTTTTGGGAGGGGTTGAAAGGAGATGTTCAAAAATTTGTGGCAGAATGTTTGGTTTGCCAAAAAAATAAGGGCAAGACCATTAAGACACCTGGTATTCTCCAACCTCTGTCTATTCCTAGTGAGAGATGGGAAGAGGTATCAATGGATTTCATCACAGGATTACCTAAATCAGAAGGGAAAAGTGTCATCATGGTCGTGGTAGATAGACTTACCAAATATGCTCATTTTTGTGCCATGGCTCATCCTTTCATAGCTAGTACCATTGCCATCTCTTTTATGGATACAATTCAAAAGCTCCATGGCACGCCAAAAATTATAGTAAGTGATCGTGATCCAATATTTACAAGTAACTTTTGGACTAATTTGTTCTCTTGTCTAGGTACCCAACTAGCCCAGAGTTCCTCTTATCATCCCCAATCAGATGGGCAAACTAAGGTGGTAAATAAATGTTTAGAGGGATATCTTCGATGTTTTACTTCAGATAAACAAGAACGTTGGGTGCAATGGTTGCCACTGGCAGAATGGTGGTCAATACTTCATTTATACCTCCTCCAAAATGTCTCCATTTCTGGCACTTTATGGGTACCAATCTCCATCACTCATATCTAGCTTGAAGGTCAAACCAAAGGTGAGAGTAGTCGAAGATCACATTCAACATCAACATGAGGTACTCTCTAGTCTTAGAGAAAATTTGGCAAGGGCACAAAACCGTATGAAGTAATAGGCTGATCAACATAGGAGCGAGCGACACTTTGAAGAGGGAGACTTTGTTTTTGTAAGGTTACAACCATATAAGCAATTATCCTTGAAAAAACAGAAAAAGATAATAAGCTTGCTCTTAAATACTATGGTCCTTACCGAGTTTTGCAGAAAATTGGTAGTGTGGCATATAAGCTAGAGCTCCCTCCAGGAAGTAGAATACATCCAGTCTTCCATGTTTCTTGCTTAAAGAAAGTTATTGGGCAGCACATTTCCACCCAATCAGTGCTTCTAGAACTAGACAAGGAAGGAAGGATCATATTGGAACCTGAAGGCATTCTTCAGACACGCAAAAAAGATTGAGGACCAGAGTCATTACCGAGTACCTAATCAAGTGGAAGAATATGAATATTGAGGATGCATCATGGGAAGATAAATCATTCATGCAGTAACATCTAGGGCTTCCCAACATTGGGGACAATGTTGCTTTGAAGGGGAGGGGCATGTTACGCCCTTAATTATATATCTTACATGGGATGGATATAGCCGACTTGTTGCTATCATAACTTAATATCATGATGTATCTCTTTTATATATGATCTATTATCATTGGTTGGTCAGCCTTGTTGATGGCCATATCATAGGAATAGTATAAATAGGGGTTATAGGTAGTGGATGATCATTATGTTGAGTATTTGAGTCTTATTATATGTTCTGGAGGTTTCCCCCTCGAAGTGGCCAAGCTATTATACTTTCATATTGAGAGAATTTATTTGCAATATTATGTTATTTGGTGTTCTATTACTGGTGATAATCATAATTAATCAAGTAATTTCATTATAGAATGAATGTCTTATCAAAGCAAGATGTACAACCGCCCATCCCAACAAACAAATAGTAATTCACCATTTTTAAGGAAAAACAAGCTATTGGCAATCAATTTTTTGACATCAAGAATAAAGGGATTAACCAATGAAATTCAAGGGAAAAAATATTTGCACCATGAATTTATAGTTAGATGACACTTAAATACACATGGCGGTATTATATTGGATATTGAAAATCTGCATATTTGTTCTTGTGGAAATACTATTACGCCTTCAACATGTATAATAAAAGGAGCACCCATATATATATGTTCTACAATTTGAAAATTATTGTGACCTTAATGTTAGGTAGAGCCAATACAATATTTTGTTGATGATGAATGGTGTTTTATATAGTTTACGATAAAGGTATTTATTTTCTATCTTCTTATTAATGACATGCAAGCCCAAACCGAGGAACCTACACATAGGTTAGGGTGTGTGTGTGTGTAGGTTATGGTGCATGCACCCCTCTGTGTAAACTCAACAGGTTTGTAGAGTGCTTGCGCTACCCGAGAGATGCTTGTGCTAGGATATGTGCGTCTACACTAGGGTATAGAGGTGTGCACACGAGAAGCAAAAACATAAGGTACAAAAGCTATGACAGTGCATGTGCATTGGCGAGAGAGAGATGCTGCGTTAGTAAAAGGATATATGCGCGACCTGTACAGACACAAAGCGTGTGCACTAGCAGAAGGGTACATGCGCTACCTTTAGGGTGTCTGCGCTAGCCTGACATGTTTCTGACAGCGAAAAGGTACAATACTACAACAACGTGTATGTGCATCCGGATTAGTGCTCTGCACGTGGTTTTGTGTGCTTACGCGTGGTTTAGTGTAATCGTGCCCCTACAAAATTGTACACGTGATGATGTTTAAATACGACCAAATGACATAAACAAGTTCAAAATGCTCCAAATTTTAACATGTTAGCTCAAAATTGACAATAACCCATCAAAATTAAACCTCTAAATAAGACTCCACACATGTAAGGTTAACAAAATCATAAGAATTTTAACATCATTTTACACATGTGCATATTAAGGGTTAGCCAAATGTTGAAATAACAAAATTTGAACTATAATTCTAAGGGACAAAGGATCGGTCCCACCGGCATGCCAAATGTGTACATGAATTTGTTAGCAATGCAAAAAGAATTAGAACTAACACCTAGTAGTCCTAAAACAAAGCTAAATCAAAATCAATGCACCATCATGCTTAGAGCTTAAACAAGACTAATCTACCAACATCCTTGCATTAGAACATGAATAAATATTCAAACTAACATGTTAATCCATTAATCTCTATCTCTATTGAATGTTAATCAAATGAAATGAACCTATTTAGATCCTTAAAATCAAAGGGTTGATTGTATGTTTGAATCCCAAGGTTTTCAAGAATGGAGTCTTGTCAATCCATGGCTACAAGACCATTTGACATATCTCCATATGACTTCAAAACTTGGATGGATGAATGCAAGAAATGAAGATAGCTAGCTCTTCTAATGAAGAATACTCTAAGATGATGAAAATGGCTATAGCTTAGGCTCTATTCTCATTTAGGTGTGTAAAGGTGTAAATAGAAAGGTAGGAGGAGGGCTCCTTATATAGCCCAATGGATAAAATAATCTCTACATCCCTTTACATGTGGGATAATAGAGAGGTTGGGTTAGTTGTGGATAAGGATGGTTGAAAGGGGGTTGAGTCAACCTTAGGAGAGTTTATTTTGTCCTTTAGTGACTCATGGGGTTTGAGGGGATTTATTAATTAACCAAAGTGATTAATTAATAGGTGTGCAAGCTTATAGAAGATTTTTAGAGGAATAGTTAGTATGATTTAGACTATGGGAGGAATTTAATCAAATAAATGATGATTTATCGATTTAATGGAAGAGGAAACTAATTAATTAATAATAATTAATTAGTCTAGATAGAAGGGAGGATTAATTAACAAAAGGTCACTAATTGGCTTATTTGCTCGATAAAAGGGTTAATTAACTAGCGTAATGTAGTTAATTAACAACAATAGAAGAGAAAATGTGCTATATTGATGATGTCATCGATTTGCGAGAAAGGAGATAATTAGCGTAATTTAAGTATTTAAATTTTTTGAGCTAAATTACAGGTGTCTATATTTGCCCCTATTTGGGGTGGCATAAATGACGCCACTTTAAAGATAGTAGAGACAGATAAAATTTGTTAAGGGTAGAAGAAAAAAATAGTAAAAGTGAGAGATGCCCCTCAAGTGTCAATGGGGTGATGAAATAAGGTGATTAACGATCGAAAAAAGTGAGAGAAATGGATAGAAGAATGGGTAGGGGTAGGATGCCTCGGGTGAATCAAAGAATAGTGTTGATAGGATAATGAAGCGATGAGAAGAGGAATGAAGACGAAAAAAAAGAGCAAGCTTTCATCTAGTGTATTTAAACATCTTTAGTGTCATCATATTGTCAAATATCTACGTCATTGGTCCTTATTAAAAATATAAGCATATGACAAAAGTAGAATGACATGAAAAGCCATAATACGAACAATTGTCCATTGCTTGAAAATACCAACTCCATGCAACATACAAAATGTAATGCAATACGAGAAAGTAAAAGATGCCTAACTCCTTACAACATACATAATGCAATGCAATACGAGAAAGTAAACAAGCTAACCTAATAGAGAAACATAATGCAATGTTTTTGTTATCAAGATTTGATTCTGAAATGTGAATTAATAACAAGGGTTAAAAGATGGTGCCCCAAGAAAGGATACATGCAAGGGGAATAATGGAGGACACTTGGGTCCTATGAAAAGTAATCGTGCACTATGAAACAATACCAAGCAACTCATTGTGCCCCAGAGTACAGACATAGTAAGCAAACCAAATTTTTTGATAGAGGTAGATCAAGATGATCCACAAGTCGCGCACAAGAACAAGTGAGAACCAAAGAGTGATGTTTTGTAGGATGATTTTTATTGTTTTTTATTTTTTAGAAACATATTTGAATGTTTTTATTTTGAAAGTTTTCTAAAACTATGTACAAGAAGACAAAAATAAGCATGGATTTCCCAGCGATAGATGGGATGTATAAGGGAAAAATGCCATGCATATGTGCAAGAAAGTGAAGATGCAAAAATGCCCTAGTGATTAGGTGGGAGTATTCAAAGGCAAACTCTTCATGCGTTGAAGGGGATCAAGGCCAATATAAAATAGGTTCAATCATGAGGGAACAAGGATGCCCCCAACATAAGTTGGCCAAGAAACACATGAGAGAAAGGAAGTAGAAAATTGTCTTATTAAAAGGGGAAAAAAGTTCCCACAAACATGGCAAAGAGGACATCTGATACACATGGATGTTCTAAACGATTTTTGAAGAATAAAGGATGCTATGAAAATATTTAGAAGGCGTCGATGAAAAATTGATTAGCCCAAGGTACAAATCATGAAACAAGACATGCACTAAAGTAAGAGTTTGAACAAGGTCAAAAAAGTAACACTTGATAACATACTAATATTGTTTACTCATCGATATACCATGTGTGCACATGGAAATGAATTACCTCTTGAAGGAAAGAGTTGATAGACAGTAAGTGAAGACACTAGCCAATGTGTAGGAATGATTTAGTTTGAAAAGTGATTTTTTAATGGATTATGGAAGAAGAGTTGTGCATTGCTCCATTTCTAGCCAGGCATCCATAGCCCTGATGGAGATGTATTTGATTCTAATCACAATATTTCTCTATTGCCATTCAAGTGTCCATAGCCCGTAGAGATTATTGGAAATACCCTAAGAGAGAGTTATATATCAATTTGTTTTTCTTTTTGATTGATTGATTTTGATTCTTTTGCTTCTGAAAACTTATTTCAGCTCTCTTGTTTAACAAGGGTTAAGAACCATTGATGGCTTGATGGAAGGATGTGGAAGTGATTGTGATGATGACATTGTTTAGTGTAAAAAATACACCCAAAAATTATTCCCAACAAGTTTATTATATGTAGATAGTGATAGGATCTCTAAGAGGTCAATCGTTCTTTAATTTACCAAGGTTATGAAAGACCAAGGTCAAATAGATACCATAGAGATAAATGTCACAAAATGTGTATGAAATAAGATAACCAAATATCATTGAAGGGATGAAAATGGAGGATAAATTACAGATGAATATGAAATAAAGGGAAGAAAGAACATCCATATGTATGCAATATATGATAGCAATGTTTGATCTTTGTACCTTTGATTTTGTTTTTGTAATGTTTAATATTTTCTCATTTTTTATATTTTGAACTGTTTTATGATTTTAAAGAATTTTTTAGTGTTTTGGAAGATTGGGACCAACCATGTCACTCTGTGTGGTAGGATCCAACAACGATGTGTGTAATTTCCTTGATAAGGGAGACTAAGCACGTTTGTTTATCAAGCGTAATATTATCCCCGATATTGATGATCGTGGTGAGTTCACACTCGACAAAATGAAAGTGATTTTTTTAAAACATAGATTTCATATGCGGGAGCTTGAGTTCCCTATCCATAGGTTTTTGCACTTTGTGTCATACTTGATGGGTACATTGGTGTGCATTCTGGAATCACGTTTGATTTTGAATTTTATAATCGTTTGAGTTGTTGGGAGGTTTGGAACTCTTAGGTGTTTTGATCTTATCTTGGTAAAAACTTGTCTAGGTTTCTTATAAGCTAATGCTTGACTTGTCTAATCTTGAGAAGTGGGATAAGAACGTGGACGTTTAGAATTGATGTGAGAAATGATGGTGGGCTTGCCACAATATTTGGTAGAAGAATAATGTGATGGATGAAAAGGATACGGTCAAGGATTGAATAATATGTGCTACTTTGGGAGGTGAGCTACGAGATAGAAGATGAAGGGCTACTAGGATGTGGCCCCAAAATAGAAGGAGAAGGGTGCTTTAGGATGCGACCCATAGCTAGAAGATGATGGGATACTAGGATGTGGCCCAAGAATAGAAGATGATGGAATACCCGGGGTGACCCATACATACAAGACAAGGGGCTAGTTGAACATGCCCCAAGAATAGAAGATAATGGACTACTCAAAATGTCCAACAAATAGTAGAGGGAGGGCTACTAGAAGTTAACCCACACCTAGACGAAGATGGAGGGATACTTGGCATTGACCCCATAAGAGATTGTGATTAAGGAATTATAATAGAAAGAGAGTTATTGGGTAATGAGAAGATAGGCCATGGATCAATGCAAGACCTGAGGATTTTCATCACGTAATGAAGAATGTGAAGATGAAAGAATAAGAGAAGGATCAAGTTTCATGATCTCGAGGCTCTTCCTTCATTTCTTGATAAAAGGAATCAATTTTTGCTCACAATACATGACGCATCAAAGTCTAAAGAGAATCCTTACTCGTAATTTGTTAGAGTGTTATCTTCATGTGCCCATATAAAGGCCCCGATTGTTTCTTCATTACGAAAGAGATAAATCAGTATGAGTTGTTGATCGACCACCACGGGTTGATTGGATGAAAGAGGTTCAATTGGTGTGGAAGACTTAGAAGATGTTTGATGATGATTGATAAAAGAAGATGACATGTGGGATGAAGAATATGTGGAGCTAGATGTTTCGAGAGTAGAGGAAGGGGTGTGGACCTACCTATACGGTGGTATATCGTTTGTAAACTAGTAGGATTAAGTCTAAAGTTTGTATATTGTGATGTATGGGTTGATTCAGAAATTTGAATAGAAGGAATTTGAGTCACCCGAATCTTCAAAGAAGGAAGACTTCATGGGGGTGATTGATGAAGAAGGTCCTGCGAGGAAGGGGAGGACTGTGATTCAAGAATTGAATTGGATGAAGAATAATAACAAGGGTCTTGCAAAGAAAGAGAGGACTGTGATTCAAGAATTATATTATATGTTTGATTGGAGGGATTTGGGGTTGCATGTATTTTCAAAGGAAGAAGACATCATTGAGGCAAAGCGATAAAAGGGGTCATGCAAAGAAAGGGAGGATCTACGATGTAGGAGTCATATTAAATGTATGATGAAGAGGGTCCTGAAGATAGGGAGGACCACGACGTAGGAGTCACATTAGATGAATGATGAAGATAATTTGTGGTGACATAAATCTTTAGAGGAGAGCGTTGTTTAGGTGATTGATAATAGAGGTCCTGTGAATAATGGGAGGACTATGACTTAGGATTCAAATTAGATGCATTTAAATAGTAGTTTGGATCTGAATCATCAGAAGAATCAGAGGAAATATTTTGATTGGAATCCTCAGAAGAAGAGGAAATGTTTGGATTAAAATTAGAAGAAGAGTGGGGGGAACCCAAATAACATACCACCAACTATGAGATGAAGGTGGGGAATGGGTTACCTGGATGGGTTCTCTAGCACGAAGAACCAAATGAGGTTTGGTCACAATGGGAATATTTTGATGTGAACTCCAAAAATTTGATTCCTTATTTTTGTATGTATAAGAGACCTTGCAATAATCATTCATTTTCAGCATGTGTTGGGTTCAAAGGTCTAGACCTAGATTGTATGATCAAACTTCTTCAAAGTGAAGAAGGTTTCATGTTGATTTAAGCAACATAACGTCAACCAAGTAGAAATTTTGTAAAGATGGGGATGCTTGTGTGATTTTCCAAAAGGGAAGCTAAGGAAAACATACATCATGATGACTCAAGATTAATAATCCAACAAGGTTTGGAGGCATAAATGTCAAAGGATTGATCAAAATTTTAGCAACATAAAGGATATAAAGGAAATATTTCCAATGTTCGATTGATGCAAAATTTTCTTAATAGGAAATATTTTTCCAAGGTTGAAAGATATGTTAAAAATGATCATGAATTTAGGCAAAAAAAAGAAGATCAAGAGGATCAAAGACCCAAAGGATTGTCCTAGAAATGAGTTTATAAGGCTGGATAAACACAAGGAATAATCACGCGAGTTCAAAACACAAAGAAAAATTAATGACCAAATAATAATGAATGATAAAGAATTAATGGATCAAAGTGATTGTCCTAAATGGATAAGTCAAAATGATGAATAATCGCAAGACACAATCACGCAAGGTTTGTTTTAAACCAATCAATCATCAAATTACTTCCTAAGTCTGTTTCCAAATGATAGTTGGTGTTTCAAGATGATTAACAAAATGTCACCACTTATGTCAAGTTCAAATAAATGAACAAGGTGTAAGTAATAACAAGAAGTTAATGTGATCCCAAACAAAGTATACTAAAAGTAAGATTGAATCCAATCAAGACTTATATCCCAAAAAGTGACAGTTATAATTGTGAATGACATAACAATACCACTAAAGATATGTTAACCAAACTTTGCAAAAAATTAAGGTATTAATATCAATATGATATTGATATAACGCACACAAGTGGTAACATCAAAACTTTTTAAATTCGAGGTAGTAATTGAAATCAAACTAAAGCTAGAGTATACCTAGGAATTGTTAAAGTGTATATAACGTAACATCACAATATAGATATTTAGGTCAATTTTACAAGAAATAAGACGTAAATACCAAAATTGTAGTGACACAATATAAACAAGATAACTGTTCAAAGGAGATTCAAGGTGATGAACCAAGCCTAACTACGATGACAATCTTGACTTGGGTATTAAGATAAAAAAGGCTACCAATGATATGAAAACATCTCCACACACTTTAGACATTTAACAACTCAACCAAAAACATGGATGAGCGTAAATGAGACACAAAAGTGGCAAATACAATCAATTAGCAACACAAGGGTAGTCACTTTTCTTCTAATCAACAAAGTGTCAAAAGAAAGTGAAGGAAGTAGATCAATTGGGGGTGAAAAATATTGGCCTCACTTCAGCAGAGTTTCACCTCACCCTAGGGAAAGTGAAAAACTAAGCAAAAGTAACGCTTCACACGTTTTGTGATGAATAATGGCTCTCAACTCAAATTGGTTTTGATATGGTCCAAGTTGGATCTTAGTCAAAGATAGCTTCCTAGGTGGTTCACTCAACTAGGTGTCACAAGTTATCTAGATGTGAGCTCTATTTGCCAAGAAAAGTTGACATTGACTAATTCTTAGAGTACCTCGACTTTACTTTACCCCCTTCAAGCACATTTGGCAATAAATGCACCCATCATGTACTCTCACTGGGGTCGCGATATGGATAACTTTGACGTTAAATATCACAAATGGTAATACTAGTCAAGTAGGTTGTGCGGAGAACTTCCCATTTTGTCCACAAGGTTCCCTCTTGCGTGGAATACTTTGGGGTTCCTAGGACCACCCCCATTGTTGTAGCTTAAGGCTTATGCCAAAGGGTTATGTCCTAGTTTTAAGCGGATAGGGCATACCCTTATCCAAACTTGCAAATACAATGTGATGTTTGTGGTGTGTTTTTATCTTGTTTAATTTGATGTGGTTTGCTTGAACACCTTTTGGCAACCTGCACAAAAACTATATTAGTAGTTTTGTTTTGTCTTGACTCCTCCTTTCTTTGACAATCATTTTTGGTTCTGCACAATGGATTAGTAATTTTCCATACACATAAAAAGAATAAACACCATTTCTGATTCTCAAGATCATCCTAGAATGCAAGAGAAGAGCATACATGACACAAAATCCAATTAAGAAACCAACAAATGGAAAATACTTAATTCAAACACAAAATACATACATCTTGACCCAATTTGGACATTCTAAATGTTTTTCAAAGCAATGAAAGATATAAGAATCATTTATGATTCCCAAGATCACCCCAAAAGATGCGAGGGAAGAGCATACGTGACCTTACTCTTATGATTAAGCATGCAAGGTTTATCCAATGTTACAATCTAACAAAAGCATGTAAACATACCCTGCAAAATAAATAAAAATAATTAGATTAAACTTGTAATGATGTTAGCATCTAATGACAAAAACCTTTGTAAACATGGAATTGACATGCAAGCTTGGACTGAGGTACCTGCATGCAGGTTAGGGTGTGCGAGCGAGGGTTATAGTGCATGCGCCCCTCTGTGTAAACTCAACGGGTCTGCAAAGTGCCTACGCTACCCAAGAGATGTATGCACTAGGATATGTGTGTAACATGCATAATAGGGTATAAAGGTGTGTGTACGAGAACCAAAAACATAAGGTACAAAAGTTATGACAGTGCATTTGTATTGGTCGAGATATGCTTGTGCTAGCAAAAGGGTACATGTGCCACTAGTACAGACACAGAGCGTGTACGCTAGCAAAAGGGTACATGCGCTACCTTTAGGGTGTCTTCGCTAGCCTGATAGGTTTTTGAAAACAACAAGGTACAATACTACAACAATGTGTATGCACGCTTGGATTAAAGCCTGTGCATGGTTTTGTGTGCTTGCATGTGGTTTAGTGTACCTGTGCCCCCTGCAAAAAACTGTACTTGGTGATGATGTTAAAATATGACCAAATGACATAAAAAAGTTCAAAAAGCTCCAAATTTTAACATGTTAGCTCAAAATTGACAATAACCCATCAAAATTAAACCTCTAAATAAGACTCCACACATGTAAGGTTAACAAAATCATAATAATTTTAACATCATTTTACACATGTGCATATTAAGGGTTAGCCAAATGTGGAAATAACTAAATTTGAACTATAATGCTAAGGGACAAAGGATCAGTCCCACTGGGTGTGCCAAATGTGTACATGAATTTGCTAACAATTCAAAAAGAATTAGAACTAACACTTAGTAGTCCTAAAACAAAGCTAAATCAAAATCAATGCACCATCATGCTTAGAGCTTAAACAAGACTAATCGACCAATATACTTATATTAGAACATGAATAAATATTCAAACTAATATGTTAATCCATTAATCTCTATCTCTATTGAATGCTAATAAAATGAAATGAACCTATTTAGATCCCTAGAAAGCAAAGGGTTGATTGTATGTTTGAATCCCAAGCTTTTCAAGAATGGAGTCTTGTCAATCTATGGCTACAAGACCATTTTACATATCTCCATATGACTTCAAAACTTAGATGGATGAATGCAAGAAATGAAGATAGGTAGCTCTTCTAATGAAGAATACTCTAAGATGAAAATGGCTATAACTTAGGCTCCATTGATCATTTAGGTGTGTAAAGGTGTTAATAGAAAGGTAGGAGGAGGGCTCCTTATATAACCCCATAAATGAAATAATATCTACATCCCTTTACATGTGGGATAATAGAGAGGTTGGGTTAGTTATGGATAAGGATGGTTGGAAGGGGATTGAGTCAACCTTATGAGAGTTTATTTTGTCCTTTAATGACTCATGGGGTTTGAGGGGATTTACTAATTAACCAAAGTGATTAATTAATAGGTGTGCAAGCTTATAGAAGCTTTTTAGAAGAATAGTTAGTATGATTTAGAATATGGGAGGAACATGGGGTGTTCACTTAGTAAAATTATGGTATAACACATGAGTTTTAAGGGTATTAAAAATACCCTTAATTATAGTTTTTACCTCTAATTATTCAATTGATAATACCCCTCTTGTTATATTATTAGAATGAAAATACCCCTGTTTTTCCCACGTACCTTACTTACCCATTTTTAAATTACAATTTTATTTACCCCTTTTTATTTCTACCCTAATATATTAAACAGAAAATATATCATATTTCTCACTCAATTTTTTTAAATATGCATTTCCTCTCAAAAGATAGTTTGAAGCCATTGAAGACCTATTACAAATCACCTTATAAATGTTAAGCTTTAATCATTTATCAATAGTTCTTCAAATAATTAAGATGGTGAAATAATATCACTTGCGTTGAAAAGCATACTCAATCCTAGTTTTCTACCATCTTATTATTTCTTGGTTAAGAATCTCTTAATTGATATTTTCTTTATTCAAAAAGAGATTATAATTTAACTTTATGAACACACTCCTTTTGCAATTTTAAGGTATTTACTTTTAAAAACTAGGGTTCAAATGTTTTAGTTTTATATTAAAATTAAACCTCCCTTTCCTTTTGCCCACCTCTCTAACCTACCCCCAATACCTGATTCAAAATATTAATAAATTAAACCCTTTCACCCCCTCATGTCTACTAGTATATTGAATTTAATTTTATTAATTTTAATTACCTCAATATGAACCCATATGCTAGGATATTGCCTAGCTAATGAACCCCCATGGGGAGGAATTCAATCAAATAAAGGATGATTTATTGATTTAATGGAAGATGAAGCTAATTAATTAGTCTAGATAAAAGAGATGATTATTTAATGGAAGGTTGTTAATTGGCTTATTTTTTGGATAGAAGGGTTAATTAACTAGCGTAATGTAGTTAATTAATGAGAATATAAGAGAAAATGTGCTATATTGACGATATGTTGTCAATTTGCGGGAAAGGGGATAATTAGCACAATTTAAGTATTTAAATTGCTTGATCTAAATTATAGGTGTCCATGTTGACACTAGGGTAAGACCATTTTTAGAAGCATAGATCATTTCCATGGTGAAGCAACTTGAGAAATTGTCTATGAACTCAACTCATGAGACTCGCAGTGGACTATGGTGCACGGATTGTGAGGTAGAAGGACACACAAAAGATAATTACCCACAAAATATAGTGCGCGCCGTGTCATTGGATTATGAGATCTATCACGGAGATCATGATCTAAGTAGATGCCTATTATTGCAGTGCGCACTCCGCAAGAATGTGTCTTCTTATTGTAAGATTTACTCATCTACGATTCATGATACAAAGGATTGTTGATTGATAGACCAAATCCATGATGCCATTGATATTGGTGTGCATTATACCAGCATTGGGAATAATTATAAGAATGAAGGTTGTCAATTTGAAGGGTGTGCGAGATGGAGGCGATCGAGGAAGAGGCTTTCATGGAGGATTCAGAGGCCATGGTAGTCAAGGAGGTAGGAGTGAATTTCCTCGTGGAACTTGTTACAATTATGGATCTATTGAACACTACAAGTGCAAATGTCTGGATTTGTTACAATGCTCATGGTGCAAGAAGAAGCATAAGTATGAGGAGTGCCTTGAGTTATATGAGAACATGAACCATAACCAAAAGAAGAATAGGGGCATGGGAATGGTGAATGTGAAGCGAGATGATCTGTTATGGATGCCTAGGGTGGCACATGACTTTGAGTTGGAACCTGTCTTAGTAACCACATGGGTAGAGGCCACACGTGCCGGGAAGAACCAAAGCAAAGGCCTCTCATTACCAGAGAAGAGGTATTACATGGGAAATATCTTGATCTAACTCATCAGAAGGAGGTTTACTAAGAAACCATGGAGGTGATTAGAAACCTACAAGGGGAGATTCAGTGTTTAAAGGAGCAATCCAGGAAGTTGGAGCAGAAGAGAATCACTGAAGTCCCTCAAAAGGATATAGATGAGGTCAGAGAAGTGTGTAAGATGTTGTGCCAGGAGAATATTATCCCTCTTTATGAGAGTGGCTAAGATAAAAATTACTGCGTGTTGTAGGCGAGCATGAGAGGCAAGTCTTACATGCTAATCTTCCCCCTCATAGTATTGATTATGAAAAGGAAATCACATTAAATGTAGTTGTGGATGGATGGCTCTTGAGCAACATTTTGATTGACACGGGTGTTGAGGTCAATGTTCTCACTTTAGATGCATGGAATCAGATGGGAAGACCCCATTACAACCATCTTCAAATGTGTTATATATGATAAATAGGAAAAGGCTATGCCCATCGAGTATTGAAGGATGCATCCATAACCATCCAAGGGGTAAAGTTTACTAGAGACTTTGAAGTCTTAGCGCTTACCAAGGAAGATAAATTTCTAGCCCTACTTGGATGCCCTTGGTGCTATAAGAATAATGATGAATTTCCCTAATGAAGGGTACATAATTTTTGTGAACAAAGAGGAATGCGTCATTATTCCATTGACAAATGGGAGGTCTACACCATATGTGGAACCCTTAGGAGAAGAGGACCTTGATAAGATCTATGTGTGCACCATTAGAGACCCCAAGGTTATTCATCCATCAAGAGAAGGAGTCATTCAATGGGAAGATTCTCAGTCCATGAGTGAATCAACTAGTGTTGCATGTGACCATTGGGTGCATGATACCTTTGAGTTGATTGGGAGACAATTGAAGGGTACCGTGACTCGCATTGCCAGGGTGCACTTAGTGAGGCACCTGGGAGGAAAAATGTTACCCGATACACTAGAGAGGGTAACCTGATGTCTTTCTACGCATGATAGAGGAAAAATGGACTTGTCAAATAGAAAGGAGGAATATGCTAACTTATACATTGCATGGAACAACATCACGTTGGTGGGTGACCCATCAAGACAACATTCTAGAGTGGCGCAAGTGAGAATCACACTCTCTGTTAGGTTTCGAGGAGCAATGCACCCTCTACAATACATGACTATCATGGGAAGGAGTCCGCCTCATTCCATGTCTAAGAGTGTGAGAGAACCTGGATGATGGGAACATAAGCCTTACCTCCTTCACTATGGGTGCATAAGTTCTATTCCACATAGGTGCAAGGTTGAGAACACATGGTATATTCATTCAGAGATGCGTCATCAAATGGGAAACTGGTAGGAATTGATAGTGGATATTATTCAAACTTTTGAGTATCAAATTTCGAAGCCATCGGTGAATGAGGCATTGCAGGTAGTCAAGCGCCTTACTATGGGAGATAGTGCCATGGATGAGGACCAAATCCTAAATTTGTTAGAGAACCTGAGTTGGGGGCACACTTTGTAGAAGAATTAGAAGAAGAAGAGATGAAGGAGGTACAACTTGAGCAAGCTTGCTTGAAAAAAGAAAAAGGAAAGTTATTCTATTTGATAGATGATGAGGAAGTGGAAAACTTGGATGTTAACCATATAGAAGGTATGCATAAAGTATTAGATAAAAAAGATGAGAAAGTGTGCGCATACCATGAGCCCTTGAAAAAAATAAAGTTAACATTGGTACAAAGACAGAGCCAAAGGAAGTTGTCATTGGAGATTACTAGTTAGACTAGGAGGTTTCAAAAATAGTTGAGCTGTTACATGACTTCCAAGACTTGTTCCCATGTGGGTACCATGAGCTTAAGGGAGTTCACCACTCACTAGGGGAAATGAGGATTAAGTTAAAAGAGGGTGTGCGCCCGGTTCGAAGAGACCTTATAGGATGAATCGAATTTGTGTGTCAAGGTTAAGGAGGAGATTTATAAGATGATAGAATCCGGTATCATTGAGGCAATTGAAGAATCTGAGTGGGTGAGCCCAATGGTAATTAGTATTAAAAAGGATGGAAGGATAAGGATTTGTGTTGACTATAGGGACTTGAATGTTGTGTGTGTCATAGATCCTTTTCTAACCCCATTTACTTGAGGAGATCTTGGAAGGAGTAGCAGGGTGGGAGATCTATTCTTTTACAGATGGATTTTCAAGTTATCACTAGGTGAGAATTGTGAAGGAAGACCAGGAGAAGACTACTTTCACCATTGAATGGGGAAGTTTTTCTTATACGGTCATGCCTTTTGGGTTGAAGAACACACCTGCTATGTTTTCGTGCATTGTAGTATAGGCCTTTCAAGACTTCATCCATAAATTTCTGCAAGTTTACCTAGATGATTGGACGGTGTATGGGTTAGTAAGAGACCATTGTGAAAATTTGAGATTGATGTTTGAGAGATGCAGGTAGTTAAGTATCTCCTAAATCATTAAGAAATGTGTGTTTGCTACTCCATTTGGCACATTACTTGGTCACATTATATGCAAGGAAGGATTATTAGTAGACCCTGCCAAAGTGGTTGTTATCTTGGGATTGGAGGAGCCTACCAGTTAAAGCGCAATGTGTAGATTCTTAGGGAACATGATATATTACAGAAATTTATCAAAGGTTATGACAAGATTTCTATGCAATTGGAGGAGTTGTTGAAACATAAAGGTGAATTCCATTAGGGAAAGGCATAACAAATGGATTTTGACTCACTAATGGATAGAATTACCGCTGCACCCATCTTGCACTTTCCCTTTTGGGATAAGCCCTTTCATGTGCATGTAGATGTGTCGGGGATGGCGATTGGAGCAATTTTAGCACAACCCGAAAGGGATTTTTGACCACCCCTTTTGTTTTTCTAGTAGGAAGTTAACTCCAATAGAATAGAATTATACTACCATGGAGCGCAAGGAATTATCAATGAACTATGCGCTTTGTACAAATTCAGCAAGATTTGCTAGAAAATCCTTTTATCTTTTATATAGATCATATGACACTCAAGTACTTATTGAACAAGCTTGTTTTGAAAGGGCACATATGCCATTGGATATTATTATTTCAGGAGTTTACATTTACGGTTACGGTGAAACCAGGGAGGAGAAATTTGGGACCTGACCATCTATCGTGAATTAACTCGAGTGAGGACGTATAGAGCATTGAGGACACAATGCCAGATGCATAGTTATTTAGATTGTAGCATGCACCCTATGACTTGGAGGTCATTTTTGTTTTCTTATGAACACGTGTGGTGCCAGAAGGAATGAAGGCCTTGGAGAAGAAGCAATTGGCCATATGCGTTGTGCCCTATATGTTGATTGGCAGAGACTTGTACAAACTAGGCCAATGTGAGGTCCTGCGCTGGTGTGTGTTGGAACATGAGTGTACTTGTAATCATGGAAGAATCTCATGGTGGCATTGTAGGAGGTCACTATGCTGGGAATGCAACCACATGCAAGATCCTATTAGTAGGCCTTTGGTGGGAAACGATCTATAAGGATTGTATTGAATATTACAAGGCATGTGATCATTTCAAGTTCCTTGGTAAGCCTAGACAAAGAGATGAAATGCCATTAAAACATATTGTTAGTGCAGAGTCATTTGAAAAATGGGAAATTGAATTTGTGGTACCTATTTCCTTAACCACGCATAGGATAGGTTCGCTCTATATTATCACTTGCAAAAATTATCTTACAAGGTGGGTAGAAGCAACACCTATAAAGGATTGCATGACGGCTATAGTAGCTAGGTTCTTATGGGAAAATATAATCAATAGGTATGGATTCCCATTGAGCTTAACAAGTGATAGGGGTACACATTTCTTAAATGAGATTGTTCAAATCTTATTGGAAAATTTTATGGTGGCACATCAAAAAACTACGCCTTATCACCCTCAGGCTAATGGAATTGCTTTGAGGCATTTAACAAGATACTAAGCCACACATTAACTAAGATTTGTGATGTTGGAAGGAGGGATTGGGATGACAAGGTATTTGCAGTGTTATGGGAATATCACACAACTTATAAAATATTGAACAAGGCCACACCATTTCAATTGGTGTTTAGAGTGGAAGCAATTTCACATGTGGAATTATTGTTGCCATCTCTCGTGTATTACATGCACGGAGGATTGGCTAATGAAAAAACGTTAGAGGAGCATATTGATAAAATCATGGAGTTGGATGAGAGGCGTGCCATTTCTAGATGGATTCAAACATGGAAAAAGCATGACAGAAGGCATGACATGATCGTCATATTAAAAACAAAAAGTTTGAGGTTGGGCAGATGGTTCTACTATATGATTCTAAGTTTCTACGCCACCCAGGGAAGCTTAAGGTGCATTGGTTGGGACCATATACTATCACTTACATACTTGATTCAGTGATTTCCATTCTGAAGAACTAGATGTCACATAGTTTCCTGGTTATTTTAATGGGAGTAGGTTGAAGCCCTACTATAAATAAGTCTTCTTTGTGTTTGTAAATAAGGAAATGTTTCCAGTTAGCTTAGGATTTCCCTTAATGAATTTTCCTTTATATGTGTTTCCTTTTCATCGTCGCTTTTATTTTTCTTCTTGTTTGTTTGTTGTGGGCATGCTTGTGTGCCAGTAGCCAATTACTATTTAAAGGGTTTTTATGCGTAGAGGACCGCACATCCTTTTAGTGTGGGGTGGAGAGTGTAAAGAAGAGTTTCAGTGAATAGTGCGGTAAGAAGCAAGTGTTGGGAGTGTTGTTAATTGGTGGACCAGATGAGGAAATAAAAGCACATGGGTTGTGAGGAGCACATGTAGAAAAGGTGATCATGGGAGAAGATTGGTGTCAAAAGTTTTATATAAAACCACATACGAGGGACAGAGTGTAGAACAAGCCGATGCGAGGATGCAACAAGAACTTGGCTTAAGGCGCAAAGGAAGATTGAATTTGGCACTATGAGAGCGTGTAATAATATATGGTCGATGAAGTTTTACACACCGAAGGTTATGGGAGGTTCACACAAGTTTGTGTGTGAAGGAAAAGCGCTAGAAAAAATGTGTGGGAGGATGGCATTGGAAAAATCTGAATTTAATGCGGTTGTACGGTGGTAGGTGACATGGGAGTTAATGTAGGAAAAAGCAAAAAGCTATAAATAGAAGGTCGGGAGAGTTATTCTTTTTACCTTGCGTTTGTTGTTGAAGAGATCTTACGAACTAGGGCATCCTTGCAAAGAATTTACGTGCAACATGGAGAAGTTTATTTGTGAACCATAGTGGAATGGAGTACATGGGCATGCATGAAGGAGGTTGTTTGTTGGATTCATGCAAATTTTTATACTGTCTTATGGAAGGATAGTTTTCTAGGTTAGGGTTTATAGAGTTAGGGCATGAGTTTTGAAGAAATTTCACAAAAGGAGTGGAGTTGAGGGATAGAGTAGTGTTAAAGCATGATGCAAGGAAGAATTTACAAGGACTTGATGAGAAAAATGGAACCAAGGAAGGGATTGAATGTTTCACTGAAGAAGGGAAAGGGAAAGGGAAAAGGAAAACTCGTTATATCGACAAGTTTTAACGAGGAGTGGTATGCAGAGATGCAGTACCTAGATGGCATTTTAATGGGGATGGAATGGGTTTCTCATGTGCGCAAGATGGTTATCAATGATTATAACCAAATGAACAATACCACATAGAAGGAGATGGCATTAAAGCTAGTTTACCCAACTGGAGAGAGAACACATGATGAAAAGCCAATGTATGATGATTTTGTGAAGACCACATTGGAGAAGGATGGAATTTTGCAACTCTATGAGTTGCCATATTTTGGAAAACCCAAAATGTTATACCAATGGGTTGATGTCATGCGTACATGAGGACTATTTTTACTTTGCGGGAAGGAGAATGAATTTAATTGCTTCTTGGATCTCCAAATACACCGGGATTATCTCTTGATCGAGGATGACTTGGGTGACAAGGACACCGTTAAGGAAACAACCATAGAATATGAATATAAGAAGGGTTCGTGCTACTTTGATATCACCAAGATCACTAACCCAACAATGAATATGGCCGTGCACCTGCTCACTAAGTTGAATGGAAAAGTGTGGTGGACAAGAGGTGTAGTCATTTTTATGCCCTCTCAAATAACAAGGAAATCCCATGCGTGTCGGCCTATCACCCAAATGGGCACCGGGCTCTCACCCAAGGCGGGCGTGGGCGCCGAGTCCCTCCTTTATATGAGTTGTGTGAGAATGCATTATTTATGACAAAAATTAAGTGAATATATTGGAAAGGAACCATACATTCATCTTAGAGCTCAGAACGGCTTCTAGACCAATGTGTTCATTCATATAAGAAAAGCATTACAAAACATAGATCTGAATCATAATATAAAATAAATGCATAGGGGTTTACACCCACTCATATGAAATGTATATATAACCGATCCATACAAATGTAAGTAGAACTAGAAACACACATATATTCATATTAAGCATGTTGATAACCACACTACATTAATCGGGAAGTCATAGATCCATATGATACCTGCACTGACCAATGTCATGCATCGAACTAGACTTAGGCCCTTCATAGTACAAAGAAACATTGTTCAAACCCATCCCCTTGATACCACCTACTCCTACGAGCCTCGTAAACCTAACCTATGGAGCTCTCACAACATTATTACATGGCTTCACCTCTCTTCAATTTTGGGTCTCTCCATTTGTCTCTATCTCTATCTATCTTTTTTCTTCTACCAGGCAGTCATATATATAGCCTTATCAAACACCTGCTATGTCTTTCTAAAGTTATAGATTTCTTGTCATGTGTCCAAGTGGTCCTCCATGGGAGCATGCTTCTTCATATGCGAGCTCTCCATCCTTTGTCATGATGACCTTATGGAATCTTCTATCGCAAGGTATATTCCTTCCATGGGCACCAAGTTTCCAGGTTGGCACCTTATCCACTTTGCATGCGCAAATGCTCATGTAGTGCCCACTTCCCTTTGACACCTTTTGATACTTATTTTGATACTGTTGATTACATTATGGACATTATTATAGTTTTGATTTAGTATGATGTTAGACATTTGATCATGGATTATTGTTGATCTTGATTTGGTTATGATGCATGATGATTATTAGAGACACTTCATATGTGGATGATGATATACTATTTGACATGGATATAGTTTGAATGTTGTTCGGACATGTGATTTTGGATATTGTGAGTAGACCTAGAAAATGGACATTATATGATGATGATATAGTTGTTGATTAAATTATGAATGATATAGTTGTTACTTCGATGTTGTTGTGATTCATTTATATAGATGATTTTAGAATTATATTTATATTCATTTTGGATGTTCTGATATGGCCACGAGGCCGAAGGAGGTATTTGTGTTTTGCAGGTTAAAATATCACAACAAACATCAAGGGATTGAGACCAACCACATTGGAATTCTAGATGAATTCAACACGGTCACCATGGCAACATGTTTTGTGTGTGTGTGTGTGTGTGTGTGTGTTTTTTTTAGGGATTCCCATGGGGGGAATCACCTTTGAATGTGACCATGGGTTTTGTGTATTTTATTAATGTGGTTCCTTTTTATTATTGTTTGTATGTATTTTATTAGTGATGTGTCCCTTTCTTTTATTTAATTAAATTGTGGTAGATTAATGTGAGAAAACATATGGTCAAAAGTTAAATAAATCAAATTTGGATATAAGAAAGTAATAATGGAAGTTGTTGGCTCTTTGTATTAAATATGTAAGAGATGTGTAAGTTTGTGTAAGAATTGTGTAAGTCAGATTTGGAGTATGAAACACTCCACCTCTTTGGAAATTCGAATTTGTCCTTGGAGGCTATTTTTGGAGGCTTGTGGGACAAGTAAAACTTGTCCCATACCTCTCAATTTAATTTACCAACCATACCTATGGTTGGAGGGTTGATTTTAGCCCTTTTTAATGCATTTTTATCAATCATGTTGCATGTTTTAATTGCACTTTCTTCATGTTTTAAATTTGCAGTCCTTTGGGGTGTGGGCTTTTGGAGTGTGCAAGTAAATTGTCATATTTTCACCCACCTCTTTATTGTGCTTTGGAGAATGAAATTTGACTTTTGTGTTGGAGTTGAGGATGTGTGATGTGGCATCCTACATGGATCCACATCATCCTCTTCTCTTCCCTCTTCTATAAAATTCAAACTCTTTGCCTTGTTTTGGGTTGTTGAACTTTTGCATACTTCCTTTTGGGGTGCATTTTCTTGCTTTGTTTGGGAGCTCTTGCTTGGAGAAGATTTGGAGAAATTTGCATGCTTGTTGGTTGCTAATTTTGGGACTGTATTTTTGGCATTGAAAGCTTGCTGTTTGGAAACAAAAGCTACCATGGAGAGGTAGGAGCTTAGCTCTTCTCTTATTTGTTAATTCTTGTTGTGTTTGTGTGAATGGTGTATGTTTTGTTTATTTGTTGGTTGTTTGGGTAGACTGCCATAGGAATGGTGTAGGAGAAGGCTATGGGGAATTCATGTGGGGGCATAAGGGAATTCCAGTGTCATTAGAATTCTTGTGGAGGGAGTTTGGGTTTGGGATCCACCATGGAAAAGAAATAGCTTGCATTTCTTACTTTGTGGGGGGCATAAGGAAAATCTATGGGGGCTTAAGGAGGGATTATGGGGGCATAAGGATATGTGTGATGAATTATTTTGGTAGTTTATTATAGGTGGATGCCCAATTCTCATTGGGAGGCATAAGTATCTTCCCCCATAGTCCTTGCTCCTTTGTCTTGCATGATAAAGCTTGAGTTCTATTTGAATGTTTTCAAAAGCAGTTGTAAACTATTGTCTTGTGTTGAACTGTGTTTTAATTTGAAATGTGCATGTTGAAAGAATGTTGTGTGTATGTTTTGTGGAAGCCTGTTGTTGCCATGAGTTGAATCACACCTTCTATTGCATTGTGGTTGGGGCTCGGGGCTAATGATGAAGGATGACTTCTCCTTTCATTGGATGTCTTGGTTGGGTGGAGAGCATTTCCTTTCCCCACTTTTGTTGTGATCAAATTTGAAGAAAAAGGAAACTTTCATGTTGCTATTCTGGAGTAGAGGAGAAAGACATTTGACTGTCCCTTGTGAAATAATTTTTTTTTGTAACCTTTCCCACTTTGAAGTGGATGAAAATTGTAATATATTTTGTGAAGAAAAATGTTTGTAATTGGTTATGAAAGTTGTATATTCAAACTATGAAGGATGTTTATACTCTATTCTATTCCTTGGGAAGAAATAAATAGAAATATGTTATTTACATTCAAACTTTGAAAGATGTAAAGATGTATAATTGAAATCAATAAAAGATTGCACTACCTTATCAAATTACATTGTTGTATTGAAATTGTATTATTTTGCCTTGTTTAAAATATATGATTTCGGAAAAGATAGAAACTAGATTCTTGTTTTAATGTTTGATTGAAGAAGAAAAAAGGTTAAGGCTAGCATGGAATGAATTCAATGTTTCATTGTATGGCAAAAGAGATAGTTAAATCTCTAGTTGAAAAGAAGAAATGTATGTGGGAATAATACAATATTTTGTATCTTTTGGAAATGTATAAAATTGAATTCAATATTGTATTTTGATTTAGAATGGTTTGATTAAAACAAATAAATGTATTAGACTAGATGAGAAATGAATTTCCATACTTGAATAATGAAAAGTTAGATGGACCCCTTTTAATTTGATCTCATTGTAAATTTTAAAACTGGAAAATAATTTAATTAAAATGCACAGTTTGAACCTGCAATTAATAATCAACATTGAAATATTGAAATATAGCATGCTATAATATCAAGGAACTCAAATTTGATAAAAACACTTAAGGAAATCATTTAAAACATTGCAAAAATTGGGCCTAAACCTTTCACAATCATTTTGCAGTCTTTTCTCTGTCAATTGTTGGAACAATTCAAATTGGAAATCAATTAAGCAAATTTACCTTCTTGAAACATCCTAAATTCACCCTAGAATAATTCTCCATGTCTGTTTGGCATGTGGAGTGAAGGAGAAGACCAAATTGAATAAATTTTATATGTTAAAATTTACCAGTTGGATTTTTAAAAGCCTGTAAATTTTTTTCTTAAAATTGACCCCTTAAACTTTATCAAAATCTAAAATTTATGATTCTTGTACAAAGAGGGCATTGAGAGATTTCCAGAAAGTCCTCGTTTGCCCAAAATTGTTCTTCTTAGCAAAATTTATGGCCCTCTGAAGTTTTCCTTCCTTGGCGGGAAAATTTGGGAAAATTTTCCTTGGTGACACGACGGAAGGCGAAACCCTCGCAAAATTTATTGTTTTGAAAATTTGTTTTTGGAAATTTTTCTTAGAACCCTCTGTGGCCCCGCACTCCCACCCTTTCCTTAGTGAAATGTCTCTATGGATATGCGGACCCACTCGTGCTTTTTATTCCTTGTCCCTCCCTTTTGCAAATTTCCCCAACTACCTCTGTCGCCCCGCCCGTCCCTCTCTTTCTTCCCCGCATTGGTTTGTTGAGCGCCACATGTCCCTGGCGGCATAGCGCAGGTGCGAGAGAAATTTGGAATTTACACCCATATGGGGAAAATTTAAAAACACCACCCCGTGACCCACCAACTCGAAAAATGGTTTTTTCTCCCCCGCTCAACATGTGTCCCTTTTGGGAAAATTTTCACCCCGGACCCGCCGGCCCATAACTGGAGTTTTACAAGGAGTTAGGAGGAATTCTTTATATCATCAGAAATGTGAGAAAATTTCCTATCCAATGGGAATGATTTAGGGAAATTTTGAATGTGTTAAGTGTGAGAAAAATCAAGTTGAAACTCTGAGCCTATTAGAGAGTGGGTATGGGGATAAATTACCCCCTGAACCTAACAGAAACTTCTAACCCTAAAATTTGGACCTTGTGACCTCTGATAATTGTTAATAAAAGAAAAGTATGTTCTAATAGATTAAACTTGTTCTAGAACCTGTTAGTGACAACTGTTGTCTTGCAACCTAGTTGTGGACACTTCTAATAAAAAAATTATTCCATAATTTTCCTAACTAACCCTAGGTTGTTTCTTGGGTCTCAAGGGGTTATTTTAATGGGAATCACAAGTCATGCTTTCCTCGTGTTCTTCCCGATATGCCAAATATGGCTAACTCCTAAGATATTTTCTACTGCCTTGCGCATGCACCACCGGTTCTACCAATACCCTCGTAAAACCCCATCATGTGTGCTTTCTCCTTGCACACCCTTCTTGAAATAGGCCTTACAAACCTACTCACCTTATTGTACTTAGCCAATATTTTAGGGGCTCAACATCACCCCACACTACGCCCGTTCTCCACCATTCCTTTATTTTGGCCTCCAAAACTCGCCATTCAAAGTGAGTGCTTACTATGCTTTTTCTAGGATGTCCATAGTAATGGATTCCAACTCATCCCTCACAATCTCTCCTTTCTCATTTTATAGAACCAACACAACGCTAGACATTAATGTCATTCTCCCTTCTAAAAGATCCATCTTCTTGTGTAATTAGCTTCCCAAGCTCTTCCATCCGAGTCTTGTGTGGTTCTTGTATTATTGCTGAGCATCATGCTTCGTTTAACTATTGACAATCTTTCTGCGTAGCCTAATGTCTCATTATTCATCGCCTTTTGGACCTCATTGGTCTCTTCTAGGGTCCTTATGTTAATAACCACCTCTGGAGCTATGCATATGTTTAAATCCTGGTCAGCTTTCTTTAATACTTCATGTAATGTTTGCAACAACCTTCATAAGATGTAGTTTTTCACATCATTGATGCTTTTTCTCGTTCAACATCTTGCTCGATCTTTCCATACACAAAGGTTCATCTTCAAGTACCAATTCCACTAACTTTCCCACATAGTGTATCGTTGAATGAAACGTCTGTGGTACCTTGGCCTCCAAGTGTGGCCTTGCTCTAATGACATTATCCCCAATCTCCTCTGCAATGCTGATAAATACCTCATTATGCTTTTGCATGAAATCCATCTCCTGTGTTATGTGCATTATCTTTGCATCCTTTATCTTTAGCTCCTTGCGCAAAGGTGCTCACGATTGTTTCAACTTTTCCCATTTTTCTTCTAGCCACCTTAGCAAAAACCTTCACCAATGCATTATTGACTTGCTCATCTGACATGACAATAGGCTTTACTGTCATGTGTCTAACTTGGGGTGCCTTCTTCAATCATCTCGAAACACATGACTCTTCACACACATCAAAGTCAGGCTCATCCATGTGGGTGTACATCAACCACGATAGTTGCTTTCGAGTTTGCACAGTCGCCATATCTTCATCCATTAGCTCCCATTTGAATAAATCCTTCTGTGCTATCGTGCTATGGAAGGGGCGTAGATAATTTTTCCTGTGTCTTCTGCATACCCCATGGTTAGTGGAATGTGCTCTCCACTTGTTCTTCTAGACCATTGTTTCTTAGAAACTTTAGCTTCCAAATTTATGACTTGTGTCTCCATGTCCTAAACATTCTCTGCAGTTGTCTCCTTTGGTCTTTTCTCATCCTCTTCTTTTTCCTTTGATTCCTCACCCTATTCTTCTATGTTCTCTAGAAGTGTAGGAGAATTAGGCGTGCTCTCCTCTAACTCCTCCACCTCTTCATTTAACTTCAGTTTCCTCCTTCTTTGCACAGTTGCCTCCTTCGTGGAGAGAGTCTGGGTGATTTGTGCACAGTGGTTGGAGTAGCACCTTGGGTCCTTGTTCTCCTAAATACCCTCTTAAACATGTGCTCCCCTTGGACTATATTCAAGTCCTCATCATCCCCCTCTTGTGGATGAGGTGGTGCAATGGCGTGCTCAGCTTCAACCTTATTTGCAGGATGTCTCCTACACCTATGCTCCAAACCACCACTATCTTCATGCTCCTCCTCCTCATCTTCCACTTCAATTTGCTCTGTGGGCTTAGGTGTTGGGATGTTCTCCATTGTATGCTTTCCCTTTGGTGGTCTTGGAAGTGTGAACTCACCTTCCACATACTTGTTATTCTCCATCTTTGGCTTCAACTAGAGATACACCAATGCTACCCCCACATCTGCTACAACCAAACTTATTGGCTTAATATTTAGCACCTCCAAAATGATCCTCTCTGTATAAGCACTTCTTCCAGGATACACATACTTCTTCCTTAACGTATGGTAGTTGTAGTCTACCTCATCTGCATTGAAGATCGGTCAAAGGCAAGTGTCTCAAATCTATGGACAGATGCTTGGAAATACCTTGCGGTGAATGCTTAAGGTAATTTACACCAAGGGCTCCAGACTCATCTTTCTTTGGGAAGTGCACGATGCATAAATCCTGACATATAGCAAACTAAACTTGTTTCCCTACCACTGCTGGTAGGTCCTTTGGGATGTGCCACTCTTCCCCAAATTCCGCGTGGAGCTTGTCATACCATTTCTCCACCCTTTTCTTTACATCATATGTCATGACCCTTTGCATAGGTACTTGTTGAATCTTTAAGCTAGTGACTTGTTCTCCATGCGGTATTCCCATACTTTTTTCCTTGACCCATCCGTACTCCAATCTCCATGAATACCAAAGGTGATATTAGAACAACCCCAAAATTTATCTTCCCCCTGTACGTGTTTTTTCAACTATTTTCTCTACAATATAGCCTACAATGTTGTAGATTGTCCCTTGACATCTTACGCGCCACATGTAACCACATTGTATTTACATGTGACCATCACTCCTGATTATTCAAATTGGTAACAAGGTGTGTCATGCAGCCTACACAACTAGACAATTCTTTAATTTGTCTATGTCCATTTCACATGGACCCTTCAGTACCCCAAATTCTATCTGGTCTTTAAAATCATGGATTTATCTCGTGAGATCACCTTTTATATCCTCTCCTGTGGCCTTATGACTTAGAATCGACTGCATTCTAACTCTACATCTTGCAAAGTAGAAGAATTCCTTGTGCACCTTGCTCATGAGCCATTGATACAAGGGATCATACTTCCTGAAATATGGAAGCTCATATAATTGGTAGGCCCCAAGTATCTTCAAATGTTTTCACCCGCATCATCATAAACTGACATGTCATCTCTGGCCAGCACTTGTTTGTTCTAGAAGTGAGCAAGGAATTGAGCTCCTTATTCTTCAAAGTCCAGTGATCGTATTCACTTACTTTACTCTTTCTTATGGGTGAATCCCATTCTGTTTGACGATGAATCCTTCGGATATTGAATTTCTAAAAATGGCTTTCGGGTGCCATCTCTTCCTCCTTGATGACCACCTTCTTCTTTCCTTTTACTGCTGCTGCAGATGCCTTCTTCGGTGCCATTTTTACCTTGCAAATGTCTCCTCTTCAACTTTGTAGCTTTACAAACCAAACCCTAGCTTGATTCAATCATGCCCTAGGTGGAAATTTCATAACCTAACTCTTTTCTATCTCCCTACTTCACTCAAACCCTTCACCACCGAGGATGCAAGCTTTTTGTTGCATAGATCTAGTTGTCATGCTTGGTTTCACACCCTTCGCACCTTAACTCAATCACTTAGCTCTTCGCACTTGGTTTTTTTCTCAAATACTCTTAGTTGCAATGGTAAAAATGAATCCATATGCTCCTTATATATTTTTTTCAAATTTTAATGCATTTATTGCTCCTTCACCTACCAAATATCCCCTCATTCATTGACCAAATCTGTTTGTTCCACATGGTACATATTCGTGCCCCAGCTATAACCTTCTAAAGACGCCTTCCTACCCTCCTCGTCACAAACTTCTCTTTAGCACATGCCCTTGCACTCCGAGTACCTCGTCATTGTACCTTGTCTTGGTAGCTATCATGGCCTCTCGCTTACCTTGCATTATGATGTTCTTTCATTCATTTCCATCCTTGGTCACTTTTAAGAAGCACACCAAAGATGCACTATTCCTTTCACCTTCCAATTCCCACAATCTTTTTCTTGGATAATTACAACTACCCCACACTAAAAGTATGTGCATTCCTCTCGCACATAAACATTCTTTATATAGTAATTAGCTTCATGCACGCAAGCGTGCTTATTACACAAAAACAACAACTAAATTGACAAAGCATAGCGACAATGAAGGAAATACAGAATTGAAAACCTAAGCTAAATGACAATCTTATTATTACAAACACCAAGAAGACTTATTTATACTAGGGCTTCAGTAACCCATGTTCCATCATCAGTGCTTCTAACCGAAAGCACTGATTTAAGTATAGAAGTGATGACATATGGCCTCAACCAATGTACTTTGAGTCATAAAAAGTACCATTTGTCCAATCTCAAACTTCTTATCCCTTATGTTTTACGTCATGCCATGCCTTCGCCTCGGCCTTTTCCCTTTGACTCCATCGTGTTATGGCTCGACGCTCATCCAGGTTGAATCATATTTTCGATACAGCTTCTAAATCCTATTCATCATCTAGACCTCCAGTAGCGTGTAATGCGCAAAGAAGGTAACATAAATTCTATAGGGAGAATGGCTTTTGCACCAAACACCAACTAAAATGGTGTGGCTTTGTTCAATCTCTTGTAAGTTGATTTATATGCCCAAAGAATAGTTGATACTTTCTCATCCCAATCCTTTCTTCCAACATCACAAATTTTTGTCAAAGTCTAGCTCAAAATCTTGTTAAAAGCCTTAATAGTTCCATTTTCCTAAGGATGGTAGGGTGTAGTTTTATGGTGTGCAACCATAAACTCATCTAATAGGATCCTGATTTTCTCATTCAAAAAGTGTGTACCTCTATTACTTGTCAAGCTTAAGGGACATCCATATCTTGTAAGAACATTCTCCCGTAGAAACCTATCTATTGTAGGCTGTAGTATAGTCCTTGGTAGGTGCCGCTTACTACCCACCGTGTGAGATAATCATGCAAGTAATGATATAAAGCACGATCCAGATCCTGCGTTTGGCTAGAAAAATAGGTCCTACAAGGTCAATGGCCCATTTCTCAAATAGTTCGGCACTAGCAATCGGTCTCAAAGGCATCTCATTTCTTTGCCTGTTTATCCTAGGCACCGACAATGATCACATGCCTTATAATATTCTTTACAATCCTTATACAATGTCTCCCACCATAATCCAACAAGTAGGATCTTTTGGGAAGTTGCATCACCTGCATAATGACCTCCTAAAATACCACCATGAGATTCTTCCATGATATCCTTACGCTCATGCTCTAATACACAATGGTGTAATACTTCATCTCTTCTTAGCTTGTAAAGGTCACCACTGATTAACATAAATTGTGTTGCGTATATAGCAAGATACTTCTTTTCTAATGCTTTCATTCCTTCTAGTGTCATACCTATTCGTATAAAGACAACAATGTCTTCTAACTCCATGGGCGCACGTTGTAACTTATATAACTCTGCATTTGGCATGGTTTCTTCAATTGTCTGTGCCTCCTCTCCTGAATTAATTCTAGATAAATTGTTTGGTCCAGAATTGCTTTTTCCTGGCTTCACCACAATTGTGAAGTCAAACTCTTGAAATAGGGGCACCCATCTGTATATGCGCCCTTGTAAGATGGGCATGTTTACCAAGTAGTTCAATGCTATGTGATTTGTATAAAACACAAATGGTGTTGCTAACAAACTTGTCATCAAAACTTGTGCAATGCATAGATCATTGACAAAGCTTTGCACTCTGTAGTTGTATAATTATGTTCAACAGGAGTTTGCTTCCTACTAGCAAAATAGATTGGATGATCTATATACCTTCGCCATGTTGAGATAACACGGTGCCAATGGCCATTCCGAAGCATCCACATGCACATGAAATGGTATATCCCATGAGGGAAAATGTAGAATGAGCGCAGTAGTAAGTTTTTCTTTTAATATCTCAAACATGCATTGTTGCGGTTCTCCCCAATAAAATGTACCCTTTCCCTTCAGTAATTCTTCCAAGGGTGCATCAATTTGGGCACACCCTTTGATGAATTTCCTATAATATCCTGTATGACCTAAAAATCCATGCACCTCACTTTGATTGGCAGGCACTTCTAGGCCTAAAATGTGTGCAACCTTAGTTGGATCAACCAACAAACCTTCCTTACAGATTATATGTCCTAACCATATCCCAAATGGCATAGAAAATATACATTTCTTGATGTTCAAAGAGATACTCAATTGTTTGCACCATTCAAAAATTAAGCACAGTCGTCACAATGGTCTTTCACAAGCCCATATCTTGTCCAATCATCTAGGTAGGTAGACTTGTAAGAAGTTGTGAATAAAATCTTTGAATGCCTGAACAACTATGCATGAAAATACAGTAGGCACATTTATCAATCCAAAAGGCATCATAGTATAGGAAAAACTACCCCATTTAGTAGTAAATGTTGTCTTTTCTTGATCCTCCTGAGCAATCCTAACCTGATGATACCCAAAACCCATCTGTGAAGGAGTATATTTCACACCTGCAACTCCTTCTAGTATTTCCTCGATAAAATGGCATAGGGAATGGATTTGTGATGCATGTAGCATTCAACTCCCTATAATCCACACATATTCTAATACATCCATCCTTCTTGATACTGATCACCATTGGGCTAACCCATTCTGACTCATTAAGGAGCTTGATAATTCCAGATTTCAACATTTTATCAATTTCTTCTTTTACCTTTTCGCATAAATTATGATTCATTCTATAAGGTCTCTTTCTAACTGGCCATGCACCATCCTTAAGTTTGATCTTCATTTCCCCAAGGGATTCATGCACACCTTTAAGTTCATGATACCCTCAAGGTAATAAGTCTTGATAATCCCCGAGTAACTCGATGATTTTTGTTACCTCCGAGTCTGAGCAGTAGTCTCTAATTATGGCCTCCTTAGGCTCAGCCTCTGAACCTTTATTCACCTTCTTTGTCTTCATAGGTTCATGATAGGTGCGTGTATCCTTATTTTCACTATCCAAGACCTCACGCACCTCATGTGAATGTTTAATATCTAGGTTTTTAACTTCCTTGTCATCCATGACGTAAACCATCTTTCCTTTCTCTTTCTCAGGCAAGCGCGTTCAAGTAGTACAAACTCCATTTCTTTTTCCTTTTCAAAACATGTTCAAATATGCCTCACCGAATAATTCCTGAATATGCTCTTCTAATTTTGCACTATCTCCCATAGTTAAGTGCTTGAAAAATTTTAATGCCTCTTCTACAGGAGGTTTAGTCGAGAAGTATTTGAAATTTTGGATCATTCCTGTAGTCAAATCTTGCGCTTTCTAGTTTCTCGATGTAGTTTTGCATATACATACCAAGCACGTGCGCATCCTTATAACGTAGAATAAAGTTGATGCACCCAGAGTGAAGGTGGTAATGCTTCATGTCTTGTTATCTAGAGTCACTCACACTTTGTTGAATGTGATCTTGAATGGTTTATCACCATGGTAAGTGCAGATTTGTGGAGGTGCATTGTTCCTTACAAACCTAGTAGACAAAGCGACTCCAATCTCTTCCCAGTGTATAATATTATCTATGTGGACTACCCACCAGTGCACTACTATTCCACGCAGTGTATACACTAAGATATCTCTTCTCTTAATTTGATTTGTCCACTATGTTTCCATGGCCTTCAAAAATGCAGGAAGATCTTCTACCCCTGTATAACAAGGTATTGTGCTACTTATCTCTCAAATCGAACAAAGTACATTCTTACATGCAACCATGCTTTTCACCTCGCATCCTACTAATTCATATGTACAATGAGCCCAATTATTACAAGCAAAACTCGTAGTATCACTAATAGAATGATAATCCTCCCACTATAGGATGCCTTCTTTTGATGGCTCATTGACCTCTGGGTCCTGAATAGCGCATACATAAACTCTATTTAAGTCCTCCTCACTTAGAGGCTCAACATATGGCATAGAATTTCCATCTGTCAAAGGTATCACAACCCTTTCCTCCTTGTTTTCAAAGCTAATATACCCCTTATTGAATCTCAAGTTAGCATTATTCGCATAACACCAAGGGCATTCAAGCAGGACTAGAAAATTGTCTTCTTCTGCAAGTGCTAATACCTCAAAATCCCCAGTGAACTTGGCCCCTTGTATAGTTATAGATGCATCTTTCAAAACTCCTATGGGAGTGGCCTTAGTCTAGTTTGCCATAAATAACATATTAGATTATGGCTGCAATGGAGGCCTCCCCATTTGTACCCATGCATCTAATGTAAGCACATTTACTTCCGCACCTGTATCGATTAATATGTTGCTCAAAAACCACCCATCCACAATAGCATTCAAAGTAATTTATTTGTCATAGGCAATGCTATCAGGGGGAATATTTGCATGTAGAATCTGCCATCCGGTCTCAAGACTTATGCTCAAAGTGTTCCCTTTAACCAACTTCCTAATAGTGGAATAATTTTCTCCTGGTGCAACATCTTGCACACCTGTCGTAGATCATTGATATTAGTTTGGACTATCTCTGATGCTTTCTTCTACTCCTTTAGGTATTGTATCTCACCCTAAATATTCCTTATCACTTCCATGGTATCTGGTAAACTTCCTTCTAATGAGCAGGATCTAGGTATCTTGCATGCAAAAACTCCTCCTTGGTGATCATAGGCTTCTAGTGTAATGCCTCTCTCACGTGTGTTGCTTCAACGCGTGTAGTAATCTTCACTGTCAATGCCTTAGGTCCTTCTGCTATCTTGGGCATCCACTGATCTTCTACTTGCGTGTTGGATTCTAACCATCTTGACACCTTTGTTTTCTTGCTTATGTTGCTTACTCAGATGCTCATATAAGTCTAGGCACTCTTCATATCTATGACTCTTTCCACGAAAGAACATGCAATATTTTGAGGACATTCGTGCCTATAGTGGTTAGGAGATCTGCATGTATAACATGTTCCACGAGGGAACTCTCCTCTTCCTCCACCACGGCCTCGTCCTCCATATCCACCATGATATCCACGTCCCCTTCCACAACCTCCTTCAAAACACCCCTCATTCCTGTCATAGCGCGTTTGATTATGATCCCGATCTTGGTGCTCATTCTTACCCTTAGAATTATCTATTATACTTGTCTATCATACCCCAATTTCTATAGCATCATGGATCTAACCAATCAACCGACAATCCTCAGTATCATGGGTCATGGACCTACAAATCTTACAAAAGCAAGATACATTCTTCCCTATCACACACTGTAACAAAGGACGCGTGCCCATCATCATGATTCAAATGGAAAATATCATAGTCCAATAGTAATGAGCTTACAGATCTGCAAGGGAAACTATCATTGGTGTGACCTTCCACTTCACAATCTATACTCCAAATTCCCGACCATGTTTCATTGGCTAAATTTACTGATAGCTTTCCTAACTACTTTATCATAGCTGCAATCTATGCCTCTAGGAATGGACTAACACTAGTGTCAATACTTCCAAGTGCCTCAGCATGAAAATATGCTTCTAGTGCTTCGTGTGGATCACTGTATGTCTTATGCGACAACGGCCTTCTAAAATGTGTAATCAATCCTCCAACGAACCACTTGTGCATGCTTGGCTAGCATGAATATCATAGATAACTTAGATAAAAGTGTCTTAAAATGAGCATCATACTCACGTGCACTCTCAGTAGTGCCTTTCTTGATATCCTTGAGTGTACTTATACTCTTCTACTCAAACTCAAGGTATGGAACTCTTTCAAGAAAGCATCTCTCAATGTTGTATAATTCACACAAGTTTGATCAGGGACAAACTTCCTATACTAGTTGTGCACATGCCCCTGTAATGTAGTGGTGAATTGACTTGTCGTATGCTTAAGCAGCTGTGATCCCTTTAGCATGCTATACGATTTCACACATATGCACATGTTTAGCAACATCCTCTATACCTCTGTATTCCGAGAGATGAAGAGACATCTCCATATAGATATTTTGTGGTTACCGGACCTTGACGCTTGATCCGAACCTCCCGTGTTCCCTCTGCCTCCGAACCACCAGATCCACTAGAGCTAGAGCCACCTATACTTCCTTATCCTCCACCTATAGTGGGAATAAGACTTGTAGATGTACTCCCTGTGCTCGACGAAGTAGTACTATACTAAACCCCTATAGTTTGTGAGGTAGTTCCACTTCTAGAGGTGAATCCAACATTTTGTGTGCTCACATTCTCAGTGTGGAGGATGTGCCTAAGAAATTTTCTCCAAATGACATTAATGTCATCTATCCTGCTATTGATGTACTTGATCCCCGACTTACTCCTAGTCTCCTACTTCCCAAGTTAGTTTTCTCGTTACTTGTTGTACTAGATCTTGAAAAACCATGTGCAAGGTCTACGTCACCGGTGGATTAAGATGCGCACCCACGGTCCAGGTATTCTTCTTTGGTGCAATTCTATGTGAGTTTGAGGGGGATCTCTATCATGCTTTCCAAGATGGGGGAGTTCCTAATGCTTTGGATCCATGTCTTCTACGTGAGCTGTAAATTCTTCACGAGCCATCCCTCTCCTCCATGCCATACTTTATGCAAAAAGAACGATACTTCTCTATCTCCCTCTCACGCGCCTCATCATACTTAAGACGCCTTTCCTCTCTCTCTCTCTGCCGCTAGATCTACCATCTTAAACCAAACCTATTCATGCCCTCTTGCATGGTGAAGTTTAGTTAGCCATCGGTTTAATCTCCGGTTCAAAGTTACCATTCAAATCTTAATCGCAAGCGGGATACCTTGCAAATATGTTCCTCTTGGATACCACAAAAACTAGAATTTAGCTATCTCTGGAAAGAGTACGTTGAAATTGAATATTCCGTAATATAACTATTTAGGACACCACGAAACCACGTATCCACAACATGATTCCGATCGATTAACATCATAAAGGGCCTCAAATTCTTCCTGTGTCTAGAAAAGTGTGTGATACCTCCAATTCCGCCGAGATGCACAATAGTAATCCAATCATATAGTTCTACTGGAAAGATAGTGAAAAAACTCTCATATAAGTTGTCATACATATTCTGTTCTATCCAAGTGCATGCGTTAAACTCAAATCCACTGTTGAACCGTCATGCATATTCTTCCTCCAGATCGTGTATCCATTCCTCAATACTTTCTAGAGTTAACCGGTATGTCTTCATTGTGAACCATCCTGAAAACAACTGAAAAAGAGGTTCGGAAATGAAACCAATGATGCAGCCTAGAATTTACCAGATAACACCCTAGTCGCGTTGGCACATCACTCAACCTTGACTAAGCGCTCACCCAAAGTGCACAAAGGTACCAGTCCCTCTTTAGGGTTGTTGTAGTAGGATGTTAGCATGATGAAGGAAGAAACATATATATTCATAACTAATCCATCATTCTACAATGCATGCTACCCTCAGATCTATGAAAGAACAAGCTTAAACAATAATCATGATTGAATTAATAACATGCACTACTCAACTACACATAGAATGACACTTAGATTCAGCCAATATCTTCCATCTATTAATAAATACAAAAGATCCTTACAGTATTTTCAATCTATACCAATGTGCGTATGGATCTAATACAGTAACTCAGTCATATGTGTATATCACACATATATACACACACTCTGTATATTCTCTGTTACACATACTTCACCCACACACACTTCTACTATATACCTAACATCCTATATATAGGGTGGGGACTTTCCCTTCACTACTTATCTATTCCAAAAATAGGATGCATGCTATTGATAGCCACATGCCATTTACAAGCATAGCCACACATGCAAGTGTGCTATCTATAGTCCTCTTGCAGTTAACTGAAGTGTCACTTCTATTCTTAGCTTGTCTCCATGCAAAAACGCTTCGATCTGCTTCTTCAAAAATAGATAATGCATGGCACGCATGTCTCTGCATCATTGATGTGTTCTGCATGAAATCTTCTAAAAATAGGTCTTCATGCTCAAAATCAGCTAAGTCCTGAAAGCTAAACTTTCCTTCCATGTGTGGGTCCTTCTTGTCCTTCCACGCCCTTGGTTCTAGACCTTGAATCCCGCGTGGATTCCTTGTGTGATCTTTGACAAGTATTCTTTGATCAATAGGTAGAAAAATTTGAACAAAAATGTATTGTAACTCACTATCACTAAAATATTTCTCATTTTAGTAAGTATTGTGTGATAACACAAGACATAGTCATGTATATGATCTTCATATCCTTGTTTGATTTTATATATTTGTGCATGTAAGATAAGTTATTCTTGATGTTGATTAAAAATTGTGTCAAGAATTGATTCTCCAATATAGTAAAATAATGCATAGAATGTGTGGGGAGATTATAGAATAATTGAAACACAAAGTCCATAAGGATCCTAGGGAATAGCTTAGTAAGAAATATATCATTAGATGCATAGTAAAAATAAGAAACATGAAAATATCGAAGATGTTCTTATGGATCACCTTTGTCATCATAGGTAGGAAAATTATGTGTAGTAAAACCAATGGGAAAAAGGTATGAAACAACATAAGGTATAAGTGGATTATGTAATAATTGAGAATTCTCCAAGGAATTATAAGTAGGAGAGACACCCTATTGAAATTGTAGAATTTTTTTCTTTGAGGGAATGCAAAAGGGTCTTAAAATCATGTGTGCTAGAAAAGATGTTTGTGATCCATAATGATGATAGCTAAGAGGTGTAGTAACAATAGTGGCTATAGTAATAAACCCATAGACTCAATTTTCATGGGTATGCTATATGTCTCTAAGGATGTAGGCACAAAATATTGTTGTATAGTAGATGTTGTCTAAAATCTATCACTAAAATATGTATCATTAGATTTTTATAATGAGAAATCTTAGTAGAAAGTAGAATATTGATAATAGGATCAATGTGGTGTGGATTAACATGATGTTGAGAAAAAATTATATAATATCTCTGATTGGTCTTGATCTACATTATTTTCCTAATCATGATTATATTTATAGGAATGTTCACTATGGGTCTCATCATTATGCAAGGGAACCTCATGTGTAGGTTTATCAAAAAGAGAACTAGAAGTAGGAATAGACAAAGCCATTGCACTATGACTGTTGTGAGTAGGAGGTGAAAGATAAATATTATTAATATATTGATTATAAATACAAGCACTACAAACAAAGCATAGGAGGAAAGTATAAAAAAGCCAGAAATAAATTAGATTAGAATGTCTAATGAAACCCTAAGGCCACTAGGGATAGGGCTAAGATGTTTGATAAGAGGTCAAGTTCACCAAATGATTTCACTTTTAAGTGATTTAATCCTATTCCATTCTCTTTTAAGATTATTATATTTTTTCTAATTAACATACATAAAAAGGATTAAATAATGCAACAGGAGGCTATTCTAATTTTATTAACTTCCAACATTAATTTCCCAAATAAGAAAAGTGTTTTACAAAGTTACTATTGATCTAAAAAATATCAAAATACATAGGATGGATTACACTAAGATGATTATGTGAATATTTGAGAGATTCAGAATTATTTGAATGCAAGAATAGACTGGTTTGAGACTAAGAGTGCTTCATTATGGAAATTAGCTTTGATATTGTACCTTGTTAAACGCGTAAAACTAGGTCCAAACCATTTGTATGGTCCTAACCATTTTGTATGGTCTTAGACCTTCTTGGATTGTAGCTTTGCAATACTCTATGTGTTTTTCTTACCTAGAAATTATTTTCACTCTTTTCGAGTCTTCTTTGCTCTCCTTTGGAATGACTATGTAGCTCTAATCAAACACTCATAGTGCAATACAGTCCTACAAAAAAATTAGGTGGGTTGTGGAAACCCTTGTGCATCACCAACATCACGAATACATGTGATATCTACCACAAGTATAATAAAAAAATTACAAAACATTCTTTGACAATACCTTGTTTAAGCTTCACACTCACTCAAACACTTGGGAATGGTCACTTTATGTGATTGTGGAGAGAAGATGGAGACTCTTGAACCTGGTAGGTGACTTTAAAAATATAGATAATACTACCCTAATGGATTTTCATGAGTTATTTCATAGTTTTGGGAGCTTTGAGTTTCTTTTGTGCTTGTGTTTACAGGAGGAGCTCTTGAAAGTGCCAGGACCCTAAATGAGGTATGATTGAGTTTCTTATGTAGGATTTCGATGATTGTCATGTTGTGAAAGGCTGACCAAGAGGTAATATTAGACTATATGAAGATGATGCAAATGAAAGTTTTGAATCACAATGTGTCAATCAAAAACCATACTATAGTGTCAAGTTGTAAATTTGTACAAATTGGCCCAAACTGGTGGTTTTGATCGAAGGGAAAAATAATATTTTGGATTTCTAGGTCGAAGGATAATTGTTTTTGTATGCATTTTATACTATAAAACCTAAGGAAAATATGAAACAGATGTAAGAAAATATGATAAATTAGTTGATTAACTACTAGCATGAGCTAAGAAAGAGTTCATAGAGTGTGTTTTTGTATGCAAGCATGTAATATCAAGATCAATAGATTCAAAGGATATATTTCCAAATTTGAATTTCCACACCAATCTATGTGGGTGAAACATGTAGGTATTTTTATGCACGAGAATCAACATGTGATTCCAAATGCACATGACCTCCCAAGGTCGTCTTTGGAGCACAATGATCGAATGTGCGGGATCGAGGGGATGTTGATGGGAAGCTAGGGAATAGTCGGGGACTAAGGATAGGTAGTGTGAATTCCTAACGATTGGGTCGAAAAGATGGGAAATATAAGCTATGAATGGGTAGTGTATATTCCCTATTTGTATGATTGTTTGTATTGTTTTGAAATCTAAACTATGTTGTAAGTTTGTTTTAAATAGACAAACAAAGTAAACCTAGCCTAAATAAAAGAGAAGTATGTTTAATCTTTCAATTATCTAATTTCATTCCCAATTAATTAAATAAAATGAAATGACCAATCTAATCTATTTGTCTAAAAACAAATGGTTTAAAATAAATTAACTAATCAACTATTGTTATTTGTATTTTCTAAACTAATTAAAATGAAATTAAATCTAAAGACACAGATAAATAAATTAATCTAAATAACACAATCTACTTCTACACTAAAATAAAACAAACAAGGAATAGTCGGATGTATTTATTCCTCTATTGCATGGTGTGGAACTAAATCTAATTTAACAGAAGATGTATTCTAATTTATAACTATATAAATCTATTTCCTCTAACTACCTCTACCTCATATTCATAGGAAGAAATAAATATTCTCAGAAGCAATTTCTTCTTTCCCTAGGGAAACTTCCTCACAAAAGTATTAAATGAAACATATGTGTAAATAACTATGAAGAAGCGTAGACACAAATATTCCTCTAACTTCTTTTCCTTGTAGATCCATAGGGATAAGCAAGGAAGAAGATATCTTCGAATTTTTTTAAATGCACATGATTCCGAAAGGAATAAATAAAAAAATCTACCTCTTAAAACAAATATGTTTGTTTAGTTTAAATAATAATGCTCATAGGAAACTTCAAATAAATTTAAATACATCTCCAACTTGTTCTTGTTGTATCTTGAGATAGCTTCCCAAGTATGATGATGGATTTATTTCCTCCTCAACTTCCTTTCCTTCTAAAGATAATTTTTAGGTGATACAAAGTGTGCAAAGATAGTTCGCAGCAAGGTGAACAAGAGAGAAGATTGTAGTTTATTGATTTCTAAGAATTCAAGAAAGTGTTGAAGGATGGATGGTTGTAACTAGTCGAAATGATAGACTAAGAAAGAACAGATCAATGTAGTGTGTTGTCTATGTAATTTTCAATAGGATTTTGGTAGCATAACACATGGAAATCAAGAAGTTTCAAATCATAAAAGAAAGAGGGATTTAACATTATAATAATAGTCAAATGTGAAGAAGACTCAAAAACAAACTCATCAAGATAAAAACCAATCAAAACGGTCAAGAAATGTGTGAGAAAAAGACTCGCGAATTTGAAATAAGCGTTCAAAACACACATTTTGAACTCTCGGTTAAAGCAAAGAGAACCATCGGTATGTGGAGATTAGAGGTTACGTAAATGTCACTTGCAGGTTGTGTGACTTAAGGGGAAAACATGAAGGAAAAGAGGTAGAAAACATTTTACTGAAGCACGAAAAACTAAAAAATTCATAATCAAATGTATATAATTCAAAATAAACATGTTGAAGGTAGAAGGAAAGGATATATATATCATCATTATTATGGAGAAGGATTCTTTCATCATTGGAGGCTTTCTTGTGCCGTTGATGTATCAATGTGCAATTTTGGGTGCACACATATCGCCCCTTCAAAGATTTTTTTAGCCATGAAAGGGTGTAAAACATGGATACTGAGTATGGTGCTCCCAAATGGGATGTTAGGAATTATAATTTATTCATCTTTGTGTTGAAATCATGCCAAACCAAGCTTCCCACCACCCACAAAAGAGAAAACGGAATCAAGTACAAATATAAAACAAAATTAGGAAAATATTTGAAATAAAATGAAAATATTACTTACCATATCTGTGGAGATGAGAAATATACTTTCCCAAAGATGCCATCCCCAGCATATAATCACTCAAAGTGACATGAGAAAACCAAATTTTAGATATATATCACTTTTTACTATTTTAAGAAATCATTTTTACACACGAAAATTTTGAGCTCTAGACTTCATGTGACCATTTCTTTTACAAATATAGTCAAATCGAAGAGCGTTCGATTATGATGGCAATGCAACTAAGCGGGAGGACCGGAGGTGCAAAAACATGTAATTTTTAAGCATTTATTTATTTTTACCCTAAATGTAGCATTTTTTTGAAACTAGCTATAAGAGGGGAGAATTTTGATGATTCTATAGTCAAAATGACCTTAGGAGGCACCTTTTATGTTTCATAACTTGTTTGAATATTTTTGGTTTCTGTCTAGTATGCTTTTTACCTTTTTTACTTGATTGTTTCAAGGGGGAAATAAACGAGCTTGAGCTTAATATGGCGGGGTTTCTATGAAAGGAACGATAAACAAATCATACCAAGCCAAGAACACGAAGCTAATCAAACACCACGATCAATAAGATGAAAGCAATTCGCGAATAACTTTACATAAAACCTTTGAAAATAAATGAGAAGCAATATCATATATTATTATGGAACTCAATGAAATACAATGAGAATGGACCTTGCTTATATAGGCGGGAATAACAATCTAAGAACTAGTCAAGTCCATAGATTTATGAGAGAACTAGACATCAAGGATCTAGTCAATACCATAGATCTAGGAAAGAACTATACCTAATAACTAGATAATATCTCCTAATATCTAAATAAGATAAAATAAATATCCACACACATAAGTGGGTGAGGATAAATACAATAAAGGTAAATAAAGTACCTAGGTGAACATGAGCTAAGGTAAATACCTACTCTAACATTCTAGGATACCCACAATTTTGATTGTGTATGTTTACACATCGTTTAAAATAATGGATCAAAATCTTCTTTACCTGCAAACAATTTCCTGTAAACAAAGCTACAAATCATATCAAGATAATGTTATGGATTAGGAAAACACTTGAGATTTTATTAGTACTTATGATTGTGCTTACAAAGTGATACGATAAGAATGTGATTATCACTTATTTAGTTAGATACATATATGATTAACATAAATCATGATTTACATCCATAAATCAGATTCCTGATCTATATATAGATTCTCATATATGTTAGAGGCTATAGAACCAATTGTCTCCTCCTCTTCCTTAGTAAGATCAAAATTAGGTATGGAGATGTAATATTCAGTGAAGAAATCAGAATCTTCCTCCTGGGTGTTGTAAAGGTGATCGAATGTTGAGTCAGTGTTGGATATGTTGATGTGGCTATTGGAATCAAACTTTGAAGCAGTGCGGTAGTCTTCTTCTAGGTGTTCAAGGTCGGTCTCGTAACGATGCTCATACTAAACAAGGTCTTCTTAGAGTCTCAACGCTTCATCATACACCTCCCAAAAAGCATTGGTGGCTTCTCGAATACGCTGAGTGGAGGAAAAAATAGCCTCTAAGTGATCAAATGGAGCTTCCTGGATCGCATAGAGTTCAAGATCATGGAGAAAATTGTATTGTTCCCAGTATAGTGGATGACCGACTATGGGAAGGAATTAGTTGTGAGAAAGTTAGAACCTCTTAATGTCATATGAAAACATCATGTTAGATAGAGGATTAGTAGATAACAAGAAAAAAACTAAACATTTTGGTTAGATTTAGCAGAAAATGGTGAAAAAGCATAAAAATACATTTATCGCTAGTGATTACTTGTAAAATCTAACAACTTATTAAACAAAGATAAATCGATTGATTAAGTCACCAATTTAATGAAAACAGAGTGTTATTTGACATGTAAATGGTGTATAAGCAAGAATATACCTACTCCTAGTGTCTAAAATGAATCAAAACAAGTGATTTACCTTGCCGAATAGATCAATGTGACAGATGAATGGAAGAAGGTGGTTGGAGGGAAAGAATGAGAAATTTGGTGATGAATTTGATGTTCCTAGATAAGCGTGACATTGAATAGATTTGGTATGAAGTACTTGGATGCTTGATGATCTGGGATTGAGATAGAGTGTACGTGTAAAGCTTGAGAATTTGTTCCTTTCAAATGAGGTCTGCAAACAAGTATTTATAGATCGTCGCCAACTGAAAATCATTAGGGATTTCGGGAAATCTAGTTTGGTTAGAAAATCAAATTATTTGCTTCCATTTTGAGCTCAAAATGGTGGATTTCGAATTTGTTAGTATGAGGAGTGGTTAAAAAATCACGAACTAACTCATTTGGATGGGGGAAGTTAGCTTTTTGGAAGATTTAGTTAGAGGAGGTTAGATATTTTTAGAAGGTTAAGTAGTTTAGTGATTTTAGAAGGTAGTTAGGCAATTTAAGTAGTTAGTGAGGTGTCTTAGTTAACTCACCAAGGTGTGCGGGTGAGGTGTGAGGGGATAATAATCATTTTTATATTTTTTCAATTAATTAAATAAATATTTTAGACTTTAGAGATGTAGTGGTTGTAAATATATTAATTGAAAGTGGTTTTAAGAAGGATCATATAATGAAGTGTTGTAAACAAGTCACCTTTGGTCATGAATATGTTTGAGCTTGGGGATGTAAATTTTTGTGTCCACATTTACGTTAATACATTTATTTGAATTTTTTTGTTTAAGGGCACAACCCTATTTTTACGAAAGTGACTGTCGCGGTGGTTACACAACTACCACTCTACACAGAGCGGAGGTTGCATAACTACCATGATAGTTGATAAAATGTCACGGAAGTTATGTAATAGAAACTCTAGTAGAGTGGCAATTACATAACCATCGCAACGGTTACAAAACCACCACCCCATTAAGAGTGGTAGTTATGTAATCATCACGAATTTTTATATTTTAAAGGATAAGTATGAAATTTTTCTTATTTTTATTTACATTTGTATTTTTTTGAGCTTGTTATGCACTTATCGATTCTAAATTTCTCTTTTTAAATTATTTTAGATGTATGGGGAGCTACATCGGGTGGAGTAGAGCGTAAGACAAGGACCGGTTACCTCGGATATAACAGGTTATTGACATAGGTAGAGAGGGGGGTGTTAGAGAGGGAAGGAATTCGAGGTATAGCAAAGATATGACCAGCTTCCCCAATAATTCACTTTCTATACAACTTGTTTTCTTCTTAGAATGTGAACTGAAACATATTATAGTTTCTTAGTGTTAGGGAGGGTGGTCGATTACTTGAGGACGTTTATACCATCCTTAAAGTTCCTATCACCAGCAAAAATTTGGTGCTAAAAAGCGTCGAGTTCATAGTTAAGGCCTAGAAGTGGGCCACTTACTGTGGTGATGCTCAGGCACTTGACACAGGTGCCAAGCAGGGGGTCAAACTTGTTACAGTGGATACCACTCCTATCCCCACTCACAAGGCCGTCATTGGTATATTGGCCTCACGTTTGATCAGGGATAAGGGTGGTGATAGGTTAATATTTTATGTTCTCTTAGGCACCCCACATTGTTTATGTCATGGGTTTATAAGCATATGTTCCCCTATCATAGGGTTATTGGGATATCACATATCATTGATATTAGAGCAGCTAGGTGGGTCGACATGGATCCACTCAGGGGCACACCATAGTTGATATCTTCTCGACTACAATGGACATGATTACATAGCCATATAAGGATATGGCCAAAATATGGGGTGTGGGATAGGATTACATTGGCTACATGCAAATAAATTTTTAGTTAGTTGACCATAGTAGCAGATTTGAGACTTATCTAATGCTTCGTGTGCCCTAACATTTTGGGATACCCTATTTAGACACCCTCCCAAAGAGTAGCGACAATGTACAAAGGAATACAAGAGGCAATATCCACCCGGAGGGGCCAACTCTAGTGGAAAGTTCATGGGGTTCTGATTGGCTCACCATGAGATGCACCATACCTAGCTATAGGTGTTGTAGTTAGATCAAGGTAGGTCTTACAGATTGGTGTAGGTGTAGAAATAAGTGACAAGGAGGAGTATGAGACAAATTTGGGTACGAGAGAGGAGTCGAACACGAGTGGCGGTGGTACAAGAGAGACCTCGGCGGCTTCCAGGAGCTAAGGAAAAGGCATAGGAGGAGAAAATATACCCAGAGGAGATAGAGGAGGGATCATTACAACAACAGAGGGTGAAGGATGAGGATAGGGAGGAGGAGGAGGAGGTTTTGCTAGCTCTTGCAGCACCACTAGTCATTGACTTTGAGTTAGGTCCCTAGAGACTGAGTGAGTGTAAACACACTTCTTTTACCCTTACGTCCTATATTAGATATTAGTAGGATCTCTTTTTTATTTTATGTTTTCGAACTTGCCGTTGTTTTTCTCTTTGCATCCATAGTTGATGGATGGTGGAATCTTATTCAATGCACTCTCTTATATTTTACTATGATCTCCAATGGGATGACTCAAGATGTGTTACAGTGAACCACACAGGCTTCACACGAGATGTCAGTCATCATATAGATGTGTTCTTTCCATCCTGGCATGCTATGGTAGTGATGGCTCAGTTAAGGATAGATTTCCACGCATGAGGACTGAGAGAGACGAAAAGGATGCTCATGCAGCGGAGCTATGACTACTACCAATCACTCACATGGGAATTCTCACCGATCAACACACTGAGGCTCTCATGTTATACCCAGTCAATATAGACGTAGGAGTTGGAGTAGGATTCTTCTCCCTGCTGCTTCACGAGGGATCCGGGAGGGATGGATAGGCCTAGATCCTTTATTGCTTTGGGATAGTTTTGACGTATATATCATTTTTTTTAATTTTTGGTTCATGGTGAGAATTTTTACCACACTTATCCTATGGTGTGACAAGAATTTTATATGAGACACTTTTACGGACATATATATATATATATATATATATATATATATATATATATATATATATATTGACATATTTTTGATTCGGCATTCTTTTGCATCGGTTGATTTCATTGTGGTTTATCTCATCTTTGTACTCTTAGATGGTTTATAATTTCCTATATTTTTTTGTTTTTAAATGCATACTATGGATAATTATGCAATGTGGTAAAACAAAATGATATCTATGATTGTGTATATGGTAACAAAATGTAATTATGAAATAAAATTTTCAAGTAATGTTTAGCATTTTTATTTCATTGGAAAAATGTGTTGAATATAGTACGAAGATATGATAACCTCACTTCATACTTAACTCCACGAAACCAATAGGATGTGAGGGCTCACCACCAAGAGAAAAGAAGAATACAAGATATGTGATTCGATGAAGGTGAATGGAAATGATGACCATGAGACAAGAATTTTGACAAATATTTATTCAGAAACTTATAACCCAACCTTAACCAAAATTAACTAACCAATTCAAAATGAATTTTTATTGCAAGTTTTAACTAGAATTAGATCCGTGGATGGCCTATTGATTGACTAAATCTTGTTTAAATAATGTTTTACTATCCGAACATGTGCATCTAATTCATTTTCTTGGGAATTTTTGACTTTTCAAGAACTTTTATTTCCTTGTTTATTTAGAACTTTTGATTTATTAATGTGACCCCTACATCTTGCCCCATGCTACTAGTAAGAAGCATGGGCTCATCACTGAGGAAAAGACATAGGTGATTAAGGGAACTTCCATCCTTTCCCAACCTCATGCTACCAATAAGAAGTATGGGCTCATCACTAAAGGTTGGGAGGGACAAAAGTGTAATTATTTGTAATAATAATATTTGTGTTTATTTTTATATACTTTTTTTGTTTTATCTTGTTTGAATTTGGATTGTGCTTTTAGGAAGAAAATTTTTCCCTAATCTCAACCCCACACAACTAGTAGGATGTGAGGGATCATCACTAAAGGTTGAGATAGGAAACAAAATTTTCAGGTGAAATGTTTAGAATGTTTTTGTCATGGAGAGATATTTTTAGGGAAAGATTCATCATCAAGAAGCTTCTAGAGAAAACTATAGGTGAGAAACATCCAAATCATAAACAACCATGAATAATATTGAAAATACAAGTCCTTCTAAAACCAATGTCAAAGTTTTGTCTCATGAATGGAAATGATGATAAGAATTACATAATTTGAATATGTGCAAAAAGAGTGTAGAATAGAAATGATTAAGATATTTTCCAATGTTCAAATTTTAAAAGCCACTTGAAAGGTAAGTTTCAATTTTACAATTTCAAAAAGATGATAATGTGAGTAAAAATACAATGGGAATGCAAAAATAATGTGTGAAAATCCAATGAATATATACAAAAATGGACGGTGTGACGCGAGTTGATGGGTTCATCAAACTCCTCACCTTCCAAGGTACACAGATAATAAGAATGGTTCTTGAAATTTCCATTTTCTTGATAAGGGCCCAATACTTTACGTTTAAACTTACAACCATTTCTTACTATCATATGCATCCAAACATATTGTCTTAATGTAAGATTGTCTACTTGAGTGAGGAGTTCATAAACCTCTTTTTGTTTTCTTGACTCATCATATTTTCATGAACGTGGTGATGTTGTTCAACTTTGTTCCCTACATAAGGAGGCATGATTTCATGTGGAATTTTTCACACTGCGGGATCATGTCTCATGGACTTGACAAGCTTGGATTTTAACATGTTTGCATTCATAATGAGGTCGGGAATGGCTTGGGTGAATGTCATTTTCTATCAAGCACCTTCTTCTTCATCTGAAACTTATATCATATGCATGTATAAGGGATCGTCAATATGAAGGATGTTTAACCGATAAAATGGCCAAATCCTTACGGTTGAAGGGGAGGATGATTGGTGAATCACTTTCTAAGAGTTTTACAATCTCCGTTGTGGTTTTGTGGATATGATTTCTAAGGAAATAACCTTACTCTTATCCATTTTTTCCACTTCGAATGTTTTTATCTTAACAACCTCAACTTTTTTAGCACCCTTAGTGGTTGTGACCAACTCTTTTGAGATAAGTAATTGGTTTAATTGGTTTCACAAGTAGTTCATACTCGATCTGAATTTCAAGTTTCTTGTTTAGGTTCTCCAAAAGTATATTGAAGTGTTTAGGATCCCCTTGAGTGAAAAATACTTTACCCAAAATGGAGGAATCTAACCTCTTGGAACAAGGTGGAAGGAATTTCCTTCATCCTATGAATCCACAGTCTTCCCTAGAGTATATTCTAGTTTGTATCTTTCTCAATGATGTAAAACTCGGTTTGTTGGTGCCCATTTTGATCCTCTAGCATTTTTCCCTAAATTTTCCTTTGGTTTGCATGCTCTGGAACGTTTTTTCTCTTAAAATGGTGGTCTGCAACTTTTCCCTCCAGATTGAATGCCTTGAAATGCTCATAAACTTATTGTTTTGCCTCAATTTGAAAGAAATATGCATGTATGCCTTGTTTTGTGCCCTAATTTTTCCCTTTTCAAATACCTCTGTCATTTTTTCCACTTTTCCCGGCCTTTGGAGCTCATGATTGTTCGTTTTATGCATATTTTCCCTCAAAAATCCCTTGCCATGGTCATAAATTGCCTAAAATCACTTCCCATTTGTTTTTTGATCGAAAAATTCTTCACCCATGAAGAAAAAATTGAATTCGGGCATCTCTAGCAGTTTCTACATTTTTTACGGTCATACGAGTGTCCTTTACCCGTCAATTTCTAGCTCACATTCATTAGAAACATGGCCATTTGTAATTGGATGGGGATTGGTGGGTTTGCTCAAAAACTTAATGTTTTTTTGCTTTGGAAAAAGTTGCAAGTTTCCCCCGCAAGCCCCAGAGGAGGACACGTGGCAGGCGGGATGCAAGGCAGAGTGGTGGAGGACTTGGAAGAATTTTGAATTTTGGTGAAAAGGGACGAAAGTTGTGAAAAGGGGCGCAAGCCCGCATCAAGTCAGTAGTGGACACGTGTCAGCGTCAGAGCACAAGGCGGGCCGACGGAAGAAAAGTGGGAAAATTTCCCTTAGCAAAAAAAGGAGTTAAAATATGAAATGAGCCCACAGATCCTTAGAGAATCACAGGGAGACACGTGGCAAGGGCGAGGGGATTGCGGGTCGCAGAGAAAAAAGGAATTTTTTTCCCTTTTAACAAAATAAGTTAGAGTGATAATTTGAAGCATGGCCCCACAATGAATCAATGACCGACACGTGGCAAGGATGGAATTGGAGGCATGGGTCCACGGGGAAAAGCGAGAAAATTTTCCTTTTTCCAAAAAGGGTGGAAATGTGTAGAATTGAGTTCTGATTCCAATGGGGCCCACCTTGGGACATGTGTCAACACCAAATCTCAAGGGTGGAGGGGGAGAAAAATGTCAAAATTTTACATTTTTCCAAAAATGTTAAAAAGTCAAAAAGTGATCCCAAATCCATTTCCAATCACGTTATGACATGTGGAGGGCTCAGATTGAAGGGAGAAAGGCAGATCAATGGTAACTGTGCATTTTTCAGTTTGGCCGCCATTTGAGCTCTAGGAAGCTTGGAGATGTGAATTTTGCATCAATTTTCATCAAATTTTTGGCAAATTCGTGTCGATTGTGCCTGCAAGGACCAATGCAATTGGTGTTAAGGATCAATTTGCAGATTTGAGATGTTTTTGAAGTAAATTTTTGCCCTAGCCTAGTGTAAAAACGTAAAATATCAAATCAAGAAGTTACAGAGCCAAATTTTGGATGGATAAGGATGAAATGATGAAATGAAAGGGGCTTACATGCTTTGAAGATGAAAAATGTGCCCCCACAAAGGATAATGATGAAAATTTTGTAATGATTCACCTTTTGAAGGAACAACTGGAAAATTTTTGCGAGTCTGTTAGATGTCATTTTCCAAAAATATTGCAAAGGAAAGGTGCTCTGAATATTCCACTTTTAGAAGGAATATTTGAGAGGCAAAGAATCAGTTGTAATGAAAAGTTATATATTGCATGAATTTGTCATGCAAGTCGTTGGAGAAACTTAGAATTTCATGGGAAAATATGGGAAAAAGCCCATTCTTTGAGAAACCACTTGAGAACCATTTCTAATTCCTTTTTACATCAAATTTGTATAATGTTGAGTTGATTTCAGTTGTAAAGCCATCAATAAGCTCTGAGATTGTTCTTATAACATTTGCCTGCTGATAAATTTCATCATTCTAGATTATTTTGTGTTGTCTCTTGGAAAAATTTGCATACACTTATGTTTCAAAATGTTTTCAATCTATGTTTCTTATTCCTATTGCAGTCTTGTGTTTAAAATCTCTCTTGATCATACACGGTCTCATTTCTTGTTGATAGTTTAGTGGCATTTGCAATATCACATTCAGAAGAGCTTTCATTTGATAAAGAGATAAATAAATTTAAAATCACTTTACCTTCTTTGAATTCAGAGATTGTTTGTAAACCTTTGGATGCACCTTAGGTCATGATAAAATAGAGATTTATGGATGATTTTTTGGTTCATCTTCTTCATATTTTGTGGCGGGTTGTCAAATATTTTTTGGAAGAGTGCAAATCTGGGCCTCCATTCGGTGCACATATCTTGGTTGAAGGATTACTTTAACCCCTTTGAAGCATTCTATTGTTTAGGTCTTATAATATTTTTGCAAAGGTCCTCAAAGAATTTGGCAAATTCTGGTTAGTCTTGTCTAAAATCTCCCACCAAAATTTCATTCAAACAAACCAATCCTACCTATAATACCCCTGCATTGCATTATGTGTCAACAAAATAATACAATCCATTTACAAAAATGCACAAAGCAAATCAGGATCATACAATGTCTTCAGTAACCCTTGCCTTGTCTTGAAAGCATTTCCATCATTTAGTAGTGACAGCTCTGTTGAGTTTGAATAATGGGAAATTGATCATGTTTTCTCAAGGCCATTTTCATACTATTTGCACAAATTGAGGGATATCTTCATCTCCTTCACCATTTGAGGGTTACAAAATAGGTTCTCTTACCTTGGTTGAAAGGCACAACCTAAAACAGTTAGGAAAAGATCAAGTCCTATTTGAGTGCTATCCATCTCTCCACAAATCTGAGTGCCAGTTAGATCACATCCCCGGCTACAAAACAACATACATCATGATCTATTTGTCTTCAAGCTTCATGCCATATCTTTGATGCTGATCAAACTGAAAAGGAGAACAAATTTGGGTACCGACACCGTTAAAATGGTTTTCATCCTAAGGTAAATAGGAAGGACTATAGTTCCAATTGAAGTATCCTTAATATTATTGTATCCTCACAACGTATTAATAGTGGAGGAGAATTTGGTCTCCCCATATCCTAACTTCGGCTACAAGAAGAAAATGACTACATTCACAGTAGCCCCATCATCAATCATGGCTATATTAATGCAATTCATATAGACCCATACTTGTAACTATAAATCAAAATTACATCCTCATGTTATTTATGCATCATAAGGAATCTTGCTTATATCAAACAAAAACCTGGTAGCCCTATCATTCTATCCTATAGGATGTATGTTGAATTCTATATGATTGATTTCAGCCTTTGGTGGAGGTGTAATGTGGATTATATGACCAATTCCTAATGCATCTGGCAAAGCATAATGTTGGACTAAGGAACTATTCAACAAATCGAGAAATAAAATGTGAGAAAAGGTATTTTTCAGGTCTGAAATCAAATCATAAGCTCCTACAAGTTTTGGGACTTTAAGGGTATCATCCTACGAGAGAGAAAGAGTGGGAAGAGGTTTTGAACTATACTCATTTTTTTTAATTTTTTTGCGTTAATCTCTGGCTCAATTTATAACTCAACTAATCCCAAAACATTTGTCTTGTTGTTTGGGTCTAAGATACGAGCAACTCGGGAATTCTCAGAAGTCGAGGATTCATGGTCATTGTTCCCAATTGGAATACCCTTGTTCATGTTTTGAGGACCTATTTTTTCATCTTCAAACATTTAAGGTATGGGTCTCAATAAATTATTAGGTTTGTATTATGTTGTGCAACGGGTCTGTATGACCAATTTGTGAAGTTCCTTCAGATTTACTAGAAACGTATCCACAAAGAGCTATATTTGATTATCAAGGAGTTTTGAATGAACTTATTACAATCCTTGCAAGTCCTAGCATCATGACCAATGACATAGTGAAAACTACAATATAGATTGGGATCTTAATATCTTCATCTTTTATTCAAATTTTATTATTGGTTATAACCATTATTGTAGTTTTTGAGCTAGTTGTTATAACCATAATTTGTTGCCCCTTGGCCAAGATTTTTGTATTTATTTAGGGCTTGGGTTTGAGCATGTCAAGGAGGGGGATGGTTAACATCAACCAATTTGACAGAGGAAATACTATTAGGACCTCTTTGATTACCCATGTCATTGTTATTTTTGGTAGCGTTACTATTATTTGTAAAGTGAGTATTCTTTACTTGGTCGGTAACACCATCCGTTGTAACACCATAATTTTGATTCAAGACCTTGGGTCTTTAGTTGTTAGCTTCATTTTTATAGTTTACACAATTTTAGTTAGGGGATACTGATTTCCCATTGAGACTGTAAGTCTTACACCCACTTTCAATAGCACCTTGGTCAATTCGAAGTGCACCTTCGAACACCTCCTCATAAATGTGGAAAGGAAACTTGTGTACTTTCTCCTTAATCTCTTGATTGATCAATCGAAGAAAGAGATTACAAATTTCCATTTGGTCCATGTTAGGTGCACTTTTAGAGGAGTAAAGAACTTGACATCATCTCTAGATGAAATGGGTGTAGATTCATTTTTCTCCTGCCTGATATGCTGAAACTCCCTAATCCCCATTCACATCAATTTTTTCATGTCAAATGATCTGATGAATTCAGAAATAAATTATTTAAAGGAATGTATGAAAGCATCTGGAATCTAATAATACCAATCTAAATTGATTCCTTCAAGATTCTTTGTAAATATCTTAGCTACTACACCATCCCAAGGAAGCAATTCCTAGTGGAAGTAGCGTATCATTTAATATGAGCATTTTTCATCCTTATCCCTTAAATTTGGGAAGGTTTGGCAATGGTCACGGAAACATGACACCCTATATAGCAAAATAAAGGGTTTCCTTCAAATACTCAGCCTAAGTACCTATTATGTAAGATTCCACCATTGAAGCTCCTTGATGAGGGGAGGAGTCGGATAATTTGTCGATTAAGTATTAACTAGAATGCACGGTGCTCCTTTATAGTGCATATAAGGAGCAGGAAACTATATGTGCCCATATTGGGGGATTTTGAGTACATATGTAGGTAAGGTGAAACAACACTTTGGGATATGGGCTAGTGCACATAAAACCAGGGGAACATCACATTTCTTGAATGAACAACATTTGAGAACACACTTCCATACAACCCTTTTATAAGATAAGAATGAGATGCATTAGGAACCATCTGCAATGTATCAAATCTTGTGAGTAGATCATCTAGATTTGATTAGGTTGGATAACCTTGTTGCACAGGATGTTGCATTGGTTGTGCATTGGTAGGGGTGTATCCTTTGTTGTCGATGGGATACCCCATGTTCTTCCCTATTACATAAGTTGGTTGTGAAGGTTGGGAACTTTCTAGTTCTCTAATCCTCCCTACTAAAGTAGAAATAACATCATTGGGTGAGGATTGAGTCCCTTGTTTGGGTTTCTACTATGTAGGGTTTGTTAAGAGGGTATGTGATACCTGTTATAAATTGTTTAGTGTTATCATTCTTGTTTTCCTTGAAAATAGGAGTTTCAGGATTTATGGCCAATACATTATTATTGAACATCTCAAAGGTATGAGTCTTCATCCTTTCCAAGGACTCGTTTATTGTGTGAAGTGGATTAGCAATTCACATAAAAATGTCATCCTCTATAGATTGCATGCTAATGTAAGGTCTTGACAAGACTCTAGTGTAGCGGCTGGTTTCTCTGTAAAAGTCATGTTTTTTTAATTTGATTCATCGTATCAAATTTTTAAGGGTTGATCGACCTCCTCTACTCTTATGTTACTAGTAGGATTCAAGATATATCTAGGGAGGCCTACACATTATTTTCATAGTCGTCAGGCCCTCCCGAAAGGGAAGGGGGTTGTTGTGGTTGAACATTGGTATATTATCTATCAAATCCAAATGTCCTACCAAACTCTCTAACAGACATATTAAGGAGGTATAAAATACCTACCGAATAGGGGAAGAGGGGGAAATATGGAATGATGGAAATGAGAGAAATAGGAAACAAGAAGGAACTAGTCCCTCACATTGGGTTCACCAATTTGAGTACGCTGAGAATCAACAGTGATTCCAAACATGCTACCTCCCAAGGTTTTAATAGGACAGCCTAAATTTGCATGATCAAGGGGATGATGATGGGTAGCCAAGGAATAGTCAAGAACTAAGGACATGTAGTGTTAATTCATAATAGTTGGGTTGAAATGAAGGGAAATATAGGCTATGAATGGGTAGTGTATATTCCTATTTGTTTTATTGTTTGTCTTGTTTTGAATTTTAAAATATGTTCTAAGTTTGTTGTAATAAACAAATAAAGTAAATCCCACCTAAATAAAAGACATGTTTAATCTTTTAATTAGCTAAATTCATTCCCGATTAATTAAATAAAATGAAATGAACAATATAATATATTTTTATAAAAAGAAATTATTTTTAAAAATTATATAAGCAACTATTGTTATTTGTATTTTCTAAACTAATTAAAATGAAATAAAATCTACAAACACAAACTAATCATGCAATATGTTATTATAAAGGGAATATCTAGATATATTTATTCCTCTATTACAGGGTGTGGAATTAAATCTAATTTAATAGAAGATGTATTCTAATTTATAACTCTAGAAATCTATTTCCTCTAACTACCTCTACCTCAAATTCACGGGAATAAAAGAAATCTTATTAGAAGAAATTTCTTCTTTCCCTGAAACTACCCCATAAAATTATGAAATGAAACGTACGTGTAATCAACTACAAAGAAGTAAAATGAAGAAGCATAGACACCTAATATTCCTCCAACTTCTTTTCCTTGCAGATCTATAGGGATAAGCATAGAAGAAGATATCAATGGAAGTTTGTTAGTACGTAAATGATTCTAGAAATGATAAATTCTACCTCTTAAAACAAATGTGTTTATTTAATCTAAATAACAATGTTTAGATGAAAGCTTCAAAGAAATGTAAATACATCCCCAACCTAGTTATTGTTGTATTATGAAAACTTCCCAAATATGATGATGGATTTATTTCATCCTTGGATTCCTTTCCCTTCCGCAGATAAGTTCCGGTGATCCAAAGTGTGCAAAGTTGGCTGGTAGAAAGGTGAACAAGAGAGAAAATGTAGTTGATTGATTTACAAGAAATCAAGAAAGTATTAGAGTATTGTTGTAAGAAACTGGTCACAAATGCAAGATTAGAAAAGAACATAGAAATTTATTGTTTTGTCTTTGTAATTCTTAGCAGGATTTTGGCAACATAATGGTGCAATCAAATCTAAAATTTCCAACCCATCTTATGGGTAAATTTTTTATATTTTATAGAGAATTTGAGGAGAATACATCTAACACACATGGTAATCAAGAAGTTCCAAATCATCAAGGTAAGAGGAAGTTAACATTATTATCATATTAAACTCAAAAGAAGACTCAAATAAAAACTCATCAAGATAAAAATCAAGTGAAACGATAAATAAACGTGTAAGAAAAATACTCACAAATTTGAAACACACATTCAAAACACACAACGAGTTGAACTCTCATATTAAATCACACAAAACTATTCATATTTGTAAACTAGTTAGGTAAGCCGCCATGGCGGTTATGTGACTTAAGGGAAAAATAAGAAGGAAAATAGGTAAAAATTTTTTTGCGAAGCACGAAAAGCTAACAAACTCATAAGAAAAAGCGAGATAAGTCAAAATAAACATGTTGAAGATAAAGGGAAAGGATCTAGATATCATCATTATTCTAGAGAAGTATTTTTCATCATTGGAGGATTTACCGTACCCATAAATGTAGCACAATTCAATTTTGGGTGTGTACAGGTCTCTCCAAATCTAACTTAAGGAGTATTCAAGGAATATAAATTTTTGCTAGTTTTAAAAATAGTTTTTACCTTGACATTTCATTATTACTAAACATAAGATATGTATGCAATAAAAATGTTAATTTCTTAGAAAGATGATTATTGGACCGATAAAATGGCTAAGTGTAGAAGTTGAAGAATGCATGACAGGGTTGTGTGTGGAAGCATGAAGGAACATACGTGAAGGTTTGACATGTAGGAATATGAGTCGGTTTAGTCACCAAGAAAGCTAAATATAGCAAAAAAAAGCTGACATGATCACCAAGAAAAGCCAAAAACAAAATGATATTTGATAGGAGTTGAGTGATTATAGGACAATGCATACGCTTAATTATCTATATGAGATCAATGCATGGATAGAGTACAGCTATTTATAGAACATGAGATGGAAATAGAGCTTCTACAAGAAATCGACTACTTTTGGAGAACCATAGGTTTGAGTCTAATTATAGAGAAGTAAGATTTGTAAAGCATGCATCTATGTATAGAAATAGTCTATTGTTAGACTAAAGCATGATCAAGTTGTGAAGGAAAATTTCCCACCCTATAAAGAGACTTATAAATATCCATGTAAGGGATCAGTTGTAATCATTCGGTCTTAGTTTGGTCTTTTTTTTTCTCTGCGATAGTGCAAAGATTTTGAATTTTATCGAGCGAATTATGTATTGTCTTATCATGCCATGAAGTTATGTTATTAGTTAATATATTTTGTATGATCATCATGATTTATAATGAATACTCATCTTGCTTTGATTATATACAATTTCCTTTGTTATGATTCCATGTGTATATGTTCTCATTGTGTTATGTTTACATGTTGTGATCACCATTAGTGCAAGAACTACATCTTGACAGCCAACATGAGAAGGGACATGGTAGAGTTATGTGCTCTTTGGGTGAGCATCTATACTTTAATTTGGGGAAGTTTCAGCTTGTGTGATTGTGTTGTGTTGAACCTAGAATGCAATATGACATTTTGGTTACGTTTTCGGTAAACCTTCTTTAATTTAGACTCCCAAGATGTGGTGTACACATGGTGTTTCAGTTATCCTTCGAGAGTATTGAGCGTTGGATATAAGAGGGAAAATAAAAATTTATGATAAGATATAGTATCGGTGGCACATACAATCCATGAAAATTGGTCAAGGACAATCTTTATGATGAACTTAATTAGACAATATTCAATTTATTTCCATGGGAGTTATATGATTGGTTAACGGTGTATGTGTAAAATAGAGGTAGTATGGTGGGACAGATATATATATTTGTACTCGGAAAATTATCAAGCACTAGCTGATTTGGAAAAATTTTGGATGTGTGTAGTAGATCGTTGGTGAGAAGGTGTTTTGAGTAACTATACTTTAGAGTACGTGATATCTACTTATTTTTTCCGAGAGGTAGCTGAGTTCTAGTTTCTTCATGAACCTATAGGATTGTATCTATGTGCACTTTCACTTTCCATTAATATCTTGATGATTGAACTTATACTTGAATATCTAACTATGAATGGATAAAAACCTTCCATGTGTAAGGATAAGGAAAGAGGATGAAAGTGATAACGTTGGGATACATAGGAGTAGATATAGAAGAGATATTGTGCGAGATACGGTGATATACAAGATAGGTAGATTGAAGAGGTGTTGATACAAAAAGGAATAGGACTAGGAATTGGTGATGAGAACCTTGAGGAAAGTGAGGGAACGTAGTACTATGTGCATCTAATATTAGGAAAGCACAAAAGGACCCCCTCAAAATTTGGTGAAAGTTAGTCTAGTGAGGATTTGGAAACCATTGACATGCATCCATACCACCATGTGCACCTAGCCTTTACACATGGTACTCGATATTTGAAAGTTCATATAGAATATTATCATAGTGAAGGTAAATAATGTGAAGGAAATATAGGATCATCGCGTTGGGAAGGTGATATAGGTATAAGTGTGTTAGCAATTATTTAGGAAGCATTCAAGATAAAAGAAATGTGAATGGCACTAGCAAATCGTTGGATAGAAAGATTTGATATCATGTAACCAAAATATGTTTGGGAGCATTACCTTAGGTGTAACACACAAGGCATAGCTTTGGCGCATAGACTAGCTCTATTACGCACTCATACTATCTCTATAGACATCAAAATTGGGTCACACCGCCCTTAGTCCCTCGACAAATAACCACCTCAAACACACTCACCTAACCATGGCCCCTTTCACCCCACTCTAATATTAATTTAATTAAATTAATTCATTATCTCATAATATCTATTATTTAAATATCCTAATTGAGATAATGCCCACACATCCACCTCACCTATACACCTCATCTAGCCACCTCACCCTAAGACCTATTCTTAGTATGTTTCCATAACTAACTAAGACCTACCTAAACCCTAAAAATCAAAGCCTATATTCCCTCTAACCACATTCCCACCCGTTAGAAAGGAAGCTTCCATTCTAATCCATGGAAGGAAACCAATGAGATCCAAGAAAATCAAGAGGATTTTCCTAGTTTAGTAAACCTAGGAAATCTTGCCCTAACCGATGCCAATTACCCTAAATCGTCACCGGTCAACCCGGAACCACCGTCGATTACCATTTAATCCCCAAAAAAACCTTATTTCGAGGTTGGCACATCTTCGAGATTAAGAGATGAAACCAGAGCTGCATGCAAGCAGAACCAACATTCGTACATGCATCGAGCATTCATAGCCAATGCTAGAAGAAATCACAAAGCCATTTACCTTCACGAGAGCGTCAGGGAAGTGCCAAGGCACCACACCAAGTTCCTTCCATTTGATCACCCACCATTGCCACTAGAAATCAAGATCATACAACAGTAAGTGTTTTGTTAACCAAAGACTTGTCCATTATCATTTGAGTAGATTCTTTTATTTTTGATATTAGTTTCTATATCCATTCTCATTCCCCCACCATTTACCTCCATGAAAACTTAACCATTCTTTCACCCACATCATTAAACTTAGGGATCCCCGAGTATACCTAATACCTAAATAGAACTTTTCATATCCCTTTCCATTTCCATTTAGTTTTGGATCTACCCTCACATCAAGCTTTTATTGAGTTTCTTGTACCTTGACCATACCGATGACCGGTTACCAACAACCATCACCGGTTCACCTAAATTGACATTGGTCATACGAGATGACATCTCTGTCTCTGTGCCTTTACCTTTAGACCAAGAACAGAGCTTAAAACCTCCACCAAATACCCAAAACAGACCTGAACCCGCAGACCACAAAGACCTTGACCTTCAGATTCAGTCATAGCTTAGCCTTTTGTGAACGAATTTGCTTATTGTAGTCGAATGAGATACCTAAATAATTTTAACTACAGTAGGATTTCCTTTATTATTAACATTAAGTTGTTTTAAACATTGGATTGATAGTTGTTTAAGGAGTATCACACTTATCGGATCTAGTATACGCTAAGCGAGTCCATTGCATATACTATTTAACTTTTATTTGGTGGTCTTGTTTTATATTTCAGGTAGTTCCTCCAAGCCAAAAGGAAGATCTCACGATCAGCTGTGGATCAATAATTCATATGCGTGAAATAACCTATAACCAACATTTCAACAGGTATTCTTCCTAGCCCTTTACCCTTATCTATTTCGTCAATATTCAAAGAAACACTCTAGAATCATGTAAAACAATCTCAACCACAAAAAGTGCGTATATAGGAATTCTATAAATAGGGGGATAAAGAGGATCTAATATTCCCCGGGAGGATTCAATAATAATGGAGGTTCGAGATAGGTCTTAATCCTCCTCTAGGACAAAGAAATATCCCTCCACAACAAAATCATATTTATTATGAGATGTCACTCCACTTTTATGAATATAGAGGAATCATGGATGCAATAGAGAATGTGCATAAATGTGAGCTTCTATAGAGATCCAAGGATTCACCACTTCATATAAGAAGGCAAGTCATTTTGTGACTACATTGCAAGGCCGCACACATAGTTGGTACCAATTTGTATGATCCACGCCGATGCAGGTGGTGGACTACGACACTTTGCATGTTGCCTTCTTAGTAGAATTCCATATCCTTGAGTTTGAATAGAAGAGAATCTGCATGCCAAAATACATCAAGTAAGGGATTTCTAAAAGTGCCCGAGAATATGATTCTCCATTCAAAACTCTGTTGTCAAAGCTTTTGTATGATATCCACCAAATTCAAAATGCACAATGGTTTTTAGGTGGACTATTGACACCTTTCAAGAGGGAACTATCTCACATGACATTTACCAATTCACATGAATCTCTAGAAGAAACTCTACACACATAGTCAGTTGGCAGTGTAGACATTAGGGTGAGCCCATTTTTGGAAGCACAAATTACAGCCATGATACCACAGTTGGAGAATCTATCAGGTAGCTCAATGCATGAAACTAGAAGTGTAATATAGTGTACTTGAATGTGAGGTAGACAGTAATACTAAGAATTTCTATCCACATAGGAATGTGTCTATTCTACTATCATCCTTTGAAATGTGTCACAAGAACCATGATGTATGGGAGTGCCCACTCCATCAATGTGCTACACAAAAGAATGTTTCAAGTTATTACAATATTTTTGATGCACACACTCATGATATTTCTCAAGGATACTTGATTGATCAAATCCATGAATCCTATGAAATTGGTTTGTGCCAAGTAAGTACGGAAAAAAATTCACAAGAGCGGGAAGGTCAAAACCATGGTGTTGGTCGAGAATGACATTAGAGGGTATAGATGTGGCTTCCAAGAAGAGGTCGCGGATCTTGAGGCTAGTTTAGTAGAGGCACTTCTTATTCATGTGGATCACCTGATCAATATTAACATGAGTGCCCCAAGAATTTGTCTTGCACATATTGTGGAAATGGACATAATGTGGAAGATTTTCTAGATTTGTATGCACCTATAAAAAAACCAAGAATAAGAGGGGAATAGTGATTCTAAAAGTTAAGAGCACCGGAAAGGGAAATGAAAGCTTAAAGATTTAGAAGTAGAGAATAAAGAACCATTATTGGTCACCACACACATTGAGGCTTCACACATGTGAGAGAAAGTAAGAACTAAACCTCTCATTATGTGTGAAGAATTTGGGAAACCTAATAAGTACCCTAATATCGGTCACTAGAAGGAGGTATTCCATGAAACCATGGGCTTATGTAGAGATTGAGATGGGGATATTTTTTCTTAAAATAACAAACATGGGATAGGGAGTGCGTGAAACATTTGAAAGAACAAAAAGGAGACTGATGAAATCAGAGAAGTATGTTGGATGCTTAGAAAAGATAACACCATACCCCTATTAGGAAAATAGTTATGTGATAAGGTTCCTCTCATGGAAAATGGAAAGGATAGAAAAATATTACATGTGAATCTACCACCACAACACCATGAATATGATAAGAAGATCACCTTGGATGTAGTTATTGATAGTTGGCTAGTGATAAACACCTGATTGAAACAGTACATAGGTAAATATGCTTACTTTAGATGTATAGAACAGATGGGTAGGCCACCACTACATCCTTCTTCTAATGTGTTTTATATGGCTAATAAGACAAGGTAATTTCCCATTGGGGTCTTAAATGATGCAAGTATCGCTATATAGGGGTCAAGTTTGAAGGTGATTTTGAGGTGTTAGAATTGGCATAGGAAAATAATTTCCTTGCATTACTTGGATGACCTTGGTGTTATAAAATAATGCATATATGCACTTTAATAATAACTATATTAGTTTTGATAATGAGGATGAGCATGTATTAATTATGAGGTATGGTACTTCAATCACGCATACATAGAGCTAGTAAGTGAGGAAGATCTAAATCATATTTATGTGCAAACTTTTTTTGGAAGAAAAATAGACTGAGATGTGGGTGAATCAGTCCTACAAAAATTTCATTTCATTTTCCATTTCATACATTCATCATTTCATTCAACCATTTAACATCCATAACCATATGAGCACATTAGGTGTGTATTAAGCATTCACAAGAACATGAAATAAAGAAGAAGACACATGAACACCATATATAAGTAGGAAACCATCAAGGGGAAGAAAACACATTAAAATTCTACTTAGATTCCATAAAGAAAAGAAAAATAGTGAATCTCCAATTTCACAAGAAGCACCAACCCCTAGTTTAGTAGAGAACCAACCCTACAAGGAGCACCAACCTCTAATTTAGTAAAGCACCCACTCCACAAGGTGGATATAACCCCTTAAGATGATCGAGCACCAACTAAACTATTTGAATATAAAATCTCTTAGTATTGGCTCTTCCACAACTAATGGAGATCACAAATTCAGCTCACACACTTTGAAAAACGCTTCAAATCCTCATTCCTTCAACTCACCCAAACTTGGACTTTCATACCTTGATTTGGATTCAAACACTTACACACTTTATCTATATCCTTATTCATATTTTCAAACACATTTTCATCTCTGATTTCATGTCTTATAATCTCCTTCACTCTCTCAAACATGTTGCATTTTTCCCTTGAAGCCCAACTAGTTCAAAAATGAACTAAACAAGCACCTAAATATGCTTATCAACTCAAAATCATAAGATATGTCGGTCTAGATCATTTATCTCAACAAAAAATCTTTAAAATATACCAATATATTCATAAAAACATTCATAATGGATCCATGTAGGTCGGCCATGCTCAAATACACTAAACAAGCCCAAAAATGGCTCAAAACCCCATCACTTGATTCATCAAAGATCACAAACATCATCACCATGATTATTCAAGATCCAAAATTTCTCACACATGTCAAATATAACATAAAAACATCATACATGGTCGTTAATTATATTTCACCAATCAAATTCTTCATAACTCACTAAAGAAGGCTCATATCCTTCTCAAAATAGTTGTTTCCAGGAACCAGTCTTCACCTATGGGCCTCAAGATCACCCAATAACACCTCAAATATGGAATGTAAATATGCATTGGAATCCCCTAACCTGTATAATAGATCCATTCTTTCTAGATCTCATAAAAAATCCATACATGCAAACCACACTGACTTCCCTCTTCACCAAACTAATCTTCCCATAAAGTAGTTTTCTAAATTCAACTGGTTTTCACCCTTGTTGCCACTTTCAAGACCTATAAATTCCTTTAATATGAAAAAATTGATCCCTCTTAAATCTCCAACTGATAGCAAGTATTGAAGAATCCATCTCATGCCTCTTCTTCCTCTATCTTCTAGTTAGAGAAATTTTGTCTGAGAAAAAAGCAACCTTCTTCTTCACAAACTTGGTTGCTTGACCCATAAAATCACCTCATCATAAGACAAACCTTATAAAATTTTAAATCTCACTTAATCCTATTTCCATAAAATCTTAAATTTCCTTTCAACTCCAAGAGGAAGACCTTCAACCAGGTCCATTTCTTAAACTTTTCCTCTAAGCTTCTAGGACTCAAGAACTTGTCTTGAGCTTAATTGCTCCATCACCTCCAAAACCACTTCCATGATTAACCAAATAATGTAACACCCTTGTACATGTTTTATAAGCACTCGAGTTACCTTCAACAAACATGAAGAACTCAGAACCATGACCATACCTCATGAAGCTACTTAAGACCATAATTATCTAGGCATCTTCCAAAATTGACCCTCAAAAAATAGGTCATAACTTCTTCATCCCTCACCAAAAACACAAGTTTGATACACCATTAGAACGTTCTCGAACCATGATCACAAAACAACTTGAAACAATTCTTAACTCCATATGTAACTTATGTAATTCCACTTTTACCATAGACTGCTCCAAACTTCCCCAAAACCAATCTCCATAAATAGGACACACTTTTCCATTTAGGACTTCAACCATGATCTTAAAATATAATAGATATCTAAAATAATTTTTTGGCTAAAAACTATGTCAATTTATTCATCACTTTTTTTGAACTTCTTTTCCAAAAATTGAACGTCTTTAGAAACAATCATTTTAGAGTGGGGCCCACAAACTCTAATACACATTTATGGAAATATGGATGATTCATACATAACCTCCAATCATAAATTTTCCAAAAGTAACTAAAATAGACTCACTACACTCAATTTCCTCTAAGTCACTTTTAGTTAGGGTTTCAAAGAAACTTATCTTCTTAATGATCGTTCATAAAAATTTGACGATAAAAACACCTCATTATTTTTTCTAAACCTTCTTAGTTCCATGAAAAAATATCCCCCAAACAGGGTTCATTTTAAGACACCTCTTGAAAATTATAGGTGGAAAATACCTGGCAAATATCCCCAGAACCAATTTCAACGAAAGGTGAATTTGACAGTATTCCAAAACCAAATTTTCACTAGGTTTTTCAATCTAGAGAAATCAGAGTTCCAGACACCGATGCACCTTTGACGCATGACAATATGATGTCAATAACCCTCCTTGACGCATGTCAACACAACGTCAATAGAGCCCATTGGCGTGTGTCGGCGAGGGCTTTGACACACGTCAACAAGGGTCGATGGCGTGCATCAATCAGCCTCTGTTGATGCGCGTCGAGTCCCTTTTGACGTGTCAATGGCCTCTGTTGACGCGCATTAATGGAATCTATTGACGCGCATCAATGGCCTCTGTTAACGCATTTCAATGGACTCTGCGACATGCGTCGATGGACTCTGCCGACGTGCATCAATGGACTCTACTGATTTACGTCGATGGCCTCTGTGGCACATCAATAGACTCTATTGACACATGTTAACAAATGCCATTGACATGCATCAATAGAGGCCATTGACGCATGTCAGTACAGGCCATTGATGCTTTATTATGCCTATAAATACACTCCCACCGGTCATTTTCTCGTTTACACTTTTCGGCTCTTGATTTTTTTACAGGAATCCCTCATTGTCAAAGATGTAAGCACAACTACAATGGTAACTTCAAATGCTTCCCAACCGCAAGCTCAGGACAAAAATCAAGAAGAGAATCCAGTCCAATCCATGGGCAAGATCATCTACAGGAATCCCTTGTGCCCCCACATCCATATTGTTTTAAAGATGTCTTCTCGAATATAAAGATTTGATGGATGCGTGTGAGTTTACTGGGCTCGTTGACATGCCCCATTTCGAAACAGATCCGGATATTTTGAATTACCTTCTCTCATCCTACAATATAGAGGATGGCCTTTTTTATGTGACTCTAAACGATGGCCGAATGTTTCAATTCAGTATCGAAGCAAATGACATCCATCGGTTTACGGGCCTTCCGTTCAAAAATTTACCAATTGTTACAACGAAGGAAACACTCCTGGAAGAAGACAAGAAATATCTCGAATCAACATTCGGTTTCCATGTTGATTGTAAGTATAATTCATTTTCATTCATCATTTTTATTGTGATACAATTTGGTGTTATAAATTTATATTAATTCCCACTGTTTGGCATTTGCAGCTCATGTCAATAAATCCAGGCGTGGTGTGGATATGCAAGTAATTGCACACCACTTTCTTGCTGCAGTGATTTCATTTTTTCAATCCAGAATAGTTTTACAGGTTCGCCAAACAGATATACCAAACTGGGCCATTGCATACATAATTACTACTATCTCAAAACAAAAATTTGATTGGTGCACCTATCTATAAAAAATAAGAATTGACATAAAAATTCAAAGCTTAAAAAAAAACCCGTCATTTATTCCACAAACTATCTCCTCATCCTTTATTACGAGGCACTTTTAAATTTAAAACACAAAAAAAATCCTACTTGCACTGACGAGGAGTTGATGAAGTTGTCAATTCCATTTGAATAACAATAGGTATAAAATATTTAGTTTGTATTTCAATTTTTGACATTACACTTTGCATAGTTATTAACAATTTATGGTTTTGCGAGAGAAGATTTATTGAAGCCCTTAGTGAAAAAGGTGTTATCGAGAGGAAGAGGCCAACAACACGGCGAAGCATCAAGAGACTCCCAATTTGAAATGGAAGCTCACTCCTCTCCCAACCCTCAACAGTTTGAACTCGTTAAATGCTAGAGAAGTAATGCCTTCTCATATATTATTTACAAATTCCAAATTTGTATTTTTATTTTCCAATTTAAATTTTAACCAATTGAATTGACATAACATTCAATGTTGATGACATTGCAGGGACTTTGGACCATACTCGTGTTTAAAACTCAACCTTCTTCCCCAACTCACTCCATATAGTCGCATGCATTCGTATCTTCTCAACAACCACCAAATACTACTCCTACACGGCCACCCTTAGCACTGCGAAAAACTACCCCTCGACAACAAGGTACAACTTTTGAATACTACGTTTAATTTCATAGTTTTTTCCTTTTTGGATTGTTTTCTAGTTTTTAATGTTTTTTCTTGAACTTTTCAGCACATTGTAGTCCTTTTGTTCAAACAGTGGCACCGACCCCCCCTCAACCAATAATTTTTAAAATGCCAACCAGAGGAACAGTGAAAAAGAACATTGGTAAACACATGCCAATTACTCCGGCCCTAGCGGGACACTAAACATTGCCTCCTTTCGAATTCCAATGCTCTCACTTGGTGGCTTACCCAAAGGTCAATGGACATATCAAATTTGAATAATATAATTTTAGATGAAGATTATTTGGGCATTGATAACAATGACCCAATTGGTTTTTTCAATACCCGTGAGATGATTCAATGCTAGCAGGTATACTTCAATTTCAACATGCTTTACAATATTGAATTACATTTCAATTTAAATTTATTTATCTAAATCTTAATTAATTTTATCACAAACAAGATCAGGCTACCTAAAGGTAGAAATAAGTAGTAGTTTATCTAGCAGAAAGCCTCCATACTTCTCCAGCAAGATCATCTTCATCAAATACAGATAGTGAACAGTTGTTACCTTTTCCTTTGGAGAACTTAATTGGATATGATTGTCAATCCCATGTCAGTGAGTTTATTATACCTCATATCAATCAGCTCATAGAATGGGAGAGAAGGGATAAATTTCTTATCAATGAGATTATTAGTCGTTTTGAAAATTATTGGCAAAGAGATATTTTATACGTTGCGAGTCCCGGAATCAACTTTGTGAAGATGGATTCCTTACTTACCCAAGTAAGAAGTGGGATTGTCACGTATAACAACAACTATAAAGATGAAATTTTGGATAAGACATTAAAAAATTGGAAAATATTAGTCTTTGAGGCCTAGGCATATTTCAACAAATGGTCCAAGGACAAGGATCTAGTAGCAGTTGCAAATGCCGAGAGAGATAGAGCGGTTGTAAGTACTATCACTTTCAAACAATTTTTCTTGTTAATTTGAAATTTTCATTTTTTAGTAATATGTTGAATTGACATTACTCTTTTTGTGCAGTTGAAATATGAAAATTTGAAGAGTCAAGCAAAGGTATTCCAAGTTCACTTGGAAACAGTGAAGAACAGTTTATCCGCAACGAAGAATTTGAAGGAAAATATTGTTTTGGTTAACAAACAAAACAATACACTAAAGCGGATAATTAAAGAGCATGGCTTTGACCCTGAAATATTATTCAAAGCTAAGGCAAAGTGGTTGATCCAAATTTGTTGTCCCATGGAGATGCGACAAAGCAAGAAGAAAGAATTTTTAAAAATATGGACAGTCTTTGCGGAAGATCTTATAAGTTCTAGGGTTATTTCAGCTATTGGGGAAAGGGGTACAGCCACAGGGGAAGAAACCATTGGGGAAAAGAGCACAGGAGTTGAAATGGATACAGAAAAAGAGGGTTGAAACTTTTATTATTGAGTGTGGAAACTTTAAATATTGAGTCTATATTTGAAAATTTGTAACATTGAATGTTGTGGTCATGGTATTTGAATTTTATTATCTGGATTTGATAGCCTTTTAAAATTTGAAATACTATATAATCTTTAATTTTGATTGCATATGGATTTGATAGAATTTTTAGATTGTATATGGATTTTATGCTTTTTGGTTTACTCTTAGTGCCAATGGTGATTGCATTAGATAGGGATGAATCGTGATGATGTATGTTTCTTGTTTACTTGGATTGTCATAAATTGTATGTGGACGTAGATGATGAATGATATAGATGGATATAGATGATGATGAATGATGATAATGGATAATTGTTTTTAAAACATGGAATGATGATAGATGATGATGAATGATGATAATGATATGATATATATGGATGATGATCAATTTAATGTGGACGTAGATTTAGCTTCAAGCACAATAATTCTTCTTCTCTAGACATTTAAACTCGTTTTAAGATAATTCTTCTTCTCTATACTTGTAATGATATGATCATGATGTCCTTAGAATGGATATAGATGTTAAATAAATGGTATGTGTTAAAATGGATATAGATGACATTAGAATGGATATAGATGAAATTAGAACATATATACTTCTAATGATATGATTATGAATTGTTTTTAAAAAATGGAATTGTTTTAATAAATGTAAATTAGATAAATGATTGTTTTAATAATAATTGTATTGTCGGGACTCGGGATTATGATAATGATATGGTGATGATATGATATATATGGATGATGATGAATTTTATGTGGACATATATTATAAATTGTATAATGTATCATGGATTATGTATTGTATAGTATAGAAATATCTTCCTCTATAAAATTCAATTGTGTCATTTTATCCCACAGTTAAAAAAATATATCAAAGCATTTTGCAAATATAAAAAATAAATTAAACATAATTGTAAGAAATCAAGAAAGATGATATGATAGGGTTTAACTTACCTCTAGTGTATTAGATTGTTGTGAAATCATCACTGGTAATGTGCTAGATCTTTGTTTTAAGAAAACTCAACATGAGAAATGGATTAGTAGATAGATGGGTGAGTTGCAAATGATAAGATTAAGGTGAAGAAGATACCTATTTAAAGTTGAAATCATCACTTGGTAATGTGCTAGATCTTTGTTTTAAAAAAACTCAACATGAGAAATGGATTAGTAGATAGATGGGTGAGTTGCCTGACATTTTCAGTCCCGAGAAGTACCAGCTTCCTCGGATGGATGTCAACCCACGTTTTCAAAAAAATAAAAAGATTGTAGTTAAATAAATGTAAATATATAGACCTGTAACATCTTTAATGATAACAAGAGCTGAAAAAAATGTAAGGTGACAAACAATAAGATTAAGGTGAAGAAGATACCTATTTAAAGTTGAAACAATCCATTATCAATAGCTTCTTCAAACTCGATGTTCTCTTCTGTAGAGTGTGACGATGCACCAATTCCACTCTCAACGTTGGGAATAGTTGTACTTGTAGCTGTATTATTCACACCTCTTCTTTCGCAAAGGGAATTCCAATGCGCAATTTCTTTGTCGAACGGAAAGGTTTTAATGGAGTATCATGAAACATAACACCTCATGTCGCTTTCTAGATTTTTATCCAACTTGTTTCTCAGTTTAAATTTTATAAATGATAGTGCACTGAAAACCCTTTCGTCCTCCACAGACCCCAAAATCATTGTTTGGCATAACTCATATAATCTAAAATATTCACTGATATCTTCTTGTAAGATAGAACTTTGATAGATTCCTCGCCACAGCCTTGTAATAGCACCACTTTCAAAAGGTTCGTCTAAATTTTTATATTGGTTCCTCATTGTTGTTGCAAAATTTGTTGATTGAAATTTTAATAAATCAGCATTCAATATACCTTTGATTTCCATTCCCTTGAACTCTGAAGTCTTTGCGAAATGTTCCATTATTATACCCATGGATTTATGGAAATGCTCTCTTACAAAGTCAAACATGACCACCTTGATATTCCAAAAATTGGGATTCATCACACCCATGGCTTCAATAATTTTATCTTTGGAGAAACGTTCTCTAATTTCTGATGATAAGGATTCTAAAATTTTCTTAAGCTTTATTCTTGTTTCAACTATAACAGACTCAAAGAGATTATGTGTCACGGGAACATCTTCTCGTTCCAATCCTATAATATCTTGACGTTTTTGCACAATGTGGAGTGGTATGTCCCTCCCATTAACAGTGATGCACAGGTGATCATGGATATTAAATCTCAAATAGTTACTAGGATTTGTAAGATCTAATAAAGATTTCCAATTCTCAAAAACAAGTGTATCAAAACCATCTTTGGAACAGTACAAGATATCAAGACTTTGACATACCATTTTTCTCATCCGTATAAAATCCACAATATAGGTTAATCTTCCCTGTGCATGCTTCATCAGTGTATTGATTTGCTGTAACATTGGAAGAATACCAACCAATGTAAGTAATGTCTCTAAATCAGTTAAATAGAACAACAAGTCCCTTACTCTATCAACTTCATGACTGTATTTGTGCATGAAACCAATCAACGAATGATACTCCTCACAAAATATGCATGCAAGTTCATACGAGGAGATGCATCTAGTCTCAACATCTTTCAGAATTTTTGCCATTTGTAATTCCAATTGCAAATTTCGGAACTCAAGAACTTTCTTTGGGTTGCTTGACATATAGGCATGAATTTCTCTTATAAGGTATTCTAATTTAGCATCATTCTCATGGTTGCTTACCATTTTATATGCTAAATTCATTCTGTGAGCCATACAGTGAATTGGTAGCATATATGGGGCCACTGTTGTTTGTAATCTAACACACAGCCATGTTCAGTGACCCTGCATGACAGATGCACCATCTGCTCCAACACATACCAACTTCGTAGCAATTTCATAATCAGTCATTCCAGCAATATATTTCAAATGAGAAACAACTATTTATGTATGTTTTCGGCATAGCGATTTTTAACCATTTTCATAACACCCAACAGATGAGGTGTCCTTATATGATTTTCTAAAGTATAGACATGGATACATACCCATGCAGTGTTGTTGACTGCTGTCACTTCATCAATTGAAAGAGATAGACTTTGATTTTTTTACATTCTCTTTCAAATCTTCCTTCTCTATCATCGAAAGGCATTTTCCATTTCCCATCCACTACTTTCGGACCAATGACAATCGAGGTACATTCAACATTCCATTATATTGATACAAAACTTTGAAATCGAGGAAATCGAAATTGGTCTTCCTTTTAGTATGTGAAATAGAGTAGAGAATTGTATGAGTTTTACATGTAGATTAGTTTGTTTCATCTTACAAATATGTGATGTGATCGTTCCTCCCTTTTCCAAGAGATGTCCGTGTTTTTTCTCCTCTGCCTCATATTCCACTGTATATCTAACATGCATGCATTATTTTTCAGTTTTCCACCTGTGTGTTTTGATTTTCTGGCCATCCGCCCCCATTATAGTCAAATATTGTTTTCCACAATGTTTTTCTATAGTGTCCAACTTCATTTGCATTTTTTGTTGCTTTCCCTATTTCCATGTACATATTGTACATGTACATTCAGATGGGATCTCTTCAGAATTAGATGATTGTACAGGTTCGATAAATGGAAATGTAGCTACCCAATCAAACTTGTATGTCTGCCAATGGTCCACATATTCTTGTTCATTTTCAATGTTTTACTTTTTTGAGTAGAATTTTGAGTAATATCACAATCACTTGGTTTCCTCTTTCTTGGACAGAATTTGAATTTAATTTCTATGTTCCATTTCTTTGAGTATTTGTATGTGTGATATCTTGATGCACTTACAGTTTTGCACCCAACAGAAAAATATCTTCAAGATCTGGAATATTATTGTAGGTGTCATTTGTTTGACTTTGATACTATGCGAATGCATGTCCACCTTAATAATACCTTCCACACAGTCAGTCGATTCCCGATTCTTTGTGGTAGCATCTATATGGTTGGTATTTTCAATATCTGTATCCGTAGAGTTTCCAAAATACTTGAAGAGTGATTTTTGATATTTCTTAGTTACTTTTAGGGTCTTCACATTCTTAGAACTAACACCTTTCATTATTCTGAAGAGATTCCTATGTCAACAAAAGAACCAAGTAGCATGCCATATTGTGTGTGTCAATGAATGTCGATGGGCGTCAGCCCGACATTGTCATGTGTCGTGAAGGTGTCCACTATCGAGTCAGCGTCATGCGTTAACTCTACCCTTTTCACGCGTCAACTACCTATGCCCTATCGTGCATCAACTCTGTCTATCACACGTCAAACCTATTCCTTTTTCACGTGTCTATAATATCTCCTTGTCTCGCATCTATAATAACTCTTTGTCACGTGTCAACTATATCCCTACCACATGTCAACAACTAACCCTAATAGGCTAACAACAATCTCTGGTGCTTAAGAGTATGTGAGTTCAAACTTCATGGTATTGGTAATTTGGTAAGCTACTTGAGGTATACTACCTGGTGAATCACCTAGGTTTTTATAGGAGATGTTTTTAAATGAAGGTGAAGCCGACCCCCAAAAAAAAATATATTGTATATTTTAGGTGAACAGGACGCGACACTGCTCCGAAAAAAATCACCTTTTCAAATTTTCCTAAAATGAAATTTTCACCATATTATGAATATTCTCCACTAAAATTATCCCTTCCCCCAAAACCTCTGGGTCCCATGCAAAGCACACAATTCATAGGGAGCATCAAAGCTCTGTTTTTATCTCAAAAACACACTCTATAATATCTAGTTTTACCAAAATTGATGTATCTTACAAAATATTATTTAGAATAACCTAAAACTTGTCATGAAGCATCATAAAATAATCCTCTATCTTAAAATTTTCACCATCCAGCTTAAATAGGTCTGAAACCCTCTGCCGGTCTCACTTACATGTGTTATATTGTCTGTTCTCCACCTACTTGCTTCCCAAGGACCATGGGACACCACCAAACCTCTGAGAACGGATTTAAAACTCACCATACATTTCATATACACTATCACTAGGCTACTACCATGCTTCAACATGACTAATTAGCTCCAAAAATCATACCTCCATGCCATTCTGCATGCTTCGAGGGATAGGAATAGGCCTAGAATGACTTGAATCAACCATCACATCACATGAACTGAGCTTGCTGACCTCATACATACTATTATACACTCTTGACACATCTTACCAACCTTTTTGACCTCATGAAAACCTTTAACCAACTCTAGAGAGCTCATACCATGAATTTTTTGGCTAGAACCATGCCAAGACGGACATGACAACTCACCAAATCCTGTCACACTACCAATCAATCTTCATGTTAGATATTGACTAATACCTCATGGAGATAGATATGACCTCATGACACCCTTTTCCATCAATGCAATTGATATCAATGACAACACTAACACACGATGGCCAACAAATTGTGTATGATCTAGAATGGATTGTTGTTAGAAAGGAAAGGGTACTCAAATGGGAAGATGTGCACTCGATCGGTGACATCACTATCCTTGCATGTGATAATTGGGCACATGGAACTTATGAGATGGTTGGCAACAAATTTTATGGATGAGTAACCAAAGTGATCAAACCATATACAATTAAGTGGTTAGGCAGACTTCACTTCCGAGGTATACTAGAGAGGAAAAGAAAAATTGTGCAAAGTAGGTGATAGAAGAAATATTTTTGTATGTTCACTAAGAGGGATAGAAATGAGGTGGTTGGCCATACATGAGGATAATTTATTGAGATGGCATGAAATCAGGTTACATTCTTAACTAGGTTTGTTAAGAATAATCTTCCTTCAAAGATACCAACTTATGATGGAAAGGAAACTCCCTAGAATCACATACAAAATTGTAAGAATTTTCTTGAAGGTCCCAACACACTACTACCATCCTTTTGGGTCCAAAATTTTCATTCAACTTTGTGTGGGTGTGCACGCACATGGTATATACATGTTGAGTTGAAGTAGGAGATTTTTAATTGGAAAGACTTGACATCAGGTATCGTACATGTATTTAATTATTTCTCATCTCATCCTCCTATGCATAAGGCCTTGCATTTGATGAGGCACATCACTTTAGAGCATAATGTGAAAGTAGAAGAGCTTGTTACTAAATTATATGAGGATATTATTCCGGATGGGTGTGCCAATGAATGCACATGGTTAGAATATTATGAGGATATCTTAGAGCATGCTTGAAGAGAAAAATAAGAAGGAAAGCTAGTGTACTTGATTGATGATGAAGACATCAAAGGCATAAAAATAAATCACACTTTGAGGGAGAGCACGATGTTTTAGATATGGAAGATGAATAGGAATGTGTGTATCACTTTCCCTAAAGACCAAAAATAAAAATATTGGGACACATGATTCATTAAAGGAGAAATCATTGGAGATAACTAATTTGAGGCTGAAGTTACAAAGATTTTGAACTGTTGCATGACTTTAAGGATATCTTTCCTAAGGAATACCACAAAATAAATGGTGTCCATACTTCATTAGGAGAGATGATATAAAACTAAAATAGGGCACACAACCAGCTTTAGAAAAACCATATTGGATGAATTCCACTTTTCACGTCAAGGTGAAACATGAGATTGAAAAGATGCTACAAGCTAAAATTATTGATCCCATAGAAGAATATGAGTGGATTAGCCCCATGGTCATAAGTATAAATAAAGAAAAAATAATTAGAATTTGTGTAGACTACAGAGTGTTAAATTCTTCTTGTGTCATTAATCCTTTCCCTACACCATTTACTTGAATAAATTCTTGAGGGTGTAGAAGGGTGTGAAATATACTCATTCACATATGGTTTCTTAGGATATCATTAACTTCATATTTCACGTGAATATTATGCCAAGAGTACATTTTCTACGAACGGGGTTATTTTTCTTATATAGTCATGTCTTTTCGACTTAAGAATACACCAACAATGTTTTCTCGCATTGTTGTACAAGATTTTGAGGATTTCATCCATAACTTTCTTCAAGTATATCTGGATGATTGGACCATGTATGGCTTAGTTAAGGATCATTGTGACTGTTTGAGGATAATGTTTGAAATATGTAGACAACTAAGTATATCCTTGAATATCAAGAAGTGCATGTTTGCCACACTTTGTTTGGAACATTGTTGGGGAATATTATTTGCAATGAGGGTCTTCTAGTCGATCTATCCAAAATAACAGATTATATTAGGATTAGAAGAACCAACTAATCAAATTGAGGTACATTGGTTCCTTGGTCATACATTTTACTACATAAATTCATCAAAGGATATGATAAGATGGTTGCACCATTGAAGGATCCCATAAAGGCTACGGGTAAGTTATATTGGAAGGATGCACAATAACATTATTTTGAGAAATTGAAGGAAATATTGACCACCATGCCTATCCTTCTCTTCCATACATGGAATTTTCCCTTTCATGTCCACATGGATGCCTCGTGAACTACAATAAGGGTTGTATTTATGCCTAGTGAAGGAAACATTGATCATCCCATCTACATTGTAAGCACAAAGCTAACACCTGCGAGAGAAGAACTATACAACTACCGAGAACGATGCTTTATCTATGGTGTATTCCCTTCATAAGTTTAGGTAGTATCTTATAGCTAATCCTTTAATGTTTTATACTGACCATATAGCAATGAAATATTTGGTTAATAATATTGTGCTACAAGGTCGCATTTGTAGATGCATTTTGTTGTACTAGGAGTTTGATTTTTTCGTGATAAAAAATCTTGGTAAGAGAAATCTGGGACTTGATCGCCTTTTACACATAAATTATGGGAAGGATGTGAAAATTATAGAATATACCATGAGACATTCCCATTTTTTCAGGTTGCATCACACACCTATAAATTTGGAAGATATATCAATATTTTTACGCACGATTATTACGCCTCAAGGAAAGAAGATCATATAAAAGAAGGAATTAGTTATATGCATTGTCCCTTATCATCTAGTTGGTATATACCTTTATAAAATGAACCACGATGAAGTAAAAACATATGGGCCTTGGAGGAAGAGGAACATGGTGGTATCTTTGGAGGAGAATATGTAGGAGAAGCCACCTTGTACAAGATACTTCTAGCTAGACTTTGGTGGGAAACCATTTATAAGGATACCAAGGATTCAAGGCTTGTGACCATTTCTCAAAGGATTAGGAATCCAAGATAGAGGCATGTGATGTCATTGCACACCATATCATCAGTAAAACCTTTTTAGAAATGGGCCATACATTTTGTTATACCAATTCTATTAGTTACACGATGAACCGACACAAGATATATTATTACTTGTACATATTATATTACATGGTGGGAAGAGGATGCACCAACAAAGGATTGTATAGCCTCTACTTCTACTCACTTTCTATAGGACAATATTATAAGTAGGTATGGCTTCCCATTAATCCTTACAAGTGATAGGGGTACTCATTTCCTTAATGAGACCATCAAGCTATTATTAGCAGAATTCATGGTGGCACATCACAAGACAACTCCTTATCACCCAAAGGCTAATGGAACAAAAATTCCTTTATTAAAACTTTGAGGAAGATGTTGACCAAGATATGTGATGTGTGAAGGAAGGGTTGAGATGATAAATTTTCAACTGTACTTTGGGCATACCATTTTACCTATAAGAGGTTGAATAAAGCCACACCCTTTCAGTTGGTGGTTAACACGGAAGAAGTTTTTCTGTTGAGTTTATGTTACCATCATTGTTTATTGTGTGTAGGAGGACTCGTGGATGAACACACATTACAAACATGCATAGAGGGGTTAATGAAATTTGATGAATGGTGTGTTATTACAAGATGGATCCAAAAGAAATATAAGGAAAGGCAAAGGGATTGGCATGATAGGAATATTGGTAATAAGTCTTTTCGTTAGTGGGTTGATACTTCTCTATGACTCAAAGTTTGTGCACCCCAGAAAACTAAGATCGCATTTTTAGGACCATTCAAAATAACCAATATTTTGGAATCTGATGGATGTCAATTACAAGAACTTGTTGGCACAATGTTACCTAGTTATTTCAATGGGAGTTGGTTGAAGCCCTACTATACATAAGCTTATTTTGAAGTTATTTTTGTAAATAGGCGTATTACCATTTAGCCTAGGTTTTTATTGCAAGTTTTGTTTGTTATTTAATATGTGTGTTCATGTGTAGGATTTGATGAATTATGATGCGTAAAGGACCAAAAATACTTTTAGTATGGCTTAATATATAAATGCAATAATAAGCCTTTTCATTATAGTAAATGGAACAATGGTGCCAATGGTGGACTATTTTTCTCAATGGTGAATAAGGAAACTGGTGGTGATGAAAACAGGTGGAATAGCACATAGGATAACATGAGGGAGGCAACACAAGTAGAAATATACTTTGTATGTGGCACAAAGGAAGAAAATGTGTGGCACGGTTAACGTACGCATAAGGGGATCTATAGCACAGGAAGTATTGGCATGCTAGAAGGTTAAATTTCACGTGCGGGAGGAGACATTAGATTCGAATTAGTGAAAAAAAAACAATAGACTTAAATATCATGTATGGCATATTGTTAAATATTCTCATAAAGTAAAAATATATATAAATGGGAAATTGATAGTTGTAATTCTCACTTACGAATTGAGAGCTATTGTGAATTTATGTGATTCGGCAAACAAGAGGAACAAAACTAATGAAAACCATGGAGCCAAAGAACCAATGATTGTGAGCCCCTTGTACTTGGGGAATCTGGAGTCCATGTAGCAGAGTGATAGATGAGGAAGGATTTGGATAATTGAGGTGCAAAACTTAGATAGGTGTGAAGAGTTAGGGTTGTAGGGTTGGTCATGAAATATTTGCAGAGCTAAGGCACATTGGGTTGAAGTAAAAACACTAGGAAAGAGTTAGGTTTTAGAGAAAAATGTGATTGAAGCATAAAATTTCTAGAGAAGACACCAATAATATTATAAGGAATTGATATCGAGCAAGAAAGGGTTTCAAACTTAGGTAACACAATTTGTAAGGTTTCCATTTGAAGAGTTTCATTTCAAGTTCAAGTAATGACGCAAGTGAAGAAGGAAAAAAATGGAAAGAAGACAAGGTAGGAGTCCACAGATGACTCATTTTTTTGAGATTTAATACCCACAAGAGGTCATCATTGGAAAAGAATGGGATTCAAAGTTCTAGAAATGCAAAATCAACTAGTACAATCATCATGATCCGGACATGAGGGAGATATAAGGAATGATACATTGGCTAAAATAGCCAAAGCACTAAGGAAGGGAAGATTTTAATAGACGATAGGGTACACAATACGTTGGAGATTGGTGGCATGCTGCAACTATTTGAGTTACCTTTCTTTGGAAAGAAAGTATGAATTTATCATTTGTTCGTGTCAAGCCTCAAGGGTGCGTGAAATTATTTTTTTTTTGTAATAAGAATAATGCACATCACTAGTAAAATCATCAATATAGTAAGCTGGATTACACAACATGAGTGAAGAGAATGTGATAAATATACATGTTGAGGCCAAAATGGAAGAAACAACCACTAAATTTTACTACCATAGGGGAAGCCGTGCTATTTTAAAATCTCATACCCCAAGACAAGTGTGGCAATGCACTTGGTTAGTTTCAATTTGAGCGCCTCAAAAATATGGTCAGAGGTGAATAAGAAGTTTTTACATATTACGCATAAGATGGCGCATGGTAAAAATATAGTATTTATTTGTACATTACATAGATTATTATGGAAGAGGCCTAGAACCAACATGAAAAGGGTGATAAAATAACATGGGGATCAGTTTTTTTTTTCATTGTGTTTGGGATATTGGAGTCTAATTTAACAAATATTGAATTTATTTGTAAAACCCTATAGGTTATTTCAGATTCACATGCAATAGATAAAATAGTACAGCACAGATATGATGCAAGAAATAAGCAAATGATGAATTAAAACCCTATGTGCAAGGAGGAGGAAAGAAGACTTAGCTGATTTACAAAAAAACTTGAAGTGTACATAGTTGGAAAAATGATGAAACGGGATTACAAACTATTGTCATTCTCCTCATAAAATTGTGTAATTTTGGAATAAGTTGGACCTAGGCACTAGAGACCCTATCTCGGGTGCTTGTGGTGTGCAAAATCTCTTAAATTGTTTTTTTGTCACATGAGTGTCACTAGTCTTCGTTGTTGATAGCTTTGTGTGTCGCATATGCCCACATAATCCTCCCGTAAATGAAAAATAAATTATCTCTGCAAACCCCAAAATACATCAAATCCTAAAAATAAAAAGATGCAAATGGGGAGTAGATCGACCCAGACAGGTCACTCGACAGAGTGAACTTACAACCAAGTGTTACACAACATCTTAGACTCCATGTAGTTCTTGTGTGTGTGTGTGTGAAAGAAATATGCCCTAAGAAGCTCTTATGCAAGATTCACTTAATAATGAGAAATAACTATATTTAGCAATGTAAATAGATGTGTGTATGAAACAAAATATAATTCCCCCTATGAATTGTATGTAGAAAATACAGTCCCTTGTCCCTTGAATGAAGCTAGATGGATGTTTTGATGCTCTTAGAATGCCTTTGGATGCAACATTAGGTGGTGATAGTATATTCTTAGAGCTTGGTCCTTTAATTTGATCACATAGCATTGTATTTATATGATTCCCTTATTTGAATTTTGTAATTAACCACTAAAAGGATGACCCATAAGAAATCAAGATTCCCAATAACTAGAAAAGGCCCAAAAGAGGAAAGTAAGATACAAAGAGGTCGGGGTGCCTAGAGGGGATGAGGGTACCTGGCACGGCATCATGGCTTGACAACGTATCAAGACTTAGAGAAGCTGAAGTTGTGAAGGTCAAAATGGGTAGTGGGGTGTGTAATACCAAGAAGGAAACTAGAAATAAAATAAAGAGGCCAAAGATAGTAGTCAATTAGTACTTTTCTTTCTTATGAATCATATGAATGTAAGTATGTGATTATGACCTATAAATGTACCAAAGTGCGTGATTTATTGTCTACATTTTCCCCCACTTTATGTTGTTGAGTGAATGTTTGATAACATAAAGTAGATAAGAGATGTGTACCTAATAACTATGTAGATCAATGGAGAAAGTGTGCTAAGGAGATAAGAAAAAGTGTGGAGTGATAAAATGAAGCATGA